>OV884052.1:13387822-14817984 GCA_930367265.1 Catocala fraxini
AAAATAAAATATTTCTTTCTTCTTTTTTCTTTCTACTCAAAAACACAAATGTTTCCTCTTTATAATATTAGTTTAGATTCACGTAATTGTAAGACAATATTGCTGTTTATTAGAAAAAGTATAGAGTTTTGTAAAATGTGGGAGAACCGTTAAACTGCCACGCAGAGGTCTCGAGTTATAACACACGCGTGTCTGACTTTCCGAAGTAATGTGCGTATTATATAAGTAATTATCGCTTGCTTTAACGGTGTAGGAAAACATCGCGAGGAAACCTGCATGTCTAAGAGTTCGCCATAATTGTTCTCGAAGATATGTGAAGTCTGCCAACTCGCACTGAGTCAGCGTGGTGGACTATGGCCTAACCCTTCTCACATTGAGAAGCGGCCCGTGCCTAGCAGTGGGACAGTTTAATAAAGAGCTGGTATTTTTATTATTATGTTTATCTTATCACAGTTATTTTTTTAACATATTACATTAAAAAATACCCGGCTCGTTGGGAGGCTTACGGGGACATGGATCCAACGTAAAGAGGCTCTTCGAAAGTTTTAATCTAAAGTAGGGTGTAACATCTAAGGCGGCACTAGTAGCAGGCGTAGGATTATTGCTAAGGACTCAAATATATATGGACTATGTGGATGGATGTTTGATGGACTGGTATAATGGTAACTATGGACGGAAAACGGCGTCTGCCCTAAATACTCTAATAGCATCAATTATTATAATTCTTGTTATGTATGTATGTATCTTATGTGGGGGCCAGTCAGTGCAGACCGGCGACACTTCGACCCAGTGGGATCTTTTGTGTCGACACTCTCCCAATAACGACTGCCATAGATGTTCATGGCAGCCGGGACCGACGGCTTAACGTGCTCTCCGAGGCACGGAGCAGGCGATAATTGTCAATCAATACGCACATAATTTCGAAAACTCATATAACTTTCCGAAAGTCAGAGGTGCGCGACGTGGGTTCGAACCCGAGACCCTCTGCATTGCAGTCTGTTGGTCTCCCCACTGAGCTATCGCTGCTTTAATTCTTGTTATAGTCGCTATTCAAATAGGGTAACAACTTAGTCAGGACAAATTACCTAGTCCCCAACTTTCGCATTTCGATGCAGGTGTTGTCCAATTCAGTTTGAATGTTATTATCCATTCAAAGTTGCAGCTAGCTCGGCGTTTCAATGCAGCCGTAATTTTGGCAACTTATGTAACTTTGGCGTTAAAGTAACGCCTGCGCTGGATAGTTGTTTGGGGTGTACAGATTGACTTGCTAAATATGTCTATGCTTACTAAATATATAATAAGCAGCGATAGCTCAGTGGGGAGACCAACAGACTGCAATGCAGAAGGTCTCGGGTTCGAACCCACGTCGCGCACCTCTGACTTTCGGAAGTTATATGACTTTTCGAAATTATGTGCGTATTGATTGACAATTATCGCCTGCTCCGTGCCTCGGAGAGCACGTTAAGCCGTCGGTCCCGGCTGCCATGAACATCTATGGCAGACGTTATTGGGAAAGTCAGTACCCTCTAATATCCTGACACTGGTCTAGCCTTAGGGTATCGTTAGCCTTCGGGTTGCGGACGTCAGGTGACAGCCGCTCCGTGTAAAAACTGATATCTAGTCAAATCCGGTTAGATTAGAAAAGCCGACCTCAAGTAACTTGGGAATAATAAAGGCTAGGGAGAAGAAGAAGCTTGCTAAATATATTTGACGACGTATATTTCTAAAAGAGTAATCAGAGATTTAGTACATATAAACTTTTCCCGAGGTAAGAAGTAAGACTCATATATTGGTATAAAATTGCAGACTACTATAAAAATTGCAGATCATATGAATACATACATTTTAGTCAATTTAATACTTTATTGCTTTCCACAATGTAGTTTAATAGTTAGTAATTGTCCAGCGATGTATGAATTATGGACGCTGTCGGGCACAATACAGTACAGTAGGAAGATAATGACTATATCTCAGAAGTTTTAGGCGAAGTGCGCTACCATTATAGCTCCCACGTAATCAGGGGCCAGCCTATTGTCGTCTACCAGGCATAATGCAAGCCTCTGTGCTGCTATTGAAAACATCTTGGCAGCGTAACAGGCACAGTCAAAATGCTCTATTAATTCCTTTACCTACAAAAACTGATGGGTCAGCAATCTGACACAACCAGAGAGAGAGTGAGATCAGCCACATGACCAACGGCTTTACATGTTTGTCGAGGCACAGAGGAGTGCAATACCGCCAACTAGTGTAATTCTTCATTTCTTCTAATGTTGCAATGGGACGTCAATCAGATACGACTGGCGAAAAATCAGACGTAGGACCAACGGTTTTACGTGCCTTAAGAGTGTGCGACACTGCCAAAATCCGCGTCACGCTACCAAAAATTCTGAACAGAAAATCCCAATAATAGACGTGGAGTGTGATTCAGCTCTTAATAACACTGCATATGACAACGTAGAACATTCTCGAAATTACGTAAGAAATGCGTCAGTAAGTTCCAGCTCAATCAATAACATATTGACAAGGGTACATTACTGCTTACGTCATCAAAATAAAATGGCCGACGGTGGAGTTATTGCACGAAATGTGAAGCTGGAGTGCTCGGAATATTATTTTAATTTTATTGGAATGTTACGATGCAGAAAGTTATTTTATGCTTATGTCAAGTGCAATATAAAATGGACTAGTATTTTATGTGCTCGAACACTGACACCAAATACAAATACAACTTCAACGTCATTTTATGGATTTTAGCAAAATTTAATTTTTAATTATCCTAGCAATTAGTCCTTATCTGGACTGCAATATATTCTCGTGTTATTTCTATTCTGAGAACACGTATGTAAGTGGATGCTCCTATTTTACCATGTAAAGCTATCAGCGGCTAACTTTTAAATATTAATTACTAGATTTTGCCCGCGGCTTCGCTCGCGTAAATGTCAAATCAAAGAAAATTTCGGTTAGGTTAGTCTTCTTCTTTTCGTGTGGTTTGTGGCGGGGGGTGGCAGGCTTTGTGGGCCTGCCCGCCATCCGTTCAGCACCAGGTCCGAGAGGCGGCGTGCGTGTTCCCACGCGCGCCTCTGTGTCGAGTCCGTCTCCCCTCTAGGGGGGACAGTACAGTCATAAGTCATAGTCAAAGTCATAATGACATAACAGTAGGGAGTTTTTAGATGTGCCTATAGGGTAGGTCTTTCGTGTAGTGGCCTGCCGTTTCATACGGCGGGGCGAAACCTCGGCGGGGTCGCGACCGCATGCGAAAGTGATTCGCGCGGCCCCGTCGATAGTGGTTTTGTCGAAGAACACCGTGGTAGGTTTAGTCGGTATTCCGGGAGGTACTTTATCATCTTTACCATCTTTCTTTTACCCCGGCGAGTCCAACATAATCCCTCCGCCCGCCCCCGCGGAGGGGTATGCGTCATGCAATCCCCCAAGTAAAAAAAAAAAAAAAGTGTAGTTGGTGGCCAACCTGTTGTCAAGAGTTGTTCAAGCCGCCCGTAGGCCTCTGACATGGCTTAACGACTGTTTTCAATTTGACAACAACCGACTTTTTACGTGCCTTCCGAAGCACAGAGACGTTCAGATGAAATACCACTAAGCGGTCACCCATCTATAGACTGACCGCACCCAACGTTGCTTAACCTCGCTAATCATTTACCGATCAGTGAGTGCAACTGGCTATGAGCGCTAGAGAGCTGGCTTGGTTAGTAACAGCATATGTACTCTATGCCCTATTCTCTACGCCAGACAACGTACATATATACGAAATTTCAAGATGATCGGTCGAGTAATTAAGACGTGAAAGTTTAACAAACAACAAAGTCACATTCGCATTTATAATATTAGTTAGGATTGCTTAAGTGTTTTATGAGTGGTAAGTAGTTTGATGGTGATTTTTGTCAGTATCCCAGTAAATAAGCATCTAAACTTTCGGGCCCAAATATCTCTGTACTACGTCCAAACCAAAACCGGAAAAATACGGATGTCGTTTATGCAGCGGCAGATCTAAATACAACAAAGAACGCATCTAGATAACTAGGCCCCAACTTAGATGTCCATTGACCGCTGTATATTCCTAACTTGTGAGTTTTCTCGGTCACCTGTGTATGGCTCACTCGTGACGCCACCGCGATCACTCTTCAAACAGTTGGAATTAGAAACAAAACCGAGCGTCGTGTAAGCGTTTATTCAACAGCACTATACTTTTATCAGTTATTGTAATGTTATTTTTGAATGAGAAAACGGATTCTTTATTCGTGTCTAGTGCGCTACCTCTCACAAAAATAGTATTACGATGTTGAAGCGCATTTTCTCGTACTCAGATCAAGTGGGGTGCTGAAAAGCCTTGGGAATATATCCTAACTAATATTATAAATGCGAATTTGTTTGTTACGCTTTCACACATTAACTACTCGAGCAGAACCAGGAGTACAAAAAAGGATATAGGGTACCTTTAACGCAGAAAAAAAGGACTACTCCCAAGCGTGCAAACCCGCGGTAAAAATCTAGTAGTATCATAAAACAACTTATGAATACATAATATTAAATAAATTTAAATTATTTGATATTTTCATTGAAATAACCTATCATTATTCAATGTATCACCTAACCTTTTTTTTTAACTCAGAGGCTGTTATTTTCCTTCATAGGAAAAATAAATATTTATACCGTCTAATGAATTTTATAATCCAACGTCTAAAGGCGTCGATGAATATTTAAATTAAAATTATTCAAATTTAAAATATAAGTTATTTTTCTACGCAAATAAAAATTGCTAAGAGATTAAAAGCCTTACTTAAAATATCACTAACTAATACTTGGCTATCTCTCGACTAAGTCGTTCTCAAATCAATGATTAACTTTTGATCATCGGCCCACCACTGTTATTTAACTATCATTCAACTGATATTAAGTATTGAGTGTAAGTTCAAAGTATTTATACTAATACCTGCTATTGTAAAAACCCTACAATCCTGTTTGTGTATTAAATAACTCTAAAATTACAGGACTTATTCTAAAAATTCACTATTAGAACGGAAGTTTATCCAAGAAATACAGGCTATATATCACGGTACGAGCCACAGAAGCAGAGCAGCAACTATAAATGTGCGTAAAAGAACGGGGGAAACCTAGTTTATAATATAAATAAGATTATTATACTATAACTAGTCGTCCTGTCCGATTTTCTCGTGCCCCTACCGCTCATATCTCGTGATCTCAACCAGAACATTAATTATTACGACAGTAAAGATAACCAGAATTCTTAATTGAATCACTCCGCCGTACCAGATAATATTTATTATTCGTGCTTGGACGAGGTGCGCCGACGAAAATGTACTCGCTTTTACGGATAAAGATTTACTCATAGTTTATGCTATTTTACTTATCTTGTAACCTTTAGGGTTTACTTTAGAGAACTGTAGAATAATTAGGAAGTACAATGAGAGAAGGTATAATAAATACACTTTTAATGAATTAAGATACAATTAAAAGAGACAATCTTTACTTATAGAACTATAGTCAGGGCGTGGTTCGCTAAAGACTTGCTTCGTGGTCCTTGTATAATCAGGACACTTAGCTGGGAGTGTGAAGCCGGGCAGCAAGGAGACTGCGACTGACGCCGTCCGTCCTTATATAGTGTCGCACCACCGGTCGCGAGAGGTGGCTAGTGACGTGCGCCCGCGTTCGCCGGGCGTCTAGGCGATTATCGTCACAATCTTGTTTGGTGAACAGAAAGATCATGGAAACTGAAGTGACAGAGACTTTATATGGATTTCATCGCGTTGTTTATTAACACTTTTATTACATCTTCTCTCTTAGCCTTTATTATTCCCAAGTCACTTGGGGTCGGCTTTTCTGGTCTAACCGGATTTGACTGGATATCAGTTTTTACACGGAGCGGCTGCCATCTGACCTTCGCAACTCGAAGGCTAACGATACCCTAAGGCTAGACCAGTGTCAGGATATTAGAGGGTACTGACTTTCCCAATAACGACTGCCATAGATGTTCATGGCAGCCGGGACCGACGGCTTAACGTGCTCTCCGAGGCACGGAGCAGGCGATAATTGTCAATCAATACGCACATAATTTCGAAAATTCATATAACTTCCGAAAGTCAGAGGTGCGAGACGTGGGTTCGAACCCGAGACCCTCTGCATTGCAGTGTATTGGTCTCCCCACTGAGCTATCGCTGCTCTTTTATGAACAACATAGTTGGACTCATATTCCTATATATATCCTAATTATCGCTTGCTTTAACGGCAAAAGAAAATATCGTGGGAAATCCTACATAATATCTGTGTTATCCATAATGATCTCAAAGATAATTATGTGAAGTCTGCCAATCCGAACTAGGCCAGCGTAGTGCATTTTGGCATAACCCTCCTCAGACTTAGAAGAGGCCTATGCCTAACAATGGGACGGACAGCTTATAACAATAATAATATTCTACCACATGCACACAGCACCGTCTGGCCCAGGCTGGGCAGAGCTTGTGCTGTGGGTGCTGAACAGTGGATGATCATACATGTATATACTTTTTTTTTAATATAGATATTGTGCATAGATACACCCAGACGGAGACAGGCATCCGTGTTCATGCACACAGATGTTTGACTTGTGCGGGAATTGAACCCGCACATTATATGTGCACATTTAATGTGTAAATTTAAAATTCTACACAATGTTTTTTTTTATTGAATAAATGAATAATAATAATAATATTATAAATAGAAATCATTTTTTTTAATTGTATGGATTTAACTCAAAAACGACTTAGCCGATTTTTAAAATTCTTTCGCCATTAGAAAGCTATATTATCATCGAGTAACATAAGCTATATTTTCTTTAAAGAAAAGTACGTACCTAAAATTTTTTTTTCTGACGCGGCAAATGTTCAAATTACATTCCCCATCACCGGTTTTAAGGCGGGCGATGAGGATATGTTGGGATCCAGCCCATAAGATGGAAATTTGGGATCAACCGACTTTGAGAGACTTCCGACATTGAGAGGCGTGCGTAGAACACGAATGCCGCCTAGTCGGACGTGCGCTGATCGGGCGGTGGACGGCCCCAATGGGTCCATCGCCCACAAGCTTCTATTAAAGGTGGCTGGAGGTCGTCTCGCGCCCTCCTACGCTCGGCTCTTTGGTTAGGGAGAGGGATTGAACGTGCCCTCTCCCTCTCCGCTGCCTCTTTCACTAATATTACCTCCTCACAGAAGGAGGGGACGGCATTCCAAGACCTCTCGCTCGAAACCATGGACAGAATCTTAGCCTCGAGCAAGAGGACGACCCTACCGACTGCCACGTGCATGACACGGCGTTGCGTGGCCCTAGCAGGGCAAACTACCAATGTGTGCAACGCCGTGTCCTCGACAACGACGCGGCAGTCGCCGCAGTGACGACAGCCGGGCGTCTCCTGTTTGCCTATTCGTCACAGGTACCGACCGAAACAACCGTGGTCGGTCAGCACCTGCGGCAGACGAAACGTGAGGGCACCATGACGCCTCTCCAGCCCTTCTCAAAGTACGGTTCTTACCGCCACGATTGTGGCACGTCCGGCGCTGGGATTGACAAGTCGTCCCTCCCATTCTGCCACTAGGACCTCGCGGAGCTTGCGCCGCCGCTCCTCGATATCGCGATGCGACGGCACCTCGCCCCGTACCAGTGCCTCCTGGCACCATTGAAACAGCGACGCCAGGAGCCCGGCTTCTAGGTCCCTTTTTTACATGTAGGAATGCATTGACGCATACCGACGCATACCGAGTCCGACATAAACGCTCTGCCCACCCCCACGGTGGGCAGAGCGTTTATGTCGGACTCGCCGGGGTAAAAGAAAAAGATGGAATAAGAATAATGTACCTCCCGGAATACCGACTAAACCTACCACGGTGTTCCTCGACAAAACCACTATCGACGGGGCCGCGCGAATCACTTGCACATACGGTCGCGACCCCACCAAGGTTTCGGCCTGCCGTACGAAACGGCAGGCCACTACATGAAGAGGCCTACCTTTTAGGCAAAACTTCCCCAAACCCTACTCCCCTGTTTCCCCCTTAGGGGAGAGACGGACTCGACACAGAGGCGCGCGTAGGAACACGCCCGCCGCCTCTCGGACCTGGTGCTGAACGAGTGGTGGGCAGGCCTACGAAGCCCACCACCCCCAGGTCAAACTTCAGGGTGGCTGGAGGTTGTCTCGCGAGGCCTCTCGGTCCCACGTTTTCTAACATAACCTAACTTAACTTTATGCGAACGAAGTCGCGGGCAAAAGCTAGTATTATATTGAAGAAGATAATAAAATATTTAACTAAGCCGATTTTCAAGCGATAAGATTTCGATCAGGAGACCTTAGATTTGTTTTCAAGACAGGCATAGTGTTATTTTCCGTCAATAAATTCATCACAGCATACACACCTCAAACTCTCGTTATTTACCCGATACCTAAATCTTAGCAGGTATCACTTAGGTATAAAACACCTCTGCTTAACTATTTGAAAATAGACAGCCTTGCGTCTGTCTCTTTACCACGCCGTATATTCCTACTTACAAATATTTATACATAATATTGCTAATCAATACCTACCCTGATATTAAAACTCGCTCTTGCAAGTTTTCTGCCATTCCAATTTAAACATATTCTTTCAAATAAAAAGTGCTAAAATTGAAAAGCAAGATTTATAGCTTCCAATACCTCCAGGGCTGTAAATAACCGTCAATGAGGCGCTCGTCCGTCTTGTCTGGTATCGACGAAATATTGGAGCTTAGTATAAAGAAAATAAAGGAAGCAGCCTGAAAGAGACCGTTGGACTGCCACGCAGAGATTTCGTGTTCGTTCTTAAGTCGCATCTCTGACTGCGAAGTTATAAGCGTATTATGTTGTAAAAATATGACATACTTTTAGTGCCTCTTTGGAGTTGTTATAAATTATGTGGTACCAGGTTTGAAAACTTTACAGCATTAGCTTAGTGGAGGACCGTTGGACAGCTACACCAAAATCTCGAGATCGATCTCAATGCGCCAATATCTGACTTCCAAGTTTTGTGCGTATTAAATAGTATTATCGCTCGTTCTCACGGTGAAGGAAAACATCGTGAGGAATACTGCATGTCTGAGAGTTCTCCATAGAGTTCTGGAAGTTATGTGAAGTCTGCCAACTCGCACTGGGCCAGCGTGGTGGACTACGGCCTAAGTCTCACACTGAGAAAAGGCCCGAATCCAGCAGTGGGACAGTTTAATACAGGGCTGATATTATATATATTACGAAATTTTAAGTAATGAAAATTAACTTTAATCTGACTACCTGGCGGAGCAGGACGTGGCTGTTGAGGTTCAGATCTTGGGTTAGGAAAAGTGTTTTTGGCATTTTCTGTCGAGAAATTCTTTACCACATTTTTCTTCCACCCAGCCAGTTTACTGTGGCCGGGAAGAAAACCTTTTTTCTGCCTGACCCGATATAAAATCCCGAGACCTGACGCACGGCAGTTAGATTCACTACTACTGCGCCATTGAGGCAGCCACTCCACTAACAAATAATGGACATGCTCCAAAGTGGTTCTCTATACACGGTTGGCAGGCAGCATCATTTCCCCAGAGATGGCGAAACAAGTTAAGAAGAGCGTATCTGGAACCGAGTCTGTGTAATACATATAACAATAACATAGTTAGGGCATGGTCATATCGGGATCTATAAACTAGTGGATTAGACGGCACGGATGGCGCAGTGGTTTAAGTGATCGCCTCGCAACTGCCACTGCGCCGAGTGGTGTGGGTTCGAATCCCACACGGGACAAAAAATTTTGTGATGCACAAATGATTGTTTCGAGTCTGGGTGTTCGTTGTGTCCGTTGTTTGAATGTTTGTACAGTCTCCCGCGATACAAGATTTATTCCTAATGTTTGTGGATCACACAATTTTTGTCTCGTATGAGATTCGAACCCATATCTTAAGCTAATAGTTTAGTTATAGCTCGTTACCGCACCCTTATGTAGGAGAAAGCTTAAGTTATGATTTTCGTTTGAATTTAGAACCCATCTCTCTAAGTTAAACTTATTTATAAATCTTTCAAATAATTAGCTATATTCAACTGTGAAGTTCATAAAACCTTAATCAATGATTAACTTTAATCAGCCCTCCCGCAATTACTTAACTATTTTCAATTGATACTCAATGCCGACAAACTTTTATAGAGAAGATTTTCCTAATAACTCACTGGATAATACTTTTCTATCTCTTAAATATTTGAGAGAGGTTTTAAAGTAGCTTAGTGTTAATTAGCGATATTTTTATTTGAAAGGCTGCTTATTGTTAAAAAACAAACTATAACACATTATAAGTATGACTCAGCGGTTAAAGTGGTCGCCATTCCTAATGCGTTAGGAGATGTGTTCCAATCCCTGCAAATGGCAAAAAATTTTACTATCCATAAATAGTTGTACTGGGTCTGGGTTTTCTTTGGCAACTCCCGCATCACGAATAATTTGAACAAGGGATACAAAGAATACTCAATTGAAATCTACCCCCTAAAAAAACTAAAATGCAAGGAAGTTCTCACAACGTGACTCAAATCACTGAGCTACGATGATACAGAAAAATTACTTCATGTACCTACATGATTACGCTTATGAATACATATAAAACCTCGCACACTCAAACACGCACACGCGCACACACACACACGCATACACAACAACACGCACGCACGCACGCTTGCACGCATGCACGCACGCACGCACGCTCGCACGCACGCACACGCACGCACGCACGCACACACACACACACACACACACACACACACACGCACATACATGCACATACACACTATATTAACTCACACACGCATAAGAGAAATATGCTCTGATTAATAAATTAGTTATAAAACTGTATTCTTGTCCAGGGTCTGGAGAGGCTGGTAAGCTGTCACACAGGGTTTCCTAGTATAGATACCAGTCTCTCACATAGATAATTTAACACACTGATGTATTAATAAGATACTATATAATACTCTGTAATTTCTGTGTGAGAGAACAAATAAAGAATTTATTAATTTTTGTCCCGTGTGGGGATCGAACCCACAACACTCGGCGCAGTGGCAGTGGCAAGGCGACCACTTAAACCACTACGCCATACGTGCAGTAATTATATAATTTGATTTAATCTTAAAAAATCATTATTATTATTATTATATTTAGATTAACACATAGAATAGAAACAGGCGAAGCCGTGGACAAAACCTAGTTTTATATTAGTCAAAATCTTTCCCAATTCTGATGACTAAGCTCTGCACTTAACTTTGGACTTCAACTTACAACATTGCATATCTACTGGCTAATAAAAGCAAGTTATGCGACATAGTAGTTTTACCTCTTAAGCTATTTAAGCTAATATACAGCTTGTTAAAGCATAAGGTTTGAGCTATATGCGTCACTAAGTTAGTTTAGAACTTAAGTAATATTTCTCTTCAGCTTGAAAGTCAGGTAATAATTATTGTTGTTTTGGTACCTACTGCGTCTTGCCCGTGACTTGAGACGCGTGAAATTTGGAAGTAGGTGCCTATATTATTCGATTTCTAGGCGATAAAATATGCACCAGATTTTAACCTATATTTCCAATAATACCGCCTTCTTTTTTCTTTTTCGTGGGGTTAGTGGCCAACCTGTTGTCAAGAGTTGTTCAAGCCGCCCGCAGGCCTCTGACATGGCTTAACGACTGCTGTCAATTTGACAACAACCGGGACCGAATTTTTACATGCCCTCCGAAGCACGGAGACGCTCAGATGAAATACCACTATGCGGTCACCCATCTATAGACTGACCGCATCCATCGTTGCTTAACCTCGCTAATCGTTTACCGATCAGTGAGTGCAACTGGCTATGAGCGCGTAATAATACCACTATGTGAACCGCATTTAATTTGGTGTAGTGGTTTTTGTGTGATACCCATAAAATCATATAGGCAGACAAAAATTCTAAATACAATTTGTTTTGGGTTTTATGCCCGTATAAATACCAATAACATAGTTAAAAACAATATATTATGTCATCTACTAATTACAATTTTATTATAAGTAAACCTACCGTAGGGTAGGTTCGTCAGGAATATTTGTTAGTCTATCTATGTGTATATGTACATAATTATACATTTTCTACATACGCATGGTAAATAATTTCCGTATTAGGCAGTAAGCCTATATTGCGAAGGACTTTACAAACATCCAATTCTTTGACACTAAATACACCCACACCCATATACATTAGTCGAATTAATTCGGACAGCACTATGATCAGCGTATATAAAACAAGTATCGATAAAATAATCCCGACAGTACTTCATCACCTCTACAACCAAATTCGGCACCCACTAAGCCTATTGGTGCTGATTGGCTCTGGTTGACGTGCTATTCGGCTAACGTCGACTGTCGGGCACAGTTCACAATCGTTTAACCCAGATCGAACTCGTTGAACTAAATCGAATACACTATTTCGATCTAGTCACAAAAATGCGTCAAAAATCTAACTAGTTTTTGTTAAAGAAATTGGAATTGAACTATATCGGTGGCCACAGTGGTAGTGAATCCTGGATTGAGTAAAATGTAATTAGTAGTTTCTGTCAAGAGATTTTTTGTCGCAGCGGTAGTCTTGTGGGAGGCTATATGACTGCCATGCAAAGATTTCGAAGTCGATACCAAGACACACATCTGCCTTTTCGAAGTTATGTGCGTTTTAAATTATATATTTTTGCTCGCTTTAGTGATGAAAACAAACCTATATGTCTAAGAATTCATGTCTAATCGCCAAGTATTTAACTCTTTATTGACATCTACAATAATAAAAATATTTAATTTATAATTCGTACCTGTTATAAAAATGTTAATGTATATTTAATTTATCTGTAATCTGTGTTTCTTATTATCTGTAATAATTAAAAATTCTGTATTTTTTTGTACTTTAATGGTATTAATTTGGACTGTATTAGACACTTATAATCACTATTGAGATGTTGCTGAAAATCAGCGCTGTATCGTAAGCGGTACAGCATTATGCTGAGCAACATCTCTTTTTAATGAACACTGCGACGCACATTGAACAGCAAGGGCTCCATGTATAAATGTGTATTCTATATTATATATAATATTATATGAAATAATAGTATATGTAATTAATTAACGTATTATAATGTAGTAATTCATATAGGTATATAATAATGTATATAAGTTTTATTTTTATTATTATCAATTTATTGCTGTTACACACTAATTTTGTATTATAATAGTTTTGATTGAGTGTTGCAATGCTGCATTAAAATAAAATATTTCTTTCTTTCTTTCTAAGAGTTCAACATAATGTTCTCGAAGATATGTATGTGAAGTCTGCCAACTCGCAAAACCAAACCAGCAAATGAACAGCAAATGAACATTGTAGCAAATGAACATTCATGTACCTATTGAAATTAAACTACTGTTTAGGTACGTACGGATTTTTTCACGATTTATTTAAAAATACCACCTTTAAATAATTTATCTTTTATTATTTAAACTATTGAAATTTACGTTGTAATTTCGTTTTCGTTACTTTTCATATACGATTTCCTTAAATTATCAATAATAATTATGGTCGAATTTCTGGAATAATTTATGTGTCGCGGGGAACATAACAAACATTCAAACAACGGACACAAAGAACACAAACTCGGAACAACTATTTGTACATCACACAAATTTTTGCCTGTTGTGGGGATCGAACCCACAAATGGCGCAGTGACAGCGAGCCGACTTCTTAAACAACTACGCCATCCGTTCAGTCATTTCGACCACTGGACAGTAGTAGTTCTTAGTTAATTATATAATTATTTATCCTTACTAATATTATAAATTCGAAAGTAACTCTGTCTGTCTGTTTGTCTGTCTGTCTGTTACCTTTTCACGGCTAAACCACTCAACCGATTTAGATGAAATTTGGTACAGACATAGTTTAAAACTTGGGGAAGGACATAGGCTACTATTTATGTAGGTACCACGCGGGCGGAGCCGCGCGCAAAAACTACTTTATTATATATGAATATCATTAATTTACATAGTTCTTTAAAACCAACTTATACCTAAAATCTTAGGTATATAACAGAATTAAAAAAGAAAAGGAAATCCTAAAAGTAAAGCTCTCTAAAAAGCGCGTCTTAAAATTCCTCCGCTTCACAGTCGACTGGTAGAGTGCCCAGAGGACTGGCAGCATTGCCACGTTGAATGGCAATACTGATTACCCTTTGAGTTTTGCTCAGAGGTTAATGAAAACACTATGTGGGTCTGTGTGTCTGTTAGTGACAGATTGGTGTTAGTGATAGGCATAACTCCGGAAACACTGGACCGATTGTTAAATACCGAATTTGGTATTTGAACTGTTGAACTAAACTGGGTAAAAATACTAGGTGCTCTAAATAAAACAACTGTATTCTGAACTGAATTGTCCTGCTGATCGAATTTATTAAAAAATAACTTGGGCTTATATAGTGTGCTCGGTAACGAAACCATAGCGCGATTCAGAGGAATTGAACGACGCCATCTATCGACGTTGACCTCAAACATTATTGTATACAATGGTTTAATATTTGACACCGATTGACTTGTAACTTGGTGTCATACCTCGATCGAGTTTGAATATGGGCCCTGTGGTTCAAAATACCCCCGAGATATAGGGGTCACAAGGTCACATGTATTTTAAATGGCAAAAAATTTACTTGTAACTTGGTGTGCAGATACCTTGGGGTCATACCTCGGTCGAGTTTGAATATGGGCCCTGTGGATCAAAAGACCCCCGAGATATAGGGGTCACAAGGTCATATGTATTTTAAATGCTTTTACATTTAAGACGAAGAGGTTGAATCCTGGGTTTTTACACCCATCTCGTTCTTGCCCCGAAATAAAGACCTGCCCTGTTCACGGGAAGCGTTGATAAATCTTTTTGCTATATCTTTATATAGAGCACGAGCATTAGGACCCCATGACCTAGGGTTAGGGTCCTAGGGTTTCGACCCCAAACGGCTCAAAAACATAATCTCCTACCAGGTTTTTGTATTTGTTTCAGTACTGAGTGTAGGTACTTGATATACTTGTCGGCCTCGATGGCGTAGTGGTTAGTTTAACCGACTGCCACGCCTGAGGTCTCGGGTTCGAGTCCCGCACAAGTCAAACATTTGGGTGCATGAACACGGATGTTTGTCTTGGTCTGGGTGTTTCTATGTATAATATGTGTGTATTTACAAAAAAAAAAGTATATATGTATGTTTATCCATTGTCTAGTACCCATAGTACAAGCTCTGCTTAGTTTCGGCTAGATGGTGTTGTGTGTATGTGATAGAATATTATTATTATTATTATACTGTTCCTCTGAGTAGCTTGCAACGTAAGCACTAAAAGCTGGCTGTATCTCAAGGGAAATAACTGGAAATTCAACAACAATATAATTGAGCTAGGTTATTGTGTTATTTTCTACAAGACAATGCATAGAACGTCTGCGAATTAACATGTACCGCATATCTTCTTTACGTATTATAAGTTACTAATATCTTGTGTGTCGGTTTCTGCATTTATAACTCGAGAATTACTAGTTCAATTCACACGTCGTAGTTGTGAACGAGAGCTGTTTGTGATGACTTATCAACCTAGTTTTCATCATGGATTACAATAATAACTTTTAAACTTTCGCGTTGCTAGATATATATATAATATGTATGTAATATGTATGTATTATATGTACCAGTCAGCTTGTGACCACGGCCGGTGTAACCTGGTCGAAACGTCAAGCATAAAAAAGGTAAACATTATGCATGATCGCGTTAATACCCGTTATATATTATATATATATGGATTACAATATGTTCGCGCATTGCTGTTTTCATGTGTTCTCGTAAGTGGATGCTCCTATTCTTCCATAAACTATTATTAAAGGAAAACTTTAAATATTTATTGAGTGGTAAGTGGTTATAGCTGCAGCTTCTTACATATTGATTTTATCAATAATATTGTAATCATGATGATAAAAAAGCGTTGCCGCGGTTAATTTGCTGAATATGACATTAAGTAAATGTACATTAATATTATTATGTGTGTTACTAAAAGGCAGCAATTGCCGAGTGAGAGTCTGTTGGGCTGTCACACAGAGGTCTCGAGTTCAATCCCAAAGCGCGCATTTCTGACTTTTCGAATGTGCGTATTAAATAGTTAATAATAATTATTTGCTTTAACGGTAAACTAAAACATCGTGAGGAAACCTGTATGTCTGAGAGTTCTCCATAATGTTCTCGAAGACATGTGAAGTCTGTCAACCCTTATTGGGCTAGCGTGATGGACTATGTCTTAACGCTTCACACACTGAGAAGAGACGCGTGCCTTGTAATGGGATAGTTTAATACAGGGATGATATTATTATCGCCTGCTCTTGGCAGACCCACGCGGTACCTAATATAAGTAACACAATTTTTTTTAACAGCGACAGCTCAGTGGGGAGATCTACAGACTGCAATGCAGAGGGTCTCGAGTTCGGACCGACGTCGCGCACCTCTGACTTTCAGAAGTTATATGACTTTTCGAAATCATGTGCGTATTGATTGACAATTATCGCCTGCTCCGTGCCTCGGAGAGCACGTTAAGTCGTCCGTCCCGACTGCCATGAACATCTATGGCAGTCGTTATTGGGAGAGTGTCGACACAAAAGATCCCACTGGGTCGAAGCGCGGCCGGTCTGCACTGACTGGCCCCCACATATGATACAAACACAAAATTTCATCCATCCCAAGTTCCTAAATTTTTCTTCCAATATTGACTAGCCGTACCGTTTCCAAGCCACGTTTCTCTTAGTATGTTTAATCCGCTTCGTTTAATGAACCAGACCAGTCCGAGGGGATTAACGCTTAAGTAATGCGGACCCCGATTTGTCTACGACAGATTACCTCGATGGAGAGGTCACGGGACTTACTCCGTAAGATAAAAATGTAGGTTATAAATATTACTTTGCTTCATAAAATATAGCTGACTAGATTTAGCCTGCGGATTCGCTCGCATTAATGTAGATAGGTTACGTAAAGCATATATGCAATCTAACCTTTTTTTAAGGTGTGTTAAAAAAAAAGGTTAGATTAATAACAGTACGCATTCTGGATGAAAGGTACCCTATGCCATTTTCTGTTCCCCCAGCAACGTGTATGCGAATTTTCGTGATGATCGGTCACATAGTCATTGTCTTGGTCTGGGTGTTTCTATGTATAATATGTATGTATTTACAAAAAATAAATAAAGTATATATGTATGTTTATCCATTGTCTAGTACCCATAGTACAAGCTCTGCTTAGTTTGGGCTAGATGGTGTTGTGTGTATGTGATAGAATATTATTATTATTATTATTATAGTTATGGCGTGAAACTCACAAATTCGCATTCGCATTTGTAATATTAGTTGTGATTTGAGTTTTGGTTTGGTTCCGTGGATATGTAGTACTAAATAGGTGCCGTGTAGGAATTTAATTGCCGGAGTCCGCTATACCTCTCTATACTTTAGATAGCAAAACCTTACAGTTAGAAAAGAGGGGACTGCTGTATCATCCAGTACCCAAGCTCGATGATTACATTAGCAAAAAATACTAACACCAGTAAAATCGTCTTCATATCTTTAGTTTTGTTTTAATGTACAGTGTATTGTGATCACAGAGTTACTTAATTTATAATACTATTATGTTATTACATTTACTCATTATGTAAGTGTACTGTTCATTTTTGAGAAAATAAACGTCTTTTAACTGAAAAAGATTTCTTTTGATTGCTATTTGACCTGTAAATATAAATTAAGTACCTACAACAACAGCAGTAACATTAAATTAAAATATTTAAAGGAAAGTAATATAAATTATGAACGAAAAAAATGTATTCTTGTCCTGACGGCACGGATGGCGCGTTTGTGTGTGCCTCGTCTCTGCCGGTGGGGAATGTTGTGGGTTGGATCTCCGCATGAGACAATGCATACTGTATGGATTTTTATTTTTGTCATTTATTTGTTTTTTATAATAATAAGTTAAGTAATAGTTTATATTTCTCACTTTTTGTTATTTGTAAATTGTATGCAGCTGGCTTGACGTCCATGCGTAACGGTGGTCTCCATTGAACATCAGCGTTGCGATAACACGTCAGTTTTATCGCAACATCAATGCTGAATGGAGACCAGTTGTTGCCACAATAGCATAATATGTATCTATTTTTTACTTACGAACTATTTATTTAATTGTCATTTTATTATTTTGTCGATATTATGTAAGAAAAATATGTAGTCATGTTTCTTTGTGGCAATAAAGAATGATTTCTTTCTTTCTTTCTTTTTAATCTTAAGAAGCTGGACTCTCGTGAGGACTTGTCGTTATGTTTACTTGCTGATCGCATAGTTCTAACTATGCGATAGAGAACACATAGCATCGCCTTAGATGATTATATTCGTCAAAATAAAGTCCCTGGTATAGAATTCTGGATAGCTCAGCTTATAAGGAGATAGCACGTTTTTGAGGTCATAGGTCCAGCTTCATGAATTGTTTTTATCTCGCTTATAATGTGTAATCGAATATCAATTCGTATTCAAATATGAATTCGATTGTAAATTTGTATTCGAATAACAATATTAATGAACATTTATATTCGAATATCATTAGAAAACTTTTACACGCGTCATTACTGCTATTTTTCTTTTGTAGTCTCATCTTCCCCTAATACATTTCAGACTAGAATAGGCTAGAAATAAAAATACGCTGCGCTATATAGTTATATGTAAATAGAGGCGATGAAACAAAGAGAGGCCACACGTCGCCGTAGAGATATGAATGCAGAAACTTAACACTAGAAAATAGCGTTGGCAAAAAAGTTGTATTTTTTATTGATACTTTGCAACTGCTGTTGAGAAAGTCCTATCAATACACGTACAAAGACTTACACAAGTAGAGCAGCGATAGCTTAGTGGGGAGACCAACAGACTGCAATGCAGAGGGTCTCGGGTTCGAACCCACGTCGCGCATCTCTGACTTTCGGAAGCTATACGACTTTTCGAAGTTATGTACGTATTGATTGACAATTATCGCCTGCCCCGTGCCTCGGAGAGCACATTAAGCCGTCGGTCCCGGCTGCCATAAACATTTATGGCAGTCGTCCTTGGGAGAGTGTCGACACAAAAGATCCCACTGGGCCGAAGTGTCGCCGGTCTGCACTGACTGGCCCCCACATAAGATAAGATACACAAGTATATTGCTAATGGGATGGGGGAAGGTTTTCTTCTATTTTCTTCATTTAAAAAAAGAGAACTACCGCACTAGGCATAATTCCTGTGCCGTGGGAGACTATACAAACATTCAAACGGACAAAAAGAACATCCAGACTCGGAACAACCCACAAATGGTTGTGCCGAGTCTGGATTTTCACATGATCACACAAGGTCATGTCCAGTGTGGGATTCGAACCCAAAACGAAATTGGTCCCCCAAATCTACTTTTCGCTAAATATGGTATTTAAATCTCGCGAAATCAGAGACGATTGCCGTCTAACAGGCAAGGAACGCAACGCACTTGTGACTCCTCTGGTGTTTCGGGTGTCCATGGGCGGCATCTTTCTAACAAAGATAATACTCCAAAACTTTCCTCACGTAAATGGGCCTTACGTCTTTGATTAAATACCTTTCAAGTTTTACTCAAATTCAGTTCGAACCACGGTGTTGTGTTGCTTTATAAATACGTTTCACGCCTTCCCCGCTTTGTAACAAAAGATGGATCCCCAAGGAGTGAAAACATTTTCTTGTTACCTTACACAGTTTATTTGATAAACGTTTTATCCTGTTATAGTAAAATATTAACGTGACTTTTATTTATAAGCCTTGCTTATCGGGACAGTAATCAGTATTCTTCTGCTTTACAATTTTTAGCTCAATTTCTTGATAAGACTGGATTAGAATTTAAAAATTACAGAATTAAGAGGCTGTGTTTGTCTCTTTGCTTTTTCAATATAGGTTAATGTCATTTACGCATCCCGCTCCGCGGTAAAAGGGGAGCAGAGAGGGTATGTCAGGCTCACACAGGGAAAGATGGAAAGTCCCGGGTCCTACCGACTAAATCTACCATAGTGTGCCAACACGCTGACTTGAGTGGTGGATAGGTCGCTGGAATTGGAACTACTTTAGCGACCCAGTGTGTTTTCCTCCTGCTTCTTCTCTTGTAAACTAAAAGGCAATGCAGACAGTGACGTGTACGAAATATATCAGTAAACATTTTTAAATAATATGATTTTACGACTCTTCTGCTAAGTCTGATCTTTTCTTTGACGTCTTCTTTCACATCACATGTTTATTTCATGTTTATCTTATTTGGTTTGCTATCAATAAAGAAGCAAGACCAGGTGCAAGAAGTACATGCGCAAGCTAGTAACGTAGGCTATATTCACATGTTAGTCATATTACTAAATAATATAACAGAATACATTAAGGCAAATTTTAAATGTGGACTTGAACGACCGAGCTTGGCTTCAAGCTTCTCTACCTGTTCGTTTAGGCGGGCTCGGCGTTCGCAAAATTTCAGATGTCAGTTTACCGGCGTTCCTGGCCTCGGTTCATAGCACGGAAGAATTAACCAGGTACATTCTAGCACCCACACTGGTTAGTTCAGAAGTGTTATGTAAGACCGACGCCGTGAACGCCTGGAAAATGGCTTGCCCAAATACTGATTTGCCTACCAACCCATTCTCCCAAAGGCAGTGGGATAGGCCGCCATGCAACACGGTAAGAGAAAATCTTTTTACTACATCTGTAAGTGTTGCAGAGCGCGCACGTTTGCTGGCTGTGGGAGAATGGGAATCTGGTTTATGGCTTCAAGCACTTCCATCGTCCAACACAGGTACAATTTTGGACGATACAACATTCCGCCTCGCCACCTGTCTTCGTTTAGGTACCCCTTGTGTTTCTCCACATCGCTGTCATTGCGGAGAAGCCGTCGACAGCTTCGGACACCATGGGCTGTCTTGTCGTATGTATGTCGTATTTCACGACACGCTCAGCTAAATGACATTATCCGTCGTGCTCTTATCACCGCCGGCGTACCAGCAGTATTAGAACCCATAGGCTTGGTACGTGACGATGGGAAGAGACCTGATAGTATGTCTTTGTTACCTTGGAAAATGGGTAGGCCTTTGGTGTGGGATGCCACATGCGTCGACACCCTTGCGCCATCACATCTTCCGAGCACGGTGAGCTGTGCCAGTGCTGCTGCTGTAGCGGCGGAAAACCTCAAACGGCGTAAATACAGTAATTTAATTGGTAATTACGTTTTCGAGCCGTTTGGGGTAGAGACGCTGGGTTCATGGGGTCCGGGCGCTCGTGCGCTTTTTAGAGATATATCTAAGCGGCTAATCGACGCTTCGCGTGACAAGAAAGCTGGACTTTTTTTGGCTCAAAGAATCAGCATTGCCATTCAGCGTGGCAATGCTGCCAGTCTTCTGGGCACACTCCCGGTCGACAGCGATGCTGAGGAATTTTACGACGCTGCCTAAACCGGCCATCCTTTTTTATTAATTTTTACAGTGCCATATTTTGTTACTCTTCATTTTGTTCTATTTATAAGTGGTTAGTTTTGTTAATATTAGTTAAGTTGTAAATTATGATTGTTGCTATCACTACTATGAATTATATCATTTAAAGTTATTAATTAAAAAAAAATATAACAGTGGCATCTAATTACATAAATCATTTGATTCATTTAAATTTTATTTTAGATAATCTAAGTGATATACAATGAAAAAGTGGAAACGATTAAATGTTTCCTATATGATATCTAGAACAAAGTGCATTGCACTTGGGCTTTTAAAGTAACTATCCTCCATAAATCTGTATTGTGCAAAATGTAATCATATGTTTTTATTGCTTTAATTGGTAAAAATACTGGCGCATCTGTCATTAAGTCAAAGGTATACAAAGCACATCCAGTCTTTTGAGACTTTGTGTCCATTATTCTATAATTTAAGTATCATACAAATTAGTATTGCAAATCAATACATAAATTATTATTGTCCCATTAAGTATTTGAATCCAGCCCAGCAATCCCAGCGTGCCCAGTTATATATATTATTAATAACTACAAAAGATTTCAAACTTTAAACCTCACTTATAGAACTTAATTTGCAGTCTAATTTATAATCTCACCACACCACTTATAATAATATAATATGAAGCATTTTAAACTCCCAGAGAAGGCCAAGAACCTATTTTAGTAGGCGTCTAATATTCTAAAAATAGGAACAAAGTTTTTAGAGTGATTGAAAAGGACAACAATTTGTTGTGAATGTTAAACTGTTCAAAGAAAATCATTGTCGTAGTATTTTGCGTTGTTCACATAGTTATTTTTATGACATTTATATTGACTCCCTTTTTTTGCTCATTTAATTGTTTGATCCCATTTAACGCCTATGTCTTCAAAGGATAAGCAGAAGTCTCTTACACTATTACCAACATTTCGTCAGCAAAAGCTTGAAGTTTACGTAATTTTTACCACAGAAGCTAGAAACCTTTATTTCTAAGCACGTCTAAACTTGAGCAGAAGAAAATATTTCTTTTTTATACAATACTAGGGTAGTTGACACAATATCTTTCTTTTATTATTTAATAGTACAGTCAAATACAAACAATTACTAAAATCTACTCAAAAATAAATAAGATACAAGCGTTTCAAATTTAGTAGTAGAGGTGAATGTCAAATGACAGAAACTAATGCACAATACTGTGACGTAACGTCTATTTAAATGCAGCTGTACAAGGGAGATAGCAAGCTGGGTAGCTTGCTATCTTCCTTATACAGCTGCATTCAAAAATATTTTAAATTTGGTTTTTTTGAACAATTGTTCCTAAAACCAAATTTAAAATATTAAATCCCTTTCTTTCTTTTCTCCCTTGTATAACCAATTTTGATACTAATTTCACAAAAAGTATTATTTCGGTTGCTATTTGCTCTTGTGTGTTAAATAATGTACAAAATTAAATAGGTACATGCAACTACCCTATTCTAGACTATAGTCATGAATTATAATTATGTTTTGTACGTCCTTTGTATACTATATGTTAGAACACTTCTTTTAACATACGTAACCCTGATACATAAGCCCATCTAAAACTTACATTCAACCCAAAAATCCAAGTCACCAAAAATAAAACCAAATAAATAAATAAAACAATCTGAAACGACTTATTTGCCGACCGTCCATCCATGACGTCACACCCGGTGTCTCAGTTTATTCCGGCTGAATATTTCAGGCCGTAATTACAGCCTCTTTTCAGGCATTCACGGCTGTGGCTTGCCCTTAATTTGAATCCAGGGATCGCAGTATAAAAAATTCAGTAGTGTAAGGGACATAATATCTTTGTGAATATTATATTATTAACCTGATAAGATATCTCAGTGGGGAGATCAACAGACTGCAATGCAGAGGGTCTCGGGTTCGAACCCACGTCGCGCACCTCTGACTTTCGGAAGTTATATGACTTTTCGAAATTATGTGCGTATTGATTGACAATTATCGCCTGCTCCGTGCCTCGGAGAGCACGTTAAGCCGTCGGTCCCGGCTGCCATGAAAATTTGTGGCAGTCGTTATTAGGAGAGTGTCGACACAAAAAATCCCACTGGGTCGAAGTGTCGCCGGTCTAATATAACGTAGACGTAATTTTCTTTATGTTGGCAGCACATAGGCTTTATTGCAAGATTGCCTACTTTGGGATAGTAAAATCATCGTGCCGCGATAATATATGCAACTCGAGACCAATTTCCACGTCGAACAAAATGTCATTAGGTTTTATGTCAGGATTATTTTAGTAGTCGCACGGGGTCTAAACTGTGCCCGGTGAACGGTAACAGGCTCACACATAATTATGCGGGATCTGACTGCGCCGAGCGAAATGTGCCAAAACAGGCGGTCACAGTTAAGTGAATAAAATCAACACTTTTTGTTTAATACAAATAAAAAATATAGATTTACCATAACAATGAATGTGTTCACAATTACTCCGTGTAAAACACCTAAAATAATTATTATTTTCGCCTACAAAATTACGTAAATTTGTTTATAAAATTGCAAAAACGTAGGCTTGTGTTACGTGATTTTTAGATTATAACAGTAGAAATCTACCCTATTTTACAGCTTAAACGAAACATAAATAGTTATATTACAACTTCTCCGTCCCAAATATTTAAGTTATTGGTTGAGAATAAAGATACATATTTATCAAAAAAGCAGTTCAAATCCTCCATACAATTTTACTATGGCGGCCGCGCGCCAATTTGAATGTCCGCCGCACGAGCTCTGTCATTAAACCATAACTGGCCAAACGTGGATGTATATTCCTTCGTAGGTAAAGCCCTGACACTATGTCTGTATAGAAGGTATTATCCTAATATTGTCTTAGATACGTACGCGAATATCATACATTGAAATTAAAGTTCTTTAGACGGATTTTATTGCGTTGTTTATTTTGAAACACTATTATAACATAATATCGAAACTATTAAACTACTACTGTTAAGGTATTATCCTTTAACGTAATAATAATATCAGCCCATAATTTTTTATTATAATTGCGGCGCTCATAGCCAGTTGCAATCACTAACCGGTAAACGATTAGCGAGGTTAAGCAACGTTGGGTGCGGTCAGTCTATAGATGGGTCGAAGGACCAGCTCTTCCCGCTCTCGAAGCGGCGAGGTCCGAGCTCCGCCAGGTCCTAGTGGCGAATTGGAAGGAACGACTTGTGCACCCCAGTGCCGGGCACGCCACGATCGTGGCGGTAAGTCCCGTGTTTGAGGAGTGGCTGGAGAGGCGCCATGGCGCCCTCACCTTCCGGCTGACACAGGTAATGACTGGCCACGGTTGATTTGGCCAGTTCCTGTGTCGCATACGCCGGCAAGAGACGCCCGGTTGTCACCACTGCGGCGACTGCCGCGACGTTGTTGAGGACACGGCGCTGCACACTTTGGAGGTTTGCCCCGCCTGGGCATCGCAGCGCCGTGAATTGATCGCGGCAGTCGGATTGGTTGCCCTCTCGCTCCCGGCCGTAGTTCAGTCTATGGTCCGGAGTGAGAGGTCGTGGAACGCCGTCGCCTCCTTTTGTGAGGAAGTCATTTCCATCAAGGCCGCGGCGGAGCGGGAGAGGGAGCGTTTGAACCCTCTCCCCAACCGCAGAGCCGGGCGCCGGAGGGCGCGAGACGACCTCCAGCCACCCTGAGGTTTGACCTGGGGGTGGCGGGCTTTGTGGGCCTGCCCGCCATCCGTTCAGCGGTTCATCCGAGAGGCGGCGTGCGTGTTGTTCCCACGCGCACCTCTGTGTCGAGTCCGCCTCCCCTCTAGGGGGGAGGCAGTAGGGTTTAAAGTGAGAAGTGACTTTGGGTAGGTCTTTAGTGTAGTGGCCTGCCGTTTCATACGGCGGGCCGAAACCTCGGCGGGGTCGCGACCGCATGCGAAAGTGATTCGCGCGGCCCCGTCGATAGTGGTTTTGTCGAGGAACACCGTGGTAGGTTTAGTCGGTATTCCGGGAGGTACATTTTCTTCTTAACATCTTTCTTTTACCCCGGCGAGTCCGACATAACCCCTCCGCCCGCCCCCGCGGAGGGGTATGCATCAAGCATACCCCCACGTTAAAAAAAAAAAAAAAAAAAAATAGATGGGTGACCACTTAGTGGTTTTTCATCTGCGCGTCTCCGTGCTTCGGTGGGCACGTAAAAGGTCGGTCTCGGTTGTTGTCATATTGACAGCAGTCGTATGTCGTATCGCAGTACGTGCTCCCAAGCTGGTGACAAAGTAAGTGGTGGTGGGAAAGTGTAAAATTTTATTAAATCTAAATAGTTTTAATAGTATTAATAATAATTTAATTAGCTTAAAAATTTGTAAAGTTTAATGGTAGTAGCAGTGTAACAGTTTTCAAAATTATGTAATAAAGTGTCAAAGAAACAACGCGATAAAATCAGTATATGGTAGTTTAATTTCAATGAATAATATTCGCGTAAACAGAAGACAATATTATATAACTTTAAAATTAATTAAATTAAATTACAAGCATTTTCAATTAAATCTGGTATATTAAACTCTAAGATGTATAAGGATCATAGCTGTGACAAAAAAGACTACACATACACGTATTGTATCGGAAATATAAAGCTATAAATATATGTATGTAAATAAGGGATAAAGACTATAGAAATAGGAAATATTGTTCGCTCAACATGTACAAAAAGCTGCTTGTTATCCAAATATCTGCCTATAGTATGTTCATTGGGAAGGGAAAATCGAGTTCAAATGCGATAGGGGTGCGTATTGTTATTTTCTGAATACGAGATAGTTCCGGGGTATAATTGGACATCTTTTGTTGTGAATACTATACGTTTGAAGTATCGTATTTAACTAGAATCCTTATTGAAATTATCCGGGATATCATGAACACGTGAACGTAATCATAGAATTGATCCCTTCATGATATTGTGACCAACCAGTTCATGAAATGGAAAGTACTGTCAACATGATATGGTCTGGCCTGATCAATAAATAATCACCGTTTGACGATATGGACAGCGAAACGCACGGTTACGACATTCATATCTTAAAATAGTTACATTATCCGCCGTTAGACGCGCTGATATTGTTTTGTTTTTGAGATGCAACATGGCAGCGGACGTTAAATTGTTATTATGTTAAATATTATGTGTATTTATTTTTAAAAGTGATTATATCTTTAAGCCTGAGTTAGGAATTTGGCCATTTGTAAAGCCTCGTAACACAGAATATTCGTAAATTTGATACAGCGCTTGATCTCACTTGAGAGCCTTCTCATCTCTCTACGAGGGAATAAAGAATGTAACTACTTGTGTTTGCACATATACTTCGACACTTTAATATCTCCTGCACAGAAGGCTAGTATCCTTAGATTGACCACGGTAATCAAAATTCGGTCTGGAAAAACATTAAAATTAATATACTGGTATAATATATACTGTGGCACTGACTTATAAAACCTTCAATTCAATGTAATTTTCAATGATTTGATTATGTTAACGTTATATAATTTATCCCTTATGTATAATATAAACAACAAAGTATATAAAGGCTGTAAAACAGATTTAATTATAAGGAAGGCTAAACTATGATATCCAGGCTGAATATAAGATTTGCTTTTGATAATCGTATGATAATATCAGCCCTGTATATAAATTCTCCCATAGCTAGCAAGCCTCTTGAAAATGTGAGAAGGTTTAAGCCACCTCTCTCTTAGTCTACCTCAGTAGTCCAGTGCGGATTGGCTGACTTCACACATCTTTGAGAACATTACGGAGAACTCTCAGACATGTAAGTTTCCTCACGATGATTTCTTTCACTTTTAAAAGCAAGTGATAATGAACTATTTAATGTATGTATGTCTCTTATGTGGGAGCCAATCACAAGAACCCGATACCCTCTGCATTGCAGTCTGTTGGTCTCCATACTGAGCTATCGCTGCTGAGTGAACTATTTAATACGCACATAACTTCGAAAAGTCAGAGGTGCGTTGGAATCGAAGTTGTGACTTCTGCGTGATAGTACAACAATCTTTTACTAGGCTATCGCTGTTATGGGATAATTGTAGTCAACTAGTGTTTACCTGTGGTTTTAACCGCGTTAAACCCACGAGAACTACATATGCTAGATATTTTTACGACTACATAATATTAATAGAATTGCCAGGCAAACTTCTAGAATAAAGTATTCCATTTATAAAAACAGAACATATTCTATTTATAATAATAATAATAATATAATATAATATTCTATCACATACACACAACACCATCTAGCCCAAACTAAGCAGTACTGTTGTACTATGTGCTTACTAAATTTCATTAAAATGTGTTCGCAGCGTAGTTCTGAAGCATTCAAACATTCAAAGTTCCTTAATAGTTTATAAACTGATCACAATGTGCCAATTATTGTTCTGAGCCTGTAATTGTTCTGATTCAGGGTGTGTTTTGTGTTCGTTAAATGAATCCTTATCTTCTCATATGATTATATATTATAATATTATAAATGCGATTGTGAGTTTGTTTGCTACGCTTTCACGCCTTAAATACTCCACCGATTATGATGTAATTTCGAATACAAATTTTCATTGGTATTGAAATCCTTTTCATAAGGTACCTTTTATCCATAACATAGTTCTGTATCTTAGACACATCGGGTGAAGGACATTTATTAACGAAATTTAAATTAACTCGAGCGTAGCCGCGGCCAAAATCTAGTTATCTATAAAGTCGCCCGCTACAAATATTGTGGACTCTAGTCTTCTCCCTTAGCCTTTATTATTCCCAAGTCACTTGGGGTCGGCTTTTCTAGTCTAATCGGATTTGACTGGATATCAGTTTTTACACGGAGCGGCTGCCACCTGACCTCCGGAATCCGAAGGCTAACAATAACCTAAGGCTAGACCAGTGTCAGGATATTAGAGGGAGCTTTCCCAATAACGACTGCCATAGATGTTCATGGCAGCCAGGACCGACGGCTTAACGTGCTCTCCGAGCTCTAGTAGACTGGACCCTAGTGTGGGTAGTTAAAGCCAGTGATGATATAGCAACGCTTTCATAAAAAAAAACTTATATCTATCAATATCTTGAAACCAAATTCGGCCAGTTTCAATCCAAAGTATTAGTGTTTTCTTCCAAATAACAAGGTCCTTCACAAAACATAACGGTAACGAGTGTTTACTTGGCATGTTTATTTGATTACCTTCAAAGCGAAAGAAAAACAGACGCCTTGTCTGTTGTTTGTCACATAACACCGTATTAGAAGTCAAGGACCTTGTGGTGACACTTTGTCCGATGCGACTGTAGTCCTGAAAACATACCATGAAACGTAAATGTCGAAGATTCGTACTGTGAAAGACATTTATTCCGGAATTCGTGCTGAAATTCGGTACGTAACCTTATTGTTCATGAAGCACTACCTTTCCTTCGAAAACACTACAGTTGACTGGATTAAAGTTACCCTATGTCCTTATTCGGTACCCCTGACAACGTGTATGCGGAATTTGATGATGATCTGACGAATACTTAAGGTGTGAAAGCGTAACAGACACACATTTGCATTTATAATATTAGTCAGGATGATTCGTGATGAATTTCGGCAACCTCTTGCTTGTGTTAAGACTGCGCCGAGCGAAATGTGTCAAAACAGGCGGTCACAGTTAAGTGAATAAAATCAACACTTTTTGTTTAATACAAATATAAAATATACATTTACCATAACAATGAATGCGTTTACAATTACTCCGTGTGAAAAACTTAAAATAATTAATCTTTTCGCCTACAAAATTACGTAAATTTGGACGGAAAATGCAAAAACGTAAGCTCGTGTTACGTGATTTTTAGATTATAACAGTAGAAATCTATCCTATTTTACAGCTTAAACGAAACATAAATAGTTATATAACAATTTGTCCGTCCCAAATATTTAAGTTATTAATTGACAATAAAAATACATATTTATCAAAAAAACACTTCAAATCCTCCATACAATTTTACTATGGCGGCCGCGCGCCGATTTGAATATGCGCCGCACGAGTTCTGTCATTATCTGTCTTACGCTCGGCGCAGTCGCTTTCATGATGTATTTCCGAACAATTGAATTGTACACTTACTGTTTTTTGATCAGCTGTTTCTTCTGTAATGATGTATAATTTTACTATAAAATTATTACGTATTATAAAACAATGCTCCCACCGCTTCGTCTGTTCACGATAAACTTAAAAACTACTAAATTTTGTTTTGACATTCGTCGCTATATTCTTAAAAGGAAAGTAATAGGCTATACATTATCACGCTATGAGTTCCGGTAAAATAATTTAAAAATTAGACAATATTTATAGCAAATATTTTTTCATTTAAAATATGTGATCCTGTATCTCGGAGGGTTTTTGACCTCCAGGGCCCATATTCAAACTCGACTGAGGTATGACCCCAAGGTGTCTGCATACCGAATTACAAGTCAATATTTTTCCATTTAAAATATGTGACCCCTGTATCTCGGTGGTCTTTTGACCTCCAGGGCCCATATTCAAACTTAACTGAGGGAAGACCCCAAGGTGTCTGCACACCAAGTTACAAGTCCAATCGGACCAGTGGTTCCAGAGTTATGCCTGTCACTAACAGACAGACACACAGACCCACAAAGTGTTGTCATTAACCTCTTCGAAGAAGACTCAGAGGTTAATAAATATCAAGCCCTTTGACGTGAGGGACATTACTAACGTACAAATAATAGACACAAAAGATTTCCTTTCATATGTATATAACACTAGATTTTGCACGCGCCTTTGCTCGCATTAATGTGGATTTTGTCAGTAATTTTTGTCCCTCAGGAACAGGAAGTTTAGTTAAGTTTTTTTTTAATAAAAGTTATGTGCTATGTTTTGCCTGTTCCCCTGTCAACGTATATGCGAAATTTCATAATGATCGGTTGAGTAGTACGTGAAAGCGTAACGTACAATGACATTCACATTCGCATTTATAATATTAAATTGGGAATGTAAGAAAATACTGACCTCTAGGAATAAAATGGAATTTCACAGAGCCTATTTGACGATATAACAAGCTCCTATTCGGATATAATTTCGTAGGAGCGTCCTTCGCATTAGAGGGGTCTCGTCAATTCGCAGTCTCGTCTAAAGAGGTCAATTTTGGGACCCTAAGTTCCCCATTGCTTAAATCTCATTTCTCGATCGCCCGATAAACGGATCGTTTCAATTTTTACGCGATAAATGTGTTTGCATGTCCGATATGATTATATAATACTAGTAGTTTTCCCGCGGTTTCACCCGCGTAAGTCCCGTTCCTATGTGAATATCGGGTTTCACCCCATTTCACCCCCTTCAGGGTGGAATTTCCAAAAATACCCTCTTAGTGCTCCCCTACACTCTCCAAGGAACATACATGCCAAATTTCAGCTTCTTGCGTTCAGTAGTTTCGGCTGTACGTTGTCTGTCAGTCACTCAGTAACGGAAGAGTTTTATATATATAGATTACCAGTTTTTGCCTCCGGGTATGCTCGGGGACAATATTTGTTCTAGATGATAACTTATGTCCTTATCTATCCCCCCGACAACGTGTTGCGAAATTTATGATGATTTATCGATCAGTTAAGGCATAAAAGGGTAACAAACAATCAAATAAACAAACACACACGCATTAATAATATTAAATAGGATTTGGATAAAGGTAGCCAGTAGTAAGGTAACCTACATCCTTTTTTGTTCCTCTGTCAACATCATCATGAAATTTCATATACACGTTATGTGAAACTTCATGATGATTGATCGCGTATAGTAGAACCTCGCTGATTTCAGCATGAATGGGCCGGCTCGACAGGGGAAGGACTACCCTCTCACAGAATATCGACGTGAAATAGCAGAATTCCTACTGTTGTGTTTCGTTCGGTAAGTGAGAATTCCGGAGGCCCAATCACCCTCTTTCCCCCATTCCCGCTCCTTCTCCTTCCCACTTCCTTTCCTAAAGGGTCGGAAACGCGCAAGTGATGCCTCTGGCGTTGCAGGCGTCCATAGGCTACGGTGACCACTTACCATCAGGTGAGCCGTATGCTTGTTTGTCAACTTAGTAGAATAAAAAAAAATTAAGGCATGAAAGCGTACAAAACAAATAAATACACTTGCATTTATGATATTAATTTGTATTACGGTCTACCAACCCTTTCGGGGATACATAGTCATTTATATATTACCATTAAATCTTAACATAATTATTTAATTCGTAGCTTAATCCTAACAAATCTTTCCTTACTCGTTATTAGGAATCGTTACTCAAAGACGAATTTAAACTCCCAATATAGTTAAAGGAATCCATTCAACAATATTAATGAGAAAACTGCAACCCTGCCGCATTTGTTGATAGTCTGACAATTTCTAACAGAAAGTCGTCTGTATAAGAGGTTTTAATTGAGTTCAGATTTATAGACACTGGCGTAAGCTTACGTTTACTTATTGATATTTTTATAATAATAAGTATTTATTGCAGACCAGGGTCCATAAAGTGTTAGTAACAAATTAGACAAAATCCTTAACCTAGTGTTAGTAACAGTTCAATTTCACACGTAATAATAATATGATGTGACAGACCCGGTTCCTGGACACTGTCTATGTCGTGTGCAGTTATATCCAGCGTCCCAGAATCGGAGTGTCCCACCGATCACACAATATGCTCAACATGCTGTGTGAGCTACCACGCATTCTGCGTAGGAGGGAAGCACATCGTTTGCGGATGGACATGGAAACCGTCTACTCTTGACACCGCAAACATCCCAGAAGCGCTGCAATAGCGCGGCAGCCCAGCCAGCATCCTATGCGAGTTATTATATTGAACACACAGAGCGCTGTAACCCCTCTGCGTATAATTGACCCACAGACTGCACGAATGTCTGACAGTAGGCTCTAAAATATTTATTCATGTAGGACACAAAGTAACATTTATGAACGTCAAAGTTACACTTATAAATGTGAATATACATTTATATGTTACTGTGTAAAGCAAGGGTGTAGAGCTAATAAGAAGAATTGGCAAGAAACGCACGACCACTTTTTTAAATTGCCAAGTTTAAATAAATAGCTTAAATTGTAGTAAAGTTGAATAATAGTAAGTAGTCTTACTATTATTTTCGAAATTTTGTGCGTATTGATTGACAATTATCGCCTGCTCCGTGCCTCGGCGAGCACGTTAAGCCGTCGGTCCCGGCTGCCATGAACATCTATGGCAGTCGTTATTGGGAGAGTGTCGACACAAAAGATCCCACTGGGTCGAAGTGTCGCCGGTCTGCATTGACTGGCCCCCACATAAGATACAAGATACAAGTAGTCTTAGGCCCGTTTTAACCAACAGATAAGTATCCCTTAGCAGCTTTTAGGGAACCCCTAACAAAAAATTCTAAAGCAGCTCTTATATTTAAGGGCCCGATTGTTGGGTCCTTAAACTACTCTTATGCTTAGGTAACAGAATATTGTTTATTCATACGAGAGACACGAGTGATTTTCTATCATGGAAAATGATTTAGGGCACTTTATAGAGAGTTTAGAAGCTATTGAGACTCTAGAGAACATTCAGCAAATAATAAAAAGACCACGAAAACTGCTATAAAATCTGTATCTTCTCCCTTAGCCTTTATTATTCCCAAGTCACTTGGGGTCGGCTTTTCTAGTCTAACCGGATTTGGCTGGATATCAGATTTTACACGGAGCGGCTGCCACCTGACCTCCGCAACCCGAAGGCTAACGATATCCTAAGGCTAGACCAGTGTCAGGATATTAGAGGGTACTGACTTTCCCAATAACGACTGCCATAGATATTCATGGCAGCCGCGACCGACGGCTTAACGTGCTCTCCGAGGCACGGAGCAGGCGATAATTGTCAATCAATACGCACACAACTTCGAAAAGTCATATAACTTCCGAAAGTCGCAGGTGCGCGACGTGGGTTCGAACCCGAGACCCTGTGCATTGCAGTCTGTTGGTCTCCCCACTGAGCTATCGCTGCTATAAAATCTGTACATAGTAGTTTAATTTAATTATGTCTATTATTCTTGCAGTGCTTTAAATTGTAGTTTAAAGTTCAATGAAGTTAAAATATTATTCAACGTAAGTGCCGACATTAATTCTGCTGCGCATTAGTCGAGGCAGATGTTCACAAATCGTTGAAATTTGAGTTTATTACATAAAAGGTTGTAAAGGAAAAGTATTTTATTAAAAAGTAGAATTAAAGCATGAAGGATTAGGGTCATATGGTACAGCTTTTATTAAACTTTTTTTTTTCACGTTTAGGAATTCCTTGACGTTTTTCTCCTCCACGGGGCGGGCGGAGGGGTTATGTCGGACTTACCGAGGTAAAAGAAAAATGTTAATGATGATAATGGACCTCCCGGTAGTACCGACTAACTCTACTACAGTGTTCCTCGACAAAACCGGAGTCGGCGGGGCCGCGCGAATCATTTTCACATGCGGTCGCGACCCCGCCGAGGTTTCAGCCCACCGTATGAAACAGCAGGCCACTACACCAAGAGACCTACCCTTTATGTACAACTTAAATACTTTTTAGAGTTCGAAAAAACTCTTATACAACAATTCTTATTCAACTTTGTCCGTCCGTCCGTCTGTCTGATATACAACTTTCAACTCAAGAACCGTAAGAGCTAGATACTCGCGGTTAACGCCATTCGACTCAGCATAGTCGATATAGCCCCGAAATGACTATAATCTTTGATCTCTGACGTCAAGGTCACGTAATACCATCTTTCAACTCAAGAACTGTAAGAGCTAGAGACTCGTTGTCAATGCCATTCGACTCAGCGTAGTCGGTATACCCCAAAATGAGTATGACCTTTGACCTCTGACCTCAAAGTCACGTGGTATCACGTGACCTTTGCATATTACTTGAACCGTTTTTTCAAACAAATTCAAAATCAAAACTCTAAGATTTATATATATTCTCACTTGTTAAAAGCCCTACTGTCCCCCCCCCCTCCCCCTTGAGAGAGAGTCCCTGGAGACGGACACGACACAGAGGCGCACGTGGGAACACGCATTATTTAACTTAATCGCCGACCAGACATAAACAAAAAAATATATATTATTTAACTGCACGGATGGCGTAGTGTTTTACGTGATCTCATCGTTACTGCCACTGCGCCAATGTTCTGTGTCACAAGAGACAAATATTTGTGTGTTCCACAAATAGTTGGGCCGATTCTGTGTGTTCTTTGTGTCCGTTGTTTCAATGTTTAAAAGTCTGCCCTGATAAAAGATTTACCAAATACAAACGATTTTTAAAATTAATCAGTAATTTTTACTTTTTTTTTTCTTTTGGTTTTTGGCCAACCTTTTGTCAAAAGTTGTTCAAGCCGCCCGTAGGCCTCTAACATCTAACATTGACGACTGCTGTCAATTTGACAACAACCGGGACCGACTTTTTACGTGCCCTCCAAAGCACGGAGACGCTCAGATAAAATACCACTAAGCGGTCACCCATCTACAGACTGACCGTGCCCAACATTGCTTCACCTCGCTAATCGTTTACCAATCAGTGAGTGCAACTGGCTATGAGTGCCTCGATTCAGTTACTGCTTTTAAAAAGCTTTTTTTAAGCTTAGCTTAAGCTTTTTTAAGATGACAAAAGCTAGAAATATTATACACAGGTGTTTAAACATATAATGTAAAAAAAAAATACAGGACAGTCTTAGGCCCGGTATCCACCAAAACAGAGAGCAGAGGGGACGAGAGCAGATGTGTTTTGAATAAACCAATCAGATTTTGTTATTACCTCATCTCCTCTCCGCTTAGCTTCGTCGGAAATGGATCAAGCCCTCTCTGCTAATATCTCCACGGGTTCCCGAGATAAAGGGTCTTGACAGGCAGATAGACGGGCGGACGGACGGACGGACAACAAAGTGATCCTATAAGGGTTCCGTTTTTTCCTTTTGAGGGACAGAAGCCTAAAAACTAAAAAAAAACTAAAGATTTCTGAAGTTGCAAAATGTTTTTTTATACTTTTAACTTAGCGAACAAGCATACGGCCCACCTGATGGTAAGTAGTCACTGTAGCCTATGGACGCCTGCAATACCAAAGACTTGCATTTGGCATGCTTGGACTTTTCTAAAGCATATCTAACATCCAACGCTCTTCAACTGACAAACTATATAAAATTCTTATCTCCTTAGTTGAAGAACCTTGCGTTAGTTATAATATATGAAGTTCTATCTATATACTGTGTATCAAGACGTTTCGAGACGTTAGATAGGAATAATGGCTTCCGCCGCCATCTTAGATAAAGCGAGACAAAATATAAAATAGGTATTTTAGCTTGGTGGTACTTTAAAGATATTTTATGCATATGAGTTTTGAGACTTATTACGGCGGTATCTCAATTCTACCTAATAAAATTATAAATGCGAATGTGAGTTTGTTTGTTACACTTTCACGCCTCAACTATTCGACCGATCATCATGAAATTTTGCTTATACGTTGCCACAAAAAAGGAGATAGGGTACCTGTCATCCAAATTCACATAACCTACTCGTACATTCACGCGAGCGGAGCCGCAAGCAAAATTTAGTCCGTAATAAATTGTATAATGGCTGCAACACCTTGTACGCATGAGTTTTAAAATAGTGGAATCTATACTAATATTATAAAAAAGAGTTGTTTGTTTGGTTGAACGCGCTAATCCCAGGAACTACTAGTGTTGGGTAGCCCATTTATCGAGTAACGTTATATAATAGGCTTTATAACATCACGCTATGATAAATAGGAGCGGAGCAGTAATAAAAAATGTTGCAAAAACGGGGAATATTCCTCTATGTGAAGCAGACGAAGTTGCGCGGATCAGCTAGTTATAAATAAATGGCGATTTTAAATGTAATTTTCTGTACCCCTGACGTGTACGCGTAATTTCACGATGATCGGTCGCGACAAGATATTTTTATAAAATTTAAGGCTTAACAAACGGGCAATCAATATCACATTGCATTTCTAATATTAGTTAGGATTATTAAAATCTGAAATAAAAAGTGGGGGGACCAACAGACTGCAATGTAAAGGGTCTCGGGTTCGAACCCACGTCGCGCACCTCTGACTTTCGGAAGTTATATGACTTTTCGAAATTATGTGCGCATTGATTGACAATTATCGCCTGCTCCGTGTCTCGGAGAGCACGTTAAGCCATCGGTCCCGGCTGCCATGAACATCTATGGCAGTCGTTATTGGTAGAGTGTCGACACAAAAGATCCCACTGGGTCGAAGTGTCGCCGGTCTGCACTGACTGGCCCCCACATAAGATAAGATATACAACATAATAATACTAATGGAATAAGGTTCTGTAGTGATAATAGTAATTTAAAATAGACAGTAGTGTGTTATCAGTTGGAGTCACGGGCAAAAGCTAGTGCTTAGAGGAAAAATATTGTTCTGAAGAGGAAAAAGAAAATAATTGTTCAAATATAAATCACGATGATTTCTTAGAGATGGATAAAATCGCCTCCTTTCTAATTTATTATTGTAATATTTTGTTGGGAAAGAATTTATTTGTTTGTGGGCAATATATTTATTTGAGAAAAATAAGTGTGGATAGTATAGTGTCTTTATAATAACACTTATATAGTATTAAGCTTGTTTATTCCAAAGGGCTTTTGAAATTGAAAGGAGAACGATTGCGGGCAGCAATGTGAATGGAGCTCTACGCGCTTTTATGAACAGTCGAAATGTTTCCGAAAAGGCATGTTTGGCTGTTCATAGAGGACTGTTAGTGCCCACACTTATGTATGGAAGTGAAAGTTGGGTATGGCAAAAGAAGCATGAGAGCAGAATAAATGCTGTAGAAATGAGAGCGCTGTGAAATATATGTGGTGTGACTTTGAAAGATAGAATAACGAATAGTGTGATTAGAGAGAGATGCGGCATGAAAGTGGACATAGTAACAATAATAGAAAAGGATAATGTGTTAAGCTGGTTTGGGCATGTAGAAAGAATGGACGAGGAAAGACTGACTAAGAAAGTTTATAAGGCTAGTGTGAATGGAACAGTCGCAAGAGGAAGACCTAGGCGAACGTTTCTTGATCAGATCGCAGGCGTTCTGGACAAAGGCCAGGTTAAGAGCACCTTGAACCGACGGGCGTGTATGAGGAATATGATGAAAGTGAATGAAGCCAGAGAAGTGTGTCAGGATCGTAGCAAATGGAAATCTGTAGTCTCTGCCTACCCCTCTGGGAAACGGGCGTGAATCTATGTATGTATGTATGTTTGTATTCCAAAGGGCTAGGTTGAAGTTCATTGCACCTCACGTTTCCTATATTTTGGGCTTATGTAAAGTGAAAGTGTCTGTCGTTACTTGCGTATATATCTCTAGACATTGTGTTGCTACCGAAACCTAACATTAATATCTAATAACACTTTACCTGACCGGGAAATCCATCTCACTAACAGCTTCTGGCATAAGCGGTAATTTATACTATACAAGTCGGTGTATTTTTTTTTAAATCGTATTCTTTTTATTTTTGACTTCATTTCAGTAGATAGAATAAGGAAAAGCTTAGCATTTATTTATATTATATTGCACTGTACGAATGGGGTGTTCGTTTAAGTGGTCGCCAACCCTCAGCCAGTGTACTGAGAGTTATGAGTTCGATCCCTACACCCGACAAATATTTGTGTAATCCATGAATAGTTACTTCGAGTATGGGTCCCGCGACACAAAAAGTACTAGAGCAGGAATTGTCTTAGAAAAAAATACCGTGACTAAATGTACACATAGCATAATCGAAAAAATTGTTACGCAATATTATGCCTTAATGCACTGAATGTAAGACATAAAATAGCTTTACATGCTATGTATAAGACTTTTAATATTATGATAAACCATGCCCTTCTGCTTCACGTTATACATATACGTATGTACATAATAACACACGACTATTAAGCAAATTGGTTCTATCATTAATGGAGGGTCTCTTTAATCTATTTGTCCATCGTTTCCTTTATAACTGATAACCGACTAGCTATTCAATTAGTACGCGTTCATATTCAAAATAATTGATAGCACGGATGGCGTAAACAACTTAAGTGATTGCCACCACGTCAAGTGTAGTTGGTTCGATTGAGGCAAAAAAATGTGTAATCCATAAATGGTTGTTTTGAGTCTGGATGTTCTTTGTGTCGTTGTTTAAATGTTTTAAAGTCCTCCAGTCATCACATTTAGCGCTGGAGTAAAGAAATAAAACTTAACAAGTAGGATACATTGGCTACTTATACATAACGATAGCTCAGTGGGGTGTGCAAACTATGCCACGTTTGCTCTCTTGTCCAATGTGCCCCTCCAGCTGCACTGTGGAGGATCTGTGGAAAGCAACGGACGATGTCGTGGCTGTGGCGGGATTTTGGACAGTCAAAATTTAAGGGTGTTCTTACATTGACACGAAGAAGAAGAGGAATAAGTGGGGAGACCAACAGACTGCAATGCAGAGGATCTCGGGTACGAACCCACGTCGCGCACCTCTGACCTTCGGCAGTTATATGACTTTTCGAAATTATGTGCGTAATGATTGACAATTATCGCCTGCTCCGTGCCTCGGCGAGCACGTTAAGCTGTCGGTCCCGGCTGCCATGAACATCTATGGCAGTCGTTATTGGGAAATCAGTGCCCTATAGTATCCTGACACTGGTCTAGCCTTAGGGTATTGTTAGCCTTCGATTCGAGTTGCGGAGGTCAGGTGGTAGCCGCTCCGTGTAAAAACTGATATCCAGTCAAATCCGGTTAGACTAGAAAAGCCGACCCCACTTGGGGTCTTGGAACTTGGGACTTGGGAATAATAAAGGCTAGGGAGAAGAAGAAGAAGACATAATCTTAATATTACATTCTAGTTATTTAAGACTCATTACTGCCAGCAGCTTCGCCAGTGTGATGCTTACGAGAAGACATTGTTACTGGGAAAAAAGTTAATCTAATATAGAATATACTACAGATAAATTTTGCTTACAGCTTTGCTCACGTAAATCTAGAACTTGTCAACAAAGTTCTATGCCTCGTGCACAGTGATTATATTTAGATAAAAGGTACCCTCTGTCTTTTTCTGTACTCCTGACGAGTATGTTAAAGGAGACCGACCATCTTGTATGGGACCCTGGCCTGGGCCTGAACAATTTTATATTGTAATAACAATATTAATTTTGAGTAGCCTAAACTAAGTAGAAAACTTTGTTCTATGAAGTTTAGTATCAAGTTCTTTAAATTATAAAATAAAACTCATTGTTTAAAATAAATATTTATTTTTAAGTGTCACCATCACCTTCATAATTTATTTAAATACTTTCCAAAAACTGGGCTGATGGAGTGACATTTTCATATCTTGCCCAGCTTAGGTACGATATTACAGACATTATGTGAGCACAGCGACCAACAGTCCTTCGGCCGACTATGCAGTTGCAGTAATACTGCCTTATTGCTTCCAGGCTGTATGTATTATTTTGATATAATATCATTAATTTCATACTACTGGATAGTAACCAATATCTATATATATATAAAACTCTTCCGTTACTGAGTGACTGACAGACAACGCACAGCCGAAACTACTGAACGCAAGAAGCTGCAATTTGGTATGTATGTTTTTTAGAGAGTGTAGTGAAGCACTAAGAGAGGATTTTTGAAAATTCTATCCCGAAGGGTGTGAAAGGGGTTAAACCCGATATTCACACGGGAACGGGACTTACGCGGGTGAAACCGCGGGAAAACTACTAGTTTATTATATATTAAAATAAAGATTTAATATTTTACTCTGTTTATAATTCGATTGTACACGTTCAAGCCGAATATGGACGGTCTTCTTTAGTGATTATCACTCAAGTAGTTAAAACATGAAAGCGTAACAAACAAATTTACATTGGCATTCGTATTCATTATCTTCTGTATTTTGCCCTCAGCTCGCGTTATCTAGATTTCGTCAATAAATTCTTATTACTTGGGAGTACCCTTTTCTAGATAAACGTACTTTTTCTGCGCCCGTGTTAACGTGTATGCAAATTTCCATAATGATCGATCAATTTGTTAAGGCGTGACAGCGTAATAAACCAACCAATAAATTCACATTCGCATTTATAATATGAGCACGGTAGGCCTTCCGGTTTCACAACGCAAGCGTTCAAACCGTACAATGTACTCCAAGTTCCTGCTTACAACAGATAGAAGCAAGACCAAATGGGTGAGCAATTCAACAACACTGCTGACGCATTGGAACTGAAACCACTACAGCCTTCATGTATTCGAACGTAGATTGGAACCACACGGTATAGAGCCTTTGACTACAGTTAGTCTGTGAACATCTGTAATTTCAGGCCATTGAACATTGAATACTATATAATATAATAAACTAGATATTGCCCGCGGCTGCGCTCGCGTAAATGTGGGTTACGTTACGTTAGTAACAGCACTTTAAAAAAAAGAAAAGTTAGTGCTGTAAATACTTTAGATGAAAGATACCCTATCTCCTTTTCTGTTCCTCTGAAAATAACTAATTAATATTGATCGGTTGTGTGAAAGTGTTATAAACAAATAAAAAACTCACATTCGCATGTATAATATTAGTAGATGTATGTATGTATCTTATGTGGGGGCCAGTCAGTGCAGACCGGCGACACTTCGACCCAGTGGGATCTCTTGTGTCGACACTCTCCCAATAACGACTGCCATAGATGTTCATGCCAGCCGGGACCGACGGCTTAACGTGCTCTCCGAGGCACGGAGCAGGCGATAATTGTCAATCAATACGCACATAATTTCGAAAAGTTATATAACTTCCGAAAGTCAGAGGTGCACGACGTGGGTTCGAACCCGAGACCCTCTGCATTGTAGTCTGTTGGTCTCCCCACTGAGCTATCGCTGCTACTGCGAGTGAAAGCGTAACTAACAAACAAACAAACTCACATTCACATTTATTACGTTAGTTAAGATTTTCCAGTGTAAGTTTCGAACTCACAACTCTCAACAACACAGCGTCAAAACGATCGCTAGTTCATTACACCATCAATGTATTCAACAGTATCAAAATTCATCATTACGCACATTTACATTTGTGAAGCCTGATACCCTAACTCAATTATCGACCTAACATCAAGCACTCTTTACTTTTCATCGTATTTTTTAACAAATTATCTCTAATGCCAGGCGTCCATGGAAAAGATCAGCTGTTTCAGGTAAATTAAATAAATCAATTTGTGTAAAAGCGATAACAGTTCAGAGTTTAAGCGCTGTCACAATATTTAGGTCAATTCGAAACAAGGAATGTTCCCTGCGTTGCATAATTGGGATTTTGTTTTCACTCCACAAATTGATGCCTATGATATACAAGATTTTAATCCCGGTTTCGCTCGCTTTAATGTAGGTTAGGTTAGTAACAGTACTATGTTTGGATGAAAGGTAGCCTGGTCTTTTTCTATTTCCCTGACAACGTGTATCTATACGAAATTTCATGATGATCGGTAGAGCAATTAAGGCGTGAAAATGTAACAAAAAACAAACTTACATTCGCATTTATAATATCAGTTAGGATTATAATAGGGGCTTAAAGTTTTATATATGAAGTATATAAGAAAATACAGTAGCAGCGACAGCTCAGTAGGGAGACCAACAGACTGCAATGCAGAGGGACTCGGGTTTGAACCCACGTGGCGCACCTATATGACTTTTCGAAATTATGTGCGTATTGATTGACAATTATCGCCTGCTTCGTGCCTCGGAGAGCACGTTAAGCCGTCGGTCCCGGCTGCCATGAACATCTATGGCAGTCGTTATTGGGAAAGTCAGTACTATCTAATATCCTGACACTGGTCTAGCCTTAGGGTATCGTTAGCCTTCGGGTTGCAGAGGTCAGGTGGCAGCCGCTCTGTGTAAAAACTGATATCCAGTCAAATCCGGTTAGACTAGAAAAGCCGACCCCAAGTGACTTGGGAATAATAAAGGCTAAGAGAGAAGATAAGAAAATACAGCTTTAATAAGAGTTTGAGTAAGAGAATCGGTAACGTTGTTATTTTCATACTAACTAATTCATCAGTATGTTTTAATGGTCAATTAGAATTCTATGTATTTTTATGTATAAAGTATTTAGGTCACTTAGGTTTTTTGCTCGTATCGTGAACTTATGTCCAATTAAAACAGACAAAATTCGGACTAACACTAACCGATATAACTTTAAATACAAATTGTATAAATTTTATTAATAAACATAAATTAATTTTTAAATTAACCATTGTGTAGATGTAGGACATAAAACGGCAAATTCATAGTTAAAGACGTAATTATACAATAATGCACGGATAGCGTAGCGTGTGTGAAGTTTACCAACCTACACTGGGCCAGCGTGGTGGATTATGGCCTAAACCATCTCACACTGAGAATAGAATAGAATAGAGTAGAAGTTTATTGGTTTCAGTATTACAGCAATTTTGTATTAATTACAGAATAAACTATAATACCGAAATCAAAAGGTTTAAGCGTCAGCTTATGCTTGGATCCCGGAGAATTACTAAGCGCTGGTTTTCAGCTTAAACCACCGAGAAGAGGCTCATGTCCAGCAGTAGAACAGTTTATATACAGGACTGATATAATTATTGTTAGATAAACATATGTATGTATTTATACCTGTATATCCTCTATAACATAGCAGAGCACGCTTATATATTCCTCTAGCGTCTTTTGTGTCACGCGTTATAGACGTTGATAATATTATTTTATATCGGGTGCATTTACTGCCTCATAAATACTGTGGTATATGTTTGCATACTATGGTAATGTCACCGGTTCGATTCTTGGACCGGACTAAGTGTTTTAAGATTTTTCTGTAACGAAATTCTTAACTGCATGAAGTTTGATACTAGGCCCTGTAAGCTATAATCTCGCTCTTTGGTTGGCAAAATGCTGCGATTAAAGGCTACCTACCCTTTTTGGTATACAGGCGTAAATATATATGCATGAGACACATTTCTAAACATCGAGCTAACCTAATGAAAGCTAAGAAAATGAATCTAAATAATTTCGTTCCAAAAATGTTAGGCATTACTATACCGCCCAATTTGCAAACAAATACGAGCCAAAATTATTATTTTAATTTTCATAACGGCAAAATCTCAACACGCTTTTCTCAACCCGAAAATCGAATCTAAATCTCACAATTCCTCACCAACAAGCGTTTCTTTTACCCTGCGACCATTGGGGCACTCCCTCGAGCCTAGCCGATAGCCTGCAAAAATGTTTGGAACATCAAAGGAGAAAACAACGAAAAAATGTACAAGGCACTTTTCGCCTCGTGATCTGTCCCTAGATTAATCCTATCTTGCCTCACGGGGATCATTACGAAGGCTAATGCGTTATATCGGAGAGATCAGTATCTGTATCTATGGGGTAAAGCTTAACGCTCTCTCTGAGGGATGGAGTCTGATAATATGGTAATACTTTATAAGATACAGGCTTAAACGATGTGCCAAAAAAATGTAGATGCTCACGATAAATCCCTGAAGGGGTAGATAGGGGTACATTACTAATAGATTTTTGAAGATATGTTTTAATCCTGTCACTTGGTACATATACTTTAAAAAGCAGCGATAGCTCAGTGGGGAGACCCACAGAATGCAATGTAGAGGGTCTCGGGTTCGAGCCCACGTCGCGCACTTCTGACTTTCAGAAGTTATATGACTTTTCGAAATTATTTGCGTATTGATTGATAATTATCGCCTGCTCCGTGCCTCGAAGAGCATGTTAAGCCGTCGGCCCCGGCTGCCATGAACATCTATGGCAGTCGTTATTGGGAAGTCAGTGCTCTATAATATCCTGACACTATCGTTAGCCTTCGGGTTGCGGAGGTCAGGTGGCAGCCGCTCTGTGTAAAAACTGGTATCCAGTCAAATCCGGTTAGACCAGAAAAGCCGATCCCAAGTGACTTGGGATAAAGACTAGGGAGAAGAAGAAGACATGGTAGATACACTACAAAGTCTTTGGTTATGTGTTAAATGTGATAATAATTGTGTTAATACTCAAAGGAACCGTTTTCATTTTTGTCTTTTTAATAAAGATAACTGACTCTAGTAATAATTATGTGTCGTGAGTGACTTTACAAACATTTTAACGGACACAAAGAACACCCAGACTCAAAGCAACAATTTCTGGGTCATTGAAATTGTTGTCCCGTATGGAGATCAAACCCTCAGCGCAGTGGCAATGAAAAGCCGACGTTAAGCCACTACGCTATCTCTGCAGTCAAAATTAAATATTTATTTCTTTTTCGTTTTTGTATTGTGTGTGTATGTCTATAAGACTGGGCCTTCACGATATAGGCTTTCCAAGTGTACATACCACAGAAGTGTTTCTGTTTATGTACGAGCAAACCCGTACATATTAATAGTTACAGTTTTATGCTGACATCGACGCGCAGCGAAACACATATTACATATAAATTAGTACATCAACGATATTTCAGTAGTTCCAAACACCTTTCCGGGCGATCTATCGCACAATTTAGTCTTTCGCCGCGATCGATAATTATCAAATCCGTTGTAAATATGTTTAATTCTTTTCATGCAATATAAGTCGGCCTCGATAGCGTATTGGTTAGTGTAACCAACTGCCACGATTGAGGTCGCGGGTTCGATTCCCGCACAAGTCAAACATTTGTGTGCATGAACATGGATGTTTGTCTTGGTCTGGGTGTTTCTATGTATAATATGGATGTATTTACAAAAAAAAAGTATATAAGTATGTTTATCCATTGTCTAGTACCCATAGTACAAGCTCTGCTTAGTTTGGGCTAGACGGTGTTGTGTGTATGTGGTAGAATATTATATTATTATTATTATAATTACTTTTGTTCTATCAGTTTATCTTTCATTTATCATACGAAACCGTACATTTTGGTCCTTCGAGCCTTCACTTGGGACATAAGTGCAGTATTTTAGTCAGATATTGTACAGTGTTTCAGCGCGCTTGGTAAAATAACTAATTATTATCCTAACTAATATTATATATACGATAGTGATTTTGTTTGTTACGCTTTTACACCAAATTTCGTATACACGGTGTCAGGGGTACAAAATATATATATTACATAGGTCACCTTTTATTCAGGGAAAGGTACTGTTTTCGAGGAATGAAAATGTTTTGACAAAATCTAGACTAAGCGAGCGAAGCCGCGGGCAAAATCTAGTAGACCATAAATTTGCCAATTTCTTAATTAAACGCTGTAATAAACATTCATTCATTTAAATTGCCAGTATACTCACAATTAAAACTAAGAGGCTCGATAGAAAGTGGAAGACTATGCCAACGTTTTTAAATAGTGTTATGCGTTCCGTTATCAATTGTTTTTACATCATAATAATGATTTACTTTTTTTTGTTACAGGTAAGTTCCAAACGAATTCTTTTGTCGCAACAACATAATGACAGCTTGAAGAGATTTTCTAAATAAATCGAAGAATCTAGTACACTCAACGACGACATGCAACACTATTGAGGTAATAACTAAAAGTTATAAAACAGTATCCCATCGCGTTTGTCTGTCTATTCGAAATAAACTCAAAAACTACTGAACGTATTTTCATGCGGTTTTCACCAATAGATAGAGTTATTTATGAGGAAAGTGTAGTATAATTTGTTAAGGTTTTGTACTACCCTTGCAAAGCCGGGGTGGGTAATAACTAATGAGCCGCTTGTAATAACTTATACAACATAGGCTAATACCTGTATATTCGTGAGGGGGTGGACAGAGTAGTAATATTAAGCTCATATTATAGCAACTCCCTTTTTAAGTCTGATGTTATAGACGATAGCCTAATGGGAAACCGTTGGATGTACAGGCATAGGTCTCGAGTTCGATCCCAAGGCACGCACCTCTGAGTTCTCGAAATTATGTGCGTGTGAAATAGTTAATTATCGCTCACTTTAACGGTTAGTAAAACATCGTGAGGCAAGCTGCATGTCTGATAGTTCTCTAAAGATATGTAAAGTCAGCCAACCAGCACTAGACAGCGTGGTGGACTATGGCCTAATCCTTTTCACACTGAGATGAAGTCTGTGCCCAGCAGTGGGGCTGTTGGTAAATAAGTCAGATTTTATTATTACTGTTTTATATTGCTTTCTACCTGGTACACTGCCGAACTATATGCTGTTACGAACAGCAATAATATCTCAAATTGGAATATTAGTTTCTGAGAACGCAGTCTTACATATACCTAGATTCTTCAGCGTTGTAAAATCAATATAGATAAAATACCTAAATATGTGACGTAAAAATATTAGAGATTACTAACCCGCTCAATTCGCAAAGAAAAACGAGCCTACGTTATATTTTTAATTCGCTTAACAGGAGAAAAGACTCGGCTAAAGAATGAAATTAAATTTACGCATTTTAATAAGACTGTAACAAAAAACCTTAGTAAAGCTTATGAAAAATATCAGCCTGTACTGTTTCCGTTTACGCAAATTTAAGCTTTACGATAAACTAGTTTTACGCATTATGTTTCAAGGTTGATCAGATTACGTAAAAATTATAGAATGGATAGTGCTCGCGTGAATTTTCATACAAAACCTTACGCCTATGAAACTCTACAAACGTAAGCAGAGTTATAATGACTATTTATTGACCACACAAAATGTTGTCCAGTGAGAAAATTGAACTCAAAAACAATTAGCGTACTGAGCGACTACATAAAACACTATTGGCGGTTTCTTCATCATCATTGGTTTTAATACATTAAAGTTGGGGTCATTGACTACCTAACGTTCATACAGACACGGTCTCACACTTATATCCCAAAGGATTAGCGAGAGGTATATTACACTTGCATTAGGGCAGCTTAGTCGTTAGACCAACGGAACAGTCCGTCCTATGCCATTTACCGTATCACTCCATGCTGCTACTGAGATCTAATTAAAGGAAAATAATCCCCTTCCTCCCGGACCTCGGTAACGAGCTAACGTGTGCTAAAACTTTGCTGCAGTTTTAAATTAAATATTAATTCAATTTCGACAAATTTAAATCAAACAAATATTCGGAGCGCATAATATCGAAGAGGTATCACCAACGCAAGCGGCCATCGTACTGACTAGAAGATCTACCTACCATACCACAGCTGGCCCCACCTACGACTGTGCAGCGGTCCGCCTACAAGTGGACAACGCGCGCTAGTGGTGAATCGCAGGCGCAGCGAACGCCACACCCCCTGCGACGAATGCCAATTGAATCGCTGTCACCCACCACCACCGCGCCTGGGACTACCACTGAATCGCAACGCGTGAGTCACCACCTTGCATCTAACCACCGGTCAATACTGCGAGCCTAGTACTTTACTACTTCAACGGCCACTTTATTTGTCATTATTATCTTTATTTTTTTTATATAATTTCTATACTCCATTTTTATTTATCACTTAAATTATGATGCGATCTCCACCACTAAACAAATCGCAGTCGGCTTCTGATACTGACATTATGCAGAAAGTCGATATAGATGACGACAACCAGAGCAAAGTTAATATAACTGTGAGAGATAAACGTCGCAGAGTTTTGGAGGACAGGTTCGACGACCTTACAGCGTTCAAAATGGAGATGCGTGAAATGTTTCAAAGCTTCCAAGATACTCAAAATAAAAAGTTTGACTTATTAAGTAAGCATCTGGAGGATGTTAAAATACAAACATCGTCCATCAATAATACGAATATGGAAATAGAGAAATCTCTCGAAGTAGTGCATGATCAATTAATCTGTATGCAGTCTAAAATTGATGGCCTTGAAGATCAGCGCAAACGTCTTTCCTCTCAAATTACCAACATTGATGACAAATGTGATTTTTTGGAAAGAAGCCTTAAAAAGACAAGCATTGAAATAAAGTATGTTCCCAGGGTGGAACGGGAAAATAAAGATATTCTCTTCAACTACATAACTAACTTATCCAAACATCTGAACATTACATTGCAGCCGGGCGAGGTACGCGATGTATATCGAGTACCTAATAAGAAGGACCCTGCAAAGTCTACGATTATCGCTGAATTATCTGATACCTTATCAAAAAGTAAATTCCTAATTTCGGCGAAGAAGTTTAATAAGAATGGTGAATTAAAAATCTGTCACTTGGGAATACAAAACAATTTATCAACGATGTTTGTATCTGAATCTTTGACCGTAAAATCAAGACGACTACATTTCCTCGCACGGGACTTTGCACGTACGGAAAAATATAAATATTGCTGGACCTCTAATGGTAATGTGTATCTCAAAAAACAAGATGGTTCTGAGTATATACTTGTCAAGGATGAAATGCAATTAAACAATTTGAGGCAAGCAATCTGACTAATATTAATAACTTTATCGGTATTATTTAACTGTCTTAATATTATTATGTTTACTTTACATTATTTACACAACCAACAACTACACAACAATATTCACTTATATACTTTACACCTATACACTTATTATTTCATACAAAATACACTTCCAGTTACATATCTATCAGTAGGAGTTCAAGGCACTTACACATTCAATTGTATTAAAATAAAATCAATAAATTATGTAATGTTAAATACTCTAATAATGTATACCAAAACTTATACATACTATTGTGACAAGTATCTTAATCATTACTACTTATTAATATTTGTGAGTTGGTTCAGATTAGTACTAAAAATAGCACCATATGTTAGAAACTGGTTACTTCTATTTAGTCCCAATGATTAATAATAACGAATTCTTAGAAGATATTGATAATCTGAAATTATGTAATAGTATTGCATTGGGCAACCCTGATAGTTGCTTAAAACATTTGCAATTAAAACAGAATCAACTTACAGTCTTATCGCAGAATATACGAAGCATTAATAAAAATTTTGACTCGCTACTAATATTCTTACATAGATTAAAATTCAAACCAGACCTTATAATACTAACTGAGTGTTGGATCGATGAATCTTTTAATGGGTTATCCCTGGATGGCTATAGCTGTGATTATTCAAAAAAATACTTGAATCAAAATGATGGGATTGTGGTTTTCTCTAGATTACATCTTCAAGTGGTCATAACCGAACCCAGTTTTCGTGATGCAAATTGTCTACGAATTGACATTGACCAAGTTTATACAGTGATTGCTGTTTACCGATCTCCATCAATTTATAACATAGATACATTCTTAAAATCTCTGGAAAACATTCTAAATCAGTGCCAGGCTCAGCATTGCGCTTTAATTGGGGACATTAATCTTGACATTAAAGAAACCACTGCGGATACGCGCGCAGATGATTATCTCAATCTTACTACTCATTACGGGTATATGCCTGGTCATACATTTCCTACACGGGGCGCTAATTGCCTGGACCACTGCATGATTAAGTCTAGGTTACCATCAACTACATTAGTCTGTCATTCGGACATAACAGACCATAGTACTATTATCTGTGGCATGGGGTCTCCCCTACCTAAAACCAAACCTAAAAAAACTTATACTAAAATTGATTATAATAATTTACTCACGGACCTAAAAGAAATTGATTGGACTTACCTGTACAATATCACTGACATCAATGAAGCTACTAAATACTTTATTAAAAGATTTAACTCAGTTATCAACCAAAATAAAACAGTTCGTAGTATATGTAGCTCTGATATTATTTTGCAGCCGTGGATCACCCCAGGGCTGTTAAAGTGTATAAGACGCCGCGATGAACTACATAGCATTGCTAGAAAAAATCCAAATGACCAAGATCTACAGAATAAATATAAACAGTACAGAAACTACTGTATTAACATTACTTACAATCAAAAACAAAATTATAAAAAGAAACTTCTTATCGACAGTAAAAATAATCTTAAGAATACTTGGGATTCCGTTAAAAAAATATGTAATATAAACAAAAAGTATAACAAAAATGAAGATCTTCTTAAAATTAAAAATGAACCCACAGAGTCACTTAATATAGTTAATAAGTATTTTAGTACAGTTGGCGACCAGCTAGCCAGCTCTATGCTAGACACACTAGGCAAAACTGAATCTGACCTTACCCGCGAAATCCATCCTGACATTAATATGCCGCACTCTTTTTTTCTCACTCCAACTAACGAAATAGAAATTATTAAATTAATAGGCACATTAAAGTCCAGTTCAGCAGCAGGGAATGACGAAATTAACAATAACATGTTAAAAGAGACTAAATATTTTGTGGCTAGCCCTCTGACATACATATGCAATCTTAGTTTGTCTACTGGCATAGTCCCCAATCATTTGAAGATGGCTGATGTGGTCCCCATATTGAAGGTAGGTGATACAAAACAACCATCTAACTATCGACCAATTTCAATACTGAGTGCTGTATCAAAGGTGATGGAAAAAGTCGTGAATGTCAGGTTGTTAAAATATCTCGAAGTTAATAATCTACTGGCTCAAAACCAATTTGGCTTTCGCGCAGAAAGGTCCACGGAAGATGCAGTCACAAGGCTTGTTGATTTTGTCATAGACAAAACTGATGAAGGTGTGCCGGTGTCTTCCTGGACTTTGCCAAAGCCTTTGATACAGTACCCAGACATACACTGATAAGAAAACTGGAGGTAATGGGCATTAGGGGGCTTGCGTTGGATTGGTTTAAGTCCTACCTTCAAGATCGTCAGCAACGAATTCCTGTAGGAGATTTCGTTAGTGATTACATGGGCATTGGTTATGGTGTACCTCAGGGAAGTATCCTTGGTCCGACACTCTTCCTCGTGTACATAAACGACTTGTGCTCATTAAAAATACCTAATGCCAGTATCACCACATTTGCAGATGATACTGCAATAATTTTTCACGCTAAAACCTGGAACCAAGTCGTTTGTGTTGCACGGGAGGGCCTCAGGACCGTATCTCTCTGGCTACAGAATAACCTGCTGACCGTGAATACAGGCAAAACTAAAATCGTCACCTTCAGCGTGTCAAACAAATCAGCACCTAAAGAACCCTTATCAATCAGACTCCATGTTTGTAAACCATCCGTAAATAACGAATCAGTATGCGATTGTAAACCACTTGAGCAAGTTCCCTGTGTTAAATATCTTGGAGTTCTGATTGATGAACGACTGACATGGGACAAACAAATTGATTCGCTTATAAAACGCACCAAAAAACTGTCACACATATTTAAAAAATTAAATGACATAGCTGATACTGATTTAATTAGATCCATATATTTTAGTTTATGCCAATCTGTCTTATCGTATTGTATAACGGTGTGGGGCTCTGCAAATAAAACACTTTTTCTCAGATTGGAGCGGTCACAGCGAGCTATCTTAAAAATAGCATACAGAAAGCCATGGCGTTACTCCACAAATGCTCTATATAATGACTGTAACCACTTGCGTGTGAGACAATTATTTATTCTATCAGCATTACTTCGCTTCCATAAGTACGCTAGAATCTCTGCTCGAATCTCATATAGAGCCTTGAAATGGGATCGGCCAAGAGTACGATCCTCGTTTGCATATAGATCTTTTGCCTTTCTTGGACCCTATCTATACACTAAACTGTACTCAAACAACAAAGAAATTGTAGATATGACTCGAAATAGGTGCAAAAATTATGTGGTGAAATGGTTACTATCTAAAAATTATATTGAAACTGAACAATTGCTACAAACTGGACTATAACTACTACTGATATCAATTTGAACACTCACCCACACACACACACACACGTACACGTACACGTACACACACACACACACACACACACGCACACACACACACACTCACACACATACACACCACACGCACACACACACACACTCACTCACACACACACACACACACACACACACACACACACACACACACACACACACACACACACAGATACAATCGCTAGAACACATATATAAACTCACGCACACGCATATGCACTACTATAATTATATAATAATACTATTTACTATTGTTATTTGCTATACTTGGAAGGGACTGAGACCCCACGACACAGGGAATCCTAGTGTGGGGCTCAGAGAACAGAAATTGTTGTTAAGTAGTATGTAACATAGAATAAGATAAAATACTTCTGTACATGTTCTGAAACTCAATAAAATTTATTATTATTATTATTATTTATTATTACTAATACCGCTTTCCTCCATCCGAGTATCAAATCCGATACCTCAGAGCAAACATAAGTGCAAACTTATGTTTCGTATTCTACTAGGAAGTGTGGCAAGCCAGAGGCGGTTCCGTTGCGTGTTCATAGTCTTAAAACACCATGTTCTCAAAACATCCTCTTACTATACGTAGACCGCACGAAAAAGTGTTCACACTAAGAAGAATGAGCTCACATGTTACATTTACATGATAGAAAATGATAATTTTTCAATGTAAGTTAGCGTGATCAGATGTCATGTTGGCATTGTGTAACAGATGACAGCTTAATGTCCAGAAAAGTGATCACATTTAACCGTAGTAGAACGCATCCATGATTGATATGTTTACGTAAATAGATATTCTCAAAATACTATATTTTCAAGTCACCATATTTGCAAAATGTACAAAACATTGACATCTGGTGTGCAGTTTACATTAAAACTCTTTACTGCCAAAGTAAAATAAATATTGCAATCGACCGTTGATGATAGAATTATATCTCGATGGCGTAGTGGTTAGTGTAACCGACTGCCACGCCTGAGGTCGCGGGTTCGATTCCCGCACAAGTCAAACATTTGTGTGCATGAACATGGATGTTTGTCTTGGTCTGGGTGTTTCTATGTATAATATGTACGTATTTACAAAAAAAAAAGTATTTAAGTATGTTTATCCATTGTCTAGTACCCATAGTACAAGCTCTGCTTGTATCTTGTATCTTGTATCTTATGTGGGGGCCAGTCAGTGCAGACCGGCGACACTTCGACCCAGTGGGATCTTTTGTGTCGACACTCTCCCAATAACGACTGCCATAGATGTTCATGGCAGCCGGGACCGACGGCTTAACGTGCTCTCCGAGGCACGGAGCAGGCGATAATTGTTAATCAATACGCACATAATTTCATAAGCTCTGCTTAGTTTGGGCTAGATGGTGTTGTGTGTATGTGGTAAAATATTATTATTATTATTATTATTATATATATATTATATAATAATATTTTCTTTAAATGGCAACGTAATAAAAATAATTACTATAATCTTAGTAATAATACTGTATAGTACAAAACTCCTTACATACAAAAAAAACAGATACAAAGATCATTCATTAAGCAAATCCTCGTAATTACACTGTTTAAAATAACGTGCTAATCTAATGGTGGTGTAATAAATATAACAAATACTATTCTCCTAAATTGAAATCAACGTCAAAGATGAATATAACTTGCGTTTCAGTTTACTTTTAGCATCTATTCGATTATATTGAATCTCTACTTTAAACATATTTTATTACGAGAATTGACTTTAAGAGTTCTTGTATAGAAAATTTGTTGCGATTCTAACCCAAAACACACCATTGACGCACCCACTAAAGATTTTTAATTAAAAGAATAAGGAATTACCAAAATAAGAAGATATAAGCATCATTTCTATCCGCATGTAGAATAAAACCGCAACACTTAATCTACTGATATCATACAAATTACCACTTAAACCACTGCGCCATTCGTATATTTATATATAGCACACTCGTAGGGACCCCACGATCTTTAAAAGTAACTACTATGTTAAAAATGTAATTGTCGTCAGCATAAAATATAAAGTAAGTGAGCGAGTCCCTTGCAAACTAAAGAATTCACAAAAATATCAAAAGATATATCACCAAAAAGGATAATATGTTTTTGGCTATCTAATAATTTGTTTAGTATCTTTTATATTATTTTCCATTAAATAATTTATGTTCAAATATTTAAATTAATTAATCTAAATCCTAAAATAATAACTTCTTTAATTATTGTCATATTATTCATGATAACACAAACAATGTAATAATATCAATCACAAAGGGAAACTGTCGTAGCACCTCTACGATATTCGTAGGCATCCCGTAGCTACAGCTACGCGCATCTACGGCCCTCAGTGATACTCTGAGAGCGGTGGAGATCGGCTGTCCGTGACTTTCTCTCGCATTTCCAACTCTTTCTTGTGAAAAAAATCTTTCTCTACTCGTCTTAAAACAAAAAAAAAGTTCTTAGTTCAGTGCTTCTAGTGTATTTATTTAATTTTTATTTTTAATCTATCGGATCTGTCTTCCCGAGTTATGTAATAGGTTTGTATATAACTTTGAGTATATATTTATAACTTAAAAGTGCTTTATATATTTGTTATATATAGAGTTCTATGTATACTGTTTGTGTATTTTGTGTTATTGCCCTAAAGCACTTTGTGTGTTTTAATTTTTTTCAAAGCGTCTGTTTTAATTCGTCTCTTAGGTGCTTGCGGTTAAATGAATCCGATTGAAGGCTTTTGGAGTATATTTAATGAATATTACGTATTTATTTAGCGGAATATTCATGAGGTATATGATAATAAAATAATATTGTGTATTAAATTATTTAATGCTTAATTTGCTATCGAAATATATTTCTACATGTTAAAATTACTGTTACGGAATACCTATTTAAATAGACTAGGAAAACAAAAATATTTACAATAACAGTTTATTAACAAATAACTAGTTTAATTATAATATAATATTAACAAAATATAAATATTAATTAATTTATTTAAACACATTTATATTATCTTTACAGGATATCCTAAAACGATATTACAAGTTAAATATACATAATATAATATAAATAAGACTAAGTTAAAAAATGTACACATTAAATTGATTGATATTTCAAGTTTCAAATGATTAAACTTACTACTTTATAAAATATTTAAATAAATGTTTTAAATACTATGTATAGTTATAAAAAGTAAAAATGGGCTCTAATAACATTATTACGTACTTCCATTCAAATAAAATAGGTTATCCTTTATAATTTACCTAAAATAATAATTTCATATTCGATCATTGTCTTTAGGATATTCCATAAAAGAAAAATATTTCTTAAAATGCTATGCTGCTTACTGGAAACAAATTTTCCAACAGATAAATACAAGCATTTAATTTTAATTTATTTTATTTATTTATTTCAAATAACAGGACATGTACATTTGTACAACGACTACAATCATTGGAGACAGTACATACATTGCAAATAATACAGTCTTTCCTGTATTATTTGCATATAATATAATATAATATTCTTTCACATACACGCAACATCATCCAGCCCAAACTAAGCAGAGCTTGTACTATGGATACTAGACAATGGATAAACATACGTATATACTTTTTTTTTGTAAATACTTACATATTATACATAGAAACACCCAGTACAAGACAAACATCCATGTTCATGCACACAAATGTTTGACTTGTGCAGGAATCGAACCCGCGACCTCACGTGGCAGTCAGTTACACTAACCACTACGCCATCGAGTCGTCGAATATATGTATACCGTCTATATACATATATATTGCATATAGGTATGTTTCTGCCACTGGGGTCCTAACAACCGATAGCTTAGACCCTGTTCCTGATGCCAGTCCATATATTTTATATTTCCAAATGTATTTCTTTATATATGTATGTATATGTATATTTAAAACAGCAGCGATAGCTTAGGGGGAAACCGTTGGACTGCCACGCAGAGGTCTCGCATTCGATTCTAAGGCGCGATCTATGACTTTTCGAAGTTATGTGCGTATTAAATCGTTAATCGCTTGCTTTAACGGTGAAGGAAAATATCGTGAGGAAATCTGCATGTCTGAGAGTTCTCTTCTGCAAACCCGCACTGGGCCAGCGCGATGGACTATGGCCTAACCCTTCTCACACTGAGAAGAGGTCTGTGCCCAGCAGTGGGACAGTTTAATACAGGACTGATATTATATATAGTTAAAATGTAACGTATATTTAAACAATATAAGACTTACATTCATATATCGGTCTCGCAATACTCTACACAAATCTTCTTCTCCCTTAGCCTTTATTATTCCCAAGGTACTTGGGGTCGGCTTTTCTGGTCTAACCGGATTTGACTGGATATCAGTTTTTACACGGAGCAGCTGCCACCTGACCTCCGCAACCCGAAGGCTAACGATAACCTAAAGCTAGATCCTGACACTGGTCTAGATTTAGGGTATTGGGTGGGTATTGGGAAAGTCAGTACCCTCTAATATCCTGATATTAGAGGGTACTGACTTTCCCAATAACGACTGCCATATATGTTCATGGCAGCCGGACCAACGGCTTAACGTGCTCTCCGAGGCACGGAGCAGACGATAATTGTCAATCAATACGCTCATAATTTCGGAAAGTCATATAACTTTCGAAAGTCAGAGGTGCGCGACGTGGGTTCGAATCCGAGACCCTCTGCATTGCGGTCTGTTCGTCTCCCCACTGAGCTATCGCTGCTACTCTACACAAGTATTATAACCAATTTATAGTATTAACCCAAAGTTATTTAGTCACGGCTTATTTACTATTAACCGAACGGCCTTATTACCTTAACCCATAAGTTTAATTAATCTTAAGTGAGACGTGATCGGAATGTCAACCGTTTATCGGTTAACTATATATCCTCGTTTATTTAAATACGGCGGTATTTAGTGATAACTGTGAGGTATGAACTAACTAAAGAGCGTGAGAAAGGAAAAGCAAGCTGGAAATGGTTTTATTTAAGATCAGAATGTTAATAAAACTACATATCAAACGGCGTATTGTATTTTCTAAATTACACTTAACTATATAAATATGTCTCATATACATACATCGTATACAACGTTTTATTTACAAATCTCTTTAATACCTATTCACATAAAGAAATATTTAAAAGAAAATAGCTATCAGAAAAATACAAGGTGAAAATACTTTTTGCGTTTGCGGTCATACGAGTCTTCATCTCCATTATTACTGAAGTAATAACATTCATACTTATCTAGACTTACACGTATATAAATTAAATATCATTATCAAGGTTAGACAGAGATGAAATCACTTACCAACTTAAAAGTCAAACGGGCACAAACCTAGATTCTATGCTTAGAATTTCTCGATAGAAATACCCATAACACTTTACTCACCCAGGCATCAAATCCAAGACATCTTGCATAGCAGCCGCATTAGCACACTGCTGACAAAGATATTTATTTTTTGTAAAACTTGATTACAACACATAATTATGTACACGGTTTTCAATTAGACAACAAAGTCTTGTTTTACCATTTATAACGAACTAGCTTTTGAATGCGCCTTCGCTCGCGTAAAAGTGAGAAGGTTATGTTATTAAATTACTTTCTTCTTAAAATAAAATATAGACCATATGACTCGGTGAAAATATAGCTTCTCTTCTAATAGTAAAAGAATTGAAAAAAGAAGACAAAGTATTATCGGTTGAGCCGTTTTTAAGTTAAGTCGATACAAACAAACAAAAAACAAATCTTTCTTCTTTATAATATTTAGTATAGATTAAAATTATACTTATTCATTAAATTTTATTGGTGTATATAATACACTACACACTCTGCCAAACCCTAGGGTACATAGGTGTGGCACTATATAGGTATATATTTATGTATACATTATGAATGATAATATAATGGATGTTATCTATTGCAGTCATGCATTACGATAAACGTAAGCCTACTTTTAGATTAAAAATTAAACTAATTTATACGGCTTTTATCGCGTTGTTTATTTGAAAAACAATTTCATAATACTATATAAAACTTTCACATAATTTTGCAACTGTTAAACGACTACTTCTATTAAATTTTACAACTATTTTCAACTATTGTAATTATAAAACTATTTAGATGTATTTCACACACATTGTTTGTTGTCACATGTTTTCAAAATTATGTAATAAAGTGTAAAATAAACAACGCGATAAAATCCGTTTATAGTAGTTTAATTTCAATGAATAATATTCGCGTAAACAGAAGACAATATTATGTAAGACGATAAATTATTTTTACCAACAATCATATGTCATTATTATCTATTAGAAATATAATATAATTGTATTACATACTTAATATAAACAATTAAATGTTTACTCTTAGTCTTACCTAGCATATAACTGCAAGTGTTGTGTACTTCTGTAAGTGACAAATTCGCTAAATCTTAGAACATGTTCTAATCGAGTATTGAATGTATGTAGTGAATAAGTCGTTGAAGTGCCTTATGAATAAATAAATAAATAAATAAATAAATATATTATGACTATTAAAAATAATTAATGACATTGAAATCTGAAATACGTTGTAATATAAAATATTTAAGCTTTCGTAATAACGAGTTAGTTATTATACTACACTAGATGTGCCCGCGGTTTCACCCGCGTTTATGATTACTGCGCCGCCCCCGTAGGTCGTAGCCTGATGTTATATAGCCTATAGCCTTCCTCGATAAATGAGCTATCTAACAAAAAGTATTTTTCAATTCGAACCAGTAGTCCCTGAGATTAGCGCGTTCAACCAAACAAACAAACTCTTCAGCTTTATAATATTAGTATAGATAACGTAGTTTTACGCCTACAAATTACTGAAGATGTAGGCAGAGATGTATTATTTCCAAATTTTACCAACTATAGTTTTTATAAGCCACATAATAGGAGGCACCATTTTTGGCAACTAAAAGCCTCATTGTGATGCCAAATCGCCTTACCACCATTAGCGCGCCAAGTGTTGTGGGTTGAATTCTCTTACGAGACAAGAAATTGTAGAATCTACAAATGTTTGTTTCGAGTTAATAGGCTGATTGATACTGATGTAAAGTCTTCCGCGAGACAGGAATTATACTTAGTGCGGAGATTGCCTTTAGAAAAGAAAGATAATACACTATGCTGCTACTAATTATGGCATGTAAATCCAACCCAATACCTCACTTTACCTTGCATACATAATTCAAACTTATGCCACTGAACTATACCACTATATCAGTGTTAAACATGCTTAATTAATCTATATTATAAACATTTATACTCACGTAAACATTTCACGAACAGAAAAACTCAATAATACTTTTTCCGACCTAAGTATCAAACTAGTTTATCCACAGTCAGTTATATCAGTAAAGCATTCAATCTTATACCACAAACAATAATAGTCTTATTTAAGCTATTCTGCTATAAATTCATTTTATTAAATGTCAAATCGAAATAGATCTTTTGTCTTGTCACTTAATCCAGATATAAACTGGGGTCAGCCCCGAACTAAAATTAGTTTGTTGGATGATTCGATGTCTGGTTACTAACTATAATATTATAAATGTGAATGTGAGTTCGTTTTTTTGTTATGCTTTCACGACTTAACTTTTCGACCGATCATCATGAAATTTTGCATACACATTGTCTGAGATACAGAAAAGGATGTAGGATACCTGTCATTCAGAAAAAGCACTGTTTCCGAGTTATGGACGTTATGCATAACGTATAATGCTCATTAATATTGTCTTATTTCTTATATTTAAGGAGACACCGCGAAAATTATCGTTTAGAATAGCTCCGCCCATATCCGCCCCAATGACACTCATTGTGTATCAATCCTTAAATAGCGGTCATAAGGTCTACAATTGCGATGCGCCCGCAATGATCGAGAACGCTTAGAAATTGTTAAAAAATCTTAAAATATTATTTAAAAATGATTGGTTTTAGTTATGGAAATAATGAGCTAGCAAATCACTAATATTGATGTTACGAATATATTTGAGTAATTCCTAAGCATATTGATAGTTTAACTTCCTTGTAATTTCAAAAATAGTAATTTTTTAGAGGTGTATTCGTAAATAATTATGATCGAACCAAAATCACAATATCATGTTTCTGAGCTAGGAAATTCTAGTTAAAGACATCAATTTACCTATATCAAAATTCTAGATTAATTGGTCTTCTCATAGTCCTATACTATTCGATGAAAGTTAGTGCATTTTTTCAGTGTGTCCTCTTAAGGTAATTAAGTGATGAGATAATTACTATCCACGCATTGTTATTTAGGAGTTAATCGTGGAGACCTATCATTGGCTCTCTGTTGTATATTATTGATATTACTATGTATTTTAAAGCTGTTGGTCTTCCTAATTAATAAATAAAAGAGTAGCCATGAGTCTCTTGCCTGTTTCTTCTCATGAGTGCTGTGTCTCGAAAAGGCTTGTTCAATTTATTTCCTTTTTATTTAATATATATACCATATTATATTATATATACGGAGCGCCAAAATCCAACTTAATAGACCTAGAGAGAGCGCAAAGAGCTATCTTGAAGGTATCTTACCATCTTCCATACCGCTACCCCACACACCAGTTATACAGAGACACTAAAGTCCTTACAGTGCGGCAGCTTTTCATGCCATAGCCACATTACTTAAACAACATAGTCTATTGGAATATCACCCTTCATTGGCTGTTGGTAGAAGGCGAGTGAATCCAGTAGATGAAATGAAATGAAATGAAATGAAAAAGTTTATTTACCAACATAAACATACAGTACACAAACAATTAAATTATTTAAATGGAGGTGGTAAAATAGGCATCTGCGTCAGCTATTGTTGCAGTTTAACTGCAACGCTGGTATTCTCGCAGGCCTTACATAAAATAAAAGCCTTAAGATTAAAATTTCTTAAAATTATATGATTACATTATAAATTATATATAAATATACCTAATAATATTATAATTTTAAATATAATATAACAACAACATGCAAATACAGAATAAATAATAATAATATATAGATAATAATTATAAATATTTATTACCGCATCTTGTAAAACGAGGTTTACGAACGCAGCATACATGCCAGACTGACATCTGTCAATGTCAACAACGTCAACAGTTACCACGATAGACATAATAATTAAAATTATTAACATTGCAAGCGGCTTGGGTTATAATGACCTAATAGTACACAATTACAGAGTAAAGAATATACTAATACGATACAAAAGTACACATGGTTCCTTACAAAATTGAGAAAGATGCGCATGCGCAAATTAAAACTAAATAATATCGAAATAATACAACAACAAATAGTGGCGTTTTGCACTTCATGTAAGTACATATTAAATTTATGGAACAGTTTTTTGTTTATTTATTAAATATTGTTTTAAATTGTTACGAAATGAACGCAATGATTTTAGATCTCGTATTGGCGGCGGAAGGTTATTCCAACATTGCGTCGCTGCGTATTTGAAACTACCCCTGAAAGCCGTGGTTCTGTGACTTGCAGTGACCAAGAGATGAGACGCCGCCCGTGTGCTGTAGTGATTAATATCACGTGACCACTTTAGCTTATCATAGAGGTAAACTGGTTTTTTGTATTGAACAATACCAAACAGCAATGTCGCCAAATGAAGGTGTCTGCGGGCAGCCATCTTCATCAGATTTCCACTGTTTAAAAATGGAGTGACATGCATGCGAGGTGGAATATTATAACAAAAGCGAGCACATGCGTTCTGTACACGCTGTATCACTTTCTCAGTTCTTTTCAAAATACATGGGCCAAACACAGCATCCGTATAATTAAGTTTAGATAATATGAGAGCCTCACAAAGTTGTAGCCGCACATCAATACTCAGGTGTCGGCGGATTTGGTATAGCAACTTGAGACGGTAGAAACAGTTTTTTACCGCTTGGAGTACATGCGTCTCAAAATGCAGTTCGCCATCCATAACCAAACCCAAGTTTCGAGCCTCAGTAACTTGTTCTATGGGGCAACCATCTACCATGACCATAGGGTTTAAATTCTGTGTCTTTCTAATATGTTGCCTTGAGCCTAATATCAAAAATTTTGATTTCGAGGGGTTAAGTACAAGTGAATTCTTTTTGGCCCAATTAGATATCCCATTCAAATCTACATTCATTTTATTTACAGACTCCAACATTCCCAACGCACCAAATTTTCAAAGCGCTTTTTCTGTCATCTAGGAGGTTTCCTTTACAATAAAATAAACGGTTCTCTAGGCATATTTCGTCTAACAAAAAAGCATTGTAAAATGAAAGTAACGAATTGGCTCCAACAGCTGAATTATAGTGAGACAGAAAAAGTTCTTAATATCCGGGAGTAGTACTACCACACAACCGCACGCACACACGCACACACATATACCCACAAATAAACACCCACGCACATACAGCATGACTCAGACACATACACACAAAAAGAAACACACGCAAATACACCCACACGCGCACACACACACACACACACACACACACACACACACACACACACACACACACACACACACACACACACATACACACACACACACACACACACACACACACACACACACATACACACACACAAACACACGCACGCACGCACAAAACACAATATTACAATTCACAAAACTCGCATAGAATATGTTCCAATCACTTGTTTTTAGAGAGGAGACGACCTGGTGACCTGAAATCAGGCCAAAAGCCTAGCTTAGGCACCAGTCTCCCACAGTATAGATTCCATTGTTATATTGTTTTATTCATTGTAATTGCTGTAATATTGTGGTGAGAAATAAATAAATATTATTATTATTATATAGCACCACAGTAGCATTAATTTAGATTTTGTCGATAAAATGTTATCCCTCGGGGTCAGTCATTTTTCTGGATGCAGAGTCGAGACAAGTAGAGCCCCTATGTTTTTTCTGTAACCCCCTAATTACGTGTATGCAAAATTTCATGATTATCGATCGAGAAGTTAAAGCGTGAAAGCGTTACAAACAAGCAAACTCACATTCGCAGTTATAATATTAGTAAGGCTATTATATTTTTATTAATATATTAGTTAACTGACGCGTCCAAGAAGTGTTTATGCATGTTTATAAAAATAAAGTATTTTGACTTTCTTTGATAATTCTATACAGTTGCAACAGAGATTTCACTTTGTCCATCGTACAATGTTTCGTTCACAAAGACTGTAGCAAACGCGGAAGGTATGTATGTAGATACAAATTAGTTTAGTTTGTAACAAGGAACGTCTGAATCGGCACTAAAGTTGTGCCATTTACTTCACAAAACTTTTAGCGTTGTAGCTTTTACATTAATGTATAGATATGTAGAGTCACGGTTTTGTGTAATAGATGAGTTGAATGTGATGATAAATGACTGCAGAGATGCCAATGTTGTGGGTGTGTTCGATCCCCACAAAGGACAAAAATTTGTGTGATCTCCAAATAGTTGTTCTAGGTCTGGGTGTTCTTTGTGTCCGTTGTTTGAACATTCGTAAAGTCCCCCGCGACACAGAAATTATTCTTACTGCAGAAGGTGTCTTTTCATTAAAAATGAAAAAAGTTAGGTAGAAGTGTTTTATGCTGACATTTTGCATAATACCTACGTGAAGACCATTGGCAACTTATTTATTGTGTACTTTTTAGAAAATGTTCACTACGTACCTAGAACAAATGCTTTTAGCTGATGAAATCTCGATGTAATGCCTTACCCTCAAGGGATATAGGCGTAAGACTATCGATTTATCGACTAAAAGAAAATAAATAAATATACCCAACAATAGCGAAATATACAAAACACACAATAAAAATTAAACTCTGGCTTTAATTACTGGATCCCTTGAAAACAAAAGTAGTATTTTTTATACAAAGTTTAATCCGCAGTAATTTCTAATACTGGAATTGCTGAACAAGAATTTATATTAAAAAGAAAATACGTTGCATTCCTATTTGTAATATATCACGAAGATTTTTATATATTAAAATGTTAAAGCTGTTACCAAAATGTGTTAATAATATTATTGAAAAATATATTGGAGTTGAATTTTTGTTATTGGAGGTTTTGGAAATAATTATTATAAGCAAGTATTCGATTTGGATTGTCGGATTGCTACATAAAGGTTGAGGTTTTGATCCTGTCCTAACCACCTATTACTATTCAAAGTTTTAAATGCGTGCAAAATAGTATGATTATTGCAAGCTTTAACAGTGTACAAAACATCGATATGTGAAGTCCACCAACTTTAAATAGATGGCAGTATAGACTAATCCTTAAACTAAGAACCCCGAACTTCCTGTACGTAGACAGTTTATAAAAGGGCTAAATACACGTGCTAATTCATTAAAATTCGACAGAAATTACACATACAGCCTAGCTGCTTTATAGGTTCATGATAGTATAGATAAAATAATTACTAATGTAATGATATATTTCACACATAATACACATGTCAGTCTCATCAAAATTTGACACAAATTACACGTACAGTTAGATTCTTTATATTTTCAAAACAGTATACATAAAGTAAAAACTAGCAAGGTGACACATTTTACACATGACACGTGTAGTGATAATCAAAACTTGATTTAAGTTACGAACACAGTTAGCTTCTTTATATTTCCAAAACAGTATACATAAAGTAAAAACTAGCAAAGTAACACATTTTACACGTGTAAGATACGTGTAATTCTCATCAAAACTTGACATCAGTTATGCACGCAGCTAGCATCTTTATATACATAAAACAGTATACCTACATAAAGTAAAACCTAGCAAGATGACACACTTTACACATTTAGACACGTGTAATTCTTATCAAAACAAGTTATATACACATTTAGCTTCTATAAATTCTCATAACAGATCCCATAAAGTAAAATCTAGCAAGGTGACACATTTTAAACATTTAGGCACGTGTAATTCTCATCAAAACTTGTTACAAGTTACACAAATGCTTACATTAAAAATAATTTGTTTCGCTCCTACAAGTGTTAGCGCGTATGTTTAATAAAACAAAAGTTATTAGCCTACTGAGCGGCTTGTTATCGCTCATATTTTATTTAATAACATAATCTTGAAGGTTGTACTGAAACATGAATGCTTGAGTTATGATCACAGTATGTGTAAAGTGAGGGTAGATAATTATTCAAGGTTTAGCAAACTAAACCTTGAATAATTATCTACCCTCACTTTCAAAAGCTCGCTCAAAAGCGTTGAAGACTTTAGATTTACATGACATATTCTCACTGATGAATGATGATAATATATACCAATTATGCAATATATCTACGTTATTCATGAACTAAATCTATACGTATCATAAAATTATTATTGGTCGAGAGAACCACATTATAATTTCTGAAAAATGTATAAATATGTACAAAAAAATATTAATATAATACACGCCAAAAGAAAAATCTAAACCTTACCCAATTATCAAATGATTCTTAACAATTCGTTCACCGAGAGCAAGATATTAAGTAAGACAAACAAAGTTATTCTATCACGGGTGTGACAAGGACAACACCTGCACATGCTTATGCAGAACATATTGAATTTGGCGCACTATTTTATATGGACGCAACATATTGATAGTTTATAATATCACTAGATTAATCGACGTCGCGTGTATGTAGATTTTGTTCATAAATTTGTATCTTTCGGAAACAGTACTTTTTGTGTATAAAAGGTATTACTCGTCTTTTTTCATACCCTTGACACCATGTATGAGAAATTTCATGATAATCGTTTGAGTAGTTAACACGTGAACGCGTACCAAACAACAAACTCATATTCGCATTAATTATATTATTTAGACTTACATCTCTGCTTACCCCTTCAGAAATATACAAATGTCAATTTATGAGTGATTTATACTACAGCTTAAATCCTCAGAGTTAAATAGACGAATTTCATCGCTGATACAGCAGAAAATTACTTTCCAGAAACGAAATATTTGATCCACGCTTGTCCCATATTTTAAGACCCAATAAGGTCCAAAGCTATCAACAGCGACAGGGAACTAAGAGACAATTTCCTAAGCGCTATAGCCGCACGCTAAGTTTGCTATTACTGAAACGCTGAAACCGTAGATATTCTAAGTAGTGTTGGAATATGTCTTTGTAACGTTTATGGAGATCTTGGTGTTTAGGAAATATGTTAGTTAGTGGTATTGTACTTTGTAGCGATAGCTCAGTGGGGAAACCAACAGACTGCAATACCGAGGGTCTCGGGTTCAAGCCTCCGTCGCGCGCCTCTGACTTTCGGAAGTTATATGACTTTTCGAAATTATGTGCGTATTGATTGACAATTATCGCCTGCTCCGTGCCTCGGAGAGCACGTTAAGCCGACGGTCCCGGCTGCCATGAACATGTATGGCAGTCGTTATTGGGCAAGTCAGTATCCTCTAATATCCTGACACTGGTCTAGCCTTAGGGTATCGTTAGCCTTCGGGTTGCGGAGGTCAGGTGGCAGTCGCTCCGTGTAAAAACTGATATCCAGTCAAATCCGGTTAGACTAGAACAGCCGACCCCAAGTGACTTGGGAATAATAAAGGCTAGGGAGAAGAAGAGTGGTATTGTACTTTGTAGTAATAATATAAGTAATATTCTATGATTACGTTTGTATGAAACTTGGTGATTTGGAGTATCCATCATGAGTAATCTAAATACCAGTACTATGAAAGAAATAAAAACAAATATTCAAAAAATATAAAAATATAAAAAACTCTAAAATGCCAGGTACATTTGAAATCTGCGCAAACATAAATAAGATTTACGCGTTTCAAATCTGATAGTAATAATCTTTTATCTGTCAATTGTCAGATGACAGGAAAAAGATGCACGTTACAAACTGTGACATAATATGATAATATTCTATCACATACACGCAACACCATCTAGCCCAAACTAAGCAGAGCTTGTACTATGGGTACTAGACAATGGATAAACATATATATATACTTTTTCGAACGAAAAAGGCGAACGTGTCTTGATCAGATCGGAGGCGTTCTGGACAAAGGCCAGGTTAAGAGCACCTTGAACCGACGGGCGTGTATGAGGAATGTGATGAAAGTGAATGAAGCCAGAGAAGTGTGTCAGGATCGTAGCAAATGGAAATCCGTAGTCTCTGCCTACCCCTCTGGGAAACAGGCGTGAATCTATGTATGTATGTATGTATATACTTTTTTTTGTAAATACATACATATTATACATAGAAACACCCATACCAAGACAAACATCCATGTCCATGCACGCAAATGTTTGACTTGTGCGGGAATCGGACCCGTGACCTCAGGCGTGGCGGTCGGTTAGGTACACTAACCACTACGCCATCAAAGCCACCAATTCCTGCTGTATGTGTACAATATCAATTACTTTCTTATTTTGTAATCAAATTAAAGCTGTTCGCACAAAAAGATTTCTTTCGGTAGCTATTTACAAAATACTACATAGACAACTACCCTATTGTATGATTCCACATTAAAATATTGATCGATTTATTGTCACTGAATAATTATTATTCGACTGCGATATATGAATGTTTGACTCCCGAGCCATAAAAAGTGTTATTGGTGTTCTGACAATGACTTCTCAGCAGACGCGCAAGCACGCGGCTAAGTCTTGCACCTAAAAGTGTTTTCGGTATAATTACGTAATATTTGAATGAGCTATCATTCAATTTTCGAACTATTCGAATGCGAATTGCGCTAGCTGAATATTTTACGATAGCATCGTTAAATTGTCGGCATTTTCGTATTAGAATCATCCTCAAAATTCCAATGCGGTATCGTTCAATTTCAGAATCGCACTTGTATACAAATGGAGCAGCGCGGCAGCGTTCAATTTGTGATTCATTCGAATTCAGGTTGAGCTGGTATTCGAATGTAGTATCGTTCTATTTTCAAATCATTCGAATTAACATCGAGCTAGGATTCAAACGCAGTATCGTTTATTTTTCGAATCATTCAAGCTCGAATAGCACTACCACTACCACAAAAGAACGACGGCTGTCTAACTATTAAGTACCGTGTTTATATTCATATACATTACAGTTGCGTAAGTAATTTGAGACAGTATGTCTAGCTGCCACGGACACCCGCTGTCCTAGTTCTGCTTCTGTTTTAAACTTGCATATTAAGCAATGAATCTTTGAAATAAACAAGTGCTTTGTATGAAAATTAAAGTTTTAGTCTAAAGATTATCCTGGTTTTAAAACTGTTTTGACGTTTTAAAAGAGGGTAATGTAGAGCCTTTTAGTTGCATAAGTTTGTGCTTACATCATTATGCGAGTAAACGTGAGGTCTTATATTCCATGCTTGGGTATGATTGAGCTCTTTGTTATGAAATTCGCAGTGACATATTTTTGTAAAGATATTTAGCAAATAGAATTAAAAATTACGAGTTTTCTTGTTAAGGGCTCCAGAATGTTAGGATTAGTTTCACATCGGTATTGCAATAAGTGGAATTCAGACCTGCAATCTCTCGATCACAAGTCCAATGCTTTTCCTATTAGCCTTATTAGCCGATTTGTGTAATTCATATTGAATATATTTATATGTATTCGGTAAAAGACAGTAGGTTCGCCATTATACGGGATCTAAATTTATATCTTGCAAAATGGGGATATAATATACGAGTACCTACTTCTGCCTACATCTTTTGGGATATAGGCAAGAGACTATATATGTATGAAAATAAAGATTAACATATTGAGTCGCAGCGGTACACTCGCAGTCAGACACAATACATTTTCAATGATGTCTAGTATTTCAACAACTTACAGGTTAATTATTGAATATTATCATGTACCTGTATTTGTATATTTCGTAAGCTATTAAATGTATCCTCTACCTATATCTATATTAAAATAAAGTTTCCTTTACGATATAATTAATCTCATCATATTGTGATGATTATAAGCTTACCGGTCATTAAAAAGCCTTAAAGAAACAACCTCTAAAACGACAAGCTTACAAACTAAGTCATTTAGAACACCTACGATCGGTTTAGCGGCTTTTTATCCGACAAAAGTTTTCTATAACTTGTCGCAGTTAACACCTGTGCGCGGGGTATTCCCAAACGACGGCTTTTTTGTTGCCTGAATGATGGCCTCACAAAAACAATAAGGAATTAATCTTTTCTTGATATGTCATGCTTAGGAATGGTACTTGTAAATACTTCCTAGTCTTTATAAGAAGCATTCCCAGGCATGACTTTTTTTCCTACTGATGGTATCTTAACGGAGATTGGCTAAATATTATAAGCCACAAGTTACAGAAACTTGAAGAGCAGCGATAGCTCAGTGGGGAGACCAACAGACTGCAATGCAGAGGGTCTCGGGTTCGAACCCACGTCGCGCACCTCTGACTTTCGGAAGTTATATGACTTTTCGAAATTATGTGCGTATTGATTGACAATTATCGCCTGCTCCGTGCCTCGGAGAGCACGTTAAGCCGTCGGTCCCGACTGCCATGAACATCTATGGCAGTCGTTATTGGGAGAGTGTCGACACAAAAGATCCCACTGGGTCGAAGTGTCGCCGGTCTGCACTGACTGGCCCCCACATATGATACATACATACAGAAACTTGTGGCAATTGCACTTCCTATTAGCTGACTAGCAACTGTAGAGATATCAGGCACAGGATCAACGGCTTTACGCGTTTTTCGAATCGTGGGTGTGTGCAACACCCACAACTTTTTAACTTTGGGCTTCTATTGAGATTTTTTTAAGAGAAAGTTCTATATTTATAAATATGTTGACATAATTATATAGATCACAAACTAACACTTATGAACGTCAATGTTACACTTATTTAGGTAAACAAGCATACTGTCAGGCAGACCTGATGGTAAGGAATTATTATATCAAGGTGACGGGAAGTAAGGAAATAGGAGAAAAGGGAACCGTGAGGGTTTTGATTGCCGTTGCTTTAAAAATCTCGGACTAGACTTATCACTTTAATAATATAATTTTCACTCGAATTTTAAATTTGGTGACCGAGACGAAAGGAAAGCGTCTCAGACTTCCGGATAGGAAAATCTAATAACACTTTATGCTAAAACCCTCAAACCTCTGACTTGGCAATTTTGCTAGAGGCTACTAGTGAGGTGCAGTTATCTAAAAATATTTGAATTTATATGTGATTCGAATAAAATGTATTGCAATCCGAAATCATTTATGTATGAAATATATTATATTTGAAATATTATATAATAGTAATAACTTACAAATATGGACCTAAATCTGGTCATTTGACAACTAAGAAACGACCGTGATCAATAAAATATAAAACACGATTTCTAAAACAAACTAAAAATTTATCATGGTTTTATCGATATCATCTTATCCTTGCAATAGAGTTAAGTAGCGTTCTGGTTTTATTGATCTTTACTAAGACGTCCTCGTTCCTAACTATTTCTGTCCAGCTAATCTTTTCCATCCGTCTCCAGCACCACAACTCGAACGCCTCTAAAACCCTATTGCAGCTAGAAGACATAAAATGGTTGGCCATCTCTTACAACATGACACTTTTATTAAAAACATAATTGAGGGTAAGGTAGAAGGAAAGCGCGGAAGAGGAAGGCCAAGAATAAGTTACATTAGTCAGATCAGGGAAAAGTTAGGTGTCATGTCGTACAGAGAAATGCAAGAAATGGCACTAGACAGACAGATATGGAGAGACAAGCTACACCGACAAGTCACTTAGACTTAAATAAGAAGAAGAAGAAGATATCGTGACTCAAAATAATATTCGATTATGATTCAAATACTTCGAATATTTGATGTCACGCTCGGTGTAAACGCTCCGTTTACAGCCACAGTGGCTGTCGTCATCTGCTGCAGTGGCGAGCTACGACCACTGAAGTTTGCTAACCGCTAAGTGGTCAATCGCCGCCGCAATTTGTAGCAGTCTATCTGCAATGCAGTCTGAAGATGCATAATATTCTCGTATTGAACGAAATTGAAATTTTTACTAATATTATAAATGCGAATGTTAGTTTATTTGTTACGCTTTCACGCCTTAACTACTCGACCGATCAACACGAAATTTCGCATGCACGTTGTTACAAGAACAGAAATTGTGCCTTTGATCCAGAAAAAGTATGTAGACTTGATTAACCTAATCTACATTTACGAGAGCCGCGGGCAAAATCTAGTACTAAATAACAAGACGAAATTGGAACTTATATGTGTCTCTATCAATATAGCAGTTAATTAGTAGATTAATTTACACATTAATAATAACTGCTTTATATCCGTGGCTCGTGACGTAATACATTATATGTAGCATATTACCTTCTTAAAAAATTGCACTAGGAAATACTAAAATCCTTTTAAAATCTGCTCAAAGATTAGCGAGTACAAACAAAGACCAAATAAAAATTGAGCCTTATTTAATTAATAATAATATAATATTATTATTATAAATTTCAATGTTATCGTCATACATTTTTATGGAAGCAAAGATTTTTTATTTACTTTGAAGTCATACACGTATAAGGGCTGGTGCGGTGCGTCTGTGGCGAATGTGGCGTTTTATGTGACCTGTGACACTGTTGTAGCAGTGGTTGTCACCAGCCACAAACACATACGATGAAACTATACAAAAGCATGTGAAGCGTTAGTCACAAGCTACTGGTGGCTGGTTTTAGGCGAGTCTTTAGTCACATTCGATTACTTTTCAATTTATTCGAAACTTCATAACGATCGCACCTCACTAGCTCACATCACTTAGGCGAAGCGGTAATCAAAATAAATTACACTCTATAAGAGGCTCTTTACTCGTCACCTTTCTACCAAATTAGATTTTAATAAGTTCCATGCCTCTTAAAAATAAATTAACATAAAATTTTTACCATCTCAAGATTGATCAGGCAACATCCTGAGATATCATCTTTGAGCAATTATCAAGACTTTCTCTGCCACCGTTAAAAATAATGGCATATTTTTCTTCAAGAAAGTAATTAGTGTAGATAAAATGGCAGCCAGTAGGAATAAAAAGGTAATACTGAAAATGTTGTCATTTTCTCGTGCATATTACCGGGATGAATTAAGATCTATATAATGTAGTTGATGATAAATGTTTGGATAGTTGGTAATCTAGTCTGATGCCGAGTGGAGTAAATGTCTCAATGGTACAGTGGTAGTGATTGGGACTAATGTGGTCTCGGGTTTGATAGCCAGTAAGAGTAGTGATCTTAAGTTTTTCTATCTGAGGTTTTTAACAACAGCAATAAGATCAAAAGTATAGCTGGTAAAATGTGGGTCCAAATCACTTCCTACCTCTATTGTAATTTTAGGTACACCGTAATTAAAGACGTGCCTATTACCGTTTACGTGGCACAGTTTTAGTCTTTGTGGTGCTACTGTGAATGTCTGACAAAAATCTCTTTCTAAATTCAATTAATTTCGAATCTGTTACTTTTTCAAATATGTTTCTTTGAGACAGTTCTTGTATCAATGACGATTGTACAGGAAAAATCTTGCATTAAAAAAATTAGCTGTTAAGAGTGCAACTTGCATGCATTATTATTACTGTATGTATATACGTGTTTGAGCAAATAAATAAATATAAAATAATAATAATTGATTCATATCTAAACACTAAATAAATTTAAACAAAGCCGGGCTTTTGTTTAAACTTAGTAAAGAGAAGAAAAACATCGTGATGTAGCTAGCCTGCATGTCTGAGAATTCTCCGTAATATTCTCGAAGACATGTGATAGTCTGCCAATCCGCATTAGGCCAGCCTGGTAGATTATGACCTAATTCTTCTCATAATAAAAAGACGCCCGTGTACAGCAGTGGAACAGTTTATATAAAAGCTGATATTATTATTATTAAGACACAATAAGGCAGAACACCTAGAACAAATATCAAACGTCTGCCATTCGTGTAGTTAAGTAGATGTGATTAATATCACAAAATATCCACTTTGGAAAATTTTGTGTTTTTTCAAACGACACTCATTAAATAGTAAATATTGGAACAAAAAAATGACACAGCAAATTACAGTTAACGAGGTAAATGATGTATTGCCGCCGCTTTCCCTGTTACGAAGGGTCACGGGTTTGGTTCCATGGGAATAAAAGTTTTTATATCCCAATAAAGTTGCCCGTTTCGTCCGGGTCAGAACCGTGCGATCATGGCAACTGAGGACCGAAACATTTTTTTTTTGTGTGCCCCTTTGTAAACTATTTTATTGTTTTTTTATAAGGACAATCAAGTATAAATATGTAATCATGGCGAATTGAAACAACGAATACAGGCAGACACAAAGCGAAATTAAATACAAATTTTATATTAGGTTACTGATGCTTATTATTCATAATATATGTTATTAATAATACGTATTTTAAAAGATTGGAATACAAATACTTTTTATAATAATAACCATTGCATTTTGTACAGAAACGACGAAATTAGATGTATGTATGTACGTATCTTATGTGGGGGCCAGTCAGTACAGACCGGCGACACTTCGATCTTTTGTGACGACACTCTCCCAATAACGACTGCCATTGATGTTCATGGGACCGACGGCTTAACGTGCTCTCCGAGGCACGGAGCAGGCGATAATTGTCAATCAATACACACAAAATTTCGAAAATTCATATAGCTTCCGAAAGTTAGAGGTGCGCGACGTGGGTTCGAACCCGAGACCCTCTGCATTGTAGTCTGTTGGTCTCCCCACTGAGCTATCGCTGCTAAATTAGACGTAAGACATAAACGGCAATTTCATAGTTAAAGATAGATATTTTCAAACATTGAGTAAACCGTTGAACATGCATACATACATAGATTCACGCCTGTATCCCAGAGCGGTAGGCAGAGACTATGGATTTACATTTGCTACGATCCTGACTCACTTTTCTGGCTTCATTCACTTTCGTCACATTCCTCATACACGCTCGCTGGTTTAAGGTTCTCTTAACCTGGCCTTTGTCCAGAACGTCTCCGATCTGATCGCGAAACGTTCGCCTAGGTCTTCTTCCTCTTGCGACTGTTCCATTCACACTAGCCTTATAAACTTTCTTAGTCATTCTTTTCTCGTCCATTCTTTTTACATGCCCAAACCAGCTTAATATTCCCTTTCTATTCTTGTCAGTATATCCACTTACATGCCGCATCTCTCTCTCTAATCACACTATGCCTTATCTATCTTTCAGAGTCACACCACATATGTTTCTCAGCGCTCCCATTTCTACAGCATTTATTCTGCACTCATGCTTCTTTTGCCATACCCAACTTAACTCTTAAACCGTTAAACAGACATGAATAAAACTTGGCTCACAGAAAGATACTATACATAAAGCTTTTATCATATTACATTTTTTTATCTCGGTAAATGTTCTCATGGAAGACACATGAGCAAAACCACGGGCTAAAACTAGTCTATACTAATATTACAATAATGAAGCATTCGCTTGTTTTTTTAATATGTTAAGCTCTAAAACTACGAAACGGATTTTAATAATTATTTCTTTCTTAGTTAGCTAGCTGCTATATCCAGAATTAACATAGCTACGAGCACTGTCTAGTACCCATAGTACAAGCTCTGCTTAGTTTGGGCTAGATGGTGTTGCGTGTATGTGGTAGAATATTATTATCTAATAAACAGCTCATAAACATTTTATTTAATAAAATAAAGACTTTTAATTTATTACTACATAAAATTTATAGTAAAAATATAATTGATCACAAAGAAAACGTCACTTGCAGGAGCGTGAAAGTTGTTCGCGCGCGGCCTTCTCGTGTAACTTTTTATAGCGCGCCTTCTCATGGTTTAACAATATATCATTATCCTTTACATGCAATTAAAAACATTGTCTCGTATAATGTCAAAGTATTTTAATATGCCGTCGTCGGCAGTAAAATTTCATATAGCTTGTATTAAATTTTCAGTTTCGCGTAGCGGTTAGCCTGGTATTGGACTTTTTGATGTTGTGTTAACAGTAAATGATTGGATTATATAATATTGATTACTTTGGTGAATTTATAATTAAATAGTTTGTTGTTATTACATACATAATTATATATAATTAATATTGCAGACGGCTTTACTCGCAATAATCTAGGGTTAGCAAATTATTTCTCAGGTACAGTACTATTTTCTGGATGAAAGGATTCCTACCTCCAATTCTGTACCTCTGACAATGAGTATGCGAAATTTCATTATCTTAAAATATAGTTTTTTTTTTTCTTTTGGTTCCCAAATTTTTTACATAGGTTATATACTATATAACATCACGGTACAAGCCACGGAAGCTTAGCAATAATCATAAACGTGGATGAAACCGCAGAAGACAGCTAATAATACACCTATAGTATATACAAATTATTTTTTAAGACTGCGCCGAGCGAAATGTGCCAAAACAGGCAGTCACAGTTAAGTGAATAAAATCAACAGTTTTTGTTTAATACAAATATAAAATATACATTTACCATAACAATGAATGTGTTTACAATTACTCCGTGTAAAAAACTTAAAATAATTAATATTTTCGCCTACAAAATTACGTAAATTTGGACGGAAAATGCAAAAACGTAAGCTCGTGTTACGTGATTTTTAGATTATAACAGTAGAAATCTATTCTATTTTACAGTTTAAACGAAACATAAATAGTTATATTACAATTTGTCCGTCCCAAATATTTAAGTTATTGGTTGACAATAAAGATACATATTTATCAAAAAAGCACTTCAAATCCTCCTTACAATTTTACTATGGCGGCCGCGCGCCGATTTGAATATGCGCCGGACGAGCGCTGTCATTATTTGTCTTACGCTCGGCGCAGTCTTAATCCAATTTACACTGAAATAAAACATTTATTTATGGGTTCCTTGATAAAACAGAGACTTAACTCTAAATTTGGAAGTTAGGTAATTTGAACTCTAACAGTGCGATAGTTAGAGTACAATCTTCCTAACTTCCAAATTTTGAGTTAGCCTATGTTTTATCAAGAGAACGTTATGTTGGGTACCAAATATTTTCTTATATTCTTAAAGTAATTTATCCCGATACGATTTACTGTATTTACGTTATTCATGAGGCACATTTCACGGCCTGACCACACCTTTTTGTGACATGATGCATACACAATTAAGCATATGTAACCTTTTTGATCACTATCATTTATTAAGTTCTTTGTTTCAGCCTGTGTGTAATGTCTGGCAGTGTATGCTTTGTGTAATAAGCTTTCATAAAACCTCTTTCATTGTGGATAAAATTACAGACAGACAGTTTTTACACAGCGCAATCATTTGTGGATCACACAAATTTTTGTCCCGTGTGGTATTTATAATATTAGTTAGGATTAATTGTTTATTCTCTTGTATAAGATACATCGATACCATATAGATATCAGCCATTATCATATGTCATTATCGAACCATAAATAAACAGAGTATGTTTACATTAGATATAATAACTTATCTGGTAAAATACACAACTTTATCAGATTTCAGTAGATACTTACATTGCTTTATACTTTATAATGACTAAAAAACTATTTAAGTACTGATCTGATATTGTAATTTTGCGGTTAACATAATATTATAAATGCAAATGTCAGTTTGTTTGTTTCGCTTTCACGCCCTAACTACTCGACTGATCATTAAGAAATTTTGCATACGCGTTGTCAAGGATACAGAAAGGGACATTTAGTACCTTTTATCCAGGTTCTATTCCCGGGGGTTAGAAATTTATTGACAATATATAGATTAAGCGCAAGCGAAGCCGTGGGCAAAATCTTGCAAAATGTAGACGAGAAATGTGCTTTTAGCAATGATATAAATCATAGATACTACGTTTATGATCTAGAATAAAATTATCGTCTGAAGTAACTTTAACAAAATTTACCATTTTGCTAAAATATGCGAAATGCCCGTTTTAGTGACCTTCAATACATTTTTCCACGTACACACGTTCCACGGATCAATGGGGACTTTTTAGATTTTACATATACCTAATGGTATTCCGAAAATTCCTACCAAATTTTTTGTACCTTTTCATGTCTAAATTGACCGGACTATTAGATAGAGCCACCCTTCTGAACGTTAAATTGTCATCTGACATACAATGCCAACATTACACCTGAATTATAAATATAGTATTATCACGCTCACTCATATCACAAAATTGTTAACTATTATTCTCTATCTAACTTGTGAGCTCACACTTCTTATTGTGGACACATTCGTAATCTAAGTACGGTGAGGTTAAATCTTTGGGATTAAGACACGTCTGCCTAAATTTTTGCAGCCAACTTATATTATATCAGCTGCTTCCTTTAAAATTTCATTTCAGTACACCACCATCTTGAAAAATGATATATCAAATATGAAACTTCAATAACTCTCAGACAGGAAACGGAAATGAATAGAAGGACTGACTTTGCATTGTGGGAGATCACGTTATTTGAAATTGTGCTTTAGAACGTTGAAGGCGGCTGTTCCGGTGGAGGAGGCTTTGCTTTCTTCGACTTGGAGTAATAATCGTGATATTGTCTTCTGTTTACGTGAATATTATTCATTGAAATTAAACTACTATATTAAATTAGTAAAGTTTAATAGTAGTAGTAGTGTAACAGTTTTCAAAATTATGTATAAAAGTGTCAAATGAACAACGCGATAAAATCCGTATATCACGGATGTCACGGTATGTCACGGATGTCAAACTAGCAGTACGTAGTCGAATCCACTCGTAGTATATAGTAGTTTAATTTCAATTAATAATCGCGAATTATTTTCTTAAGTTTACTTGAATATCTGTACTATTATTAAATAGGAAAAAAGATCTGACTAGACTACTAAAACAGAAAATATATTTAAAACATGAAACTCAGATTAACTAGATATTCAAGCAACCGAAACACGCATACACATACCCTACAAACATTATTACATACAGACATATACTCATGCAGGCATTTACACATACACATACATACACACACACATACACATACACACAACACGCGCACAACTCACACACATACACACTCGTACTTAAAACAAAACACAAATATAAAATACTGAGGCGGAAGATGGCCCTCATTACCTTTAATTATTTCATTTATTATTTGTTGTTTTTCTTCTTTAAATTTGTCTAAATTAGTCTACTTGAATTTTGTTTCGAAATTAGTTTACTAAGCACAGCATCGTACTCGCATTTTGCATCAACAACTCTGTATATAATCAAAATTATTTTTATATTTCCATGACATTACACAGGATGGAGGGATGTCCCCCGTAACACAGGAATTTCTTAGCTCGGGGGACATTGCTCACTTTGTATATCTCAGATGTACCCGACTTATTTCATTTATTTGAATATAATGATGTATACAGCTCTGAATCCTTTTTTGTTGCTAATAAACTATTATTATTATTATTATGAGCTTCGTAATCCAAAACTATGTCAGTATTTTTCATATTTATTTTATTATTTTGTTTATTCAATATGCAATGCAATAAGATTTGGCATAGTGAAAGTTTACATGTAGAAATAAATATTACCTCGTAGTTATATTTATTGTAGCAGCGATAGCTCAGTGGGGAGACCAACAGACTGCAATGCAGAGGGTCTCGGGTTCGAACGCACGTCGCGCACCTCTGACTTTCGGAAGTTATATGACTTTTCGAAATTATATGCGTATTGATTGACAATTATCGCCTGCTCCGTGCCTCGGAGAGCACGTTAAGCCGTCGGTCCCGGCTGCTATGAACATCTATGGCAGTCGTTATTGGGAAAGTCAGTACCCTCTAATATCCTGACACTGGTCTAGCCTTAGGGTATCGTTAGCCTTCGGGTTGTGGAGGTCAGGTGGCAGCGGCTCCGTGTAAAAACTGATATCCAGTCAAATCCGGTTAGACCAGAAAAGCCGACTCCAAGTGAATTGGGAATAATAAAGGCTAAGAGAGAAGAAGAGTTATATTTATTTTAACCATACAAAAAATGATGTTTGGCTTTGACTTCGCCTAAAAATGATCATCAAAGTAAAAGTCAAACATTTTATACATTTAGTTTTTTTTTTCGACAACTTACGCAGCAAACAGGCATACGGCCCACCTGATGGTAAGTGGTCACCGTAGCCTATGGACGCCTGCAATACCAGCGGCATCACTCGCGCGCTGCCGACCCTTTAGAAAAAGAAGGAAGTGGGATGGAGAAGGAACGGAAAGGGGGCAAGATAGTGATTGGGCCTCCGGCACTCTCACTCACCAAACGAAACACAAAGTTTACAAAATAACACTTGTGAACGCCATAACCTATAGAATATTGAGTTTACTAAGATACTGAAGCTACATTTGAATTAGTTCAATTGAAATTTCGACCATTGAGAGACATTAATCATTATTATTGTGAATAAAGAATCTGTAGACTCTACCTACCCTCAGGGATATAGGTATGGGCAACTTTGTACTAATACAACGTATATTAAAATAATTACTTTAGAAGTTAGCCCTGACCCTTGCGTAGTTTAGAGGGTCGAATATCAGCAAGGTGCGATGCCTCGAGAATCCCGGGTTTGTTGACGCCGTGAACTTCCAACTTAATATCGTATACCTAATAATATGGAAATTATTGTGCAAACTGTTCCTGAAATTTTATCGCAATTGTGTTTGTGACTGTGTATTTGTGTAGCATTACGCTAAACTCTAAAGCTAGTAGATTTGCGCCGGTTTCGGTTGAGAATAGTACTTTTATTCTGGATGAAAGGTACTGTTCTGTGTTCTTTTCTGTGCCCCTGACAAGGTGTCTGCAAAATTTAATGATGATCGGTCGAGTTATAGTTAAGGCATGAGACCGTAGCAAACGAACTTACATTTACATTTATAAGTATAATACTAGTTCAGGATCAGCTAGATAACGTCAAGCGTAGAAACTGCGTAGTTGTCTTTCGGTGGTTAAATTTGTGCCTAAGTTTATTGTTGGTTTGCGGTCGATTACAGAATTGGACAAAGCGAGCGATATCTAACTATGCATGTTAATTTGCAACCGACTAATTGAAAATTGAATCTTATGATCCCATAAGATGAAATGGCAAGGTTTTACATCGTTGTGAAGTACTGAATGGATTTAATGAATCGATTCACCGAGTGCTGATATCGATATCGATTCGTTTGTCGAATTACAATATATCGTAGAAACAGAGAAGGATTAGAAAAAACGTACTTTAATCTCGTATCAAAGAGCAAAAGGTCGTTACTCATGAACTTATTTCCTTGACAACGCTTTTTAGCTTGCATTACTTATCTTCTTGTAACTCTAGTAAACGCGCAGCGGTACTCGAAAATAAAATGTACCAACACTTCATTTAATTGACAATATTTTTTTTATGTCAACCCGCCCTTGAAGTAAATTCTGTGTCGTGGGGAACATTACAAACATTTAATCAACGGACACAAAGAACACCCAGACTTGGAACAACCATTTGTGAATCACACAAAGTTTTGTCCCGTATGGGATTCGAACCCACAACACTCGGCGCAGTGGCAGCAGCGAGTCGGCCACTTAAACCACTTCACCATCCATGCAGTCCTCTTTTGTCCTCGATTTCAAATTGACGTTTTAGTAGAATTTAGAAGTCGCGGTGACTTAATCCAAGTTTGAAGCAGACAGACCTTTGTCCTACCACACTTATATGAGATTTAACTATTAAAAGTTATAAAGAGAGATATGTCAACGTCTAACTTCACAATGAGAAAGGTTTTATGCGAGCTTAGAACAAAGCATATTCTACTAGACTATTACACACAGAGTCTGAAACAAAGGATTTTATAAATCCTTGAGGTCACAAAGTTTACAATGTGGTAAATGAGTATTCATAGATTTTTCTTTTAGACAGCAAAATTGGCAAACCGTCTTACAGTCCATATGATGGTAAGTGGTGACCATATAGTATAATCGCCTGCAATACCAAGGATATCACACACGTGTTGGTAAATTTGGGGAGAAGTCATTAACCTATCAATTCTTCGAATACTAGACATAATAAAAAACTTAGTTTTTGGCCGCCAACGTGCCGCTGAGACTCAATAAGTTAAAGAATTATGATGAAAGAAAAATAATGTGAGAACTGCCTTAACTCCTGCTTACCAAGTAAAATGCGTATTCGTTATTTTAATTAAGGCACAGGCATATAATTTAACTAAATGTATGTTTGATGTTTTGCCCGATGTATACCATCCAGCTTGTAATTACGGCCGGTGTAACCTGGTCAAAATATGCATGATTGAGTTAATTCCTGTTACAAATTATGTATATAGGTACTCTCGGTTTCTGCTGTCGGCTTCGTCTACTTGAATCCTACAGGAAGGCATGTCGGAATAAAAAGTGGCATATATCCTTCACCAGGATATAATCCATCTCTTTACCAAAAATATATATTCGTTTAGAGCATTAGTTCTCAAAGTGGTCCAGAGGGTCCACCCCAGGGTTCCACGGGAGACTCGACAGGGGTCTACGTTGGCGTGACAATAAAATGGAGGTCCACAATTCGTAAGTCCATGAAAATTTATTTGCTTTTGATAGTGAAGAACTAAAATGTTGACTTTACCTATATAGCTCAGCGACTGTTACTTGTAAAAACTTGCATATTCCATATTCAGTACCAGCGGGCTAAAAAAAAATGTCAGCCTGTAGAGATTTGATAAAAATATATAAATACTAATGTCAAGGAATATGGTAGAAATGTAGCTGCAAGGGGTCTACTGGAACCAGCTACATTTAGAAAGTGTTCTATGAAAAAAAAAACTGGGAACCTCTGGTTTAGAGCAAGCCTTAGCCAGACAAAGACAAAGTCAAAGTTTAGGTCACAAACTAACACGTATAAACATCACAACTTATTTTTCTAAGATGTCGACCTTGACGCTATTTTTCTGTAAGAACACGGTACTGCGCTTAGTGAGTCGTCAACAAACATTGCCAACAATAGTTATTCTACACAGAAAGATCAATAAATAAAACAATCAGTTACAGCACGTAGTATGGCAATGTACCCGATCAGCACCAGATCCGAGAGGCGGCGTGCGTGTTCCCACGCGCGCCTCTGAGTCGTGTTTTTGTCCCCCTACAAGGGGACAGTAGAGTCTTTTATATAGGGGCCTGCCGTTTCACACGGCGGGCTGAAACTTCGGCGGGGTCGCGATTGAATGTTATAGCGATTCGCGCGGCTCCGCCGTCTATGGTTATGTCGAGGAACACCGTGGTAGGTTTAGTCAGTATAACCGGGGTATCTCTCCCCGGTGAGCCCGTCATAACCTCTCCGTCGTCCCGCGGAGAGGTATGCGTCAAAGCATTCCACAACGAAAAAAAAAACGTATTATGGCAATGTGACAGAGTCCTCTCTATTACGTAAGACTTTCTTTATTTTTTCTATTTAAAACACATTTTTAAATCCCGCACTGTAAGTAATTTCTGTGTCGCGGTGATCTTCACAAACATATGACTTATAAATTTTTTTTAGACGTGTTACTCGTGACCACAAGGACCATCCAGGCTCAGAACAACTATTTGTGAACCGCACAATTTTTATTCCGTATATTGAACCACATTAACGACTACGGTATCTGTGCAAACGCTATGCCTAAAACCCAAATTTCAATCACCTCTGCATGTATTCGGCGAAAAACAAATGTGAGTATATAAAATATTTCCTTATTGTTCAAATCATTCCCATCCTTCAACCAGTAAGCTTCGCACATTGTACCCAAACCACGTCGGAATCCAAGATCATCTATCGTATACATTAGGATACTGTTTCTCGACGTGTATACATATATTTCGGGAAGATTTCACCCCTCGCTGTCAATGATACAAATTCTCTATCGTACATCAGAAGGAATTTCTGACAAGAGAAATAATACGCCATCTTTTCACTTGTACATGCTTTTTTGTGTAGTTGTTTGCGCGCAGCTTTGCTTTGGAACAATACGTTTTTCTGGATGAAAGATTCCCTATGTCCTTTTTTGTGCCCCTGACAACGTGTATGCCACATGATGGACGGTCAATTAGTTAAGTCATTAAAGCGTTACAAACAAAACAAACAAACTCACATTCGCATTTATATAGCCACAGTGGTTTCGCTCGGTAACTGTACTTTCTTCTAGATGAATATTATAATATGTCCTTCTCTATGCCCCTGACAACGTATATGCGAAATTCATCATCATGATGATCTGTCGAGTAGTTAAGGCGTGAAAACGTAACAAACAAACACACATTCATGGTTATTGCAGTCGCAGTAGTTGTTTCGAATCTGAGTATTCTTTGTGTCTATTGTTTCAATGTTTGTAAGTCAACAACACAGGAATTAGAATTAGTCGGTAAATTGCTTTTTTAAAATACATAAAGAATTAAACGGTAAAGGTAGGCTTTCAACGGCTGTCATTAATCTACACCACCATCTTGAGTCTTCTCTCTTAGCCTTTATTATTCCCAAGTCACTTGGGGTCGGCTTTTCTGGTCTAACCGGATTTGACTGGATATCAGTTTTTACACGGAGCGGCTGCCACCTGACCTCCGCAACCCGAAGGCTTATGATACCCTAAGGCTAGACCAGTGTCAGGATATTAGAGGGTACTGACTTTCCCAATAACGACTGCCATAGATGTTCATGGCAGCCGGGACCGACGGCTTAACGTGCTCTCCGAGGCACGGAGCAGGCGATAATTGTCAATCAATACGCACATAATTTCGAAAAGTCATATAACTTCCGAAAGTCAGAGGTGCGCGACGTGGGCTTGAACCCGAGACCCTCTGCATTGCAGTCTGTTGGTCTCCCCACTGAGCTATCGCTGCTACACACCACCATCTTGAGTAGCATTATTAAATTAATGGCATACCGCTCATTAATCTTCATAAATAATACTCATAAAAACATACCGCTTGCTTCGATGACGCAGCGGTAGTAATTCGACAGCTGTGTATGTGGTCTTGGGGTCGATTTCCAGGACGGGTAAAGTGTAATTGGGTTTTCTGACAAGAAATTACAAATCATAAATTACGAAAAATTACGAATATTGCCAAATACAGAATTAGAATAATTTTTATACAAATCAAAACAAAGGTAAATATTATGCATGATCGCATTAATACCCGTCACATATTATATGTATATATATAGACAAAACAAAATTAAAATATAAAAGAAAATGAAAAAGAAATAATAATAAAATATTAATAAAAGATAAGTGTAAATATGCGACGGATTACAGTATTTTTCTTGAAATTCATAAGGTTTTACAAAATTTGTTTCGTTATTTATAACTTCATTCATTTCACCTTCAATAGGTATCTTTCTTTCTTTTCGTGTGGTTTTTGGCCAGCCTGTTGTCAAGAGTTGTACAAGCCGCCCGTAGGCCTCTGACATGGCTTAACGACTGCTGTCAATTTGACAACAGCAGGGACCGACTTATTACGTGCCCTCTGAAGCACGGAGACGCTCAGATGAAATACCACTAAGCGGTTACCCATCTATAGACTGACCGCACCCAACATTACTTAACCTCGCTAATCGTTTACCGATCAGTGAGTGCAACTGGCTATGAGCGCCTCTTCAATAGGTATGTGAATATTTAAATAAAATATGATAGAATAGAAAATTAATAATATTGGATATAACAATTTTCAAAGTTATATTAATATTGTATTTTCAAATAAACCACGATACGAATATAAAAATTAGTTTAATTTCATTTTGTAACATTTGCTTAATGTAAGACTGTTATGTAAAATTGAGTTTAATTATAATTTACTATAATGTCATAAGTACTTATTAGATGACTAAATCTTCTTCTCTCTTAGCCTTTATTATTCCCAAGTCACTTGGGGTCGGCTTTTCTGGTCTAACCGGATTTGACTGGATATCAGTTTTTACACGGACCGGCTGCCACCTGACCTCCGCAACCCGAAGGCTAACGATACCCTAAGGCTAGACCAGTGTCAGGATATTAGAGGGTACTGACTTTCCCAATAACGACTGCCATAGATGTTCATGGCAGCCGGGACCGACGGCTTAACGTGCTCTTCGAGGCACAGAGGAGGCGATAATTGTCAATCAATACGCACATAATTTCGAAAAGTCATATAACTTCCGAAAGTCAGAGGTGCGCGACGTAGGTTCGAACCCGAGACCCTCTGCATTGCAGTCTGTTGGTCTCCCCACTAAGCTATCGCTGATAGATGACTAAATATGAAAATAAATTGCAAAAAAATAAAATTATTTTTATGTATTTTTAATATTGTAATAGGCTTGCGTTTGACCGCGATCTCACCTGATGTTAAGTGAAGATGCAATCGACGATGGAGGACGCTTGCGTAGCAGATTATTCACTCGCGACTTGAAGACACCCAGATTGTACGCATCGGGAAACACACACTTAGGTAGCGAATTCCACTCCTTTGCAGTACGCATTATAAAAGTGGAAGCAAAGCGCTTCGTGCGTAAACGTGGTATATCAACCATGTACCTGTGCCGCTGGTCTGTTTGTCTGGTCGTTTTATGGTAAAATGGGGAAGGAGGCATCAAATAATGCAGTTCCTTTACACACTCTCCGAAATGTATTCGATAGAAAACTGAGAGACTGGCAACCCTACAACGATGCTCGAAGCTTTGGATTCGTGCGTTGACTAGTTGGTCATCGCCGATGAGTCTTCTGGCCTTACGCTCAATTCACTCAAAAGCCGATATTAGAACCATCCCATAGGTAAGAACAGTAATCCATGCAGGATCGAACCTGTGCTTGGAAAAAATTAAGCAAATGTTCTCGCATGAAATACTGCACTTGAGACCTCAAGCACAGCAGTCACATACAATACAACTAGCAATCCAATTCCGACCACAAATCTATCCGTAACTTCGCAAAAGTGTAACATTGAGATGTTTTGTTACAATTTCAATGCGTGGTACTAAAATGGTCGTTCAGTTGTTGCCCTGTTTTACGATCTCGGGCAATAAAATGGCGCTTTTTGTGTTGTTTTTTTATATCGGTTTAACTTTGAAGTACTCAATTTTGTTATTCAGGAAGTTTGCTCCAAGTATCTTTATTTGTTTAACAGCCTCAATGCCGTTCTAGGAGTAATTTTTCCATTTCGGATGATAAACACTCAAAAACATTAAGTCTTGGTGGACTGCATGGATGGCGTAGTGAGTTTAAGTGGTCGTCTCGCTAATGCCACTGTGCCGAGTGTTACAGGTTCGAATCCCACACGGGACTAAAATGGATGTGATGTTTTTTGTGTCCGTTCTTTAAATATTTGTAAAGTTCTCTGCGCCACACGAATTATGCTTAATGCAGGTGTGAGAAGGGTTACGCCTTATAATATATTGTGCCGTATAAGCGTATTTGTTTGCTGGGTTGGTGGTGAATAAAAGCCAGGAGAGGTTCTTCCTTGTAGATCTTCTTTATTCGGAGAGTTCTTCCTATGGTTGCTGCCCGCTGACTGTGCCGATTCCGCAATCCGACCCCTCTTTTATAGCGAAATGGTCTAAAAAATGCAGGTCTTGTGATTGGTCAACAATTATAGAACAACATTTTTACCAATGGGAGCAAAGCGTTGGAATCGGTACAGTTAGCTTAAGTACAACGGATCTTTACTATAACGAGAGCCGCGTGACAATTTTGCGTTTTTCTTTACAAATTTCAAATTATAACATACCTTAAATTATATGTTTTTAGTTTTTACACATAAAATATAAAAATATAAAACATACAATAACAAGACATAAAATGTAACATCAAAACAGACATAAGTCGTACTGCTTACCCCTAAGTACTATGAATTCCATTCAAACAAATCAGATAAGATCAAATAAAACATGAATCTTATAAGAACAAACATAAAATATAAAAAGAGGCGAATCTAACAAGAATATTAATAACATATAAACATTATGTACTGTCTTATCAGTTTACTATTCACTTAGTTCACGATTAATCATTGTATATACACTATGATTCACTATTACTTGTCCCGCACATATATCATTAAACTTCTTCTCGAGTCGATGGTCCGATTATTTTAGCCACAGCTATCGCATCAGCAGTTGCGTCCATCAAGTCCTCCATGGTGCATCTACAGGGACAATTTAGGCATTTCAATAAATGTAATATGGTTTGATTGCGATCACCACATTTACACTGGTTATTATCATTAAACTGGGCACGGGCGTGCCCAGTAGTAGGAAAGTGTACTTAATACAGGACTCATATTATTACTTAAACCCTAAATAGTTTAAACTATTTAAACTATTTAGATTTAATTTAATTTTACACTTACAACGCGTAAACAGAAGACAATATTATGTACACCATAAATATTTTAGTATAGTACTACTGAAATATTTATGGTGTACATAATATTGTCTTCTGTTTACGCGTTGTAAGTGTAAAATTAAATTAAATCTAAATAGTTTAAATAGTTTTAATAATAATTCAATTAGCTTAAAAATTAGTAAAGTTTAATAGTAGTAGTAGTGTAACAGTTTTTCAAAATTATGTAATAAAGTGTCAAATAAACAACGATAAAATCCGTATATAGTAGTTTAATTTCAATGTATTTATGGTGATTAAGTTGATACTCTATAGATAGTACATAAAAAGCGACAAACCAAGACCGACCCGAAAAATTACCTTCATTCTATAGTTCGCAGACAAATGAGGTCCATTGGCTTCAGTAATTGCTTGCCCATCGGGCGAAACGTTTACTTTTTCTGTGTCTGGCTATTTAAGTAGTTAAATTTAATCAATTTTTCATTCACCGCAATCGGACGATTTGTCCTCGTCGATTGCCTACGTCATGCGGTGGTAGTGAAGACTTGCGGCGTGCATGGGGACTTAGGTTCGACTCCTAGCTTTTTGGGTTTTCTCGTGAAATGTTCAGTTGAAATACGAAGCATGTGGCTGTGCCTGGTAGACGGCAATATGCTTCTTATTAGGTTTGAACTCCGTTGTGAAATGTAGTCTGGAACTGTGCCCGATAGCTAGCTATGAGCTGCAACGTAGTCTTATTATGTGGTTTTTCTGTCGAAGAACTTACTGGAACGGAGAGGCTCCCTCCCTATGTGATATAAGTATAATACATCTCTGCCTATATACTATCCTAGGAATAGTCCTAGGTTACATATATACGCCTCTAGAGGTGTCTAGGGCTTTATCTATGTATTCCATAAACCATTTTAATCAAATAAAACTTATAATCATTTACGCTGCTATTCAAAATTGACTATTTTATTCCTGATATATATTTATAATACTTGCTCAAATTAAGACAACTCCGTTAATATAGCTCCAATGTTGTTGATTCATGTGTGTAGTTCATTAAGTCGTATAATGTAAAATATCGCATTGTACTTCTTTCTGATGCCAATACATTATTATTATTATGTTTCTCTTATCACAGGTATTTTCTAACATATTATATTTAAAAAATGCCTTGCCCTTTGGGAGGTTTATACGGAGACATTGGTCCAACGTGAAGAAGCTTCGAGGTTTTTAATCAAAGGTGGGATAGAACACCTATAGTTGCATTAGGCACAGCAGGCGTAGGACTATTGCTACGTATGGATTCTAATATATGGGCTATGGGTAAGGGTATTTGGTAGACCACTATATTGCTAACTATGAATGAAAAACGGCCTTAAAAGCTATTATTATTATTAATGGTATGCATAATTACATTCGCGTAGCAGTTCTATTAATGCATCCCAAATTTGTGTGATATTTTCTTTGAAAGATTTTTTTGTTTATGGTCTATATATCTAGTATTATATACTTTAGTATTATATATACAAGCAGCGATAGCTCAGTGGGGAGACCAACAGACTGCAATGCAGAGGGTCTCGGGTTCGAACCCACGTCGCGCACCTCTGACTTTCGGAAGTTATATGACTTTTCGAAATTATGTGCGTATTGATTGACAATTATCGCCTGCTCCGTGCCTCGGAGAGCACGTTAAGCCGTCGGTCCCGGCTGCTATGAACATCTATGGCAGACGTTATTGGGAAAGTCAGTGCCCTATAATATCCTGACACTGGTCTAGCCTTAGGGTATCGTTAGCCTTTGGGTTGCGGAGGTCAGGTGGCAGCTGCTCTGTGTAAAAACTGATATCCAGTCAAATCTGGTTAGACTAAAAAAGCCGACTCCAAGTGACTTTGGAATAATAAAGGCTAGGGGAGAAGATATAGTATTATATACTCCCGAGCTAAACTAAATGCTTGTAATCGAAGTCGGTTTCGAACGGTAGAGCAGTAGGTCAAGACCAAATCCACGACCCCTCGACCACAATCTGAAATCCTTATCCACTGAACTAAGGACGCTATTCATTACGGTACTCAAAGAAATCTAATTAAAATATCCAACCAGCTCTTTCAGACACTAAACAAAATTGGGTGTTAGCTACTCCCAATACAGCCTGCCAAGGCGTTACGTTCGTTGAATAGTAATGACCACACTATGTACCTCTCGCCAACCATCATGAAAGCTAACAAGGCATGGTAGAACACTTTCTTTAATTGATAATGTAATAAGCGTGTCGAAGCTACAGTGTTGATGAATTATGTGAAGGAACGCAATAGGCTATTTGACAGTATGAAAAATAAGTGATGTAATGAATTATTCGTTGCCATCCGCGTAATTATGAATTTTAAAAGCAATTTGTATTAATCCTAACTATAATGTTTGGTTTGTTTGTTTGTTACGCTTTCACGCCTTAAATACTCGACCAATCATCATGAACTTTCGCATAGACGTTGTCAGGGGATCAGAAACGGACAGGGTGCCTTTCATTCAGCAAAAAATTCGAAGCCGCGGTAGAACAAGGCTGGTATAATATTTAAACGAAATGTGTGATACAGAGTCTGGGTGTTCTTTGTGTTTATTGTTTGATTGTTTGATTGTTTGTAAATCCTCTCGCAATACAGGAATTAGTTCTTGTGCGATAAATGTTTATAGGAACAAAAAACAATGTCTAAATGAAATTTCAATTATAATTTAATCATTGTGATTAATCGTATAAAGACATATTATATCAAAAGTTGAAAGTGACTGCTTTATCTAATCTTATCTTATGTGGAAGCCAGTCAGTGCAGACCGGCGATACTTCAACCCAGTGGGATCTGTTGTGTCGACATTCTCCCAATAACGACTGCCATAGATGTTCATGGCAGCCGGGACAGACGGCTTAACGTGCTCTCCGAGGCACGGAGCAGGCGATAATTGTTAATCAATACGCACATAACTTCGAAAAGTTTTATAACTTCCGAAAGTCAGAGGTGCGCGACGTGGGTTCGAACCCGAGACCCTCTGCATTGCAGTCTGTTGGTCTCCCCACTGAGCTATTGCTGCAGTAAGAAATAAGTATCTTTATAAAAGGAATGTACATTTGCATCAGTGATACGAGCTTTGTGTCAGAAAATAAAGTTATTTATTCCTCAAAGGAGGCAATGATGGACGTATTTGTCAGCCAACGGCAACGGTGTCCATTTGTCCCAAATAAACGTAAATACAGCGATCCAATTAAGTCCGAACACGTTATGTAGCGATGGCAACATTATCTGTTTAGGGATGTGGATAACACAGTGTCCAGTACGTTTGGCGATATTACATACGGTTTTTGATCATGGTGTTAATGTAGATGATGAAATTGTTATGTGTACAGCGTGTATCAAAAAGGTGTGGTCATATGTTAGTGTTACATAATATTGCCGCTGTACAATGGGACACTGCGACAAATAAATAAATTCGTATACAATCTAGTTCGGGCAAACAACAACAAATGTATTTTATAAATTAATTAGTCATTTATTATAAATTATTGTACCTATTATTTAAATTAAAAAAAATAAAAAAAAAAAAAATTATTATATTATTATTTACACTCAGAGCATTTTTTTTGTATACACTTATCAATATGTATTCTCCATTTTTTATGTTTTACTGTTTCCATTAATAAATTTAATATAATAATTTAATTTCTGTTTAATTATTTTATTTTTTGTTTACTAGCAAGTTTTTGTAAACTGGAAGTCCTATATTAACACGTACTTGGAGGTGGGTTTATGACTGCGTCACAGTTTTTATCTAATGCAGTCATTACCGTGCACAAAAATACTATGTAATTTTTTTGTGTTCCTATAAATAAATACTTAAGTAAAAAAATATATCATATATATTCTAGTTGATACTTAAATAACACTAACAGCTGACCTGGGTAATTTTTTGGCAGCTGAAAATGACCAGGCGCAATTTAAGTGAAGTAATGCGTTTTTTGATATTTAAATAATATATAAATAACACTTAAATTGTTATATTTTTTGTGTCGAGTGCTGGACACGTAGCTTATTTTTATTATCTTTAATACGTCTCCCGCTCTATTAATTATGTCGCGGGGGTCTTTACTAACATTCAAACAACGGACACAAAGAACACCCAGAATCGGCACAACCATTTGTGGATCACACAAAGTTTTGTCGCGTGTGGCAAGGCGACCACTTAAACCACTACGCCATCCGTGCAGTTATTTATCAGATATACAGGGTGTCCGGTAATTAATGGATAACCTGGAAATGTCTTATAGTAAAACTGAGGGCCCTTATATACGTTACTTTATATACATATGCTAATAGATAGACAGTCAAAAGTATAACTAACTATTACAATTTTCTTATTTTCTTAAATTTTTTTTCTGAACACCATCAGTTCTACTGTAAGACATAATTTTCAAGGTTATCAATTAATTACCGGACAACCTGTATATAAGGGCCCTAAAATATGACCACATCTTGCTGTCATACTTCAAAAGTATTTTGATTTTAATAAAATATTATAGCAAACCTGTAAAAGAGCAAATTTTCGCATTGCCTATCAAAAATTCTTGCAGAATTATTCAAAGAGGAAAAGTATATATAAAATCTCATAGCATTGACTTTAAATAATACCTTTTCTTACAAAGTATTTGTTATCCCATTTCCTCGATTGTCTTCCAAGTTGGTATGGAGATAATATTTTCAATTGAAAAGTATATGAACTTTTTGACTACTATTTATAATTTATAACGGATATTTACGTGATCATGTATATTGTTTACTTTAAGATACTTCATGTTTCCAGTAGATTACACCAGCTATGGTCAGAAGCCGTATTTGGTAGTATATTTAGTAAAACAAGGTACGATTCTAATGCATTTGTTGTTGATCTCCTGGCATAAGATTATGGTCCTATTTCTGATTGGGTTTGATGACCAAGTGCAAAGTATTATGTTATAATTTGATGTCAGGTTACGTGAGCATGTTGTGGGTATATTTCTGTTTAAACGTAAAATTATTAAATTATTTAAAATTAAAAAAGTGAGTTCGATTTCTAGGTCACGTAGAGTTTTATTGGATTTTACTTTTCCAAATCATATCTGTGAGCTCGATCTCGACACAGGACAAGAACTTGTATATTTCTCACTTTGTATCTGTTATCTTCTTTTTGTGAAGTCTCCTGTGACCTCTGATTCGAATAATTGATGCCTTAGTGCCTTGATGCCTTTATGCCTTTCAAATATAGTTGTACATAAAATGGCAAAAAAAAATCCGTAGTCTCTGCCTACCCCTCTGAGAAACAGGCGTGAATCTATGTATGTATGTGTGGAGGAACGGAGTGTGATGTCCCTCCAACACAAAGGGAGGATCCTCCGACCAGGCTGGTTGATCGTGCCTTGCGGGCCGCGGCCCGACGGTTTATGTCGGGTGCTTGTATATATAGTTAGTCGCTGTGTAAACTCCGCTTGCGCGATACAGGATTGTAACGTCAATTGAGCGTATTTAGCGCCATCTGTTAGATGTAGGCGGAATTTCTTCATCTGTGCGGAGTCGCCACATATGTATGTAAAATGATTCCCACTTCACACGATTAAATATCAGCACACATTCTTGTGTTTAATTCTATTATACCTATTGTTACTTGCAAAATAGGCATTACTCTAAAGCGAGAGGAATCTTTAAAAACATAAAGAAATATCACACGCACACTTCCATGTACATGTTTACACACATGCAAACCTATACACACATACAAACGTATACACACGTGCACAGACATGCACACGCCACTCACACGAACACACATACGCATATTCACAGGCAAATTATTTAATTTTGATTTTTGCTTATAATGAGACTCATAACACTAAAGGTTACATATAGTGTCTGGTCGAGGAGTCGTAACTAAGACCTCAAGAACTAACGAAGTAGCCTTCAATTCTATTAGTAAAACATAATTAAGCACAATCGCAAACGCGGGGCGGTCTTTAAATATTATTTTGCATACTAATCTCATTTTATGCTCCAACTTTTAGTGTAAATCAAATTGAATAGGGTTTTAATATTACAAAGGCCTTGCTTTGCAAACTCTAGCCTGTTTGCAAAAATTAGGAGTAGTTCAGACTGATAAAATCCATACATATAATAAAATTATAACTGGTCGATGTCTGTACATGGGAGATTAATGTGAGGGGTCTTTATAAGAGCCAAAGAAGCTATAACGATTACTTTAAGATTTTTTTTTAATAAAGACGTCTGCCTCGTTGTTTATACATCCTGTGTCGCGCGGGACATGACAAATATTCAAACAACGGACACAAAGAACATCCAGACTCGGAACAATAACTTGTGGATCACACAAAGATTTGTCCCGTCTGGGATCCGAACTGACAAAACTCGGCATAGTTACAGTGGCGAGGCGACCACTAAAACCACTACGCCCTCTGAGCAGTAAATTATTGTCTGTCTGTAAGTTTGGATGCACATCAAAAACTACTACATGAAATTAAATGCAGATATCACAGTTGTATGCCGGAAGTCTATGCATGTTTCATCTTGATACGCCAACTATAAATCCAGTATTTTGTGTGAAAATCAGCTAATTCTAACATGCAAAGAAAGAAAAATATAGATAAGTACTTGCCTAAAAGCTAGAAGTAAAATAAAAATGTGTACTTATTACGCAGTCAATCGTGATGTGTCTGAATGTGCCCGAGTCAAACTAAATGATATTTGTTGAAATTAAACTGCTATATACGGATTTTATCGCGTTGTTTATTTGACATTTTATTACAAAATTTTGAATACTACGTATATAGCAATCCGTATATAGCAGTTTAATTTCAATGAATAATATTCGCGTAAATAGAAGACAATATTATGTAAATGATATTTGGTTTTATATTACGAAATTATGTAAGAAGAAGTCATAGTGCATCGGATAACTGGTCGCGTCGTCACTGCCGCGAAACCTATAGCGCGGGCGTTACCTAACCTTTACAAGGTTCTTCCATTTGCATACAATTTTAGGCCATCTTATCTTATCTTATCTTATTTCGGGGGACAGACAGTGTAGACCGGCGACACTTCGACCCAGTGGGATCTTTTGTGTCGGCCCCGAGATCTATCCCTGAGCTTTCTCCCTATGTATGTACTGCATCAGTCACAGCGTACACTTCAGAGGGAGAAGCCTGAAGTCTTCAGGGTTCGGATATGCCAATCTGATCAGACCCATCCTTAGTCCAGCCAATACGTCACATTCACACAGTAGGTGTGATATGGACTCATCCTGTTCATCACAGGCTCTGCAGATCAAATTTTTTGCCAATCTCAATCTGTACTCCTGTGCAGATTGAGATTGGCAATCAATCAGTCGTTGGTGCCAAAATTATCAGTGAACGCACCTGTGAGTAGGCGTATTTGGCCCTAGTTGTACCCTTGAACTTCCGGGTGAAGCTCGTGGCTATGTTTGCAATGAATTTCTTGGAGTGTTCCAGACCCCTAAGGGCCATCCACTCTAGCCTGTGTTTATCATAGCCATGTGCATTCATAGCTGCCTTGACGGTACTCACAGAGAGTCCTACGACTGGCTCGGGCCTCGGGAAATTTAGACCATAATAACATAACATGGCATGCTTTTGTTTATCCTAATCATATTTACGCATAACAGCTTACGCATAATTATTTTTAAGCATAATCATAAAGTTGAATTGTATATTATTACAACTAGACGAGCCGCGGCAACCTGAACATATTTTTCGAGTTATCACTTAAATAATTATGTCAACATAAACTGTATACCAAAGACAAATATGTCAAATATTAGGCCAAAAAAAATTATGCCATAGTATATAAGGGCGAACACATTACGCGATAAGAAGCGATCTCCCTTTAAAAATATAAACTAACCTATGCCTTTAGGGATCTGTAGGTGGAATAGAATCCGAGACTTTGCAGAGCAGTTGCTCTCCCTCTCGCTGTACTTGTTTGTTTGTTAGTTGACAATGCTAAGGTGACAGTGTAGCTAATGTTTGCGAAAAGCAAGGTTCATGCCCCCGAAACAAATATTTATGTGACCTACATCCATTCGTACCGAGTTTCGAGAGTTAGTTTACGTCCGATGCAAGTTTGTAAATCCAGTCCGCTCTTGTTCCATGAAATATTGAAAACATGGAGACACTGTTTCGGGTGTGTTTTGTTGGGCCATCATAACGTTAATATTATAAATGCGATTGTGAGTTTGTTTGTTATGCCTTCTCACCGATTACTCGACCGATCATCATGCTATTTCGTTGCGCACGTTGTTAGGTATACAGAAACGGATATAAGGTACCTTTCATCCAGGAAAAAGTACTGTTCTCGTGGGATAGGAATTTATTGACAAAATCTATATTAACTCGAGCAAAGCCGCAAGCAAAACCTAGTAATATTATAAATGCGAATTTGAGTTTGTATGTTACACTTTCACGCCATATTTACTCTACCAATCATCATAAAATTTTGCATACACTTTGTCAGAGGTACAGCAAAGAATATGGGGTACCTTTTATCCAGAAAAAAGTACTGTACTCGAATTATACCTATAAAACTATAGAACTGCCTTGGTACGATAGTGAATGAAATTGCTGTCCTGAAAAAAATTACTCAGGCTTCAAACTAAGGCATGATAATGGACCGCAAGCATACGAAACGGGATCAACAAGGCAGTCCAAATATCATAACAGACGGTACAGCGGTATTGAATGCGACTGCTGTCCATACGATCTATTTCACGGGATGTTTAAGTTTTAATTTCTTTATTTTGTGCTCTTTAAGTTCTTTATTATGTAAAAAGTGTTATTAAGGAACTATGTAAAAAAAAATTGTCTCATCACGATTTCGTTGGTGCTCGGTATACGGCAAAAGGCTAGCTCTCTATAACTTTGAACCTCAAAAAATAGGTGGCGAAATATAGATATACACTTCTATCTTTTCTTTTGGTGATACAGGCGTAAGGCCATTTATGTATATACATACATACATAGTTTTACGCCTGTTTCCCAGAGGGGTAGGCAGAGACGACGATTTCCATTTGCTACGATCCTGACACACTTCTCTGGCTTCATTCACTTTCATCACATTCCTTGTACACGCTCGCCGATTTAAGGTGCTCTTAACCTGGCCTTTGTCCAGAACGTCTCCGATCTGATCGAGAAACGTTCGCCTAGGTTTTCCCCTTGCGACTGTTCCATTCACGCTAGCCTTATAAACTTTCTTAGTCAGTCTTTTCTTGTCCATTCTTTCTATATCTATGCAAGTAATAGTATCACCAAGAATCATTGCAATAGAGTGAATTTTAAACTACCATCTTTGCCATCCATTAATAAAAAGATCCAAACTTGTCTTTAACATCATTAGGGCCAGATTTAGGGGGAAACAAACTGTGCTTCAGTTCAAAGCCTTTATGAAAAATATGCTTCCATACTGGACTTCATTAAAGAGCTTTTGAAAACTGAATTATTTTCAATTGGATCAAATTGATTCGGTTTCTTAAAATATTTGTTGCTCAGAGCCTTTAAGCTTTTAAATTCCGTCCTGATAATGATTGAACATGCAAATTGGAGATTGGAGGCAAAACTTGAATCTCTTCTCAGACACTACTAACACGAAATTGTTGTTTGGAAGAAATTTTCTATAAGATAGAAAAAGAGAGATGTATATCAGTTAGACGATATCAAGTAAGATTACAATAATACTGGTAAGTGATGTCAACATTATTATTGTAATATTTATTTTGGCAATGTGAACCGACCCTTAGACAAAGCCTTATTTATCGACTGTATTGTAGTCCTATGTAAATATTTCTGATGTAGGATTTGAAGCAAAATATAATAAAATAGTGTTTGTTTACGATATTCGTTCAAGCCGTAAACATATTTATATGAAGTCTAGAATTCTGATTTATCACATATTAGATTTTGCCCGCGGCTTTGCTTGCCTTAACCTATATTTTGTCAATCAATTTATGTCCTTCGGGAACAGTCCTTTTTTCCTGGATTAAAGTTACCCTATCTCCTTTTTTGTACGTCTGTGTGTGTGTGTGTATGCGAAATTTCATGATGATCGATTTAGAAGTAACGACGTGAAAGCATGACAAACAAATTCGCATCCTAACTAATATTATACTTGCAAATAACTTTACAATACTAACTGGCCCACAACTATATAATATTGAGCAATGATTGCCACTGAAACGCTAAGAAGGATGCGAATGTGAGTTATTTTGTTTGTTACGTTATCACACCTTAACTATTCGACTGATTATCATGAAATTTCGCATACACGTTGTCAGGGGAACAGAAAAGGAGATAGGTTACCTATCATCCAGAAAAGTCTTGTTACAAATATAACATAACCTACATTTATGAAAGCGAAACTGCGGGAAAAATCTATGTTATAATAATAATTAGTTAAGATTCGGTACAGTAACATGATATTTTAAAACAAGATTTGTATTACACCAAGTGATGAATGTGTTTACAATTACTCCGTGTAAAAACTTAAAATAATTAATATTTTCGCCTACAAAATTAAGTAAATTTGCACGAAAAATGCAAATACTTAAGCTCGTGTTACGTGATTTTTAGATTATAACAGTAGAAATCTATCCTAATTTGCAGCTTAAACGAAACATAAATAGTTATATTACAATTTGTCCGTCCCAAATATTTAAGTTATTGGTTGACAATAAAGATACATATTTATCAAAAAAGCACTTCAAATCCTCCATACAATTTTACTATGACGGCCGCGCGCCGATTTGAATATGCGCCGCACGAGCTCTGTCATTATCTGTCTTACGCTCGGTGCAGTCTTAAAGCGGTGTAAGCGTGTTAACACTGCTTCTGCGTTTCGTCTGATAAGTAAGAGTTTTAAGCAATTCTTGGTTATCCGTTAACCGGCAAAGTATTACTGGGTTTAACTCAAGAACTTCAAGAGCACAGCGTCTGAAACTATATCCAGTGGACCAGCGCCCTATTACGAAAATTCTGCACGCATGGCGTAGTGGCTTAAGTAAGTTTCTTGACACTGCCATTGCGACGAGAAAACTGTGTTCTAATAAATAGTTGTTCCAAGTCTGGGTGTTCTATGTGTCCGTTATTTGATACATACATACATAGATTCACACCTGTTTCCCAGAGGGGTAGGCAGAGACTACGGATTTCCATTTGCTACGATCCTGACACAGTTCTCTGGCTTCATTTACTTTCATCACATTCCTCATACACGCCCGTCGGTTCAAGGTGCTCTTAACCTGGCCTTTGTCCAGAACACTTCCGATCTGATCGAGAAACGTTCGCCTAGGTCTTCCTCTTGCGACTGTTCTATTCACACTAGCCTTATAAACTTTCTTAGTCAGTCTTTCCTCGTCCAGTCTTTCTACATGCCCAAACCAGCTTAACATACCCTTTTCTATTCTTGTCACTATATCCACTTTCATGCCGCATCTCTCTCTAATCACACTATTCCTTATTCTATCTTTCAGAGTCACACCATATATGCTTCTCAGCGCTCTTATTTCTACAGCATTTATTCTGCTCTCATGCTTCTTATGATTCGTTGTTTGAATGTTTGTAAATTCCCGCGCGACACAGGAATAATTGTTAGTGCGGAAGTAGTCTTTATAAACAATATAATAATATTCTATCACATACACAGAACATCTAGCCCAAACTAAGCAGAGCTTGTACCATGGGTACTAGACAATGGATAAACATATATACTTTTTTACGTTACGTTACGTTTATGTCGAAAAAGTAAGAATTTGATTCCTGGCTATCCGTTACCCGGCAAAGTAATACTCTGTTTAACTCTAGAATTTCAAGAGCACACAGCGCCTGAAACAATGCCTGGGACACTCGCTTCTTATTATAAAGAACCTGCACGGATCGCGTAATGGCGTAAGGGGTCGTCGCCACTGCTCCTTCGCCAAGTTTTGGGAGTTCGATCGTCACACTGAGAAAATTGTGTGTTCCAGAAACAGTTGTTCCGAGTTTAGGTGTTTTTTGTGTCAATTGTTTGAACGTTTGTAAAGTACCTCGCGACAAAAGATTCTAGACCAAGGGTAGTTTAAAAAGAATTTGGCAGAAAGAAACTAGCGATAAATGGCGGAATGTGGGCGTGAGATTATATATCGCTTTTCCTGCAGGCAAAGCAGCGGGTCTAAGCTAATGCCTAGTAAATAAAACCCAAGATTCAGAATGGTTATCGAGTTTACGAGGGCTGTAAAGATTTTTAGAATCCGTTAAGGTTTTACAAGGCTTTAAACCCTTAATAAAAGTGAAATCATGATAATTTGAAGTATTATTTTATTCTTTATAATCTAATTAATCTTTAGGGAACAATTATGAAATATAATTTGTATCGTATGCTAATTTATTTTATTGCTTCGCCTGTATTGTTTAATTGCTGTTTGGGGATTTATTTAGCTAATATTAATCGATTAGGGATGTCATATTCATATATATATATATACTAGAGTTTGCACAGAGGTCGAAATTACTATAATAATTAGTGAAAATTTGAGGAAAACACGTAGGTAAACTAGATTTTGCCCAGGGCTCTGCTCGCCTTAATGTAGTATTCTTTTTTTTTTTGCTCGTCAAAATGATTACACTCCGCCTGATGGTAAGCAGTCGTGTGGTCTAAGAGCAGTGGCCTCCACAGCGTCCTCATAGCAGCCGAGACGATGTTGAGGTCTCTACTTTGACGGCCTGAGGTGCTTTTTCACGCCCCGCTTAAAGGACCCAGGATTGAAGGAAGAAGGAAACACGTGCCTTGGCAGAGAATTCCATGCCTTGATCGTTTGGCAGAGGTATGATTTTGTTAATAAATTTCTATCCCTCGAGAACACTACTTTTTCCAGGATGAAAGGTACTTTATACCCTATTCTGTACCCTTGACAACGTGTATGCGAAATTTCATGATGATCGGTCAACTTATTAAGGCGTGAAAGTTTAACAAACAAACAAATAAACTCACTTACGCAAAAATATCAGTTACGAAGTTACTATTTACATTTACCAACAATTTCTACTTTTACATTCGTTCGTCAAAAGCAACTAAACAATAAAGAAAATAAATTAAGCAGAGGAAAAAAATAGACTTAACTATTTTATCTTTAACTATCTTTAGAAAAACTAAATCGAAATTACTTTAATGACAAGTGATAACACAAAAGCTCCTCAATAGCTTACTAAACAAAAAGAAATGGGACAACAAAGAGAGAAGATAAAAGTACCGATTCTTTTGCCTTTCTCTATTTATATATAGATGTTTCGTCTATGGAATTAATTAATACTTACGTACCACAAAAAGTTTACTGTTACTGTTATAACTTGAACTGAAAAAGATGTTTTAAAAATCGGTGTTACCTATATAAAAAGGGAAGTTATATGAGCATGAACTAATTCTTCTCACACTGAGAGTAGGCCCGTGCCTAGCAGTGGGACAGTTTACATACAGGGCTGATTTTAATATTTTATTTGATTTATTTATTAATTAAGAGCAGCGATAGCTCAGTGGGGAGACCAATAGACTGCAATGCAGAGGGTCTCGGGTTCGAACCCACGTCGCGCACCTCTGACTTTCGGAAGTTATATGACTTTTCGAAATTATGTGCGTATTGATTGACAATTATCGCCTGCTCCGTGCCTCGGAGAGCACGTTAAGCCGTTGGTCCCGGCTGCCATGAACATCTATGGCAGTCGTTATTGGGAAAGTCAGTACCCTCTAATATCCTGACACTGGTCTAGCCTTAGGGTATCGTTAGCCTTCGGGTTGCGGAGGTCAGGTGGCAGCCGCTCCGTGTAAAAACAGATATCTAGTCAAATCCGGTTAGACCAGAAAAGCCGACCCCAAGTGATTTAGGAATAATAAAAGGCTAAGAGAGAAAAATTGTATCAAAAACTACTGGAGGCCGTCGTCACGGGTAGATGTGTTTTTGAGTGCTCCGTAATAGTTTATTCAGAAGTGTTGTAATATTACGTTTTTATGGACAAAACTTAGACCAGTGTGTGGACAGTAAAAGTACGAAACGAACAGTGTAATTAAAGTACCAGTGCACGAACAAATAATAAAGTTATTACCAAAAAACTATTTAAAACTTTACGTTTAAGTGTTGTCGTGAGAATCAGTGACATTGAAACACAAAGGACAAGGTCAACGTTTATATACACATTGGAATGAATAAGACATTTCAAAACCCAGGACTAGACTGATATTTTCGCCGTCTCTATCAACAACACGATAGCTGCGCACGTTAGGAGCGGGGCTCTAAGAACTTGTAATAATATCATCGAGTTCGAGTCCAACGTACGGTGATCATCACTTTTTGTGTAAACAAAGATGTTTGCTAATCAGTCAGACGTGTCGGGTTCGAATCTAGCTACAGACAATTTCCTATTTTGTTACATTTTATTTTATTTTATTTTTATTTTCTTTACTAATTTGGGAAGAAATAATTAAATTTTTCAAAATGAAATGCAATGGCTGTTTGAAAAACTCAAAGGACATTGGTATAAAGTGTTCTTCGGAGGCTTGCACAAGAAGTTTCTGTTCACTTTGCATTAACATATCTACGTTGTCGACTGAGAAAATTAAGTCATGGAAATGCCCGGACTGTTGTGCGGCGCAGAAGAAAGGCGGGGACAATAATTTAACTCCTGTACGCTCGACGGACATGAACGTTACCAGGAGGAAGAAAACTGAAGTGCAAACCGAGGTCAGCACAAACTCCGAAGTGAGAGAACTCACAGAAGAAGTGCGTCAGTTAACGAGAGAAATTTCATCGCTTAAAAAGCAACTTGAAGATGCTACTACATCATTAATGAACTGTCAATCAAAATTAGAACAGTTAGGGTCATCCGTAGACGCTAATGAAAAGCGTATAAAGCGTCTAGAAAATCGTGAAGAACATGTGAAGCTACTTGAGTCCAAAGTTACAGAACTGAAACAAGAACTGAATGGGCAAGCGCAACAACACCTGCGCAACGAACTCGAATTAGCCGGCATTCACGAACATACAAATGAGAATGTTCACCACATTGCACTTTTGGCAGCGAGAAAGGTCGGTGTAGAATTAAATGACTCTGACATCGACTGGGTTGCCAGAGTTGGACCTCGTGTAAAGTCTGCATTATTCGCCGAAAACAATGGCAAGTTCCCGAGACCTATAGTGGTGCGCCTATTACGTCGTAGTAAGCGGGATCAGATAATACAGGCCTCAAAATCAAGAAGAAACATAACAACTACTGATCTTGACGTGCTTGGTGACTCACAAAAAGTCTATTACAATGAGCGTTTGACAAAGGAAAACCGTCTGCTTTTTCGTGCGGCTAGAACAAAAACAAAGGAAAATGACTTCTCGTTCTGTTGGTGTACTCAAGGCAATATCTACATCAAACAACGTGAAGGAAAACCCTCTTTGTCAATTCGCACACATGATGATCTCATTCGCATTTTCAATACTCCTTCCAGCTCAAAATAAAAGAATACGCGTAGTAAATAAGCCCTTTTTATATAAAAACAGTCTCCCATACGAAATATGTAACTCTGTTATGCGCATTACTGTTACTATAATTTATTATTTATGTATTTTATTATTTTTCGCATATTCGTGTGTGTTCCTGTGTAAATGTTTAATTAATTACAAAAAGTATGTTATACGCATAAGGTACAATACTAGAACAAAACCATTACACTATAATTGCATACGATACAATAATAATATAATTTACACACAAATATTTATTCATTTAGTTTTACAATATAATTACATACAATATAATAGTATTTACTTACAAATATATATTAATCTACTTTCACATTTGTGGTGCAATATTCAAAACAAATATTATATACATGATCTCCTTACTGAGCCTAAAACACTATCAAATCTTGTGATACATAGCATGGCTGTGAACTGTAAACAACCACGTATTTATAGAGATATGCTGATGTTTTTCATAGAATGCATAAATACTTTTTATTATTATGGTACACTGGTGCTATGTGGCTGTTACCTTAACTACAACGTATCTTGTTCAACTTCTTTGAAATATTACTCAGCACAACCGTGATTGATAATACCACTGCTAAAGAGTTGGACTCGGTATGTATAAATTGCCAAACAGTACAAATGCCCGAGCAATGTCAAACAATAATAACACCAACTTATAACTTTAAAATATTAACACTAAACATCAGAAGTCTCGCTAAAAATTATGATACTTTTATCATTACTTTAAAAAGAATTGATATCCCCTTTGACTTATTAATTTTAACTGAGTGCTGGCTGGATAATTCTTCAGTAATACCACAAATGCCATCGTATACTAGTTTTAATACAAAAAAATGTATAAACCAGAATAGTGGTGTAGTGGTCTATGTTCGTGACACGATAAGTGCGTGTGTCACAGAGCCAGAAGTTGATGATGCCAATTTACTACAATTAAATTTAAATAACACAATTACAGTTTTCGCTATATATCGGCCGCCGTCGTTTAAAAATCTTAATAATTTTTTATGCTCACTCCATTGCGTTCTCGATAAATGTAAAAGTGGGTCGAACATGCAAATCCTTGTAGGTGATATAAATATCAACTTACTCTCAGCAGAATGTAGTCAGGATTTAGAGTATCTGTGCCTGACTGCAGAACACGGTCTTTTTCCTGCTATATCGAAACCAACTAGAGGAGAGGCATGTCTCGACCATATCTTTATAAATAAAATTAAAAATGTTATTGGTGTAGTCTGCCTATCTGATATAACGGATCATGACTTGGTTATGCTTGGTGTAACTGTTGACAGAACTGACAGGCATTGCCTAGATCGAACTGTGATTAGACGGAATATAGAGGCTATCAAAAACGAACTGCTTAATGCTGACGGGCTGCAACAGTTCGATAGTATAGATGTAAACCAACGAACGTCTAATTTTTGTGACCATTTAACCAATGTTGTAAACAAACATACACAGAAAACACGAATTAGCCACTCTAGATATAGCATAAAACCCTGGATCACGCCTGGACTCATCCGGTGCATGCAACATAGAGACCGTTTGCATCTTAAAACCAGAAAGTCACCAAATGACCATGTCTTGCGTTTAATTTACAGTCGATACAGGAACTTTTGTAACGATTTGTTGCATAAGTTAAAGGCTGAACATGATAACCAGGAACTCACGACTAATACAAAAAGCCCTAAAAGAATGTGGAAAGCCATAAAAAGCATATGTAACTTATCTGGAAATAAAAAAGAACCAAAAGAACTTTTAATGATCGATAGCAGCCCAGATCCAGTGCTTTCGCTAAACATATGCTGTAAATACTTTTCAACTGTGGGACAAAATTTGACTAACGATATTCTTTATAAATTACAATTAAGTCAGGAAGCACTATCATTTAAAATTAGTAGTAACCTAATAACTAACTCATTTTTTCTGCACCCCACTGACGAAAATGAAGTTGAGAGCCTAATATTATCATTGCAGAACGATAAAGCACCAGGTATTGACGGACTGACTAACACCTTGCTAAAAGAAATTAAAGACGTAATTATATCACCGTTAACTGAAATTTTCAACTTGAGTTTGCAATCGGGTGTCTTCCCTGATGCCTGGAAAACTGCTTCAATCACCCCAATCTATAAAAATGGCCCTAGAGATTCTCCAGAAAGCTACCGCCCTATTTCGTTACTTAATGCTTTTTCTAAAATACTGGAGAAACTAGTTAATAATAGGTTGATGAAATATATTGAAACCCATAATTTCATTTCTCCTAGGCAGTTCGGGTTTAGGAGATGTAAATCAACAGAGGAAGCCGTAACATTACTTACCTCAACGGTGTCATCTCATCTTGACAGAAGCAGGTTTAGCATAGGTGTATTTTTAGACTTGTCTAAAGCCTTTGATACCGTCTCAATACCGATACTACTGAAGAAGTTAGAATGCCAATTTGGAGTACGTGGTATTGCATTGGAATGGTTCAAAAGTTATTTGACTGATAGAAGGCAGTGTGTCAAAGTGGGCAATGACAAAAGTGAACTACACACAATAAACTTTGGCGTCCCACAAGGGAGTGTGCTCGGACCTACACTCTTTATAATGTATACGAACGACATACATGACTCCATCCAATCAGACATAATATGCTATGCTGATGATACGGTTATCATCTTTGACGGTTCTACTTGGTCTGAAGCGTTTTCTAGGGCGGAACTGGGTATGAGTCGAATACTAACGTGGCTAAGCTATAATCTGTTAACACTAAACGCTGGCAAAACTAGATATATATGTTTTCATAAAACAGCAGCATCAGCTCCCAGCACGTCACTTCACATCAAATTACATGACTGTAAAGATCAAAAAGATTGTAAATGCGAATCAATGCAAAAAGCAGATAATATTAAGTACCTTGGCGTGATAATCGACACTAACTTAAGTTTTAAAGCGCATATAAATACTCTATCGAATCGTGTTAGGAAGACGGCAAATATTATGAAACTGCTCCGTTCCACGGCATCAAAAGATGTCTTAAAGACTGTATACTATGCCTTGAGTCAGTCACTCATAACATATTGCATAGGTAGTTGGGGTGGTGCTGCGAAAACGTTTATGATACAATTGGAGAGAGCCCAACGTTCAGTACTAAAAACTATGCTCAAAAAACCCTTTAGGTATCCCACTACACAATTATATAACGATTGCAAGTTACTTAATGTACGTCAGTTGTTTATATTAACAACATTCGTAAGAGTACACCAAAATGTTATTCACTCTAAAGAGTATAAACATCTCCTTAATCGCCGAGTATATAGAATCGTGGTACCTAGAGTTTTTACATCATTTGCGAGACGTTTCGGCCCACACAAAGATAAATACATCTACAATAAAGTAGCTAAATATTGTGATATAAAAGAGTGCTCAGTAAAAGAGGCAAAAATAAAAGTATCCAAATGGCTCAATACAATGACATATGACAGCACTGAAAATCTTCTTTTGCACTTTAGTTAAACACTATATAATATATAAATAATACATAGATATATAAGTATTAAATATATAATATACATTCATATATACATACAAATATTCATAATTACACATACATCACCCGCGGTTATCGTAAATTATATTACTTACACTTTATATATTCCCCGTAAATATGTATAATGAATAAGTGTTAAATTTTAGTTTTATAGTATAAAATTTTCTCATAAACGTTAACTTCAAAAGATGTCGACCGAGCAATGTGCCTCAACGTAAATTGTAATCGTCACGGTACCCACAGGACAGGCTTGCCTAGTGTGGGACCAATGGATAAGACCTTACATTGTAACATTTTTGGTAATAAATATTTTTTAATTTAATTTTAATTTTAATTTATTTATCTATTTACTACATTACACATTTTTATAATTGGCAGCGGCTTCCGCACTAAGCTCGAGGCCTGTATCGATTATGAACATGCTGTAGTGACCTTGTTAAACATCAACGGTCTACCTAGGTTTTCAGGATTCATTCATAGGTGAGCGCCATCCAGTTATGTTAAATGAAACCTGTAAAAGCTATAGGCACATTTTGTGTGCCACTAACAGCAATAAAAACAGAAATCACATGACTAAATATGCTTCGATAGCGCAGTGGTAGCGTATACCCCTGCTGGGCATGAGGTCTTGGATTCAATTTGCGTGACAGGCAAAGTGTTATTGGATTTTTTGTAAATATATCCTGCGCCGCAGGCGTCTTTACATATATTACATACATAGATTCACGCCTGTTTCCCAGAGGAGTAGGCAGAGACTACGGATTTCTATTTGCTACGATCCTGACACTCTTCTAAAAAATAATATTCGATACTAAAATAATGGATAAAAACACCTGGACATGAGTTACCACGGCATAACAACCCCTTTATTCCGTCGTTGCAGTCAACGCGACGCGTTTGTACCTTTTGAATTAGTTGCTGCATCAATCCTTACGAATATTATAAATTCAAAGTAACTCTGTCTGTCTGTTATCACGGCTAAATCACTTAAGCGATTTAGATGAAATTTGATACGGATATAGTTTAAAACCTGTGAAGGTCCCTTGACCTTGAAAGAAGCCTATGTCCTTACATAGGCTTCTTTTATTGATGTTGGTACCACGCGGGCGGAGCCACGCGTAAAAGCCAGTTTTATATAGTTATATGTAATTAGATTTAATTTTAATCTAGCCTTGTTACATTTCTGATTGAATAAACAGTGCATTTTAATAAATTAATAATTTTATCTTATTTTCCGTTCGCGATATTTAACTCAAAGAACAACTATCTATGGATCCCACAATGTTTTGTCACGGATCCAATCCAAAACACAGCTCAATGGCACGAGGATCTCTAGCTCATCCTTGCAATCTATACTATGACTGATAACATAGAGCCATTTAACGATAAACTAATCGACCCTATAACACAGACTACTGCCTACCTCCTTCAGAGATAGACAACCGTGCTTCTCCATCACAATTTAATTACAAACTTCACCGATAACCTATAAATCACTGCTCGCAATTAGTGACGTCACTCGCATTCGTTACGTCATCATTTTATTTTCCACTACCAATAAACGCTTGACCTAAATGCGAAACACTATTGTTTACTTAACTAACATCGCATCAATATGGGTCGAGCTTTATTGATGTTCGTGGGTAGTTGGGAATTGTATGTTGGGATAATTGCTAGCTTTTAGACTTATGGGTATCCAAAGTAGTTAGTTGAGTGGATTCTAGCGTATAGTGGTGGCGATTAAAGATAGAAAGACTAGCGTTTTGTTATGATAAATGCGTATTTGATGCAAGTGGTGGGCGACTGCAAGGAGGTCTCGGGGTTCGATTCTCTTTACGACTTATGAATAAACTTTCACACATTTTAACTCGCGATTCAATTTCTCTAGATAAATTAAAATAAGTTAATTATCGCTTTTAGAGATAAACCAGATACAATACAGTAACATTTTCTATTTTAAAGAGGAAAGATTTGGTCTTTTGTTTGTTTGTTTGTAAGAACTTCATTCAAAACTACACCACCAATTTTAAAAATCCTTTCATCATTAGAAATTTGTATAGGCTATATTTTAGTTTTAAAAAGTACTGTTACTAACATAGCCAAACCTACTGGTACGCGAGCAAAGCCTCGAGCAAAAACTAGTATCAAATAAAATAATAAATTATGATGAACTGTATTAAAACTTATCCTTATATACAAGGCTGATATTATTATTTATTATATAGTAGCTGGATAGCTCAGTGGGGAGACCAACAGACTACAATGCAGTGGGTCTCGGGTTCGAACCACGTCGCGCACCTCTGACTTTCGGAAGTTATATGACTTTTCGAAATTATGTGCTTATTGATTGACCATTATCGCCTGCTCCGTGCATCGGAGAAGCACGTTAAGACGTACCCCGCCGCATCCCCGTGCTTCAAAAAGCACGTAAAGCCGTTAGTCCTGCGACTGATCTCCCTCCGGTCGTGTCGGATTACCGTCCAATCGGATCATGTGAGTTAGAGAACAGAGAGTGCACTTGTATTTGCGCACATACTTTTGCACTATAATATCTCCTGCGGTCATGGTCAGTCTTCTTACGATTGGCCACCGTGACTGAACTTCTATCTAGAGGACATTATTTTTTATTCATTGAAATGCTGCCTCACTGCTATACGATTTTCCAGCCCCAGGCCTGAACACAGCGTTCATTACACAGCAAACTACTAAATATGCCGTAATGATTGATTTTCCTACACAGCTTGAAAGCTTTATGTTCTGAAGAAACTATTATGTCAACACACGACAAATTGTTGTTGATTACTAATAAAATTGGTTGCTATTTACAGAAGTATATTTTGATCGAACTTTTGTTTCGGTTCGTTAATTTAAAGTATTGTTAAGACAGCTCTGATAGATTGCGACTACTCAGTCTTATTAAATACAGCTTAGTACTTTAATTCAATGATCTGAAATTTTCTGACTTTTCTCTGTATGATGCATCTCAAACTCTTGCCCAAATCCAGCTACTATATCTTCTTCTCCTTAGCCTTTATTATTCCCAAGTCACTTGGGATCGGCTTTTCTAGTCTAACCGGATTTGACTGGATATCAGTTTTTACACGGAGCGGCTGCCACCTGACCTCCGCAACCCTAAGACTAACGATACCCTAAGGCTAGAACAGTGTCAGGATATTAGAGGGTACTGACATTTCCAATATCGACTGCCATAGATGTTCATGGCAGCCGGGACCGACGTCTTAACGTTCTCTCCGAGGCACGATTAATAATCTGTTTAATGAAGGGTGAATAAATCGGCAAATGTTCTCTGATCACATCGGAGACATTCCGAAGAATGGCCAGGTTAAGAATATACGAAATTGACTAACCTGCATAAAGAATAGGTATATTAAATAATGAAAGTCAGAAGCCGAGTTTCGTGACAGGAAAATATAATTACTCGACTCAGAAACTGAACTTGAGACCGACTTCATACGCAACATGCGTAAACTGTGCCGCTGCGTAATTACATATGTATCTATACTAACATTATAAAGCTGAAGAGTTTGTTTGTTTGAACGCGCTAATCTCAGGAGCTACTGGTTCGAATTGAAAAAATATTTTAGTGTTGGATAGCCTATTTATCGAGGAAGGTGTATAGGCTATATAACATCACGCTACAACCCACGGGGGCGGCGCAGTAACGATAAAAGCGGGTGAAACCGCGGGCACATCTAGTTATGTACATATTATGTATATAATACAAACAGCTTCGAAGAGTGAAAATGTTAGAAGCATTTAATTTTATAAAATACCAGTATAATATGGCTTTGTCTAATATTTTGTAGATAATCTGTAAAAGGGTTGGCAGAAGTGTCATCAGCACAGTCATTGAAGGTCCGAACCCCTATGACATGGGTCAAGTGACGTCACAAACAGCGACTCATGCCCCGCTGATATGAATTTTTAATTGCACTTAACTTGTCCGAATGGAATCCAATTAAATTGGTTCCAGCATATACCACTGTGTGAAAAGCAGCGATAGCCTAGTGGGAGAACGTTAGACTACCACGTAGAGGTCTCAAGTTCAATCCCAAAGTAGGAACTTAGGACTTTTCGAAATGCGTTAATACGCACACCACTTCAAATAATCATTCGCACGGTATGAATATGGTTTAAAGATATTAATCCTCAAAAAGACAAAGTCACTTACATGAGAAAATTTGTTAACATTGTGTATAAGTACATTTCAAATGGTAGTCAAACGATAGGTATTTTGGTGCTCACTTCACATATTATATTTATTTGATAATTTAGTTGTTTTTTAGTTATTCATTTTGTTTGGAAGTCATTTTGTTTAATATATTCTATACATTTTCTTTTGTATATGTTAAATGAGCTCACATTTTTTATATCGGATGATAACTTATTGTAAAGTTGTGCTCCTTCAAAACTTATATTTTTTTTTGTCATAATTGGTTCGTACCCTAGGTAATACAAGTAAACTTGGTCGGCGAGTACTGCGTTTCGTAATTTGTGATTTCTTTATGAATGATAAATTTATATTTATGTTTTTATCAATAATTTTTCTAATAATTATACATGTATTATATACGTACAGTTGATTAATATTAAGTAAATTGGTTTCGTTATAAATATTTTTTGTGGATGTCAAATATGGGTATTGGAAGAGAGATTTTACTATTTTATTTTGCATTATCTGTAATTCTTGTAATTTTGTTTTTGTAGCGGTGAGCCAGATTTTAATTAAATATAATAAGTGTGACTTGACCAAAGAGTTATATATCATAAAAGTGTCTGTCGGGGAACACAACCATATTGATTAAAAATAGTAATAACAATTAGTTAATTATTTCTCTCTTTAAGTGTTAAGAAAAACATTGTGAGGAAACCTGCATACTGAGAGCTACTGTCCATAATATTCTTGAAAATTAATAAAGTCTACTTACCCGTACTGGGCCAGCATGCAGCTCAGAAGTAGGACAGTTCATCAATTCGATCCCCACACGGGACAAAAACTTGTGTGATTCACAAATGGCTGCCTCGATGACGTAGTGGTTAGTATAACCGACTGCTACGCCTGAGGTCTGCGTGTTTCTATGTATAATATGTATGTATTTACAAGTAAAAAAGTATAATATATGTATGTTTATCCATTGTCTAGTACCCATAGTACCACCTCTGCTTAGTTTGGGCTAGATGGTGTTGTGTGTATATGACAGAACATTATTATTATTATTATATTATATAGCAGCAATGGCTCAGTGGGAAGACAAACAGACTGCAATGCAGAGGGTCTCCGGTTCGAACCCACCACGTCGCGCACCTCTGACTTTCGGAAGTTATATGACTTTTCGTAATTATGTGCGTATTGATTGACAATTATCGCCTGCTCCGTGCCTCGGAGAGCACGTTAAGCCGTCGGTCCCGGCTGCCATGAACATCTATGGCAGTCGCTATTGAAAAGTCAGTGCCTTATAATATCCTGACTCTGGTCTAGCCTTAGGGTATCGTTAGCCTTCGGGTTGCGAAGGTCAGGTGGCAGCCGCTCCGTGTAAAAACTGATATCCAGTCAAATCCGGTTAGACTAGAAAAGCCGACCTCAAGTGACTTGGGAATAATAAAGGCTAGGGAGAAGAAGATATTATTATTTTTATTATAGGTGCTCTATATCTAGGTTTTCTCTGTGTCCGTTGTTTGAAAGTTTGTAAAGCCTTAACCCATAACACAGAATGTATTCCTTTATACTTGTTTACCATGTTTGTTGTATGAGAAATATAATAAATATAAACAAAAGGAACTTGTTTTATCATGCTATAGAACGGTAAAGCATTATAAATACCGAGGGTGACATCAAACTTCTTGCAAAACAAAATACTAACTGGCACGGTCAGTAATGGAGGTGCTTACTCATAACTCACGGTCACCCCAGCAATAGAAAACAAAGAAACCATTGACACAGTTTCTTCATAACTGTAAGGACTTTAACAGACTTGACTTCTTTAAACGATGATAGACGATTTTGCGACTGCGTCAAAGCTTCATTGATCTGACTTAAAATCCCTAATCGCTGGCGTTCAGTCTCGTTTAATTTTGCAACTTAGTCGATGCTACGTAAAGCTGACGCAAGTGTTAGCGTCTATGCTAAGTAGAACAATTTTGCAAATTAGTCGATACTTCGTAGACCTGAGGCAAGTCATTACTTCGATCGCAAGTTTGCGACTTTATCGATGCTTCGTAGACCTGATGCAAGTATCGGTGTTTATAGCAATTTTGCGACTGTGTCGATGCTATATAGACTAACGTGAGGCTCTGTGTCGATCACAATTATGCAACTTCGTCCATGCTACGTTGTACTAGCGCAAGTATCTGCGTCGGTCGCAATTTTGCGACTACATCGATGCTATGTAGAGTAGACGTATGTCTCTGCGTCGATCGTAGTTTTTACGACTTTGTTAATGCTATGTTGAATTGACGCAAGTGTTTGTGTCTATCGCAATTTTGTCAATTACGTTGACGCTGTGTTGTGTTTTAGTGATACTACTTTTGATCGCGATTTCAATTATATGCCGCATTTTAGCTATTGAATTGTTTTTTGTGATGTGTTGATTTACTAGCTATGTTTTATTGAGCATATGCCTACAAATGTATTGGATTTTAGCGACTATCTATATTTGATTGCGATGTTAATATTGTGTTTTAATTATTGCTGAATCACGTTTCGACTACTATTTGCATCTGATCGTGATATAAATCACAAGTTTTAGCGTTAAGCGGTATAGTATTGTATAGTCTCTTTAAATTTTACTATGACAATAATGCACATTTTCATTTGTCAACGTATAATGGCAATTTTAAGATCATATATTTTAGGAAGTAGGTACATCAATGGTGTATAATTTGTTACGTTTGATCGTATCGCCTTTTGGTGACAGTTTTTAATTTGATCATTCTAATCTGGAAACAATTATAAGATAAGATAGATAAGATAATTTATTTATTTACTCAAACACATGTGTACATACAATTAACAATCGCATGCAAGATATAAAGTTGAAGAAAGTTCTAGACATGTTTGCCATACAATGGCGTGCAAATATCATTCTAATTAATTAATAATAAATAGTAACAGCAACATACATACAGTAGCAATAGTTAACATTATATAAATGTGTATATATTAATGAAGTAATAATAATCAGTCCATAAATTATTAATGTATACAATTTCAAGTAATTATAATTATATTAAATCTAATGTTAATTAATAAATAGTATGTCAAATATCTAATCTAATTAGGTACTTAATTACATCAAATAAAATTTATAATTTAAAAAGTCACTAACATTATAATAGGCTTTTGCAACAAGAAATGATTTTACTTTTTGCTTAAATGCTTCGCTAGTTAGACCTTGCAAGCTTTTAGGAAATTTATTATAAACAATTGGAGCCATGCAAATAACACTCTTGCGCACAAGTGCAGTCCTAGACGGATGCAGACAAAGTTTATTTTTATCGCGTCGATTTCGGGGAAAAATATCTGCCATACGCGGCAATAGATTCGGATTCTTCTTGACAAATAATGCCGTTTCTAATATGTAAAGGGACGGTAGTGTCAGGATTTTATAGCGTATGAAATACGGCTTACAAGAATCTCTGATGTCCAATCTAAATATTGACCTTACACATCGCTTTTGGGCTTTAAAGGCAACTCACCCACTCAAGCTTCTAAAAAAGCGTTTTAATCGTCATGATTTCTAATCATATAGGTGAAGATAGTTAAGATTGAAGAAATTTCAATTGAGAATTATTCTGCGGGTACCAAAAAGCTTCCTACGACGAAAATATCTATGCTTTTCTACGAGCTTAGAAATAGGGAATAATTCTGTGATCCTGACAACGTGTATGCGAAATTCCATGATGATCGGTCGAGTACTTAAGGCTTGAAAGCGTAACAAACAAACAAACTCACATTCACATTTATACTATTAGTTAGGATGTTAAATTGCACTAATACCAGATAAATCAGTTTTTGTGACCCAACGTTATTACCTAAGCATCTAAATAATCGTATCTTGATGCAATTATGCGACAGAACAATTTCAAAACAAGAAAAATATCACGTCTGTATCAACCCTTAGTCAACTAACAAATCCTTCAGTACTAAAATATGGACGCCGCGGAGAATAAACAAATCGTAAAATTTGATGAATAGCAAATGGTTATTGCCAACATCGCATAACTTTGGACTCACTTTGTTTACCGATTACTTTAGGTAGAAACACGGACATTTTGCAGACCGAAATGATCAATATTGGAACTGACAAATGGGCAATAAGTACCGGTGATATTATGTTTAGGTAAAGACAGAGAGATTCATGTCATAGACCTATATGTCTCACAATTATTATTATTTATGTCAGTTGACTCCACGGAGGGTGTAGTGATTTAATTGGCCACCTCGCCATTGCCACCGTACCAAGTGTTGTGGGTTCGACCTCCACACGGGACAAAATATTGTCAGATCCACAAATAGTTGTGCCGAGTCTGGTTATTCTTTGTGTCCATTGTTCGTTGTTTTTCGTTTTGAATGTTTGTAAAGTCCTCCGTGATACAGGAATTATTCCTAGTGCGGAAGTAGTCTTTTTAATACAACAAAAAATAAAATATATAAAATTATTTACTTTATATACCTACCTAAACTCTAAAGTACAAAACGTTTTTAAAAATTACCCAAAATAAATAAAAAGCAAGCGTCTTAATTCTGATAGTAGGGGTGATTGACAATTTACAGAAAAAGAATGCACGATGCAAACTATGACGTAACTGCTATTTTACCGCATCTGTACGAGGGAGATAGCGAAACATCCCTAATACAACCCCATTTTTCTGTATCATCCAAATTTAAAATATAAATTACTCCCTTATTTTGTAACTAATTTTAATTTTGATAATGTTTGCACAAAAAGAGTTCTTCTGATTGCTATTTTCTCGTATGTAAAATAATGTATAGAACTACCCTATTGCATTCGAATATAATTCGAATACTGATTTGACTAATTCGATGACTCAATGGCATTAAATGCGACTGATGTGCATAAGGTCTCGAGTCAGAACCCTGGGTCTGCCGCAGTGTTCTTGTGTTTTCCTGTCAATAAATTCTTAGTTGGTTTACAGCAATAGGCTTGCTCTTACGTGGGGTCTAAGACCGTAGCTGGTGAATCAGCACAACATCACCCTATAGAACGATACGAAGACAATTACATATACAAGGCTGATATTTTATTAATGTTTTTATGTTACATACATATTTCCAGCTTAACCTATATTCTAGATCCGAAACGCCACACATTAATCAAGACTTCAGTGACACAGTACATGTATTTAGATTTATAGCCAGCTTAAAATGTCAACGAAAAAATACCTATGTAATAGGTATACATGGTTCATAAATACATAACACGTCACGGTGAGCCGGTACCGTCTGGCAGTGATTTATGGGAATATTTTTGACTATGACTATATTGGGGTGAATTGTTACTTATCCTAATCCTAACTTCTCTCTTAGCCATTATTGTTCCCAAGTCACTTGGTGTCGGCTTTTCTGGTCCAACCGGATTTGACTGGATATCAGTTTTTACACGGAGCGGCTGCTACCTGACCTCCGCAACCCGAATGCTAACGATACCCTAAGGCTAGACCAGTGTCAGGATATTAGAGGGTTCTGACTTTCCCAATAACGACTGCCATAGATGTTCATGGCAGCCGGGATCAACGGCTTAACGTGCTCTCCGAGGCACGGAGCAGGCGATAATTGTCAATCAATACGTACATAATTTCGAAAAGCATATAACTTCCGAAAGTCAGAGGTGCGCGACGTAGGTTCGAACCCGAGACCCTCTGCATTGCAGTCTGTTGGTCTCCCCACTGAGCTATCGCTGCTATCCTAATCCTAACTAATATTATAAATGCGAATGTAAGTTTGTTTCTTACACTTTCACGCCTTATCTACTCGACCAATTATCATGAAATTTCGCATACACGTTGTTAGTGGTACAGAAAACCGTATAGAGTATCTTTTATCCAGAAAAAGAGTACTGCTCCCGAGGGACAGGGAAAAACACATGTTTTTGTGTGATTCTCATTTGTATGGTATACAGAAACGCAAAGTATTGTGAAAATGGTTTTTAAATGATATTTCTTAAGTATTATATTTTAGGGCCTTTTTTTTGTTTTGGCTCTCTAATGCTATAAGGTGTTCCCGGATTGTCTATTTTTAACCAGACATGTGTGAACATGTGCAACAGGGGACCAACCACTACCTGAGATTTGACAAACCACAGATTCTCGCTAAAGAACACCGATTCCTACCAAGGATGCTTCGCGAGGCTATTGAAATCAAAAAACATCCTAATTTTAATAGAGAAGATGGTTGGAATGTACCACCAGCTTGGGATCCAGTAATAAAAATAGCCAAACCCAAGAAGAAGCAAACCACAGCTAGACTTCATGATACTTTGAGCTCATTCTGCGTAAATAGAAACATCAATGATTAAATTATGTTCGGGTACTTTGAAATAACTACACTGGAACATTGAGACAACTGCCATCTTAGTCTCCCCGTGACCTTGGCTGCTGAAAAGCAACCGAAACGTCGGAGAAAGTGTAAAAATAAATTAAATCTAAATAGTTTAATAATAATTTAATTAGCTTAAACATTAGTAAAATTTAATAGTGGTAGTAGTGTAACAATTTTCAAAATTTTGTAATAAAGTGTCAAATAAACAACGCGATAAAATCCGTATATAGCAGTTTAATTTCAATGAATAATATTCGCGTAAATAGAAGACAATATTACAGACATCTAGTTTGTAGTCTCAAGCGCATACAGCGTGTTACAGAATGGTGTAGTTATATTTAAGTATGTCATAGCCCCTGTACAGTCGAAAATCGCGACAAACACATCCATATACATTTTATTCACTAAGATACAGCATTTTCTTTTTAACGATTTATCAACACAAACATCTGACTCGGCTGATCACTGTGAATCCGAAAATGACCAGGCTCTATTTGGATAGTGATATAATGCGTTTGTTTCGATGTTTTAATACAAAATAAACAAAATGTTCGAAATTTAAATAAAATTTAATATTGTTTTTTTGGTTTGGTAATAGGTTATTTATCAGATATACATCACGGTCATAGAATATAACCACACCTTTTTGTTACACGCTGTATATGTTACGGGTAATGCTAGAAGAACAAGTAAATTTACTTAGTATTACTCAAGCTCTTTGGATAAAGTTCAAAAATTGAATCAAACTCCATTTGTATCCAGTGTTTACCCGTTCACTAAGTCTACCCAACACTGGCTGGGTAATGTTAGGAATACTAAGAGAAAAAAACAAGTGCAGTTATTGATTTTATTTTATATTAAACAAACAACAAATGAAAATAATATATATATTTAAAAAAAATCGTTTTCTCCCCCGCGGCAGTGGTGCGTTCCCGCGCTTTTTTTGCCACGTAATCAAAAATGACGCGACACCTAACATTACCCAGCCAGTGTTGGGTAGACTTAGGTGTGAACGGGTAGGCCTGAGGGGACCCTGCCACCCGTAAATTAGGAACCCCGAGAGGGCGCGCGCGGTGTTCCCGCGCGCCTTCTACCGTCGAAAGGGGAGAGCGGTCAGGCTCTCCCCTGGGGACGAGAGGTGGCCGGGTCCGTTTGACCCGGCCCACACCCACATGGGGGGGCCTGCTATGGATGAATCCTTCAAGAGCTCCCAACTGGCCCCCCTATTGGATGAGAGAGGGAACACCCCAGGTTTTTTAGTGGGTAGACCAGCGCATCTTGCTGGGAGTCCCACACTCCACCGCCGGTGCCGTCCCCTAGCCGGCGGGCAGTGCATGAAGCATTTTTCCTGGGTGACAAAAAAAAAAAAAGGTGTGAACGGGTAAACATAAATGCAAATTGAGTTTGATCGAATTTTCGAACTTCACCCAAAGAGCTTAGATGATACTAAGAAAACCCGGGTAAACCTCAGTTTACTTGTTTTTCTAACATTACCCGTAACATATACACTAAGGAGTAAGTAGAGGCGTATGTCACTCACTTTTCACCACGAATAAGTTTAGGACCCACGTAGTAAGGGGTAAGTTTATTGCGATTATCTGAGCACAGTTTCTGACGTCATGCTGCTATTAAAAATTTCTTGACTGAAAAAAAACCAGTAATACTTAGTCCGACCCGGGAAACAAACCTAAAACTTCATGCACAGCAATCGTTGTACAAAACATTTTCCTTAAATAGCGGATATTTCCTCTTAATCATAGGAACTACAGAGTAATCATCGAAATAACTGTCAATTTAATTTCTCATCATCTCATTGCTCAAATACAATCGCAAAAAGCAACACAACATCATTTAAATTGTAAAATCGAGAATTTACGATGCTCAATGCGGTTCTAATCTACGTCGCATGTTTGAATAATACGCATATGTGAGCAAAGGCTAATATTTGTCTACAATCAACACACTGGCAATCAAGCTCCGGTATCAGAGCATACATAGCCCGGTATTACACCTGACACCTCCGTTTTGAATAATATATTCATCAATAGTATGTAGATAATACACGTTCCAAATCTATACTTAATACATACATACATAGATTCACGCCTGTACCCCAGAGAGGTAGGCAGAGACTACGGATTTCCGTTTGCTACGATCTTGACACACTTCTCTGACTTCATTCGATTTCATCATATTCCTCATACACGCTCGCCGGTTTAAGATGCTCTTAACCTGGCCTTTGTCCAGAACGTCTCCAATCTAATCGAGATACGTTCGCCTAGGTCTTCCTCTTGCGACTGTTCCATTCACACTAGCTTTATAAACTTTTTTAGTCAGGCTTTTCGATACCTCAATGCGGAGACCAATAGACTGCAATGCAGAGGGTTCAAACCCACGTCACGCACCTCTAACTTTCATAAGTTATATGACTTTTCGAAATTATGTGCGTAATGATTGACAATTACGGCCTGCTTCGTGCCTCGGAGAGCACGTTAAGCCGTCGGTCCTGGCTGCCATGAACATCTATGGCAGTCATTATTGGGAAAGTCAGTACCCTCTAATATCCTGACACTGGTCTAGCCTTTGGGTATCGTTAGCCTTTGGATTGCGGAGGTCAAGTGGCAGCCGCTCCGTGTAAAAACTGATATCCAGTCAAATCCGGTTAGACTAGAGAAGACGACCCCAAGTGACTTGGGAATAATAAAGGCTAAGGAACAAGTCAGTCTTTTCTCGTCCATTCTTTCTCCATACCCAAACCAGCTTAACATACCCTTTGCCACTATATCCACTTTCATGTCGCATTTCTCTCTTATCACAATATTCCTTATTCTATATTTCAGAGACCCACCACATATGTTTCTCAGCGCTCTCATTTCTACATTTATTATGCTCTCATGCTTCTTTTGCCATACTCATATACTTAATAATAAATTTTAATCTAGCATGCGAAATGCAATAAAATATATCTTATTATTATTTAACAGTGGCTTAGTGGGAGACCGTTGTGCTGCCACGCAGAGGTCATGTTGCGTGCCTTCGGATCAGACTTGATACATCTGTGTGGCAGTTCCACGATCTCCTACAAGGCTAACGCTACTTATTTTTTTTATTTGATGCGTAAAACCACCTGTTACATATTTTAGACGCATACATTTTTACAGCAACAAAACATTAAGGAGTCTGCCCACTACACCGTCTCATACCATGACCGTGCTAGGAACGTATCAGACACGAAAAGCAACACGATACGCCCTGCTATAGGAACTGCTGGTCGGTGACGGAACGGTCTAGTGGGCATAGTCTTATACATTTCCTTACAAAGAGTATCTTTTTGCCTGACACGTTCCTAGCACGGTCATGGTATGAGACGAGGTAGTGAGCAGACTCCTTTCATGTAAATTTAAAAGATAGAGGCAAGTGTAAGCTCTTAAGAGTGTTTCGACTGATGTTGATGACTGCAACACGCGTAGCTAGCCTACGCGTGTCTTTAACTATGTACCGAGCACACATTTAGACTCCGTGCTGTACTAATCATTTCATGACAGAAACACCCAATAACATTTTACTCGACTCGGTAATCGAACTTGAAATCCCACAGCAGTCGTATCTACTATCGCTTTACCATCATGGCAGTCACAATTTAAATAACACCCCTTTAAACCAAAGATTGTAACGGCAGCGAAGACTTAAGTAATAATTAATGGTGACTGAACGATTCAGGCAGTAAAGATAGCACAAGCTTCTAAAATAGCGAAGGTTTTGTCGTTTTAAATGGACCACCATTTCTTTTGGAAGTTATTTAAATAAATGTTGTAAAGCGTTTTATATACAGCATGTGAGCAACAGATAGGTGTGGTCATATATTAAGACCGTAATGTATAATATCTAATAAAAAACCTATGTGCCCTATCCCCGGACCAAAATAAATTATTTTAAATTTGATGTCAATTTTAAATATTTAATGTATATATTTATTACTACCTCGCTCCCGTTGATGTATATTTTGTCTATAAATTTATATACCTCAGAAATGGTCCTTTTTCCTGCATAAAGATATATTTACTTTTTTTGTACTCCCAACAACATGTATGCGAAAATTCATGATGATCGGTCAAGTAGTTAAGGCGTGAAAGAGTAAGAAACGAACTGATATTCGCATTTTCAATATTAATTAGGATTAGGAAATGTTGAAAAGCAATCTATTTATAGGAAAATAAAACCCTATACCCCATTTTTAAGCATTAAGCGCGCGCGGATATTGTTTACTTTAAATTAGTTACGTAGAAAAAGTGTCTGTCGGTATGTTTGTACGCGCATTGCGTAGAAATTACTGCACGAAATTGAATAAGGTTCACAGTTGTATTACTGGAGGTCCAACTTAAAATCTGGTACTTGTTTCATCTTGATACAGCTCCTAGAACTTTAGTATTAATAATAAGATTTTCTTTGATACGTCGCCTGGAATCTTTAACAACAAGAAGTAGTTAGAACGTTGGAGAGCGAGACTTAAGGTATTTTACTTCATTCTTTGTGAAAATGTAGAGGGCAAAAATATAGATAGGTAGCTAGCTTGTGACGATAATCGCCTAGACGCCCGGCGAACGCGGGCGCACGTTACTAGCCACCTCTCGCGACCGGTGGTGCGAGACTATATAAGGAACGGACGGCGTCAGTCGCGGCTCCTTGCGGCCCGGCTTCACACCTTCAGCTAAGTGTCCTGATTGTACAAGGACCACGAAGCAAGTCTTTAGCGAACCACGCCCTGACTATAGTTATATAAGTAAAGATTGTCTCTTTTATTTGTAATCTTAATACATTAAAAGTGTATTTGTTATACCTTCTCTCATTGTACTTTCTAATTATATCTACATTTCTCTTAAAGTAAACCCTAAAGGTTACAAGCTTATTTATATTATCGCTTGCTGAAGGGAAACATCGTGAGGAAACCTTCAAAACTTTTCATAATGTTCTCGAAGAAATGTGAAGTCTGCCAACCTACTCAGGGCCAGCGTGGTGGACTATAGCCTAATCCTTTCCACACTGAGAAGAGGCCCGTGCCCAGCAGTGGGACAGTTTATGTACAGGGTTGATATTATTAATTCAAATAAAAATTCCATACATACGAAGTCTAAGGCAAAAGCATTTAAGATACAAAATGTAAATTTGACACACTTCTGCCAGGTCCTTCGGGTAGAAACGTGATGATATATTACGTAAAATGCGTAAAAGTTCTTTAATTTTAATGCGCTACATTTGTGTAAGCGTAATAAAACCGAGAGAGTCTTTTATAGTTGCTTTTAAAGCAAGCTGTTAAAATATTTACAGTCCAAAATGAGGTAGACTGAGCAATGAGGCGATAAATATTTTGGTAGGAAGCTACATACACGCGCTATATTTTCTTTTTATAAAAGACATCTTCCTCACTAGGAATAGTTCCTTCTTGGGGGACTGTACAGACGTAAAATACAAAAGCGAAGAGTAAAATAGCGGCAGCCTAATGGATAAGGCATTGGACTTGCGATCGAGAGGTCGCGGATTCTAATCCCACCCATTGCACCACTGACGTGAACCTACTCCTAACACAAGAATTCTAGCTTAGCTGAAAGGGTTAACAAGAATACTAGCAATATGAAATTGAAATGGACCTTTAAAAAAAAGGGCACATAGAACACCCAGACTTGTAACGACTATTTGTGGATCACACAGTTGTCTCACGTGAGGATCGAACCTACGATACTTGGCGCAATATCAGAGGTTAAGCGACCTCTTAAACTACTACACCATCCATGCAGTGTAGATATAGTATATTTATCCCCGAAGGTCCTGAGGTCAACTACGCTAACTTTTCGCCTGCTATACCTTGTACCAAGTAATAACAAGATTATTTTCATTCATTGCGCATATTTCCAGAATCAGTGCTGTTAAGAATTTCTTAACATAATATAAGCTTATAAAAATTAGAATGTATTACATTCGCATGCAGCTTAATTTAATTAAATCAACTTTATAATAAGGGCTTGGCTTGTGGTTTTTGTAAGGAAATCCTCCGTAACAGCAGAGTTTTATTACCATTTCTGTTGTCATTGTAAAGTTAACTCCCTACGAGGAATATTTCTTGTGTCGGTGGACAACAATATATTAAGAATTTTTTTTTTTTTTTAATAAAGGTTGTATCACGGGGTACTTTACAAACATTCAAACAACGGACACAAACAATAATATACGGATATACGGCATATACGGATTTTATCGCGTTGTTTATTTGACACTTTATTACAAAATTTTGAAAATTTTTACACTACTAAGTACTACTATTAAACTTTACTAATTTTTAAGCTAATTAAATTATTATTAAACTATTTAGATTTAATTTATTTTTACACTTTCCCCGACGTTTCGGTTGCTTTTCAGCAGCCATGGTCACGGGGAGACTAAGATGGCAGTTGTCTCAATGTTCCAGTGTAGTTATATCAAAGTACCCGAACATAATTTAATCATTGGTGTTTCTATTTACGCAGAATGAGCTCAAAGTATCATGAAGTCTAGCTGTGGTTTGCTTCTTCTTGGGTTTGACTTTTTTGTTTCGACTCGAACTCACATCCCTCAGCGTAGTGGCAGTGTAGAAATGACCACTTAAACCAAATCAAATCAAAATCATTGTTGCATATCATGTCGGCCTCGATGGCGTAGTGGTTAGTATAACTGACTGCCACGCCTGAGGTCGCGGGTTCGATTCCCGCACAAGTCAAACATTTGTGTGCATAAACATGGATGTTTGTCTTGGTCTGGGTGTTTCTATGTATAGTATATATGTATTTACAAAAATAAAGTATATATGTATGCTTATCCATTGTCTAGTACCCATAGTACAAGCTCTGCTTAGATTGGGCTAGATGGTGTTGTGTGTAATTGTGAATATATTATACATGTGAACATCTACATTTTTAATGCTACAGTTTCAATAGTTCACTACATAAAACCCTGTCAGGGCATCGCAATTTTACAAAACGTACAACCTCTTATAGCTAAATTAAAATGAAGTAATGCATTGACACCGTTCAAATAAAAAGCATATTAAAATAAAATAGAAATTTATCTTTCTAAATTTTAAATATTCTTGTAACTAGTACTGCAGCATGATGCTACTTCTAAGAATTTCCTTCTCAAATCTCAGTTGTAGCACGGTGTGACCAAATGGGGCCTATAGACAGCTTAAATACCCATCTACTACACACAAGACCTACCCTGCAAAAACACATCTGCCTGCCCCTACATGTTCGCATGCATTTTAATTCCAATTATACCCTTTATCGTGAACGTAAAAAGAATTTTACCACCTACTGTAACATGTCCCACTTACTTTTTTTTTGCATAGGGGTTGTTTCACTCGGGTGGTATGAGGAAGAGGGCCTTCATCCCCCCCTATCTCGCAACGTTAGTCACAGAGTGAAATAATCATTCACTTGCCTAAGGTTCTTTTGTAAAAATGTCTGAAACATTTCTTGGGTCCACAACTTTCGCTTTTTGTTAGAAACTTACGATTGCTATTTATGATGCTTGTGGATTAAGAGCTTAATAAGAATAAGGAGAAATCAGCTACATATTCAAATACTTGAATATATAGCTGATTCTTATAGCGACACTATTATCGACAAAAATGATGAATAATTCGAAAATCGGGTCGTGCCTCCGAATGTCGACTATTGCGTTGTTACTGATTATATGAATAACAATTTCGTTTGCTTAGGAAGGAGCCTAGTGACCGTTGACCTAGCAGTCGCCAGACAGGTCTTAAATTTGAACTGCCTCCGTGGCGCAGCGGTTGTAAATGCGACTGCCGTGCATGAGGTCTCAGGTTCCAATCACGGGTCGGGCTAATAAATGGGTTTTTCTGTTAAGAAATTTCAATAGCAGCCAGGAATTAGGAAGTTGGCGGTGTTAGACAACCTCATGCCTCGGAAAGCAAGTAAAGCCGTTGTTCCTGCACCTGATCTCTGTTCGGTTGTGTTAGATTACCGTCCCATCGGATCATGAGAGTTAGGGAACAGCGAGTGCACTTGTGTTTGCACACACACTTGTGCATTATAATATCTCCTGCGTACTGGCCATCAGTCTCCGTTAAAGACTGGCCGCCGTGGCCAAAATTCGGTCTGGAGGACATTATTATTATTAAATTCGATCACAAAGCTCGTATCTCTAACTTTACGAATTTATATGTGAACTAAATAGACTGCACATATGGCGTAGTGGTTTAAGTGGTCGCCTCGCCACTGCCATCGCGCCAAGTGTTGTGGGTTCGATCCTCACACAGGACAAAAATTTGTGTGATCCACAAATAGTTGCTCCGAGTCTTGGCGTTTTTAGTGTCATTTGTTTGAATGTTTGTTAAGATCCCCGCGACACAGGAATTACACCCAGTGTGGGTGTTGATTATTGAAAAGAAATATACCTATAAATTGGTATTTATCTCTCGCTTTAACGGTAAAGGCAACTTGAGAGCAACCTTGCATTTCTGTGAGACCTCTCTATAATGTTCTCTAAGATTTGGGAAGTCTCCTAACGCGTTTGACTCTTCTCACAGAGAGAAAAAGCTCGTGCCCAACAGTCGAACAATTTATTTATAGAGCTGATATGATTTGAGTAACATAACATGACATATGGCCATGACACAACATAGATCTAATAAGAAGGCGTTATGCCATTTACCAGTGTAAACTTTTCCTCATTGTCTGACACAACAATAACTACTTTAGCTGGCTACACACTTTATAGTCTTGCGGAATGACAAATCTCTCCGCCGACCAATCGACCGTCGGCAAAGTCTTTTAGTTCACATCATTATGGCATCGATTGAAGATGACAACGCATTGGCATTGACAGGCTTTGGGTCACGCACGGACTGGGTCGCCGTACGTCGCTATTCGAATTGATTTTTGAAGGCTTTCCGGTCGTTCGTGCAAGTTCAAAAATGGCACAAATATTTTTCGTTACTGTAGTGTTTGTGGCATATGTCTATTAAATGGAGCGTAAGGCCAACTTATTGCATAAAAAGGAAAAGATATAAATACTCAAGAAAGGTCGTCGCAAGAAATAAAAGTATTAATTATATCTAGTAGGATATATTATTGGTAAATAACCCTAACAACATTACATATATGTATAAAAATAAACAACGCGATAAAATCTGTATAAATTATCCTTACTAATATTATAAATTCGAAAGTAACTCTGTCTGTCTGTCTGTCTGTTTGTTACCTTTTAACACCTAAACTACTCAACCGATTTAAATAAAATTTGGTACAGATATATCTTAAGACCTGGTTAAGGACATAGGCTACTACTTATTGATGTAAGTACTACGCGGGCGGAGCCGCGCGCAAAAGCTAGTATTAAATAATCCTATTTTAATATTATAAACGCGAATGTTTGCTTGTTTATTTGTTATGCTTTCACACCTTAACTACTCGACCAATCATCATGAAATTTCGCATACACGTTGTCAGGGTTACAGAAAAGAACATAGGGTGACTTTCATCTAGAAAAAGTAATCTTTCCGAACTTGCTTTGATTTAAATTTATTTTTATGTGAATTTATTTATTAATTTGATTTTGTTTGTAAAGAGATATTTTTGTCAATACATAACACAAATTTAACTATATTGTCAAAACCACTATTCGACACAAATGTAAATTTGTTTATGAATAAATAAATAAAGAATGATAAATAAAGCAAAGCCGCGGGCAAAAGCTGCTATAACCAAAATGTAATTTTCATAATATTGTCTTCTGTTTACGCGAATGTTATTCATTGAAATTAAACTACTATATACGGATTTTATCGCGTTATTTATTTTACATTTTATAACATAATTTTGAAACTGATACACTACTACTAGATACTATTAAACTTTACAAATTTTTAAGCTAATTAAGTTATTAAAACTATTAAAACTATTTATATTTAAGTTTACACTTTCCCCGACGTTTCGGTTGCTTTTCAGCAGCCATGGTCACGGGGAGACTAAGATGGTAGTTGTCTCAATGTTCCAGTGTCGTTATTTCAAAGTACCCGAACATAATTTAATCATTGGTGTTTCTATTTACGCAGAATGAGCTCAGAGTATTATGAAGTCTAGCTGTGGTTTGCTTCTTCTTGGGTTTGACTATTTGAAGAAGCAAAACACAGCTAGACTACCATCATAGTCTCCCCGTGACCATGGCTGCTGAAAAGCAACCGAAACGTAACGCAACGAAACGAAATGCAAAAACGTAAGCTCGTGTTACGTGATTTTTAGACTATAACAGTAGAAACCTATCGTATGTTACGGCTTAAACGAAACATAAATAGTTATATTAAAATTTGTCCGTCCCAAATATTTAAGTTATTGGTTGACAATAAAGATACATATTTATCAAAAAAGCACTTCAAATCCTCCATACAATTTTACTATGGCGGCCGCGCGCCGATTTGAATATGCGCCGCACGAGCTCTGTCATTATCTGTCTTACGCTTGGTGCAGTCGCTGCGCCAAGAAGGTTTTGGGTTTTTTCATCAAATAATTATCAAAACAAACCCGAAGTTAGGAAGTTGGCGGTGTAACCGACGCTAGAAATCACGTAAAGCCATTGGTGTCCTGATCTCACTCCGGCTGTCTCATCAGACTATGAAAGTTATAAAACAGAGAGTGCACTTGTATTTGCGCACACTCTTATGAGCAATAATATCTTTTGTGCAGATAGCCAGTCTTTCTTAAGTCGCAATGACCGAAATGCGGTCTAGAGAAGCTTTGCAAAACGAAAGCTCCCAGATATTAAACTTTTACCTCTTTAAGAAAAACATTCTGAAATTTCAACAGAAGTCCACTTCTCAAAGTGAAACCCAAGTAATTTTACTGCCTATTTAAGATTTTGCAAGCCAACTTCGAGCGTTTGGTTGTGCCGAACATTTTGCTGTACCCAAAACATAAACCAGAAGATTATTTAATTTGTATTGTTTTCAAATGTTGGTTTAATTATTAAGCGTTTTGAGGTTTTGTTTTGGAAGCTTGTGGTTAAAGGAAGAAGGTTTATTTGCTACCTAAATGTTTGAAGTGTTAGATGTTTTTTGAGTGCTCACTGTTGCCACTTTTTCAAGTTTTGAGGGTCCGAATATCACCTGGGATAAAAATGTGTGTTATCCAAAAATTGTTGTTCTGAGTTCTTTGTGTCAGATATATGAATTTTTGTAATAGTGCAGGAATTGTCATTTTAAACAAGAACGAAAAATATATTGTGTTTAAGTATTTGAATAAATTACATTTGTAAAAGCCAGGTTAAGAGCACCTTGAACCGACGGGCGTGTATGAGGAATGTGATGAAAGTGAATGAAGCCAGAGAAGTGTGTCAGGATCGTAGCAAATGGAAATCCGTAGTATCTGCCTACCCCTCTGGGAAATAGGCGTGAATCTATGTATGTATGTATGTATGTACATTTGTAAAATGTATGTGTTGTACGTGAAAACCATTAAACTGTTTTGAATAAAACTTGGCACATAGACTTTGTCCTGGATTAGCGTACAGGTGTGTTCCTTTGGGATTCACATGAGCAAATCTAGGTAGAAACGAAAAACTAATACATTTTTGGGCACGTGCAGGCACGATTGTCAATCGTTAGGTCCTAGAATCCATTGACTTTTTTAGTACATCCTGACATGGTTTCTACTTTTTTACCACTTTTGTGCTGAACCTCTCTGTTACTGGCTCGGTGGCACAATGGTAGTGAATGCGATCTCGCATGTTCCTTTGTCCTCTTGGTGTCATTTCTGGACTCGGGCAAGGGGTTCTTAGGTTTTTCTGGCAGGATATTCTCTATAACAAATTGGAGCCTAGACTTCTTAGGTAGGCTCCTTAGGTAATTGGTGCAATTTTTTAATTTTTTTCCTTTACAATGTTAAATTATGTACGAAATAAAATATTTTCGTCCAACTTTTACGATTAAGAGCGAGATACTTTATATCATACTAGATTTTGCCCGCGGCTTCGCTCGCGTAAATGTAGCTTAGGTTAGGTTTGTAACAGTACTTGTTCCTGGATTAAAGATACCCTATGTCCTTTTTTGTTCCCCTGAAAACGTTTATGCAAAATTTCATAATGACCAGTCGAATAGCCAAGGCGTGAAAGCGTAACAAACAAACAGATAAACAAACTCATATTCGCATTTATAATATTAGTTAGGATATTATGTACTATTAATCATAACTACCAAAATGTGAGTGCAACAGATCTCTGCTTACCTCTTTTTGGTATAGACGTGACACTACGTACTTTTATTTATAAAAAGGGTACACTATAAGTGGTATCACGACATAATATGCAAAGTAAAACCCGTCCGAAAAATCTCGCCTAATATTTGCCCTGCAGATCCCGGGCTAGGTGATAAGGTGTGTATTAATAAAAGCCTTTTTGTCCCGCCCTATTCACCTCCAGCCTTATGTGTAATATTTTACACGGATACCGGGTAACTTGACCCTCGGTGATACTCGGATGACCGCAAAATTTACGTATCTATGTGTCCTGGATATGATTTTGTAAATTAATGGATGAATGTGATAGAGTGAGATAAAAATACAGTATTAAGAGAGAGAGAGAGAAAGATAGCAATACAGTATTAAGAGAGACAGATAGCGACAATATTAAGTAATGGAATTGATATAGAAGGTAGGAGATTCGAATTCTGGTTAGCATTTCTAGCAATCATAGGTGTTACTATTTATCTATTTAGCATCTAACTTAAATGTAAATTTAGTAAACTTACTAAACTTACTAATTACCTAACTTTGACGTTCATAAGTGTTACGTTGTGACACAAATGAAAATTCAGTAACTTCAGTAAACTTACTAACGCATAAATGTTGACGTTCCTACGTGTTCCTTTGTGACCCAAATGGAAGTTTAGTAACTTCACTAAAGTCACTAACTCATAAACTTTAACGTTCAGAAGTGTTACTTTGTGACCTAATTCAACAAATTATTTTTGTCTTTGACATTAATGACTTATCATCAAGCCTTACCTTTGTCGTGTAGATAAACAAAAAAGACGCATTTACGGGTTCAGAGCCTTCTACGCTCAGCCATACTGCCGGCATGAAGAAAAAGACGAATCTAACAATTTTTAATATACTACATATTGGGAATCAGTAAACAAGAAGTATATTAATGAATATTTATTTAATATGTTTATATGTATAATATGTTTGTATTTACAAAGAAAAAAAAGTATATGTGTATGTTTATCCATTGTCTAGTACCCATAGTACAAGCTCTGCTTAGTTTGGGCTAGATGGTGTTGTGTGTATGTGATAGAATATTATTATTATTATTGTTATATTACAAAAAAAAAAATTGGCTCACACATCTTTTCTCCTTAGCATAGTCCGTTAAATTTATCAAAGCAATATCAGGCTAACAACTAACACACACTTAAGACTGCGCCGAGCGCAATGTGCCAAAACAGGTGGTCACAGTTAAGTGAATAAAATCAACACTTTTTGTTTAATACAAATATAAAATATATATTTACCATAACAATCAATATGTTTACAATTACTCCGTATAAAAAACTTAAAATAATTAATTTTTTCGCCTACAGAATTACGTAAATATGCATGAAAAATGCTAAAAAGGTAAGCTCGTGTTACGTGATTTTTAGATTATAACAGTAGAAATCTATCCTATTTTACAGCTTAAACATAAATAGTTATATTACAATTTGTCCGTCCCAAATATTTAAGTTATTGGTTGACAATAAAGATACATATTTATCAAAAAAGCACTTCAAATCCTCCATACAATTTTACTATGGCGGCCGCGCGCCGATTTGAATATGCGCCGCATGAGATCTGTCATTATCTGCCTTATGCTCGGCGCAGTCTTAAAATCCGTTGCACTACTTCTTATAAAATACACTTTCTAAAATCAATATATTTCGTATCTAAACTGATGTTGGCAAAATTGAAAGCCTATATCACAAACATATAAATATATAGCTAACAATAACTCTGATATATAGTTCAATATGTAGTCTACTTAAACTATCCCCAACTGGTAGATATGAAGACATTTTTCAGACAGGTCTCATACTTCTGAGACGTACGACTACAATTTTTTCTGTGACGTACGTGCTTTAAGTAAAATATGAAGCAAATAGACATTATTTACTTATTTTTTGACGTTTATATGAACGTCTTTATATAATGTATTTTTCCATCGTTCGGCTTTGCCCGCATAAAACAGGAAAGTATACGAGGATAAAAAGTATAGTATATAAGTATAGGATAGATCGTTAGATTGCCATGCAGAGGTCTCGAGTCCGATCCCAATTTTCGAAGATATGTGCGTATTAAATAAGTAAATATCGCTCGCTTTAACGGTGTAGGAAAACATCGTGAGGAAAGTTCTCCATAATGTTCTCGAAGATATGTGAAGGCTACTAACCCGCACTAGGTCAGCGTGGTAGACTATGGCCTAACCCTTCGCACAGTGAGACAAGGCCCGTGCCCAACAGTGCGATGGTTTAATACAGGGCTCAATTATTATATGTGTTAAAGTAAGAAATGGTTTATCTATGTGCAAAGTTTTATTCAAATCCGTTAAGCGTTTACGCGTGATTAGGTAACAAGCATTCAAACATCTTAACAATCTTTCTCTTTCATAATATTAGTTCCTTTCTGTAAACATTTGTTAAGGATTAGTTAATTGAAGATTCGGGACATTTAATGTCATAAAAATGTTTATAACATTTTTCTTACACCTCAAAATTCAATAGCAAAAGAAGAAAGAATTCTTGGATTGAATTAGGAAGTCTTCACTTTTCCAAGTTATATTTCATATGCAAATCCTACTGGACCGTATTTAATGAAACAAGTAACCGTTAGCTGCAGCGATACCCTAGTAGGAAACCGTTGGAGTGCCACGCAGAGGTCTCGAGTATTAACCCAAGGCGCGCATCTCTGACTTTTCGAAGTTATATGCGTATTAAATAGTTAATTATCGCTTGCTTTAACGGTGTAGGAAAACATCGTGAGGAAAACTGCATGTCTGAGAGTTCTCCATGATGTTCTTGAAGATATGTGAAGTCTGCCAACCCGCACTAGGCTAGCGTGGTGGACTATGGCCTAACCCTTCTTACAGTAAGAAGAGGCCCGTGCCCAGCAGTGGGACAGTTTAATACAGGGCTGATATTATAAATAACCATTATAAGTTAGTGGACCGCGCGTGCTTGCGCATGTAATTTACACCTTTACTTACATTTTATATAAGTGCTTTCTGCCGTAGTCCTCATTGCATATTACATGACTATTGCAAGTTCTCACAAACTTTGTTTAATTGAAGATGTCTAACATATGCCCTAACAACTAAACAGGTTTAGCTGAATATACTAGTAACCTTTTACCTGTGACATCTTTCATATTACTAGATATTACTTGCGGCTTCGCTCGCGTAAATGAAGGTTATGTAAATTTTTCATTTTTACTTTTCCTGTATGAAACGCTATGGGTTCTTCTGTATAACGGACAACGTCAATGCGAAATTTCATGATGATCGGTCGAGTAAGGCATGAAAGCGTGTAACGTTATGGTAGTCAACCCGCTTTAGAGGCGTGGTTGACTTAGGATTTAATAGAAATTAAAGATGAACAACGCGATCAATAAGCATATATTTTCTTTTACAATAGGTGTATGAGAATAAATAGAATTACACTTAAATTCGACTAGACATTTCATTCATTTTCATTTTTCAAGGCGTGGTTCAAGATGAAGGCTTGTTACGTGGTCCAAGTTAGAATGGACCACTTAACTTCAGTAGGCAGCGCAGCGGAAGAGGACGCGTTGCCAATATATAGGGCCGCCGCTGGGGAGAAGAAGCCGATGGAGGGGCGCCCGAGCACGGCCGCTCAGCAACGACCGGTCCGCGTCACAAGCGTAATAAACAAACAAACTCACATTCGCATTTATAATATTCAATTAGGATATACACGTCACTTAACAACTCTTTTTACCACTTCATAATTGATTTTTCATGCATTACACATGTTGTAAACTGTTAGATATTAGGATAAAACATCATGCAACGCGAAAGTGTACTTATAAGTTGTAACTTTTTCTGTATTAAAAAATTTTTTTTTTTATATTATAACAATACATGACACGTATCCTATAACATAACAAAATAATAGAACTGTTAAAACCATTTGCAGCAAAGCAAAAGTATTCTCAACATTCACCATTTTACGACAACAAAGGGAATATCCATTTGAAACAAGTGAATTGCCCGCTCTTCCCAAAAAGCAATATCCACATTAAAATGATGGAATAAGCACTCAAGTTTATTGGTAATGGCCTGGAACTGGGCCTGCGGTAACGGGGCCTTTTTGGTTGGGCCTTACAGGCCATTAGAACAGCGGACTTGGAATCGAGGCCTTAGTTTGGGCACATTGTAATGCGAATCACGTGGTACAAGTTTGAGTGGACTTTTTGATTGTAGTAGATACTGCTTACGGTGGGACTTAAAGGTTAATCTGAATAATTGCCAAAGCTTTTTAGTACCTATACCGTACCTTTTTTTGTATATATATAGGTACAATGTCACGATTCGTACTCCGAAACGACTCGACCGATTTTCATGAATCTTTTTATGTGTTTCATACCGCTAGTTGATTAGGGTGTCAACCTAAACTACACTTACGCGGGAAAAAACTAGTACATATGTATATATAAAACGTGTAACAGAAATGTGTTATCATATTGAAGTGTCTCATAACCGCGACAAATAAATATGTACACATTATTTTCACTAAATATAGCATTTTTTCTCAACTTATCAGTATTTGCACCTGCCAGTCGATACTTGAACAAGATAACATTGTTACTGGAAATATTTAAGAAAATGTATGTGAGAGATGAATGTTTTTTTTATATTTTTTTTCACTCTTATAGGCTTGCGTTTGACCGCGATCTTACCTGATCTTAAGTGTAGATGCAGTCGACGATGGAGCACGCTTGCCTAGAAGATACCTATTCACTCGCGACTTGAAGACACCCAGATTGTACTCATCGGGAAACACAGACTTAGGTAGCGAATTCCACTCCTTAGCGGTACGCATTATAAAATTGGAAGCAAATCGCTTCGTGCGTAAATGTGGTATATCCACCATGTACCTGTGTCACTGGCCTGATTGTCTGGTCGTCCGATGGTAGAATGGGAAAGGAGGAATCAAATTATGCAGTTCCTCTGCACACTCTCCGAAATGTATCCGATAGAAAACCGAGAGACTAGCAACCTTACGACGATGCTCCAAGCTTTGGAGTCGTGTGTTGACCAATTGGTCATCGCCGATAAGTCTCCTGGCCTTCCGCTCAATTGACTCCAAAGCCTCCAGCTGATATTTTGCAGAGCCATACCAGAGGTGAGAACAGTACTCCATGCAGGACCGAACCTGTGCTTGGTACAAATTAAGCAAATGTTCCGGCATGAAATACTGCCTCACTTTACTGAGGATGCCCAGCTTTTTGGCAGCTAGTTGGGCTCTTGCCTCAATATAGGACTCAAAGTTAAAGGTTAGAGTCAATGTCATACCCAGAAGCTCAAGGCGATTAGTTATCGGCACGGATACATCTCGGAAAGTTGGAGATAGTTGGAATGGGCTCTTTTTTGCGGAAAAAAGACACGCCTGGGTCTTAGAAGCATAGAACTTAACCATGTTGGCTTCACCCCAATCGGAGACTGCCTTCAAGGCCAAGTTCATACGCTCGATCATAGCTTCCCTGAGCAACTGTATCTGTGTTCCACTGGCCCTAGCGCTGGAGACGTAACTCTCTACAAGCGTTCTGTCGTCTGCATACCCAAACGTACCGGGTTTCAGCAGATCATTAATATGCAGCAAAAAGAGAGTTGCAGAGAGTACTGATCCCTGAGGAACCCCGGCATTAATTGCCTTTTGCTCGGACGAGTAGCCGTCAATGACTACTCGAATCGAGCGGCTCCTCAGAAAATCTGCTATCCAAACGCAAAGGCCAGTGGGTGGGCCAAAGGACGGAAGCTTGCTGATAAGGCTATCATGCCAGACCCTGTCGAAGGATTTTGAGATATCCAGGAAACAGCCAATGCTTCGCCGTGTTTCTCGATGGCCTCGCTCCATAAATGCGTTGCATACACTAGAAGGTCTCCAGTAGACCGGTTTCGGCGAAACCCGTATTGCCGGTCACTGAGCAGACTATTTGATTCTAGGTATGTCAGGAGTCGGTTGTTTAGTATACGTTCCATACTCTTACAGAGTATGGAGGTAACTGATATGGGTCTGTAGTTCGCAGGGTCGGCTCGACTGCCTTTTTTTGGCACGGGCTGCACATTAGCAAGCTTCCAAGAGTTCGGCACTTGTCCTATTTCCAGGGAGAGGCGATACAGGCGTGTCAGCACCGGTGTCAACTCAGGTGCACAGGTCTTCAGTACTATGGCTGGAATACCATCAGGACCACTGGCCTTTTTCACGTCTAGATTCTGCAGCGTTTTACGGACCTCGGTCTGACGTATGCGTATATCTGACATGAGGGTCTCGCAAGCTGGTAGACACGGCGGTGTCACGCTTGCAGATTCCAGACACGAAGATTCTGCGAAGATAGAGCAGAATAAATTCGCCTTATCCTCAGCAGTGTGAGCCAGAGATCCATCAGGTGTCAGCAGTGGTGGCAGTGAGGGGGGCAGAAATTCGATTCGACTGACTTTGCCAGGGACCAAAACGCTTTACTACCCGCAGGGTAAGAAGCTAGTTTGTTCCCTACACGGCGTATGTGGTCAAATCGAGCTTTCCGTAGAGTTCTCTTCCAGGACTTGGCAGCTTTGTTAAAGGCTCTCTTCTTGTCTGGTAAATCCTTAGCCTTACTATTTCGAGCGTTAACCCAAGCAAGGTAAGCTTTGTGCTTCAGCGCTTTAGCGCGTCCACATTCAGCCCCAAACCAGGGTTGAGCCTTGCTTGACGTGTTCAGGTCAGAGAATGGAATAAAATACTCCATTCCCTGACGTAACACATCGGTGATAGCATCGGCGCACGCTGTAGGATCTCCCGAAGAGAAGCAAGTAGGCTGCCAAGGATAAGATGCAAAGAATGACCGCATCTCATCCCAGTCTGCCGACTTGTATCGCCAGACCCGCCGGGAGCTACTGGAGCCGTGAACGGGCGGGGAGTAAACTGATACAGTTTTCACCAGACAGTGGTCGGAACTACCTAAAGGTGCAGTAACCGACACGTAGTAATGGTCTGGGTCAGTTATCAGCAGAAGGTCCAGGCAGTTGGCTCTTTGACCGTCAACATCTGGAACCCTCGTTGCCTCTTGGACCATTTGGGTGAGGTTTAACGCTAAAGCGAGCCTGCGCGTTTCTCTCCCAGCATGGTCAGTGCACTGGTACGGGAAAAGCCACTCCTGGTGGTGGGCATGGAGTGGTGGTGGAAATCCCCCAGTAGCACTAGTTGGGCAGTCGGGTACTTTTGTTGAGCGGTATCCGCCGCCTCACTTAAGTACTCTGTGAGCCTGGTTGTCTCCTGATCTCCACTGTGCGACCTGTAGACACAGGCGTAGAGAATCTTCTCAAGTCCTGTGTCCACAAGAACCCATATGATGGAAAAAGAGGGGTCTTCAAGGCATCGGAGACGCCGATAGCATATGTCATCACGTACGTACACGCATACGCCCGCGCGGGCCTTAAATTTGTGCTCCCGGAAGAACCCTGGGTATGATAGGTACGCAATGTCCGACGGACATACTATCTGCGTCTCCGAGAGGAATAAGAGAGCTGGTCATTCAGTCTCCAGATGATAGTGGACTGCTACAAAATTGGAGTGCAAACCTCGGATGTTTGCGAGGTGCACTTTGTGAGAGAGGGAGTGCAACCGCTGTTTAACGTATCTCTTATTCTTTTTTGCCATTATGATATTGGAGGAGTGAATAGGTAAGAGGACGGTAGTGGAATGTGGCCTTCCGCAACTTTACCTCAGCCATGTGTCAACTCCGCCACAACTTTGGAACATTAGCCCGGAGACCGCTGGGTCAACCGTGCCCCCCGAGCTTATCCATAGGGCCCTCTCATCCGGTCGCCAACCGGCACTATGGCGTAAGCCCGGGATTTTTCGACAGTTGGCGGGCAGCCTTTCACAAGTGGCTTGCTTGTTACTTGGACCCCCTACTACCTGCGGTCGGCCAAAGCGGTACACCGTGCTACGGCTCCAGCTACCCTTCGAGACTAATGCTCCGATGCGGCAAAGACAATCCATGTCAAACCGGTTAGCTGACAGTAGGCAACTATTCCGACCCTTCCTCTCAAATGGCTACACCAGCGTCACGTGTCGGAACACGGCTAGGCCGCTTGGCGCCACGACTTACGCTGATGGGTGGTTACCAGCCTCGGCTTCAGCCTACCACCGGCGTTGTCACTTGATTAGCACCACCCAGGGGCCACGTGTAGGGATACGAATGTCGGGGTATTCTCCTACAGACGCGGGTGACTCAGCCCCCAAAATCTACACGAACAAAACGGCTACAGAAAAAAAACGGAGATTTTAGAATATTATCTCGTTTTATGTATATTAGTACCCGCATCACCTAAAACAGTAGTAGAGCCTCAATGATTTCAGCATGAATGGGCCAGCTCGACCGGAGAAGGACTATCCACCCTCTCACAGAATATCGACGTGAAATCTTCCTCTTCTTTTCTTTTTGTGTGGTTAGTGGCCAACCTGTTGTCAAGAGTTGTTCAAGCCGCCCGTAGGCCTCTGACATGGCTTAACGACTGCTGTCAATTTGACAACAACCGGGACTGACTTTTTACGTGCCCTCCAAAGCACGGAGATGCTCAGATGAAATACCATTAAGCGGTCACCCATCAATAGACTGACCGCACCCAACGTTGCTTAACCTCGCTAATCGTTTACCGATCAGTGATTGCAACTGGGTATGAGCTCCTCGACGTGAAATAGCAGTATTCCTACTGTTGTTTCGTTCGGTGAGTGAGAGTGCCGAAGGCCCAATCAGCCTCTTTCCACCTTTCCGCTCCTTCTCCTTCCCACTTCCTTTTTCTCTTCTGCCTTTACGGATCCTTTATCCTTTCCTTTGCGGGTCAGCAACGCGCAAGTGATGCCTCTGGTGCTGCAGGCGTCCATAGGCTACGGTGACCACTTACCATCAGGTGGGCCGAATCCTTGTTTGCCACCTTAATAGTTTACCTTAATTGTTTCAACCTAAAATTTAGAATGATTTATCTTGATACGTACACGTATACGTACGTACACCTGGAAGTTGAGTATTATGTAAGTAGCTCAGCTTTTTCTTACATGCAAAGAAAGAAAAAATATAGATTGGTACTTACTTCTAATTCGCACATATTTTGTACGAAGTTATGGGCAAAAGTATTTGATAATACGATGAAAGCAAAGCAAGATAAATATGCAACGATCGTAGCAATCCTTACCCCTCTGGGAAAAAGACGTTACTTTATGTATGTAATTATGTAAATCTAATTCGTCCAAAGAGCAGCGATAATTGACTGTTATCCTGCCACGCAGAGGTCTTCAGATCGATCCCAAGGCACACATCTGACTTTTCAAATTTATTGACGTAGGTATTAATTAGTTAATAATCGCTTGCTTTAACGACGAAGGAAAACATCGTGTGGAAAGTTGCATATCTAAGAGTTATCCATAGTGTGCTCGAGGATATTTGGAGTCTTTCAAACCGCACTGGGCCAGTGTGGTGGACTAAGGCCCATCACTTATCACAATGAAAACTCTATATCCAGCAGTGGGTCAGTTTATACAGTGCTATTATTCCTCTGTACTAAGGTAAAAATTAAAACTAAGAATCTTTTATATCCTACTCTACTATACTGTGTGCACTAGTTTCCAAACAAAAACAAATAAATAAAATAAAACTTGCCACCTAAACTCGCATTTAATGGCCCTACCTCACAGTTACAAAATGGCTGGAATCCTTCTACTTGGTACAAACGACTGCGCTAAAAAACGGATACATTAGACCAGACGGCGAGAAGTGTAATGAGCGCCACCTAGTGGCCGTGAGTTTCTTGCGGCTATCTTCTCATAGACTCAACCCTTTGTATAAAAAAATAAAACATTTTCATCCCCATCATTTAGATGGTTGGCAGTCCACGACACGAGAACGCACGTTCTCAATAAATTTTCTGCCTCGCACAACAAGACTGGAATGAGCTGTCGCCTGCGGTATTTCCTGACCAATACGACATTCAACACTTCAAAAAAAGAGGGTACTCCTTTTTAAAAGGCCGGCAACGCACTTGTGATTCCTCTGGTGTTGCGGATGTCCATAGGTGGCGGTAATCGCTTACCATCAGGCGATCACTCTGCTCGTTCTATAGTTTTCTTTTATTTTAAAAAGAAAATTCCCGCACTAGCTATAAATCCTGTGTCGCGGGTGACTTAACAAACATTCAAACAACGGACACAAAGAACATCCAGGCTCAGAACAATCATAAGTGGAACAAACAAATTTTTGTCCCGTGTGGGATTCGAACCCACAACATTTGGAGCAGTGGCAGTGGCGAGGCGATTACTTGAACCACTACACCATCCGTGCAGTAAAGTCTTCTCAAATCTATGTGTCTATACCTATTCATTTATGTAGGTATATCATTTTAACAAATTCCATGTTAATAAATTACTTAAGAACTACTACTTAGAAACTCACAGTTAAGTGGATAAAATCAACACTTTTTGTTTAATATAAATATAAAATATACATTTACTATAACAATGAATGTGTTTACAATTACTCCGTGTAAAAAACTTCAAATAGTTAATATTTTCGCCTACAAAATTACGTGAATATGCACGAAAAATGCAAAAAAAACGTAAGCTTGTGTTACGTGATTTTTAGACTATAACAGTAAGAATACTATTTTACAGCTTAAACGAAACATAAATAGTTATATTAAAATTTGTCCGTCCCAAATATTTAAGTTATTGGTTGACAATAAAGATACATATTTATCAAAAAAGCTCTTCAAATCCTCCATACAATTTTACTATGGCGGCCGCGCGCCGATTTGAATATGCGCCGCACGAGCTCTGTCAATATCTGTCTTACGCTCGGCGCAGTCTTAATTAGAATCTTTAACTAAAAGAAAACACTCTATCAAACATTAAAGAGTCTTTAAGTGATACATTTATACAGTTTTATTTATATTGGAATGGTCCATTTATTAGATCGGACAAGGGACTCCACTCAACGGTCCACTTTATAAGGAAAACATCGGTATACTCACTATGAAAACATAACTTTTTTATACTTCAAAGCTGGCAAACAAGCCCACGGCTCACCTGATGATAAACTTCTTCTATAGCCTACCATCGCTTGCAGAATGTTAGGTTATAAATAATTGGGTAAAACCGTACCCGCCAATCACCCTCAGATTGCCCGCTCCAACTATTACAATAGAAAAAGGTTGATACTACCGAACCCCTTTGGATAGGGACAGCCGCGTAGTAGGATCCGAGCGTACTCCAGCTTGCGGTATTCAGCTTCGAGCACGAAATATGCGTCGACACGTGTTTCGCCTCAGCGTGAGACATCTTTAAGAACATTTAATTTTGGCAACGAATGAGCGAGGAGATATTATCAGTAATTCTACAACATGTCCATATAATGTCAACCAGCCCATTTTAAAATAGCAGTTGTGTGTGTATACAAATCCTTACTTAATAATATTATAAATTCGAAAGTATCTCTGTCTGTCTGTTACTTTTTCACGGCTAAACCACTAAACCGATTTAAATGAAATTTAGTACAGATATAGTTTAAAACCTGGAGAAGGACATAGGCTACTTTTTATTGATGTAGGTACCACGCGGGCTGATTCACGCGCAAAAGCTAGTATATAATAAGATTCCAAAATCGAATAGTAGCTAGTATATAATAAGATAACAAATTTTTAAGCTGATTAAATAATTAAAACTATTGAAACTATTTATATTTAAGTTTACACTTTCCTCGACGTTTCGGTTGCTTTTCAGCAGCCATGGTCACGGGGAGACTGAGATGGTAGTTGTCTCAATGTTCCAGTGTAGTTATTTCAAAGAACCCGAACATAATTTAATCATTGGTGTTTCTATTTACGCAGAATGAGCTCAGAGGTTTGTGTTTTAGAAATTAGTAAAGTTTAATAGTATCTAGTAGTAGTAGTGTAACAATTTCTAAATTATGTAATAAAGTGTCAAATAAACAACGCGATAAAATCCGTATATAGTAGTTTAATTTCAATGAATAACATTCGCGTAAACAGAAGACAATATCAAATAAAGACTATTATTATTACATAATAATACTAGAGCACCTTAAACCAGCGAGCGTGTATGAGGAATGTGATGGAAGTGAATCAAGCCAGAGAAGTGTGACAGGGTCGTAGCAAATAGAAATCCGTAGTCTCTATCTACCCTTCCGGAAAACAGGCGTGAATCTTTGTATGTATGTATTAATACATTCACGTAACTATACAAGTCGTTTTTAATCCACATTTTTACGTCGTGTGGTTTTAATGAATATTTTTAAACCCATACGTGATTTCGCATAAATTAAGCGGTAAATTTTTTATAGTAGAGCTTTTATAACGCAGAGCAACGAGGTTTATTTGCGAAGAGCGAAATGTTTAACAGATGTGCAGCTATGGAATAACCCTTTTCATTCATAAGGCCACGTCCAGTAATGTTTGTAAGTATGGTCGTTGTTTATTTGTACACAACAAATTCGAGTAGGTATTTATTTTTCACTCATGCTCTACGAATAATTCCCAAGTCACGTGGAACTTTACATACAGTCAAACAACGGTCACAAAGCATACCCAGACTCGGAATAAATATTTGTGGATTACACAATTCTCACCCGTATGGGGATTGATCCCAGTATATCCGGCGCAGTGGTAACGACGAGATGACCATTTAAACTACATATTACAGCTACTACACCATATGTGCAGGTAATGTCCAGTCAGTATCTGTGCAGACACTGAGCTAAATATTCGGACATTCGGTAATCGCCAAGATTACTAAATATTCGGCTATCATACCGAAAATTCGCTAAAGAGGTAACTACGGTCTTCTCTTTTAGCCTTTATTATTCCCAAGTCACTTGGGGTCGGCTTTTCTGGTCTAACCGGATTTGACTGGATATCAGTTTTTACACGGAGCGGCTGCCACTGCTAACGATACCCTAAGGCTAGACCAGTGTCAGGATATTAGAGGGTACTGACTTTCCCAATAACGACTGCCATAGATGTTCATAGCAGCCGGGACCGACGGCTTAACGTGCTCTCCGAGGCACGGAGCAGGCGATAATTGTCAATCAATACGCATATAATTTCGAAAAGTCATATAACTTCCGAAAGTCAGAGGTGCGCGACGTGCGTTCGAACCCGAGACCGAAGTTCGAAACCGAGACTGCATTGAAGTCTGTTGGTGTCCCCACTGAGCTATCGCTGCTGAGCTATTGCTGCTAAAGCGGTAATTACGGTAATACATAAATATACAAAACCCCATGGTATTGATTGATCAGGCTTGCAAGTTATAGCGAAACCTAAATTTGATTCCATTTCTATTTTTATCTTTAGGAAAGGATTTAAAAACATGCTTGAGTATATAAAATAAATACAAATAAATTGTTGAGCTACTATTACACAATACAAAACACAACGTAAGAAACATTGTAAGCTTTCTACCTCAACTTGAACACTTTAATTATAACATACGCGTCGCCTCACATGACATAACAGTTTGAAGTGCTTTTAATATAAATGAATATCATGAGGGTAGTTTAGCAACCTTGTCGGCCATTATGCATTCGAAGTGAAGGAATAGGAAAGTTGTTCTGAACTTCGCAATTAGGTCGGTTGAGTCGACAGTTTGCCTTGTGACTTGAGGTCTACGCCTAATTAATATGAATGTGGGACGAGCTGACTATAAGGTCTGGAACTTGGAGCTTTTTAGCGAGTTTTCGTGGTATGTCAATCGCTGTTCAGCTGAGTTGGAGTTTTACTCAGTCGGAATTTGGAGATAGATGTTATCGTAAGTCGATATCTTTTATATTATTAACCTAACCTTGGGAACTGTACATTTTTCTGGATGCAAATTACCGTATGTCTTTTCTGTGCCTCTGATAACATGTATGCGAAATTTTATAATGATCGGTCGAGTAGTTAAGGCATGAAAGTGTAATAAACAAACAAATGGATAAACCTTATGGATAAGGCATTGGACTTTTATTTTATTTCTTTTATTGCCTTTGGTGGCAGACGAGCAAGTGGCCCACCTGATGGAAAGTGGTAACCGCTGCTCATGGACTTCAGCAATGTCAGGACACATCAAAGCCTCTGCCTACTGGGAAAGAAGAACTTTCTTTAAACATCCTTTGAAGAAGGATATATCATAGCGCTTGGGAAACTTGCGATCGAGATCGGCTAAAGGTTCGAATTTTTCATTGCACTATCGACGTAAACATATTTTTTTAAGTCCTATCCCAAGCATTCTTGCTTAACCAGACGGGTTAATAAGAGTTCTAGTATCACCATAGACCTTAATACAATTTTTTTTAAATATGTGTTTTATTATAATTTCATACTAATTGTAACATGTTCGCGTGCGAAATTTAAATATAGATACAATGTAGATGAGACTGCCTTAATGTCAAAACTTATTGCTTTACATACGGTGTCAAGTTTGATTCTCTGATTGGGCAACAATAACACCCAGACTCAGAACAAACATTTCTGGATCAAAACTTACAACACTCGACGTAGTCGCATTGGCTAAGCGACTACTTAAAACCACTACGACATCCGTGTAGTCAAAAGAAAGATCGTGAAATATTTTGTATATATTTTAATGTGTAAATTTTCCTTTTTTTCTTTTCTTTTCATTCCTTTCATCCGTATTCTTGCTCTCCTATTTAATACGAAGAAAGATCCAACATAAATATTTTTGCATTTATTATTTTGCCTTATCTAAACTTACAGTACATTTACCAATTTAAAGTAACAGACATTAAAATAAATTATTTACACATTCATTTTTAGGGTTCTGTACCTGAGTTTTTGTACATTCGTCACAAAGTAAATACCCAAAGGTTCTAGCGGGGCCCTATTACCTACGCCGTCCCTCTGCCCTACCTTTAAACGACTCTATCTTTGACCATAATAGGTAGGTGTCTGAAATTCAAAATAATATGTTTTATTGTGGTAAGATATGATAGACCGAATACTTTATACCGCTTCTAAATATAGTCGTCTGTGTTCCAATGTTAAAAATTTATATTTCACAAGTAGTTCTTCATATGAACAATTAAAACAATAACACTTATAAAGCATGCAGCGGAAAAACATATTTGAACCGCCTTTATAGCTGTAACATATTAATCATAAAACGGATCCCAGATTGGTACAGCATATTCTAGCCGTGAACAGACTAAAGATTTATATAAGTACAGATAAGTAGCAGGCTGTGTAACATGTATACTGGAACGCATAATAAATCCATACATCTTATAAGTAATTGGGTCAACATGTACATCTAAGTTGAGTTTACAATCTAATATAACACCTTTATCATAAAACGGATCCCAGATTGGTACAGCATATTCTAGCCGTGAACAGACTAAAGATTTATATAAGTACAGATAAGTAGCAGGCTGTGTAACATGTATACTGGAACGCATAATAAATCCATACATCTTATAAGTAATTGGGTCAACATGTACATCTAAGTTGAGTTTACAATCTAATATAACACCTAGATCTCGGATGGAATCGCGTTTATGTAAGTTGTATCCCACCCTACCTGTAATTGTATTAATTGATAATTTTCTTTTTTGTAAAGGTAATGGATTTGCATTTATCACGACTAAGTGTAAGCTTCTTCTTTACATAGTACTATCTATGTGAAACGGTCAAGATCTTGCTGGATCTTGTAATGGTCTTGCATTTGTATACAGTAAAAAATTACTGAATTTAAAACAGGTTTTTATATCGTTAATAAAAATAACAAATAGTAGGGGACCTAGTATTGAGCCTTGCGGCACGCCTGAACTAACAGGAACAAATTCAGACACAACTATTCAACACTACTTTCTGTGTGCGGTTAGTAATGTAAGACTTAAACCAACGCCATAAATTGCCATGAATACCACTGAAAGCCAGCTTCTTCAAAAGTATTTTGTGATCCACCCTGTCAAACGCCTTCCGAAAGTCAGTATAAATGCTGTCTACTTGTTTATTTTGATCCATACTTTCAAATAAATATGATGTGTATATTAATAAATTTGTTTTCCCGACGTTACGGTTCCTTTGCTCCACCCATGGTCACGGGCAGACTAAGACCATGACCATACCTTCCAGTAAGTATCATATTTGAACATTTATGCATTTCGCAGACCAGTGTTGCGATTTAACAATCGCAACGTACACTGAGGAATGTCCAAATGTTGGTACTAATAGGACACACACTTTTCCATTACTTTCTAAACTTAAGTTAAACATCTAGCCTTGACTTTGAATGGAGGCAGTCGGTTTCCGTCTAGTTAAGTGGAAGATGTGGTGTTGCCAGTGAGCAGATATGATATGATATTTTTTTTATAGTATTTGTATTTGTTTTTATTATTCTAGTTGTTATTTTTGTATTGCCTTTTCTTTTTCTTTTATTTTATTTTCTTCATGTTTTAGGTGTGCCCTTTTGTGTGCCAAAATAAATTATTATTTCTTTCCTTCTTTCTATTTCTTGTATGAACAAGAAAAAATAATAAACGGTAATATTTCTTGAATTATTTATTTAGTTTAGAAACTTCGAAATAAAACGAAAGAAATTATAATATGTTTTGTGTAACTTGAGCTCATTGCTATTGTACGGAATCATCGATACGCAAATCCAACTCACACTTGACCGGTTTTTAATATTATACTACTTATTCTTATAGCACTATCAAAAACATCTTTAAGCTGAAATAGTAGGTACGTCCATTTAAAATTACAGATACAAATCTAAAACCATTTTGAAATTAAAACAAATTCGAAAACGATTCATTTACTAGCAAGCACCTAAAGGTTTTCAATTTACAAACAAAATACTTTCGGGCAATATTCAAGGAATGAACATAATGAACAAAAGAGGTCTTCCTTTTCAGGTTTCGTCAACTAGAGGGGCAAAAACAAAACATCGAAAAACTGTGTCTGTGATAAAACGAGAGAAAACTTTAAAAGATACAAAATACAAAGAGAGATATCTTTTCTGTTGAATAATAAAAGATAAAAAAAAAAACAAAATATTTCGCGTGTTATTTGTTGCGGTTAAATTTTGAAAATAGAATTCGATGTTGGGTTGTCAATTTAAAAAGTAAGTGTTGTTAATAAGTTCAGGTGTTGGCAATTTAGTGTTCGAAATTTGAAGTGATTTAATTTTTTTGATAGTGTTGCCAGTGGTTTTTAATTTGTTTGTGGTTTTTGTGTGACAATAGTGACGTCACAGGAGTCGACAATGACGAAGAACTTTCTGACCGTGACCAACATTGTCAATGAAGGTATCAAGGGGAGCAAGATATCGAAACTTGGACTCTCCAAGTACCTCTCGCAGTCTCTGTAAGTACTTTAGTTGTAATTAATTATTCGAAAATAGAATTAACTCGATAGTAGTATTCTATTCGATTGATATTCGAATACTCAACTTATTATTTAAGCAGCTAGCCTAGTGGGAGACCATTCGACTGCCACGCAGAGGTCTTGAGTTTGATCCCAAGGCACCGTTTCTCTGACTTTGCGAAGTCATGTGCGTATTATATAATATTCTAATATTCTATCACATATATATATATATATATATATATATTATATTATATATGGTAAGCTATCGCTCGCTTTAATAGTAAAGGTAAACATCGCGAGGAAACCTGCATGTCTGGATGATGTCCATAATGTTCTCGAAGGTATATGGTCACCGTGGTGAATTATGGGCTAACGCATCTCATACAAAGAAGAAGCCCATGTCTAGCAGTGGGACAGTTTAATATAGAACGTGATATTACGTGTTATGTTGACTGCATCAATGGTGCAGTGATAGTGTATGTTTACCTACTAAAATAAGTAAGTACTCTTGACTGTGACAGCGTATTGCGATGTCCGCTACATCATACAATGTCTCACACCAATAAAAAGGGATAGGCAGAAATGTATTACGCGTAGGGTACCCATCTGTACTGATATGTAGTTTTACTATATTTGAGCCAATTAAATGAACTAAATATTATAGAAAACTTATAAAGTACGAATTACCTTTTACCTAGAACCATTTGTTTTATTTGTATTAATCAAGACTACTCCCGTGCCAGCTATAATTTCTGTGTCACGGGGGACTTAACAAACATTCAAACAACAGACACTAAGAACATCCAGGCTTGAAACATCCATTTCTGGATACCACAAATATTTTGTCACGTGTAGGCATCGAACTCAAAACACTCGATTACTTGGATCAATACGCCATCCGTGTAGACACTTGGTAACATAGAGATATAAAATACCTCTGCCTACACATTCTGTCATATAACTGTGAGACTCTCAATAGCTTGCTTTAGTCACTGACGTCACTGTTGAGAGGAATTACGTCCTACAGACACGAACGCATCGCTTTCATCAGTCTGTGTAGATAATTAGCACTCCACGTTATGCCATGTCACTGTGAAAATGTACTCTTGAAATGGATTTTTATTTCAATCCGCATTTTCATATTCTGTTAGCGAAGTTTCCAACTTTTTCATGCGAGCAATATTGTTTTCATATAATTATAGTAGATTTTGCTCGTGGCTTCCCTCATTCGAAAATAGTAATTTTTCTAGATGAAGTAACAAACATCTTTACACTTACATTAATTAATTTTATAATCTACTAGTTTTGGCCCGGCAGTCGGTTTCACTAACCACTATGCAATCGAGGGCGTAGGTAATGGTATATTAAATCTGCATTTTGCAGTAGTTTTTGGTCTCACGTAATTGAGGGCGAGCCAATTGCAGTTTACCAGGCACAGTTCAATATACTCTGGTGCTTCTAGGAATTCTTAACAGGAATAGTCATCTCGATCCCGAGATTTCATTGTTCATATACAGCTGTTGATTTCACTATCGCTCCGCCATCGAGGCAGTATCTAATAGATTAAATGACGTTTTTTTTATATTATCAAATATTTTAAAAATTATGAGATTATCTTCTTAAAATAAATAACATGCAAGTGTTTCAAATCTAATAGTAGGGGTGATTTTGAAGTGATAGAAAAGGGATGCACGATGAAAACTGTGACGTAACCGCTATTTAAATGCAGCTGTACGAGGGCGATAGCGAGATGTTCCCTCTACACCCAACTCTTATTTGTACTTAAATTAAAAATATGAATTCATATATTGCCATTAATTTTGATACTGTTTGCACAAAAGATTTATTTCGATTGGTATCTGTCTTATATATAAAACTCTTCCGTTACTGAGTGACTGGCAGACAACGCACAGCCGAAACTAATGAACGCAAGAAGCTGAAATTTGGCATGTATTTTCCTTGGAGAGTGTAGGGGAGCACTAAGAGGGGATTTTTGGAAATTCCACCCTGAAGGGGGTGAAAGAGGTGAAACCCGATATTCACACGGGAACGGGACTTACGCGGATGAAACCGCGGGAAAACTACTAGTAATATATAAAATCAAACATTACCTACCCAATTCAATTGACTTTATATGTTTACTGTAGTTCAAGCGTAGAAAGTTGCCTTTAAAAACTAGTACATAATATATAAGGAAACAAAGTCCATTGAAATTAAACTACTCAATACAGATTTTATCGAATTGTTTATGATAATTATGAAATTTTTGCAACATTGTTGTTGAGTACTATTTAAGCTACTTAAATTATTAAATCTATTTATATTTTAGTTTAGGTACACTTTTATTGACGTTTCGATTGCTTTTCAACAGCCATGTTATATTTTATTTTAAATTTTGGGAGATAAACTATTGTAAATTATAAGAACATTAGTGCTTATATAAAATATCTTATAAAAAGTACAATCAACCACATTTTCCACAATTTACATGTTAACGAAGAGACTAAGATGGTGGTTGTCTCAATGTTTTTATTTATTTATTTATTTATTAACTTGGACATCCAGTAGTTATTACATTAATGCTTATTTTAGCAAAAGACACACTAGTACCTACTAACACTTAATGTATAACTTTTTAAGTGTCACATCATGCACCATTAAAGTGAATTGACGTAGCACTTAAACACTAAGACAATGCATTAATTGAAACAAAAATAAACTTAAAATATGAAAAAAAACTTAAAAAATATAACATAATAAAATCTTACATAAACAGATACATAAATATTGACAGACATTACATATACATTGGGGGTGGCGGGCTTTGTGGGCCTGCCCGCCATCCGTTCAGCACCAGGTCCGAGAGGCGGCGTGCGTGTTCCCACGCGCGCCTCTATGTCAAGTCCGTCTCCCCTCTGGGGGGACAGTAGGGAGTTTTAGAAGTGCCTATAGGGTAGGTCTTTCGTGTAGTGGCCTGCCGTTTCATACGGTGGGCCGAAACCTCGGCGGGGTCGCGACCGCATGCGAAAGTGATTCGCGCGGCCCCGTCAATAGTGGTTTTGTCGAAGAACACCGTGGTAGGTTTAGTCGGTATTCCGGGAGGTACTTTAACATCTTTACCATCTTTCTTTTACCCCGGCGAGTCCGACATAACCCCTTCGCCCGCCCCCGCGGAGGGGTATGCGTCACGCATTCCCCGACGTAAAAAAAAAAAAATACATTACCTATACATATATTTACATGATCAAACCAGAGACAAGAAATTTGTTATTGCCTCTCAACAATTCCAACACTTTGGCTCTAAATTTTAACAAGTTAGAGTTAAAGATAATCTTCTCCCTAGCCTTTATTATTCCCAAGTCACTTGGGGTCGGTTTTTCTAGTCTAACCGGATTTGACTGGATATCAGTTTTTACACGGAGCGGCTGCCACCTGACCTCCGTAACCCGAAGGCTAACGATACCCTAAGGCTAGACAAGTGTCAGGATATTATAGGATACTGACTTCCCAATAACGACTGCCATAGATGTTCATGGCAGCCAGGACCGACGGCTTAACATGCTCTCCGAGGCACGGAGCAGGTGATAATTGTCAATCAATACGCACATAATTTCGAAAAGTCATATAACTTCCGAAAGTCAGCGGTGCGCGACGTGGGTTCGAACCCGAGACCCTCTGCATTGCGGTCTCTTGGTCTCCCCACTGAGCTATCACTGCTGTTAGTGTTAAAGATAATATAAGATAAAATGCACAAAATTAAATTAAAGTGTAGTTATATAAAAGTACCCGAGTATAATTTATTATTGGTGTTTCTATTGACGCAGAATGAGAATCAAAGTATCATAAAGTCTTGTTATGTTTAACATTAAAAAAATGTTAACAAACTCCAGTACGGACGTCAAAGGCACTTTTCTAATAGGTCATTTGAAAAAGATATATTGAACTGTAGGAAACGTCGACCTTAATACAGCCGTGTCTGTTTTCAGCAGACCTTGTTTCTAAGAACAAATATATTGGTTCGATTTTCCTTTCGGAATCTGAAGATTTAGTGCAACAAACTTTGGGTGCAAATGACAGGTCTGACTATTTGGGATTCATAGTTCAAGTTATTTATAAAGAATAGAGAGTTTGACGTACAGATGGCGCTTTGGTTTTAGTAGTCGCCTTGACATTGCTAGTGCACCGATTATTGTAAATTCGATCCCCATATGGAGCAAGAATATGTGTTTAAATTTTCTGTTTTATGGATAGCTTATGACTTTATGAGGTAAATGCAAGCCATGTGTGACGGGAACGTTTTAAACATTAAAACAACGGACACAAAAAACAATTATTGCTTAGAGTCTAAAGGATTTGTAAAACTTCCTTCCTCGCAATGCAGAAATTATAAATAGCGAGGCATTTATCTTTAGTACAATATAATAAAATAAAATGTTTAATCTGTCTGCATGCCTGTTATAATATATCATATGTATAATGTCCCAGAAATCGACATAAAGCCGGAATCAGGTATAATCTCTATCGTTTAAAATACGTAACTTAGATTTTTTTAAATATTTTATGCTATTATAACTTAGCCTGTTACTACCCTTTGACGGTCTTTTCACTCCTGTTACTACAGATATTTACTATATAAATTTTTTTTTGTTATCGAATCTCGAATAATGCTTATTTATTCTCTCGATTTTTTTCGATTATCACACACAATCACACTCACATTCGCATCTATAATATTAGTTAGGACAATTAGGCTTTTGCCTAATCCAGCATTCGAATAAACAAGAATTACAGAACAATTTTGTCAAATATAAAACAATTACCTGATTATGCCATGCGTTATCATAAAAGATTATAAATATCTTAGAAACGGATCTACAATTCCAACGAATTTCGCTGTCCATATTTTTTCCTTAAAGGACCCTCAGGGCTCCTTCCACGGGTCCATATTGACCTTCGCAACCCCACAGATGCATCTAATGGCATGTCATTCTCGAAATCGTCCAAAGAGACAATTTCACAATTCATTCAACATCTTTTCTATTATTTTTCGAAGCGTTAGTAATTTGGACGCCATTTTTTTAAATCGGCTGTCATTATTGTGAATTGCTTGCTATTTGTTTTGATGTAGTTTTGAGAGGGGTTTGTTAAAAGATTTTAGACGTATGCGATTTTAAGACTGAAGTTGTTATTGCAAAGATTAGTTAGTAGTTTTTTTGTAAGATCTGCAAATTAAGTCGCATTATGTAGAAATTCGAACGTTACAGTTTTCTTAGATGCTAATGTACTTCATCTAATTATACAATGCAGAAATGCAAGTATGACGTAATGGATTCAGTGGTCGCCTTGTCCTGCCACTACGTCAAGTTTTCAATCATATGGCAGAAATTTTTGTGACCTGCAAATAGTTGTTCTGAGTCTGGCTGTTCTTTGTGACCGTTGTTTAGATGTTTGTTAAGTGTTGCACTGCACAGGATTTATGCAAATAGAGAATGTTTTAGATTAATTTTTTTAATATTCCTGAACCATATGTAAAGGTAAAATATAAGATGGCGATTAAAAAATATTACATACAGATACATGGTCTCACGTCTATATCATTGAGGTGGTACCTAGCGGTGTATTACACCGACATTTCGCTTATTTTGGCGTCAGGTCCATGTATTAACGAGTTAATTGCTGTCTATCGGGCAAGTTTTCAGACTCCGTACTGCTATTGAGAATTTCTCGACAGAAGAATCCAATAATACATTACCCGACCTGTCAATACACCACCGCTGTGCCACCAAGGCAACAATAAATTGATTAATATGAACATCAGTTTTTTAGGTGTTCATTATTATAAATCATCTATAGAGAAGTCTTTTCGATATGAGTGCATAGCCTCTACAATACAATAGCCTTCCACATTGGTACACGCAACACTTTATTTTCGCCACAAGATGGCGCTACTTATATATTGTATCTTTTGGTTTTTTATTTTTTTATTTCTTTGTTTTAATATTCAGATGTGGAGGCTTGTTATTAGCAACATATGTAGCCATTAAATGTATACTTTATAGATTTATATTAATCTGTAAGCCTTCCTAAGATTAAATAAATAAATAAATAAATCTACGCAGACCGTAATGGTAGTTAGAAAGTCAGTATTAAACTATTATAGAGTACAGAACTCTTTTCAGTATGAATAAACGACAGAAAATAACACTTCAGTATTTACCGCTAGAATTCCTACTCTCGACAGGCAGCCCTACTAAACTTGTAACATTACATTAACTTGTAAGATATAGTCTAAGAGGCAGTTAGTACACAGTTACGTATATAGGCGAGGCGCTAACCGCTTCGGTAGTATTAATTACCTGCCCTAATTGTTTTAACTCTTCATCAAGAAGAAGTAGGTATTAAGTTACAAGCGCGACACAACGCTCGTCGCTGCCTCTCATACCGTAGGTTCTTTTTTTAACTCTTTATTCTCGTACTCACTGTCTTTACTGGTTTTACTCATGAATAGGATTTCTGCGCCGCTGTTGTGGCTTGTAGCGTTATTTTATATAACCTATAACTTTTCCCAATAATTGGGCTATTATGCAAAAGAATTGAAGAGTTGAAATCTGACTGGTAGTTTTATACTTTAGCACGTGCAAAGAAAACTTCTCTTCAACTCTATTGTATTATAGTATTTAATCCTAACTGTGTCTGCAGTTGTATTATATAATATGAAAATGCTGTAATTTTTTAAATACAATCTTTGACACAGTGTAACAGTTTCTAAATTATGTAATCAAGTGTAAAATAAACAACGCGATAAAATCCGTATATAGTAGTTTAATTTCAATCCAAAGAGTAAGTAAGTGTAAATGAAATAATGATAATGATTATATTGATATGTTCCACTAATGGGTCCCAAATAACTACAAGAATCTAACTAGTGTCATACCTGTGTATATCCAAAGTTATAGGCAGAAGTGACTTTCATTCACATTTCGCCAACTGTGAGTTTAGGTCCTACGGTAAACGAGCCTTTGGTTATCACATTTCACACTTCAAGACGCCAGTCTGCTGCCAAAATATTAATTAAACAGAATTTTCATAAAGTTTGCTGTGAAATAAAATATCGTAAACTACGCTTGCATGAAAACTAATTGAGGCTAAGGAGCCGCATGTTATATTCCTTTTTTAAAAGTTTAAGTGCCTCGGTATCGTTTATGCATGTTATCTTCGGTGCACAGCCTAAGCGAAATCTCTACGAAATCGCTTTCATCTTATATCTTGTACCTCACTGAATTGAAAGCCCCTCATGAATCTCTTGATTTTAATGAACTTTGAGGAGAGCGACACTAGCGACACCCAGTGACACTTAAACTACATCGTCAACTAAGACCTTTCTGGAATATACAACGTGGTAATGAAATCAAAGATTAACATCATAGATGCAATACTACATTTAAATATGGTCACATTTCTGGACATTAAATTGTCATTTGTCGCACAATGCCAACATGACATTTGATGAATAGAAAATAATAAAAATAAGAAAATTGTACACTATCTGTCTCTCTCATATAAATGTAATACCTTAGCTAATTTTTTGAGTGTGAACACTTTTTCGTTCGGTCAAATCCTCGGGAGCGCGTACTGAGATAAAAATTATCCTCAATATGTGTTAAACTAAGATATATAATATATAATATTCTATCAATACATACACACAACACCATCTAGCCCAAACTAAGCAGAGTTTGATCTATGGGTACTAGAAAATGGATAAACATACATATGTATATACTTTTTTTTTGTAATTACATACATATTATACATAGAAACACCCAGACCAAGACAAACATCCATGTTCAGGCACACAAATGTTTATTAGTGTGCCAAGTTTCATCCAAAATCGCGTGATTAAGCAAACTTCCATAGATCCCAAACAGCTGCAGAGCAGCGGATTTGTTATTTCAAACCATAAAAATATATATAACTAGATTTTTCCCGTGGCTTTGCTTACGCAAATACAGGTTAGGTTAGATTAGTAACAGCACATTTGTTTTGGATTTTAGGCACACAGTTTCATTTATCGCGTAGCTGGTAAAATCCTAATATTATAAATGCGAATTTAAGTTTATTTGTTACGCTTTTACGCATTAATTACTCGACCGACCCTCATGAAATTTCGCATACACGTCGTCAGGGGTAGAGAATAGTACATACGGTACCTTTCATCCAGAAAAAAGTACTGTTACTAACTTACATTTAAGCGAGCGATGCTACGGGCAAAAACTATTATGTAATAAAACTCTGCTTGTCGGACATATAAGCGGAAGACTATGCATATATGTAAAAATTACCACCATATTTAAAAATATGCGAAATTTAAAAGGAAACTCTTGTAAAGTTCTACATAAACTGCAATTTGGGCTTAATGAAGAGAAAATGCGGGCAGAGTTTAGTCTACACAAACGTATTTCTCGGTTTTCTCCCTGAATAATGATATAAGAGTAAAAAATATTAAGATATGTATGTGTTCTTCCGCAAACGAAGTCAGATCAGACATCGATTTATTTAAATGTAGTTCTATGACCTCAATAAAGAAAAGTCTTAATTGTATATATTAATATAAATATAAGCGTACGTAATATGTCATATAATTATTAGCATGTAGTGTTTGCATCTAATAGGATACATCTTAATGTAAGTTTATTAAGCTAATGATACTGTACTATCGACAGCTGTATCCAGTTTTGCGAACCAATAAAAAACAATTGAGAATCGGCAATGAATTGCCGTAAATCTTTGAGTTCGAAAAATTTGTTCAAGTAATATGCAAAGGTCACGTGATACCACGTGAGGAGTCAGAGGTCAAAGGTCGTAGTCATTTCGGGGGTATATCGACTATGTCTGTATATGATGGTGACTATGAAGTCGAATGGCGTTGACCGCGAGTCTCTAGCTCTTACGGTTCTTGAGTTGAAAGTTGTATTACAGAAAGACGGACGGACGGACGAACGGACAAAGCTGTTGTATAAGAGTTTTTTCGAACTCTAAAAAGATGATTTTTTTCAACCACTGCCATGCATGCATTACCTGCATGAATGGCGTAGTGGTTTAAGCGGCCGCTTCGCCATTGCCACTGTACTGAATGTTTTGTGTTCAAATCCCACACGAGATAAAAATTTGTGTGATCCACAAATGGTTATTCCGAGTCTGGGTGTTCTTAGTGTCCGTTGTTTGAATGTTTGTGAGTCCCCTGTGACACAGGAGTTATTCCTAGTAAAGGAGTGTATTTTTTTATATATAAAAACATGACTTTTAAATAATACTATATGATATTGTATGTTTGTTCGTGATTACGCCGTATATACCTAAAGTTTAATATTTCAATGCCTCTTGTAGCAGAATATGCTGTATTTCCATTTATTTTGTTAAGTTAAAAACCTTAAACCGGTGAGCGTGTATGAGGAATATGATGACAACGAATGAAGCCAGAGAAGTATGTCAGGATCGTAGCAAATGGAAATCCGTAGTCTCTGCCTACCCCTCTGGGAAACAGGCGTGATTTAAATGAATGATTTGAAGGAATGTATGTTTGTTAAGTTTGAGCCTATGAGAAGAAACCTGCAGAAAACTCACGCCAACTATTTTAAATCATTAATTAAATATGATTTATGTATTTTACAACTAATATTAACAAGCTGTTGCAGACATTTTATCATACTCAGGAAACAAGTTACAAAAATAACTAAACTTTGTGTTCACTCAAAAACAGAGCAAAATTATGTATCTCCTCAAAGGTCTACTAAGTACGGCGTACCGCAAGGGAGCATAATAGGACCTTTGTTGTTCCTTGTTTATATCAATGACATGCCTATAGTGACAAATCATCAAATGGTCCTATTTGCGGATGACAGCACTGTAATTTTTTGTGGTAACAATGATATCATGACGTTCGAAAGAGAAATAAACAAGTGCCTAGGACTATTAATAGACTGGATGAAATCCAATAATTTAAAAATTAATTTTGACAAAACAAAAATCATGACATTTGAACAAAAAACTAACCATGGAAAACTTGACATTCGATACGGCAACAAAATAATTTTAGAAACCTCGTCTACAAAATTTTTAGGGCTCGAACTTAATAGAGACTTCTCTTGGAAAAGCCACACTGATAGTGTATGTAAACGTTTAAGTCAATATTCATATGCTCTACGTAAACTATCACAAAAAGTAAACCAAACAACATTAATTACAGCATATCACGCATATGTCACATCTACTTTACGCTACGGCTTGATATTTTGGGGCAACTCCACAAATGTGGACATTGTCTTTAGGTCTCAAAAAAGATGTTTAAGAGCTTTATGCGGCATAAAAAACACCGACAGCTGTAAACCATATTTTAAGAGTCTAGGTATATTGACAGTGCCTTGCCTTTATACATTAGAGGTAGTCTTATTTATAAAAAACAATTTTAATTTATTTGACACGCTTAGTAGCGCAAGTCATAGAAATAAGATACGGTTCAGACCACATAAAAAATCCGTTTATAATAGGAACTTTTTAGGCATGGCACCCAAAATATATAATAGACTACCATCATGTGTACTAGAAACTAACGATGTAAAAATATTTAAAAAACAGGTAAATGACATACTAATAAATAAGACATATTACTCAATTAACGAATATTTAAATGATAATAATATTATAGATAATTCCATTTGTTATTTTTAATTTTTGGTGAATTCTTATTTTATGTACCTATTCAACTCATGACATTGTTTTCCCACAGATAGATCGATTTTAATTTTATTAATTTAATATTATTAAAAATTTTGCATGCCTATAGTGGTAGAACATAGTGAACTGCGCATTCACTCAACAACCTGCAATGTAAAAAAATTATGTACCTATGTTCAGCAATAAATGATTTTGATTTTGATTTTTTTTGATACTAATATTTTATAGGTTAGATAAAAAGTGTGCTATGTCCTTTTCGGTTTCATTGTCAACGTGTATGCAAAATTTCATGATGGTCGATCGATTAGTTAACGCATGAAAGCGTGACAAACAAACAAACAAACTCACATTCGTATTTATAATATTACTATAAAAATCAAATAATAACATTGATAACTTGAGGGCTAAATATTTCGGTTGCCGTAATTCCTCTTAAAGTGCAAATATTCAAGTAACACAACGAATTATAAAAACTAGCATCGTCGATTTTATAGTTTGTTGTATAGAAAGAAAAAAAGAAAATTTATTTAATAATATAATAAAAAGTAAAATAAAAAATTATAATAAAATTTGCCAAATGGGACCTAGTTCAGCATATGCCAGGCTAAGGAAGCCTGGCGCTGGTTTTCAACTAGATCCCTTTAGTGACTGCACGGATGCTAATAACAATTCCCATAAATTATAATGATAATTTAAAAATAACCTTAGATTACTAACATAAATAATTAACAAAAAGAAATACAAATATACATAAAGTCGTAAAAACGACAAAACAAAAAAAAAATTATGAAAAAAAAAGAATATAATAACATTTCTTTTTTTTTAATAATAATAAAATAAAATAAAATGTGTTTTATTTCAGACAAATTAAAAATCCATATAATGTTAGTAACAATTTTACTTAGAAACTATGTTAGTAACAATTTCATTTCTATTTTATTTAAAGACAATTTTTGTGCCCGAGATGCATCTACGGACACAATGAGCTACGATAGGAGAGTCGTATCGTCCCGCTATCACCCTCAGAATGGAGTTGGAGCTGGTCCGTAGTCTGCAAAGCAACGAGACAGTTTTTGTACGCATCATACAATGAAAGTCATTGATATGAGCATGTGCGAACATACCCGAAGCGCTGCAGAATCGGGGCAGCCCCAACAACATTCTGAGTGCGTTATTATACTGGACACGCAGCGCGCTGATGGCTCGCTGCGTATAGTTGGTCCAAAGGCTGCACGTGTAGAAAACTTGGCAGTAGGCTCTAAACAAAGTTAATTTTACTTGCGTACTACAACGTGCAAACCTTCTAACCAACATGTTGCAGCGCACCGCCAGCGCTCTGCGCTCCCGCTCGATGTCTACTTGGTCTTTAAGGTCGTCGGTTACAAAATGTCCGAGGTACTTAAATTGGCTTACCCGCTTAAGCTCTGTACCGTTAAGCTTAATAGAAGGTACACACGAGGGACACCTCCTACCCACGGCCCTAAACACCAGGTATTCTGTCTTTTTAACATTATATAGCAGTCCATGCGCCTGCACATACCGTTCGCAAACCTGTAATAGTGCTCACATCGATTTTATCGTTGGACACAGCAGCACCATGTCGTCTGCATAACTAATGTTATTGACGGTAACGTCTTCTACGCGACATCCAATCTTCATGCTGCTGAGTTCAACGATCAGATCGTTGATATACAGGTTGAAAAGGTGAGGCGAGGTCAGACCGCCCTGTCTCACTCCACACTCCAACCCATACGAGCCCGACAAACTATCACCCCATTTCACGCGGTTTGTTTGGTTGTGGTACCAATACTGGAAGATGCGCAACAACTCTGCAGGTACGCCTCTGTCCCTTAGCTTATTCCACAGCACATCGTAAGAGACTAGGTCGAAAGCACGCGAAAGGTCTAAGAAACATGCGTAAACTGGCGTCATCCTGTCTGTGTAATACCTAACCGTGTGTTTTAGTGCCAGTATCGCACTCTCAGTGGAAAGACCTGACCGGAAGCCAAACTGTGCATCATGTAAGTGTAAATAACCCTCAAGACGAGCGCCCATCAGGCCGTCGAGCACCTTCGCTGCAACCGTGGCCAAGGAGATAGGTCTATAGTTACATTTGTCTGTTACATCTCCTGTTTTGTTTTTAATTATTGGTACAACAATTGTATGCATAAGGTCAGCAGGAAGATATGAATGGCACATACACAATGAATAAAACATTGCCAAGACTCTTGGTAGATGAGGTCCAGCGTGCCGGAAGTGCTCAACGCTGAGACCGTCGTGGCCAGGTGATTTTCCCTTAGTCATGTTTTTAATAACATTTGTAACTTGGGCAGACGAAAAACGAATTAAGTCACTATCACAACAAGCCCCCGCATCAACCACTCCAGACACGCTCAGACATGCATCTACCTTAAAATGCTTAACAAACATATTAGCGATTGCTGACGGCTCTTGGGCATCTCCGACATTGTCTGGCAAGCCGGGTTTAACATTAAATGTGTTGGTGGCCTTCCAAAATTGCCTAAATTTTTGATCCGCATGATACGACGCCATAATATCTAGCTTAATTTTATCTTGGTGCGATTGACACCATTTAAGTTTGCTCTTAATAATTTTACGACTTAAATTCATATCTTCGTATACACTGCCATGTGACGGCTTATTATGCAGTAACCACATATGGTATTTGAGTCTAGCCACCCTGTGCGCCTCACGCACATGCCTGTTCCACCCTATTATTTGTCTTTTATTATGTCGCCGACGCTCGACACGCGTACTTTGAGCGGCATCAGATAAAATGTTTACAATGGTAGAATACATTTCATCAAGCGTCTCCCTATGTTGTAAGTTGTTACAGTGAGAATTACTACACATTCCAAAATTCTGCGGGTAATCAATATGCCGGAGCCTTTCATTGCAAAGCCTATAATATTCTTTAATCTGGTCATCCTCCCTCTCACCCCATACAGCTTTATTTATTTGCACTCTGTTCGTGTATATTAAAGGTTTGATTGTTTCAATGTTACAGGTTACTGAGATAGGAAAATGATCAGACCAAAACACGTCAGATATTACATTAACACTTTCAATAGTACTGAACGCCGACTGTGTGACAATACAGTGATCAAGCCATCTTTGACACCCATGTGAGTCACTGATGAATGTAAAACAATCCGAATTTATGCCCAGAATCTCTGCGTCAGCACACAACCATCTTTGTTCCGAACAGAAGCTTAAAAGTTCATCCCAAAAAGACTCACCCGGATGCGAATTATAGTCCCCGAGTATATATGATGTTCCACAATCACTAGATTCCATAACCGCGTTAATTTCACTTAAACAGTCCGTGAATTCGCTTAGATTATCACTGCAATCCGTAGGCATATAAACACTAAATACCAAAAACGACCTATTATGAGTGAACACTTTTATTGCTGTAAGACGCGCACTAGTACACTGTATAACACTGACCGACTCAAAAATACCCTTTCGCCAAAGAATGGCTACACCACCAAAAGGTCTTCCTCTTAGTATGCCCTTGGATGTGTCAATGGCTGATTTCCCAGTGTAATTGAAATCGTTGTGTATCTGGCCCAACAACGGTATATCCTCAGGGAGAAGCCACGTTTCCTGAAGAGCTACTATGTCTGCTGACTGACAGAGCGACCTCACTCCTTCAATAGAACGTTTCACTGATTTGCAATTGAAACTAATAAACGTACATTTATCCATAATCACGTTTAAGTATTTTGCTTCAATAAAGCTTCGGTTTTGTACTTATCGTGTACAAAACGACGAAATGTGATCCCATCAGGCCAGAAATCATCCTTTAAAAATATCTGTAACTTGCTCCTAGGTACATAAAGTTTATACGAGTCATATCTCTTCTCTGTTTGCCTCTTGATTTTAAATAATGTCACCTCTTCCGTAGTGATCTCCCTTATGTATGCAATGATGTCCGCCTCAGCTGTATCCTTCGATACATTAGAAATAAAAATAGGTATTTTTACATCCGCTGCCTTAAATTTACCATCTGCTTTGACTATAGCTTTTCCAAACTGCCGTTTTATCATTTTATTGTTGTTTTTTCTGTATTCAACCTTTTGCCACCCGTCCTTTTCCCCTACCTTTTGCTGCAGTTCCTCACTCTCACGTAATGTTTCCGCAAACGTTTTACTTAAGAGGACTCGATTATCTCTCACGCTACAGACATCTGCGTTCGCGTTCACACACGATGATAATTTGGTAGGGGACTTGTTTGTTTGAATCAGCTGTGTATTGCGCCCCGCCTTCGCGGCGTTATCAGCTGGCGAGAGTGAGACGACACTACTCTGTCCTCTTTGCGCACGCAACGAATGCAGCGTGTCAGTTGCACGGTTGGTACTGTCATTACATAAATCAATCTCTGTGGGTAGGTGGGTTTGCTAAGTAACGCTGCATATCGGCGAAGTACAATTTGCGTCATTTGTAGCGATTTTAGGACTTTGTAGGGAATGCTGCAGTGCCATAGGACCACTGTCAAACGCACCCACATCCACATTTCCAAAGGCTGTTCCTCTTCTTAGGTTCACAAAATCAAAGTGATTGTTGACAATTGAAGCCCGTTTAAGTGTTTCAATTTCACCTTTCAACTCCAATAGTTGGCTGGATGTAACGTATTCCTTTTGAAACACTTGGATTTGTGATTGAATCATAATAATATCTTTTAGCAGCTTCGTTGCGTCTATGTGGTCAAAAGTTACCGGTGGTAACTTTTGAAGGTCACGGGCAACGAAGATAGGCGTAATTTCCGGGTCAGTCTGCTTCAATAAGCAAATTATATCATCAATATCCCTGACGTTCTTGCCTTTTCGTCTTCTATTGGTGCATTTCGAATTTGGCACCGATTCAAATAATAGCCGTTTGGATGTTGCAATTTCTTCCTCCGGAAACGATTCACAGCACAGCCTTACAAGCGACACTTCATCCATGACGTCCGCCTTATTTTGGATAAAGGCTAGCAGCTCGTTGACCACTATATTGCAATTTGCACATTTCACAATATTCGAAGCCATTATACCCACACGTAGGTAAATGGATCGGCGATAAGCGTAACACGTTCGCACCCGATCGCGCGTGATCGCAGACTGAATAAGATTGTTACATTTTTTTATGATCTTTCTTCCCTCTTAGCCTTTATTATTCCCAAGTCACTTGGGGTCGGCTTTTTTTCTGGTGTAACCGGATTTGACTGCACATCAGTTTTTACACGGAGCGGCTGCCACCTGACCTCCGCAACCCGAAGGCTAACGATACCCTAAGGCTAGACCAGTGTCAGGATATTAGAGGGTACTGACTTTCCCAATAACGACTGCCATAGATGTTCATGGCAGCCGGGACCAACGGCTTAACGTGCTCTCCGAGGCACGGAGCAGGCGATAATTGTCAATCAATAATAATAATAATAATAATAATATTCTACCACATACACACAACACCATCTAGCCCAAACTAAGCAGAGCTTGTACTATGGGTACTAGACAATGGATAAACATACATATTACATACTTTTTTTTTTTTGTAAATACATACACATTATACATAGAAACACCCAGACCAAGACAAACACCCATGTTCATGCACACAAATGTTTGACTTGTGCGGGAATCGAACCCGCGACCTCAGGCGTGGCAGTCAGTTACACTAACCACTACGCCATCGGGTCGTCAATCAATACGCACATAATTTCGAAAAGTCATATAACTTCCGAAAGTCGGAGGTGCGCGACGTGGGTTCGGACTGCATTGCAGTCTGTTGGTCTCCCCACTGAGCTATCGCTGAGCTATTTTATTATAAATAATATGGTAGTTTTTTTAGAATGAAAAATTATTTCTTTTAATTCAGTAACTATTGTTATATCTATTTTATTAGATTGAATATCATTATTGTTTATAATATTTTACTTTTTATTTTTTTCTGTTGTTATTTATTATAGAGAAGGATATATAAGATCAGAATTAAATTTAAGACGTTTTATTATATGAGTTTTATCATTTGTAACTTCTATAATAATATTAATTATTAGACCTAATATCATTAGAATTTTATTAGGTTGGGATGGATTAGGACTATATTATACAGTATTAGTATAGAAGCTATTTAGCTTCAATACATTTTACAGTAATATTCCGTAGAGTAGCGTTTGTGGTCGCTTGTGAAGAGTCGTCTCTAACCCCATAGATAACCGAGCACATTACGGACCACGATATTGTACGAAGTAAATTAACGTTTAATGTAGCTATCGGTGTAATTGTGTAGGGAATGGAATGCTTACTAGATGCGTATACGATGGATAAGAAATAAGTTATATATTATTGTCTTTCATTTTGGCGAATGTTATATCTTATGTTTACGCGAAAGTTACACATTGATATTAAAATAATAAAAGACTATAAACAGATTTTAACGCGACTTTATTAAACAAGTACACCAAAGTTATGCGATTGGATAAAAAATGTTATGTTGACATTTGCCAAAGTCAATGCATATTTAAATAAAGGTTCGAAATGACATAAAAGTTATCTGTTTTTAAATAAAATGTATAAACTGCGATAAAAGCCGTATAAAATAATATTGTCTTCTGTTTACGCGAATATTATTCATTGAAATTAAACTACTATATACGGATTTTATCGCGTTGTTTATTTGACACTTTATTACATAATTTTGAAAATTGTTACACTACTACTACTATTAAACTTTACTATTTTTTAAGCTAATTAAATTATTGTTATAACTATTTAGATTTAATTTAATTTTACACTTTCCACGACGTTTCGATTGCTTTTCAGCAGCCATGGGTCACGGGGAAACTAAGATGGTAGTTGTCTCAATGTTCCAGTGTAGTTATTTCAAAGTACCTGAACATAATTTAATCATTATAAAATAATTTAATTTTAGTAGGTACATACATATATAGCGATAGCCTAGTGGGAAACCGTTGGACTGCCACGCAGAGGTCTCGAGTTCGAACCCATGGCGCGCACCTCTGACTTTTCGAAGCTATATGTGTATTAAATAGTTAATTATCGCTTGCTTTAAGCGTGAAGGAAAACATCGTGAGGAAACCTGCATGCCTGAGAGATCTTCATAATGTTCTCGATGATATGTGAAATCTGTCAACCCGCACTAGACCAGCGTGGTGGAATACGACCTAGCCCTACTCACACTGAGAAGAGGTCCATGCCCAGCAGTGGGACAGTTTAATACAGGGTTGATATTATTATTATTACATATATCAATTTCATTTAAAATATATACATATTCTCTTCACATTCATGAACGCGTAGGCAGACTGAAGTGTATTTTACCAACATTTCATTAGTTATGGTTCTATGTCCTACGTAATACGGGACAAGACCATAAACGCCTCCTGGGCTCACTTCTACAATTCATGATAATTTCCTGTAAAAAAATGCTAATAACATATTGCTCAATCCGGAATCGAACCCGAGATCACACAGCAATCGCATTCACTACCGCTACGCCTGCGCCACCGACGTATAATACCATGTATTTAATTTCAAAAACATATTGTTTTATATTTGGCACGAGACTTAACCTTATGACATTTTAGCTGGAAGAGAATATTTCAAATATAACTCTGTTGAATTACTGCTAACTTTTAATGAGCAAAGACTTATTAATTAGTACCTAACATAAATAATTATGCTTAAAGAAATATTATATACAAATACAAAAATCGAAACAATTTTGTTTCGAATTTTATGACAACCTCTTTGGTTTAGTGGTGTAATTTTGTGCTTACTGTACGAATGGCGCTCTGTGGGTCCTTTTAATAAAGATACTTTGATATATAATAATATCAGCACTGTATTAAACTGTCCTACTGCTAGGCACGGGCCTCTTGTCGGTATGATAAGGGTTAGGCCTTAGTCTTCGGTCTTCCCGTCCGTCTACAAATAACTACCTACTGATAAATATTATTTCAAACCTCATATGCTTCTTACAAAATATTATTAACTTTTTCTTTCTTTTTAGTATTTAGTTTTATATGGACAGTGACATATGGCATAATGATTGCAACACCTGGTACATAAATGAATTGTAAAATACTGAAATTATAAGTTGATGGCGATTTAAAAGAGTGGCCTTGAGTTTCTTGCATGTATCTTCTCATAGGCTCAACCTTTTGCTTGAACCTTGCAACTAACATAAATGTCAATTCAGTAAATGTAATAAACTCACTGTGACGTTCATAAGTGTTACTTTGTGAATAAATGATTTTTGACTTTGACTTTGGCCCAGTATGGTTTGGTAGACTTCACACATCATTATAGTTAATGCAATTCAATATGTATTAAATCTTCTTCTCTCTTAGCGTTTATTATTCCCAAGTCACTTGGGGTCGGCTTTTCTGGTCTAACCGGATTTGACTGCATATCAGTTTTTACACGGAGCGGCTGCCACCTGACCTCCGCAACCCGAAGGCTAACGATACCATAAGGCTAGACCAGTGCCAGGATATTAGAGGGTACTGACTTTCCCAATAACGACTGCCATAGATGTTCATAGCAGCCGGGACCAACGGCTTAACGTGCTCTCCGAGGCACGGAGCAGGCGATAATTGTCAATCAATACGCACATAGTTTCGAAAAGTCATATAACTTCCGAAAGTCAGAGGTGGGCGACGTGGGTTCGAACGCAAGACCCTCTGCATTGCAGTCTGTTGGTCTCCCCACTGAGCTATCGCTGCTTACCATGCTATATTTAATATGTATTAAATATTGAATAAATTATTCGTTTAGGTTTTATTACGACGTTGATTCTTCACCATTAAAGCGAGTGTAAGAAGGCTGAAGCCATAGTCCATCACGCTGGCCCAGTGCGGGTTGGCGAATTTACATATATTCGAGAACATTATTGAGAACTCTTAGACATGCAGGATACCTCACAATGGTTTTCTTAACCGTTAAAACGAGCGATAATTAACTATTTAATACGCACATAACTTCGAAAAGTCAAAGGTGCGCGCCATGGGATCGAACTCGAGACCTCTGCGTGGCAGTCCAACGGTTTCCCACTAGGCTATCGCTGCTTATTTCGCTACATAGTATTAATTCATTTACTACATTAAAAGTGTGTATTTGATAGAACAAAAGTCGTATGACTGACTTAGATTTTATTACAATCTGTTTTATGTAAATTGAAATTGTATATTTCAGCGTTTACTTATAACTAATGCAGTTCATAACAGTACGTTTACTGTTGTAGGTTTTCGGTTTCGATTTCTGTATAGAGTGAAGGTAGTATTGCGTCTTTCTGTAAGGATAGTCGCAGTGGTAGCACGTAGTCTGGAACTGTGGTTAGACGATAATGGGCAAAGTCTAATAAAAGTGATTAGCGATAGGTAAAAGAGTAGCAGACTCCATTTTTTTAATGTATTAATTAAAGGGTTACGTTTCCCAAACTCTATTATACAAGAATTATCGAAATCTACTCAAAGTAAATAAGATACAAGCCTTTAAAACCTAGTAGTAGAGGGAATTGTCAAACTACAGAAAAACAATGCACGATACAAACTGACTTAGCCGCTAATTAAAAGCCGCTGTGCAAGGGAGACAGCGAGATATCCCGCTATATCCCTAGTTTTTGTTACATGCACATTTAAAATATTAATTACCCGCTTATTTTGCAATGAATTTTAATATCGTTTTTACAAAACGATTTCTTTTGATTGCTAACTAACATTTCATTATCGATTAAAATTCTAATTATAGTTTTCACAGCATTTAGTTATGTATATATATTATTATCCGAAGCGCAAGCAATGTTATCAGAAAGTAACCATTAAAACGAACCCAAACTATCCTTACTATCAAAATAAGTCCGCAATTTTTTTGGTACAGTTCTAACTTCGGCCAGAAGTTGAGAAGGCAGTCAGTATGATTAGAAGTTATGGGCATACTACTTTTTGTAACTTTAACAACTTTCAGGGCGATTAAGGAAATGCTTCTTTCCGTATGTAATATATATTTATTGTAAAAGCAGCTACACAAGAGTTTCTCTTTGCATAGCCTGGGTCAAAGTCAATAATTACGATCAAACCTAATCACATCTATTTAATTTGAAGACCAACTAATATTTTCTTTTTTTCTTAGCCTTTTGATAAATCCTACTGCTGAGCAAAAGCCTCTCCCTTGGACTTCCAAATTGCTCTATCCGAAGATATTGCCTACCAATACCTTTCAAAGATGTCCAAGTCATCTCGCTATCTCCGTTTAGGTCTGCCCCGTCGCCGTCGACTGTCTTTTGACACCCAATTGGTCACAATTTGTGCCCACCTCTCTAGGTGCATGCGGCAGACGTGTCCGACCCATCCCCCTTCAGCCTGGAGGATTTAACACCTACGTCAGTTATGTGTGTTGTAGAGCGCAGAGTAGTGTTTCGGACGTGGTCCATCCTTTTGACTCCGAGAATGCTACGCTCCATAGCCCTCTGGCAGATCTTCAATTTGGACTTCTGATTTTCGGTTAAAGACCATGTTTGGGCACTGGTAAAGACAGGCAATATACACATGTCGACAAGTTGCCGCTTTAACGAGATTGGGAGGTTACCCTTCATAAGGTATTTCATTGACCAGAAGCTTTTCCAGGCAATATCAGTTCGTCTATCAATCTCTTTATCTTGTCTGCTACTTAAATATACTATCTGGCCTAAGTAGATATACTCGTTAACATAGTGTATAACGTGCTCGTCTACCGTGACCCTACGTTTCGTGCTGTTGGTCATCACCTGAGTCTTCGTTTCGTTCATTTGAAGTCCAACTTGAAGATCTGCAGAGCTGAGGTCTTGAAGCATTAGCTCGAGTTCTGATGCTGAGGACGCAAAAAGGACAATGTCATCGGCGAAGTGAAGATTTGTTTACTAAACTAATATTATAAGTCAAAAATCAATAATTCTTTAGGTCACAATGTGACACCTATGAACGTCAAAATCTATTGGTTAGTGATTTTATTAAGTAATTGAATCTACATTTAGGCTAGTTGCTAGATTCAGGCAAAGGTTTGAGCCTATGAGAAGATACTTCCAAGAAACTCACGGCAACTCTTTTAATCGCACAGTTAAATATAATTTCATTATTTTACAACTCATGTCATACAAGGTGTTGCAACAATTATACCATATATTACTGTCTATATAAATCTAAAAAGAATGACAACAATTACTTAATAATATTAAAGAGATGTAAAAGATTGCATTCCCCCGTGATTTATGCGTCCATAGTAGCGGGCAGTATCTAACTATTATATTAATAGATTTTCCAGGCAAGTTAATTGATTTGGCTCATGAAAAGCATCCAATGTTTTAATGCAAGCGACAAGTCAATCGATGCTCAATTTTATCAAAATACGTTTAGCGATACGATCGTGATTGATTTTCACGTTTATAAAGTAATAGGCTCGTGTTTGTTGCATACAATAGATAGCTATTAATTAATTCCATCTTAGGATGTTATAAATGTTCAGTTTTTATCAATGGTTATATCAATAACCATTTCAAAATTAGAGATATGATATAATGGGAAAACAGGAACTAACCGCGCGTTCTCAGTTCGTCCACTTCAACCATTGCAATAGAAAAGGATTTTCTTACTACGCTGAACAACCCTAATATATTGATGAAATTATTAAATAGCCCATTACAAGTTGGAATGAGTTTCAACTTCCAGTATTCCGTTTCAAACGGTGTTTCTTACGTGAAGATTAAGTAATATATACATATGTCGGAGAGTAGAACGGCAACTCGCTTTTGACATGATGAAGCAACAAAATATAGGCGTGGTATTAAAATTCGTACGTATAATAATGATAGGTAAATACTAGAGAAATAAAACAATAAAGGCTGACTGTGATTATCTCTAATTTGATACGTAACGCAACGAGTTCGTCTACCGAATGTGTCCGCGCACAAGTCTTCGGGGCGCGGCGTTTATATAACGTCATTATAACTGTCACTCCAACTGACACATTGGTTCTGTGGCGACCTCACTCAAGTTTACGCTTGACGTTCCGAAACAAACCAATAGATGGCGCTTTATTCAACTCCAATTACAGAAATAATTTACATTCCAATGATTATTTTCTTGACGCGCCGACATATATACATAGTCTCACGCCCATATCCACGCCAGCTTTGATTTTAAGTCCCATTTAAAAGGGGTGAGCCTAATGACATCTACAGGCCACCGTTGCAGACTCCGTGTTACTGAGAATCTCTAGGCAGTAAATCCAATAATACCAGTCGCATTCACTAGCCTTTAAAACAGCCAACCTAAATATGACTATTCCAAATGGTTATAATTAGAGCCGAAATTCTTTAAATAAATTAATTTATGTTTAAACATTCTATAGATGCAAAGCTACGGATGTTTGTGAAATATTCGAAGTTTATTCGGATAAATTTGTTTCGGAATAACTGGCAAAGTTGCGAAATATTATAACACGGAATTGCACAGAAATACCGTCCTAAATTATTTATAATTTCCTTATTTATATTAATTATAAACAGCGACGGTAGCCTAGTTTAAGCGGGGCGTGAAAAGGCACCTTCTCAGGCCGTCAATGTAGAGACCTCAACATCGCCTCGGCTGCTACGAGGACGGTGTGGAGGCCACTGCTCTTAGACCACACGACCGCTTACGATCAGGCGGAGTGCATTTTGACGAGCAAAAAAAAGGTAATATATCTATAACTAGCTTTTATTCGCGGCTTCGCTCGCGTAAAAGTGGATTAGGTTATGTTAGTAGAAGTACTTTATTTTAAATAAAATATAGCCTTTGTTACTCGGTGATGGCATATATTTCTAATGGTGAAAGAATTTTTAAAATCGTCTGGTGGATTTTGGGTAAAGCCTTACAAATAAACAAAAAATTAAATAGATATTTCTTTCGTATAATATTAGTATAGATTATAGTATAAATAATTATGTTTTTATCCAATACCTACTGCCGTTTGGTGTTGAAACGCCAGGTTTATGGGGTCCCAGTACTCGTGCTCTACATAGAGAGAGAGAAAAGGCTGATCAACGCTTCCCGTGACCAGTTTTGCCAATGCCATTGTTGCCATTCAACGTGCGAATGCTGCCAGTCTTCTGGGCATACTACCAGTCGACAGTCGATCATCGACTAAGATTTTAGCTTTTGTTTTCAATTACCTTTGTTATTTTTTGTCAATTACTCATTGTGTATTGTTAGTGTTTATCTGTATTCGGTATTGAATGATAGTAATAATAATAATAATATTTATTTACCAAAAATACAGACACAATATACATAAAAACACAAATGAGTATGAATTATGGAACAATAGTGCATTGTACTGGAACTATGTTACTAAAATCTGTACAAAATAATAAACCCTATATCTTAAACTAGTTATTCCTGTATTTTAAGGGATAGTGTTCGGCTATCAGTTAACACTAATAAAATAATACAACCGGTTGGAAAGCAGTGTTCATCCTTCATCAAAATAAATAAAACAAAAATTCTTATTATAATAATATTAAAGAAGAGCAGCGATAGCTCAGTGGGGAGACCAACAGACCGCAATGCAGAGGGTCTCGGGTTCGAACCCACGTCGCGCACCTCTGACTTTCGGAAGTTATATGACTTTTCGAAATTATGTGCGTATTGATTGACAATTATTGCCTGCTCCGTGCCTCGGAGAGCACGTTAAGCCGTTGGTCCCGGCTGCCATGAACATCTATGGCAGTCGTTATTGAGAAAGTCAGTACCCTCTAATATCCTGACACTGTCTAGCCTTAGGGTATCGTTAGCCTTCGGGTTGCGGAGGTCAGGTGGCAGCCGCGCCGTGTAAAAACTGATATCCAGTCAAATCCGGTTAGACCAGGAAAGCCGACCCCAAGTGACTTGGGAATAATAAAGGCTAAGAGAGAAAGATAATAATATTAAATATCATCCAATAATGTGCATGTATTTTGTGATGTATGTGTGTATGTGTGTGTGTGTGTGTGTGAGTGAGTATGTGTGTGTGGTCATGAGAGGTACTTTAAAAAAGAGTCTGTTTGAATTAAATTATATTATATGATGTTAACTCAATGTTAACCAAAATCAACTGTTTTTAATAGATCAGGCATTCATTGTACTATTTTGAGATCAAGGGTATTCCCCACCCACTGCGTGATCGATATGAACCTATTCCTAACATAAACATAATTATTACATAGTGTTGTCTTACGTTTACGCAAATGTTATCCAGTGAAAATACTATCTTTTACGGATTTTATCGCTGTTTATTTTAATTAATTATTTTAAAGTTTATAACTATTTATCCTTGTGGCCAAAGCCTCTTAAAACAGGTGAAACGTCGGACAAAGTTTAAAATTAAAATAGTTTCTACTTACTGCTATTTTATCACTCAAGTGGCAAGGCTACTCTCATTTTTCAACATCTTTTACATTATAATTATAACTAAGTAAATATATTTTTTATCCCAACAGATAAGGCATTATTACAGTTACTAATCATTTTTTATTTGTCCTATGTAGTAAATAAATATGGCGTCCTGGTACATACATTACATAGAGACGCATCTTTAAGACGTCATCTTTCTTTATTGTCATCTCTTTTTATTAGTAAATTAATATTTACAGTTGAAAGGATTAACTGAGTGATTTTATCATGATTTGCTGTGCGTATCACATATCAAGTTTTATTGGATTTTTATCAAGAATTCAGCATTATCAGCCTTTATGACTGCTATGCATGAGACCAGTGTCGTTCACTATCGGGAGTTTAAACTTTAAAAGTTATTCTGCAGGACCCGTAAGACAGCAGAGATTGAATCTACGGATAGCGCAGTTGTTTAAGTGATCACGTCGCCACTGCCACTAAGCCGAATTTTATAGGTTCGAAACCCACACGAGTCAAAAAAATGTGTGTTCTACAAATAGTTGTTCCGATTTTGGATGATCTTTATGTCCGTTGTTTGACTGGTTGCAAAGCCACATAGTAACACAGGACATATTCCTAGAGCGGGACTTGCCATTTTCTGAAATAAATAAACATAAACATGGTCTTCTTTAAAGATATTCATGATAATACTTATATTATATGCATAGCCTGATAAAACTTGTTGACTCTGGGCACAACGCCAGCTGTGATGGCACATAATGTCGCCAATATTTCACGTTGTCTGGATCCCATTATATTACTAATCTATATTCTTATAGAGCAATTTGGAAGTTATAATAGATAGTTTATCTTCTTTGTTCAACTGTAATTTGAGCCATAATTATTAGGTTATTAACTGTTTTACTGTAGCTTTGCAATTTATGTGATAGTAGATTTTGCCCACGGTTTCTCGCTCGGGAATAGTGCTTTTATTTTTGGGTAACAAAGTTTATACAAAATTTCATGATGATCAATCGAGTAGTTAAAGGTGACAGCGTAACAAACAAACTAACTTACATATGCAGTTTTTTTTATATTGACTTTGCAAAGTGATTGTTTTGGACCTGATGGAAAGCCCAATTATAGTCCTGAGACAGTGACGACGAGGAGAAAATAGATGTCTTCTAGCCGTCGCCAGTGTCAAGCCGGTCCGACCAAATGCTTCTTCACACTACGTTTGAAGGACCCAATGTCATAGAAGGCAGGGAACTAATATTAGTTAAGAAGTTAGGATAGAATGTAATTTTCGCGATCTTGCTACGTTGTTGTCGATATTATATATTTATAGCCACAGCCAGAGCAAATTAACTAGAACGTCATGCACTCAACATTACATAAATAGCTAAGATAACCCTATTAATTCATATAACAAATAATATTGTCTTCTGTTTACGCGAATATTATTCATTGAAATTAAACTACTATATACGGATTTTATCGCGTTGTTTATTTGACACTTTATTACATAATTTTGAAAACTGTTACACTACTTTTACTTTTAAACTATACTAATTTTTAAGCTAATTAAATTATTATTAAAACTATTAAGATTTAATTTAATTTTACACTTTCCCCGACGTTTTGGTTGCTTTTCAGCAGCCATGGTCACGGGGAGACTAAGATGGTAGTTGTCTCAATGTTCCAGTGTAGTTATTTCAAAGTACCCGAACATAATTTAATAATTGGTGTTTCTATTTACGTATATAGTAGTTTAATTTCAATCATATAACACATTATCTATATATTAATACGTACTTTGTACCCCTTTATACGAAAATTGCGCGGACGGAGGAGCATGAAATGTGGCACAGTTAATGTTTATATGGAGAAGGAGGGGCGAATTCTAATATTTTTATAAAATAAGCATTAGACATACATTCAATTAATGAAAAAACACTACACGCACACAACCATGCATTTGACACACGCAGTCGAATCGCGTTCGTATTATTTCGACATTGTTCGTCTGACGTCGTACAATTCTTTGTAACTATGGTTACCTATACCTTATTTATATGTAATAGAGAAAAACGGAAAACAAAGTAGCAAGCTTAGGAATTTTGATCGAATTTTGACCACTAGGCGGCCGCTAGTAAGTGTTAAACGGCTTAAGATTGCGCCGAGCGAAATGTGCCAAAACCGGCGGTCACAGTTAAGTTGATAAAATCAACACTTTTTGTTTAATACAAATATAAAATACACATTTACCATAATAATGAATGTGTTTACAATTACTCCGTGTAAAAACTTAAAATAAGTAATATTTTCGCCTACAAAATTACGTCAATTTGCACGAGAAATGCAAAAACGTAAACTCATGTTACGTAACTTTTAGATTATTACAGTAGAAATCTATCCTATTTTACAGCTTAAACGAAACATAAATAGTTATATTACAATTTGTCCGTCCCAAATATTTAAGTTATTGGTTTACAATGAAGATACATATTTATCAAAAAAGCACTTCAAATAGTCCATACAATTTTACTATGGCGCGATGGCGGCCGCGTGCCGATTTGAATATCGAGCTCTGTCATTCGGTCCAACCGCGTCTTACGCTCGGCGCAGTCTTAAGTTGCAGCTTATTAAATCCATATGGCGTAGTGGTTTAAACGCTACTGCCATTGCGCTGAGTGTTGTGAGCTCGATCCCTACACGGGCAAAAGAATTGTGTGATCCACAAAAGGTGTCTGGGCGTTATTTGTATCTAATTTTTAAATGTTTCTAAAGTACCTGAGGACACAGTAATAATTATTAGCGTGGAGGTTTTCTTTTTATATTAAGAAAAGAGCTTTATATTGCATGCAACGTTATGTTAATTGTATATAATATGCCAATCCCCTTCAAACTCAAAAACTCCCACGTACGGGAAAAAATCCCCTTAATCCTGTAAAAATAGACCCATACGTACGCACAATCGTTATCAAATTATACGCTATCGTACGCCTTACGTAGTTTATTTATTTCTCTTTCCATCATGTCCCGGCAAATCGGGCCATACCTTTGGGAACGACCCGAAGACCGTTTTTCCTTTCTTGTAAACGTCTAAATATTTAATCCGTTTTTCTGAAGCAATTTTAGGAAGGATGATCGCTGGAAAGTTTTGGTAGAAACGTCGTTGTTTTGTTTTACAAACATACATAGACTTATATATATTTCAAAAAGTAAGGTGTATCTCAACTATACTTTATTTATTTACTAGATTATGCCCGCGGTTTCGCTTGCGTTAATATAGTTTATTGAAAATTAGATTTCTATCTCCCGGGGAAGGGTTTTTCTAGATGAAAGATACCCTATGTTTTAAGATGCCCACGTTTTCAAGGGTATAAAACAGGTTCTATATCTCTGAAAACATTTATACTAAATTTCATGATGATCGGCTGTATAGTTAAGGCGTGAAGGCGTAACAAACAAACAAGCTCATTTTTCTTATTTTGGTAGCCATTTAGATGCTACGGAATGGAGGGCGAGCTATCTCTTCTGCCAAGAAAATGTACAATAGCAGCACAAAGTAATTCACAGCTACCTTATTCCTTTGGAGACATAGGCGTGAGACGATATATGAATGTGCTGCCAGCGCATGTAATAAGCTGTCAGAACTTAAAACAAGTTAAAGCAAGAGTTAACTATTTAATAAGTACATGATGAAAAATTTTACTGCCTCCGTGGCGCAGCGGCAGTAAATGCGACTGCCGTGCATGAGGTCTCGGGTTCGAATCCCGGGTCGGACCAACAAAAAGTTATTGGGTTTTTCTGTTAAGAAATCTCAATAGCAGCCTGGAGTTAAGAAGTTGGCAGTGTGAGACGAGCCGAGCCAAAAGCACGTAAAGCCGTTGGTCCTGCGCCTGATCTCTCTCCGGTCGTGTCGGATTATACGTTCCATCGGATCATGAGAGTTAGGGAACAGTGAGTGCACTTATGTTTGCGCACACACTTGTGCACTATAATATGAAAGAAAGAAAGAAAGAAAGAAAATAATTTTATTTGTTCCACGCTCATAATATAAGGTAACAGAAAACACAACCAAAAGTACCTATAGAACAAATAAGGTTCTGCGTGAGCAATGTTGCAGTATATCCACAACGCTGGTATTCTCGCAGAGCCTGAATGATTTCGGTGCATGTAGGTAGTAACATACATACAACAACTCAATTAAAAACAAAATATCAAAAAACAAAAAGAGTAATTTAAATAAATTAGGCAGAAGGTAGATGGCAGAAAGTAATTTCCTGCGTAGTTATCCAGTTTCCGTTAAGACTGGCCGCCGTGGCCGAAATTTGGTTTGGAGGACATTATCAAAGTCTTGAAGTGTTATTCACTTCAAAAAATTGATACAACCATGATTTCAGTCTCGTCAGCATGGCTGCTAAAAAGCATCCGAAATGACGGGAAACAAGTAAAATTAATTTAAATCTATATAATTTTTATAATTTAAAAGTACAACAGTAACTACAGTAATGTAGAAATATATATAATGTAAATGTAGTAATAGAGTTTTATTGTAATAATAGGATTTTAAAATAAAATCATGATAAAATCTGTAAAAGGGAGTTTATTTTCAATGCATAACATTCACCGCGTGTCTCCAACAACTCGCTGCCAGTTTAACTATACATTAACTAGTAATTTTTTTATCTTTTGCGTTACATATACTCGTTTATGTTGGCCGTGGTCACGTGGCCTTGCGACCACGGCCGGTGGAACCTGGTCGAAACGTCGAGCATTAAAAAGGTAAACATTATGCATGATCGCGTTAATACCCGTTGTGAATTATATTTATTTTCTATTCTAACTTCACCGTATTTGGTGAAGTTAGAATAGAAAATAAATTAATTTATATTAAACCCACTTATTTGACCTGCCGTTTCCAATATCTATGTGCAAATCATGATAGAAATCTTCGTTCTTCCAATAACCTCCTTTTTTTTGTCATTCGCATAAACGCAAGACAGTATTCTGGGATCTGTATGTATTCAATAGTTGTGCCGGCCCAGGGTGTTCTTCATGTCTGTTGTTTGAATGTTTATATAGTCACCCGCTACACAGTATTGCCCCTAGTGCAAAAGTAGACAATTAAAATTATATAAAAATATATGGTCGTTAAACAGCCGGACTCGCTTCTATGACTTGTCTTATCAATCAGCATGTAAGTGCTATAGTTGTACACCTCTGCCTACTCTATCGACGGTATATTGCTGCGTATTCATCAAATGAAAAAAATACTTCTAAAAGCTATTTATATGAAACTCAAAATTATCCAATCAATAAAAAATATATTGCCACTAAATCATGGAAAGAGATTCGGTATCGAGCTTCGTATGATACTGCTGACGATCCCGTGAGAGACCCTCTCCCCCTCCCATGGAGTTTAATGCCTGCTCTCCACCCGCACCATGCATGAGGTGAATACTCCTGAAATGAAAAATATGTATCATACATTTGTCAAATGCGAGAAATTTATTACACAGTCAATGATTCCACGTCTTGTGATCGAGGTTTTATGCGTAAATATATGAATTGACATTTCTTTTTTCTTTCTTGGATTAGATTGGCCCGGTAATTCAGTAGTAGTTTGTATAAATGACTGCTGTGCGTGAGGTATCGAGTTCGATGGCCAGGTTGGGCAGTGTTATTGTGATTTGCCGTATAGAAATTTTCAGTAATAGCACGGGGTCTAAAACTGTATGTGGTAAGCGGAAATAGACAAGCTCTCTATTAAGTGAGACCTACAAAAGTCCAGTGAAAATAATAAAACCTCTCTGCGTAGACCTACGGGGCTTATACGTTTTGACGGCCTCGATGGCGTAGTGGTTAGTGTAACCGACTGCCACGCCTGAGGTCGCGGGTTCGATTCCCGCACAAGTCAAACATTTGTGTGCATGGACATGGGTGTTTCTCTTGGTCTGTTTCTCTTGGTGTTTCTATGTATAAGATGTAGGTAATTACAAAATAAAGTATATATGTATGTTTATCGATTGTCTAATATCCACAGTACAAGCTCTGCTTAGTTTGGGCTAGATGGTGATGTGTGTATGTTATAGAATATTATTATTATACTTACCCCTTTTATAGTCATACTAGCTGACCCACGCAACTTCGTCTGCTTCACATAACAGAATTTGCCCCGTTTTTTAAAACATTTTTCATTGACGCTCTGCTCCTATTGGTCGTAGCGTAATGTTATATAGCTTATAGCTCAGGCAATAGGCTTCCTCGATAAATGGGCTATCCATCACAAAAATATTTTTCAATTCGAACCAGTAGTTCCTCAGATTAGCGTGTTCAACCAAACAAACAAACTCTTCAGCTTTATAATATTAGTAAAGATATGCCTCAATGGGATAAGTAGAGATGTATTACATCCACGTTTTGCTAGCGATGTTGTAAGCTCTAGGTAAAATGAAACTTTATTGTTTCATTTCTTCTCGCGCACTGCGTGTCAAGCCTTGTAACATAGAGGACTTAAAAAACATACTATTCATGGATAAAAGTACACGAGACTCTCAACAGTGAGTTTTAAATCGCACAACAAATGATCTTAAGTTGGATTCGAACCCACAACACTAAACGTCGCGGCCGAGACGGCTGCCTGCCTTTTAGCCATCTTTACAGTTAGTAAGACAAATCGGAACGTTCCATATAAAAAATAATAATCGATTTCGGTTGAGAAATGCCAAAACGTACGAGACAAAAAATCTCCTCTTTTTTGGAGTCTGTTAAATCCTGAAACCTATTTTGAGGATCCAAGAATCGTTTAGACCCTACTTAACGATCACCTCACGCGTGTGGGCACTTACGCCACTTGTCCAAGAAAACAGCTTCAAACATATTAATGCTTATAAAAATTCAGTCATGCATATGAGCCCAACTACCCAAACTTAAGGAGATACCCACTTCTGTACAATAGAAAGATAATATATCTCGAGATCTAAGGCTTTCATTGGTTGTAATAAATTATGTTAAATGTTAAAAACTTTCCTTTGTTAAGTGGGTACAAAGAAAAAGTATCATTCAGAATCTATTCGTTGGGAACACTGTAAGTATGGTTAAATTCCAACATTGTATGAGATTTAATTCTGAAATATATGAGGATATGTTTTTAATTGGTTTTTAACCGATTTAATCACCTTAAGATTTTGCTCTCGGCTTCGGTTGCGTTAATATAGGTGTTGACAATTATTGAATATCACTCGAGAACAATACGTTTTTTCTGGATTACTAAATATAACATTGGGTACCTACCTGCAACCCAATGTTATTTTTAAAACTCTTATACAACAGCTTTGTCCGTCCGTCCGTCCGTCTGTTATACAACTTTCAACTCAAGAACTGTAAGAACTAGAGACTCGCGGTCAACGCCATTCGACTCAGCATAGTCGATATACCCCCGAAATGACTATGACCTTTGACCTCTGACCTCAAGGTTACGTGATATCACGTGACCTTTGTATACTACTTTAACAATTTTTTCGAACTCTATGATTTACGGCATTTCATTGAAGATTCTCACTTGTTTAGTAACGTGTGTGCGAAATTTAAACCGCATGTGAGCTACCCGTCGCTCGCACATTACCAGTTCTTTTTTTAATAAGTTATGGTCTTTAGCTAACATTAGTAGTAAATCGTAGTATATACAAGTGTTTCTTTTACGGCCTAATTGTAGCTTCTAAAGTAGATTTATTGGCTAAGTATGGGAGCATGTGTAATAGCAAAAGAGATCTCTGCAAAATCGTTGTTTTTTTGTTCCTGCTTACAATTTGCAGGATCCTGTAAGCGATAGAATTCTTTGTAGAACTCTATAGCTATCCTGGCAATGGTAGCAAAACCAAAAAGGGATTGGGAATACGCATGATACTCTTGTAGTTGCAAGCGCCCATAGTCTACCATTTCATTATCAGGAAGGCCATATGCTCTCTTGCCATCTTAGCAGCATAAAAATAAATTCCTCACTATCACAGAAATACAACACAAGGTCCATTAGATCCGATCTCCAATAAACTCAAATACTTAAAAAAGAAAATTATGAGAAGGTAACTTATAAGTATAAGTCATAAAAAGTGAAATAATCGGACACCGGAGAAAAATATTTTTACTTAAAGCTGCTCTTGAAACTATTTTCTTTGCAAATTTTTATAAAGAAATTGTATGAACCGTAGTTCGCGAGAAGTTTCTATTGAAATGGGATGATTTGCATTAATTTGTAAAAATGTTGCAGAAATTTTCGTCTGAGAATCTCTTGGCAATAAAAAATGGAATAATTTAAAGACACTTGAATAAATTTCAACACGGCAGTTAAATAAGAGCTTAACTGGTGCTGCGAATATTGCTGCCTGGTCCAGTGGCATTATATATTGGTACTTATGTTTATTTACAGTTATGAGGGGCTGGATTTGGTTACCGGATCAGGCAAAATGTCAATAGACTTATTTGAGAAAAAAATCAGCATCTATACGACGACTGCAACATTGTTCCACTCTTTTTCAAATACTCAGAAATCGAAGTTTTAACCAATTGACGGTAAATTAGTCTAATTCGTCTAATTTCACTGGACAGACGAAGTAAATTCACTTTACCTGCTATCAACAGGGCTTACAACAACACCTCCTTAGGTCGTGTAAGTAGAGAACTCTACACCATGTTTCGGGAGGACGTGGTATGGAAGTCTCTGCTCGTGGACTACACGACTGCTTACCATCAGGTGGAGTGTAGTCATTTTAAATGGCAATAATAAAAAAAAACTAAATTTTGATTCATCCACAACTAGTTGTTCCGAGTCTGACTGTTCTTTGTGTTTGTTGTTTAAATGTTTGTAAAGTTCCTCGTGACAGAGGAATTAATCCTAGTACGGGAGTAATATTTTATCTTAACTTAATATTAATGTAAATGTGAGTTTGTTTGTTACGCTTTCACGCCTTTATTACTAGACCGATCGTCATGAAATATGCATACACATTGTCAGGGAAAAAAGACATAGGGTACCTTTAATCCAGAAAAAAGTTCTATTACTAATGTAACTTAACCTACATTTACGCAAGTGAAGTTGCTGGCAAAAGCTAGTAAAATATAAAGCAACGGCTTGTTTGTTTTCCACTTTAGTTATAGGTAACTAACAGTCTTCTACAGTCACTTGCTCTAACTCAAATACAGCGTACAAATTCTTTGTCCTATACTTGTATGGAAGCATGCAGCAATAATATGCAAACGGTCGTTCCAGACGTTCAGAATTTGTGGTTTAAGTTGCCAAGCTTGGCATCCAGCCAACATCGGCAACATCCGCCAGCAACATCTGAAATTAATTGGAAACTTTGACGAGATGTGTTTATGAAGTTGTGAGTTATGTTCATTTCGATTGAAACGTCTTGTTTATGATTTAATTAGCATTGATGCTTTATGACTAAATATAGCGTTGTGGTTTGAGAGGTCGCCCTGATATTGTTACTGCGCCGAGTGTAGTGGTTTCGATTATCACACAGGACAAAAATGTGTGTGACATAAAGTTAGTCCCAGTCAGGATGTTTTTTGTGTCCATTGTTTGAAGATTTGTGAAGTTCCCCGCGATACAGGATTTATTCATAGAGCGGGAGCTGTCTTTAAAAGAGACTGTTTTCTTGGGTTCCTCATATGCTAGTTATTTTGATGGGTTCTGCGTTATCAAAGTATTTATTAAGACATTTTCAGTAGCAGCATGGAATCTGGGTCCTGTCTAGAAGACAACAATCGCTACAACCAAGTTACGAATATGGTTAATGTGGATACTGGATACAAGTTCCATCAAAAAGGATGGCGTTTTTAAAATCATAATATTACATTTTTTGTTTGATATGTGATTTTTGTAGTTAGAATCCGTTGAGCGAAAAACCAATTAATGTTGTTTAAAAAGACAAAATAGAATTCTCCATCCCAGTTTTGTTTACGCGTATCTGTCAAATCCAAAGCTTTTCTATCCTGTGCTAAGTAATAGAATATTTTTATCCCAGTATGGAATTCACGCTGGCGAAGCCGAAGGCAGGAGTTTGCTTAGAATAATATGACAGCTACCTAGAAAATTGAATTTGTCTGCAAGTATTAGAACCAAATACTCTTCAATAGTATTAGTTTTAAAATAAACGAAGCTTGTCAATAGTTAGTCCTAACTGCTAATGTAAAAAGCTTACGAACCAACTTTATACACATACATACGTACGTTTATTTTGGTACCCAATTTAATTTGACACTGCTTATTACTATGATTTTGTATAATATGAAGAGACTTATCCATTTTATATGGGTCACCTTAGTCTGGTAATCTAAGTTTCAGGTTTCTGATCAACACATTTGGAAGCGTTCTATGCTAATTGTAGTTTTTAGTTGTGTGCGTGTGTGAAGATATGTACGTGTGCGTCTGCGTGTCATCATGTAAAAAGTTGAATCTTAGTGTATCAACTGTTTTATGTAAATGTGACTACTGTGTTTAAAATTCGGTCGATTCCTGGTTCGGAAAAGTGATCTTTTATTTTTCTACAAAGACATTCGCAGCGCCTTGCCATACTCCGTGCTGCTGCAGAGAATTTATTTAGAAATATAAAAATTTTGCATGATTTATTGAAATTCTTGCCAGAAGTGCCAAATACGCAGAAATCAAACCCGACATCCTAAGTAATCTTACTCACTATTGACGATAGTGGCGTTAGTGGCTGCGCCATCAGGAAATCTCTTCATAGTAAATACGCAAAATTGAGGCAAATTTAATATTTTAATCTTCTACCTTTGTGCAGGGTTCCCTATTCTAGCCGACGTGACTACAGCTACTAAATGAGAACAAAACTCTTCTTAAAATTGGATTGGATTCCTAATAAATGTTTCAGAAAGCTAGTCTTGTAGTTTAGAACTAGAGTTGTGTGATGTTATAAACACTTTTAGCTTGTGACCTAGTTCAAATCTATTAGGTATCCAATTTGAGAGTATTAGTAATAATGTGCAAAAGCATAAACAGAGCTCCAATTCCCGTTGGAGACATATTTTCGTATCGTCATTTTGTAAGTCTGGAGCTGGGAATTGGATACTTTGCTACAGCTATGTATGTAACACATCAGGTGCTTATTTAAGCCTTTCTCCATTGTATTAAAGCTTTAGGAAATTTGTTGCAATGTTAGTGGAAAAAAACGCCTCCAATTTTTGGAGAGAGGAGAGTCTACCATCGGGACAAGACGTCTACCACCGGGACAAGACCCTGCCTTAGTCGATTTGGAATATTGTTATATCGACTTTGTGCTGAAGTTGACAGCTGTAAGTAGAGGGTTTGTTTTAAAAAGAGAACTTTGGTGTGGAGCCTTTCAAACAACTTTTGAAATAAACATAAATAATTGTGTTACCACAACTTGTTTTGTAATTGACCTTTTGTGTCTTAACACTAAAGGTCAATTACAGGTCTTCATGAATAAGTAATAAAATACACAATCAGACCTGTGAACATCAAAGTTACGTATTTAACATTACATAATATTAAAACTAAACATCAATTAATAGTTATGTTTGAGAAAAAATAAGACTAAGCACCCGTCTCAGTGGTTCCAGTTTACAGTAGAAAATATCAACGTGACATTCTTTACATTTTTTATTAAGTGAACTGCTCGCTCACCACAGAAAAGTACATTCTGCCGGTAATTAGTTGACACTAGAGGTAGATGAATGAGATTGTAGTGTCTTGTAACTTTACTAGACACAATTAAAGCAATTTTGGACAAAAGATCTAGGCCGTCAACACTGCCATTTAGTATGTTTAAAATATAATAATTTTCATATTGTATTCGAATGTTTGCTTAAGTTTGCGGTTGATCACAAGACCCTTGGACCACTAAGTTACGAGGATAGCGGGGTCTTTGCTTAACGTCTGAATTTTTGCTCAAATTGGACACCGAGCTCAGAAACTGGTACAAACTACCTCTTCCAAACAACAGGAAGCAGAGAACATAGTAGAGTCCACGCCCAGCTCAAATTTGACCCTAAGTTAGCGTAACTTTTGAACTTTTTAACAGAATAAACTTAATGTTACGTAATAAGAGATACTAAAGAAAATTTGAAAGTTGTACCTGGATTAAGTTCTAAAGCGAGTTAAGCTCGAAACTGGTAAAGAGAAACTGTAAACGTGTTCCCAAGTTAGGTTACTTGGGAACCAACTTAGACTGTTCTTTAAAGCAGGATTTGTTTAGAAAGAAATATATATTTTATTAAAAATTAAATATCTGCGTGTTGCTCCAGTAGCTTAAGTCTATGCTTGTATTAGCGAGCGCTTGTATTGTCCCGAGTTTAAATCCTTAGTCAGACAAAGTGACGTTGGATATTTCAGTTATAAAGACTTTTGTGGCAGCACGGATTCTAAAATTGAGTCCGCTAGACGACCGACTCCGACCGATTCGAAGTTCGAATCGGTCGGAGTATGGATTGTGGAACTGTGCCCGGTGGCAGTCAATTAACTCGCTCACTTTTACATAGAACCTTAAAATGCAGGCAGAGATCTTCGTCAACTTTATGACGAAGATCTCTGCCTACCCCTAAAAGAATATTCAGGAGTGAATCTTTGTTGTGATATATTATGTACGATATAAAACAAAGAGAATTTTACTTTAAAGCGATTTGAAATTTATTATTAATATAAATTATACAAACGCGCATTCGAACCATTCATATGATGATTTATTTATTAAAATTATTAATATTGTAATTATTCATATTGATATCCTAACTAAGAATGGACGAGGAAAGACTGACTAAGAAAGGTTATAAGGCTAGTGTAAATAGAACAGTCGCAAGAGGAAGACCTAGGTGAAAGTTTCTTGATCAGATCGAAGGCGTTCTGGACAAAAGCCAGGTTAAGAGCACCTTGAACCGACGGGCGTGTATGAGGAATGTGATGAAAGTGAATGAACCCAGAGAAGTGTGTGAGGATCGTAGCAAATGAGCAAATGGAAATCCGTAGTCTCTGCCTACCCCTCGGGGTAACAGGCGTGAATCTATGTATGTATGTATGCATATCCTAACTAATATTATAAATTTGATTGCAAGTTTGTTTGTTAAGCTTCCACGCCTTATCTACCCGACCGATCATCATGAAATTTCACATACAAGTTTTCATGGGTACAGAGGACGAAATACCTTTCAGTTCGAAAAAAGTACTATTCCCGAGCGAGCAAAGCCGTGGAGAAAAACAATAATAGTTTTTTTATTGCCGATCTATATCTTAAATAAATAGTTAATCTCAATGTATAACAATCGCGTAAACGTAAGACTATATTATAAAACATTCAAATATCAGGAATAAGGGCGTTAATTGTTTTTTCTAAAAGGAAAACAAACACATGCCTTTAACAACTACCCTCAAAGAACCAATAACATTAAATGACCCGCAAACTGCACATACGTTTGGAAAAATTCAATTCACGCTCCCACGGTACAGCGAAACGGTAAAAAAACCAGTAAATCCACAACTGCGGGCGCTTAATGAAACATTCCGTTTAACATTTTTTGTTTCAAGCTTTTGAATTTATTAATTTGTATGGCGTATTGTAATTGAACTACTTTCAATTATTTTATACCAGTTTTATGCATTCGGTTTTCTGCTCAAGTTTATTTTTTGTCTTCAACAACAGAATTTAGTATTGTTAATTGGTTTTAGGGTTTAGTACCCGCCAAATATTATCTTCATTCGTTGCAGTAAGTAGTAATTTGATAAAATACCAGCTGTCCCTCGCGTTTCACCTACGTTTATGGTTACTGCTCCACTCCCGTGGTTCGTGGCGTGATGATATATAGCCTATATTACTTCTGGATAAAGTAGCTTTTCAATGGTGAAAGAATTATGCAACACGTACTTATTATATTAATAGATAGATACTTATATAGAATCATCCCTGCGACTTTCTATTTTCCTTTATAAGAGGCAAGGCAAAATGGCTTGTTTTTTTTTAAATGCCGTCACTGCGGGCACTGTTTATTCCTGTGTCGCGGTGCTTTAGAAATATAAGCAAAACGGGCACAAATGACACCCTCACTCGGAACACTTGTGGTGTGTAGCACCACCAACTTCCTAACTCCATGATGCTATTGAGAGTTTCTTGCAGAAAAATCCAATAACTTATTTTGGCCTTACCCGTGATTTGAACTGGTCTTCACATGCACAGCAGTTTCATTCATTAAGAGTACTAAATATTACCTTGCAAATCGTAGCCTCTACCAATCCCAAAACAGACATGAATATATGTATAAAATCTATTAAGATAAAATAATAAAACATACATTAAACAACTTCTCCTTTTATATAACATCTTACTCTCCAAATATTCTGAACGTATTTTCGGCTATCTCATAAAATCGTTTTTTTCGAAATGTCTCGTCAACAAGAAATCTTGAAGGTCAGAAGTACCATCAAGATATTTGTTTACAAGTTATCTGGATAGATAACAGCAGTAAATTACCTACACTTGTTTACATCTTAGTGAATTTCATCTAGCATTTAAGCCCACATACACCAGCTGAGATGTGAAGCTTGTACAAACAAAGGGACGAAAACAAAAACAATAGATTCGGATTCAAGAAAACCTTTATGATGTCAATTTGTCTGACTGAACGGATGACGTAGGGGCTTAAAAACTACACTTTTTAAAGCATACTGCCAGGGTATGTACACCGGGGGCCTGTGGATGGCGTATGCCAAAAGATCGTTAGATACCCTGCGCATCCAATATAATAATATTTTCAGGATGATGTTGGGACTTCCCCGTTTTTGTAGTGCATCAGAGATGTTTGCACAAGCTGAAACTAATGGATTACAGGCCATTATTAGAAATAAGGTCGCATCACTGATGACAAGGATAAGGGCGAGTAACAATAGCATCCTGAAAATAATTGCAGAGGACCTACACGCACCGTGGACGAGGCACTTCGTGCGGACTATGATCAGATAACTATCCTGGTTATTAGACTGCGCGGACTGCCTCCCCCATGGGCGCATAGAATAAAAATAATTAAACATTAGAATAAAACTAACATAGTTATTTAAGAAAATGTTACTAACACAATGGATCAATGTTGTCTTAAATAAAGAATTATTATTATTATTATTATTATTAAATGGTCACGTCATCACTGCCTGTACGCTTGTTGTGGATTTAAATCTCACACAGGACAAACATTTGTGTACTCTGCAAATGATTATGCCAAGTCAGGATGTTCTTTGTGTCGATTGTTTGAATATTTGGAAATTCCACCGTAACGCAGGAATTATACATAGTGCGGGTGCTGTCTTATTAAAAAAATGAAGAAGAATTGAAATAACATATAAAAATATTTTTTTACACACATAATATTTCTTTACAGTTTTACAGATATTGCGAAATAACTACCTTAAGTTAATACTTGAAACTTGGTGCACAGTTAAATAATGCTCTGGATTAATATCCAGGTCATTATTTAACTGTGCACCAAGTTATATTTTTTACTCCTGCACTATAAATCATTACTGTCACGGGGTGTTTTACAAACATTCAAACAATGGACACAAAGAACATCTAAACTCGGAACAACCATTTGTCGATCACAAATTTTTTCATAGACCCACAACACGCGGCGTAGTAGCATACGTGCAGTCTCATGCAAATCCGTTTAATGCCTGCGTGCATACATCAAAATGTCTTCACAAGCTATCACATTTAAAACAGTAGTAGGTACATGGTAAAGCGACGAGGACATCTACATATTTTTGCTTGAACCGATCGTTAGAACTTTAGTCATTAATAATGGAGCCACGGCTGACAAATGATTTGATAGCCTGTCGTACGTTAAAAACATTAGCCTTCATCCTCGACAAAATTAAGCGAATTTCGGGTTGAGTAACTTTATACAAATTTGGTTGGTTTGCCTTATAAATGCTGCCATGTTGGTAGTATGAAAATTCGCAATAGCAATATAAAGTCTGGAGAAGTGACAGATAGACGACAAGAGGCTCGTTCCAAAAACTGTATTATACAAGTGAGAGCTTGTGCATATACGTTAAATATAGCTTCAACCTAAACATCAGCAGTCAGCGATCTTTCCAATTCCTAATAATATAAAAGTTCACCACATTTCTCACTTTGGCCACTTTGAAAAAGAGTCTTTTCACAGGCACACTGAAACTAGCACCTAACACAAATGTAAATTCAATAACATAAATAAACTCACTAATCTCAAACTTTAACGTTAATAATAATTATATATTATTAATCAGCGATAGCTCAGTGGGGTGACTAACAGACTGCAATGCAGAGGGTCTCGGGTTCGAACCCACGTCGCGAACCTCTGACTTTCGGAAGTTATATGACTTTTCGAAATTATGTGCGTATTGATTGACAATTATCGCTTGCTCCGTGCCTCGGAGAGCTCGTTAAGCCGTTGGTCCGGGCTGCCATGAACATTTATGTCAGTCGTTATTGGGAAAGTCAGTACCTTATGATTTTTGACTTTGATTTTAATAGATCATATTTTACGGTCTACTTGAAGAAACCAGCATAAAAAAGAAAGGAAGCAAGAAACACGTGCGCTGGCAATGAGTTCCAAATCTCTATGATACGACAAACATGAGGCACTTGACTATAATGTTCGTGAAAGTATTTGTTCTATATAACACTGACTCTTTAACCCAGTACGTGTTGTTTTAGATGAAAAGGTGGCATAAGCTTCTAAAAATATCAGTCCAAGTGAGTTTGCCAATTCAGGTATGCATTAACTACAGATGTTTTGCCAAGTATGGTCCGAGGCAACGATTTTATCATACATGTATATATTACGTTTAAATATGTTCACATTTCTGGACATTATTATCTGACACACAATACCCTAATTAATGAATTATTATAGACTAGATTTTGTCCGTGACTTCGGTCGCATTAATGTAAGTTTTGTCAATAAATTTCTATCCCTTAGAACCAGTCGTTTTTTCTGGATGAAATGTATACTATGTCATAATTTCATGATGGTGACCGATCATCATGAAATTTTAACATAGTGTACCTTTAATTATTAGAGTAGTTAAAGCATGAAAGCGGAACAAACAAACAACTAACATTCGCATTTTTTATTATTAGTAAAGATACAGCATTGTCACGTTCGCTCGCATACATTTTTTTACATTATCGTTCTCTAAAGATACAGCATTGTCACGTTCGCTCGCATACATTTTTTTACATTATCGTTCTCTATCTAATGTGTCAGCTCACTCTTCTTAGTGTGATCACTGTTTCTTGCGGTCTAAAATTTTCGATAAAATTTAAGTTTTAGGTACCACGCAATAGTGTCCGAGCCTATTGCCATACTTAGAATGCTGTTACTTAGAATTTCTTACCAAAAAACATAATAACATTTTGCCCATGCTGGGTTGCGAACTCGAGATTTCAAGCACAGTAGTCACTGAAATTAAACTGCTATATACGGATTTTATCGCGTTGTTTATTTGACACTTTATTACATAATTTTGAAAATTGTTACACTACTACTACTATTAAACTTTACTAATTTTTAAGCTAATTAAATTATCATTCAAATTATTCAGATTTCATTTAATTTTACACTTTCCCTGACGTTTCGGTTGCTTTTCAGCAGCCATAGTCACGGGGAGACTAAGATGGTAGTTGTCTCAATGTTCCAGTGTAGTTACTTCAAAGTACCCGAACATAATTTAATCATTGGTGTTTCTATTTACGCAGAATGAGCTCAAAGTATAATGAAGTCTAGCTGTAATTTGCTTCTTCTTGGGTTTGACTATTTGTATTACTGGATCCCAAGCTGGTGGTACATTCCATTCACACTCACAGTCACATTAATTACCTCTGCTCCATCGAAGCTTTTATGTATTAAATTAAATTATTCGTTAATGTAGCTCACGCAGGAACATAAAGGCCTTGTTTTCATTACATATTAAAGAGTTGTGAGCGTAAAAAGTAATTGACATCATTCACATTAACTTTTTCAAAGAGAAAGATGAGAGCCCATTACCTCCACAATATGGTTATACCTCGTTGTTTTTATTATTTTATGTGCATATAAGTGCATGCTCCAATTTTATTATACCGGCTCTTAGAGGCTTACATTCTTTTGAACGATTTGTTTTTTTAATTCTTAAGTGTTTTCAGTAGAGTTCAGACCCTTGAGATATGATGATTTGGCAGTTCATTGGTGTTAGGCTCTTGATTTGCTTACAGTAAATGTAAATTAACAGAACAATTACTTAGTGCAATTTTGTTCACGAGTGTTATTTTGTGATGTAAATAAATGTAAACTAATATTGACCTCTATTTTAGAAGCCATCAAGAATTGAAATCTAAATATATTTTATTCCTGTAAATATAGTCTCCACGTCACCATGGCCGCTGAAAAGCAACCGAAACGTCAAAAAAAAGTGTAATTATTTAAATAGATTTAAATAATAACAGCTTAATTTTTTTTTTTAAATTATGTAATAGTAGTGATTTCGAATAAACGAAGCTATAAATTCGTATAACTTTATAAACTTTTACTAGAGCTTAAACTAAGCTTGAGAACTATGGCCTAATCCTTGTAACAGTAATAAGAGGCCCGTGTCCAGCAGTGGGACAGTTTAATACAGGGCTGATATTATTACCTATATATGCACAACCGGCGCAGTCATTGTCTTGAGAGCAAATGAACGGGTCTCGACTGAACGTTTTATTACTGACAGATAATTATGAAGTTTGTGCGATGTTGCCAGTCGAACAAATTTAATTATCACTACATATTATAAAACAAAGTTTCCGCCGTATCTGTCTGTCTGTTCGCGATAAACTCAAACACTACTGAAAGGATTTTTATGCGGTTTTCCACAAACAGACAGAGTGGTTTATGAGGAACGTTTAAGTGTATACACAAAACCTTCAAAAACTTTAACAAATTGAATTTTTTTTTTTGGATAACGATAAGTTCCGATAGATGGCGCCGTCGCGTAAACACTAAGTTCGTGTCGAAAGTTATATGTTAATTGCTTTTAAATAAAAATTGCTCGTTAAAAACCTCTTCTAAAGTAGCAAAGTAGACAATAACTCATAAATATATAGCACAAGTGTTATCCTTTAATTATATTCAGTTTAGAAGAATAACTTATGACTAAAGTGAAAGTGATCATAAACAAACAATATTATAAACTACGACTGTCGGTGAGTAATACATGACCTTATTTCACCAAATGAACCAGTAAACATCGTATTAATGAACTAATTGTGTGATTGAGTGCATTTGTGTGATAAAATAAACTTAAAGACGGTTATTTTTTACTAATTTGAACGTCGCGCAGTAACAGCGCGACAGGTGATCAGTAGCGGAACTAAATATATGAACTGTTTTACCGACGACAAGGTGATCAGTCTGGTAACGGAACTAAATCCATGAACTGTTTTACCGACCAATGTCACGACATCTAGCGACTGGTAGTTGAAACTATAGCGATTGTTTTAACATCCTGAGCTCACGCTACGCCTTTGTAGCAGACTTAGCTTACGCTACGCGTTTATAGGCGACCTGATTTGCGTCACGCTTCGTGAGCATAATAACAGCAATATCATTAGAAAGGGAATATAACTTACAAGATGGAGAATATAACTGTACGAAATAAATTGATTAAAGGGAACCTATCGCCTTCACCTAGTAAAGATTTATTGAATTCAACAGTGTTTGATTCTACTATGATGAGTATCCAAAGTGATACGCAAAACTGCGACAAGACCTATTCAGATGACCTTAGACGAGAAATAAATGAAATAAAAGAAAAATTATATAGTGCTGAAACTGAAATTGTAAATCTAAATTGTGAAAACGCCAAACTAAAACAGTCTGTAAAAGAACAACAACGGCAAATAGAATTACTGAAAAATATTACCTGCGCTACTTCGCAGCGGAAAAATAACTCCTCTCCTATCTCGAGGAGAATACTAAGCGTGAGGGTAAACACTCCTCGTCATTCTCCTCTACGGCTAGCTAAAAGTACCTGCCTTAGTAGCCCCAACTCTCATAAAATACAGCAAGAAAGTTCCGAATGTAATATGGATGTTCAGTCAGAAAGCCAACATTCTTACATTGGCAATACAATATGCAGTAAAACAACGTGTGCTTTAAGTTCGGAAAGCCCACCTATTATGACTCCCAACCACAAACACAGAGTAATTATCCTGGATGATGGACATGGTCGGCGACTACGCAACGTACTACAAAACCTACTTGGCTCCGCTTACGACGTGATTTCCTATTTAAAACCAGGTGCTGAAATGAGCAAGATCTTAGAATACTCGAAGAACGAAATAAGCACACTTACAAAAAGCGACTATGTGATTATATTGGGCGGGTGCTGCGATAAAAACCCGTATAATATTGACATTAATCTACATCGCTGGTTGTCGTCAACTGCCAATACAAATGTTATAATAAGCGAAGTACCTAGTAACAGATTTCTGAACGAATCAAAAATTAACTATTTACTACGATTTATCTGTAAGAAATATAAAAATGTATTGTTCATGGATATGAATTACACTAGATTTCCACCAAGTAGACGCAATTATGTATTAAATCTTGCGAGGTCTCTATTGAAAGAAATATTATGTATTCATTATCATTTCAAGGCATTACAATATGATCAAATGTGTCGAATTAAAAATAAAAAGTTTTTTGTAAGCAAATATGTACAAGTAAACTTAGATTCTAACCAAAACTTAATCGATAGGCTTAATACAGATGATTCAAATGAACTAAGTAATAAACAAAGTGAATCCGAGTGTAGAAAAGTCGAAAACCCAAACCAGAATAATTTATTTCGTTTATAGATTCGTCACTATTTTACATCAAAATACTAACGGGTTGCTTAATAAATCTGATATGATTTCTGTTTGCCTTAACGAATTAGCTACCCAGAACAATCCTGTTGACATACTGTGTATCACTGAACACAACATGACGGATGGTGACGAAGTATATCTAAAAATTCCAAATTATAAACTTGCATCCTATTTTATGAGAGGTAGCAGACACGGAGGCTCCTGTATATTAATTGAAAATAATTTGATATATAGAATTCTAAATGACATTGTAAAACTTTCAATTAGCAACACACTGGAATGCTCAGCAATAGAGCTATTAGATCATCAAATAAATGTTCTCTGCATTTACAGGCCACCAAACAACTCTGCAGGCTCCATTGATAGTTTTTTTACAACTCTAAATAAAATATTAAATAACTTATGCTTAAATGGAAAGAAAACCGTAATATGCGGAGACTTCAACATAGACACCTTGAAGCACACAAAACTCTCCATTGATTTTACAGAACTCTTAGCTAGATATAATCTGAAACTAGAATTCAAGCAAGTGACGCGGTTTGCTAGTGAAACGTGTATAGATAACGTAGCACATAACATAAGAGCTTGCAAAGGTACTATCAGGGAATTAACGATGTCAGATCATAATGCACAAATCGTAAAGGTACCAGTCAAAAAGACCTGCACCATAAAATATTGGTATATCTTAAAACGGGATTACTCTCAAGACAATATAGCAATATTTACAAAATATTTGAAACAACTAACCAATAGTGACGTCTATAGCTGTTCTGATGCGAACACTGCCTACAACATTCTCTGATAATTTCATTATGTTGTACAATCTCTGTTTTCCTCAAAAGAAAGTCAAGATACATAACAGATCTAGACCGAAATGGATTTCACGTGGCTTAAAAATATGCAGCAAACGTAAACGCCAACTACTGTGGCAACATAGGAATAATCCCAATCCAGCTACTAAAACTGCTTTCAAAACATATGCAAAGAGATATAAAAATATAATCAAACTGACACAAAAATCTCAAAATGATTACTTTATTAAAACTGCAATAAATAAGAACAAAGCCACTTGGAAAGTTATAAATGACATCAAATCTAAATATCCAAATGAAGGCGTAAATCAATTAATTATCAATGGCAAAATCGTAAACAATCCTCAAGACATTGCAAATTCATTTAATAAATTCTTTCTTGACATCAATGATAATAATTCTAGTGAGCCCCAAAAATCTTCCAATAAACTGACATATAATTCTAATTCAATATTTATGCAACCGACTATCCCGAATGACATTTATAAAATAATAATCGATCTAAAAAATAAAACCAGTGTCGGCTATGATAACATTATGACAAACATTGTTAAAGATGCAGCCCATATCATATCTGAACCACTAAGCTTCATTGTGAATTTATGTATAGAAGAAGGCACTTTCCCAGACAAACTAAAAATATCTGTTATAAAGCCCATATTTAAAAAAGGAGACAAAGCACACATGAGTAATTATAGGCCCATAGCATTAATACGCATTTTTGGAAAAATTTTTGAAAAGGTGATGTTCAACTGCCTCTATAATTTCTTTGAATCAAACAACATTTTTACACCAAATCAGTATGGTTTTCGAAAAAACAAATCCATAAATTTGGCAGTATATAACTTTTTACAAAAAGTACTGACCAACTTGGATAAAGGGCTGCCAGCTCTCGCGCTATACATGGACATGTCGAAAGCTTTCGACCGTGTCGACCACAAAATCCTCTTGAGAAAGTTGTATGCATACGGTGTGAGAGGAAATGTGTACAAACTTATAGACTCATACCTTAGCAACAGGCAACAGTTTACAGAAGTAAGGACGTTCAATCCAAGTAATAAAACAGAAGAAATATATGTTTCTGAATCTGGAACTGCTAAATTTGGCGTTCCTCAGGGGAGTATTATGGGCCCTCTGCTCTTCCTTGTGTATATAAATGACATGCCTTCGGTAACTAATCATGATATCACACTATTTGCTGATGATAGCACTGTATTATTCGTTAATGATAATCTAATCGACTTAGAATCTGACATTAACAAAACAATATTACTTATTATTGAATGGCTTAAAATAAATAATTTAATGATTAATATTGACAAAACAAAAATAATGAATTATAAAATATGAACTAGACGTACAGATGACTTAAAAATACACTATCTAGATAGGAACATTGACGAAACTGAATCAACAAAATTTCTAGGATTACATATTGACAACAGACTAAATTGGAAATTTCATATTGATCATGTATGAAAAAAGCTGGGACAATTTTCATATGCACTACACAGATTAAGCAAAATAGCAAAGCAGTCTACTTTACTAACAGCTTACCACGGCTACGTTAGCTCCACTCTCAGATACGGTGTAATATTCTGGGGCAACAGTACAGACAAGGAGCGCGCCTTTGTTGCTCAAAAACGGTGTATTAGAGCTATATTTAAATTATGTCAAACTGACTCCTGCAAGCCATTTTTTAAATAGATGGAGGTTTTAACTTTGCCATGTGTCTATATATTTGAGGTCGCAGTGTTTGTCAAAAATAATATTGACATGTACAACTATTACACCCGTGAACGACGCAAGGACAAATTACGCACAGTAGCTAGCAAGACTCATATAATGCATGAGAGCATCTTTTGTGCAGCTTCTCGTATTTTTAATAATATTCCAGGGCCCATTCGAATGATTGCAAAAATGGAAAAATTTAAAAAGACACTCCATGATCTGCTATCAAACAAGTGCTATTATTCTATAAAAGACTTCTTATCAGACAAATCTCTGCACCAATATACGAGCAATCCCACTCAGTCGTGATGCGTTCAGTGACCTATTGACATTGTACTCTATTAATAAAATGACTATTGTATAATTCCAATTGTATTGTGTATGTAATATTATTATGTATTTACCTACTATTGTATGCCCTACGGGCGGGACATAGCTGTTCACAATTTATTATATTTCTGCCACCTGTATTATGTACCTACCTATGATCCACAATAAAGATTGATTTGATTTGATTTGATTTGAAATTTGGACTATCTGATCGCCACCGGGGCGGTTACTGATATAAATGTCATCACACACATCATAATCTCTAACATATGTATATCCAAGTTAGTCTATGTAAATTAATTTTCCCCCAACTTAATCAATTTATCAAAACAGTTCGGGATTGTCAATGGATAATGCAATATATTAGAATATCAATATAGTCGATTGATTGTTACTAGTTTCTAACTTCATCTTCGGAAGCTCGTCACACAATGGAAAAACATTCATATATGTATATTACTTATTATATAACTGCGGGATAGACTCAAAAATTAGGAGATCGGCAGGCAAACTGAAGTTGGCTACATAGCTCTCCGGATAGCCAAACTAAAGTGGCAATTGGCAGGGCATATAGCCCGCAGAACCGATGGCCGATACTGGTACAAAGATTCTAGAGTGGCGGCCACGCAGCAGAAGACGCAGCAAGGGTAGGCTCCCCACATAGTGGACCGACGACCTGGTAAAAGTCGCGCGAAGTGGTTGGATGCGGCTCGGCCCAAGACCTTGAGGGAAGTCAGTCTGTGTGAAAAACCTTGGCGGAGGCCAATATCCAGAGTCTCTATCGGTTAAGACGATTTTTTTTATTGTATAGTAGGCAAACGAGCAGACGGATCGCCTGATGGTAAGCGATTACCGCCGCCCATGAACACCCACAACACCTGAGGAGCTACAAGCGCGTTGCTAGCCTATTAAAATTGTCCCTTCCCCCCAGGAGGAAGGTGCGGGGGTTGGGCTTACTATACCCTCACTCACTCGACGAAACACAACGCGCGCTATTTTACACCAGTTTTCTGTGAGGCCGTGGTATCACTCCGGTCGAGCCGGCCCATTCGTGCCGAAGCGTGACTCTCCCACGGTGAAATGTGATGATGAGATAACTAGATTTACGCCTTAAAATTATTCTGTTAATATTTCTACTACTATGATGGTATCAAATCTGGAACCGTGCCCAGTCAATGGTAATAGGCTCATCTTTTATTTCGTGGGTGTTAAAACCATAGCTGATGAAAAGTTGTCTTGATACACCTCTGACTGTAAGACTATGTATATACATAATCATCATACATAAATATACAGTGTGTCCCAGAATATGTGAATCAAATTGTAACGGGACATTCCTTAGGTAAGGACCTTTTAAATGTCCTAAATAAAAATTATGAAAAAAATCATGACCTTTGTGTAAAATAAAAAAATCTAAGTTTTTAAATAAGACTTTTTTCAGACTTTCAACTGCAGGTGTTTCGTTTATGGCTAATCTTAATTTTTTCACTATTATTGATTCGTTAAACTACAAACGACTTTATTTTTAAATTGATTTAGCCTTATGTGTCTGTTTTTTACTTTTTACACAAAGATAAAATTTGTTAATATATATATATATTTACCACAATTGATAGGTCCTTACCTAAGGAATCTCCCGTTACAATTTGATTCACATATTCTGGGACAGCCTGTATAATATGTAAAGCAAATAGAATATTAATTTTTAAATATCTTTAAGAACTAACTACCACTAACGTATAAACTGGTTCACTAAGATGGTCTTTTTTTTTCTTCTCTCTTAGCCTTTATTATTCCCAAGTCACTTGGGGTCGGCTTTTCTGGTCTAACCGGATTTGACTGGATATCAGTTTTTACACGGAGCGGCTGCCACCTGACCTCCGTAACCCGAAGGCTAACGATACCCTAAGGCTAGACCAGTGTCAGGATATTAGAGGGTACTGACTTTCCCAATAACGACTGCCATAGATGTTCATGGCAGCCGGGACCGACGGCTTAACGTGCTCTCCGAGGCACGGAGCAGGCGATAATTGTCAATCAATACGCACATCATTTCGAAAAGTCATATAACTCCCGAAAGTCAGAGGTGCGCGACCTGGGTTCGAACCCGAGACCCTCTGCATTGCAGTCTGTTTGGTCTCCCCACTGAGCTATCGCTGCTACATATTTGTGGATCACACATTATTTTGTCAAATCAAACCCAAATGTCCACATAAAATATATAGTAGACCAATATATAGTAATGTCATACTAACATGGTATGACATTAAAATATGGCCCATTTTTATTGGCGTTATGGTTTTAGTATTCGCCTCGCCACTGCCACAAGCCAAGTCTTGTAGGTTTGAATTCCACACGGGACAAACATTTGTACACCCACAAATGGTTGATCCGAGTCTTGATGTACTTTGTGTCCATTGTTTGAAAAGTCTCCCATGACACAGGAATTATTCCTAGTGCGGCAGAAGTAAAAGAAGAAGTAAACATGTTTAGATATGGTATAAGGTTGGGCGTTCGAGATGCTTAAAGGAAACACTGCTCTTCAAGAGTAAACATTTATCGCTGACTAATATGACATGATACATTTAATAGAGATACACACACATACCTAGGTATAAAGACATACATACACCACAATGGTCGATTTACATCCCTCCACCGCCTACTAAGTCTAAGTATGTACCTATGTAAGTTTATAATATATGTATTAAATTTTACCCGGCAATATAAACAGACGTGAGTCTATATGAAAAAATATGAACCCCTTACTCTTTCATACTTTATCACACACCATACATAATATTCACGCCTTATTCACAAATAAAATAATCTGAAGTATCCTTGTAAACCTTTATAACACTGCGGACGCAAATCTTGGCACATCAACATCCCAAAAGCGTTGGCACAAAGCCGAGCATCAACAAGTTAGCAAGTGGTTATTGGTTTTAATACACAATGCTTTGTGATTTACACTGAGGGATTTTTGATGAGGAAATTATCTTTGTTTCGTCTGAACGTGATGGCTTTTTGCAGCAATGTATTTTGGAGTGTGTATGGAAAGTGAGAGACCTTACTGAGAATAAAAAATAGTTGTTTCTAGTCTGTTCTTTGTGTCCGTTGTTTGTACGTATGCAATTTTCTTTTTTTTTTTTTTACCTCACGCACAACACCGTCTAGCCCAAACTAAGCAGAGCTTGTACTATGGGTACTAGACAATGCATAAACATACATATATTTTTTTTTTTTGTAAATACATATATATTATACATAGAAACACCCAGAACAAGACAAACATCCATATTCATGCACACAAATGTTTGACTTGTGCGGGAATCGAACCCGCGACCTCAGGCGTGGCAATCGGTTACACTAACCACTACGCCATCAAGGCCGACTATGTCGCAAGGGTCTATGTTATAAATAATAATATTCTTATAATTATTTATTCGTTAAACATTTGTTGCGAGGGTGCGTGGCGGGTTCCTCTTCTGCCAATGCTTACCTAAACTATTGCAATAGAGTTGTTGACAATACCGAACTCTTCTGGATAGGGACAGCCGCGTTGTGGGATCCAGGAGTACTCTGACTTAGTATTCTAGTCGTGAATAATTCGTTGGTCCTGCACCTGATATTTCTTGCTGGTCGTGTCGGATTGTCATCCCATCGGTTTAAGAGAGCTAGGGAATAGAGAATATACTTCTGTTTGCGCACATACATGTGCACTTTAATATCTCCTGCGCTGATGGTTAATCTTCGTTAATAATGGCCGCCATAACCAAAACTTGTCTTATTTATTTTAATAGGTATGCATTAATGTTAAAACTTATTAATATAAATCAAAAAAATATTTATTATTATTTTTGAAATGTAATTTATAGTCTTAATATTAAAACTTTGCGGTTATATTATAAGATTAAGGATTAAGAACGTTCCATAAATTTGTAATGAACTTTATATTGGCAGTATGTAACAACGACTATTAAATTATAACTACGAGAGGGTTACACACATTAAAACAGTTCCACAGTAAATTTTATTACACGAACTTGTGAAATAAAACCGTGTTTACAGTTTAACTTCCATTCTGTTATTTTATATTCCTCTATGTTACTGGAAGTAGGTTTATCTGTTATTGCCGGATTAGTTGGGTTATGTTGTCGTAGAAACTGTTAGCTAATTATGTACCTTTCCATTAGATCTGAACGGCCAAGGGCGACCGCTATATTTTAATATCAATTTAACGTAAATTAGAGGGTGATTGGGCCTCCGGCACTCTCACTCGCCGAACGAAACACAATAGTAGGAATACTAGTATTTTACATCGATAGTCTGTGAGAGTTTCGGTTGTTATTTAGCAGTCATGGTGACAAGTTGACCCTGATTACTGATGAACTTGTTAAAATGGTTTCATTTGAAAGCCTAAACACGAGGCTTTAAATATTTTAAACATTATATACAACTAAATAAAACCCTGACTTCTAAATATAATATCAATTAGAAAACAGAATCCTAACTATTATAATTGCGAATGTGAGTTTGTTTGTTACGCTTTCACGCGTTAACTAATCGACTAATCATCATAAAATTTCACATACACGTTGTCAGGAGTACAGAAATGGACATATAATAACTTTCTTCCAAAAAAAAGCCTTGTTCTCGAGGTATAGAAAGTTATTGACAGACAACATCTAGAGTCTAGACTAACGCGAGAGCCGTGGGCAAAATAGTTACGGAAGACAGTGGTTCCTTTTTCTTTCATGCTGAAGATTATTTTTCCGTGGACCCAATCACCATTTAATGTTCTTATTCGAAAGACACAACGATATAATTATAAAGGTTAAACCAGAATGATATCAATTATAAAACAGAATATACAATATAAGTAATTAATTAATTGAGCATGAAATTCTCCATTTCTTTTCAATTCGAATTTAAAAATAACGTAAAAGAAAACTTTACGCAAGGTTTTTCTAGCAGAACATTTTTATTGAACAAATGCAACCAGTTCGCCGTCGATCTCATTTCTTTTAAGTACCTTTATATTGTTTTTACTTCTTAGGGTTCCGTTCTCGTGAACGGGTGCTACTTGCGGTGACTGGTCGGCGTCGGCTTTGTGGATTTCGGTTATTATTTATTACTAATGAAAGTAGTAGAAATCTAGTTCTGCCCAGTCTACTACATGGTCGCTCGTTGTTTTATTTACCTTATGTGAGTAGATGCTCCTATTTTGCCTTGCCTGGAGGAGGCATGAAAAAATCTATTATGTTCTATTTTTTAAGTTTTAAGCTTATGTATGTTCCTTTCAGTAGTAGGCAAATGGTTTAATGATTGCTGCTTTTCACAAACATAATTTGTAAAACAAGCAGCATTATAAAATTCACTATTAAAAAGAGTGGCCGCGAGTTTCTTCCCCACTCTTCTCATTGGTTCAACAGCCTTGCTTTGCTGAACGTGGTCACAAGTAAATTTAAATACATATTATTTTTTAATTAGTGACCTTGACCTTCATAAGTGTAACCTAATGAATAAAGATATTTTGATTTGATTTGATTTGCCCTACTACTACAAAGCTTCCGTTCGTCTGTCTGTCAGCGGGTTGTATCCTATGAACCGTAATAGTTAGAAAGTTGTTATTTGCACAGAGTGTGTATTTCTATTGCCTTGGTGGTGGAGCGGTAGTGAATGCGACTGCTATGCATGAAGGTTAGAATCCTGGAGCTGGCCAGCAAAATATTACTGAGTTTTTTCTGTTAAGAAATCTCAAGAGTAGCCCGGATTTAGAGAGTTAGCGGTGGTAGAACACTCCCATGCCTCAGTAAACACGTAAAGCCTTTGGTCTTGCGCCTGATCTCTTTCCGGTCGACTCACTGGATCATAAGATTTAGAATACGGAGAGTGCACTTGTGTTTGAGCACACACTTGTGCACTATAATATCTCTTGCACATGCCAGTTTCCGTTAAGACAGCGGCTACGCCGTGAGTGAAACTGGGTCTGGAGGACATAATTGTTATAATCCTAACTAATATTATAAATGTGAATGTGAGTTTGTTTGTAACGCTTTCACGTTTTTTTTACCTACTCCACTGATCATCATGAAATGTTGCATTCACTTTTTCAGGGAACAGAGGGAGACATAAGATACCTTTCATCCAGAAAAAAGTACTGTCGCTTTTTTTTTTTTTTTTTTTTACTTGGGGGAATGCTTTGACGCATACCTCTCCGCGACTGTCGCTAATCTAACCCAACCTAACCTAGATTTACGCGAGCGAAGCCGCGGGCAAACTCTAGTAACAAAAGAAAAACATAGTGTTATATATTGTACGATGGTACGGAACCCTTCATGTGCGAACCCGACTCTCACTTTAATGTTTTTTTTATATCTGTTTACGTAAAAGCTTAGAGGCGTAATATGCTATTGGCATAATTATTTTCTTTAAAAAGTGTGTGACCACATAAGTGGCAAGCTAGCATGGTCTGTCTAGTATGGGTATTATTTGTATGCTGATGATATTATTGAAAAGGCATAAATGGTTTTGGGCAGCGGTGGTGATACGATTGCTGTGTAAAAGGTCTCGGGATCGATTTTTGGGTCGGTAAAGTGTTTTTTCGGTAAGAAATTCTCAGTAGCAACACGGTACCTGATACTGTGCCTAGTAGATGGCAATAGACCCACCTCCTGTTACTTGAGACATAGACTGAAAAAATCTTAACAGAAAACCTGAGACCTCATGCACAGTAGTCGTATTTATAACCGCTGAACCACCGAGATAGTTAGAGGCAAATTATATTTTTGTGGTGAGACTTATGCAAAAAACTGTTTTATTCCCTTCTGCGCCATGTATAAACTTATAAGCTAATATAATATAATAAATTAATTTACCTAAAATCCGAATTTAAATTATAATTTACTTAGCTAGTTACTTAAGACATCATCTACCGTTTTATTTAGAACAAAACAATAATTATTCTCATTAATTATAATAACAATCGGTGCATAAAACATAATTTAAAATTAATTACCAACAGTGGGAGCCGAAATATATTGTTTAAAAGCACTTTTCTTTAGGTTAGACACACACTATGAAAGCGATAATATAACAGGAGTATTGCTATAATGTCACCGAGTATAATTATTTTTGACTATATGGCGTTGGGGTTTGTGTGATTTATGTTTTTGCTCAACGATCTGTATTAAATAACTTCATTTATTTAGGCCACAAAGTCACACTTATGAATTTTAAAATAACAATTACTAAATAAAACTATAAATTTACATTCACCTGTAGTCATGTCATGTCGGTAAGGTCATGGAGTTTACAAGTCTTAAATAAAATTATAAATGCAGTGTGAGTTTGTTTGTGCCGCTTTCACGCCTTAACTACTCCGCCAATCATCATGAAATTTCGCATACACCTTATTAGAGATATAGAAAAGGACATAGAGTACCTTATAACCAGAAAAAACTTACTGTTCCCGAGCAAAGCTGTGGATAAAAGCTAGTTAAGAGATATTTTTTCAGCTTAGCTTCCGGCGGTATGATGGTGCCCTAAGAACCAGTCAATTTGTATGAAATACGGGCTCCCGGAACAAGTTTTCTTTGAAATTAATTAAGCTTTATTAGGTTTTTATATTGTTTTTAATTTTTAATTTCGGTAATGAAAGGAAGCTCTAAGATGAGGATGGCCTGTCAGCTGCTTTTTTGTGAAGTCGTGAAAACAATTATTTTCTTTTTCTTTATTAAAAATACAACTTTTTTGTTAGGAATATTGCTCTTATGTCTATCGGAAGTATTTTTTATGGTACTCGAGACACGTGGTTATAAGCTATCCGTAGATCATATAAATGTTTGTCAGCTACGTGGATCAAAACAATTGCATTTGGCGTTTCGGCAATCATGATGTTGTTCTTGTAAACGACAGAAGAAAAACATACATACATAATTTATTTATTTAAGGACAACCAACAAAGCAAACACTTAAATAATGTGATAAAACATAAAAACGGATACATTACATACTGCTGCCTTACATATAGGCTGCAACGGCATCACTAAAAATAAATAGCATTATCTATGTTCATGTGTTAATGAATGACGAAGAAGTGAGATGTGATTAATCACACTAAAGAAACGTACAAGCAACTAATTCCGTTGCTATAAAAACTAATAATAACCATAAGAAATTCCATGCATTGTCTACAAATAAAAAAGTAAATTTAAATGGAAAATATTGATACTTTCATTATAATTAATTCAAAAGATTGAATAAATTGGTAAACAAGAATTTGACGCGTGTAATAGTAAGCAATATTCCTAGTCTATAAATTCTTGCTACACCAGTATGTAAGTCAGTGCCATTGTCTCTCTAAAAAAAGTTACTGTACTGGTCTCCTACTGACACCTAACTGCATTCTCAAGAAGCCTGCAAGCTCTACTCCTCCCATCTACATCTTCTTTAGATATTTTCTCAGTCATACCTACCTAGCTCATAGCCAGTTGCACTCACAGATCAGTTAACGAATAGCGAGGTTAAGCAACGTTGAGTGCGGTCAGTCTATAGATGGGTGACTGCTTAGTGGTATTTCATCTGAGCGTCTCCGTGCTTCAGAGGGCACGTAAAAAGTCGGTCCTGGTTGTTGCTAAATTGACAGCAGTCGTTAAGCCATGTCAGAGGCCTACAGGCGGCTTGAACAACTCTTGACAACAGATTGGCCACTAACCACACGAAAAAGAAAGAAAGAAACCTATCTACCTCAGGTAATATAAAATCTTAAGTATTATTAAAGATGCCGCTGAAAAACGTTACCCAATAATCAGCATAAGAAAATGATTCAAGGTCAAAAATTATTTTAGGTCACAAAATAACACTAATGAAGCTACATTTAGATTATCAGCTAAGCTGAGCCTATGTGAAGGTACCTGGAAAAATTCACGATCACTTTTTTAATACGCCAATCAAATATGATTTTAGTATTTTACAACTTATATTAACAAGGTTTCGTATACCATACCATACCGTCATACTATATATTACTGACTAAATAAATAAATAATTACGAAATAATATTAAGAGGATAGATTAATTTGGGTTTAGTAGTTATGTTTAATAGTCATTGACAATAGACAGTAGGATAGCATTATTCTCAATTCGATTCTTAGTTTGGGCGAAGCGTTTTCCTGTTAGACAATTTGCAGAAGCTGCATGATGTCTAGAAATAGTCCCAAAAATCATACCAAATTGTAGCTTAAACATAATTCTGCTTCTTTAGGGATTCACAGTCGTAAGTTTCCATCTGTATACACAATAACTTCCCGACATTACAAGCAAATTGTAAAGCCACTTTATACGAGCGTATCTGTTCGTATCTTGCACTCGCACTGCCAATAAATACTTCCAAATTGATATTTTATTGCTGAAGCCAGGGGAAATTGATATCACTGCGACGATAAAATTTATTATTTGTATGTTATATATGAGGATGTTTGTTTTTATGAGAGTATTTTGAAGTTCATGTGAGGCTAACAAACCGGTGGAGCGATCAGTTGCGTCTTATACCACGGAGTCATTCTTTGGTGTGTGACTCCATCGAATAGATACCGATGATTTTGGCAAGGTTAGGGTCCTTTTATATTAGCAATTTGACATTGATTCAGAATAGTTGGCCAGTGACATACTGGCTAGTGGCTGGTGGTCAACGAATCAGATATAAATAAAGCTTTGTACTGCCAAGTTGAGAGCTGATAAGAATAGGATCGGGAGGGGGAGGGGGAGGGATGCACTAATATATATTATGCACTATGTAACATCATGAAATTTAGATAAATGGTTATAAAATTATGATTACAAAAGTATGAATTAGGTGAAAGCTGAAATTGTGATTGTATTTTAAATATCAGCCATCTAAAGATGGTTTTAAAAACAAGAGAATCCGTGTCAAAACTACAGCAGACAAGTATAAACCATTTCAATATTTGAGTTTTGAAGTCATATGGTTATCATGATTTCAACTTCTCCACGCGTGACTTGGTAATGCGGCTCCGGCTTCTCAAACCATCGATGTCGCATCATTTACCATCCGGGCAATTGACAGCCTTTTACCCGCTTTCCTTCTCTTCTCACATGTGTAAGGGACTATTACGGTATTATTTAATCATATACAGTCAGTGGACCACCGTTGAATGACTGTTATTCTGTGGTGGTCCACTGCTATGTCCAAAGGTACAAAATACGTTTACTCGCATTACATGCACTGCTAATAAGCTATCACTACTTACTAAATAGTTTCTGATTGCTGATAATATAAGACCTATATTATAGATGACAGAATATATGTAGTCTTGTTCGAATACCGGCGCTCTGCCAATTTTGCCGATGAGTTTTCTACTCCTAACGACTTCCAAACTTCAGTCATAATATATTCAGATTTACGCAGAAACTACAAATTCCAGTCTATATTAAATAGTTTTGAGTATGTGGGACTCATACATAATGTTTGGTCTAATGGTACTGTTTAAATTAGTTATTTAATATAAAATGTTGTGTGCGCCGGCCAAGTTCTTAAATAACGAATCTGAGGAGCTTTGTATAATTTGTGCTAGCATCTGGCAATGTTGTGAACGATTATAAAAATGATTATAAACAATAAGATTTAAGGCTTCGCTCGCGTAAATGTAGGTTAGATTTGTAACAGTACTTTATCCTATATGAATTTTATGTTCTTTTCTGTTCTCCTGACATTAAATTAAATGAAATGTATGCGACATTAAATGACTATCGGTCGAGTAGTTAAGGAGTGAAAGGAAAGTAAAGAAATAAATAAACTCACATTCGTATTTATAATTTTAGTTAGGATACTATTTCTATGCTAAGGATATCCCTGTGTCAAATAACGGACACAAATAACATCCAGACTTGGAACAACTATTTATGGATCACAGATTTCTGTTGAAATTAAACTACTATATACGAATTTTATAGCGTTGTTTATTTTACACTTTATTACATAATTTAGAAACTGTTACACTACTAGATACTATTGAACTTTACTAATTTTTAAGCTAATTAAATTATTAAAACTATTTATATTTAAGTTAACACTTTCCCCGACGTTTCGATTGCTTTTCAGCAGCCATGGTCACGGGGAGACTGAAATTATTTATTATAGAATTTCAATGAATAACATTCGCGTAAACAGAAGACAACATATTTTTGTCTTGTGTGGGGATAGCACCCGTAATGCTCGCTGCTCAGGCTGTAGTAATCGTATATGGCCGCCAAGCCATATTAAAGTATAAAGTTAAAAATTAACCATAAATGAGGACAAACATTTATTAAACATTAGTGTGAATTTAACTCTGTGCTGTAGCACTGAGATTACTATTATAAAGGCACGCACGATCGATCGCTTTACAGAGATGTGTTGCAAGCGAGCAGTACAGAGAAAGAAGTAGTTTTTTGAAAGTATGCTGATACCTTTTTTTTTACGTGGGGGAATGTTTGAAGCATTCCCCTCCGCGGGGGCGGGCGGAGGGGTTATGTCGAACTCGCCGGGGTAACAGAAAGATGTTAAGAAGATAATGTACCTCCCGGAATACCGACTAAACCTACCACGGTGTTCCTCGACAAAACCACTATCGACAGGGCCGCGCGAATCACTTGCACATGCGGTCGCGACCAATGCTGATACCCTTACAGAATAGTATTACAAGCAACCACTGGCTTTTTTTTTTTTACGTGGGGGAATGCATGACGCATACCCCTACATGGGGGCGGGCGGAGGAGTTATGTCGCACTCGCCGGGGTAAAATAAGATGTTGAAAAGATAAAGGACCACCCGGAATACCGACTAAACCTACCACGGTGTTCCTCGACAAAACCATCGACGGGGCCGCGCGAATCACTTTCATATGCGGTCGCGACCCCGCCGAGGTTTCGGCCCGCCGTATGAAACGGCAGGCCACTACACGAATAGACCTACCCAAAGGCACTTTTCACAAATTTTCCCTAATGTCCCCCCTAGAGGGGAGACGGACTCGACACAGAGGCGCGCGTGGGAACACGCACGCCGCCTCTCGGACCTGGTGCTGAACGGATGGCGGGCAGGCCCACAAAGCCCGCCACCCCCAGGTCAAACCTCAGGGTGGCTGGAGGTCGTCTCGCGAAGCATCCACTGGCTTTTTTTTTTTTTTTTTTTTTAACTTTGTGGATTGCTTGATGCATACCCCTCCGCGGGGCCGGGCGGAGGGGTTATGTCGGACTCGCCGGGGTAAAAGAAAGATGTTAAGAAGAAAATGTACCTCCCGGAATACCGACTAAACCTACCACGGTGTTCCTCGACAAAACCACTATCGACGGGGCCGCGCGAATCACTTTCACATGCGGTCGCGACCCCGCCGAGGTTTCGGCCCGCCGTATGAAACGGCAGGCCACTACACAAAAGACCTACCCAAAGGCACTCCTCACAAATTATCCCTACTGTCCCCCCTAGAGGGGAGACGGACTCGAAACAGAGGCGCGCGTGGGAACACGCACGCCGCCTCTCGGACCTGGTGCTGAACGGATGGCGGGCAGGCCCACAAAGCCCGCTACCCCCAGGTCAAACCTCAGGGTGGCTGGAGGTCGTCTCGCGCCCTCCGGCGCCCGGCTCTGCGGTTGGGGAGAGGGTTCAAACGCTCCCTCTCTCGCTCCGCCGCCTCCTTGATGGAAATGACTTCCTCACAAAAGGAGGCGACGGCGTTCCACGACCTCTCGCTCCGGACCATAGACTGAACTACAGCCGGAAGCGAGAGGGCAACCAATCCGACTGCCGCGATCAATTCACGGCGCTGCGATGCCCAGGCGGGGCAAACCGCCAAAGTGTGCAGCGCCGTGTCCTCAACAACGTCGCGGCAGTCGCCGCAGTGGTGACAACCGGGCGTCTCTTGCCGGCGTATACGACACAGGAACTGGCCAAAACAACCGTGGCCAGTCATTACCTGTGTCAGCCGGAAGGTGAGGGCGCCATGGCGCCTCTCTAGCCACTCTTCAAACACGGGACTTACCGCCACGATCGTGGCGTGCCCGGCTGGCTACAGTAACCGCTTATCATCAAGTGATTTAACAGTCAACTTGATTATAATTACGAAAGAAATCCTAAAGTCAAAGGTATTTTTTTTTAAGACATTATCTGTACTATTTATAATAAAATACATTGAAACATCAGACACAAAAAACACGTAACAATAATTCACAAAATCACACACACATTATTCATTTTCTTATATGAGTATCGAACCCACAACACTCGGTACAGTGGAAATGATGACTTGACCATTTAACCCATAACGTCATACGTGTAGTCAATTAAATCATACATTTTACTTAATTAGGCGAAAGATAAAGAAAATCATTTATTTATAAAGCAGTATTGTTTGACAAGGTGACCACGAATTGTATGGTTTCATTTTTGGCAATAAGGGACAAATTGAGTAACGAGAGCTTAGCCGGGCTTTTACAAAAATGTTTTTGTTTGACCTGTAAATTACAAAAGTAAAATAAAAATATTTTGATATAAATATCTGAGGACTTCATTGAATATTTCGAATATTTTAAAATATTTCAGCTATTTAGGCAAAATATTTTATTATTTTATTTTAAATATTTCTGTTTCTACAGTAATGTGTCAAAATCCATACATACTTAGATTCAAGCCTATTTGTTAGTTAGCATGTATAACACCCACATTTTTCTAGCTTATCTATAGATTCCATGTTATACGGGCATGTCTATATATAAAAGTTAATATCAACGTGACATAGAAGCTGTTTATTAAATAAATACATACATATCCTCACATTTATGTCCCCAAAAGTTTAGACAGAAGGCTATTACACCCTGATATCGCCAACTACTAACGGACAGACCTACACCACACTAGGTCTCACGACTCACTTTATAGAAGGCGGACCTATTGCCGTCTACCGGGCACAGTGCTAAATTCTGTACTAAGAACTTCTTGACTGAAAACCCAATACCACTTACCTGGCCGAGGTGTTGCTTCCGACGTCGTAGTGAAGGCCGCGGGCAGGAGAACGGGGATCTTCTGCGCGCCAGCCATTGAGTCGGAGCGACTCCCTCTGTCGTGCCAGAGCGTCGACCGCAGGCATTTCTTGCCTGCGTTAGGCACTGCTGAGTCGATAGTGGGTCGCTGATCTAGTTCAAGTTCCAGTAATCCACCCACCTTTCAAGCAAATTGACATACCGTTGTAAGTTTAGTCGGTACGACCTGGGATGTTCTATCTTTTCCGCTCCCCTTTTTCCGTGGAGCGGTGTGCGTAAATGCATTCCATTACGACAAAAAGAAAAGAGGTGAAGGTTGTGAAACTCCATAGGCTTCGATCATCATTTACCTTTATTAATCGTATCATCTTACTTATCAAAAGCAAATCAAATTTTACGATTTAATTTAACGCTAGCTAGACGCTATAAAAATCTAATATTGACTGGTATTTAAAATTAGAAACTTCGATAAATTTAATTATCCTTAAAATTTCGTAATACAAACGGGAGTCGACAAAGTCTTAGGGTGAAACTTGTGAACAGTAATTATATTAATTCAAGCCTAAGAGAGTGCTAGATATTTTAAGAAAGGTTAGGCACAACGGAGTTTTACAAATATCCTAGCAATATTATGATTGTAAAAGTTTATGAAAGCGTTTGTATAATAAAAATATTTCTAAGCGCTTATTATATAAATTCTTCAAATATGGTTTCATTTACTGTTTTTAAAATAAATACATGTACCTACTAAACATTTTCAAACAATTTAAATTTATTTTTTCTTCTTTCGTCTTCCTGTGACCATGGCTGTTTAAAAAGCAATCGGAACGTCAGGTTGAGTTAACATTTAAATAGATTATTTTATTTTTAAACCGTACTTAAATCCGTGTATAATAGTTTATTTACAATGTGCTTCTAACATTTGCATACATGTAACACAATATTAGCGTTCTTGGTAAACTTTCCAACTACGCTAATTTACTTGTGTTAAGAGTAGGTTCACGTCGGTGCAATGAGAAGGATTCGAACTCACAAGCACAAACAAATCGATCGCAAATCCAATGCCTTATTCATTGAGCTACTACTTATAAACATATTAAGAATATTTTTTAAGCAATTTCTTGTTTTAACAAGACAATTCCTACACTAAAAATTAATCCTGTGTCGCGAGGGATTAACGAATATTCAAACAACGGACACAAAGAGCACTCAGACTCAGAACAACTATTTATAAAAGAGGAATTTTTCAACATGTATTGTATTAGATAATAAGTACTTACCTTTGTGAAAGAGGATATAAATATCTTAATTATTACTATTATTATTTTTATAGGAAAAGGCGTGTCACGGAAATCACAAACATTAACGGATACAAAACACAATCATTGTATATATATATGTATATATCATACAAAGGAATTGTTCCTCATGAGATTTAAACCTACAACACAGCCTTAGTAAATCGCTCACTGCTACCATTAAAATATTGCCAGAGAAATCTTCAGTGTGACACAATGTATTCCGTTCGCAAGGTCGCTGAGTCCCATAATAGTAGTTGAGAGTGGAGTGCACTCAATGCACTTTAGTTGATCACGACTAAAACGAACAATGGTTATCCTTGTCGACTTTGGAATGGAAAACCGTTTGGTTAACTGACTAGTTTTTTCTTTTAGATAAGGTTTAATTTTAAATGTAATGTTTTTTTTTGGGGAATGCATTGACGCATGCGCCTCCGCGGGGGCGGGCGGAGGGGTTATGTCGGACTCACCGGGGTAAAAGAAAGATGGTAATGATGATAATAATGGACCTCCCGGTAATACCGACTAAACCTACCACGGTGTTCCTTAACAAAACCGCAATCGGCGGGACCACGCGAGTCACTTTCACATGCGGCCGCGACCTCGCCGAGGTTTCGGCCTCCCGTGTGAAACGGCAGGCCATTACACAACAAGACCTACACTTCAGGCACTTCTTACTTTTAAAAGCCCTACTGTCCTCTGACACGAGGCGCCCGTGGGAACACGCACGCCGCCTCTTGGACCTGGTGCTGATCGGATGGCGGGCAGGCCCACGAAGCCCACCGCCCCCAGGTCAAATCTCAGGGTGACTGGAGGTCATCTCGCGTCCTCTGGCGCCCGGCTCTGCGGTTGGGGAGTGGGTTTAAGCGCTCACTCTCCCGCTCTGCCGCCTCCTTGATGGAAATGACTTCCTCACAAGAGGCGACGGCGTTCCACAATCTTAAATGTACTTCGCTTAATTAACTATGCAAACATATAATAAAACTGATCGATGTTTTTACATCCTAACTAATTTTATAAACGAGATTTTGCCCACGGTTTCGCTCGCGTAAATGTCGGTTATGTCAATTTTATATCCCTCAGTAACACTACCATTTTATAAATGAAAGATATCCCGTGTCGTTTCTTATACTCCTGAAAAGTGTATCCGAAGTTTCATGATGATTGGTCGAGTGTGTGAAGGAGTAACAAATAAAATCATTTATAATATTAGTTAGGATTAACATGCGAATGCGAGTTTGCCGATCATCATGAAATTTTACATAAAAACGTGTATGCAAAATTTAATGATGATCGGCAATACGGAGAGAAATTTATTGAAAAACTACATTAACGTGGGTGTATTGGAGGCAAAACTTTTATAAAAGCTATAAAAGCCAAAACTATTAATAATAATAATAATATCAGTCCTTTTTTAAACTGTCCCGCTGTTAGCAATAGTCCTATGCCTACTGAGGCTAGTGCCGCCGTAGCTGTTCCATCCCACCTTAGATTAAAATTCTCGAATTCTCCTGTGATAAGAGAAACATAATATGAGCCCTATATTATATTGTACCACTTCTGGGCACGTGCTTCTTCTCAGTGTAAGAAGGAATGAATTATTTTTAGAATTTTTGTCTGTTTTGTCTGTATTTGTAGGCGCATCACGTCAAACTCTCTCGCACGTTCGGAATCTGGAACTGTGCCCGATAGATGGCAAGACGTTCGCTATTATGTGAAAATTTAAAAAGCTTGTTGAAATGTAGATGTGATATATCTTTGCGTACCTTTTTTTTACCTTTGGGATATAGATATATAGTGGGCAAAGGATACAAAAGAATGGGTATACGACTATTATAGCAAGCAATAATAATAAAAATTAGCAATTTTTAAATTTCTTTTCGTCCGTAATAATAAGTAAGTTTTTATTATTTTTAAAGCACCAGGTTAATGTTATTAATTATTGTTTATAAATTGTTGTTCTCATGTAAGTGATATAATATATTATCTAAATGAGAAATAAAGTTCGTTAAATGACGCAATAGTTTATATATATGAATAGAATTTCAACTCTAATATTCTACCTACCCTACCGGGTCCAATTGTGTGTCTAAACCATCCAGGGACCCACTCATGCACATAAAGAAATTCATCGATTTTAGATCAGACGCTAAGGAGTAGTTCAGTGACATTCACACGCACAGAAGAGTTATATTCTAACTAATATTAGAAATGCGAATGAGAGCTTGTTTGTTTTTTTGTAACGCTTTTTCGCCTTAACCACTCGACCAATACTCATGCAATTTCACAAATACGTTGTGAGGGCTACAAACATTGAGTAGTTACTCTATGACCTTTTTTACATTGAGAAAGTTTTCATAATGTAGGTACCTACTGTTACCAAAGCAAGCTAGCACTTATATATAAATATTCTTTGACTTACAAGCTGGCCTGCCTACCGATTATTTAAAATCGTTCTAAACTTATCGACTCAATAATTCTTTGATGGATTTGGGCTAAATTCGGTCCGCCATCGAAAAGTTAAGTTACTTGATCGTCTATCGATCGGAGCTGAACGACTATACGAGTCAGTTCACACCAACTTTATAATCCGATGCTGGACCCTTATCACGATATTTTATTTATTATACCGTATCAAATTCTGTTCAGAGAATATATTTTCTTTTTTGTGTTAGGGTCTTTATTTTGTTGGTATTTTCAATATTCGTCAGTAGCGATAGCCTAGTGAAAAGTCAAAATCAAAAATCATTTATTTATTTAGGTCACAACGTAACACTCATGAAAGTTCAGGAGTAAGTATGTTTACTAAATTCACAGGATTAACATTTATGTTAGTTGCTGGGTTCAGGCAAAAGTTTGATCCTATGAGAAGATACTTGCAAGAAACGCACTGTTATGAAAACCGTTGGACTGCCACGCAGAGGTATCGATCCTAAGACACATATTTTAGCTTTTTGAAGTTATATGCGTATTATTCAGACAATTATCGATCGCTTTAATGGTGAAGGAAAACATTATGAAGAAACCTGTATATCTGAGAGTTCTATATAATTTTCTTAAAGATTTGTGAAGTCTGTCAACCCGCATTGGGCTAGCGTAGTGGACCATGATGTAACCCTTCTCACAGTGATACAGACTGATATTATTATATGGCTCCTGCCTCTTCTCAATAATAAAAAACAAGAAAGTTTAGACCATATTCTACCACGCTGGCATAGTCGCCAAGAGTAAACACACTTTACATATCTTCGTAAACATAGTATGGAGCTCTCAGGTTATTTCGCAAAGATTTCCATCACAGTTAAATCGACACTAAATGACAATTTAATGTGCACTTAACTTCGAAAAGTCAGATATATGAGTCTCGTGGGATCGAATGTGAGATCTATACATTTCACTACATTGGCAAGCGGCTAAGGTAACCGCTGATCACTAAGCAGTGTGTTTACTACTTCTTTACTTTACCTTCTTACTTGTATAGCATCGATAGTGTAATGGGAGACCGTTGGAGTGCCATGCAGAGGCAGCGGCAGAGGTCTCTAGTTCGAACCCAATGCACGCATCTGTGACTTTTAAAAGCTAATGTGCGTATTAAATAGTTAATTATCGAAGGCATCGTGAAAACGTTTGACATAACGACTAGCGCTGGCGAGAGGCCAAACAGATTGTAATATCACGGATGTTCAGCTAATTATACAGATTTATATAGTGGTAGGGCGATAGCCTAGTGGAAGACCGATGGACGCAGAGGTCTCGAGTTTAATCCCAACGTGCGCATTTAACTTTCAAAGTTGTGTGCGTATTCATTAGTTAGTTGTCACCCGCTATAGTCCAGGAAATCATTGAAAGGAAATCTGCATGTCTGCGAGTTCTAAACAATGTTCTCAAAGATATGTGTAATCCGTCAACTAGCTCTGGGCCAGCGTGGTGGACTATGTCCTAGCCCTGCTGCCCTTCTACTGGATACGGGCCTTTTCTCACAGTGAAAAATTGCTCGTTCCCAGGATTAGAGCAGCTTATATACAGAGCTGTATAAAAATACATAACATTTTAATTACATACGCTTACTTCAAACAATTTCATTCCTATTTTTCCCGACATTGAAGCCAAGTTGCACCAATTTCGACCTTGTATTAAAAATAAGGGATAGGCGATACTTTAGATAAATTGTCGCAACGTGAAAGCAAACTCCACGCCTATCAAATTAGGTCGAGACTAACAACAATTTTCGTTTAATTCAAGTTCATTTAAAGCGATATCTAACAAAGTGGAGATGAGTGAAAAGAGCATACATATGGCGGCTTCGATGGCGTATTGGTTTGTGTAAACGACTGCCACGCCTGAGACCACGGGTCCGATTCCCGCACAAATCAAACATTTGTGTGCATAGACATGGATGTTTGTCTTGGTCTGGGTATGTCATCGCTTCGGAGGGCACGTAAAAAGTCGGTCCCATTTGTTGTCAAATTGACAGCCGTCGTTAAGCCATGTCAGAGGCTTGAACAACTCTTTGACAACAGGTTGGCCACTAACCACACGAAAAAGAAAGAAAGATGGCGTGGTATTATACATATTTAATAATTATGTTTGTACCATTCAGTACTAAATCTGCAAGGAATTATGATGCAGTGGAAGCGGTTTATTTCCTCTGGTAAAATTTAGCGTCAATATGTGAATGACACTAATGCCACGATGCGTAGCTCCTATAAATAATAAATACACTCACCATAAAGTTTCTTTCTTCAAGCGATGGCTGTGGATCAAGGGTTACACAATGAACAATAAAACGGCCCGAAATACAGTCAAAGGCTTACCCAACCCTTAGAACAGCGGACGTCTTCACAGGCGGGCGGTGACAGCAACACACGCGGACACCACGTGTTTCACAAAGGTTCCAAGTTCTTATGCAAATAACACAAATAAACTTAACACAAATGTTTATAACACAATATAAGACAATAGATTTTAAGGCGAGGAGTCACCTCAACTCGCGAACTAACGGTCTTGCCCACGCAAAGACGCGACAACCACGTGCGAGGAAATTATAGTCGAGATCAGCAATATTTCGATATTCACTACGATAGAGGCGTAATAATGTTATGATTACTCCGATAATGGCCCGGTGATCATGACAATTAAATTAGATCATTCCAGAACTTCTCGTGGACTCAATTCAATGCGCTTAAACATTCCCAACGGAAGTGCAATAAGTTAACAAGACAACCAGTGGCATTTCACATTGACACTTGACGTTTCGTTCAACAATTATTTAACTATGGGCCAAAGTTGCAAGTAGCAATTGCGTCTGGACGGAACAATATTCCTACTTACATTTATGTTCTTTAAATAGAACGAAATAAATATTTAATCAATTATTATTCACACTTATATCCTGGAAGGTGTCAGAGCAAGTGTATTACACCTACTTTCCAGCAGCTATGGTCTTAGGTCACAATCTTTCACATTTTTAATAATTATAGGAAGCAGGACGCCAAACTGTTTACATAATAATATCTGTTAAATTTGGATCCTCATACCTCTGCCGAATGATCAAGGTATGGAATTCCCTGCCAAGGCACGTGTTTTCTTCTTCCTTCAATCCTGGGTCCTTTGAGCGGGGCGTGAAAAAGCACCTTCTCCGTCTGTCTTCACCGTCAAAGTAGAGAACTAAACATCGCCTCGGTTGCTACGTGGACGGTGTGGAGGCCACTGCTCTTAGACCACACGACTGCTTACCGTCAGGCGGAGTGTGGTAATTTTGACGAGGAAAATAAAAATAAAAAAACTGTAATTAATTATCACTCTGCTTTGCACGGGCCTCTTCTCAATGTGAGAAGGGTTAGGATTAGGAAGGGGTAAGCTGGCCCAGTGCGGGTTGGCAGACTTCACAATGACATAACTTAGAGAACATTATGTACCACTCTTAGACATGCAGGTTTCCTCACGATGTTTTCCTTCACCGTTAAAGCGAGTATTTAATACGCACATAACTAAAAGTCAGAGATGCGCGCCCTATGATCGAACTCGAGACCTCTGCATAGCAGTCCAACGGTCTCCCGCTAGGCTATCGCTATTTAAAAGTGTAAACAGTTCACTCTTTATTAAGAAACAAACAAACAAACAAACATGTCGGCCTCGATGGCGTAGTGGTTAGTGTAGCCGACTGCCACGCCTGAGGTCGCGGATTTGATTCCCGCACAAGTCAAACATTTGTGTGCATGAACATGGATGTTTGTTTTGGTCTGGGTGTTTCTATGTATAATATTATGTATGTATTTACAAAAAAAAAAACGTATATAATATGTATGTTTATCCATTGTCTAGTACCCATAGTACAAGCTCTGCTTAGTTTGGGCTAGACAGTGTTTTGTGTATGCGGTAGAAAATTATTATTATTATTTAAAGACTTTCACATCCTGCTTTCTCCATTTATTATAAACTAGCTTCTGCCCGCGGCTTTGTTTGCGTAAAAGTAGGTTACGTAATGCTAGTAACAGTGCCTTTGTTTTTAAATAAAATATAGCTATGTTACTCGGTGATAATAAAGCTTTCTAATGGAGAAAGAAATTTTAAAATCGATTGAGTTGGTTTTGAGTTAAATCCTTACAAACAAAAAATCTAATCTTTCCTCTTTTAATATTATTGTATATTAGGCGATTCCATTGAAAACTTCTAACATATAAGTAGTAAAAAATCCTTCAACCATTGAACCGCAACTTTGACAAACCTTGCAGTCTCTACAAACAACCTTCTCACCTCTAACCTAAACTTTAGAACCCTTACAAATAACATTTAAAAACGATACAAATTAAATTATCTTTTGGTTAAATTTGGGTACAACAAAATGTTCGGCACAACCAAGCGTTTGAAGTTGGCTTGCAAAACATTATATGAGCAGAGAAATTACTGAAGAGTTACACTTTGAGAAGTGGACTTCTGATGAAAATTTGTAGATGTTTTTCTTAAAGGGGTGTTAGATTGAATAATAGATAGGAAAATTTCAGCGTCACAAGCTATTTTAACCGACTTAAAAAAACGAGGAGGTTCTTAATTCTACTGTGTGTTTGTTTTGTATGTTTGTTACGCGATTACTTTACAAATTATAAATTGGCTTTTGAAGAATATTGCTTCAGTCTTTTTAAAAAAGCAATATTGTCAATAAATAATATAATAATTTGTGGTGCCCTTCAGCAAAAGTGTTTTATTTTCTAATATTTAGTTTAAGTTTGTACACGTAGGTATAGTTTTGAAGACGGTTATAGTGCTTTTTTCTAAAATCAACTTTCCTTGTAATTGACTTTGAATTTTTATATCAAAGACAATTCCTGCGTCGCGGGAAAGTTTACAAACATTCAAACAACGGACACAAAGATCACCCAGACTCGGAACAACAATTTGTGGATCAAATACTTGTCCCTTGTGATAATCTAACTCTAAATCACACCCAACTTTCTATAACGTGTGGGGATTGAATCCACAACACTTACGCGCCCAACTTCCTCGATGGGGCAGCGATATTGTATGCGACTGCCATACTTGAGGACCCGGCTTCGATTTCCAGGTCGAACAAAGTGTTATTAATTATTCTGACATGAAACAAGTACTAGCATGTTGTCTGGAACTGTCCGTATTAAACAACAATAGCGTTGCCAACTATTACGTGGAAACCAAAGGCTGATGAAATATGAATGTATTACCTACACTTCTAACTATTCCTGAAGGTATACAGACGTGAGACAATGTATGACTATAAAATAATTTCATCTTAACTTGATAATAAAAGTAATTTCTGAGCGTAACATTCACGGAGGAACATTTTATGCGAAGTTTTGAAGTTACGAGTTTTAATTAGAAATTATAACGAAATAGGTTTGGAATTGTTTGAATTTAACATGAGGTATTTTCTCGCTGTTTTCATGATAGATAGGTGATTGTCAATTGAAAGATGTTGGGTTCCATTCTTGTATAGAGCACCGTGTTGTAAGGTCTAGAAATTCTCAATGGCAGTCAGTTAAAGGGTGATATTAATTTAGAAATATACAATTTTACTTTGTTTTCTGGTTTTAATTTAATCTATTCATATAATTAAATTGTAATTGGTCGATATGTGTACATAAGATATATTTAAGAAAAATAAATGTGAGTTGTCTTTTTGAGATCTAATAGAAATAAAGTTTTTTTAGAACATAAGAAACAATCAAACATACTTACTTTTACGCGTATCATGCAAAGACTACTACAAGAAATTATATATGGTTTACACAGTTTTACAGTTTTACAGTAGGTATGCACGCTCAGTGCAATAAAGGCGTAAGAAGAATATGCTAACTTTAGAGGAGAGCAAAAAAACTGATCTGATATCCTAACTAATAGATATTTTATATATATAACAAGCCGGAATCAGGCAACAAACTAAGTTATAATACCTATCAGAAAAAAATAAAAATAAAATCTAAGTTACATATTTTAAAAATTAAAGGCATTTTTTAAAGTCAAGATATCTACATCCTGTGACGGTCTTTTCACTCCTGTTACTACAGATATTTACTTTTTGAATTATTTGCTTTTGTTATGTAATCTCAAATCTATCTATCTCTATCTAAAAAAATCGAGAGCTTATAAAATCATTATTCGAGATTACAAAACAAAATAAAAATTAATATCCGTCGTGGCACAGCATTAATTACAAAAGCAGAAATAGTCGTTTAAAGAAATTCAAGATTCATTTATTCATCGATTTCACAATGTAACACCTATGAACGTCAATGTTTAATTGTTAGTGAGTTTATTGAAACTGAATTTGCATTTATGTTAATTGCTAAATTTAGGCAAAAGCCTATGAAATGATATCCACACGCATATGTTATATGTTTTGCGATTTAAAAGGATGGAAGTGAATACTTAGCCACAGGCATCTTTTAAAATCGCGAAATATATAATAATAATAATATTTATAAGCAAAAACATGATCGATACATGGTTTGTTTTCTGCTTTGCCATACAATAAGCGTACAATAGGAGCAAACAGGAATACTAGTACTTTGTATCCCAAATAGCTAGAAATCGTTTTTAAAAGTACTTATCTGAAAGTTTGTGAACATATCCGATATTTAGATATTTATTACTCAATCACGCATATAGTATATGCGTGATTAATAGTAGCAGCGATAGCTCAGTGGGGAGACCAACAGACTGCAATGCAGAGGGTCTCGGGTTCGAACCCACGTCGCGCACCTCTGACTTTCGGAAGTTATATGACTTTTCGAAATTATGTGCGTATTGATTGACAATTATCGCCTGCTCCGTGCCTCGGAGAGCACGTTAAGCCGTCGGTCCCGGCTGCCATGAACATCTATGGCAGTCGTTATTGGAAAAGTTAGTGCCCTCTAATATCCTGACACTGGTCTAGCCTTAGGGTATCGTTAGCCTTCGGGTTGCGGAGGTCAGGTGGCAGCCGCTCCGTGTAAAAACTGATATCCAGTCCAATCCGGTTAGACCAGAAAAGCCAACCCCAAGTGACTTGGGAATAATAAAGGCTAACAGAGAAGATTACTCAATCACGCATAAACCATTGAATAGATTTGAATAAAACTTTTCTCATAGATAGACCATATCCCGCCTTAAAATATACCTAATACATTTTATCCCGGTAGGTTCCCGCGTGCGCAAACAAAAACTTGTGAAAATATTTTTCAATATAACATAGTTTTAGAACAGAATTTCTGAATACAAGCCGCCGCAAGCACGTTCTAGTTAGAATCGTGCAACAACTCAACTTAGTTCAGTGCAGTCGGCTAAACTTTTAGTTGTCATATGGTAGTGCACTATTGCTGGGCAAACAACTATCTTATTGGATATACTCTGCACCACAAGTTACTGTGTTAGCTTAGAATTAGCTGGCTTTGTTTACTGACGGTCGTGCGGTTCAATCCAGCCACGTGCAAGATGTTATTAATACATTAAGGATATCAGGCAGACGCGATTTTTATCCATAGTTTTCATTTTACCAGCCCATCAAACACCCATCCCTATAGCCCAGATTTATTAGATTCCATATGTAGCAATAGTCTTCCACACTTGCCGCGGCTAGTGTCTCGGTAAGTAGCCTATCTCACTCTAAACCAAAACTCCCGAAAGGGTCTCTGCATGTTGGACGCATGTCCCCGTGTGAGCCTTCCAAAGGGCCGGATTTTCCCCAACGGATTAGGATAATACCCATGAAAGAGAAACAAATAATAAATTCCTTTATTTCAGACAAAAAACATAAAAGTAATTAAGTATATTAAGACTGCGCCGAGCGAAATGTGCCAAAACAGGCGGTCACGGTTAAGTGAATAAAATCAACACTTTTTGTTTAATATAAATATAAAATATACATTTACCATAACAATGAATGTGTTTACAATTACGCCGTGTAAATAACTTAAAATAATTAATATTTTTACCTACAAAATTACGTAAATTTGCATGAAAAATGCAAAAACGTAAGCTTGTGTTACGTGTTTTTTTAGATTATAACATTAGAAATCTATCCTATTTTACAGCTTAAACGAAACATAAATAGTTATATTACAGTTTGTCCGTCCAAATATGTAAGTTATTAGTTGACAATAAAGACACATATTTATCAAAAAAGCACTTCAAAATTAACTTTCAATTCTACTATGGCGGCCACGCGCCAATTTGAATATGCACCGCACGAGCTCTGTCGTTATCTGTCTTACGCTCGGCGCAGTCTTAATTTAAATTAAACGACATCATTTTAGGCACGTCATATGCAGTCTCGTCTAGGTCACGAAGAATGGACAATCCATTTCCATTTTTCCTGCAATGAATTGCAGGAGAAATGGACAAATTGGGTTACTTTGTCAATAAATTCTAAAAGCACACTAGGATACGAGTAGTGAGGTAATTGGCACTTGTGTTTGCGCACACACTTCTGCACTATATCTTTTGCGCAGATAGCTTGCCTTCCATATGATTGGATACCATGACCAAATTAGGGTCTAGCGGACTAAATAAATAAAATTCTATCACATACACACAACACTATCTAACTAAGGTCTTAGTATTTTTATACTCCGGAGTCAGTCTCCTTTAGGATTTATCGCGCTCACCATAATTCGGTCTCGAAGAAGGCATTTTTTGTATTTTCTTAAGTAAATGATCCCTTGACATTACTTCTTACATAAAATCAACAAATAACAATAATTACACCCAAATTAAAATGTTAATAACTTTCTAATTTTAGCACAAAAATTACGCTACTCTCTGTTAAAATTAACAGACACACTCTAAATTTAGTTTGGAGGATTAAAGTCTTTAGATAAATGTCAGTTTAAGTGAACTGTAGAAGCTTTTTCATGACAAGATAAGTACATATATATTACCTTTTAAGGGGCAAGCGGACTGTAAAGTCGGACAAAGTGCTAGTTTTGGAAACGGCTACCAATTTTCTGGAAATGCATTTCCATTCGTACTTTTACTGAAAAGTTAAGCTTTAACTGTGTTACGTTTTCATCCTCTGTACATTACGACTGAATTTGTCCAAAAGGGCAAGCAGAAATAGAGATATTGGTATAGAAGAGTTTGTTACGATATCTTGTTGGTATATGATACATATTTACTTATAATCTTACAGCTATATAGATGTAGTTAGTATTTTTTTATGGTATAGGTGGCATATGAGCTGACCGATCGCCTGATGGTAAGTGATTACCGCCGCCCATGGACACCCGCAACACCAGACGAGTGACAAGTGCGATTCCGGCCTTTTAAATTTGCCCGAGTGAAATAGATGTTGCAAGACTGCGTGTTCTTTGTGTCCGTGGTTATTGTTTTTATAAAGTCCCCCGTTAAACAGGAATGAGCCCTAACTTGAGAGTAGACTTTTTACCAAGAAAAATATACAGTACTAGATTTTGCCCGCAGCGTCGTTCGCGTTAATCCAGATTTTTAATTTTATTTTGAATGAAAATGTCTTTTTCTGTATTCCTGACAAGTTGCGTACAATTTGTCGGGTTATTAAGACGCGAAAGCGCAACAAACAAACAAACAAGCAAACTCACATTCACATTTATATTATTAGTAAGGATTATAAGCGACCATAATCAACAGTAAATGGTTACTATCAATCAATATGATTTAAGTAAACGTCTCGGAAACAAGCGTTTGAAACCCTGTACAAGTAAAATCTTATATCGTATGACTATCGGCAAGTATAAAAACCAATATTAAAGAGGCAATATCACGATACCAGCCCAATAAATCTGTCGATTATTCCACCCTTGTAAATGCCTAAGGGATGAAGCCAAGTAAAAACTTTGTAGCGCCAATGACCTTCAAATTGAAGGATTCCTTACAGCGCTTTGGAATTCTATCTCAGACAGAATCGTAGGGTCTTCAAAAATGTGTTTCGACTTTGAAATGTATCTTTTGGATAGTAATCTGATAGTAATGTATGTATTTATGTATAATATATACATAAATACATACATTACTATGTTTGTGTTGTATTTACATAAAAAAAGTATTGTCTTCTGTTTACGCGAATATTATTCATTGAAATTAAACTACTATATACGGATTTTATCGCGTTGTTTATTTGACACTTTATTACATAATTTTAAAAACTGATACACTACTTTTACTTTTAAACTTTACTAATTTTTAAGCTAATTAAATTAATATTAAAACTATTTAGATTCATTTAACTATTAAGATACATCCTTACACTACATCATACAAATTACATCAACAGTGTTAAAGCATACCCGCATTAAATAATTTAAACTTAAATTAAAATTAATTCTCAACTATGTTAATTTATAGTGTATACAAAATAAATAATAATAATAATAATTGAAATTAAACTGCTATATACGAATTTTATCGCGTTGTTTATTTGACATTTTATTAAGTACATAATTTTGAAAAACTGTTACACTACTACTACTATTAAACTTTACTAATTTTTAAGCTAATTGAATTATTATTAAAACTATTTAGATTTACATAATATTGTCTTCTATTTACGCGAATATTATTCATTGAAATTAAACTGCTATATACGGATTTTATCGCGTTGTTTATTTGACACTTTATTACAAAATTTTGAAAATTGTTACACTACTACTACTATTAAACTTTTACTAATTTTTAAGCTAATTAAATTATTATTAAACTATTTAGATTTAATTTATTTTTATTTTACACTTTCCCCGACGTTTCGGTTGCTTTTCAGCAGCCATGGTCACGGGGAGACTAAGATGGCAGTTGTCTCAATGTTCCAGTGTAGTTATTTCAAAGTACCCGAACATAATTTAATCATTGGTGTTTCTATTTACGCAGAATGAGCTCAAAGTATCATGAAGTCTAGCTGTGGTTTGCTTCTTCTTGGGTTTGACTATTTTTATTACTGGATCCCAAGCTGGTGGTACATTCCAACCATCTTCTCTATTAAAATTAGGATGTTTTTTTATTTCAATAGCCTCGCGAAGCATCCTTGGTAGGAATCGGTGTTCTTTAGCGAGAATCTGTGGTTTGTCAAATCTCAGGTAGTGGTTGGTCCCCTGTTGCACATGTTCACACACAGCAGACTTCAACGAGCGTTGGTGTTTTACATCAGCTATGTGTTCTTTTATGCGGGTGCCTATGTTTCTCTTGGTTTGACCAATGTATGAGAGTGCGCAGTCACAATCTATTTTATAGACCCCTGCATCTTGTAAAGGTAGTTGGCACTTGACGGATGGTAAAAATTGACTTATCTTCGTTGGCGGCTTGAAGTATGTGTTGATTGAAGCTCGCTTCAAGATGTAGCCAATCTTGTCAGTGACACCCCTTACATAAGGCAGTATAGCAGGCTGGCGCTCGACTGTGGCTGGCTTTTCTCGGGATCTGTGACAGCGGCGCGGCTGTTGGAGCTTGTTGTCTTGCAGTACTTGCTTGACATGTTGAAGCTCGGCGTCCAGGTGTTTCTTGTCACAGATCCCATGGGCTCTCTGAAACAAAGACATTCCAACGGTAGCTAACTGTTTAGGATGGTGGTGAGATTCACCGTTTAAGTACCTATTTGTATGGGTCTTTTTCCTATATACAGTGTGGCTCAAAGTATGATCAGGATTCCTGATGACAAGTACATCTAAGAAAGCTAATGAATTATTTGCCTCTAATTCCATAGTAAATTGGATGTTATTGTTAATGGAATTAAGATGTTCTAGGAATACACTTGCACTATCTGTTGGTAATATTGTGAAAGTATCATCTACAAACCTCTTATAAATCCTGGGTGTGATGGGGGCAGTATGTAAAGCTCGAGCCTCGAAGTCCTCCATATATATGTCAGCAACGACAGGCGATACTGGGGACCCCATTGCGACACCATCGAGTTGTATGTAGAATTTATTGTCCCACAACAGATAGCCAGTTGTTAAGCAATGCTTAAGAAGTTCTGCATATTCCTCAGGCATATTGTACTGTACTCCGAAAAACTAGATCTAGACGTTAAACAATTAATACCAGCTTGCGTAAAACCTCCAAAGCTGTATGGGTTACCAAAAATACACAAGGAAAACGCTCCCCTACGTCCTATTGTGAGTCAGATCGACACACCAACTTACAGACTGGCTCAGCACGTAGCGAAGATACTCTCACCACTCAGAGGCAACTCGAGAGCACATGTAAAGGATTCATACCATTTTGTGAGTGAAATTAAACACCTACATCTCACTAACAATGAAACAATGGTTAGTTTTGATGTACAGTCATTATTTACATGCTTACCTGCACATGACTGTATTGAAATAACTAAAAGGAAGCTAATACAGTACAATATGCCTGAGGAATATGCAGAACTTCTTAAGCATTGCTTAACAACTGGCTATCTGTTGTGGGACAATAAATTCTACATACAACTCGATGGTGTCGCAATGGGGTCCCCAGTATCGCCTGTCGTTGCTGACATATATATGGAGGACTTCGAGGCTCGAGCTTTACATACTGCCCCCATCACACCCAGGATTTATAAGAGGTTTGTAGATGATACTTTTACAATATTACCAACAGATAGTGCAAGTGTATTCCTAGAACATCTTAATTCCATTGACATTAACATCCAATTTACTATGGAATTAGAGGCAAATAATTCATTAGCTTTCTTAGATGTACTTGTCATCAGGAATCCTGATCATACTTTGAGCCACACTGTATATAGGAAAAAGACCCATACAAATAGGTACTTAAACGGTGAATCTCACCACCATCCTAAACAGTTAGCTACCGTTGGAATGTCTTTGTTTCAGAGAGCCCATGGGATCTGTGACAAGAAACACCTGGACGCCGAGCTTCAACATGTCAAGCAAGTACTGCAAGACAACAAGCTCCAACAGCCGCGCCGCTGTCACAGATCCCGAGAAAAGCCAGCCACAGTCGAGCGCCAGCCTGCTATACTGCCTTATGTAAGGGGTGTCACTGACAAGATTGGCTACATCTTGAAGCGAGCTTCAATCAACACATACTTCAAGCCGCCAACGAAGATAAGTCAATTTTTACCATCCGTCAAGTGCCAACTACCTTTACAAGATGCAGGGGTCTATAAAATAGATTGTGACTGCGCACTCTCATACATTGGTCAAACCAAGAGAAACATAGGCACCCGCATAAAAGAACACATAGCTGATGTAAAACACCAACGCTCGTTGAAGTCTGCTGTGTGTGAACATGTGCAACAGGGGACCAACCACTACCTGAGATTTGACAAACCACAGATTCTCGCTAAAGAACACCGATTCCTACCAAGGATGCTTCGCGAGGCTATTGAAATCAAAAAACATCCTAATTTTAATAGAGAAGATGGTTGGAATGTACCACCAGCTTGGGATCCAGTAATAAAAATAGTCAAACCCAAGAAGAAGCAAACCACAGCTAGACTTCATGATACTTTGAGCTCATTCTGCGTAAATAGAAACACCAATGATTAAATTATGTTCGGGTACTTTGAAATAACTACACTGGAACATTGAGACAACTGCCATCTTAGTCTCCCCGTGACCATGGCTGCTGAAAAGCAACCGAAACGTCGGGGAAAGTGTAAAATAAAAATAAATTAAATCTAAATAGTTTAATAATAATTTAATTAGCTTAAAAATTAGTAAAAGTTTAAAAGTAGTAGTAGTGTAACAATTTTCAAAATTTTGTAATAAAGTGTCAAATAAACAACGCGATAAAATCCGTATATAGCAGTTTAATTTCAATATTTAGATTTAATTTAATTTATATTATATTTACTTTTCATAATTCATAATATCATTTTAAGACTTCTAGCAGTTTTTCTGTATACGTATTATTTAACTTTCCTAGGTATTCCGTTAACATGGAACTACATTTTTTATAACTAACATTATATATATTTAATATTTTATTTAACTTGTTATATAAATACGGTCTTGTTGTATAAATTGTTTCTGGTATAGACCCGCCCCTTATTACATAAGACCTAGAACCATAATTGGCTAAGACTCGGTTTCTACATCAAGAAACACGTAAGCTACGAACAGTTATACATATTCTACGAAAAATATGACAAAGTTTTACTCCTCCAGACCGAATTTCGGTCACGGCGGCCAGTATTAATGAAGACTGGCCATCTGTGCATAAGATATTATAGTACATAAGTGTGTGCGCAAACACAAATGCACTCTCTGTTCCCTAACTCTTACGATCCGATGGGACGGTAATCCGACGCAACCGGAGAGAGATCAGGCGCAGGACCAACGGCTTTACTTGCTTTCCGAGGCGGTGAGGAAGTGTCTAACACTGCCAACTTCCTAACGCCTTGATATTTCTTAACAGAAAAACGCAACAACTTTTAACTGGCCCGACCCGGGATTAGAACCCGAGAGCTCATGTACAGCAGTCGCATTCAATACCGATGCGCCACGGAGGCAGTTGAAAGCAAAATTTTACTATATATAGCGAAAACGGCGTGGTTCTTGTTATAAGAACGGAACTATAGTCTACATCTTTACTATACCAGTAAAAGGCTTTAAAACTAAAAAAAAATACTATTTTTGGCAACCTGTGTCTCTTGGCAAATCATTCATTTCTCTTAACAACGTTTCCAAGAGATTTTATCGTGTGAAAGCGTGTGACAAAACGACTAGCGCTGGCGAAAGGCCAAACAGATTGTAATACTACGGATGTTCAGCTAATTATACAGATTTATATAGTGATAGTGACATTTATACTGTGTTCAGACATTGGTGTTAATATATTGAATCAAGTTTGGCGTTATTTGGCGAAATGAATCGTAATAAAATTATTAGGAAGAAGAGAGGAAACCGCCATGCACCCTCGGATTGCCTTTTTTTGTTGAGTTAATATATGTAGATGAGACTTGTGCAGTTCGGACACGAACTAGATTGTAAAAGCACTCCCACAGACAAACTGAACGAACAAGTTCCCTGATCCCTCGCTCCTTAGTTCATTTGATAAGACCGTCGTGTAACAGTGAGAATGAAAAATGTCGCGGCGCCACCGCGTATTTAAACACTTGAATAAATACATTTTGAATCCTAATTAATATTATAAATTCGAATGTGAATTTGGTTGTTTGTTACGCTTTCAAACCTAAACTGCTCGCCCGATCATCATTAAATTTCGCATATACCTTGTCAAGGACATACGGTACCTTTTATCTAGAAAAAATACTGATCCTTACCAAGCTAAGCCGCGGACATAAGCAAGTAAAATTATAATAGCAAGCCCTCATAGGGCATGAATCCTTGTCGAAAAAGGAGAAATACTCACAAGTCTTTAACACAAAATCCAAAAAAGTATACCAAAATCAGACACAGCTACCTTAACACATAAGTTCTGTAAATAACGTGAATAAAATAATATTTTTCAGCTCTATTGTGAATAGGAAAACAGCCTTGGAAAGGGTACCGCTACCCTTTAAGACTTCGAAGACAGTAGCGGTTTTTTCTATTATCTAATTTTGCGTTCGCTTTTCCCATTTATACGCTGTAAGCAGGCTTGTGTAACAAAGGTCATAGGTTTAGGGGCACGCAAGTTCTAAGTTGTGGAATAAAAGGATAGTTTAATTTTTCTTTGAATATTGATGGTGGTTTTCGTATCATCCTAACTATATTATTATAAATGCGGATGTGATTTTGTTTATTACGCTTTCACGTCTTACCTACTCGACCAATCATCATGAAATTTTGCAAACACGTTGTCAGGGATACAAAAAATGACATAATTAACCTTTAATCCAGAAAAAAATACTGTTGCCAGCGGTACAAAATTGTCAAAATTTCTATTTTACAGACCAATTCACCATTGTTAAGCATAAAATAATTATTTATGCTTACAAAAGTGTCTTGACTCGTGACGTGCGCCGCTGCGTTGTACATCGGCGTGGTCTCGATGCTCAGTCCCGAATACCGTCTATAGTTTTCATACTCTAAGATACTAATAATATGTTTTTCTTTGTTACAGGTAAGTCTACAAAAACATCTATTTATATGTCTACACAGCACAGTATATTGAAGTAACGTAAGTTTTGTTCACAGAATTTGTTAGGTATTTATGCCCAGAATAATCGGCGTCGAATATATGTTCTAACTTGAACTTGAACGTAATAACTTTTGTTCCTATGCTAATAAACTGGCAACGTATCATAATACATCGCGATGTTAAGTGGTCGTATAAGATTTATAATTATTAAATTAAACAGTACTCAGTCATTGTAACAAAATAATTGTGAAGAAGAACCCGCCGCACACCCACGAACTACCCATCTATGGTAACAGGAAACAGTTGACAATACTGAACTCCTCTGATGGTGGACAGCTGCGTATTGAAATGCAGGTGTATTCTAACTTCCAGTACTCTGCTACATATTCAAAATACGCTTTAGCATGTCTTTTTCTTTGCCCGAGGGAAAATATTATACTCAATCTATCAAGCCTTTCTGATAATGTAATGTTCCACATCGAATCATGATTCAATTGTTATTCGAATATTATCAATGAAATTGATATTCGAAGACGAGATCGTATTTTTTATTCGATACTACCTTAAAAATTGCGTATGATTCGCAGAAATATCTTTATTTTTTATCTTTTTATCTTTATATTAATAAGTAAAGAGAAAACTTTGCATTTATTCCTTTTTCTATATAAAGGAGAAGCACAGGAGGCTCAAACTAATTCAGATATGAAGTACATTTCGACCACTGGGAGACCACTTAACGCCTTTTTAAACATATTGTGAGTGTAAAATTTACTGCAGTAAAAGTTTATATGCAAAAAGAGTCCCCAAAACGATAATACATATTTTAAAAATACATTAATTAAGGGCGTGTTTGTACCTCTAGGTATTCAATGGCAATATTTAAAATACTAAAAGAAGCTACAGACTGTTTCTCATGACAAGGTCCCTTAATTACCAATTAAATTTGTTACTGCTTTCAATGTTCTCTTAAAAGCAAATATGTCCAGCAATTTAATTAAACAAAATAAACCAATTACGTTGGACACAAATAGGTGTTTGCCATCGACGCGTGATAAATAATGTGTACTGAAGTTAAGAGCCCGAAATTTTCAAATGGGTTTTTCATTGTGACAGTATCATCACGCGTATACGTTTTTAATAAGATCAGCAGAGTTGTTGTCTTCCATGTGACACAACTACAAGGTTCAGTTGAAAAGTTCACTTGTAAGCCAAGCTTGTTGGTGAGATACGCTCGTTAACAATTATTATGTTTTATTATTGAGAAATATACAGCTATATAAAAAATACTGGCTGACTCTGCATATCTTCGAAAACATTATGAAGAACTCTCAAACAGTTGGTCGAGAGGTGGAGAGGTGTTGGTGAAGGAAAACATCGTGAGGAAACCTTTTCTCACGATGTTTTCTTCACAATTAGGTGGAGAGATAATTAACCAAATCATAACTCAGACGTAAAGTCATTGGTTCGTGCCTTAGGATTGAACCTTAAACCTCTGCGTGGCTGCCCAACGGTCACCTATTAGATTATCATTGCAATTTTTTATTCTGTAACGAGTATTTCCCTAATACGTTAGGAAAATACCCGGCCCTTTGGGAGGCTTACACGGGGACATGGGTCCAACATGCAGAGAGTTGTTGTTGGAGAGTTTTAGTTTAGAGTGAGCTGGTACACTTACCGAGACACTAGCCGCGACAGGTGTCGGAGACTATTGCTACATATGGAATCTATTTATTCTGGTCTATGGGAATGGGTGTTCATTGGTTTGGTGTAATTAATTACTATTAATTATTAAAGTAATTGTAACAAATACTTGCATACAGCAAAATATTTAATATTGTCTTCTGTTTACGCGAATATTATTCATTGAAATTTATTTATTTATTTATTTGAAAAAACACCTTAAACTATCTTTACAGGACTTATCCTAATACGACAGCTAAGAACTAAACACTATTTAAAAACTACATTATTTACATCTAAGTATTCAAATAAAGTAAAAATTAATATTATATATTATTCTGTTTGTAACATAGAATAAATAGTAATTCCTTTGCGAATTCACCAAAACAACATGTAAACACATCAATGTTAACATGTAGATCATTGATGGTACGGATAGCTCTGGTAAGGGGTGCTTTGGCGAGTAAGTTGGTTCTCGCTGTAGGTACCAAAAGCAGAGGCGGGCTTCGTCGCCGCCACACGTAACGGTCCGGTACACACAGGCTCAAGCTCTGCAGTACTGCCGGGTGACTCTCCAATCCGCGAAGCACCTTCACCAAGTAGGCAACCAGTGCAAACTCTCGTCGGACACGCAGTTGATTGTAACCAACCATGCCCAGGACAAACAGGGTGGGATACATCAGTGGGTAAAACGGATATACCCCATATAGTTTTTTATACAGGTGGCGTGTAAACTTATTTTGAACGCGCTCCAACATTACCGCGTACTTCACTTCATGTGGGGCCCATATGACCGCACTATGTTCAAGATGACTCCTGACTAGTGCATCATATAGGACCCTGACTGCTGTGATGTTGGTGAAGCTATGTGTCTGCCTCAGAATAAACCCTAGGTTTCTGTACGCTTTCTTACAGACTCTGTTTATGTGCTCCCGGAATGTCAGATCGGGAGTCATGAAAACACCCAAGTCTCGCACCTCGGTGACTCGTTGCAGTGGCGCCGTGTCCACCACATAATCATAGCGCACAGGTGTCCGAGCGTGGGTGAAACTCATCAGCGAGCACTTGGTTACGTTGAAGTAAAGCTTGTTTTCATGACTCCATTGTACTATGCGATCAACATCCTCCTGCAGGCGCCTGCAATCTGACTCGGACCTAATCTCCAACAGCAACTTAACGTCATCCGCAAATAATAAACAAACGCCATGCCTTACGACTTCCGGCAGATCGTTTATCATTATCAGGAATTCCAGAGGCCCCAAATTGCTGCCCAGACTTACCCCCGACCAGGTGTAATATGTATCGGATTCACATCCATTGCAGTCCACATACTGCTGCCTGTCTTGCATGTAACTAGCGAAAAACCGCAATAGATGCCGGGTGCATCCGAACTCAGCTAGCTTCCGCAGTAAGATGTCATTATCTACGGTGTCAAAAGCTTTTCTAAAATCAAAATAAGCTGCGTCCACCTGCACCCCAGCATCCACAGCCGGCACCACGCGTCCCATGAAGTCCAGGAGATTGGTAGCAGTGCTGTGCACCGGACGGAACCCGTGCTGTGCATCTGATAACTGTCCGCGTACTTGCTCTTGCATACAGCGCTGAATGGCCGACTCGAAAACCTTTGCCAGCGTCGACAACACTGCTACTGGTCTGTACCCACTGATGTCAGGTCCCGCCCTGCCCTTGGGCACTGGAATGACTCGCGTAATCTTCCACTTGTCTGGGAACTTCGCAGATTGAAGACAAGTGTTAAATACAAAAAGTAAAGGTTCCGCGAGTACCCTACCACAGTCTTTAAAAATGAACGCTGGTAAACCATCCGGGCCCGCAGATCGCTTTGGCTTAAGGCGGTCGAGAGCACTTCTAACATCCTTAAGACTAAGCTTATTAATTTGTAAACACCGGCTACCAGTGTTCCCCGCTTCCGCTGCCGCCTTTTCTGCGTCTAGTCGCGGCGGAGCGTTACTATATACCGACCTAAAGTAACTCGCGAACTGCTCAGCACATTCCTCATCCGACAGAAACTGACCGTCCTTCTCTATGTCCTGCCTAGCCGCTGTACTTTTCTGTGAGCGTATATATTGCCAAAATGGTTTAGGGTCCTTCGCGAACTGACCTTGAATCAAAGTTTCGTGCTGTTTGCGCGCAATTTCTATTTGTTTTTTAATGTGTGATCTATATTTTGAATATTCGTGGTAGGTACTAGTTGATTTAGTGGTTTTATATATTTTATGTAGACTTGCTTTAATTTTTAAGTTTTTAATTATCTCACTGGTGTACCATTTGGGGTAAATATATCGCTGTTTAACACTTAATGTTTTCTTCGGAACACTTGCATCTAAAATGCTATTAATTTTATCATAAAATAAATTCAAAATGTCGTCCACATCCCTCAGCTCATACATATCGGTCCAATCAGTATTTACTAACATAGATTTTATCATAAAATAAATTCAAAATGTCGTCCACATCCCTCAGCTCATACATATCGGTCCAATCAGTATTTACTAACATAGAGTATAATAATTCATAATTCGCTTTAAAGAAATTCCAACGCGAAAAAATTAAACTACTATATACGGATTTTATCGCGTTGTTTATTTGACACTTTATTACATAATTTTGAAAACTGTTACACTACTTTTACTTTTAAACTTTACTAATTTTTAGGCTAATTAAATTATTATTAAAACTATTTAGATTTAATTTAATTTTACACTTTCCCCGACGATTCGGTTGCTTTTCAGCAGCCATGGTCACGGGGCCTCCCCGTGCAGCAAAATATTTAACAAATACTTTCATATGACATGAAATAATGCTATGAATAATTCAAACACGTACTAAAACCATCTTATATGAAGGCAAACACCGTTAGAAATACAAATTGTCTAGTAAAATCCCTAATTTTTTCTCCTAATTTGGCGAACTCTTAATTTTCGTTTAATTGCTTTTATAATTGGACTGGCCTCGGTTATGTGAGAGCCGGCTGGTTTATTTCGAGCCCTAATTACAGTTCGAATCATTTGAAAGGACTGACTTTTCAGCTTTATTCATCCTAACTAATATTATAAATTCCAATGTGAGTTTGTCTGTTACGCTTTCACACCTTGACTACTCGACCGCCAATTATTATAAAATTTTGCATACACGTTATAAGAGAAACAGAAAAGGACATGGGGTACCTTTCATCCAGAAAAAATTACTTACTATTATGAACTTAACCTATCGTAACCAACATTTTGTATGTATAACGTCCAGTTTAGGTACAAGCAGCAATAGAATGGCCTCGCAAAGATCGGCTGCACGAACCTCTGGCTTTTCGAAATTAAGTGCTTATTAAATAGTTAATTATTGCTCTCTTTAATGGCGAAGGAAAACTTCCTGAGATAACTTGTATGTCTGAAAGTTCTATATACCTACATAGTCTCACGCTAAAATCCTAGAAAGGGTCAATAGAGATTGATCACACCCTCATTTCGCCAGCTGTAGTTTTAGGTTTCACGTAAATGGAGCAAAGCTTGTCGTCGTTTACCATGAAAAATGCCAGACCCCGTCTAAGAATATCACGACTGGAAAAACCTATTTACACTTTGCCTGGCTTTTGCTGTTTGGAGATACGGGTAAATATAAGTTTTAGTTACAATACAAGTTAAGTTAAGTTTTAAGACCAGCGATAACTCAGTGGGGAGACCAACAGACTGCAATGCAGAGGGTCTCGGGTTCGGACCCACGTCGCGCACCTCTGACTTTCGGAAGTTATATGACTTTTCGAAATTATGTGCGTATTGATTGACAACTATCGCCTGCTCCGTGCCTCGGAGAGCACGTCAAGCCATTGCTCCCGGCTGCCATGAACATCTATGGCAGTCGTTATTGGGAAAGTCAGTACCCTCTAATATCCTGACACTGGTCTAGCCTTAGGGTATCGTTACCCTTCGGGTTGCGGAGGTCAGGTGGCAGCCGCTCCGTGTAAAAACTGATATCCAGTCAAATCCGCTTAGACCAGAAAAGCCGACCCCAAGTGACTTGGGAATAATAAAGGCAAAGAGAGAAGAGAGAAGGGAAAAAAATCCTCGTCTAGAACAGAGTCATAGGTATAATATTCCCCCTATTCCAAAGCTTTTTTATTGTAGCCATCACTAGCTTTTGTCCGCGGCTTTGTTTGCGTTAATTTAGATTAAGTCAATAAATTTCTATCTCAAATGTACCCTATATCCTTTTCTGTACCCCCGACAACATGTATGCAAAATTTCATGATGATCGGTCGAGTAGTTGTGTGGAAGCCTAACAAACAAACTCACATTCTCATTTATAATATTAGTAAGATAAGCATATTATACAATAGATGCGGTCTAACACAATACTTAAATGATTATAGTGTGCATCTACAAACCAATAACAAACCACAAACCGCCGATACATCCACAGCTGTTAAACTTCCCACTCAAAGACCAATTCACAAATAGCATTCGTTAGCATTTCTATTACAACAAGGCACCGATACCATTGTGCATAGGTACCCAGGGAATGGTACAATAACAGAATGAAACAACTTTAAGTGAACGACAGAAAGAGCGCTTTTTAAAATGTAGTCGTTTAAACTCTTAGGTGGCTTTCAAACAGCTAGAGCGGCCATGTTTAACAGCTAAATTGAAATTTAAAGTTTTGTGATGGGACTTTTATATTTTAACTGGCTTTTAAAAACTCTGGTTGAATTTGGTTTATGGTCGAGTGGACGTTTCTACAATGAAGGTTGTTATTATAATTTTATGTTGTGTTATTAAAAAGTTAATTATTGGTACTAAATTGCGGGGAAGTATTGCCAGCGTGCTGGATCTGGCTTGAATAGAGGCGTTTTGTCTTCAACAACAATCAAGGCTTCGTAGACAGTGCAACACTTTATCTAAGACTTGTGATACTTACTTACGAACTATTTATTTAATTGTCTTTTTTGTTATTTTGTCGATATTTTGTAAAAAAAATATGTTGTCATATTTCTTTGTGGCAATAAAGAATGATTTCTTTCTTTCTTGATATTGACATAAGGGAATCTTTATATATTGTCGGTCGTGTATTCAACTGTCCCGCTGCTGGGCGTGGCCTCGTCTCCGGCCCAGTGAGTGTTGGCAGACTTCACATATCCTCGTGGAAATTATGGATAACTCTCAGACATGCAGGTTTAAAGCGGGCGACTATTTAATACGTATATACTTCGAAAAGTCAGAGATGCACGCCCTGCATTCGAGTTTGAGACCTCTGCGTGGGAGTCCAACAGTCTCCTAGTAGACTTTCGCTGTGACATTCATATATCGTGTTGATAGCTACGTTAATATAAAAGACACTTTGCAGAATTCATTTAAGTTTAATATTAAAACTTAAATTAATTCTTCTAAGCTGTTGCTTTCAGCTCATTCACGGTAAGACTAATTACTCAAACATTTTATAGTTTCTGGTGTTCTTATTTGGTTTTGTATTAACCGCATAGAGTTTTATTTTTTATATTTAGTTTAGTTTAATTTCAATAAAAAATAATTCAAAAAATTTCATCCCTCGACTAAACATAACACAGTATTATTCACATCTTCTTCTCTCTTAGCCTTTATTATTCGCCGGGACCAACGGCTTAACGTGCTCTCCGAGGCACGGAGCAGGCGATAACTGTCAATCAATACGCACATAATTTCGAAAAGTCATATAACTTCCGAAATTCATAGGTGCGCGACGTGGGTTCGAACCCGAGACCCTCTGCATTGCAGTCTGTTAGTCTCCCCACTGAGCTATCGCTGCTTTATTATTCACATATATAATTAAAATACAGTTACCTAAGAAAACTAAACAGCTAAATAAAAACCTAGAACTAGACACTCGCAATCACATCACACAGACATAACTCAACAACTTAACTGGACACAATTCAACATCTATTTATCTCGGCAAATCTACTTATTTCTTACTAAAATAAATGACCATGTTTTACCTCGGATATTCTCAGTACTATCATAAATCAGTGTCACTATACCGGTCAAATTAAATTCTTTTTCAGAGCCAACGCGTAATACTAAAATACTTGAGAATAATATTTATGCATTGTCCGGGCATTCCGCTTTTTCAAGTGTTATTGGGATTCGTAATTTCGTATCGGGTATTATAATAATATTAGCTCTGTAATAAACTGTCCCACTGCTGGGCACGGCCTCTTTTCAGTGTGAGAAGGTTCAGACTATAGTCCACCACGCTGGTGTAGTGCGGGTTGGCAGACTCCACATATCTTCAAGAACATTATGGAGAACTCTCAGACATGTAGGTTTCCTCACGATGTTTTCCTTCACCGTTAAAGCAAGCGATAAAAAACTTTTAATATACGCACATAACTTCGAAAAGTCAGATATGCGCTCTTCGTGATCAAACTCGAGACCTCTGCAGTCCAACGGTTTCCCACTAGACTATCACTGCTATAACATCGGGTATTTCTTTAATATAATCTTTTAATATGTATATACCATTACAATTCTATTTCCTTCGGTGGAGCAATGGAATGCAACTACTATGCATAATGTCTTGGCTTTTATTTCCGGATCAGGCAGAATGTTATCGGGTTTTATTTAGTCGTTGTAAGCAGCAGCACAGAGTCTGAAACTTAGACTAGAAAATGGCGAAACGGCCGCCGTCTATTAGTCACAAAACCACATGTTATGACGATGAGATTGCGTGAGTCGTAAAACATAGTTGCTGACACGGGAGAGCTATACATCTATGCTTGCCCCTTGGGGGATATAGGGGTGAGTATATATATACAGCAATATACTATTTATATACTCAATATTCGAATGATCGAAAAATTCGAATGTATACTGTAAGTCTTCCGCAAAACAAATAAGTAAATAAAAATTAAAAGCTGAAAATTGCTTGACAGAGATTTTCTGTCAAATAATTCAGAGCAAAGGCCTGAACTGGGTATCGGACTGGAGATTGCATACATCATGCGCCATTGATCCGCCATTGAAACAGTTTTTAACATAGCTACCTTACATAAATATTGCTATTGATCTCTTTTTAAAATAAGAATTGTACGCTTAAACTTACAATGAACAGTGAAATCCGTAATCACTAAACCAACAAGGTAATTAACCACGAGATTACTGAAACTCACATCAAACTGACTCAGAAGCAAATTGATGGAGTTACAAAGACGATAAATCGTCCTCCACTTCAGTAAGCTGGGAGACAAAGAAAATACAGTTTCTATTGACCCAACTCTTGAAAGAAAAGGAAATGGTAAAGCCGAAATACACATATGTATATAACGCCTATGTATCCCTAAAGAGGTGGGCAGAGGCGTCTTATAGACAAAGATATGAATAAAAGAAAGAAAGAAAGAAAGAAAGAAAAATGTTTTATTTGAATCTCCATACATACATAATTTAAGAAAAAATATAATAATAGATACAATTAACCTAAAACGGCACATGGAGATCAAATTAGGCAACTGCGTCAGCTATTGTTGCAGTATAGACTGCAACGCTGGTATTCTCGCAGGCCTACTAATAATAATTTATTTATACACATCAATTCTTATAAAAATAAAACATACAAAAAATGGGATAAAATAATAAATATAACTTATACAATATTTTTATACTATTTTACATGAAAGTATATGTATATACACATACACACACATATATATATATATATACATACACACACACACACACACACACACACACACACATATATATATATATACATATAATTATTTATATATAGTAGTTTATAAAAAAATAAAAAATAAAAAAATCGTGTAATATAACAAAACACTGCATGCGATAATGATATTTAAAATAAAATGAATAAAGCAAAGGTACAATGATTATGTAATGTGTTTCCGAACGCCACTTAAAGTTGAGAGGCTATATTTACATCTGTCATGAATGTCAAGAAAGCGTCTCACAGAGCCGGATGCGTAATAAAACATTAGGCCGCTGCGTATGCGCAAATTTAACAACACTACACAATTATTACAGACGATAGATATTTCACCTTGAAGGGTACCATACCCGTAAGTCAAGTTGCTGTACTTAGCTGCGATAAAGGTACGTAAAATTTAAATTACAATAAATTACAATGACTTTTGTTTGTTTATTAAAAACATCTTAAACTTATTACGGAATGTATGCAATGTTTTCAGATTTCGCAAAGGCGAAGGAAGATCATTCCAGCAATGGGTTGCGGCGTATTTGAAGCTACCCCTGAAAGCCGTTGTTCTGTGACTGGCTGTGACCAAAAGATGTGATGCCGCCCGCGTACTGTACTGGTTAATATTACGAGACCACGTTAACTTTTTATACAGGTATTCCGCTTTCTTTAAATGAGGGTACCTTATGGACTTCCTCCGCCTAGGGGATCGGCAGAGGAGTGTATCTTTGTTTCTCTTTGCCTATGACCGGAGGTGAAAAGATATGCCCTCAACGTATTTAGATCGCTCGAAAAAGTCTTCACACTAAGAAGAGTAAGCTCACATTTTACAAAATAAAACAGAACTATAGTGTACAATCATAACTAATATTATAAATGCAAATGTGAGTTTGCTGGCTAAAGCCAGAATTACGAAATTTTCTAATGATCGGTCAAGTAGTAAACTACTTGACCGTTCATTAGGAAATATCGCATACTTGTTGTCAGGGGTACAGAAAAAGACGAGGGCTAGAAATTTATTAATAAAATTTACATTAAAGTGAATGAAGCCGCCACCTTACGTTGTATATATTTATGTCCCCGAAGGACTATTCAGAAGTGTACACGCCCACGTTTCGGTGGCTTTGTCGTTTTAGTTCCACTTAGAGAAGGTGCCTATAGCCATCAACCAGGTTATTTGTCAGACCTCGTGCTACTGGACTTTGTATACAAAGAATCCAATTAATCTTTGCCTGATTTAAAATCGAGGAATGTGGGAAAGGGTAGGTATGATTCAGCTCTGCCTACCTCTTTGCGAAGAGCCGTGAGACTTTGTATACATTGTCATAAACTTATTCAAACATTCAATGCTATTTGTAACTTGTTTTCAATTTAACTTGTACAAAACGCTAAGTGAACTCGGAAGAAACTTTCCTTCAATAACGCTTCCAAGTATTTTTGCTTGAGATAAGGCATTCGAAACATTCTGTCGAAATATTTGTATATTATGCTGCGTGGTACTGTCTGGAATTTACTGGTGCATGGCTCGAATGCCTTCACTCTTGAAGGTTATGATAGATATTTGTTTAGCAAAATCCTTTCTTAAAAGGCGATTGGAAAAGTATGGACTTGAATTTCTTGCAGGCTCTTTTTATAACCTTAGTAATAATAATAATAATAATAGTTAATACGTAACATGTAACGTTTTAGCTACATAATCTTATCTTATCTTATCTTTTATTTACATAATTCTAACTATTATTGTATTTAAAATTCGAATGTGAGCTTGTTTCTTTGATAAACTTTTACGCCTTAGTTACCGATCATGAAATTTTGCATAGACGTTGTCAAGGGTACAAAAAAGGACATATGGTACCTTTCATTCAGAAAAAGTGCTGTTCTCAAAGCAAAGGTAGATCTTACACATTTTACTAATGTTTACATACTTTGTAAAGAAGAAGAGAGTAGCAGAGACAACTATCTAAAACGATATATGTATATAAAACAAATTCCTTGACCAAGCAAATTACATAAATGTAGCTTCAGTAACTTATTCAACTCACTAACCATGATAGAGACGCATGGGTCCAAATATGTATAATGCGACAAAAAGGAAAATAAAGAGAAGATAGAGAAGTTGACTCACATTTTTTTATTATTTATGTCAGGTTTAGGTTTAGTTTAGGAATTATTAAAATCTAATTTAAAAAAGTAACTTATATAACCGTTTAAAATCTGGCAGTAAATGTCAAATGACGGCAAAAGTATGCACGATACAAACTGTGACGTAACCACTATTTAAATGCAGCTGTTAGAGAAAGAGCGGAATATTCTTACTATACTTTTACTTATATCCAAATTTAAAATATTAATTCCTCCCTTATTTTGCAACACTACAATTGCTCTTTCTATCGACCACCCAAGCAAATTTGAAATTAGTCGGTATTTGGCTATCTGACCAGAAATACTACACAGTATTTATCAAACGCCATTTGCAGTACGTTAGAATCCTATAACGACTGTGGTAGCTTATCCGTTTGTTTATCGCACCTGCAGCCGCGGTTTAAGTCAGGCTTTGCTTAATTAAATACAAACGTTTACACATGCCTACCGATATTGTCTGGTTGTTTTGTTAATAGTGAAGTAGATTTAAATGATATAAATAAATTTAAGTTCGATTTCGGTTAGGTTAGTAACAGTACTTTTTTCTGGATGAAATCTACTCTATGTTCTTTTATGTACCCCTGACAATGTGTCTGCAAAATTGCAAGGTGATCGGTCGAGTAGTAAGCCATGAAAGCGTAACTAACATACGAACCCACATTCGCATTTATAATATTAGTTAAGATGTAAAAATTTCGAATGGGACATATTTTCTTGTCTCTAGTCTTTCTCCTCGAAGGAGTAGAAATATGTGTCATATATATAAATCATCTCCGTTTTCCAGCTATGGGCCCAATTAGTAGTGCTTATTATTGCTATTGCTATCAATTATATATCAAATTTGAGACAGTATATGTGCATCTGACGTCTATGCACTCAATGTGGTAGGCAGAGGTGTATTACACTCAAATTTAACTAGGTACGATGTGGTCTCGCGTAATAGAGAGCGCGTCTATTGTCGTCTACCGAGCACAGTTTCGCAATCAGTGCGGCTTCTGAGCATTTTTTGAAAGACAAACCCAATAACACAGTCCGACCCCAAGAGCTCATACACAACAGCCGCATTCAGTAACGCTGTGCCGTCATGCATTCACCAGAGTCGCAAATCAAATCCGATACCTTTAGCTCTAACGTCACTTTCACTGCATCATGGAAGCAGTTCATTCCAGACTCCTAATAATACTAAGCATTCAACTATACTCAACCTAAGAATCGAAGCCACGATCACTCAAGCATCCGCAAATATTGACACAGCAACCGAAGCTATTCAAGTCAAGGGCCCTTTCAGTCACCCTTTTCGACTGGTTTTACAAAAACATTTTTCCCTCTCCACAGTTGATTTTAGACCTTCCGAAGTGGGCCTGCAATGTCCATTAATTACCCATTAAATTTTAGGTCCACTTAATAGAACTAAGTGATCGGTAATTGAGTAAAAAGGTCACAGCTCAATACGTCAAAAGCATTCGAGGGAATTAATTTGCCTGCGTCCATTTTTATTGGCGTTTTTTAATCAATTAGTTAATGTGAAGTTCGATGTTATAATATACTGTTTCAGTGGCGGTAGTATTTTTATGCATCTGCTGTTCATGAGGTCTCTGTTTCGAGTAGTTTCAAAGTATTATTTTGACTGCACTCATAGAATTGTGTTTAAAGTGGACGCCTCGCCTCTCTCTGCCACTGCACCGAGTTTTCGGGACACGGGACAAAAATTCGTGTGATTCACAAATAGTGTTCATTCTGTCCGTTCTTTAAATGTTTGTAAAGTACCCCGCGACACAGGAGCCATTTAAAATGCGAAAGAGGTATTTATTAAAAAGAAAAATATGTATTGAATAGTTTTTGTAATTAACTTCTACTTATACCCTTTGGGAAATAATCGTGAATCTGCGTCACTGAAGCTTATTTTACGCTTTTGTTGTCTATGCCGGTTTTTGAGTCGGAGAAATTGTTGTGACTAATTGGCCGTGTGAGAGCCACGCTTCGGCACGAATGGGCCGGCTCGACCGGAGTGATACCACGGCCTTACAGAAATCCGGCGTGAAATGAGTGAGGGTACTGGATTACCAACCCTCTCAGAGGGGGGGCAAATTTAGAAGGCTGGCAATGCACTTATGACTCCTCTGGTGTTGTGGGTGTCCATGCATCGCTTACCATCAGGCGATCCGTCTGCCCGTTTGCAACATATACCATAATAAAGAAGACTATATATGTATATAAAAACAACGATACTGATTTTCTTTATGCAAAAGAGCATTTTATAATAATATCAACCTGTGAATCAACTGTTCTACTTCTAAGCACTGGGCTTTTTTCTGTGCAAGAAGTATTAGGCACAGTCTACCACGCTGGCCCAGAGCGGCTTGATTTCTGTTGATTTCAAATATCTTCAATAACATTATCGGGAACTCTCAGTCATGCAGTTTTCCTCTCAATGTTTACCTTCACCAATAAAGCAAGCGAGCAAGCAAGTTATGTTCATATTAACTACTTAATATGAACATAACTTCGAAAAGTCAGAGGTGCGTGTCTTGGGATCGACTTGAGACCTCTGCGTGGCAGTCCAGTGTTTTCCCACTAGTCTATATTATGTTATAATAAGTTTATCCACCTATCTTATAAACTGTGTTATTAGGTCATCATTGATCCGCCACCCGAAATACATTTAGATATCTATAAGTAGCTTTGTGGGATTAGTAAACCGCACAATGTTGGCTGGAAGGGTATAATGTGGAATTTAGGTGTGGTGAACTGTTTGCCTGGTTTGGACTCGTAGTATAAGTTGAAATTAAACTGCTATATACGGATTTTATCGCGTTGTTTATTTGACACTTTATTACAAAATTCTGAAAATTGTTACACTACTACTACTATTAAACTTTACTAATTTTTAAGCTAATTAAATTACCCCGTGACCATGGCTGCTGAAAAGCAACCGAAACGTCGGGGAAAATGTAAAAATAAATTAAATCTAAATAGTTTAATAATAATTTAATTAGCTTAAAAATTAGTAAAGTTTAATAGTAGTAGTAGTGTAACAATTTTCAGAATTTTGTAATAAAGTGTCAAATAAACAACGCGATAAAATCCGTATATAGCAGTTTAATTTCAATGAATAATATTCGCGTAAATAGAAGACAATATCTCGTAGTATAAGGTTAAGAGCCTACGGAGAGTCGTGAAGTGCCAGGTTTGATAATACATTTTAATATAACTGGCGAAAAAAGAAACTAAATCAGGGAAATTCTGATTAACGTATTAGAAGACAAGCTGTCTACCAGACACAATTCCAGACTTAGTGCTGCTACAGAGTATATACATACATACATTACACTCTTGTTTGCCAGAGGGGAGTTGGAACTGTCGATTTACATTCGCGAAGATGCTGGAATTCGAGATTAATTTAACAAAAACCCAAAGCATTTTGCTTCAGCGGGGCATCTAGCCCCAAACCTGATGCACACCGATCGCATTTTCTATCGTTGCGCCGATAAATCCAACTAACTCCAGAATATTTCATAATATCTTTAATGACAGCCCCTTCAGTCGCGCAGCCAATGATTATAGATTACTCTTGCTCCAAGCCTGATAGTTGAGCAATCGTGAGGCTGAAAGAAGGTGGAAGACCGGATGATGCGGCGCAAAATGGGAGAGGCATATGTCCAATAGTGGAATGCAACGGGCTACTTGATTGATTGAGGTCGGTGTTTTGATTCTCGAGTCGAGCAAAGCTTAGTATCAGTCTTTCTTGAAAACAGCGATAGCTCAGTGGGGAGACCAACAGACTGCAATGCAGATGGTCTCGGATTTGAACCCACGTCGCGCACCTCTGACTTTCGGAAGTTATATGACTTTTCGAAATTATGTGCGTATTGATTGACAATTATCGCCTGCTCCGTGCCTCGAAGAGCACGTTAAGCTGTCGGTCCCGGCTGCCATGAACATCTATGGCAGTCGTTATTGGGAGAGTGTCGACACAAAAGATCCCACTGGGTCGAAGTGTCGCCGGTCTGCACTGACTGGCCCCCACATAAGATAATAATAATAATTAGTCTTTCTTAGAAAAAATTCAACTGCTCGTGGTCTGAAAATACAACAATAATGTTAATTTAGTATATAATATGTGAAACATTACTTAATTAATTGTCCCGTCCAAAATATAGAATATGAACACATTTTTACAACTTGGCTAAGTTTATCCAAATTTTATGACGTAAAAAAATTTTTGGATAAGCAAATGTAATGGTTTTGTAAACATAATTAAAATTTTGTATGCTATAATCTAGCAAAACATGCTTGTACTATTTATAATATTGTAACGCCACCAAATACCATATTTTATACAAATAAATGATTATTATTATTATAATTATATATTTTTTTTAATACAATGCCTGCTCTAGGATTTAATCCTGTGTCGCAGGAAACTTTACAAACATTCAAACAATGAACACAAAGCATATCCAGACCAGGAACTATTATTTATAGATCGCACTGATCTTTGTTTCGTGTGGGGATCGAACCCATAACACTCAGCACTTGGCAAGTGGCGAAACGACCACTTTAACCACTACTTATAAATAATGTGTAATGTTATATACAGCCGTAAGCCAAATACTCTTCATCTTTTTACCAGTCATCTAAATCTTATATTAAACTCATCACATCTTATATTAAGCCATAAATTAAAAGATTTAATTCTTGTTTAATAACAAACAAGAATTAATTAACAGAAGTGTTTTACTTTGATTATAATAAGGCTGCGGTCTGAGTGGGGCGGGGGCGGGTAACATTGTTTTCTTAATAAATATTGGAGTGTGGTCATAGTGTGATGAAATACGGATAAGATATAAATCTTATTTATATATAAAAATATCTTATATATATATTTATTTTATGATTACTGCTCCCCTCCCCTGGCTCATAGCGTTATGTTATATAGCTTACTAGATTTTACCCGCGGCTTCGCTCGCGTAAATGTAGGTTTAGCTAGGTTAGTAACAGTACTATAAAGAATTCGAAAAACTCTTATGCAACAGCTTTCTCCGTCCATCCGTCCGTCTGTCTGTCTGTTATACCTACAACTTTCAACTCAAAAACCGTAAGAGCTAGAGAATTGCGATCAACGCCATTCGACTCGGCATAGTCGATATAACCGTGAAATGACTTGACCTTTGACCTCTGATCACGTGATAAGATTAACGGCAATTCGTGGCCGTTTCTCACTTGTTTTCAGGATGATAGATACTATATGTCCTTTTCTGTTGCCCTGACAATATGTATGCGACATTTCATGATGATTCGTCGAATAGTTAAGGCGTGAAAGCGTAACAAACAAATTCGCATTCGCATTTATAATATTAGTTAGTACTTTATATACTGGGATAATATTATTATATGCCAGATATAGCCAGTACATCACAGCCACACATTGCAGTAAAAATAATGCCCGTTCATTCCCAAAGTGTATTCAAACATCTTGACAGACATTAACATTTATAATATAATAAGATGTGTATATAAAGAATATTGCAAACAGGTACTCAGCACATTTACATCAAAAGCGGGGCTGAATCAAAAGATCCTCCATTCAACACATTACAGTTATTAAAAAAACATATCAGTATTTACTGCACGTTCTCAGCCAATAACTTATATGTATGGAATATATGAGAAATGTGTATCTTTCGTACTTTATTCTGTCTTTGTTGGGTAGTTGCAATGGTAGTATATACTTTATAGAGCAGCGATAGCTCAGTGGGGAGAGCAACAGACTGCAGTGCAAAGGGTCTCGGGTGCGAATCCACGTCGCGCACCTCTGACTTTCGGAAGTTACATGACTTTTCGAAATTATGTGCGTATTGATTGACAATTATCGCCTGCTCCGTGCCTCGGAGAGCACGTTAAACCGTCGGTCCCAGCTGCCATGAACATCTATGGCAGTCGTTATTGGGAGAGTGTCGACACAAAAGATCCCACTGGGTCGATGTGTCGCCGGTCTGCACTGACTGGCCCCCACATAGGATACATACATATACTTTATATAATATGTTGATATTATGGTGAATGCACGGATGGCATAGTGGTCGCCTCGCCACTGCCTCTGCGCCGAGTGTTGTGGGTTCGATCCCCACATGGGACAATAATTTGTGTGATCCACAAGTGGTTGTCCTAAATCTGGGTGTTCTTTGTGTCTGTTGTTTAAATGTTTGTAAAGTCCCCTGCGACACAGGAATATTTCCTAGTGCAGGAGCTGTCTACTCTAAAAGTAAAAAAATAATACATAATCTATACTAATATTAAAAAGCTGAAGAATTTGTTTGTTTGTTTGGTTGAACGCGCTAATCTCAGGTACTACTAGTTCGAATTGAAAAAATAATTTTAGTGTTGAATAACCCATTTATCGAGAAAGGCTATAACATCACGCTACGACCAAAAAGAGCAGAGCATCAACGAAAAACATTGCAAAAACAGGGAAAGTTCTCGTATGTGAAGCAGACGAAGTTGCGCAGGTCGGCTAGTTATATAATAAAGCTGACGACTCTGCTTGTGGTTTTGTTTGAACGTGCTATTTGAGATTAAAATAATATCATTACATTTGATAGGCTAGTTGTTGAGATGGTTAGGCTATATAACATTACGCTACAGGCCACGGGAGCAGATCAGTAATCAGAAGCATGGGTAGAACCGTGGGATAAGTGATTACTTAAATTATAAAAACTTATGGACCTAGTTGCTGGTTTCTTCACCTCTTAACCAACGCTAAGACGACGGCGTCCGAGCTTCACTAGACTATTTAAAACGTATTTTTTTTACTTTTGTTTGAATAACTTTTCGTATTTCTGATAACTGGATTGGTCGAGAGGTTAAAGGATTTAAAGGTTTAAATAGATTTTATAAGTCAATGTAGTTATATAAACGTACTTTGTGATCATTTTGTGATGGTAAAGTATCTTTCTTTTCTTTCAAATAAATCTATATCTACCTGTGACATAAATTTAACCAAAATGAGGTTAAACATTTAAGTGTACGACCGAGTTTCAAATTACTTTTGCATTTGTCACAAAGTGTAAGTGTATGCGCCATGGCGCATACTACTTTCTACTTACAGTAGCATGCCATGGCATGCTACTGTCATCTATACTAATATTATAAAGCTGAAGAGTTTGTTTGTTTGTTTGTTTGAACGCGCTAATCTCAGGAACTACAGGTCCGAATTGAAAAATTATTTTAGTGTTGGATAGCTCATTTATCGAGGAAGGCCTACCTTCGTCGTAGGTACTACCTACGACCCACGGGGACGGCGCAGTAATCATAAATGCGGGTAAAACCGCGGGCACATCTAGCAATATATAAATTATTATGATTAGCGAAGTTAAGCAATGTTGGGCACGGTCAGTCTATAGATGGGTGACCGCTTAGTGGTATTTCATCTGAGCGTCTCCGTGCTTCGGAAGGTACGAAAAACGTCGGTCACAGTTGTTGTCAAATTAACAGCAGTCGTTAAGCCATGTTAGAGGCCTATACGCGGCTTGAATAACTTTTGACCACAGGTTGGCCACTAACCACACGAAAAGAAAGAAGAAGATATATGTATATATTATATATTATACTGCATAAATTACAAATTTTACTACAGAACCTGTATTGCTTAATCCCATTCATAATATTTAATGTAATTTTTGTAAAATACTAAAATTACATTTATTTGGCAATTTTTAAGAGTGGCCGTGAGTTTAATGCTTCTCATACGCTACTGACATATATTATTCAAAGTCAGTAACTTCACTAATCAGTAACATCTAACCTTTGACGTTTATAAGTGTTACGTTGTGACTGAAATGAATAAATTATTTTGTTTGTCGCAGTGAAAATCATTTATTACATGGAAAAGAAAACAGCAAGACGCTGTAGGGGTATAGCTGGAAATACACACCTACCTGCCAATACAGGGACACTACGTGATCGTGACACTATATAAATCGCTTTTCGCATTACTCAGTCCGCACGCTATCTTTTATTATCCTTTGTGTAATATCCCAGGTATTAGTCTTCCAATCCTTGTCATCCCATTGTTGCCAATAGACGCTTATTTGTCTTCCATCCCGTTCTATTTCTATTTACATCTCTTTTACACGCAGTAGATTAAGATTTAACTGTTTTTGACACACGATTTTGTTATTTGTAACTTAACGTATTGAGTCACAACGGTACACCAGCGCCTAGACATAATAGGTTTTCAATTATGTCTAGCTTTCTAACAATTGACAGGTAGATATTAAGTACAATATTTTAACTAATATTATAAATGCGACTGTGAGTTTGTTTGTTATGCTTTCACGCCTTAACTACTCGACTCATTGTCAGGGGAACAGAAAAATACATGAGGTCCTTTCAGCCTGAAAAAATACTGTTACTAACCTAACCAACATTTACGCAAGCAAATCTGTAGGGAATATTTAGTATTTCTATAAGGTCTTCATCAATACTTGCGGACGTTTGGAAGATCCTAGCTTCGTTTCTCCGGTCGGATAAAGTGTTTGGGGTTTTTTGAGTCTATCTGGCATGAACTGCATAGATCGCGTAGCGGTAGTAAATACAACTATCGTGCATGATGTCTTGGGTCTAATTCCCGGGGGATCCAATAAAAAGTGTTTAAGGATTTTTTAGTTTAGCTGAAATGTACTGCCTACATCGCGTAACGATAGCGAATTCGACTGCTTTGCATGAGAATAAAAGTTAAAATAGCTAGGAATCTGTTTTAAAAAGAAATATATCTAAAATATTTTAGTTGTCTCATAAAGAATCATCATCATTCTCTTGCCCTGGTCCCAATTTATTTGGGGTCGGCGCAGTATGTCCTTCGCTTCCATACTTCTCATAAAGAATATTAAAACATAATTTTAATTAGATCTGATGTTAGGCATATCATTAGTATTTCTTAATTAGATTACTCAAAAGCCATTTGAATAATTAAATATAAGAGAACTCCGAACAAATCAAGTATCAAAAATTAACGAAATTAAATCCGTAATCGTGTATATCAAGAATATATTATGAATTAAATTATACTGCTTTTGGTAGCGTAAATTAGGGGTGTCTATACGGGCAATAGGTACTATTCTGAAATATATTCAGCTATAGTCCAGCAATCTAAACATATTGTCTGGCTATATCTGTTTGCATCTGTATCTTATCTTATCTTATGTGGGGGCCAGTCAGTGCAGACCGGCGACACTTCGACCCAGTGGGATCTTTTGTGTCGACACTCTCCCAATAACGACTGCCATTACTAGTACTAACATAGATGTTCATGGCAACCCGGACCGACGGCTTAACGTGCTCTCCGAGGCACGGAGCAGGCGATAATTGTCAATCAATACGCACATAATTTCGAAAAGTCATATAACTTCTGAAAGTCAGAGGTGCGCGACGTTGGTTCGAACCCGAGACCCTCTGCATTGCAGTCTGTTTGTATCCCCACTGAGCTTTAGAAGCTCAAAAAAAAAACTAGTGCATAACATGGATATGTATAAAAGCGAGATTTGGCCATTTTGGCCATGCCCTGCAGTGGGACAGTGCATGCATAGGCTGGAATAAATAAATATTATTGTTATTTACAAAAGATGAAATGTTTGTCTCGTGTGGGATGAGAACCCACAACACTCGGTTAAGTGGCAGCGGCGAGGTGACCGATTAAACCACTTCGCCATCCGTGCATATAATATACCCGGGACATACGCAAAATGTTGCTGAGTTTTGTATGTTTTGTATGTAGTATTGGTGTTATGGTGCTGACAATGATGCCGGCCTATTGACGACTATCGGCCACAGTCCCAGACTCCATGTTACTACTTATAATGATTTATTTGTTAAACAAATAGAGGCTAAGATCAAATAAGGCTCGTCTACAACATAAACACTAACACACATTGTTAACATTACTGTTGCTTAATACTAGTGTTTACAAACGTACAAAACTAAAACGATATGATCCGGGAATTGATTTCACACACCGATCACAATCATGCTTGTACCACCTAGACAATCTCATATGCAAATAATTAATAATAAATTATTTATTTCCAAAAAAGATACATCTATAAATTTTACAAGAGGAGTTGAACAAACTTAGAACACATAAGTTTCCGGAACACTGATACCCATGGTAAGATCTAAATTGTTTTATGGGTATCAGGTCACAGCAAGTAAACAGTTAACTGTATGTCCATACTAGCAAATGTACAATTATTACTCGAATACCTAGATAATTAAAAAAAAAAAAATTCGAATCACTTAATGCTAATACGTAACTATTAAATGATGCATTCGACGAAATCTTTTATTCGAATAACTTTACTATTCGATTATTTAAAATTTTTAATTCATAATCGCAAATTACTTCCGTAAATGCAAATTCGATTGCTGATTGTGCTGTTCCAGTTTCATTTCATTCCCGGCTGTGACTGTTATCTGGTTCGCCATCAGATACTCGTTAACTTCACAGCCCTACGTAAGAGGTAAATGAGGGTACGTATGGGTTTATTTTAAGGCAACCTCAATTCCGTAGAAACTCAGATAAGGTTTATTGCTATTTATACATAACTATATTTTATTTAACTAGTGACAGATAAGCAGCGATAGCTCAGTGGGGAAACCAACAGACTGCAATGCAGAGGGTCTTGGGTTCGAACCCACGTCGCGCACCTCTGACTTTCGGAAGTTATATGACTTTTCGAAATTATGTGCGTATTGATTGACAATTATCGCCTGCTCCGTGCCTCGGAGAGCACGTTAAGCCGTCGGTCCCGGCTGCCATGAACATCTATGGCAGTCGTTATTGGGAGAGTGTCCACACAAAAGATCCCACTGGGTCAAAGTGTCGCCGGTCTGCACTGACTGGCCCCCACATAAGATAGATAGATAGATAACTAGTGATACATATAAATAAATCAAAAGGTTCTTAAAACTTTTTAATAATAAACTTTTGGTTACTATTGAGCCGCCTGCGACCTAAAGCAACAGATTTTCAATTATGTCTGTCAACAATTGACAGGTTAAAATCAAAAAATTATAACTTACATATTATTATATCTAATTATAATTAAACAAAATTCCAAAGTCAAAGTCTCTCTCTATCTATCTTTATTGCCATAAAATGTGCAAACAATTTTTGGATTATTGGACTTATACTAATAAAAATAATAATAAAAATTAATAAAAGGAATAAAAATTATCATTTAAAAAAGCCTGTTCCAGAAGAATTCCATGAGAAGAAGCACGCAAGAAACTCATGGCCACTCTTTTCAATCACCAAATGTTTATAACAGTACAATTCAATCCTAAATTCTTTTTCTTATATGAGCTGCTGTGTGTAGTTGAAACAGTAGTTTATTTCAATAAGATTTAAAAAGTAAACATTTATTAAATCTAAGATACATATTAATAACAAATGAAAATCAAATCAAATCGTTTCATCATCAATCTGAATTTATATGATCATATTTTTTTTGTAATTATTTTAAATAATTTGTACGCTCAAGTGGCTGATCATGGAATGGAAATTATTGAGTACTTATATAGTTATGTAATGAACACCTGTATATAACCCATGTATCACAAATCACAAAACGACGGCCGTGTATGAGGAATGTGATGAAAGTGAATGAAGCCAGAGAAGTGTGTCAGGATCGTAGCAAATGGAAATCCGTAGTCTCTGCCTACCCCTCTGGGAAACAGGCGTGAATCTATATGTATCACAAATTAACTATTTGATTTGATTGATGAAATACAATTGAAAACCTAAACGACTCGATGGCATAGTGGTTATTGTAACCGTCTGCCACGCCTGAGGTTGCGGGTTCGATTTCCGCACAAGTCAAACATTTGTGTGCATGATCATGGATGTTTGTCTTGGTGTTTCTATGTATAATATGTAAGCATTTACAAAAAAAAAGAAGTATGTATGTATGTTTATCCATTGTCTAGTACCCACAGTACAAGCTCTGCTTAGTTTCGGCTAGATGGTGTTGTGTGTATGTGATAGAATATTATCTATTACTTATTATATATTATTGTATGTGGTCGCTGGTGTGCCGCTGCTGCTCACCAGGTTAATAATATTTATTCATTTAAAAGTAAGTCTAAAGTGCCTAGTGAGAGACGGGTGGACTACTACGCAGAGGTCTCTATTGGGTCTCAAGGCTTTGGCATTTTCAAGTTAAAATGCGATATTTCCGGACCAAAACGACCTTCAACGACCTCCAACACTTCAAGAAAAGAGCGGTACTCCATTTTAAAAGGCCGGCAAGGCACTTGTGATCCCTTTGGTGTTGTATGTCCATGGGTGGCGGTAATCGCTTACCATCAGGCGATCCGTCTGCTCGTTTGCACCCTAATCCATAAAAAAAAGACTGTCTACCCGCACTGAGTCAGCCTAGTTCAGGCTAGGTTCTAGTTCAGGGCAGTATAGTTTGTCAGTATAGTCCACTATACTGACAAACTATACTGCCCTGAAACTTCCTTTGAGTTATATGACTTTTCGAAATTATGTGCGTATTGACTGACAATGATCGCCTGCTCCGTGGCTCGGAGAGCACGTTAAGCCGTCGGTCCCGGCTGCCATGAACAACTATGGCAGTTGTTATTGGGAAAATCAGTACCCTCTAATATCCTGACACTGACACAAAAGCCCTCAAACTAAAGCTAAGCCAGTACTGCACTGTCTACCAGGCCGAACTCTTGGCCATATGTAAAGCCACAGGAGTGATACTAAAACGTCCTGAGCGAACCTTCTGCATCTTTAGTGACTCCCGATCCGCACTGGAGACAGTCACAAATTGGAACACCAAGCACCCATTGGCAGCGGAGGCTCGTCGAAATCTTATTCTTGCCGACAAAACTCAGCACAAGGACGTGTCCCTGTACTGGGTTAAAGCCCATGCTGATATTGCCGGCAATGAACGAGCGGACCAACTAGCCAAGGAGGCTGCAAGCGCCTTAAAGCGTAAGCCGGATTATGATATGTGCCCGGTATCATATATAAGACGGCACATTCGGTTGTCCACTCTTGAGGATTGGAACCAACGATATGCGCAGGGTGAGACTGCAGCCACCACAAAGATATATTTCCCTAACGCTCAACACTCTTATAAAATTGTCAGACAAATGGAGCTCACTGGTACCATTACACAGGCAATGACGGGACACGGTGGTTTCTCCGAATACCTGCATCGCTTTAGGTGTAAGGATAACCCATCGTGTACCTGTGATACAGAAGTAGCTGAATCAGCTATACACGTGCTACTTGAGTGCCCGGTATACGGTGTCAAAAATACGAAATAGATCAAATTCTGAACTTAAAACTAATACAGAGTAATATACCAGCTATAATGGCGGACAAACTAGCACGGACCCTGTTCTTAAAATACTGTACACATATAGTTAATATTGTTATAAGTAGAAATAAGTAGATATAATAATAAATATGATGCCTATATATTTGTTAATATATTTTGCATACATATATGTAATAGTGTAATAGCAGTAATAATATTGTATGAGCAGTATATAGTGTAAGTGCCTTATTGAAAGATGTAATATATAGCATTTAAGTGATATATGACATAGCCACGTTTAAAAACGGTCAGTGTGTATTTAGCATAGTTTACCATCAGTTTATAATTAGTGATAAGAGTGTAAAATAAAAATAAGTAAATAAGGTCTCTAAAAAAATGTATCAGAGGAGTGGCAAACAACAAACTGCGATGGCGGGTGCCTTTATTTAAAAAAAAAAATATCTTGGCACTGGTCTAGCCTTAGGGTATCGTTAGCCTTCGGGTTGCGGAGGTCAGGTGGCAGCCGCTCCGTGTTAAAACCGATATCCAGTCAAATCCGGTTACACCAGAAAAGCCGTCCCCAAGTGACTTGGGAATAATAAAGGCTAAGAGAGAAGAAGAAGACCTGATAGAGAAATTTCTGTCACAGATTTGAAATTGTCATTAAAAGTTGGACTAATATAATGTAACATAACCCAATCATCAGACATGCTGTTGTGCAGTGTAATATAAGTTAGGATGTAGTCTCCATTCCTTTACCCATACCTGTTCCTTTCGAAGATAAAGGCCAAACGAACAAACGTTTGTCATGGCGTCTTCCGCATTCCATATTCTTACCCGTTTCGGTATCAGTTACTCATGCCATATACATATGTTTGCATGAGGAATGTAGGTCATGCCAGCTAATTCGGCCCGGCCCGTCTTAGACGGTGATTTATCACCTAATGTGTAAACATACGTGTCTCGTGTGGGGGATTTTGGCTCCTCTTACTGTGTTTAAGCGGCGTGGAGTCAATAATCCCTAATAAAAATATAGAGAAGCTAGCTGTACCCACTTTTATGATTATTGCTACGCTCTCGTGGTATATAGCGTAATGTTATGTAGCCTATGTTACTACTGGATAAAGAAGCTTTTTAAAGGAGAAGAAAGGAAGTATTATTAAAATAGGTTTATTTGTTTTTGAGTTTATTCATTACAAACCTAAAACAAATTCATTTTTCTGTACCCTCGTTTATGATTACTGCTCCGCTCCCGTAGCTCGTAGCGTCATGTTATATAGCCTATGTTACTTCTGGATATAGTAAATTTTTAATAGAGGAAGAATTTTCAAAATCGATTTTGTTCTTTTCGAACTACATAACCGCTATTCTTCTTCGTCGTTTTCTTCATTATTGAAGGTCGTGTCCGTCCTGAAATGCTTTCACGGAGTCATAGATCAGCTGTTTCCACACCACCCGATCTTCGGCTTTTCTAAGGGCAGTGGCAACTGTAAGTCCCGTTATTGTCTTGATCTGATCAGACCAATTATTTTTTAACTTTTTAGTGCATTTTAGTTTAAGAATATTCTTTTTTGAAGTCGGTATTCTATTTCGTTAAATTTTTTATTTATACTTACTAGAAATTCTCATTAGCAGCACACAGTATGGAACTGTGCGTGGTTGTCGGCAACATATGATAACAATATAAGCCCATAACTGCTGGGCACTATAATAGTCCACTACGCTGACCCGGGTGCGTACCTATATAAAAAAGCTACTTCAGTACGTCTCCGCTGAACTGAATTACCATTTTCTAACGATAAACACGCGTAAATGCTGCTCCAATACGTCAAAGAGCGTGATGTACTGCAGTAGGATTTCAAGTTTTATAACACGCCGTAAAGTAGGGGTTATCCTAATTCTGTACGTCAACGTGAAACACATACTAAAGGAAGGCTAAGAATTAACTATATAGGTTTCTGGTTAAAAGATAGAGTAGGTATATAGCATGACAAATAAAGCAAAGACAGTACGAAAAAAGGTACCAGAAAAGAAATTGTAGGTTAGGTTAGAACTGCGACCATACAACGCCAGAAACAAATTTATTTAAATTAACAAACAAACAAATTTATCCCATCTTTCCTCCTGATATTCCCCTGTCTTTACAACAATTGAGGTTATCTTTTTGCACTCGCTAATTACGGAAGTAACGTACGTGTGATAGCAATATCTGCATAGAGAGACGTATCGCGTTAGCTTTTCTAAGACAATTTTGTGATTCAAGTACTAGAAATCCAACGCCAGTACGTCACGCAAGCTTGACGAATAATATGAAGGTTTCTAGTACATCTAAATGCGTATAAAAGTGGATATAGTGACAAGAATAGAAAAGGTTATGTTAAGCTGGTTTGGGCATGTAGAAAGAATGGACGAGGAAAGACTGACTAAGAAAGTTTATAAGGCTAGTGTGAATGGAACAGTCGCAAGAGGAAGACCTAGGCGAATGTTTCTCGATCAGATCGGAGACGTTCTGGACAAATGCCAGGTTAAGAGCACCTTGAACCGACGGGCGTGTATGAGGAATGTGATGAAAGTGAATGAAGCCAGAGAAGTGTGTCAGGATCATAGCAAATGGAAATCCGTAGTCTCTGCCTACCCCTCTAGGAAACAGGCGTGAATCTATGTATGTATGTACTAAATGCGTATTAACTTAGAAACCCTACTGCAGTACATCACCCTCTGAGACGTATTGGAGCAGCATTTACACGTGTTTATCGTTAGAAAATGCTAATTCAGTTCGGCGGAGACGTATTGAAGTAGCTTTTCTATATAAGCGACCCGAGTTGGCAGATTTCACGTTGACTTCACTTCACAACTCTCAGACATGCAGGGTCCCTCACGATGATTTCCTTTGCGTTTAAAAGTAAATATTTACTACGCACATACCTCCAGCACTAGGATTTTTCTCTGTGTCGCGGGGTAGTTTGCAAATATTTAAATGACAGACACAAAGAACACCCAGACACGATATTTATTAATCACATTAATGTTTGCCTCGTTTGGGGATCGAACCCACAACACACGGCTCAGAGGTAGGCAACCACTTAAACTACTACGCCATCTGTACAATATACCTCTGCCTTCGGAGATACTAGATTTTGCCCGCGCCTTCGCTCGCGTACATTTAGGTTAGGTTAGTAACAGTACTTTTTAGAGTTCCAAAAAACTCTTATACAACAGTTTTGTCCGTCCGTCTGTCCTTCCGTCCGTCTGTCTGTCATACAACTTTCAGCTCAAGAACCGAAAGAGCATATAACTCGACATGACTATGACATTTGACCTCTGACCGTTGATGACACCTCTGATCAAGGTCATGTGGTATTACTTGACCTTTGCATATTACTTTAACCATTTTTTTGAACTCTAAGATTTACGGCATTTCATTACCGATTCTCACTTGTTTTTGGATAAAAGGTACCCTGTGTCCTTTTCTGTTCCCTTGAAAACGTGTATGTGAAATTTGATGATGGGTCGAGTAGTTAAGGCGTGAAAGCAACAAACAACCATGCTTACATTCACATTTATAATATTAGTTAATATAGAGGTGGGACTTATGTATGATGCTGAATATATACAGCAACTGAAGACAGGCTTGCAAAACAGTATTGATTACCCACATTCAGAGGTATTCACATCAAATCGGAATAGTTTATGAACCGTTTTACTCGTGAGGAGGCGATAAACTATCTAATCAAAGGTTTGCATGCATGAAAGGGACTAGTATTACCAAGATCTTACATAATTCCGGACGAAGCAGTATTATTATATTCGATCTTATTAAAATTAAAATTACGGGATACATGTTATGGTAAGAAAAAATACGCGATTAGGCCTTAAAGTATCAGATTATTGGTCTTGGATTCGAATTCTGAATGAAAAAAAATTATATTGAAATCTTCTATCAGAACATTTTAGTGTCAATCTAGAATTATGTAGAAATAAAATTAATAATAAATATAATATTGTCAGCCCTGTATTAAACTGTCCCACTGCTGGGCACAGGCCTCTTCTTAGTGTGAGAATGGTTAGGCCATAGTCCACCACGCTGGCCCAGTGCGGGTTGGCAGACTTCACATATCTTTGAGAACATTATTGAGAACTCTTAGATATGCAGGATTCCTCACGCTGCAATATAATAGAGAAAGAAAGAGTAATTTTAAAGCGATAGCCTAGTGGGATACCGTTGGACTGCCATGCAGAGTTCTCGAGTATAATTCCTCTGACTTTTCAAAGTTATGTGCGTATTAAATAGTAAATTATCGCTTGCTTTAACGGCAAAGGAAAACATCATGATAAAACCTGCATATCTGAGAGTTCTCCATAATGTTCTCGAAGATATGTGAAATCTGCAAACTCACACTGGGTCAGCATGGTGGACTATGGCCTAACCCTTCTCACATTGAGAAAAGGCCCGTGCCATGCTGTGGGACTATTTAATACAGGGCTAATATTATTATATGCTTTTATATCCCGATATCCGTTCCTATGGAAGTCATATGATGTCGAACAGAGACTATTATAAATTAAATTTTCCATCAACATGGTAACCCTTATGCGAGTAAATCTATCGGATTTAATTGATTCAGCTGACACAGGGGTCGTGAAACGATATTGTCAGCAATATAATGCAGTTAATAGCTCGCTTAATTGGCTACCTACATATTATATAGAATTCAGTTATGGTTTGTAATTAATGATTTGAGTTGTTCAGTCAGGTGGATTTCATGTGACGAACTGAGTGAATGAGTTCATAGTTAACAGTCGATAGCAAATACCTACATATATTGTAAGCTAGGTTTGTCAGGTAGTACTGGGCGACGGCCATCCTGGCGACCGCTGGGGTCGCACAAGTCGTTGATCATATTCAGTGGTTGGGGCTTGAGGTGGTCCTGTCCAAGTCCGAGTCTGTTTTCATGGTCCTCGAAACCCGCCACCTCCAGGAGTCCATATCATAGTAGGAGAGGTCTGCTTCGGCGTCGAGTTAACCCTAAAGTATTTAGGTCTCTAGCTCGACAGCCGATGGGATTTTGCAGCTCGTTTCCGTTGTTTGGCACCAGACTTCGGGGCGCTGCAGATGCACTCACGCGTCTGCTGCTTAACCTTGAAGGGCCAAATAACTCCTGCCGAAGGCTCTAAGGGAAGGTCGTGCGGTCCATGGCCCTTTATGGAGCTCCAGTTTAGGCGGACAACCTGACGACCCGCAACATTTCGATGCTTCGTGTGCCACAGCGCATCATGACCATCAGCTTGATTAGAGCAAACCGCACAATCTCGTATTAGATCGCGAGCCTTCTCGCCGAATCGATGACCTGGGACCTGAAAGTGGCTATCCTGGTATCGCTCTGCCTTTGGTGCCAGGAAGCGCTAGCTCAGGACGAAGGACCACCTTTTCCCACTCTCGAGGTGGTACGATCCGAGCTCTGCCAGGTCCTGGTAAAAGATTGGAAGGACTTGTGCACCCCAGTGCCCATGGCCTAATGCGTTGTCAGGGTTATAGAATAGAATATAGAGCACCGCTAACCTACTACTAGTAGATACTACGCGAACAAAGCCGCGGGCAAAATCTAGTATTTTATACATGTTAAGTTCCTTTTATTTAGTTTTATTTCCTATTTCTGCGCCATGAAAGTTATAAACAATTGCAGTAAATATCAATCGCAACAGTTGGCCCAGTAGTTTTAAAAGCTGAAGTTGTAAAAATCAACGACCGGTGAGGATATAAAGTCAGGAATTCGGATGGGAAACACTCGCGGTACAGTCAGTGACGTAACTCGATATACAAATGTGAGATTTTGATAGTCTTTATGTATCAAAATGAAAACAAAAGTTAGTTTTTATAACAGCAATAGTTAAAAGCTAGATTTACACAAAAAAAAATTTTTTTCTATTACATAATACCTTTAAATTACATTGTTAGAAGATCACCTTTTAAGCATGGAGTTGCTAGGTGACACCGCTCTTCTCCCTAAACATTAGCAAGAGTTATGCAATTAAAAATGAAAACAAGAATACAAAACAAAGGGTTATTTTGCTTTAGAAGAAGGCAAGTTAGTTTATGAATAACAAAATGCACAAAGTATGTTAAGGAAAGTAGAAATATTTGTATTTTTGTCTGTAATAATAATCTTAAAAACTACTGGACCGGTTTTATTAAATAGTTGATATAGTCCCAGTTCAAAATACAGACTAAACATTAAGAATATTTTATACGTTAAATTTAATACGCGGCTCACGTAAATCTAGCCTTTGTCAATAAATTTATATTCTTTGGCAACAGTTATTTTTTTGGATAATAGGTACTCTATGTTCTTTTCTGTTCCCCTGACAATGTGTATGCGAAGAACTGCCTCCGTGATGCAACGGTAGAGAATGCGAATGCTGTGCTCTCGGCTTCGAATCCCGGGTCGGACCAACAAAATAAGTTATTGGGTTTTTCTGTTAAGGAATCTCAATACGAGCCCGGAGTTAGGAAGTTGGCGATGTTAAACACCCCCGTGCCTCGGAAAGAAAGAAAAGCCGTTAGTCCTGCACCTGATCTCTCTCCGGTCGTGTCAGATTATCCGTCCCATCGGATCATGAGGGTTAGGGAATAGAGAGCGCACTTGTGTTTGCGCACACACCTGTGCACTATAATATCTCCTGTGCAGATGGCCAGTCTCCGTTAAGATTGGCCGCCGTGGCCGAAATTCGGTCTGGAGGACGCACGTATGCGAAATTTAATGATAATCGGTCGAGTAGTTAAGGCGTGAAAGTATAACAAACATATTCACATTAGCATTTATAATATTACTTAGGATGTTATTTTTTATAGCATTCATAATTGAAAGATAGTTAGTCGATTGAATCACTGTTCAAAAATACAGAATCAAAGAAGAATTTTCTATACCTATATAGGATGTCCCAGAATATGACAATCAAATTGTAACGGCAGATTCCTTAGGTACGGATATTTTATAAAAGTTTTTTAAAAGTACTACTTTTTTCAGATTTTTAAGTATAGGTGCTTCGTCTTTCATTATTTTTCACGTCTATTATTTGTGAAGGATTAATTCATCAAACTACAAACGACTTTTTTTTAAACTGGCTTACTTTTGAAATTGCATCATTATTTTGGTGAATGGCACTTTTTTTAAATTTTGATTTTCTTATTTTCATCCGTAGTTCATAATGTTTTTATATTTTATTTATCACATTTGAAAGGTCCTTACGTAAGGAATATCCCGTTACAATTTGATTCACATATTCTGGGACACCCTATATAACAACGAGGAAAATCTTTTATGTTTTTTTGTAATTCATGGAAACAAAATCTATTGGTATGATTTTAAAAATAGTTGATATTATTACAGTTTAAAAATACATCATAATTACTAAGACTTTTCATACTAATATTACAAAGAGAAAAGATTTGTATATTTCTTGCAATGAATAAACTCAATCTACTGGACTGATTACAACATTTCTTTCACTATTAGAAAGCTGCTTTATCCAGAAGTAACATACGCTATAGACCATCACGTTATAAGCCACGGCAGCGAAGCAGTAATCATAAACATGAGTACAACCGCGCGATACAGCTAGTTATTCATAAAATACTCTAACAAATTGGTTTAATGTTCAACTACTTATGACGCTGACTGTACGTGCGTCCCAGAAGGCTCTTTATTTAATAAACTTAAATTGAAATTTGCGGAGTTGTTTTCGACGTGAACGACAGAGAATTTCTTACATACTTACAAAGTCTTCCTGTATATTTTAAGGGGTAGGCAGATCTGTATATAACACACATTTCGCTGGCTATTGTTTCAGAATCCACGTAATACATAATATATTAGATATTCTCTTAAAAGTCACTAGTTTGTGCCAACGACTTCACTCGCGTAAAAGAAGATTAGGTTATGTTAGAAACAGTACTTTTATTTTAAAATATAACCTATGTTACTCGGTGATAGAAAGCTATATGTATCTAATGGTGATAGAATTTATTTTTAAATCGGTTGAGTCGTTTTTAAGTTAAGTCCTTACAAACGAACAAACAAAAAATCATATTTTCTCATTATAATATTAGTATAGATAGTATAGATTAGTAGCAGAACGGCATCTGAAAACCTGAAAATTTTGTCTGATCTGGGAATTCGTGTAAGTTCGTTCCCTATTACGTGTGGGTAACGTAAAACCAACTAGTAAAATGTGGGTGTAGTACATCACTGCCTACCCCTTCGGAGATTTTATATATGGAAAGATGAGACGGTGTTATTCAGAGGCAGTGTAACTGCCTCCTAGGCGCAGCGGTAGTGAATGCCACTGAGGTGCATGAGGTCTCGGGTTCGAATCCCGGGTCGGGCCAACAAAAAGTTATTGGGTTTTTCTGTTATAAAATATCAATGCGAGCGCGGAGTTTGAAAGTTGGCGGTGTTAGAAATGTGACTAGGAAAGCACGTAAAGCCGTTGGTCCTGCGCCTGATCTCTCTTCGGCCGTGTCGGATTATCCGTCCCATCGGATGTGTTCCATAACCCTCATTACCTACCACCCTCAACATGTGTTTGGGCACACACTTGTGCACTATAATATCTCCTGCGCAGATGGCCAGTCACTGTTAAGATTGGCCGCCATGACCGAAATGCAGTCTGGAGGACATTTTTATTCAGTGGCACGGCATTTGGAAATATACCTGGTAGACGCTACTTATTAACTAAATCTTTAAAAGCGTAGTAGCAAAAGGGCCCGTAAAACATCTCTGCTTACCCCTTAAAGCATAAAAAGACAAATATTGCCTTGGTACAACCATAATGGGTACAATTGTTGTGCATGATGTCATGGATTCAATTCCTAGCTAATAAAATGATATAGGGAAATAATATTTAAAACAAATGAGTACTACTTATAATAATATCAGTCTTGTATTAAACTGCCCACTGCTGGGCACAGGCATCTTCTCAGTGTGAGAAGGGCTAGGCCATAGTCCACCACGCTGGCCCAGCGCGGGTTGGCAGACTTCATATATCTTTGAGAACATTATTGAGAACTCTCAGACATGCAGGTTTCCTGACGATTTTTTTTTCACTGTTAAAGCGAGTGATAACCAACTAAAATAGTTAAATACGCATATAACTTCGAAAAGTCAGAGATGCGCGCCTTGGGATCGAACTCAAACCTCTGCGTGGCAGTCCAACGGTTTCCCATTAGGCTATCGCTGCTGATCTGAATACTGCTTAGTCCAGATTAATTGTGCTCAGTCGGCAATAGACACGCTCTATGACAAATACATCATCAAAATATTTCATACATAAAAAATACGGTTGTTATATGCAGACAACGGCAAAGGGCTGAGGTTCTCTGAAAAAAATTCTCATTACCAGCCCAGTCACCGGTAGATGATATCTGTCAAAATATAATATAGACGACTCGATGGCGTAGCGGTTAATGTAACTGATTGCCACGCCTGAGGTCGCGGGTTCGATTCCCGCACAAGTCAAACATTTGTGTGCATGAACATGGATGTTTGTCTTGGTCTGGGTATTTCTATGTATAATATGTATGTATTTACAAAAAAAAAAGAGTATGTTTATCCATTGTCTAGTAGCTATAGTACAAGCTCTGCTTAGTTTAGGCTAGATGGTGTTGTGTGTATGTGATAGAATATTATTATTATTAATTTCACCTTTATTCATCATTAATCAATAAAATTACATTTATAAATATATTTATAAAAAAAACACATATAAAAATACTTTGAGCTCATTCTGCGTAAATAGAAACACCAATGATTAAATTATGTTCGGGTACTTTGAAATAACTACACTGGAACATTGAGACAACTACCATCTTAGTCTCCCCGTGACCATGGCTGCTGAAAAGCAACCGAAACGTCGGGGAAAGTGTAAACTTAAATTAAATCTACATAGTTTAAATAGTTTTAATAATAATTCAATTAGCTTAAAAATTTGTAAAGTTTAATAGTAGTAGTAGTGCAACAGTTTTTCAAAATTATGTAATAAAGTGTCAAATAAACAACGTGATAAAAATCGTATATAGTAGTTTAATTTCAATGAATAATATTCGCGTAAACAGAAGACAATATTACATATAAAAATATAAAATTAAATGTATATTTATTATTATTATTATATCTATTATACACTTCTGCATACCAAACTGAATATTTAGACACGACTAGATATATAGTAAAATGTTTGTCAATAAAAAATACGTGACAGCCAACGGTATGTTCCCAAAACAAAGGTATTGAGGGAAGCGACCTAGTTTCGGACAAAGCGGCCGGCGCGTATTGACTTTGGGCTGCAGTAAATATGGACAGAGATCTGCCGATTGTTTTGTTATATTGGTCCCTTGTTACAATAGTATGTGCTAGTCATGCCTGTGTATGATTATTAGGGAGTAAGTAGGAGTGTATTTACTTTTATATATTGAAATTAAACTGCTATATACGGAAATTATATTAATAGAGAAGATGGTTGGAATGTACCACCAGCTTGGGATCCAGTAATAAAAATAGTCAAACCCAAGAAGAAGCAAACCACAGCTAGACTTCATGATACTTTGAGCTCATTCTGCGTAAATAGAAACACCAATGATTAAATTATGTTCGGGTACTTTGAAATAACTACACTCGAACATTGAGACAACTGCCATCTTAGTCTCCCCGTGACCATGGCTGCTGAAAAGCAACCGAAACGTCGGGGAAAGTGTAAAAATAAATTAAATCTAAATAGTTAAATAATAATTTAATTAGCTTAAAAATTAGTAAAGTTTAATAGTAGTAGTAGTGTAACAATTTTCAAAATTTTGTAATAAAGTGTCAAATAAACAACGCGATAAAATCCGTATATAGCAGTTTAATTTCAATGAATAATATTCGCGTAAATAGAAGACAATATTACTTTTATATAGCTAATGAAATACGGGTATCTTATTCCCCGTTTCGCGAGCTTAAAATGGGTACCAGTGAAATTATTCTAAGTTTCTCTTTATGTATCAGTCTAATTATATAAAAAAACATTCCTTGGGGTAGGCCTATGGACGTCTATCTATGATGATAAAAACGACTTTCATATGTTTGTGCCAGATAAACTAGAGAATCAGTCGACGGATTGACTTGATTTTGTAACACAATTGCAACGGAAATCAGACTTAGCCACTATAAAATATAGTTGGTAAATATATAAACTATTAATGTGCTATAACATTCAATTTTATAATATTAGTGACATAATATCAGCCCTGAATACAAACTGTCCCACTGATTAGCACGGGTAAGAATGGTAAGGTCATAGTCCACCACGCTGCCCCAGTGCGGGTTGACAGACTTCACATATCTTTAAGAACATTGTGGCAAACTCTCAAACAAGCAGGTTTCCTCACAATGTTTTCCTTCACCGTTAAAGCAAGCGATAATTACATAATCTACATATATAATTATAATATATACATATGCATTACATAATCTACATATCTCAGTCACACAATATGCCGTCACGTACCCGAATTTAAAGGCAGCTTGTAACACATTTATCCCGAAATTAAGGTGTTAACAAAGAAATCTAAAATAGAGTTAATTTAAAAAAAAATACCATCTGTGCGAACGGGGCGATATTTTTAGATTTAAGTACCAAATAACTGTTAGGGATGCATTATTAACTATTTAATACACCACGTGAGCACACATTTCAGTCACAAAATGTGATGCCATGTTCCCAAATTTAAATGCATTTATTCCGAAATTAGCCACAAAAGCGGTAGCCGGGGCGTACCGTCCCGTGGTTTCATACCCGGCGGGTGTGTGGCGTGTGCTCAACAAAGTTTTCCTTTGTGCGTCTCTCAAATATTGTATACTAACAGTTTGTACTCCTAAGTACAACTTGAACGTTAAACAGGATCACTGTATTGTACTGTATTTTTTAAAGACATCTCCCGCACTTTATTTATTTTATATCTATGTATTTTACTTACTCACACTAATAAAGTGTGTAAGTAGATACATCATTCTAAATTATATAACTATTAGAGGTTATGGATTAAATAACACACTGTACAAACACTTTAACCATTTATTTAATACCTTGACACATGGAACTTTTATACGTCCGTTCACTTACAGCTCACAACAAGAAGAGATAGACAGCAGTGTTACTATGCCTTTTATAGCTTATCAAACTGTAAAGTATTTGACTACTATTTATATTGTATGATGTTATTTTATACAATTACTAAGGTGCAATTATTCTAAATAGTTAAATATAATAATCAATTAATTTTTTCATAAATAAATGTATATAATTCAACAATAACTGCTAGCTGACTCGGCAAATGATTTTCTGCCATATAAATTACTTCTTAGTGGTATGAAATATACTTTACGACCTATTCTTAAATCAAAATAGCAGCGATAGCTCATTGGGGAGACCAACAGACTGCAATGCAGAGGGTCTCGGGTTCGAACCCACGTCGCGCACTTCTGACTTTCGGAAGTTATATTGACTTTTCGAAATTATGTGCATATTGATTGACAATTATCGCCTGCTCCGTGCCTCGGAGAGCACGTTAAGCCGTAGGTCCCGGCTACCATGAACATCTATGGCAGTCGTTATTGGGAAAGTCAGTACTCTCTAATATCCTGACACTGGTCTAGCCTTAGGGTATCGTTAGCCTTCGGGTTGCGGAGGTCAGGTGGCAGCCGCTCCGTGTAAAAACTGATATCCAGTCAAATCCGGTTAGACTAGAAAAGCCGACCCTAAGTGACTTGGGAATAATAAAGGCTAAGGGAGAAGAAGACTCTCATACCTACCAAAATATATACATAAAAAAATCATATAAATCGGTCGAGCCGTTTCGGAAGAGTGCGACCATAAACATCGTGACACGAGATTTTTATATATTAGTATAGATATATTATGTGTCTTTACCTATACTTTAGGCTTCTGTACGTCACTATGACAAGTTCCAGTGGAAGATCAGTGCCTAGTTCTTGTGACCAGTCAAATGCTGTACTGGAGTCCTAATTGCTGCAGCTGTGGGAGGCATGTGTCTCACGTATAATGGTTATGTTGTTACTCTGGCATTTTTCTTTCTTTATGATTTTTATTATTATTATTTTGTTGTACACATTGTGCCCACCTTACAGCTATAAAGCGATAAACATTCCTTTCTTTCTATCACTTGTTATAATTTCTGTATCGCGAGGTGCTTTACAAACATTCAAAGAACAAGCAGATTTGGCACAGCCATTTGAGAATGACACAACATCGTGCAACAACACTACATCTACACGTTTTCTTACATCCAAATTAAAAATATATAAATTACTAGGTTTTTCTCGCGGCTTCACTCGCGTAAATGTAGGTTTGGTTAGTTACAGCAGGTACTTTTTTCTGGGTGAAAGGTACCCTATATCCTTTTCTGTACCGCTGATAACGTATATGCGAAATTTCACGATAATCAACGGATTATCGTAAAATTTTTCAACGGAAAAGTTAAGGCGTGAAATCGTTACAAAAAACCTACACTCGCATTTTTTAAATTAGTTAGGAGAAACTATCGTTATCCTGTATACAGAACGCGAAAAACGCCTGATCGACGCTTCGTGAGGTGAGGAGATAAGAATTCGCCTTAAGATGTTCAAGTCGATGTTCGGGCCGAACTGTACTATAGGGTTTCTAGCTGTCTCCGGTAGACGATAACAAAATCTAGTAAGACCTAAAATCATACTTAATGTGTGTACCTACTACACGTGTGCCTATCCCTACGGTAATATGGACTATGTACGTAATAACCTTAGTTAATATTTAATGGAAATAGCAGTTCCTTGTCACTGCAATGTTCATTACGTTCATATTATAAGGCTTTTATTATACTTGAGGAAAAAGAAAAGGCTGGGATTGCCCACGATTAATGTACTAGAACTATATTGGAGTTTATTTCTTTTATTCCTCGTTTATACAACGAACGGAATTAGGTACATGGATGTGTATAGTTGATATAGTGAGGGTAGGAAAATGTTTGACTTTGAATGTTCGGAAACTAAACCAATCCAAATCAAATTGTTAAAAACTAAGTAATAGGTAAGTTGCCTGTGTTTGATTTCGTACATTCTTTTATATATAAAAGCAAATATCAATCAAAAGAAATCTTTTTATACGAACAGTATTCAAATTGGTTGAATAATATAATAAAATAATGTCCTCCAGAGCGAATTTCGGCCACGGCAGCCAATCTTAACTGAGACTAGCCATCTGCGCAGGAGATATTATAGTGCACAAGTGTGTGCGCAAACATAAGAGCACTCTCTGTTCCCTTACTCTCATGATCCGATGGGACGGTAATCCCACACGACCGGAGAGAGATCAGGCACAGTACCAACAGCTTTACGTGCTTTCCGAGGCACGAGGGTGTCTAACAACGCCGTCTTCCTAACTCCAGGCTGCTATTGAGAATTCTTAACAGAAAACCCAATAACTTTTTGTTGGCCCGACCTGGGATTCGAACCCGAGACCTTATGCACAGCAGTTGCATTCACTTCCGCTGCGCCACGGAAGCAGTTAAACGGAGGCAGTTGAGTAATATAATTTAAGGGTGATAAGGGAATCCTAGCTAATATTATTATAAATGCGAATTTGAATTTGTTCGTTCGTTTGTTACACTTTGATGCCTTAACTACTCGGCTGATCATCATGAAATTTCGCAGTTACGTTATCGGGGGAGCAGTAAAGGACATAGGCCATCTTTCATCTGGAAAAAAGTACTGTTACTAACCTAACCTACATTTACGCAAGCGAAGCCGCGGGCATGGCATAGCAATGTATATTTTAAATATGGATATAAGATAAATCAGGGATGTAAGTTGTTGCACGATGTTGTGTCATTCTCAAATGGCTGTGCCTTTTATCTAGAAAAAGTATTGTTTCCTAGCGAACGAAGTGCCAGCAAAAGCCAGTATACTATAATAATGTCAGCTTGTATATAAACTGTCCCAATGCTGGCCACGTGCTTCTTTATTGTGTTAGAATGGTTAGGCCATAGAACTATGCCATGCCAGTGCCGGGCAGGCAGATTTCACGATTCTTCGAGAATGTAATGGAGAACTCTTAGAACTCTTTCCTCAATATGTTTTCCGTCACCGTTAACGCAAGCGATAATTAACGAATTAATTGACGTAACTGGTTTCGTAGGAAGAAAAAAATTCTTTGGATGTAACTAGTTTCGTAGCAATAAAAATTATTATTCACACGTAACTGGTTACGTAGCGTTGGTTTCGTAGGTGGCCGAAGGGGAAAATTATAATCTTTGGTGGATCTCAAGACCTCTGTGTGGCAGTCCAACGATCTCACACTATCGCTGTTTATAATCAGGTATCTATTTGCCTATAAAATTGACATTTATGCGAATAATTCCGTGGTATCTGTACAAAATGCAATGGTGAATTTTTAAATTCATTTATTGTTCGAGATACTTCTTCGCTCTTAGCCTTTATTATTCCCAAGTCACTTGGGGTCGGCTTTTCTGGTCTAACCGGATTTGACTGGATATCAGTTTTTACACGGAGCGGCTGCCACCTGACCTCCGCAACCCGAAGGCTAACGATACCCTAAGGCTAGACCAGTGTCAGGATATTAGAGGGTACTGACTTTCCCAATAACGACTGCCATAGATGTTCATGGCAGCCAGGACCGACGGCTTAACGTGCTCTCCGAGGCACGAAGCAGGCCGTAATTGTCAATCATTACGCCCATAATTTCGAAAAGTGTTATAACTTATGAAAGTCATAGGTGCGCGACGTGGGTTTGAACCCTCTGCATTGCAGTCTATTGGTCTCCCCATTGAGGTATCGAAAAGCCTGATTAAAAAAGTTTATAAAGCTAGTGTGAATGGAACAGTCGCAAGAGGAAGACCTAGGCGAACGTATCTCGATCAGATCGGAGACGTTTTTTTTTTTTTTGTTTTCTTTTTCTTTTTTTTTTGCGTACCCTCTGGCAACGACTAAGCCAGAGCCTTTGGCTAAACAGGTTTATGTTTTTTGTGCATGCTTCTGTGCACTCCTGCCCTTAAGGGGCCTTAATTCCTAAAGTAACTCTTCCATTCCGGTTCTCTTTGTCATTCCAGTTCTATCATTTATTCCTCTCGTACTTTTATCCTTCTCATTCATTCTTTCATTCCTATTCTATTAACTATGGTTGGGGGGGGGGACGGGTGGTTTGGGACTGTTTTTATTCAATTCTTATTTCTATCTTAATTAGTTTACAATTTTCTTACAATAAAACAATTTCCTTAATTCTATTTCTTATACTATGTTTCTTATAACTAGGGAAATATTTACAAATATTTTTAGTTATAACTTACTTACTACTTATTTCTATTGTTGACTATTTTTATTATTTTTCCGGCATACCTTAGAAACAAGATCCTCGTTCTACTCTCCGCCATTAAATTCGGGAGTTGCTGCACCTCAAGTTTTTGGCCCAGCTCGACTTCCAAGTCAAATCGCGCTGGGCCAAAAACCGGACATTCTAAGAGGACGTGTGCCGCCGACTCACCTACGCCAGGGTCACAGGTGCATGCTGGGTTCTCCTTGCACTTGAACCTTGCCAAGTACTCCGAGAACCCACCATGCCCCGTGAGGGCCTGTGCTACCTCCTTGGTCATCTCGACCTTCCTAATGATTCTGTATGCCTCGGACGCGATTGGGAAGTACAGCTTAGTAACTGACGCCGTTTGTTCGGCGCTGTACCTCCGGTCCCATTCGCAGAGCGAGTCCTTACGGATGGTTCGCTTTACGAATGAAACCGGACACCGGTCGTAGTCGGGCTTCTTCTTCGACTGCAGGGCGGCCTCCTTAGCCAGGGCATCCGCCCTCTCGTTCCCTTCAAGTCCCACATGAGCCTTGATCCAGAACAAGGAGACGCTCTTACCCTGCATTTTGCAGTGACTAAGAGCGCCCCTTGCCTGGACCGCTAGGACGTGAAGGGAACCAGGGTCAGCCACTGTCTGAAGGGCCGCCATGGAGTCGCTGATGATAGCGAAAGCGCTCTCTTTTCGCCGCCTGACCTCATTCGCAGCTTCACAGAGGGCCAAAAGCTCTGCCTGGTAGACGGTGCAATAGGGCGAGAGAGCAAGCTTGCGGGTTTTGGTCTCGGCCTCGCCCGTCCATATGGATAGCGCGGCTCCGACCTTGCCCGCAATCTTGCTCCCGTCCGTAAATATACGCACCTCGTATCCCCGATGTTCGAGGTATTGTTCCTCGTCTACCAGGCTTCCCAGCTCTATCCCCACTTGTTCCGCTGGATGAGGTCTTTCCAGTGCCGATGCCACCCGCTCGACATCCCTGTCTCCCAGCGCCGGCAGGTGCACCCCCTTCTTGGCCACGTACAGCGAGGCCATCTCGCGTACGCGCAGGTCAAGAGGGAGCACCTCTGCCAGCACCAGTGCTGAGTTCAGGGATACCGTTCGGTAGGCTCGGCAGAGCTTCTGTGCGAAGCTACGCTGGAGCGCGTTTAGGCGCTTTCGCACTCCGAGCTTGTTCGCGGCCGGCGCCCACGCGCTCGAGGCATACAGGACCACAGGTTCCACGACTGCGGTGTAAATGATCTTGATGGCTTCGGGGTGCAGACCCCAGCTTACCTTTGCTGCCCTGGAAAGCCGTTTGTAGATGTTGGTGGCTTTTGCGCAGACATTGGCAACGTGTGTGTTGAATGTCAATTGATGGTCTATTGTGAGCCCTAACAACTTCACTTCCTTGGACATGCCAATGTCTACCCCGTCCATGCTCAGGCGGGGGGTGTCATGTTTCAACTTCCGCGTTATTACCATCGCATAAGTTTTATGCGGTGCGAATTTCAGTTTATTCATGACACCCCACGCCCGAACATACTCGAGGGCGGCATTGGCACGTCTCTGAACGTCCAGCGCTGTCTCCCCATCAAAGAGGAGGACGACGTCGTCGGCAAATGCCTGGACGTAGTCCCCTCTACTACTAAGTCCCTTAAGCAGAGGATCGAGCAGGAGGTTCCAAAGGATAGGACCCCCTATAGAGCCCTGGACACAACCCTTCCCTGTGGCTCTCTGATGTTCGGCGCCCATGTAGCGTACCCCAACCGTCCTGTCGCTCATGTAGCTGCTCATTACTCCCCGTATATTAGCCGGGCAGGACTCCTCCGCTAGCCTCACCTTTATGGCTGGCCACCAGGCGCTATCGAAGGCCCCCTCTATATCCAGTGAGACCATCAGGGTTAGCCTCTTCTCACGAAGCTTACCCCTGACGCGTTCTAAGAGGGTATAGAGGGAGTCTTCCGTGCTCCTCTGTGGCATGAAGCCATACTGGTGGGCACTCATGCCCGGCAACATATGGTACTTCAGGCGAGCCACAATCATCTTCTCGTAAACCTTCCCCAGCACAGGCAAAAGACCGATCGGCCTGTGCGACTTGGGGGTGGCGTAGTTGGTCTTGCCAGGTTTCCTGAGAATGATGACCGTGGCCGCCTTCCATACCTTCGGGAAGTAATGGAGCTCTAAACATTTGTTTATGAGCGCCAGGAACAGTTCGGGATCGCTGTTGATCGCCTCCACACAAATGTCGGCGGTCAACCCATCGGCGCCCGGAGCCTTCTTAGGGTTGAAGGACCTTATCGACCTGCCGAGCTCGTGCACGGTGAACGGGGGATCTCGGGCTCCGCCGCTTTCGCTATCTAGCTCAGCGGCTCGCCTCCTCGTCTCACCGTGCCCGGGATCGTCTAGGTCGGTAAGGTCCTCCGGGTAGAACGTTTCGGCCAGAAACCTGGCCGAACCCTCTGCGTCCAGCACCTTCCCGTCTCGCTCCATAGGCACATCCTCCTCCCGTCTCGATGTCCTGCCTATCACCCGATAAATCCCCTCCCATATGCCCTCACGGTCCTGCTTCTCGCAGAACCCCCTCCAGCTCAGCACCTGAGCCTCCTTTATGGCAGCCTGGTATTTTGCCCGTTCCTCCAGGTACTCCTGCACCACCTTCGACTTCCGGACCGGTGCGGCACATCGGATTCTCCTCTTTCTGGTGGCGACGCTTCGCTTCAGCCCGGCGAGTTCATCAGACCACCATGGCACAGAAAATTTTTCCGAATTTTTCTTTTGAGGTATTGCGTGTGTACAGGCGCTTGTTATAGTGTTTGTGTATGTGACTGTGGTGCCTTCAATTTCTTGTATAGTGTTTATGTTTTTTATAGTGTCCCTGTTTAGTGTGGTGTTCAGCAGTAATTGGCCCATTTTCTCACGAAACTGGGCCCAATTTGCCTTTCTTGTGTTGTATGTGCGTGTGGTCCTGTGTACTGTATGTCCTTTGGACTTGTGTAAATTAATTTTGAATTCTATGCCATTGTGGTCAGAACCCGTCAGGTCTTCCAGCACACGCCAGTCGTCCACCAGTCCGAGGATATCCGTTGAGCATGCCGTGATATCGACAAAGCTCGTCAGGTGCCGCTCCCCTCGGATTATGTCGAAAGTGGGAGTTTCCCCTTGGTTCAGGACGTGTAGGCCGAGTTCGTCGAGGGCCCCAAGCAACGCTTCGCCCCTGCCATCGGTCAATGGTCCTCCCCACCAGATGCTCCTGGCATTGACGTCTCCGCCGATGATGATGTTGGTGGCTTTCCCTACCTTCCTCAGATGGTCGAGGAAGGGCTCTATGGGCTTATCCGGCTCGAAGTAGAGCGATGCCAGCGTGATCTCCCAGGCACCAGTACGGATCCCCACCACTACGATGTTATTAGTGGTGAGTTCTGGGTACTGTATGACGCTAAGACTAGCGTCAAAGACAGCAATTGCTGCCTTAACAGTACCCTCCCCGATCCTGGTGTTCTGGAAGACCCTTACGCCCCGGACACCGCTCATACTTTTGCTGCAGCCCACATACGGCTCTTGTATTAATGCGGCTGTCGCATGCCGTTTGGTAGCCTCCAACATCAGCTCGGCGGTCGCCAATTTCTGCCTTTGCAGATTTGCCTGGAGCATCCTGTAGGGAGTCCTTCCCGCTGGCAGGACCTTAGCAATATGCTACCGAGGCCCTCGCGATCTCGTCCCACCGTTTCCTAATCGGGCAATCGCTGCTGAAGGCGCCGTGGACACAGTTCGCCATCTTGGCCGACACGCAGTTCCGGCATTGTGGTTCCTCAGCCGCCAGCCAGTGTGGGCACTCTGCCCTGAGATGCGGGCCGCCGCAATGGCAGCAGGCATCGACCGCTTCTTTGCAAAAGCGCCTGCCGTGCCCGTACCCCAGGCAGCGAGTGCATTGCACTAGCGGCGACTGGTCCTCCACAGCCACAGTCTGCATGTCGACCCAGATGCGACCCTTGTCGAGCGCTCTCCTCCAGACTACTGGAGACGCCGTCAGGACAACGTTGTTGGTGTGTGGGTTTCGCGCTCGACGCCTATATTTTACCCCAATCCTAGCCTCCTCGTCGCCGAGGCCGCGAAAAACGTCCCCATTCTGGTTCCTCAGGGCTTCCAGAATGTCTTCATCAGTGAGGACACTCAAGACTCCCCTTAGAACCAACATGGGGTCCTTGTTTTTCACTTCCTCGACGACGAGGTGCTTTCCTGCTTTTCCTAATCATTCTTTTATTTTATCCCTCTGCTCTATTGTCCTACAACCCATGATAATTTTCCTGTCTTTTCCCTTTCTAACTCTTTCTATCTCTATCCCCCCTTTTTTGGCGTCGATCGCTTTGCGCACTTTGTCCATGACGTCGTCTCCAGTGTCTGTGGCCTCCTTTGAGGTGATGACGACGGAGTGCAGCGCTGTCCTCACTGGGAGGCGCCCACTTGGGGGCCCGGCCGCCACACTCGCGTACGTCATCTTAGCGACGCTCTCGGTGTGTGTCTCCACTGCACCCTTCAGCAGCTCCAGGCTGCGCGCGTTCTCCTTTAGGAGTGCGGAGTGCTCCTCCAGCTTCGCCATGATTTCGGTGTTCTTATCATGGTCGATGATGCTGATGCTGGATGGGGCTGGAGGAAGCTCTAGCATTATTTGCTTCGGCTGCGTGTTCGGGGCACTAAGTCCTCTTAGTTCGGCATCCAGGGCCTTTATAATCGCGTACAGAGCATCAATCGCGTCAGTGACGTCTGTTTTGATGTCTGTTTTTAGATTTCTTGATTGCGCGATTTTTGTCTTGGCCCTGGTGACGTTGGCCCTCGCCTGGTCTAGGCGCGAAGCCTTGTTCGTGATGGGAGGGGGGGGTGATTTTGGCTCACCAACAGCCACCGGGTGATTGGGCACGGGGGGCGTTCGCGCCAGCACCGCCCTAGGTTTGGGCGGTGCTCGCGCGGGCGCACCGGAAGTGCTCGGAGCCGGTTGGGTGGCGCCTTTTGGCGATTTGGTACTTGCGGGTACTTTGGCTGGCGCATGTGTCTTCACCCTAAGTTGTTCAGGGGGGGAGCCAGTCACTGGACTGGGTCTACCCTCCTCCCACTCTCTTCTCTGCCTAAGGACTGTAGTGTCAGGATATTAGAGGGTACTGACTTTCCCAATAACGACTGCCATAGATGTTCATGGCAGCCGGGACCAATGGCTTAACGTGCTCTCCGAGGCACGGAGCAGGCGATAATTGTCAATCAATACGCACATAATTTCGAAAAGTCATATAACTTCCGAAACACAGAGGTGCGCGACGTGGGTTCGAACCCGAGACCCTCTGCATTGCAGTCCGTTGGTCTCCCCACTGAGCTATCGCTGCTGGCGATCGCTGCGCTATTGTTCGAGAATTTTTTTTTTTTTTTTTTTATTTATCTTTGGATGACCAACAGCACATACAACTTTCGAAAACAAACACAATAAGACACATAAGGCCAATTACAGGTCTTCACGAATAAATAACAAAATACACAAGAAGACATGTGAACATAAAGGTTACATATTATAACATTACATAATATTAAAACTAAACATCAATTAAAACCTATGCTTTGAGAAAAAATTGAGACTAAGCACCCGTCTCAGTGGTTCGAGTTTACAATTGAATATGTCAACGTTACATTCTTTACATTTTTTATTAAGTGAACTGCTCGCTCGCCACATAAACGCATTTTGCCGGTAATTGGTTGACACTAGAGGTTGATGAATGGGATTGTAGTGTCTTGTAACTTTACCAGGCACATTAAAAGCAATTTTGGACAAAAGATCCGGGCAGTCAACCCTGCCATTCAGTATGTTTAAAATATAAATGATATCGGCTATCTCTCTACGTGTAACTAGAGGAAGCATGTGAAACTTAGCACATAGTTTTAGATAGTTGTCCGTACTGTAATCGAGTTTTAATCGGTAACACAAATATTTTATAAATTTCTTTTGAACATTTTCAATGCGGGATATGTAGGTGACATACCTAGGATTCCATACTTGACTAGCATATTCTAATATGCTGCGTACAAAAGTGCAGTATAAGATCTTGAAGGTTTTAACCTGAGTGAAGCTATATGACGTCCGCATGACAAATCCCAATGCTTGAAAGGCTTTACTTGTAATTTGTTCTATATGGTCCTGAAAAAGCAATTTGGAGTCGTGAATAACTCCAAGGTCACGTAATGAAGAACATCTTTGAAGTTGAATTCCATTTAAAAAATATTCAGATGGAGTTATATTAATTTTTCTGCTGAAAGTAACAACTGAGCATTTAGATGGGTTGAGATCTAGTTTATTTAAGCTACAGTAATCAGATAGCCGATTCAAGTCACTTTGGAGTGCATGAACATCAGCAATGTTTGTGATGGCCGAGAAAATCTTCATGTCATCCGCAAAGCACAATAATTGTGAATAACGGAAGCATTGATCTATGTCATTCACAAATATTAGGAATAACAAAGGTCCTAGCAATGATCCCTGAGGAACCCCACTAGGCACCAGAACCCAACTAGAGATGTAATTATTAACTACAACTGCTTGAGAGCGGTTAGATATGTAAGAAGAGAACCATCTTAGTAAGTCTCCTTGTATGCCAATGTGCTCTAACTTGTAAATTAGCATGTTGTGATCAATTCTATCAAAGCATTTGGAATAGTCAGTGTAAACGACATCGACCCGGCTCCCCCTACTCATGGATTCGGATATGTATTCATTCAGAATTACAAGATTAGATGTTGTTGAGCGTCCCTTTAAGAATCCATGTTGGAAAGTACTAAAACTGTTTTTCAACGCTGCATATAATTGGTTATATACAATTTTTTCAAATACCTTTGCTAATGTACACAGTTTAGAAATTGGTCTATAGTTGGTAACTTCTGTTTTACTACCTTTCTTATGAATTGGGGTGACATAGGCAGACTTCCAAATGGCTGGCACAGAGCACTCAGAGAGTGATTTGTCATAGAGTATGGCTACAGGTACTGAAATACTATCGGCACACCTAACTAATAAAATGGGAGGTATTTCATCAGGCCCCGCAGACTTGTTAAGATCTAGGGTTTTTAGAATTTTAACTAGTTCCGTAACATTTGTATGTATGTTACAAATGTTCGAAATTGAATTATTATAACATGGGCGAGGTCTTATTGTAGGTGAAGATGAAGGTTGCAAAAATGTTGAATAAAAATAGTTCGAGAAAACATTACATATACCTTCACCGTTTGTCGCTATTATATTACCATATTTCACCGAGCTTGGTATACTGGACGACTGCCGCCTTGATTTGATAAAGGTCCAAAAGTATTTAGGGTTGGTTTTGATGGAATTTTCAACAGAAGATATATAGTTTGTGTAGCAGTCAATCTCAAGACGTTTTTCTCTTTCTCTTAATAACTTATATGTTTCGAAATCTGACCTATTACCGTACTTTTTATATTTACGAAAGAATTTAAATTTTTCTTTTATGGATTTTTTTAACGCTGATGTGTACCATATAGGGAATTTATTTACGTAAGTTAAGTTAACTGACGGTACATGTTTACGAATAATTTGCTTAATGAGTACACAAAAACACTCGACCGCCTCATCGATACATTTAGACTTAAGCTCGGCATGCCAATCGATGTTCACAATTTCTTGATTAATGGCATCAAAATCACCCAATTCGAACTTATATGTTGTACGCGGAGCATATTTTAAGCATGGCAATTCATCACATTTTAACTTTATAATCAGCGCTTTATGGTAAGGGTCGATGGGCACTAACGGATCCTCACATTCAGAGACAAAAGGAAAATCATTAAACAAAACGAGATCTAATATTTTGTTATACACGTTACTTACATGATTATATTGCTTTAAGTTGTGGGTATTCAACGAATCTATTAGCGAGTACTCGTCAATTGAATTTGCATTACTAGGTAATAATACACGATTAGAATCAATGCGCTGCCATGATATTCCACTAAGGTTAAAGTCGCCAATTATTAAATATCTATCATCTGGGTTACTAATTATAATGTCATCCAACTTATTTAAAAAGTTCTTAAGTTGGGTAGAAAATGTTAAGCCTAGGTTTTGCTTACACAAGTAAAGTACACACATATATATATTATATATCTTACGATTATTGGGTTGTATTAAAGGTAACTCAAGCCACAAATCTTCCGCAGTTGACATAAAGTTCAATTGTAGGTTAGCGGTTATTTCTTTTCGCACCGCGATGAGAACACCGCCACCTCGGGTTTGATTTGTAAGATTATAGTCCCTATCTCGTCGCCACACTATGTATCGATTATCAAACAATTCGGAGTCACAAACCCCTTCAGTTAACCAAGTTTCCGTTAGAACAATTACGTCATATGTGCTAAGACACAGATTACGGCAAAATATAGTTGTTTTTGAGCGAAGGCCCCGGACGTTTTGATAATAGATATTCAAACCGACACTAGCGTATACACTCGATCCAGTGACAGACATTTTGCGGATAAGTCACTAAAAAACATTAAACACATTTCAATGGTTAGAATAAAGAAATAAACATAATTAGCGGATATGAAAATAAAATTAGGTGAGTAAATTGTTATGTTAGCAGACCGATTATAAGAATGACTATACAGGATTGAACAAAATGAACAACCGTGTGCAAGCGGATATAATATATATTATTAATAATATACACATATACACTATTTGTATTTAAAGTTATGTCGCTCAGTGTTTTTAATACGTAATTTGTTATTTTAATTCGCCATAATTGATATGATTATAGTTGATATGACATGTTGGCTGATGTTTTTGTATATTTAACACTAAATTTAGTGGCCTAGAAGCAACTGTACATGAGAAATGAACGCAGGTATCGAATTGGAATTAAAAATTTAAAAAAGGATGGAATAGCATAAAGTCTACAACGTTGACAATTTCTTCATACAAATCGGAAACTTCATGTTTAGACTGCTCGGATGACGTAGAAGCGATTTAAAGTTTTCGCCTCACCACTGCTGCCACGTCGAGTGTGTGTTGCAGAATAATTCTTACGCTACGCGAATAATGCTTACGCGCTACGCTTAAAGCGTCATTCAACCTTGTGGAGATCAATTATTGATCTCCACAAGGAACAAAAAATTTAGTGGTTCACAAATAGCTGTTGCGAGCTTGTGTGTTTTTGTGTCCGTAGTTTGAATGTTTGTACAGTTCTGCACGATACAGGCTTTACCTACTACTACAGGAGTTGCCGCTTTTAAAATAAAACTAAATGAAATGAAATGATTATTTATGTGCATAAAACATGGTAGTAGTTGTTCAAATTGTACATGATAAAAAATGTTCATATATTTCGCCGGTTTACCCGACATGCAAAGAATTTATAATAATTATAAGTAGCAACAAAAGTTTAAAATCAATAATTTTTCGGTGATACGTAGGTCCTAATTAAAGTATACATTTTAAAGTCATGCCAAATAAGATTTGAATGTATTGTAATAATTCATAAAAATACAATCAAAATAAAAACTAAAAATGTATATGACGTCAAGTAAAATATCATTAAAGTGTCTCAAATCAAGATTTATAACAGTTCATCTACCTTATAAAAACATTTCTCTAATAACCAATCATTTAGTGCTTTCTTGAATTTCCCATTTGGCAATTCTCTTATACATTTTATTTTATTAGTCTTGTATCTTATACGTTATTGCTTGATTAAATCAAACTTGCAATGAGATCGCAATCGATTTAAATTAAAAACCTTTTATGTATATAACGATACTTGTTACAATTGGACGTAGTTAAACGGAAAGGATCCAACCCACACTATGGGCGAAAATGAGTTATGTATACCAAAACAGTCTTTGTAGTTAAAACTTTAATATCACAAAAACAATCCAAGTAAAATTCCAACGCATCATGTTATAATGACTATACGTTACCAACCCACATGTATGGCAGGTCATTTTTTTTGCACACGATCTGAACTTAAAACTTGAATATCTCAAAACTAACTCTGTGTGGGGTGGATCCTTTCCGCTTAACTACGTCCAATTATCCTGACGAATATTATAAATGCGAATGTGAATTTATTTGTTACGCTTACCATTTTGAACTCTTCAACCAATCATCATGAAATTTTGCATACACTTTTTTAAGGGTACCTTTCATCCAGAAAAAGTACTGTGACCCACATAACTGATATTTACGCGAGCCAAACCGCGGGCAAATTCTAGTATTAGTATATTTAAGTATATGGTAACATTGATGCCCGGAAGCGAACGTTCTGTAGGCATTAGCAATACACTGACGTTGACAAATGGCGCTACGCTTAAAGCGTCATTCAACCTTGTCTGTTTGACATTCATGAAAGAAATATAGACAGGCCGTGTATTCAATGCTTCAGTTTATGTGATCTCTTCTTTATACATTTTAAACTAGATTTTGCTCGTTGCTTCCCTCGCATTAACGTAGATTTTGTCCGTAATTTTGTATCCAGCAGGAACAGGACTTGATTTTGGATGAAGGGTACTCTGTGTCGTTTTCTGTACCCCTGACACCGCGTATGCGAAATTTCATAATAATCTGTCGAGTAAAAGTGTAACAAACAAACTGACATTGGCGTATATTAACTAGCGCAGCAGTAGTTAATGCGACTGTTGTGCATGAGGTCTCGGTTTTAAAAGCGTGTCGGGCCAACAAAAAATCTTAGGTATATTTGCAGCCCGATGATGTGGACTTAGCGGTATTAGGTACTCCCGTGCCTCGGAAATTACGTAAAATCTTTGGTCCTATGGTTAGGCCAGCCATAGGATTAAAGGTTTTCGCCGGTCGTGTCGGATTGCTGTTCCTATGTCATTTGGTACGTTACAAACATTCAAACAACGGATACAAAGACCACCCAAACTTGGAACAACTATTTGTGGATCACAGCAATAGGCACCCACTTAAACCACTACGCCAACCGTTCCATTCGTACTAGTAAAATAACGACAATATAACACGGAAAATCTTACTAAATAATCCCATTAAATAAATTAACATCTTAACACAACACGCCATAAATTCAAAGCCTTTTAATGATCTCCATAAAAAACTAGATACAAATAAATTGTTACCACAATAAACTGTCTTTTATGGTGTTTTCACGATGTGGGCGTATGCCTCCCATTCAGCATTTTTCAGTTCACAGCTTGTGACGTAACACCATTGAAACGCCGTGGAGGATTCTTGTTAATGACGTTGGATTAGATACCTTATTGAAAGTGAAAATTAACAAAGTAAAGAAATTTGAAATTGACTGTATAGATGATTATTGTTCGATGGTAGTGGTTGTTTCGCCACTGTGTCGAGTTTTATGGTTTGATTGCTGAGAAAAAACATGTGTATGTCTGTAAAGAAATGTTTTGAATCAGGACGCTTTTAAGTCCATTGTTTAAATGTTTGTAAATTTTGCTTCGAATTTTAACTTAATAAAAATTGTGCGTTTGGCTTTCTGGCAGGTTACAGGTATATTAAACTTACACTTGCAAATCCCTTAAGGAGTAGGCTGTGATAGCATATGTGACAGATAAATTTTTTCGTCGTGTAGATTATATTTTTTATCGTTCATATGAACGATTATAGATGATCGATATGTGCTCATCGATAATATAACAACATTATTTTCAATATACATAATCAATCAATAACTATAAACGCATTCGAATAACTAATACTATTATTCGAATCACTTCAATTCTATAATTTCACATCTCTAGAATTTATAATTTTAGAAAACCAATCGCAATAATATTGGGATTAATAAAAGAAGAACTATTTGTTATGGCACTAAAGACAAATACTGCTAAAAAGTATATGAAATATCTTGATAAGTGGTAGATAAAATTCGTAAAACTAGTTTAATTTATCGAATAAACTTGGTCAAACTCTAATATATCTGAGACCAATCTCAAGTTATGACTTAACGAACAACAATATATAAGACTGGTTATAAAAGAAAATGGAATTCTATTGTTAGATTTATTTTATTGATACTGCATACGAGTAAAAGTACTTATATCTTTAAGGAGACTGATACAGGTTCGCATCTAGATCTCTCACAAGGAGTAGGCAGAAGTTTAATATATCTATATTTTGCTAGATATGTTTTTAGGTTACATATTATTGAGGTTGAGCTTTTTGCCATTTGCTAGATCTGTTGCTAAAATCCGTTATTCTATTAAAAATAAACATCAGCTAACGGGCAAAAAGTAACACGATTTTAACTCGAAAATCGAAATTAGAACCCTGCGATCGGTTAAAAATTTAAGTGCATGTGCAATGCAAATTATAGCTGTATCGTTTATTAAACCGTTTTTTACGAAATAAACTAACATTAGCAACTGCTTCATCCTTTTTTCAGACGACTATACAAAAAATAGGCGGATTTTTTATGGACATGTTTTTATCATAGACATCTTGCCTAAATCTAGTAATTAACCTGAATTTAACATTGTTAACTTTACTAAATATACACTGTAATGATCATAAGTTTTAGCGTATGATTCTGTCATTTTTTCTGCGTGTTTCTTCTCATAGGCACAACCCTTTGCCTTGCCAATTAACCTAAATGTAGGTTTAGTAAGCTCGTTAACCACAAAATTGTAACGTCCATAAGTGTTACTTTATGACCTAAACGAAACGATTTTACTTTTAATTTAAATCTCTCTTTCAACCAAAACAAAAACATTACAAAGCCATTTCTATATTTGAAAGCTTACAGTCCATCACTGTAAACTAGAATGAAAATACTTTCAATTACATAATAATAAAGTATTGAATCCAACGACCTAACTGGGAGGAGTAGGCCGAACATAGCCGAGCATTGCCGAGTTCTGCCGAAACAAAATCAATATAAATACATCGCCGTATACTCGTAACTTGTAGACTTAGCGAAGTGACGTCGCGACGCTGTCCGACGGAAAGATTGTTTACTATTTGGTTACAGATTTATTGGGATAATAAAGCGGACTCATTTCTTTAAATTATTTGTCATTTTTTTAAGGAGCAGGCTTTTTATAACTAGTTGAAGTCCCTCAGGAATAGTATTTTTTGCTCTATGAAAGTTACCCTTCCTTCCTTTCTCAGTCCTTTTCTGTAGCCCTGACAACGTGTATCCAAAATTTCATGATCATCGGTCGAGTAGTTAAAGCTTGACAGCGTATTAAACAAAATCACATTCGCATTTATAATATTAGGTAGATAATTTTTGAGAGGCAGGGCCCTTAAGGGGTTATGGCATAATGCACCTTTTCTGGCACATCAGTTAGGTAAAGGTTTACTACTGCCAACTTTCGCAAGGTATGGCTATAGATTACGTGGGGTATTAGTGGCTGAGCTTATTGCCATGTAGTAGGCACAGCTCAAAGTCAAGTGAAGTCGAAAATCATTTATTAACTTCGGTCACAAAATAGCACTTATGACCGCCAAAAGTTATCGGTTGGTGAGTTTACTAAATTTATTGAATTCTCGTTTATGTTAGTTGCAAGATTGAGTCTATGGAAAGATATTTGCAAGAAACTCTAGATTCCATGCTTCATGCTGCTACTCAAAATTTCGGGCATCAAACTCAGGACCTGATAAAGATCACTCATATATATCTACGGATAGCAAAAATATATAACATAATCCAGGTATAATATGCCTACCATATTGAATTCAGCTATTAAAGAGAGTCTTTCCATGACCGTAGTCTCTGCCTACCCCTCTGGGAAACAGGCGTGAATCTATGTATGTATTTCCATGACCAAAACCATGACCAAATGCAATCTAAACATCAGAGAATTTATGTATATAATAATATGTCATATCATGATTTCATACATACAGTGGTACCTTCTGCAAACATTGATTACTAATTTAAATAGCACAAAGTTGATGCCATTGAAATATTTATTTATTTAACATAAGGCTTACCAACTAAAATATATACTAAGCATTTAAATATAGGTGAATATGAAAATTAATTCAATATTAAACATTAAACAATACTACCACTCTGTGCAAATAAAATTTATGTTTTGATCAGTGAACTGAAGTAAAATATAAAAGTAATCTTACCGTTAAAAAATTTCCGGATTTCACGGAAACTACACAAAGTTTAGTAATACAGCCGATTCGCTAATAGTAACGTATAACTATATCAATGGGATTTAATTATTGGCATTGACAGCTAGCAAACAAACTTAAAAACAGGACAGCTAATATATATCTTGTCGCATTAACAGTAACGTCCATTTTTGAGTAGTAGAGTTGAGTAAGTTGTAGTGTCAATAATAAACTGTGGTTGGTATGAAAGTACTACTTCTATGTATTATTTACGTTCACTGGATAATTAATTAAAAAGAGCAGCGATAGCTCAGTGGGCAGACCAACAGACTGCAATGCAGTGGGTCTCGGGTTCGAACCCACGTCGAGCACCTCTAACTTTCGGAAGTTATATGACTTTTCGCAATTATGTGCGTATTGATTGATAATTATCGCCTGCTCCGTGCATCGGAGAGCACTTTAAGCCATCGTTCCCGGCTGCCATGAACCTCTATGGCAGTCGTTATTGGGAGAATGTCGACACAAAAGATCCCACTGGGTCGAAGTGTCGGCGGTCTGCACTGACTGGCCGCCACATAAGATAAGATACGTTCACTGGATTGTATGTAATCGCCGCTCTAATCCGCTTAATTTAGAAGCATGCACCTAGAAAAATACAGGTGGCATTGAAATTAAACTATTATAAAAGGATTTTCATCGCGGGTTTTTATATGTATTAGTCTCCATAATGTTTTGAAGATATGCAATGTCTGCCAACGCACACTGGGCTAGGTTGGCACTCTACGGCCTTATCCTTTTCACACTGAGAAGAGGCCCGTGCCCAGCATGGGACAGATTATATACAGAGCTGATATTATTTTATCTAAAACGACGAGCCTATATAAAGTTCTAGTAGTTTTCCCGCGGTTTCACCCGCGTAAGTCCCGTACCCGTGTGAATATCGGGTTTCACCCCTTTCAACCCCTTCAGGGTGGAATTTCCAAAAATCCTCTCTTAGTGCTCCCCTACACTCTCCAAGGAACATACATACATACCAAATTTCAGCTTCTTGCGTTCAGTAGTTTCGGCTGTGCGTTGTCTGTCAGTCACTCAGTAACGGAACAGTTTTATATATATAGATATAATGAAAGTAAATAAAGCAGTGGAGGTATGCCAGTATCGTAGCTAGTGGCAATTTGTAATATCTGTTTACCCGGCCTAATTAATATGTAATTAAATAATTATCGGGTACTTAGTAATACTTTATAATAATTCGAGAAGTTTTTCTCTTTATAAAAGACAACTCCCGCAATAAGAATACCTCGGTGGCGAAGTGGTTAGTGTAACCGACTGCCACGCCTGAGGTCGCGGGTTCGATTCCCGCACAAGGCAAACATTTGTGTGCATGAACATGGATGTTTGTCTTGGTCTGGGTGTTTCTATGTATAATATGTATATATTTACAAATAAAAAAGTATATATGTATGTTTATCCATTGTCTAGTACCCATAGTACAAGCTCTGCTTAGTTTGGGCTAGATGGTGTTGTGTGTATGTGATAGAATATATAATATATATATATATATATATAATTTCTTAGTCTCGGGATACTTTTCAGATATTCAAACAAAGGACACAAAAAAACACCCAAACTTGGAACAATTAATATATATAATATATGGATCACATAATCCTTTGTCCCATTTGTAGACTTGACACATTGGCAGTGACGAGACGCCCATCAAAATCACTAAGTACGTCATCTGTGCAGTAATCTTTACAGTCTCTGGAATGGATAAGTAAAAGCTTAGAAAATATATCCGTACTTAGAGCCACTAGCTATAATAGTGACTGAGATTTCTTCATAAACTGCATTGATCACAACAGATGCAGAAAATGGCTGCACATTTCTCCATTGTACTTAAATACTAACAATACGAGCGAACAAATTAAAAAAGAAATGCAGTGAGCAGAAAAAGATAGAATACTTTGTGTAACCAGTTAGATGTAGATGTTTTTTATTATGAAGGCGAATATAAATGAAACTGCCTTCCTTTTTTTAAAAAGACAACTCCCGCACTAGGAGTTACACCTGGGACACAAAGAACATATATTGTATGGAACACGCAATATGCTATTCATTCTCAACGAGTTGAAAATATCCAACGAGCATTCACTCGTCACATAGCCTACCTCTCTTCTAACATATCTCCAAGATTATCCATACCAGCACCGGTTTAATTTTTATGGAATGAACACCCTTCGTGACAGAAGACTGATAGACGGTTTAATATTTATTTACAAATTGTTGCACAATAAAATAGATAGTAATTAGTTGACCTCTAACTTAACCATAAATGTACCCAGAAGACTTCGTCACGCCATTTGCAATATCCTTACCATACAGTTATCTGAAACCAACCTTCGTTTGAACGCACCGTTAAGTAAAATGTGTAGGGATTTGAATTCGTTCATGAAGATTGTGCCTGATGCTGATGCATCACGATAGTGAGAGCCAGTTTCGGGTACTAATATTGAAATCACTTAGAAAACACGATACATCACAATATTAATAAGTACTTATCGCTTCTAAAACATTTAGTTTAAGTAGAATAAGTAAAGTGTTATGTTTCTTAATATTTATAATAACATTCTACCACATACACACAACACCATCTAGCCCAAACTAAGCAGAGCTTGTACTATGGGTACTAGACAATGGATAAACATACATATATATACTTTTTTTTTGTAAATACATACATATTATGCAAAGAAACACCCAAGACAAACATCCATGTTTATGCACACAAATGTTTGTCTTGTGCGGGAATCGAACCCGCGACCTCAGGTGTGGCAGTCGGTTACACTAACCACTACGCCATCGAGGCCGACAAGCTTTGCTTCCTTTTTTATGTTTTGGTACTCATTTTAAAATCTTGAAACCGTGTGTAATGTTAATTTATGTATATTTAAAGTTTACATTTTATGAACATTGTTTGTAAGCTTTCAACATAATTTTGTTGTCTCAATTATGAATGCCGTGTTAGCTCGTATGTGGCGTGTATATAAGAACTCTGTAATGTGTCTCTGTGAGTAAACCAAATAAATAAATCTTCTCTCTTAGCCTTTATTATTCCCAAGTCACTTGGGGTCGGCTTTTCTGGTCTAACCGGATTTGACTGGATATCAGTTTTTACACGGAGCGGCTGCCACCTGACCTCCGCAACCCAAAGGCTAATGATACCCTAAGGCTAGACCAGTGTCAGGATGTTAAAGGGTACTGACTTTCCCAATAACGACTGCCATAGATGTTCATGGCAGCCGGGACCAACGGCTTAACGTGCTCTCCGAGGCACGGAGCAGGCGATAATTGTCAATCAATACGCACATAATTTCGAAAAGTCATATAACCGAAGTAAGAGGTGCGCGACGTGGGTTCGAACCCGAGACCCTCTGCATTGCAGTTTGTTGGTCTAACCACTGAGCTATCGCTGCTTACCCAAATAAATAAATAAACATCCAAACACGGATCAACCATTTGTGATCACCCAAACTTTTGCTCCGTGTAGGATTCGAAACCATTTTATTATTATTTAATTTAAACAACACATTTTTATTCTATTTATTGTATGTCTAATTTTTGATTTTATTATTTATTTACTTTTAATTTAGTTTTATTTTGATACTTCTTACAATTGCATTGATTATTTTTTTAATATTAATAAATAATTTAATTACTTAACTTATTAAGATTTTAGGACATTTTTAATGTTATTGTATTAACTTTATTTATTACTTATAAAAGTTTCGTTGATGATTATTTTCTGTAAAATGTCTGAAACAAACAAAATTTGCACGCCACTTTTACGGCAATCATGTAAAAACAATAAATACACTGTAACATCCTACATGCCTGAAATTGTATGTATACACGTCATGTATATGCTTATAAACATTATCTTATCTTATCTCATTTTATCTTAACCCACAACACTCCGAGCGAGGCGAGGCGACCACTTCAACCAGCACGCCATCCGTGCTGTCATAAACTGTCAAATAGTTAGTTGTCGTTCGCTTTAACGGTGACGGCAGACAGCGCGTGAGAAAGCCTGCTGTCTAAGAGTTCTGCTAATGTTAAAGTTGAAGTCGCACTGGGCTAGCGTGGTGGACTATGGCCAGATCTCTCTCTTACTGCGAGAAGCCCGTTTCCTGCGATGGGATCCTAACTTATATTATAATTGCGCTTGTGAGTTTGTTTGTTATGCTTTCACGATTTCAATAAAGTGACGCTTTTAGTTGTTACAAGGAATACCAAATTGTTATTTTTATGTGACTCCTTGTAACATATCTTGCCTAAATCTCTCACGGATCAATGCATATAATAAAATTGTAACTCTTTATAGATGTCTGTACATCTAAGATGATAGTTTAGAGAAATAATGTTGAAGTGCCTTTATAAGAAGTATAGAACAATTACTTTTATAATATTTGTGTGTCTGTATCTGTACGGGCATCACGCAAAAAATACCGCACGAATTTGAATGCGGCTTTTACAGTTGTTTGCTGAAGGTCGAACTTAAAATCTCGTGCATGTTTCATCTTGATACGCCTTCTAACGTAACAACCAGAAAAAGTTTGAGGGTCGGAGAGAGACACACAAGCTATTATTGACTTTTGAAATATTATAAATGTAACTTTAAGATTGAAATTACACGCACAAGAAGTTGCGGGCAAAATCTGTTGTTAGTATCAATATAGCATTAATTTTGTATTATTACATTATAACATATTATTATTATTAGAACAGCGATAGCTTAGTGGGAAGACCAACAGACTGCAATGCAGAGGGTCTCGGGTTCGAACCCACGTCGCGCACCTCTGACTTTCGGAAGTTATATGACTTTTCGAAATTAATAATCAAATGCTTCTCATCCTGAGAAAAGGTCGGTGGCTAGCAGTGGGACAGTTTAACACAGGGTTGATATTACATACTATATACATATGTATATCTGTTATTACATGTTCCGAAAATGTACAATATGTTTCATCCCATTGCTCTAATAATAAGCCATGTCTCATCTTCGACATGTCTGAGACTTGACCCCAAAAACAATAGCACCGTACTTTACATTGAGGTCTAACATGAACAATTTCCGATAAGGATTTATACTCGTGTAGGCTTTCAAGGATATTAATGATCCTACAAGTTTCGGCTTGAAGTTACAACCTAAACTAATATTTGGAGTCTTGGCTCTAGATTGATTTAAGCCTTTATTAGTTAAAGTTAAGTTAAATATTGAGTAGGCAGATAAATTGTCACAAATGGTATGTGTACAGCGTAACATTAGCGGAAATCAGTTTGTTTTATGTGTTCACTTATCAGCTTGCTAGTAAGTCATATTAATGAAATTATAAGTAGCAATTTATGCCCAAATATAGTAAGAAAAATTGGTTTCTCTTTCATCAGACATTTTTATTAAATTGGTGTTTTGGTTTATTCTGAAATATAAAGTTACATTTTAACTATTTTTGTTCTTATACATTTTTAGTACAGGGCATTTTCGTGATATCGCCGATCGTTTCATTAACCTCTACCAGGTTTTTGTATAAAATAATTCCTGCATTTCCGTATGATGCCTTAAAAGCTTACTTGCTGCAATAATCAGAAACAGTGCGTATTAGTAGATTAAAAATATACAGAACACACGCTATTTGACATATAGTTAACAAAAGAAAATTAAATAAAAATAAATTATTAACGGAAAAGACAATTTATGAAACGGGACTCGACCTTCTGAACTCATAAAACCCTGTCGTTGTTATACCTACTAAGCTGTTCAAAGTCCTGTGGCAAGGATTGAAATAAATTTGTATCTGTATAGGTATCGAAGGCGTTACCAAATGTCATCTATCGGGTATCTTATAGAACTATGCAATCAGAAAGTATAAGGAATGAAAGATGCTGTAAGTACATTTTATTTAAAGCATAATTTAGCCAAAGTTGAATTAAACAACTGCAATTGACCTACAGACAAACAATTAGCCACAAACCATTAGGTAAATGAGAACATTTCTTAAATGAAATAAAGCTATTTATATAATTTTGAAGGTAACCGAGTGGTTCTACGAATAGAGTCGTTGTCTTTGGTCTGTCTAAAATAATACTGACCTTCTAGTCGTCGGCTTTGACCTCAAATTGAAGATTTTACTTCGTTGAGGTCGGTATGTTATAACTTTGCAGCCTTACTTTTAAAGTATAACAATATCGTCGGCCTCAATGGCGTAGTGGTTAGTGTAACCGACTGCCACGCCTGAGGTCGCGGGTTCGATTCCCGCACAAGTCAAACATTTGTGTGCATGAACATGGATGTTTCTCTTGGTCTGGGTGTTTCTATGTATAATAAGTAAGTATTTACAAAAAAAAAGCATGTATGTATGTTTATCCATTGCCTAGTACCCATAGTACAAGCTCTGCTTAGTTTGGGCTAGATGGTGTTGTGTGTATGTGATAGAATATTATATTATATCAGCTCTGTATATAAACTGTCCCGCTGCTGGGCACAGACCTCTTTTGGTGTGAGAAATGTAAGCCAAAATCTATCACGCTGGCCCAGTGCCGATTGGCAAACTCCACATATCTTCGAGAACAGTATGGGGAAATCTTAGTCATTCAGGTTTCCTCATGATGTTTTCCTTAACTGTTATATATTTGATTACCGCTCATAATTAACTATTTAATATGCACTTGATCGAACTTGAGATCTCTGCGTGGCAGTCCAATGGTCTTCGACTTGGCTAACGCTGGCTATAACTCACATTTATAAACCAATCTCAAATATTTAAAAGGTAAAAATCATTAATAAACGTCATTCAATCTTGAGTGTTAGTAGAATAATAATTAAGTAACGGTCTGTTGATCAAAGCTTTATCATTGTTCAAGGATTTGTTGGAAGGAATGTTTAGAATGGCCGTTGTATCAAATATTTTGGAGCTGGCTGGGATATAGGTTAAAACAATGCAGCCACATATTCCAATGAAATATAGCCTATTTAGAATGCCCTTTAGCTCATGCCAGCATTCCTGTCAACATTATATTCTCATGATGATATTCCAGATGAAACGCATTACGTCACAAGAGTATATTTTCATGAAACAAAAAGCTCGCCGCCTTGTTTAGAACCAAGTACAAAGGCCTTAGGAGGTCTAGAGTGGAGTGCTCTTTCAATTTAAACTTTTTTACATCATAATGATGCAGTGTTTTGGTTAAATTTGATATTGGGTTGATAAGTTTGACTGTTTTTTGTACCATGGTTGCATGCAATTAGTTTGTGGGTGAGGGTGAGTCTGAAATGGGATTATAAGACTAAGTTCCACTTAGTACATAATAATAATAATATTCTATTACATACACACTACACCATCTAGCCCAAACTAAGCACAGCTGGTATTATGGTTACTAGACAATGGATAAACATACATAATTATATAGGTACCTTTATTTGTAAATACATACATATTATACATAGATACACCCGGACTAAGACAAACATCCATGTTCATTCACACAAATGTTTGACACGAGTGATATCTTCATAAATAAAAGTAATTAAAATAATAAGGGGCTAGACTATGGCACAGTCTACTAAGCTTTTTGTTCAAACATTCCTTTATAGAAAAATCTAATAACAATTGCCTCGATTCGGGCAACTACCTTGAAACCTTAATTACAGCAGTTGCATTAACCACCGCGCCACCGAGGCAAAAGCGTATACCGGATGCGACGACCGTCAGAATATGAGATATAATACGGACGCATACGAACATTCTCTAAACATAACAACGAGTTACATTTACGCGAATTTTATACATTCAAATTAAAGTACTTTACAAGTAATTTACAGCGTTGTTTTTTTTAGAACACTGTTATTACGTTATTTTTATTACTATAATACTTAGATGTACACGTGCATTGACGTTTCGGTTGCTAGTTAAGTTTAAAGGTATTGGTAGTAGCATAGTTTTCAAAATGATATAAATGTAATGTTTTCTAATAAACGGCGAAAAAAATCGTATAGAGTAGTTTAACTTCACTCTATATACACTTACACCAATTCACGTGCACTTAAAGGCAGTCAATTCAATATTAACATTCTAAAAATGGTATCTGTATCAGATCTCCTCTCTAGGTTTGAATCCAATATCAATATGCGAGGCTAGATCTTGTTGAAATGCCAATATTGCATTGACAAACTAAATACCGGTGGAATGGAACTGAGTGATGCTCTGGAATATATTTCTATAGATAGGATTTTCAGTTGGTGTCTATTGGATAATTTAGTGGCGAAATGCGATGAAACATTCAAAATAATCAAATGTTCGACGTAGAATCCGAACTCATAATATAAATGCAAATGTGAGTTTGTTTGTTACGCTTTTAACTTTTGATTGATCGTCATGAAATTTCGCATACACGTTGTCAGGGGTACAGAAAAGGATATAGTCTATACATTTACGCGAGCGAAGCCGCGGGCAAATATTAGTTTTATATATAGATAGGCAAAGAAAACATTACCTTTTCCTCCTATTGTGTAGCAATTGATGGGCTTTAGTGCCATAGAGAAAATGGAACCTTCTAGATACTTTTAATTGTAAATTTCTACAGGTCTTTGCTCAAATTTTAAATTGTGATTATGGTCTAATTTCGAACACGGGGCGAACATTAATCTATAGAAATTGTCAAAAAGAAACAGGTCAGTACCGTTTTCACATCCATTTGATGACCGATTATCATATTTTAGTTTTGTTTAATTGCTATTGAAGGGCATGAATTATATTAATAAAAAAATGGAAACAGATTGATTTTTATGTAGGTATATTCATATGTATTTTCCTCAATTTTCAATGATGATTATGGTTAAATGTCGACCATCAGGCGGACAATGGTATGCAGAGCCGGGCGCCGGAGGGCGCGAGACGACCTCCAGCCACCCTGAGGTTTGACCTGGGCTTTGTAGGCCTGCCCGCCATCCTTTCAGCACCAGGTCCGAGAGGCGGCGTGCGTGTTCCCACGCGCGCCTCAATGTCGAGTCCGTCTCCTCTCTAGGGGGGACAGTAGGGAGTGTAGAAGTGCCAATAGGGTAGGTCTTTCGTGTAGTGGCCTGCCGTTTCATACGGCGGGCCGAAACCTCGGCGGGGTCGCGACCGCATGCAAAAGTGATTCGCGCGGCCCCGTCGATAGTGGTTTTGTCGAGGATCACCGTGGTAGGTTTAGTCGGTATTCCGGGAGGTACTTTAACATCTTTACCATCTTTCTTTTACCCCGGCGAGTCCGACATAACCCCTCCGCCCGCCCCCGCGGAGGGGTATGCGTCATGCATTCCCCACGAAAAAAAAAAAAAAAAAAAAAGGCGGACAATGGTATCCATACATAGGCTTACGTTTTTCCCTCGGAGGGCTATGGAGAGAATGCGGTTTGCCACTTGCTACGATCCTGGTATATTTCTCTTGAGTGGTAGTGTTTGTTTGTATGCATGTGGGTAGTATAATTTAAGTGGTAGTATGTCGAGAACTGTGCAACAGCTCTTGACTGCAGTGAAATTTTACACAGGTTCTCTCTCATAAGACTAGGTACGTATACACAACTGGCCAGCGACAGGTGCTGGCAAGCTGTTGCCGAATTCAGCGAGGCAGTAATGCTCCTGAAGGAGGCTGCGGAGCGGGAACGGGAGGCCGACGCCAGTGCGGACCCGCTCCGCCGAGCAAGGCCAGGGAGGAGGCGACGCCGTTACGCTCATCTCCTCCCCCCGCCTTAGATGGTTGTGTTCAAGGTCGTAGCCCTGCCAGGCTAACGTCTGAGTGCCGGAGAGATTTCGGAACGGAGATCCTCCGGCGCTCCATGATAGATGGGAAGAGCGCCGCAGTTAGGTTTAGTCGATATTCCGTGGCGTCCGGCGAGTCCGACACTACCCACTGTTGCCGGCGCGGTTTTCCAGCCGTGTCGACAGGAGTGGGTGTGCGCAAAGGCATTCCCCTGCGAAAACAAAAAAAAAAAAAAAGGTACGTATACACAACAACACACTTGCTTTATTCCCTGCTATATTCTTTATGTATGCGCGTCGATTCTTCCTCCACAATATCTCCGATGTGGTCAAAGTAAAAATCATTTATTCATTTAGGTCACAAAGTAACACTTACGAACTTCAAACTATATGGGTTAGTTAATTTACTAATTTATTAAAGTTGCATTTAGGTTAGTTGCAATGTTCAGGCAAAGGGTTAAGTCAATGAGAAGAAACATGCAAAAACTCACGGCTGTTCTTTTAAATCACCAATAGCTTGTCGATAGCCTCGGACTCTCTTGTAGCAGAAGTGCTGGTCGAATTTCTCGGCACGTTAAATTAATGACATAATACGTCGTGCTCTTGTCACTGCTGGCGTTCCAGCTGTACTTGAACCCAATGGCTTGGTACGTGACGATGGGAAGAGACCGGACGGAATGTCATTGTTGCCTTGGAAGATGGGCAGGCCTTTGGTGTGGGACGCAACATGCGTTGACACCCTTGCGCCATCACATCTTCTAAGTACTGCGGGATGTGCCGGCGCTGCTGCTGCAAACGCGGAAACCCTCAAACGGCGCAAATATAGTAATTTAGTTGGAAATTACATTTTTGAGCCGTTTGGGGTGAAAACCCTATGTTCATGGGGTCCGAGCTCTCGTATTTTGTATAGGGAGATCGCAAAACGCCTGATCGACAGTTCGCGTGATCAGAAGGCTGGTCTTTTCTTAGCCCAAAGAATCAGCATTGCCATTCAACGTGGCAATGCTGCCAGTCTTCTGGGCACGTTACCAGTTGACAGCGATGCTGAAGAATTCTACGATGCCTAAACCATTTTTGTAAATATTTAGTATTATAATTATTTGTGTTTTTGTAATTATGTTATCTTTTTTAATACGTTTGTAAATATAGGTTATTAGATTTTTAATCACCAATTAAATATAATTTCAAATCCCGTATTTAAAAAAAGAAAGTTCGCTTAGGTTGTAATGTTGGGGATTAATAAATAGACAACCACCTCTATAGAAAGCCGTATATTGCATTGAATTAATTATAAAGTACAGTGCGCGTTGGCGTAAACTACAAACTAAGCATATTATTTGATACTTACAAACTAAAAGAGCATACCTATTACATATTCTAAACTAAAGAAGCTTACACTCTTATACACACACTACACCTCCCGGGGCATAAGAAAAAAAAAATTTAATATATATATATTTTTTTTTTCCATGTATTACCAATTACACAAACAAAAGTATATAAACTAACTACGGTTTTCTAAAACAGTAACTTCTACACCTTATACAATACTATTATAATGCTATTTCTATTTATGTACCTTATCACTTTACTAACTGCAGTTAAAGAATGATATTTATATAAAGTAAAAAGTTAATATTTAAAAGTAATTAAAAAAAATTACATTAAAAAGTAATTAGAATTACATAGCATGTAGTCTTAATATTATTGGTAGTAAGGTCTAGTCCTATTCTTATGAACTAGTTCTACTTTATTATTCTTACATATTTTAACATTACAACCTAAATCTTCTATAATTTTATAGGGACCTTCATATATGGCATCTAATTTTCGACCTGTTTCATTTTTCAAGAGCACCAAATCATCTTTGTCGTATTTCATAGAGTTAATAGATTTATCATACAAACATTTACGTTTTTGTTTATTACTTAGTAATTTTTCCTTTGCATCGGCATGTGCTAACTGTAACCTATATTTTAGTTGTAAAGGATAGTCATCACTATTGTATAATGGTTCTACTTTTTCACTGATTCTATTAGGTATTCTACAGAGTTTACCAAATACAAGTTCGTATGGCGTATAATTTGTTTCAGAATGGACTGTGTTGTTAAAACTAAAACACCAAAATGGTAACCAATAGCTCCAAGTGTCTGTGTGATTTTCACACTGGATCCTTAAAAATGCACCCAAGGTTTTGTGCGCATTTTCAAGAGCTCCTATGGACTGGTGATGATATGCTGTAGAGGATAATTTATCAATATGAAGAATTTTACAAACCTGTTCCATAGTTGAAGAGATGAATTCAGTGCCTCGATCTGTTGCTATTGTCCCAGGACTACCGAACCTTAATATGAACTGTCTAACAAATGCATCTGCAATGGACACAGTTTCTTTATTTTTAAGAGGAATTGCTTGGACAAATTTTGTTAGTTCACATTGTATAGTCAGTATATAGCAATTACTATCGATGTCCCTATCCAAAGGTCCTACTACGTCTAAATAAATCTTATCGAATGCCGAGGATGCTGTTGTTGTAATTTCCATCGGCTCTTTTATATATCGAAAATATTTAAATTTTTGACATTGTCTACATTTTTTAACAAATTCTTGGACGTCCTTCTCAATACTTGGCCAATAGTATCGTTTCTTTATAGTATTAACCATTCTGCGCACCCCAGCATGGCCACTAGATGGCAATAAATTAAAGTCATTTATAATAATAGTTTTTTCATTATCGTCACTAATTCTTTTTATTCCCCGTAATATACAAATTCTTGGTCCGGACCATTGCGTGAGAGATGATACTTCCTCACACAAATTCTTTATAAAATCTATATTATCTTCATATTTTATTATACAAACTTCATTAATACCTATCTTCTCACAAAATAATCTTAATTTATGCACAAATTCGGCTCGCGAAAATTGCGCCTTGAAATCAAGATTTATAAATAACATTTTTCTACTTGAAACAAAAGCAAAACATTCTGATTCTTCAGTTATCATATTAACAACTCTTAATCTTTTTAAGTCTCTACTTTCAATAAAACACATTTCTACTGTTTCACACGGCTTTCTTAATATATCCACAACCCTTGGTTGATCAGGCCTCGTGTTGATGGATTTACTAAGTGCCGTTTTCTCATAATTCTTCATACTTTCCTCCATATCATTCATCCTTTTCTTCTGAGCCCTTGTCAACACAGCTACAACTTGCTCATGCATACTCTTAAGGTCATCTGATGTTAAAGAAATTCTCGATAAAGCATCCGCAACAACATTTTCTTTCCCTTTCACATACACAATCTTAAAGTCATATTCTTCCATAGTTAATCGAAATTTAAGGAGTCTGCTAGAAGGATCTTTTATTCCAAAGAGATAAACTAAAGGTTTGTGATCTGTCATGATAGTAAATTTTCGTCCATACAAGTAAGGCCTAAAATATTTAACAGACCAAACGATTGCTAGAAGTTCTTTTTGTATCGTAGGGTAATTCTTTTCTGCTTTATTTAATGGTCTACTTGCGTATGCTACTGGTCTAAGATCTTTATTACACAATACTGCACCAATGGCAATACCTGAAGCGTCTGTTTGTAATATAAATTCGTTACTTTCCTTAAAATCAGGATATTGTAGAATTGGTGAAGAAATTAAAGCGTGTTTTAAAAAATTGAATGCATTTTTACATTCTTCTGACCAAATAAAGCTTTCATTTTTTCTACATAACTTGTTAAGAGGCATTGCTATTTCCGAAAATGATTTTATAAATCTACGATAATAGTTACAGAAAGCTACAAAACGTTTAACTTCTTCGACATTTTTAGGAGTAGGGTAATTTTTTAATACTTTTGTTTTTTCTGGATCCGGTAAAACTCCTTTGTCTGAAACGACATGGCCTAGATAAAGTAGTTCTTTTCTTAAAAACTCACATTTTTGTGGATTTAATTTAAGATTTACTTTTCTTAATCGTTCCATAATGCTCATAAGATTTTGGTTATGGGATACTAGATTTCTTCCTATAATAACAATGTCATCTTGATATAATAGACATTTGTCGTATGTCAACCCCGACATAGCCACTGACATCATACGACTAAAGGCATTAGGACTTGTTTTAAGGCCCATTGGTAAACGTTTCATTTGATATTGGCCTGTATTTGTAGTAAAAGCAGTTAATCTACGACTAGCAGGTTCCAAGGTCACTTGATAGTAACCTTGGTAAAGGTCAAGATGACTAAAATAAACAGCCCCCGAAAGAGAATCTAATATTTCATTTATATTGGGAAGTGGAAATTTATCATTACAAATCATTTCATTTACTTTCCTATAGTCCACAACTAATCTCCATTTCTTTTTAGTGCTTTCTTCTTTATTTCTCTTAGGTACTAATAAAACTGGACTTGACCATTCACTGTTCGCCTTTTCTATAATATTATTACCTATCATTTTATTTATTTGCTTATCTATTTCTGGTTTTAACGCCTGTGGTAACCTATATGGTTTAGTATAAACCGGAGTACAATTTGCCTTTACGACTATTGACTGTTCATAAATGTTAGTAGTTGTCAGTTTGTCCCCTTTTACATAAAAAACATCTGCATATTTAGCACATATCGTTTCTATGGATTCCCTCTCTTCTTTATTAAGGTAATTTAACTGTAGTTCAGATAATAAATTATTTACTCTAGGTACGTCTACATTGTTATCATTGAATTGACAAATATCATAATCATGCAAAGATTGCAAGTTAGGAATAAAAGTTGGTACAATTATGTCTTTTTCACTGACATTAAGAATTCTTACAGGAATCCTATTATTTCTTACTTTTGCTATCGCGTTTGCCACAAACACATCCGTCGTCAGCTCTTTACCACAAACAATCACTTCATCATTCATAGATTGGTTAACATAAATAAAGTGTATCGACTCAGCACGTGCTGGAATAGTTAATGTATTTTTTAATCTTTCTTGTTCATCAATAAAATTTAAGTTATATGTTTTTCCTAAATTTGTAAGCGTTAAAACATCTGTATTTAAATTAATATTGGCTTGAAACTTATTTAAGAAATCTAGACCTATTATTCCATCAGCTTTAAGTGGTAAGGAATCAAAAATAAGAAATTCATGTTGAAATATTTGATTGTCGTGTTTAAGATTTAAATTTACAGAACCTTGAGAATATTGTTGACCACCTATTCCATTAATCAATGTACAATTTTTTCTAACAGTAAAGCTTTTTGGTAATATTTCCTTTTTAATTATTGATAATGATGCACCTGTATCAATAAGCCAATAATATTTACTGTGGTTGATATAGAATGTGATATATTTAGCATTGCCTTGGCATGATAATATGAAATGTCTAAACTCGAAAAAACTGATTCTTACTGTTTGTATCAACGTTAGTTTTATTGTCATTATCAATTTGTTCTACTGGAAACACATTTTGACCTCGCCTACTATTCCTAAAATATCTCGTACCTCTATGTCCTCTTTCATTCATTGATGATGGCCGGTAATTGCCTCTAACATAATTACCACGCCACGATGGTCCACGATTATGCGTATTACTATACTGCTGACCACGATTGTAATTGTTACTATAGTACTGGCCACGATTGTAATTGTTACTATAGTACTGACCACGAAAACTACCTCTTTGACGCGGATAATTTTGCACGTGTGTCATTTTGGGTGAACTGTGTCCATTTCTAGATATGTGTAATATGTTACCTGATAATGGCTGGAAGGAGGTGATATCTTCATCTTTTGCTGCTTGGATGGCATCTTTCAGGTTGGAGTAATTTCGAGCAGCAATAATAGTACTTAGCTTCGAGCTGCGTAAACCATCTGAAAAACGTTTTATTGCAAGCTTTTCATTGATTTGTTTTAATGCCTTGAAAGTATCCGAGTTACCATCGGTTTGAGATATAGTTAAATCTGTTAATAATTTCTCAATCTCAGTGCCATATACTTCTATTGACCTTGACCCCTGTTGAATATTTTGTAACCTTGTCTGTACTGCTATAAAGGATTTTTTCGGTAAAAGATGCTGTCTCAAATCTGTTATTAGCTCTGGTATAGTTTTGTATGTGTTAGACAAACGTAATTTTGCACTTTCTGATAATCTATTTTTGAGAACAAATGTGATTAACAAGGCCTCACCTTTTGAATCGAGCATATCTGCGTACATCTCAACAGTCTATTAGCCGTTTGGTTGTATCCTCAGCACCGTCCAATACTGGAATCAAACTACACGCCACTGAGGTCAAACTCTATCTTTGTTAAATTTTCATTAACTGGATATACACATAAACCACCTATTTCCTTATATACCTTACTAATATTTTGGAAAATATCTAATGCCGATGTCAAATTGGTGTCTTTTTTATTTTCTAATACTAATAATAATTGCTTACATTTATCAAAAATATACTGGGATTCATTTAACTTTGCCTCTATAACTTTGCCTTTATATCTGCTACGCCCCTTTTTTACCAAATATTTTCTAATGTCTACCAAAGTATTATAATATTCAATTAAACTATTAATCATAATCTAAAAATAACAAGTCTAAAATTGACACAAAATTTTTCATACTAAACTATAACATAAATTCAATAAAACTATTGCGACACGACATATAACAATGCGCTGCGTTGCATTTTTTAGCACGCGGTATCAAGTTCGGCGAGTGTCCGTGCACAATTTTAACGCGTTTAAGTTATAACGTTATGAAATATGATATCATAATCACTAATTTTTGCACATATTATTAACCACGTAATTTATTCTGGATGTCTAATTATTATCAGGAATACCTTCAACTCGTCCTCGCATGGATGCCCGTATACGTTGAATTGCGTTGAGCCCAATTTCATCTTGTATCCAGCGGCGATGGCAGCCTCTATATATCCGTAGAGCAAAGTAGATTACCAGAGCAGACAATATGGCGAGGATGATCAGAGTAATGATGCTTAGGCGCTCCACATGGCCTCCGATGTTCTTAAGCACGGCGTCATTATTACCACCAGCTGCGTTCTGACTCAGGAAAACCTCTTCCTTCTCGACCTTTGATTGACACATATTCCTTACGAGTATATATTGGTAACCGGAATTATACTAGTATGAGCCCCTTGGCAGACCAGACTGCAGAGGCAGGGTCGCCATGTAATGTTGGGGATTAATAAATAGACAACCACCTCTATAGAAAGCCGTATATTGCATTGAATTAATTATAAAGTACAGTGCGCGTTGGCGTAAACTACAAACTAAGCATATTATTTGATACTTACAAACTAAAAGAGCATACCTATTACATATTCTAAACTAAAGAAGCTTACACTCTTATACACACACTACAAGGTCTTCCCAATTCGATGTTTCCTAAACGAGATGAATTTTTCTCTTTAACGAGTTTTAAAGAAAGCTATGAATATCACGGCATACAGCGGCTATGTCCCAGCCACATAGATTACGGCTAGCAGTTAACTTAACATTAGGCAATAGACCATTTAACCTAGTGCGAGTTTTTTAACGTGATTGACACGTTTATAAGGTTCGGCGCGCCGATTGGCCCACACCAAGCTTTTAACCAATCAGGAGAGCCAAACGCGGTAAACGTTTGGATCGCGTTAACGTAAAAACAACTCGTACCAGGCACCCTGGTCTACGCAACAAACAAACCAACGAATACTAACGTAGTACTAACTATTCTACCTGTAGTTAGACTTATTCCCATAGTAAGATATCTTAATCCTAAAGCAGACTTAATCTCCAACGCGATAGTGTATAGTTAAGATGTTAATCCTTATCCAGAGTAATCCCGTTTCAATGAATGAAGCTGGTTTTCTGTCTGATCTTGGTACTGTAGTAGCTTTTGATTTCATAACTTTTTATATTTATTGTTAAGTATTTACTTAAGGCGAGCATCTCTGACTTTTCGAAGTTATGTGCGTATTTAATAGTTAATTATCGCTCGCTTTAGCGGTGAGGGAAAGCATCGTGTGGAATCTTGCATGTCTGAGAGTTTTAATCATGTTCTTGGAGATATGTGAAGTCTGCCAACCCGCACTGGGCCAGCGTGATGGACTATGGCCTTACACTTCTCCCACTGAAAAGAAACCACTCGTGCTCGGCAGTGCCAACAGTTTAATACCAGGCTAATATATTTTTTTTGTTACTCTAATAAATGGTATAATGGCAACACCTTGTAAGTATGAATGTAAAATACGGAAATTAATATTGAATGGCAATTTAAAATAGTGTCAAAATCTAACATATTTAAAATCTTCTCATAGGCACAACTCTCGCTCTGTAACCATTCTTAATCTACACTATACTATTTATATTATAAAAAAGGGGAAAGATTCGTCTTTCTTTTGTTTGTTACGAATAAATTCAAAAACTACTGGATACCATCAGAAAGCTATTTTTCCAGAAATAACATAGGCTACACAATATCACGCTGTAATTCACTTAGGTGAAGAAGTAATCATAAACGAGGGTGAAACCATGGACAGAGTTTGTGTTTGAATAAATAAAATACACTCCTTGCATAGACATTAAAATATTGCCTGCGATCTATACTACCATGTTTTACTTCAAACTTAGGCTTTTAAATAAAATGACTAATCGGTATACTTTCAAAAGCACTTAACATTTCAATATCTACATCATTGTCAAGAAACTCTTTTGTGAGCTATACTAGTTATGAATCAGTATGATTTATTGATGTAATGCTCTTGTAGACATTAACATCTCTAACAACAATTGTTAAATGCGTTATACGTACTAACTGGTTGCATAGTAACTATACCTAAACGATAGATGACACGTAGAAAGGCAGCTTCCGTTCTAATTCCTGAGTCGCGGGAGACTTTACTACTATTCAAACAACGGACAAAAAGGTTTCTTTTTATACAACTAAGGTGGCAAACAAGCTTACGGCCCACCTGATGGTAAGTGGTCACCGTAGCCTATGGACGCCTGCAACACCAGAGGCATCACTTGCGCGTTGCCGACCTTTTAGGAAAGGAAGTGGGAAGGAGAAGCGGAAAGAGGGAAAGAGGGTGATAAGGCCTCCGGCACTCTCACCCACTGAACGAAACACAACAGTAGGAATACTGCTATTTCACGTCGATATTCTGTGAGAGGGTAGTCCTTTCCCGGTCGAGCCGGCCCATTCATGCTGGAATCAGCGAGGCTCTACTACACAAATTTTATACAGACACTCAGACTCAGAACAAATGTTTGTGGATCACACTAATCCATGTGGGTATCGAACTTACAACCCTCGGAACGGTGGTAGTGGCAAGAGGACCACTTAAATTCCAACGCCATCGACGCTTAGTCTTTGCAATCATGAATTTTCGGGATCCGCAAGTTGATATTCCGAGTCTGGGTGTTCTTTGTGTCACTTGTTTGAATAATTATATAAGGTCTTCGACAAAGGATACATTCCATACGCGAGAGAAGAACAGACTTCGACACAGGAAACATTCCATATGCGAGAGAAGAACAGACTTTGACACAGGATACATTCCTTAAGCAAGAGAAGATATTTTTTTCAATTATAAAAAAGAATTAATAGATTTCCTATTGCAGTTTACCGGTTACAGTTCTAGAGTCCATGCTGCCATTGAGAATTTCTAGACAGATAATATCCAATTTACCTATCATGTCATCGAACCCTTGACTTGATGCAAGACAGCATCATCAGTCCCCTTCACTACCACTGCACCACAGAAAATATACCGAATTCTAATACAAAGAAAACTACTTTCAGAAATGAAAAGTGACTAGAACTCCAATAAAATAATTCTAAGAAGACTTAAGATCTAAAACTTCAACAGCAGAAATGAATTCTCTTTTAAATAATTCTTAATTAATATGATAACGGTATTTGCTATAAAATGGTGGCATTTATTGGAATTTATGCCCGGATTCGTGGAAGCTTCGGTGAAGTTGTCTTAGGTAAATACACAAGCAAAATGATATTTTATATTTAATCTTCTCGCTAGCCTTTATTATTCCCAAGTCACTTGGGGTCGGCTTTTCTGGTCTAACCGTCTTTGACTGGATATCAGTATTTACACAGAGCGGCTGCCATCTGACCTTCGCAACCCAAAGGCTAACGATACCCTAAGGCTAGACCAGTGTCAGGATATTATAGGGCACTGAATTCCCATTAACGACTGCCATAGATGTTCATGGCAGCCGGTACCGACGGCTTAACGTGCTCTCCGAGGCACGGAGCAGGCGATCATTGTCAATCAATACGCAAATAATTTCGAAAAGTCATATTATAACTTCCGAAAGTCAGAGGTGCGCTACGTGGGTTTGAACCCGAAATCCTCTGCATTGCAGTCTGTTGGCCTCCCCACTGAGCTATCGCTGTAAAGTACTTACATCGGTCTTTGTACAAGACGTTTAACATTACGATTACCCCGAAGGGGTAGGCAGACATTAAAATACATTTCAGGAGTTCCTGGTTATTGTACAAGGGGGAAATATTAGAAGCCTATTACCATTTAGAGGACGTATATTCAGATTAATTGTTTGACTTGGTGACCCAACGGTAGTATACATATGTATGTATGTGACTGCTGTTTCAGAAGTTTCAGTTTACGCTTTTGCTTTTCCACGTGGGCAGTGTTTTTGGAATTTCTTTCAAGAAATTCTCAGTAGCTGCTCGGAGGTTGGAACTGTGGCCGATAGAAAGCAATAGGCTCGATCCCTCTGCCTCTATCTACTTTTTCATATGTATATTCAGATGGCTTGCATTGAGAATTAAGTACCAGACCATCACAATGATCACTTCCAATACCTGTCACTCGCAATTTTAATCCTGGAGTTAAGGAATTAATCACGTTTTGAAAGGAAAGGAACTGAAGAAGTAGTTATCCGACTTCTCTAAACGCTCTGCGATCTCACTCATTGTTAGGCTGGTTTACTACTAGGCCATCTCCTTACAGTTCTTACTCGAGCAAGTCGCCTAATTTGACGCCACCGAGTACCTGGCAACGACAAACTTTCCAACTCAAATTAAATAAAATTCACTTTTTATCCTCACAAACAGCAAAATTTTCGGTATTCTCAACAGGCCACATGACAAAAAACATATTCATCTAAAGTTGTTTTGACAGAAACCTTTTTAATTCTCTCAACAAAAATACGTAAATTTGTTTGATCAAATATACCATAGGTGTGCCGCATACAAATCATTTGAACAACTTTTATACGCGCGATGAGTATTTTTTTATGCTTCAGTCTGGCTATTAATTACCTTGGAGAGTATTTTGCATAAAGCGAGTATCAATTTATATGAAATATGGAATAAATGGGTATTTCGTTTAAATTGGTAATGCTGAAAATGAGCACGAATTTTGGTAAAAGGTAAATGAATTCCTTTGCTTGTGATATTGTTGAAATGCACTCGCTCGCCACGTCATTTATGGATTGCATACTATGCTTCATAACTCCGGTTTTATGCAACAGATATAGATGAAAGGTAGCTTAAACTTCAGGCTGAACTTCAAGCTAGAAAATTGTTAATACTGTATTGAAATCCGTTTAGCAGTTTTTTATTATATTGGAACAAAGAAACAGACTGACACAAAACATTATTTTGTTGCCCGAATATACATTATATACTATATATATACTTTATCAAAAGTTTTAGAAGCCGCCTCATAATTATATGACTTCAAAAGTCATCTCTTAAAATTTATCTCATATATTCTCAATATTTATCTTAAAATACCCGTATACTATACATTCCAAATATTGGCGTATATTGTCTAAATGTCTATCAGAACTACCGCGATGCAAAAATTATTCTTGTTACAAAAGCTGCTGCTTTGAAATTATCAAATAAAATATAAATTACTCTTAATAAAAGGCATAAAATGTAATGTTTCTTAACAGTATTTAAAAATGTATGACATTGTGAAATTGGATGTTTGTTTCTCAGTCACGCGTAAACAGTTAAACAGATTTCGATAAAAGTTGCCACGGATTAACTCATAGGAGATTTTTTATCCAGTAGGTATGCGTTTCTATAAGATTCACTGCGTGAAACCCGTTCAGAAACTAATTTTAACATAATTTATTATTAATTAATATTGCTTTAAAAAACCGCAGATCAGTACATATATTTTTTGCTTTACCACAAACGCTGTATATAATATAATTCATCAAAGTTTAAATGTCTAAATGCGATATTGTAAAATATACAAAGATTCCACTACAAGATGACGTAAGCAAAATATATGCAAGTATTTTAGATAAAGTATATTAATACCTCAAGAGACTTCTACATGCGACGACAGACGAAATTCCCTTCCGTATACCAAAACTACTGGATATGTACAGTCATTTCACAACACACAGAGGGATGGAAAATTTACCAGGAAACCACACACCAAAAGTTTTTCTGTGAAGTAGACCTTCCCACGGGAACCGCAGAAGTCAAAAGCTTACCTAAAATATAACCAGTCCTTAAATAAATAAAAAAGCAAGGCCTTTTCGTCGCATTTTGGTAAATAAACACGAGATTCAGAAATATCGCACTTTGCCTGCCTCTTTGATCCCGTGGCACATCTTTGCTTTTACACTTATAACTAGTCGTGAGAATCCAAGGTCAGTTGTATAATATCAGCTTTGTATATAAACTGTCTCTCTGTTAGGCACGGAATTCTTTTCAGCGTGAAAAGGGTTAGGCCATTAATAAGGTATTAAAGGTGAGATAAAAGGCGAGGAGGTTAGACGTGTAAGCCTTTGAAAGTATCACGTATCGTAACGCAGTTACAGAGTTACTACTCTCACGTAAGTTGCCGTTCGCGTTTATCATAACCAAATAGTTATTAAAGAATGACAACTCTGGACCAGTACTTCAAACAAGCAATTTTTATTTTTTATACCATGATAGGCTTGCGCTTGACCGCAATGTCACCTGATCTTAAGTGAAGATGCAGTCGACGATAGTGCACGCTTGCCTAGAAGGTATCTTCGATAGTGAATAGGTATCTATTCACTCGCGACTTGAAGACACATAGATTGTACTCATCGGGAAACACAGACTTAGGTAGCAAATTCCACTCCTTAGCGGTACGCATTATAAAAGTGGAAACAAAGCGCTTCGTGCGTAAATGTGGTATATCCACAATGTACCTGTGTCGCTGGTCTGATTGTCTGATCGTCCGATGGTAGAATGGGGAAGGAGGAATCAAATTTAATTTTAAATTAAATTTAACCAAATTTAAGCTTTTATCAAAGCTAAATTATTAATACCATTTATTTATTTTTATTGTTATATTTTAATTAATATTTATTTTTCAATATTTTCAAATTATTTATACATTTTTATGGACTTAGACTTTGACAGTAACTAAAGTATTTTATACTTTGAAGAAATGTTGAACAGTAATTAAGTATCTGGTTTATTTTGTTTTTAGTTTGAAATCTACATACATTATAAAAGTGGAAACTGTTATATCTAATTTTCTGTTTTGTACCACCTTTGAAAGTACACAGTTATGCAATAAATACATCTTCAACTCTTCTTTATGAAGGGGAAGGGGAATTACTAGAGGGGAGCCGATTCGTACCAAATAATTGAAATAATTGGCAAACTGGCTTCTCCAGTCAATCGTCGATATAGCGTGCTTTCTGTCAGAAACCCTTTTTTTCAGCATATAAGTAGTACGAATTCTGCATAAATATCCCACATAACTCTCTCAACTAAAACTCTGAAACTCTCCTGAATAACTCATTGTTTAAACATAGCCGTTGAATTGTGGATATGTTATAACTGTGCCTACCCTTCCGGAGATGTACCGTGAATCTTTATTCGTATTCACAGCGTATAAATCATTTATTGGACTTTTATAGCCGCGATGAGTTGTTGTTTCGATTGCGGCTATCTTCCTGACGAATGTAAAATATGCTGACCGGTGAGCTGGAAAATTCGGATGAAAAAGTTTAATGGGATATATGAATTACTGTTTTTTTAATGTCGTCTGTGTTTAATGATAAAAGTGTATTGTCGATTAGGAGATAAAGTATTTAGAATACTTTGTACACTTGTTTTAAGACACTTATATTAACGCAGACCAGGGTAAGTAGTATCCTCTATGGTTTTTCATGAAATGGAATATATAATTTGTGTTTTAAGTTTCATCCTAATTCGGTCAACATTAACGCGTGATTAAGTAACAATCATCTAAAAATCTTCACAAAGTTTTACATCTATACTAATGTTATAAAGAAAAGATTTGTTTGTAATCAATAAACTTACAATTTATTGAAACAAACCGATTTTAATAATTATTTTATCAGTAGTAAGCTACTTTATCCTGAACTAACATCGGCTATATAACATTATACTACAAGCCACGGCAGTAAAACAATAACCATACCATTTTATTTGACACTTTATTACAAAATTTTGAAAATTGTTTCTCTACTACTACTATTAAACTTTACTAATTTTTAAGCTAATTAAATTATTATTAAACTATTTAGATTTAATTTATTTTTACTTTTACACTTTCCCCGACGTTTCGGTTGCTTTTCAGCAGCCATGGTCACGGGGAGACTAAGATGGCAGTTGTCTCAATGTTCCAGTGTAGTTATTTCAAAGTACCCGAACATAATTTAATCATTGGTGTTTCTATTTACGCAGAATTTATTTATTTATTTATTGAACATGGGAAAACCAACAGTAGTACATTAAGAGGATACATTGGGTACTTAACACTAAACTTAACAAATATACTACCCACTACATGTTCCACAGATTACTTGTAATACTTAAATTTAAAACTGTAAGCAGACAATTCCTGTCGTCTCGAATTAACCGATAGTAGCAAAGGTTAACTTAGTAACATAATCAAAAGAGAAAAAGTAATTAAGAAATGATAATAACGGGCTATGGTACATAAGCAAGTTAACTAGAATTAATTAAGTGCGTGCTTTACAAACAGTATAAAGTTGTAATTATGCCTATTTAGAATATAGTACTAAAAAATAATATAGGTATATAAAAGTTACTAAAAATCTTATCTAATATCAGAATGAGCTCAAAGTATCATGAAGTCGAGCTGTGTTCTTCTTCTAAATAGTCTTTATAATTTAAATAGCTTAAATAGAAGTAAACAATATGTATGTATGTACATATGTATCTTATGTGGGGGCCAGTCTGTGCAGACCGGCGACACTTCGACCCAGTGGGATCTTTTGTATCGACACTCTCCCAATAACGACTGCCATAGATGTTCATGGCAGCCGGGACCGACGGCTTAATGTGCTCTCCGAGGCACGGAGCAGGCCATAATTGTCAATCAATACGCACATAATTTCGAAAAGTCATATAACTTCCGAAAGTCAGAGGTGCGCGACGTGGGTTCGAACCCGAGACTCTCTGCATTGCAGTCTGTTGGTCCCCCACTGAGCTATCGCTACTCGAAGTAAACAGTAACTAGTAACAGTATTTAACGATAGTTGTTTAAAGTTTTAAAAATTAAGTAATACTGCCTTCATAATGGAGAAAAACGTATCTAACATGTTTTTTTGAAATTAATATATTTTTTTGGCCAATCCTTTTTTTTCTTTATAACGCAATAGCATAAAACCGTGTAAAATAGGTTAACTTCAATGTATAAACATTCGCGTTAACGTAAAACAATATTATATAGCCTTCAATATTTTCAAGAACATAACAGGCATGCAATATTCGCTCGGTTTCCATTATCGTTGAAGCAAGTGATTATTAACTAGTTTTTCGCTCACAACATCAAATATGCTGACGTGTGTGCTTCGAGATCAACTCCCCTGCGTAGTAATCTGACGATTTTCTCACTAGACTATCATTGCCTATTTTGCTACATAGGAAAATATCTCTGCAAATATTAGGTCTTTAACTATGAAATTGCCGTCTATCCTATATCCTTCATCTAATTCTGTGCCTTCAAAACAAAATGTTATCGTTATTGTAAAATCTGAGAAATTGATATATGTATATTATTAATAATAAATATCAATAACCTTTATACAATTTAAGTAGCAGCGATAGCTCAGTGGGGAGACCAACAGACTGCAATGCAGAGGGTCTCAGGTCGCGCACCTCTGACTTTTGGAAGTCATATGACTTTTCGAAATTATGAGCGTATTGATTGACAATTATCGCCTGCTCCGTGCCTCGGAGAGCACGTTAAGCCGTCGGTCCCGGCTGCCATGAACATCTATGGTAGTCGTTATTGGGAAAGTCAGTACCCTCTAATATCATGACACTGGTCTAGCCTTAGGGTATCGTTAGCCTTCGGGTTGCGGAGGTTAGGTGGCAGCCGCTCCGTGTAAAAACTGATATCCAGTCAAACCCGGTTAGACTAGAAAAGCCGACCCCAAGTGACTTGGGAATAATAAAGGCTAAGGAGAAGAACCTTTATACAATTTGTTTTTAAAGATATATCGCTTAGCGTCTGCCCGTATTCGTAGTTTTAATTTTCCATAATTACGTGATGGTTGATGTTTTTGTTAATAACACTATGTTAAGTGTTATTAACAACAATTTATGTTAAGGACACTATGTCCTAAATACAAGCAATTATACATATATATAAACATTCATCATTCATATACATAAAAAAAATAGAATTTGAATAGGCCATTCAAAATATATTGATTTATGAAAATAACATTGCTACCGATACTTCTCATACAAAGCGAGAACTTCTTAATTATACCCCTGTTACTACGTCAATTTTTTATTAATATATAAACTGGATTTGCCCGCGGCTACTCTCGCATAAATGTAGTCTTAGTTAGATAAGTAATAGTACTTGTTTCTGGATGAAAGATACCCTATGTCCTTTTCTGTTTCCCAGAAAACGTGTACGCAAATTTTCATGATGATCGGTTGAGTAGTTAAGGCGTGAAAGCGCAACAAACAAACTCACATTCGCATTTATAATATTAGTAAAGATATAGTTAAGTTTGTTCCGCATTCGTCCCTCATATTTCTACCCAAACATAGAAAATTGGTCCTTATATGCCCCGAAATTGAAATAAATATTAATTTATAATGTATGTAATTCTTATTTCGTCCCATATAATGTTCCTTGTTAAGATAATAATAATAATTTATTGTTCCAAATAGCCACAATACAATCACATAAATACAATAATACAATTTTTGTATTGAATTGTTGCATTGAACTATGGTATCCGAGATAAGATTAAACTTGTGTTATTAAGAAGTACATATATATTTATATCTCAAAACTATAATCAGGTCATTACGATCCGCCATTAAAGTACACAGCAATTTACACGGAATATCTGAAAATAGCTCGCTCCATAGTGGTGTCATTTGCGAATATCGGATACGAATGTTTTAGCGGATTAGCCGAAATATCCGAGACGGATCTTTGTAAGCCATTTCGGATCAGGAGGATTCCTTCTGTAAATAGATTTGTACAGTCACGCTTTGGTTTAAATAGGAAATGTAGAGATATAAATGTTGTTTATACTAGACAAACACTTCGTGTAGCGTTTTGGGATTACTGCTGTCTACAAATAAGCTGTCCGTACTTGTAACTTTAACTAATCGTACTAATAATATAAATGAGAAAGTTTGTAAAGATGGATGGATAGATAGATTGAAAAACTACTGAACGGATTACGATGAAACTTTACAGTATTATAGTTTATATTTTTTTTATTTTTAATATAAATCTACATTAATGCGATCGAAGCCACGGGCAAAATCTAGTATTATAAATGCGAATATGTGTTTGTCTGTTTGTTACGTTTTCACGCCTTAACTACTTGACCGATCATTATGAAATTTCACATACACTTTCTGAAGAATACAGAAATGGATATAAGGTATCTTTCATCTAGAAAAAATACAAAACCCGGGCGACGCTACGAGCAAAAGCTAGTTGTTTTATAAGTTATACGAATTTTAAATCACTAGTTTGATACTATTTCATATTGGTCCCGACGTTTCAGTTGTTTTTAGGCAGCCATGGTTATGGGTAAGAGAGGTGACATGGTCTACCATGTTTGGAATAACTAATTTAGAATTTTTTTAATAGTTATGATAGTTAAAAAAAAATACAATTAAACTGCTATATAATTCGTATAAAATAATTTAATTTCGATGGGTAATATTCACTTAAACTTCAGTCAATTTTATACAATATCTTCGTAATGGATTACTTATTTTAACTTTCAGATTAATTTTACTATCTATACTAATATTATAAAGTGGAAAGATTAGATTTATGTTTGTTTGTAAGGATTAAACTTAAAACTACTCAAGCAATTTAAAATTGTTTCACTATTAGAAAGCTATTTAGCTATTATCACAAAGTAACAAAGGCTAAGTATATTTAATTTAATAAAAGTACTTTTTCGAACATAAACAAACCTATATTTATGCGAGCGAAGCCGCGGGCAAAAGCATTGTTTTTTTTGCAAAAGTACACTAGCTCTTATAAAAAACATAGCCAGTAAAAAAAATTAAAAAAGTATGAACACTTCAACGTTACCGATTTTGTCCATACAAAGCAGAAACTTCATATTTAAAACCCTATTATAATTATAGATATTAATATATATTAAATTGATACATATATCATGTGATTAAGGTCAGCCGTAATGTATTCATTTTAATTAGGTTATCTTGCTTTAGCACTACGTATTTGATTTGTGGCTTTGAATAGAATGGGTTGTATTATAATATACTAATTTTCCCCGTAGAATTACGTGTACCTTTCAACCAGAAAATAGTACCTTTTCTGTTCCTCTGACAACGTGTATGCGAAATTTCATGATGATCGGTCGAGTAGTTAATGACGTATGAAAGCGTAACGAACAAAACAAACAAACTTACATTTGCATTTATAATATTAATAAGACGTTGGTCATAAATTAATCATTGATTAAACACTTAAGAGCCATTAATCAAAAAGGTCGCAAAGTAAAAATCAGTGATATTTTTTAAAATAAGACTTTTGTTTCGCACCTGCATACCTTTTAATAAATAGTAACATTTCATTTCAAAATATTTTCTACACTTCCTGTAAGTTTCTCTGTTATAAGAAAAAGCAGAGTAAAGCCAATATCCGTCATTCGGATACAATTTTTCCCTTCGAGTTTACATCTCCGAGAAATATCCGCGTATCCGCGATGCAAAATACCATATCCGTATTTCACATCACTACTGCGAATACACTAGGAAACTTTATATTAGACGACTAATGCCTTTATTTTTTTGTTTGTGACTATATGAATAGTATAGCTACTATAGTAGCTTAAGTGGTCAGCTCGCCACTGCCACTGCGCTGAGTGTTGTGGGTTTGAATCCCACCCAAAACAAAAATTAGTTTGATCAAATAGTTGTTTCGAGACTGTGTATTCATTGTGTCCGATGTTTAAATTTTTGTAAATGACTCCGTGACACAGTAGTTATTCATAGTGCGTAAATTGTCTTTTTCAAGAGTAAAATAAAAAAAATATCACAATTTACACTGATAGCCAACTTATTATTGTGTCCATAAATCCACATTGCCACAGACAATTGAGAATGGAAACCGAAAACCAACTGCATTCGATCTGCTTATTCCGAAATCGTAATCAGGTCTGATTGTCAAGTTGACTGGTGTCATGGACTTTTCTATCAAGTAAATTCTCAGTATCAGCACCGAGTTTTCATCTGTGCCTGATGGACGGCAATCGACGCTACCTATTACGTAGGACCTAAAATCATGGCTAGAGAAATTTGGGTGCCTAAGAGACGGCAACAGAATCACCACTTATCACGTGGAACCGAAAGCCATAGGTGGCGTAATTTTGCAATATACCTCTGCCTCTTTAAGGATATAGGACGTAAGACTAAGTGGTTCCTTATCCAGAAAATTAAGACATTGTAGCGACACTGCTGACGCTTTGGTTTTAGATAATCAGACGCTAGTACGCAGTAGCACCCCTCGGCAGTCATCTCCTCGCAACCAGTCAGTTCGCTCAATTTATTATATTTGTTACTAGTACCAGTGAATATATTATAGCCATACAGTATATACTATCAAGTGATTTCATTTGACTATCCATAAGAAGACTTCTCATTACTCCTACAACATAATATGATATGGCACACTTTTGTTTGTCCTAATTATATTTACACATTACAGCTTACGCTTAATTGTTTTCAAAGCATAATAATAAGGTTGAATTGTATATTATCACAACTGGCCGCTTGTGGCAACTCAAACCTATTTTTCGAATTGTCACTAAGATAATTATGTCAATTTAAACTGTATGTCAAAAACAATAATAGCATTATTATTCAAAAATATTATGCCAAAATAGTTATGCCAAAATATACTAGAAAAATACATTATGCGAAAAGAAAAAAATCCCAGACTGACTAAGTATGTATTGTAACAGACTACAGATAATATCGGCATCGTATCGCCACCGTACAACCTCCTCTAAAAAGGCTTTAGCGCGTGATAATCGCCTTAACGAGTGTCGCCATCTACCGTTGGAGGTAAACACTCATTTCCGCATCCGCTCCGCTGTAACAGTGTATTGTTTAGCTTGACAAAAGGCTTTTTGTTGAAGGCTTTGAACAGTCATGTGTGAAACACGTTTATATATTTTGTGTAAATGTAAGTAAACTTCGCTGTTCTGTTATATGCAAATGAAATTTATTTGGTAAAGGTATTTTTACAACAGGTGGTAGCGTTTTGTTTGATGGTAAGCAGTTACCGTAGTCTATAAAGGGTTAACTGAAAAATAATAAAAATAATATTTTTGTACTGAATCAAAAGACACTTTTCTTTTAATTTTTCTATTCATAATTTTAGTATATATTATATACATATATGTATATCTTATAAGATACTATATATGTAAGTCTGAAAATCGGTCTAGTAATAAAGGCATGATAAAAGAGATTTTCATATATACACGATTATGCGAAAGAGGTGTGCGTCTCTGGTGTGCAGGGTGCGGGGTAGCCCCAATAGCATTCTAAACATGATTGCTAGTCGGTTGGACTGTATATACGTGCCATCTCTCACGGAATGGTACAGCGGTGAGTCGCGTGTATGCGGTCCATCCGACTAGATAATAGTTAGTTTATCGTTTGTTATTGTCACACTAACATTTTGTAAGTTATACTAACAATTTAATTATTATTTTATTATGAGTCCTAGTTACTTGAATAAATGAAATTTATTATAATAATATATATGTCGCGGATGGAAACCGATTCAGTTCGTAAAATTGTTCTTTGTCCGCCATATTGTGTACGAAATAAAATAAATGACTCAGTGCGTACGTCCAACGCAGTCGAGCTCCCGAAGTCAAGTGACAACATGAACGAACGAACGATTTAACCTGTACCACCACTACTTTACTCGCTCAACCTTCGTTCAACTCCCACTCATTTACTGACGACGCTGACAGCGCCATCACAGACTTCCGCTCGAAACTACTGACTCAAGGAAGTGAGTAACTCTTAAATGAATTAATAGATGGCGCTACCTCGAGATGCCTCGAACCACAGATAGATGGCGCCACTTGATATAATAATTCTCCGACACGGCCATTCTGACACTGCGCGCGTTCTCGAGCGCAACAAATACAAGATCAGTGCTACTGGAGTCGCCTAGACAGCACAAAATCTAACAGGAGCTATACTAAACACTACTTATACTCGAATGTACCTTAGCATATAGCCTTTAGCTTTCAGAGGAGATTTACTGTTGTGCTAAGCGAAGCGCAGAGCTTCCAACTCAAGACTCGAAGCACGAAGCGCGTAGCTTCTTAAACGAAAACCCAAAGCACGAAGCGCGGAGCTTCCAATGCGTAGTACACAAGCATGAAGCGCGGAGCTTCTAATGCGTAGTACACAAGCATGAAGCGCGGAGCTTCCAATGCGTAGTACACAAGCATGAAGCGCGGAGCTTCTAATGCGTAGTACACAAGCATGAAGCGCGGAGCTTCTAATGCGTAGTACACAAGCATGAAGCGCGGAGCTTCCAATGCGTAGTACACAAGCATGAAGCGCGGAGCTTCCAATGCGTAGTACACAAGCATGAAGCGCGGAGCTTCTAATGCACAACGTACTTGTACATAGGGTTAAAAAATAAAAAAAAAAGCTGATACCATAATGAACAATTACCACTTTATTATTAATCATCACTTTTTATTTAGTCCACATAACATAATTTATTGCGATGACTAAACATAAAAGAACTAGCAGTCCAAACTGTAAACAGAAAAGAAACGGTTACCACCGTTATTATCATTCTTAATAAAGATAATCGACTATGTTAATCAAGCATATTTTTAATTATTGTTGATACATCTTACACTTAGCATCCTAACATAACGTTTCGCTCAAAGTTTCCTCTGAATTAACTTCGTCTAACTGTGTCGATAGTTCAGGTAAGCTACAAGGATATTTACGGAGCTTTTCATGACATACGTATTGCACGCGCCCACCAGCTATTGGTTCTACCTTATATCTGTCATTTTCGCAAATTTCAATAATTTTACATGGATTTGAATATTTCTCACCTAATTTAGTTATTATTCTAGGATTTTTCTCAACTAGAACGATATCACCAAGACCGAACGGGCAAATTTTGGCTTTACCCCTATCATAGCGCACTTTTTCAATGAGTGCCTGTTCGTCCATCCTGACTTTAGCTTCTTGTCTAACATTAAAAAGGTCTAAGTTTTCATATTCGCAAATTAACGCGTTAAGTCGTGGAGGGTTTCTATTGCAACCCATTAGCAATTGTAGGGGGCTTTTGCCTGTGCTCCTTGAAACAGTGCAATTTAAGGACAATTGAACTTCGCCTAGAACAGATTTCCAGGATCGTTTTTCGTGGTTCTCAGCGATGGTAAAGCAGTTTGTAAGCACGGACATAAACCGCTCAACTTGGCCATTCGCCCGGCTGACCCCACTTGCGATCTCATGGAACTCTATTGACCATTCATTGCACAAACTCTGAAACTCCTGTCCAGTGAATGACGTACCCTGATCAGCTACTATCCTGACTGGAGAACCAAAAAGTGACACAAACACCCGTAGAGCATTACATGCCGACTTGGCTGTTAAGTCTTTTACCGGAGTTAGATGACAATACTTAGTAAAGGCGTCAATGATCACAATTACGTATTCTTTAGTGTTACGACTACCAGTAAGCTTACCACTTGTGTCTATATGAAGTGTATGGATAGGTGCAGGTACTTTGTTAATAGGATGTAAGACTGACTGCCTAGCGCCTGAGGATCTCTTATTTATTTTGCATGGTAGGCACCTATCCACGTAAGTCCTAACGCATGTCGCCATGTTGGGGAACCAGAAATGTTCGCGGAGCTTGGTGAGCGTTTTATCCCATCCAAGATGTTTGAGTTCGTCATGGAAGCGCTGAATTATCTGCCAACGGTAATTCTTTGGGACGATTACTCTACATAGGGTCTTTTTATTAACTTGAAAATTTTTGTAAAGCAAATTATTTTTCATTTCATATGTCGATCTCAGACTGGGCTCTAAGGTATCGTTTTCTAAAGTCTCAATTACTTTGTTAATATCTGGGTCAAGGCGTTGCTCCGCCTGTAACCAATCATCTCTAATCTGAATTACGTTAACTGATGCTGAACTAACATTAGAAGTGACCGGATTCCTACTCAGGAAGTCTACGTGAGGGATCCTTTCGCCCTTACGATACTCAACTTCGAAATCGAAACTTTGCATGTATGCCCACCACCTATGCACTCGGGGGGATAGATCTTTTTTATGTCGAGACGCCTTAAGACTATTACAGTCTGTTATAACTTTGAATCGCCTACCTAATATGTAATGTCTAAAGTGTTTAAAGGCTTTAAAGACCGCTAACGTTTCCAGCTCGTAGCTGTGATAACGGCTCTCTACTTCGGACGTTCTCTGACTATAATATTCAATAACTCTGAGTTGGCTGTCGAATTTTTGGAAGAGAACTGCTCCATAGCCAAGAGCACTCGCGTCTGTGTGAATTTCGATTTCGTGAATTGGGTCAAATATAGTGAGCAGGGGCTCGGAAGTGAGATGCTTTATTACTGTGTCGCGTGCTTTCGTATGTTGGGTTTGCCAGTCCCATTTGGCATCTTTTTGTGTCAGTTGGTAAAGAGGACCCATTATAGTCGAGAAGTTAGGCACAAACTTTCTGAAGTAACCCGCTAAACCATTGAATTGACGCAGTTCTTTTACATTAGTGGGAATTGGAGACCTGGCTAGAGCTTCTACCTTTCTGGGGTTTGGTTTTACTGAACCTTCTGAAATAATAAAACCCAAATATTCAACGGAACGTTTTAAGAATTTGCACTTATTCCAGTTAAATGAGAAACCAGCACCTGCGAGAGAATCTAAAACCCTTTCTAAATGTGTAAACGCTTCTTCTTTGCTCTTAGAGAAGACTAGAACGTCATCCATATAGACTGTAGCGATAACGTCTCTCAACGAGCCTAGTGCCTTATTTATGGCTCTTTGGTAGACGGCTGGAGCGTTACAGAGCCCAAAGGGCATCTTTAAATACTCCCATGAACCATCAGGCGTCACAAACGCAGTCTTTTCTACGGAGTTTGACTTTTGAGAAATAGGTATTTGATAAAACCCGGACGCCATATCAAGGGAACTGAATACACAAGATTGCCCTAAGGTATCTATTTGCTCCGAAATTAATGGTAGAGGGTAGTTGTCGCGAACGGTATTGGAGTTCAACTCTCTATAATCGATACATAGGCGATCGGAACCGTCCTTCTTTTTCACCAAAATCGCGGGACTAGAGAACGGCGATGAACTCTCGCGTATTATGTTTTTCGAAACCAAATCAGCAATAATATTTTTCATAGCCTCACGTTCAGCTGGAGCTAACCGATAAGGGTGGCGTTGTACTATTTTATTAGGATCTTTAAGTTTGATCTCCATCTCACCAGTAGTAACTAGAGATTGAGAATTGCCTTTCACAAAATTATCACTAAACTTAGTTATTAATTTTTGTAAACGAGATAAGTCATTGCCATCGGTTAGATCCGTGTCGATCGTACTAATATCAAGGCTCTGCAAAATACAAACATCGGCCAGGACTTCGCGTATAACGCGAACACCTTTGCTGTTTATGATTAGGCTAAGTCCTGGTCGCGCGAAAACATCACGACCTATGATGACGTCGTGAGGAATAACGTGTGAGTCTATGATAATAAAGTTAACTTCAATGTATACACCATGAATCTCTATCGGCAGACTTACCTTCGAGAAGGAGTACATAGTGTTTGAACCAATACCTGTGAGACGCGTAGGTGTGAAATCTCGATTTCCAGACAAATTATCAGCAATTTCTTTACGAATAAGCGAACAATCAGAACCACTATCGATCAAAGCTTGTAATTCTAAATGATCAATTTTAACACGTACTAAAGGTGCGTCAGATTGTAAACACATGTTAACAGATTTTGAAGCACTCGACTGCTTAAGTTTTTCATCTCTCCGTTTTGAAAAGCACACATCTTCAGTATGACCCATCTTTTGACAATACGAACACCGCATATTCTTAACACCAGACTTAGTGACAACAGGTTGGGAAGAATCCCCGGGAACCGTTGCATTATTAGACTGATTTTTAAATTTACAGTGTCGTTTATAATGCCCCGGCTTACCGCAATTGTGACAATTTATGGAGGATGAAGTTAGTCGCCGTCGCTTAGGCTCATTAAGCGTGGAAGAATGATTATCATGAGATCTTTTACAGTATTTAATTTTAGGATAAGTACCAAGATGCCTGTCAAGTGCTAAGAAATCGGCTGGAGTATTTTTTAATAATTCTGATCGTACCTGGTTGTCAGGGATACCTGAGATCACCACTTCAATCTTGTTCGCCTCGCTCCAACTTGTCTCCAGTCGGTCAATCAACGCCAGCTTGTTTGTTGAATATTCTATGTAGGTAGAAGCTTGATCGCTTGAATACCGCACCATTTCTTGAAATAGGTCATGAAACCTCTTCGTAGACGCAAACTGTCTCGAAAGCCGCTCTTTTGCTTCGTCCCAGGTCTTGCAAAGGGGATACGACTTCGACGCCCACTTTCGTGCTCGGCCACGTAGATTCGTGAACGCCACGTTCCTGGTCTCGTAGTCCGTCCACGAGTTCTGGACACGGTGGTGTTCTATCTCGTCGCACCATTGAGCCGCCGTAAACTCACAGTCGTCCGGATCAAAGGTTGGCACGTATACGTCGCTAGGTTTCATCCGCTTGTGTAGGCTGTACGATTTTGGTGTTGACGTACTTGCTTCAATGTGACGGAAACTCTCTGCCATACCACGAAAAAGGGACGCCCACATATCGGGTGACATTGTCGGTATTTGACCACCCGATTGTGAGGACGTATTTCGATCTTCAAACTGCGTGTTCACTTGAGGGTTATTTTCACCACGTGGCACGGATGAATTGTCAAAATATTCTTCTTGCGTCGAAGCAGGATGCGGGTTCGACGCGCTGGAGATGTTTTGTTCCAATCCCACCGCTGCTGTCGCGGATGGAAACCGATTCAGTTCGTAAAATTGTTCTTTGTCCGCCATATTGTGTACGAAATAAAATAAATGACTCAGTGCGTACGTCCAACGCAGTCGAGCTCCCGAAGTCAAGTGACAACATGAACGAACGAACGATTTAACCTGTACCACCACTACTTTACTCGCTCAACCTTCGTTCAACTCCCACTCATTTACTGACGACGCTGACAGCGCCATCACAGACTTCCGCTCGAAACTACTGACTCAAGGAAGTGAGTAACTCTTAAATGAATTAATAGATGGCGCTACCTCGAGATGCCTCGAACCACAGATAGATGGCGCCACTTGATATAATAATTCTCCGACATATATATATATATATATAGAGTCATATACGCATTTATAATATTAGTTAGGACTAAATAGTTAATTATCGCTCGCTCTAACGGTTAATGAGAACATCGTGAAAACCAGTATGATTGAAAAGAATCCATCTTGTTCGAGAAAATATTATATAATAATATAAATATATAATAACCTTTTACCCGTGTCTTCTTTACAGCATACTTAACAATTTTTGTTCTACCACTTTTTACATGACTCAATACTTTTTCTTAGAACATATTATGACTGCCAAAAAATTACAAGTCCCCTGTATTCCGCACAACGCCTGCCTCTTCGCGTTGTGTTGTTTGGTTAGGCCGTGCTTTCAGTTTTTCAGTTCAGATCGCATGTAGTATTAAGTGTAAGGCGTGCTACTAGAGCGAGCAATTTATTGTTTATATTATTCTTTTGTGTATTGATTGACAATTATCGCCTGCTCCGTGCCTCAGAGAGCACGTTAAGCCGTCGGTCCCGGCTGCCATGAACATCTATGGCAGTCGTTATTGGGAAAGTCAGTACCCTCTAATATCCTGACACTGGTCTAGCCTTAGGGTATCGTTAGCCTTTGGGTTGCGGAGGTCAGGTGGCAGCCGCTCCGTGTAAAAACTGATATCCAGTCAAATCCGGTTAGACCAGGAAAGCCGACCCCAAGTGACTTGGGAATAATAAAGGCTAAGAGAGAAGAAGATTATTCTTTTGTGTATGAAAATAATTTAATTCTTTAAAAACAACTATTATAAGAAAACAACTATATTTAAATTTAAATACCGAATTATGAAAAGTGGTAGAATAAAAGTGTAATTTATATTGTAAATAGTGAGCACGCTCGCACGCACTAAACATGTAGCAAGCCAGTCGGCAAATATACGTCGTACAGTGAAGTTGTGTATCATTCCTCAACCTTATATACCGGCAAGAAAGTGCATTTTCCTAATTCATCACAAAAATATATTAGTAGTTTTTAATTAATCGTGTATAGTATCAGCCCTATTTATTTACTGTCCGACTTATTAGCTTTGAGTAGACTTTACGTAATATTATGTACGAGAACATTAAAAACAAATTTTAGATATGCAGGTTTCCTCGTTATATTAATCTTCACCGTTAAAGCGAGCGATCATTAACTATTTAATACGCACATAACTACAAAATGTCAGAGATTCTTTTTCGAACTGGAGATCTCTATGTGGCAGTCCAACGTTCTGCCATCGAGGATATAGCTGTTCTGTCAATTCTAGTCTTAAATTGTTTATAATATCAAGGATATCATCCACACATTGCTGAAATCAATAAAAAGAAATTACAGATAAAATAAAAGAAAAGAATGGGATGATAAGATATGTGAGCTTTTGGAACTTTTATATACCTACTAAGCGAAATTCAGTACCAGTGAATAAGATCGCCGATTTTCTGTATGGTTAGGTAAGAGGACATAATACTCTCCATTGGACAAGCAGGTCATTCGCATCATCAACAAATAAATAATTGGCAGCGCCGCGAGAACTTGCAGTCTTTGCAGCACCTTACAGAACTGATTGTAAAATAAACATTATTGTAAGCTTGGCGATTAAAAGAGTGGCCGTGAGTTCCTTGCCAGTTCATTTTATTGGCTCTACGTCCTTGGTTTACTGATGGCATGCCCTCAAAACTGGCGTAAAAATAAATAGAATAGAGTCTTTAACTAAAGAAGATCAGATCCCTTTCTGCCCACGGCTTTGCTCACATGAATCCAACGGGAACGCATACTGAGATAGAAGCACGTTGTGTGCTTATCCAACACATGGTCTATCTCTGTGCTATGTTTTCTTGAAATTCGATCTGTGGTTTACGGGCGATTAAGTAATAAACATGCAAAATCCTAATGTTAGGTTTTACTTAATTTTTGTGAAATAATGTCATAATTGCCTAACAATTTAAATGAAGTATGAAGCGTTTATGAGTGTTTTGAGACGCGGCATGAATGTACAAAATATGAATAAAATATTAAATGAGCTACCCTATATTCATAAAACAATTTGTTTACAGCATTATACGGTAATGTCTAAGTTAAAATTATGAATAATAAATTTAATATGCTGCCCAAAATTCATAAAACAATTTTTATCCTACGCGTCGCTTGATAATTACTATGTGTTGCGTAAAATAAAAATAAGTTTTAATGAATACTTTTTTACAAATTTTACCGCTGTTTATAACAGACATAGTTCACAAAGCTATAACCATTAAGGATGTTGCGAATATTCACATCCGCATCTGTATCGTCCGTTAATAATCAATGCAGACCCAGATCTATCGCAGGCTGCTTCAAGAAAAAAAAAGGGTGAGCCAATGAATATCTGGCGCTATGATTCCTTAAGTAAAGATAACAATCAAGAAACACTAGAAAATTGTATAGCTACATTTATTAACCTTTGCAAAACAGGCTTGAACCTGCAGAGGTGATATATATACATATATATATGTGATAGATACTTTTTATTAAATAAGATGCACAATTTTGATCAACATCAGCATCCGCAATTGCGGAGCTTCCGCATCGATTTAGACATCCGCATCTACATCCACATTTGCGGATATGAGTCTTTAAATATCCGTATCCGCATCCGCGGTGGTAAAAAAATCTGCATCCCCAACATGTCTGATATCCATGGATGTTAAAAGTTATTAGTTAATGTCCTCTAGACCGAATTTTCGTTACGGCGGCCAATCTTAACGGAGACTGGCCATCTGAGTAAGTAATAATATAGTGTACAAGTATGTGCGCAAACACAAGTGCAGTCTCTGTTCCCTGACTCTCATGGTCCGATGGGACGGATAATCCGACACGACCGGAGAGAGATCGGGCGCAGGACCAATGGCTTTATGTGCTTTTGGCGGCACGGGGGTTTCTAACACCGCCAACTTCCTAACTCCAGGCTCGTATTGTGATTTCTTAACAGAAAAACCCAATAACTTTTTGTTGGCACGACCTGGGATTCGAACCCGAGATCTCATTCGCACAGCAGTCACATTCACTACCGCTGCGCCATGAAGACAGTAAGTAGTAAGTTTACTGAAGTTACCGATGGTACATTTAAGTTAGTGACTAGGTTTAGGCAGAGCCTATGAGAAGATACCTGCAAGAAACACACAGCCGATCTTTTAAATCGTTATTAATTTAGTTATAGATTTGGTTTTTTTTCTTTTTTTATTCGACGGAGAGTTTATGTCGGGCTCACCGGGGAAAGATGGTGAGCGACATCCCGGTAATACCGACTAAACCTACCACGGTGTTCCTCGACATAACCGCAATCAGCGTGGCCGCGCGAAAGTGTGCAGCGCCGTGTCCACAACAACGTCGCGGCAGTCGCCGCAGTTGTGACAACCGGGCGTCTCTTGCCGACCTATGCGACACAGATTTAGTATCTTACAAGATACATAACTATAGTATATCATTTATTAACTTACCGAACTTGCCCGCGCGCGTTAATTTAAATTTTGTCAATAAATTTCTATCCTTCGGGTTTAGTCCTTTTTATCTGGATAAGAGGTACCCTATGTCCTATTCTGTATCCCTGACAACATGTATGCGATTTCATGATGATCGGTCGAATAGCTAAGGTGTTAAAGCATAACAAACAAACTCATATTTACATTAATAATATTAGTTACGATTAATCCAAAACCTACAAAAGTAGTTATAACATAAAGTCTTTATATAATATCTCCTAAATGCTTGCCCCTCGAGAACAATAATCAAGTTAACGACTCGACTGGAAGTGGCGCCATCTTGCGGCGCACCCCATAAACACTCATTTCCTCTGCCCGGCCACAATCAAAACGGTTAATTCTTTTCAATTCATCTTATTGTTTTATGAAACTGTTATTTTTTATGAAGAAGTAATGGCAGTTCATTAGAAATAGAATTTCAAAAAGATTTTGTAAACCTGTTTGCTATAATATGCCCATTTTATTCGTCTTCTTTTTGTCCTCCTAAATTTCGTAGTGAACAAACAAACTCAAATTCGCATTTTTGATATTAGTTAGGCTTTTTCTATAGCAGCGATAGCTCATTGGGGAGACCAACAGACTGCAATGCAGAGGGTCTCGGGTCCGAACCCACGTCGCGCACCTCTGACTTTCGGAAGTTATATGAGTTCTCGAAATTATGTGCGTATTGATTGACAATTATCGCCTGCTCCGTGCCTCGGAGAGCACGTTAAGCCGTCGGTCCCGGCTGCCATGAACATCTATGGCAGTCGTTATTGGGAAAGTCAGTACCCTCTTATATCCTGACACTGGTCTAGCCTTAGGGTATCGTTAGCCTTCGGGTTGCGGAGGTCAGGTGGCAGTCGCTCCGTGTAAAAACTGATATCCAGTCAAATCCGGTTAGACTAGAAAAGCCGACCACAAGTGACTTGGGAATAATAAAGGCTAAGGGAGAACAAGTTAGGCTTTTTCTGGCGTAATATTAATGATAGCCTTATGGAAGATCGGAGGCTTGCTTGAGGTCTCGAAACCGATCTAAGGGCACGCTCTTCTTACTCTTTGAAGTTATATGCGAATTCAATAGTTAACTATCGCTCGCTTCAGCGGTAAAGGAAACATCGTGCAGAATACATGTCTGAAAATTCTACATAATACTCGAAGATATGTGAAGCCTGCCAACACGTACTGGGCCAGCAAAGTGGACTATGGCCTAATCCTTTTTTCTCTTTCTTTTAAGAAGAGACATATAGCCAGCAGATTGACAGGGCAAATACTTTTTTTAAACATTACTCTCCAAAATATTTCAAAGCATAAAAACCTATTATAATTATAAAATATGTTTAGGAGACATACCGGTATTAGGTACCATGCTAGCGTTAGTTAAGGCTTCAGAGAGAAGAACTTCCACACGATGCGTGCCTTATCAAGCAATACGACCTTCTGCATCAAGGATTTAATCATCCGTCTAACGCAAGTCTTCTTAGGTGGTGGTCGAAGCTCTTGGCAATCAGTCCATGGACTGATACGTCGGTACAATCATCGCTAAGTCCACATTCCACACATCGAGTCTCGAATCTCGTGCGCCAAGATATATAAATCTTTTGCGTGTTTTTTAATATTCACGATATTTTCGTCATTGGGAATGGTAATATCGATGATCATTGCGAGGCGCTCTATCTAGCTTATTTTTATTATTATTATACCAATATTATATTCACAACGAATAAAACTTGTTGACTCTGGGCAAAACGCCAGCAGTGACAGCAGATTAATAAAGTTTTTTTTTTATTCATTATTATTATTATTATTCTCTTTATTACTATTTTTCTTCTAATTATTACATTTTTAAATATAAATATAAAAACATACATATTTAAAAATATAAAAACTGAAACGACCCACCGGCATCGGGAACAGGGTCCAAGCTGCCGGTGGTTAGGATTCCAGAGACAGGAACCTCCTCACAATGCGTGCTGTATCTAATAGCACTGCCTTCTGCATCAAACCCCTGATCCAAGCACCTAACGCGAGCCTCTTTAGATGGTGATTATTATTATTCTCTTTATTACTATTTTTCTTCTAATTATTACATTTTTAAATATAAATATAAAAACATACATATTTAAAAATATAAAAACTGAAACGACCCACCGGCATCGGGAACAGGGTCCAAGCTGCCGGTGGTTAGGATTCCAGAGACAGGAACCTCCTCACAATGCGTGCTGTATCTAATAGCACTGCCTTCTGCATCAAACCCCTGATCCAAGCACCTAACGCGACCCTCTTTAGATGGTGATCGAGGCTCTTAGCAATTAGACCATTGACAGATATGACTATCGGCACAATGATTGCCGAATCCACATCCCACATGTCGACAACCTCGCGAGCTAAATCGATATATTTAATTTGTTTATCCTTTTCAGCTTTCACGAGATTGCCGTCATGCGGAATGGTGACATCGATAATCATTGCACGGCGCTCTGATCGATCTATCACCACAATGTCAGGTTTGTTGGCCACAACAGTCCTGTCTGTGATGATAGTTCGATCCCAGTACAACGTGACATGACCATTTTCGAGAACTGATTCAGCTACATACCTGTAGTACGGCACTTCAACATCTACAAGTTTGTATTTCAGAGCAAGTTGCTGATGAATAATCCTGGCTACTTGGTTATGTCTGTGCAAGTACTCGCCGTTAGCAAGACGAGAACAACCGGAAACTATATGCCTGAGGGACTCACCAGGTAGATGGCACGCCCGACAAATGTCAACCGTACCATCCCTCAAGATATATTTCCGGTAGTTATTCGTCTTGATAACTTCGTCCGCAATAGCACAGACAAAACCTTCGGTTTCCCCAAAGAGGTCACCGAAACGTAGCCAGTTCACGGAGGCTAACAGGTCTACATCGGCTCCATATAGAGCCTTGTAGAACCTACCGTGAAGCTCCTTGCTCTGCCATACATCCCTGCGATCGCTAGTGCTAAGCACTACAGGCTTGCGCCAGTTCTCTTTAGCCAAACTGAGCGGGGTGAGTCCGGTGTCCACAGCAACTACATCACGATGCATACCCACGTCTGCCTGGAGAAAGTATTCTCTGAGGTTGCACACCTCGCGGTTATGAAGGGCCTTGGCATTCAGAAAGCCTCGGCCCCCACATTTCCGCGGAATATACAACCTCATCACAGACGAACGTGGGTGATGCATACGGTATGCCGTCAAGAGTGTACGGACCCGCCGGTCCAGGGCATCCAGTTCAGTCTGAGTCCACTTAAGTATGCCAAAGGAGTACATGAGAACTGGCATGACCCAACCGTTACAAGCGCGCACCTTGTTGCCACCTGATAAAAGACTATTTAAAACTTTTTTCAGGCGACCAAAGAAACGCTCCTGCAGCGATTGCTTCATGCCAGCCTCATTGATACTTAACGCCTGTGACATACCCAAGTACTTGTAAGTATCGGTTACAAGAAGTGATCGTAGGTTAATGGAATCCAAAAGTTGTATTCCTTCGGATTCCACTATCCTTCCTTGCTTTACATGGATGACAGCACATTTATCCACACCGAAATCCATGCTGATAGACTTACTAAAAGTTTCAGTTACTTTGAGTAAATCCATCAGCTGTAAATCAGTGTGGGCAAACAGCTTTAAGTCATCCATATACAGCAAGTGGGATATTACTCCACCACCTCTTTGTAACCTGTAACCTAGCCCTGAACCCTCTAGTAATGTACTAAGAGGATTCATTGCTAAGCAAAACCAAAGAGGACTCAGGCTGTCGCCCTGAAATATACCCCGCTCAATTTTTATCAGTTCGCCATTCCCAGAGATCTGTCGACATCCTGGATAGCTAAGAACCGTTTTCCATTGCCCCATGCATGACTTCAAAAAGGTGCGCAGAATTGCATTTACTTTATACAACTCTAACACCCTCAAAAGCCATGCATGTGGCACCGAATCATACGCTTTCTTATAATCTATCCAACATGCTGCCAGATCCCTTCGTTTACGGCGAACCTGTTGGCTAATGGCCATGTCAATGAGGAGGAGCTCCTTAGTGCCACGAGCCCCCCTCTTACATCCATTCTGAGAAGCTGACATTATTGAATTTGTATCAATATGTTTAGATATCTTGGTTCTCAAAATAGATGTAAGAAGCTTATAGATCGATGGTAAACATGTTATCGGTCTATAATTGCCGGGCTCATTGGTACTACCTGTTTTATGGAGTAGGTGGGTTATTCCCGTGGTCATAAAATCTGGTAACGACCCAGATTCTAGGGCAGATTGAAATTGAGCAGCCAAACAAGCATGTGAGCTACGCAGCCATTTCAGCCAGAAATTGTGCAGTCCGTCCGGGCCTGGCGATTTCCAATTCGATAAGGATCGGACCGCACTAATTACGTCCTGGCTATCAATGACCACGCTTTCCATTTCTGGAATTAGCTCACTTGCTTGTTTGACGTCCCGCATCCACTCCCCCTCAGTGTGGCCGACGGGTACCGACCAGATGTTCCTCCAAAACGTATTTGTAACATCGGCATCTGGAAGCCCCACATCGGTCACACATAGATCAGGCCGTTCCCAGGTTCTATAGACCCACCTTTGGTCCCTTTGAAACGTGCGGTTGATGACATACCGGTCCACGCGTTTTTTATATCTGCGCAGTCGATTTGCCCATGCATAGACTTTCTGCTTCAGGAAGTCAATGCGCTCTGTGGCCCGAGACAAGTAGTCATGAGGACTGACCCCAGTCCCCAGAAAAGCCCGGCCCACATAGCGCATTACCCTGGGCCGTGTATTGCCCTCCCTGAAGCAGATCAGCTTACCGATGAGTGTCCTTGCCTCAGCAATACGCCGTTCAATCCTGCACTGCCAGGCCGGGGCGACAGATGTTTGTCGTATAGCAGAGAATTAGTATTATTATTATTAGTGACAGCAGATTATTTCGCCGATATTTCACGATGTCTGGATACGGTCATATTATAGCGCAATTTCGAAGTTAACCTAACGTTTACTTATCAATAATGTGCATCAAAGGCGCACAAAACCGCATGAAATAGCTATCTATAGCACAGATTAATATTCAGTAGAGATGCTTCGAATCGGAACCGCAAACCACAGTCTCTGAAGCTATAATTACTCTGTGTTGTGCGCAGATAGATGTCTGAGTACTGCCTGTGTTTTAGCCTGTGTTTCAGCCTAAAGCGATTGTCGGGCTTTTAATCTTGCGGTGCAGTTCTGAAAGGTAATAACACAGTTTTTTAATTTAGTTTTGCGGTGAATTGTTGAGTGTTGAACGACCATTTTTGTAGATGCGATGAAATGTTTTAAGAACAGATCGTAGGGTAAGAAAAAACAATATTTCTGTCAAGAAATTCTTTGTGTAAATTCTGAGCCTGTTTCCGATAGGCGATCATTAGCTACCACATTTTTTGGTGTGATTCTAATAAAAATTTTGTGGTATCGATATGTAAATATTTTATTAATAATAATATCAGCCCTGTTAGTATTCAACTGTCCAACTGCTGGGCACGGGCCTCTTCTCACTGTGAGAAGAGTTAGGCCATAGTCCACCACGCTGGCCCGTTAGCAGACTTCGCATATATTCGAGAACATTATGGAGAACTCTCAGACATGAAGGTTTCCTCACGATGTTTACCTTCACCGTTAAAGCAAGCGATAATTAACTATTTAATACACATATAACTTCGAAAAGTCAGACATTGCCTTGGGTTCGAACTCAAGACCTCTTCGTGACAGTTCAACGGGTTCCCACTAGGCTATCGCTTCCATAAAATTTTGAGTATTTACCGTTACTCACAGGATCCACATAACTTATTCTAAAATATGAGCACACCTTACTGCAACACGCTGTATTTTAATACCATAAATACGTGATACATGTTGCGTACATAAAATCACAGGAACACCTCGTATATAAACAAAATGTGACGCAACAAAATATACACGAAGACGGCTCTACATACCCAACTCCATATTACTTCGAATCCTTTAATACCCTCATTCAAAGCTGCCATATTTAATTTTGTTCCAAGACTTGAACAAAAACAAAAATCATAACGGAAGCTAAAAATAACAAAACATTTCGTGTTAAAAGTATGCAACAACTTTTCAAAGCGTAGCACCGCAGTATTTCATCAAACCGTGTTTGACACAAAAGAAATTGGAACTTATGTTAAGGGCGGTAAGATTGAAAAGATTGTAGCAAAAGAGGGTCCTGTTTAAAACCATGTTTCATTTCTATGTAGCTTCATAAATTTGAGCTAAATGCTGAAAATAAAAGCGTTTTTTCGTAACTAGTGTTGTTTAGAAAACCGCTGCAAGACTTTGTTGCCAATATTTTGTTGGTTCATAAGATCTATTAGCTGTTTTAATAATTCAGTAGTACAAGTCTTGTCTGCCTTATTTAGAAAGTGGTTCGTGTATACTAGGCATATTCTTGAGTTTGAATCCCAGGCCAGCGGCAGAAATTTATTGGATTTTCTGTCAAGGAGTTGGTTGCAGTGCTTCGATCCCGGGTTGCATGTAGCGGTTTGTACTGAGCCTGTGTTCTTTATCGTTGTATCACATTGCCGGCCCATTAGAAGTCCCGTGAGTGTGAGGGAATAAAGAATAGACTCATGTTTGCCTGCATCCGTAGCAGAAAGGCAATTAATGTATCTGCTATGACACTCGAGATAAAGTCTCGAGACCGACTAATTGATTTTGGAATTTTCTGTCCAGAAAATCTCAGTAGCGGCACGTAGTTTGGAACTGTATCAAGTAGACAAGAAACAGTTTCTTTGTTTTTTAAGTTGTCTTGGTCCAGCACTACGTTTAATATTTATAGATCACATCATTTTATTTTCTGTGTGGTGATCGAACCCACAAAACACGGCGCAGTGACATTGGCGAGGCGACCACTTAAACCACTACGCCAGCCACGCAGCCTTGCCTTCTATGACGTCGATCCTAGAATAATACACTTTTGCCTATATGGATATAAGTATTGACAGATACCCTAGAATTGAGGGGTTAACCAATAGATTTATCATCCCTCTAAAGATAAAGATAGACAAACTAATGCCGTAGGCTTAGTAATGGATTCTTATTAACGCCTTCGGAGACCATTAAAGAACATCAGAACATTAACTGCCCAGCGCAACAGTGATCAATCTTCTAATTCCACAAAAACAAAAAGATTAAGACAAGGCCTGTGGACGGTATCTTTTTAAAGACGAATGCTTCCAACTACCTTTTCTTTACAGCCTATTGTCACAACAGTTTTCTACTAAACTAAACTGAAAGCCGAAACGCTAATAGTTTTGGCTCACAGCCAACGTAAGCATTGCGGTCACTTTTAGACTAAGCACCGTTGTAAAACTAAAGTAGACAACTAGCGGTAGTTTAGTCAATTTACGAGAAAATACACTCTTTTAGTCATAGCTGCGTTGTATGATGGTGATATTCGCTGAAGTAGAGTGAAGGAAGAATCACTGATGAATGATTAACTGCACAGATGGCGTACTGCTTAAATCGGCCACGTAGCAAATACCACTACGCTGAGAGTTGTGGATTCAGATCCCAAACGGGACAAAAATTTATGTTATCCATAAATGGTTGTTCTGAGTCGGGATGTTGTTTGTGTCTGTTGTTTGAATATTTGAACCCCTGCCATACATGATTTATTCTTAGTATAGAAGTGGTCTTTTTAGGCAAAACCTATAGAATACGAATAAAAATCTGGATGACAATGCAGTACCCTTGTAGGTCATTCTATTATTAAAAAGGTTTATTTATATTTAGGGTTCACATTTTAAAAACTTTGTAAACATTAAACATATTTTTGTTGTCTGAACTATGAATGCTGTGTTAACTCGTATAGTGGCATGTATATTAAAAATCTATCATCAATCTTTTCGCTAAGATGTTATATACATATATACGCTGTGAGTATAACCTTACCTAATAAATAAAAGAATAAAGACCCAGAGGTGTAACATAACTATACCTAAAAACCTACCTACCTATGCTCTCAAAATCTCAATCACATAGAATTAGTTCAAGCTTTCAAGTAAAAACAAACGACTAAAACCAAAGTAGCCAACTATAAATGCTCCGGAATAATCTTTTAAGCCGCATTCAAAAAAGCCTAGCCTTAATTCTACTTCGGAAATGGCGAAATAACCGAAACCTACAGGCTTAATGGCCAATAAATACAGAATTAATTCTGTCCACGGACAGAATTGGACAGAACCTTTTCGTTATAACAAAGGGACAGAATAGTTTTATGTAGTTCGTATCATAACTGATTTATTTTAAATACGTGAGCTTACTGTGTATGAGGCGATTGCTGATAAGGCAGAAAATAATTGGTGATTAATTTTATTAATATTATTGTTATTTATTTTGTTAGTACCACTGCTGATAGGAGCTGTAGTTGCTTCAGCAAAACGGCAAAAATGGCAATTAAACTACTTGACTGATTTTGTCGCGTAATTTATTTTAAAACATTTTTATTACATATTCATACATGGCTGCTAAAAAGGAATCAAATCGTCGCAAAAACTTTAAACGTAAATATAAATAGTTTTTAAATAATGTAATAAAGGTGTTTTAAAATAATCAACGCGACAAAATCCGTATAAATTAGTTTAATCTCAATGTGTAACATTCACGTAAACTTAAGACAATATTGGCAAAAATGGATGGAAAACTTCACTTTATCTGTCTGTCCGTCGGATATCACTATTGACTTAAGTGTTGATTTTTCAATCATCTGATAACTTTTATCTTTATAAACAAAATATGTCAAAACGTCATATTTATTCCTCAGATAAAAGTTATGTGACGATTGAAAATTCGGTCCTTACAGACTATCAGCATCTTGAAATAAAATTTGGAAAGATAAATATTCAACTCTTTGAAACACTCTAAAATTCTAATATTTATTTTTAGTTAAATCTGTAATTTATTTGTTTATTTTGTACTGCTAAAGATGTAAAATTGTTTTACAAACCTTATGAAATATGAACTTATTAACTCTTAACCCCATTCGGCTTCAATTCTCGATTCCGAAAATGTGTTGTTGGTTTCTTCTATCCAAAAAATGTCAGTAGCAACACTGTGTAGACCTATATAGATATAGGTCTATGCTCTAAGCTCTAGCTTAGAATTAGCCATTGACTAGAGTCAATGGCAATAGGCTAGAGCTTTATTGACTGGGTCTTAAAAACATAGTTGGCCTAATGAGAATATAATCTGGGCGTATTACAACTCTGAACATTCTCTGTAGTAGCACGGAGTTTGGAACTATGCGTTGTAGACGTCGATTATAGGCATCTATTCATCATACCCGCCGAAAGATGGCAACTGCTGGATATAGGCCTCCCCTAAGGTTTACCACACAAACCGGTCTTGGGGTATCCGCAACTAAGCACTTCCCGTGACCCTTACCAGGTCATCGGTCCACCTAGTGGAGGCCTACCCCTGCTGCGTCTTCTGGTACAGGCACTTATTGTGAGGCCTAAAACCAGGTGTATCCAATTCCTGCCTACCCCTTTGAGCATGAAAGCGTGAGGCTACGTATCTATACGTCAAGGACGAGTATCAATGTTAAGCTGAATGCCAATACACTATCTTTCATATCTACGACCGTCGGAATCTGATAGCGATCAGTTTTGTAACACATTTACTAAAAGGTCTCGCAGACGACTTAGTTTGATTGCGTTAGGGCAGGGCTTGATGCCATGTGGCTATATAACAGACTATATATATCGTAATATTGGTATCTAGACACATTCTTAAACAAATATTGCAAAGGGGCATGCCAGTATTAGTGCCAGAGGTGCACAAGAAATTGGCTATACTAAAAAAAAATATTAATATTTATCCTAGTTTTTCCTTGTATTTATTATTCGGTACAAGTCGGTAATATTTTCTAAAATATTAATCAAGAAAACGACAAATCTATGTAATAGAACATGGAAGCAAGTACATTAACGTGAAAATGTTGCCATTACACAAAATATGTTGACAGGTAATTAATCGACATAGTAATTTACCATTGCTATAATATAATTATTATTTTAGTCGTTCATTTAATTTTTTATACAAAAGTAATACAAAAACTAATAATAATTATTAGTTTTATCTTTGCAAGATTGCTTTGATTAACTTAAAGTAATGTGTCTATTATCGATGTATCGAGATTTTGTGTTTATTATGGCAACACCGTCTCTAATTTGTATGACGCCGGAAAACGTAAATGTCAATGTCATCATTGTATGTTTTGCAGCTACATTGTGATGGTTAGTGTTTATTTATTGCAGTTAATATCGACGACTTTTACCTATAAGCTATAAAACTGCAATGTATTCTGTTTTATTTCATTCCTAATAAATTGTACTAATAAATAAATTAAAACAATGTGTAAAATAATATAGCACATATTTAATATAAATTGTATTGATGAGATATAAAAAGATTTGATAACTTTAAAATGCCAAGATTTGGCATTGCTTACTATTACTATCATTAATCTTTATAGGTGTGCACTGTGGGCCCGAATTACTATGGCGTCTTGGCATGCCCCTTTGCCACTTTTACTTGATTTGCTTCGATTTTCTTTTTACAGCCATCTCCCGCACTAGAATTAATTCCTTTGCTGTGGGGGACTTAATAAACATTTAATTAATGGACACAAAGAACACCCAGACGCAGAACAACTATATGTATGTAGGTCACACAAAATTTTTGTTCTATTTGGGGATCAAATGCACAACTCGCTGTACAACATTCTGTTGTGTTCCTTAAGTGAGTAGGCTTCTTTAGGAGACGCTGTAATTTCAGTATGCTCAACGTAATCTTTATTTCTTTCACTAGTGTGTAGTGTAGTATCAGAATCAAACTAAACCAACCAAATTAACTTACCTACTTACCAAAAGATTTAAATCTAGAAACAGGTTTCTAGGTTTGAATTCTAGGTACAAATACAAAAGTTAAATCAAGCAGAAGTACTTTGTGAGAGACCGGTGCCTAAAATAGGTTCTATAGAAAACCTATGACACAGATCACCTCACATGGCTCCAGAATCTAAGACCTCATTATTTATAGCTAGCTGTCCGAGGTTTCATCCACGTTTATAATTACTGCTCCGCTCCTGTGGCTCGTAGCGTAATGTTATATAGCCTATGTTACTGCTGAGTAAATTAGCTTACTAAAAGAAATAGTTTAATTAAAATCGGTCAAGTAGTTTTTGAATTTATTCATTACAAATAAAAATACAAAAATGCGCCACTTTCCTCTGTATAATATTAGTACAGATATATATTGATGAAACTTTCCTGTTAACCATGTCAAGTCCATTCAAGCCTTTAAATTGGATGCTAAAACACAATCAACTTTAAATTGCAACATCCATCGTACAAAAAATATCGCTCACCTAAAATAAAACGCATAACTTTTCACAAATGCCTTCTGAACGGCGCAGAGTTGGCTTAATCGGAAATTGCAGCTTGTTACCGGAAGCCGACAATCGTCCCCTTTTTCCACCACCCCCTTATATACCCACTTCCGGTTCAGATACTCTTTGCTTTGTCATATTTGCTTTTCGTGTGTGACGGGAATATTTATGTTCGTATGTTAATGAGAAGTGTGTGTTTGCTGGTAATGATGAAGTACGTGTACCGAAAACTTTCTCTGCTATTGTAGTGTTCGTGTAGTTTTGTTTAATGAAAGCAAAGGTTAAATGTAGTAGGGAAACTGTTGGAGATTGCTTTTATGAGGTAGGTGGTGCGACGGAGCTTAAGCTTTTAACTGAAATAGCTCAAAACACCGATTGTACGGATGGCGTAATATTTTAAGTGTACATTTGGGTTTGATTTGACAAAATAATGTGTGATCCATAAATATGTAGCAGCGATAGCTCAGTGGAGAGACCAACAGACTGCAATGCAGAGGGTCACGGGTTCGAATCCACGTCGCGCACCTCTGACTTTCGGAAGTTATATGAATTTCGAAATTATGTGCGTATTGATTAACAATTATCGCCTGCTCCGTGCCTCAGAGAGCACGTTAAGCAGTCGGTCCCGGCTGCCATGAACATCTATGGCAGTCGTTATTGGGAAAGTCAGTACCCTCTAATATCCTGACACTGGTCTAGCCTTAGGATATCGTTAGCCTTCGGGTTGCGGAGGTCAGGTGGCAGACGCTCCGTGTAAAAACTGATATCCAGTCAAATCCGGTTAGACCAGAAAAGCCGACCCCACGTGACTTGGGAATAATAAAGGCTAAGAGAGAAGAAGATTTGTGTCAGTTATTGTAAGCCTGATTAGTATTATTTCTAGTTCAGAAGTTGACTTATAAGAGAAAATTAGAATTTTAATTTTAGATATTTAATTAACAGCAAGCAGCAACATGTAAAATAGAGGTTTTAATAATAATAAAATAATATCAGCCTTGTATTACACTATCCCACGGCTGGGCACGAGCCTCTTCTCAATGAGAAGGATCGTGAGAGATTAATATGATGCAAATTAAACCATTACAATAACTGATAATGGCAGCTTGTATGTATAAAACATAATAAATGCTTAATACTAAATGGCTAAATAATTCAAAAGAAAATTGCGCACTTAGTACTTTCAACGTAAACACTCTCTTAAATGTAAACAAATTGGAAGACTTTAAGTGTTAACAAACATACATAAATATTTGACCCAGATTGATAGCAGCGTATAATAAATTTAAAATTAATTTATTGCAAAGTCGTATCACAGAACAGTTAGATATAGATAGCTGATTTCACAGATTCTAAGTAAGTGCGTAAAGCAATTTTGAGTCTATTCGCTCAAATGCCACTAACCATATTCGGTCATCTATAGTCACTTTATACTTTAGTGCTGCATGATTTTTATGTGAGGATTAAAACCTATTTTAATCGCTTCACACACATTCTAGTGGTTTATACCGCCATGCTTCTGTTTTTCATTGCGGCAATAATTATGTATAGACAACTCCCGCCTTAGGAATAACTGCTGTGTCTTTGTAATGTAATGTATTTGTAAAGTCTCCAGCGCACTTTTAATACTAATGGAATGCATTTATTTCGATGTGTAAATCACTACATATTATTAAAAAAAACTCTCCTGCCGCGTCTGTCTTTTTTTTTATACCACTGAGGTGGCAAACAAGCGTACGGTCTACCTGATGGTAAGTGGTCACTGTAGCCTATGGACGCCTGCAACACCAGAGGCATTACTAGCGCGGTGCCGACCCTATAGGAAAAAAAAGGAAGTGGGAAGGAGAAGGAGCGAGAAGAGGGAAAGAGGGTGATTGGGCCTCCGGCACTCTCACTGACCAAACGAAACAACAGTAGGAATACTGCTATTTCACGTCGATATTCTGTGAGAGGGTAGTACTTCCCCGATCAAGCCGGGCCATTCATGCTGAAACTAGCGAGGCTCTACTACTCAAAAAAACTCTGTCTGTCTGTTTGCAATAAACTCAAAAACTAGTCAACGGATTCAGATGCGGTTTTCGCCAATAGACAGAGTGATTCATGAGGAAGGGTTAGGTGTATAATTTGTTAAGGTTTTGTTCTACCCGTGCGGAGCCGGGGCGGATCGTTAGTATTAAATAAATGTTTTTAATTTTCATAATTATTTTTTTATCAGATATACATTTCAGCCCTAAAATATGACCACTCCTTGGCGCTACACGCTGTATAACTCGGCCATCTATATGTACCTAATTTGTGGTTATTTTTTGTGGTACACACGATGATCGAATAAATAGCCAGCATTTCGAATATAAATCGAATAAACAAACAATAAACAGCCAAGTTCATTAGCGCTATTTACATAGAACGGTCAGGTGCGAGTCGTATTTTGTTGAATCGAGAGCTGGAGGTACTTCCCTCTAATTGTTCTGCTCGTTAGAAGCGTTTATTTGTTGTGTTCGGTGTGGAGCCACACAATCAGCGATTATTAGGAAACTCTAATCCCAAGTAATATTATGATCTAGCCTGCGGATAGTTCGTAATAGTATTCTTTTCTAGATGTGAGTTGTTTGTTACGCTTTCAAGCGTTAACTACTCGACCTATCATCATCAAATCTCGCATACACGTTGTCAGGTCTAAAGAAAAGGACACGAAGCCGCAGGCAATAGCTAGTTTATAATCAAATTGTATTGTACATACATAATCTCATGCCATTGTTGATACCTTATGCCATAAGTTTGCGTGCGATTGTTGGGATTCTTGGATTTCGTTTTCACGTAAATGTGGGACATAAAATAGCCAGTGGCATTTGGGTTTACTTCTGCTACCTAAAACCCATAAACACTAAATATATGTATATTCCATACAAAGGTGAGTCCAAGTTATGCTATAAATTTAATTATTCCTTTTTCCTGGGTAAGTAATAGATGATATAACAACAAAATCTCTAATATTAACAACATATAACAACGGAACCTATAATTTTATTTAATATAGCGATTAGTTAATATAATAAACGATTGATATCATTTTAAAATAACTAATTTTTATAAGCTTATCGTACATTAAATATAACATCGTTTAACATAACATACATTAAATACAAAATCGTTTGACATACCACTCAAAAGATATAAAACTTATTTGGTCTAAGAATTAACAATATACTGCAGCGGCAAAACGAATATTCAGAGTGTGAATTTTTACGAGCTGTGGCTTCTAATTTAAGCTTAAAAAAACAAAATCTTTGTATTTTTTTTAATAAATATTTAAAAGTATTTTTCTTTGTTTTATTCTTTGTAAGTTCTATCGTAGTTATAGGTAATAGTAACCTAAGTAGATATTAAACATAACTAGTAACTGATTAGAAGGCTAAGGCGGGAGCGAAGTGGAGCGGAGCTCCCGCCTTAGACTTCTAACCTAACCTATCCGAGTCGGGGTACTCTGAGTCGGGGTGTTAACCATAATGACGTTTTTTATATATATTAAACGTTAGACCTAATGATTTTCGGTTAAATAAACAATATACATATTAAACGTTAGACCAAATGATTTTCGATTACATAAACGTTATATCAAACAACGTTATACTAATTAAGTTTTAGAATATATAAATGTTATATGTAAAGAAATTATATCAACAGTTGGTATATCTCACGTTGATTATATCTTATGAACGATAATTAAATGAAATTAGACCAAATGAGTTTATACGTTATGAGACGCACCCCTTTTTGCTAGATGTACAGTCGGCCAAGAAAGTGGTCTACCAGTTCTGACAAAAGTTTCTGTGAGATCTAATCACCGCTAAGGTTAACTTTTCTAACGGAGGTGAGTAAAGGAGGAGAGTTGTTGTTAGTTTAGCTGATAATTCAAACTTGACACATGGCATGACGTAAATATAATACATGATAAATGAAGCAATGGTTACTGTCGTAATATATTATTATTGTAAGGAGAAATCGACCTTGTTATTTCATGACGTTCAAATGAACGTCAACCGTATAGTTTTAAAGAACATTTTTAGCCGACTATACCTACAGTATAGAATCAAGAAATTTCCGTAATATTGCCGTAATATGCCATGAAAATAGTAATGATCCTGTTTTAGCCCTTGTTGTATTCGCATTCACTGTTTTACTGGCCCCAAACACTAAAACTTGTTGACCTTAATGATACCTGTAAAGGAAAACATATATTTTTATTTATATTAAATGTACCTTTTAGGATAAATGAGAAATTAACATTTCTCTGAGGCAACACTTAACTGGATTTTCTGCTTCAAACGTATTTTTATTCACGGGGGATCTCATTACTTGGGCGAAAGCTGCTTTGCAATTTGAAATTAAAATACTTTATACTTTATCCAACCTCTCTCTGTGACCATAGCTGAAAAGCAGTTTAAAAGTTGGAGAAAGTACAAATATAAATACTTTAAATATAATATTGATAGTTGTTTAAATAAAGCGAGATCTAATCCTTAAAAAGCACTTAAATTTGAATGTGTAACATTTAGATAAACGTAAGACAATCCTCATATTATAAATGTAAATATGAGTTTATTTTTTGCGCTTTTACGCTTTAAGTCGACCAATCATCATAAAATTATACATACACGTTGTCAGGAGTATAGAGAAGGACATAGGGTACCTTTCATTCAGAAAAAGTGCTATTTCTAAGGGATAGAAACATGACATCATCTACATTTACGCCAGTGCATTTGCAGGCAAAATATAGTATTCTTTAACATTAGAAATATTAGACTAAGTACGGTGTACGCAGTTCCCGAGCGATATTACTTCGCTTTTATTGTTCAAAGCTTCTTTAAAACGTGTATACCGAACTGTCGAGTAGATAAGCTGTGAACACGTAACAAAGACGAGTCTCCCCGTGACCATGGCTGCTGAAAAGCAACCGAAACGTCGGGGAGAGTGTAAAAATAAATTAAATCTAAATAGTTTAATAATAATTTAATTAGCTTAAAAATTAGTAAAGTTTAATAATAGTAGTAGTGTAAAAATTTTCAAAATTTTGTAATAAAGTGTCAAATAAACAACGCGATAAAAACCGTATATAGCAGTTTAATTTCAATGAATAATATTCGCGTAAATAGAAGACAATATTACGTAACAAAGAAATAAATAAACAAACTTACATTCGCATAATATATCCTTTGGAATGTCTATGACACATACAAAAAAAAAAGAAAATGTTTCCGTGCGCGTCCATCACCCCTTATCTTATCTTATGTGGGGGCCAGTCAGTGCAGACCGGCGACACTTCGACCCAGTGGGATCTTTTGTGTCGACACTCTCCCAATAACGACTGCCATAGATGTTCATGGCAGCCGGGACCGACGGCTTAACGTGCTCTCCGAGGCACGGAGCAGGCGATAATTGTCAATCAATACGCACATAATTTCGAAAAGTCATATAACTTCCGAAAGTCAGAGGTGCGCGACGTGGGTTCGAACCCGAGATCCTCTGCATTGCAGTCTGTTGGTCTCCCCACTGGGCTATCGCTGTCCGTCACCCGTACGGGGGAGTCAAGAAAACTTGTTGTAATTGGTAGTGAAAAAAATATCAAAGATTTTCTTGACTCCCCCGTAAGGGTCAAGGACGCGCAACGAACTCAACGTTCATGACTCCACCGTAGGAGTCTGGACTCCTACGGTGGAGGATGCAGAGGACGGAGGTTTTAAGCGACGGTAGCCTAAGTAATACGACATTGCACTTGCGATGGAAAAGTCGTAGAGTGTAATCTCACCCAATAATAATAATAATATTCTATCACCTACACACAACACCATCTAGCCCAAACTAAGCAGAGCTTGTACTATGGGTACTAGACAATGGATAAACATACATATATGCATTTTTTTTTTTGTAAATACGCACATATTATGCATAGAAACACCCAGACCAAGACAAACATCCATGTTCATGCACACAAATGTTTGACTTGTGCGGGAATCGAACCCGTGACCTCAGGCGTGGCAGTCGGTTACACTAACCACTACGCCATCGAAGTCGACTGGTTTAATGGATTCTTTCTTTCTACCCTCTTTTTATTGCTTTACTGACGTAAGCCCAATCCTAATACAGGCATTCTATCGTACAAGAATGCTACTAATTTGCAACCCAAATCACTAGTTAACCTTTAAAAAAAAGGAGACAATTATTCAATTACACACACACAACTGCAAACAGGAATTATTCATATGATTTTTTTAATTGTATTGTTAATAAACATATGGCGATTCTTCAATCGCCATATGTTTATTAACAATACAATTAAAAAAATATAATGAATAATTCATATATTCAAAATATATGGCCACTCTTCAGTGGCCATGAGTTTTTTAGCTGCTTCTATTTGTGAAAGCCCTACTTTTCGAACACGATTTTTTCAATACTACATTTTTATTTCCTTTCTATCAATCTATTTTTTATATATCTTATATAGTTAACTAGTAGTTTTCCCGCAGTTTCACCCGCGTAATTCCCGTTCCCGTGTGAATATCGGGTTTCACCCCTTTCGCCCCCTTCAGGGTGGAATTTCCAAAAATCCTCTCTTAGTGCTCCCCTACACTCTCCAAGGAACATACATGCCAAATTTCAGCTTCTTGCGTTCAGTAATTTCGGTTGTGCGTTGTCTGTCAGTCACTCAATAACGGAAGAGTTTTATATATATATGTAGATTTACGTGTCCAATAATTGTTTGCACATTTTATGGAAATAAAGATTTTTGACTTTCGCTTAGACTAATCCGCAAAGTGGCAGTTTTGTTGTATATAGTCCTGATACTATCAGATACATCGTGGCTATATACAACCACCTGTCTAACCTTTTCTAGTCGGTTTCACTACCTGTTGAGTATTTATAAGCTAGTTCCAACAACCTGTCATATTTTTATTACCTCTATGGACCTGTTCTATGAAACGTATATTTTATTTATTAACAAAAATAGCAGACAAGCCTACGGCTAATGGTAAGCGTAGTAGAGATTTATTAACCATAAATAATTTAATATAATATAATAATATTCTATCACATACACACAACTCCATCTAGCCCAAACTAAGCAGAGCTTGTACTATGGGTATTAGACAATGGATAAACATACATAATATATATATATATTTTTTTTTTTGTAAATACATTCATGTTATTATACATAGAAACACCCAGACCAAGACAAACATCCATGTTCATGCACACAAATGTTTGACTTGTGCGGGAATCGAACCCGCAACCTCAGGCGTGGCAGTCGGTCACACTAACTACTACGCCATCGAGGCCGACATAGAGTATTATTCTTTCGTTACAGAAAAACCGAATAATACTAAGTCCGATCCAAGAATTGAACCGACGACATTTCGACATTATGCAGGGATCCTTCTTTTTGCAAAATGTTTTTAAATCTAATATACTTTCGCATAAATATTTTAGCATAATTTCTTTGGCATAATAATACTTTGTCATAATTCTTTTTAGCATACAGTTTATGTTGACATAATTATCTTAGTGACAACCCCAACAAAAGGTTTAGGTTGCCCTGCGGCCAAGTTATGATAATATACAATTCAACTTTATGATTATGCTTTCAAATAATTATGCGTAAATATAATTAGGACAAACAAAAGTATGCCATGTAGTATTATGTATGTCTTAAAATTTTATGCAAACGGTTAGGGAACCTATTATGTAAGCAAATGCCACGGTGCAATTGAGGCAGTAAATGCACGCGAAATATAATAATGTTATCAACCTCCATTACATTTGAGTCAAAAAGACGCTAGGGACATATGAGCTGCATCTGCCTTTGTTATAGAGAATATACAGGTGTAAATAATGCCCTGTACAATATAAACTGTTCTACTGCTAGTCACAGGCCTTTTCTTAGTGTGAGAATAGGCTTAGGCCATAGTCCACCACGCTAGCCCAGTCTGATTTAGCAGATTTGACACATCTTGGAGTACATAAAGGAGAACTCTTAGACATGCAGGTTTCGTTGCGATGTTTTCCTTCACCTTAAAAGCGAGCGATAATTAAATACATATTTAATTACACATATAACTTCGAAAAGTCAGAGCTGCGTACCTCAAGATATAACTGGAGACCTTTGTGTAGCAGGTCAACGGTTCCCCACTAGGGTAATGCTTTGGGCTTCGAACCTGATATCTCAAAATTCACAGGCTGTCCAACGATGCCTTGAAACTAAGTCATGTTCATATCCTAACTAATAATTTAAAATAATGCATATATGAGTTTGTTTGTTACGCTTTCATGCCCTAACTACTCGATCGACCATGAATACGCACTTCAGCCAAATCCCATTGTAACCTGACCTTATACTACAATACAAAAAGTGAGAAACGGCCATGAATTGCCGTAAATCTTAGAGTTCGAAGAAATAGTATCACGTCACCTTGAGGTCAGAGGTCAGAGGTCAAAGTTCAAAGGTCAAAGGTCATAGTCATTTCGGGGGTATATTGACTATGCTGAGTCGAAAGGCGCTGACCGCGAGTCTCTAGCTATTACGGTTCTTGAGTTGAAAGATGGTATCACGTGACCTTGAGGTCAGAGGTCAAAGGTCATAGTCATTTCGGGAGTATATCGACTATGTTGAGTCGAATGGCATTTACAGCGAGTCTCTAACTCTTACGGTTCTTGTGTTGAAAGTTGTATAACAGGCAGACGGACGGACAAAGCTGTTGTAAAAGAGATTTTTCGGACCCTAAAAATAAATTATACTTAACCTACTAGGCTGCATATTGAACTTGCTGCGTCACTCAATGGTTCGGCCAATATACATGTTTTGGATGCTTCCCACATATAACCTATTATACGTTAACTTGTGGATTATACTCTGTCGTTTTTCTCATTCGTGACACGATCCGTCAGCAAATGGTATACATCCTCCACTGTATGACAAAACTCGAGCTCGAGTAAAGCCATGAGCAAAATCTAGTAAATAAATGCTAAATGAACTGGTTGTATAAAAAGTGTCCAACACAAGTAGGCATGTAGGTTTAATTGCAATATTAAAGTACCTTTCCGGTGTGTTGAGCCTATGTAATGGGTGTACCATTTAACAAGAGGATTACAAATACGGGTGTGTGGTGTGTGGACACACGGATTAACCGTACAAAAGACTCTTTGAGAATGTTGGATTTAATAAATGAGTCAATAGTGTGTTTGTATGTGATAGGAAAATTGTTATATATTGATTGAACTACTCCATAAAATATAGCTTGGGTTCTATGACAGATGCTATCCTAATCACGTTATCCCATCAAATTCTGTTTATTATGACAGTAGAACGTTAGCAAAACTATATTTTATGAGTAGTAGAGCCTCGCTGATTTCAGCATGAATGGGCCGGCTCGACCGGGGAAGGATTATCCTCTCACAGAATATCGACGTGAAGCGAAGACGAACGTTGAGCAGCGATAGCTCAGTGGGGAGACCAACAGACTGCAATGCAGAGGGTCTCGGGTTCGAACCCACGTCGCGCACCTCTGACTTTCGGAAGTTATATGACTTTTCGAAATTATGTGCGTATTGATTGACAATTATCACCTGGTCCGTGCCTCGGAGAGCACGTTAAGCCGTCGGTCCCGGCTGCCATGAACATCTATGGCAGTCGTTATTGGGAAGTGCCCTATAATATACAGAGACTGGTCTAGCCTTAGGGTATCGTTAGCCTTCGGGTTGCGGAGGTCAGTTGGCAGCCGCTTCGTGTAAAAACTGATTTCCAGTCAAATCCGGTTAGACCAGAAAAGCCGACTCCAAGTGACTTGGAAATAATAAAGGCTAGGAAGAAGAAGAATATCGACGTGAAATAACAGTATTCCTTCTGTTGTGTTTCGTTCGGTGAGTGAGAGTGCCGGAGGCCCAATCACCCTCTTTACCTCTTCCCGCTCCTTCTTCTTCCCACTTCCTTTCTTAAAGGGTTGGCAACGCGCAACTGATGCCTCTGGTGTCGCAGGCGTCCAAAGACTACGGTGACCACTTACTATCAGGTGTGCCGTATGCTGGTTTGCCAACATAGTAGTATATTAAAAAAATCATACTTGATTGATAGAAGTTCGCGAATAGTGACGTTCCTTGTCATCTTAAATTGATAATTTAAAGGTTTTTAAACGTTTTATATATAGGATTAATTAGATTTTACATATAACTAGATGTAGTCCGTGGCTGCGCTCGCAAACTGTAGGTTACTTTAGTAACAGTACTTTCTTACAGATGAAAGGAGGGGTGACCTTTATGTCCTTTTCTGTTCGCCTGACGCCTGAAGTTGCATGCGAACAGAAAATTTCATGATGATCGGTCGAGCAGTTATGGCGTAAAAGCGTAACAAATAAAGAAACTAACGAGAAAACAATCTCACATTCGCATTTATAATATTAGTTTTAAAATTCAAATAATTAAGTGCAAAAAAGTTCATGTATAATAATTATTCAAACATGAATGAGATCAATATAACATTGATCAATAAATCTATAGTCGAATATGATCATCATTGTTTCAGCTTTAAGTATGTTACTCTTATAACTGTCGCCGAAGCTATAATTTATAAACTATATAATCTTGTCTTATTTTTATACGAGTCATATTTTGAAATAAAACTATTTTATACGGATTTTATCGCGTTGTTTATTACACTCTCATAGCATAATTTTGAAAATATTGCACTATTACTGAAACTTTACTAGCTAAACCTACTATTTAACCCGGCGATAATGTGGCAGGGTATTTTATACCCTGCCCATTATTTAAACTCAGTAGCTGGAGGTAAAGGAGTGCGGGGGGAGGTAGTGGCGTGATCTCACTGTTGCGTGCGCCTGCGCGGGAGTTATACGTGTGCCAACCTGTCTCAGGTAAGTTTTACCCTGCCACATAGCTGGTGTATGTGTTTTGAAATTTGTTTATATTTATTAATTTAGCTTTTAAATGCTAATAACATGTGTTTTTTTTTTAGTTTTCTTTCAAAATTAATAACGAACGAATCAGATTTATGTTAGAGATAGTGCTGAACGATTCTTTCGACGAATCTAACTCTGAAATTGGCTCTGATGACTGTAGCAACCACGAAATAAGTTCTGGAACGGAGCAGGCGGCCAGTAGCGTGGAAGATAGTTGTGATGATGAAAATAGGTAAATTCCTTTATCATTATTGAAAAGTCGCAAAACTGACTTCAGTTCACGCTGGAAGAAGTACTAGAAAATACTTCCCATGATGAGAGCTCTGGAGAAAACAAAATTGATAGCGCTGTGGGAGACCAGACAAAGCATATAATAACATTCTACAAATCTGAAGCTGGAGTAATTTATTACGAGATGTTAAATATAGCTACTGTTAACGTAAATATTAGTTTTCGTGAAAATCAGGGCAGAAACACCAAACGAAACGATTTCATCCGTAACTTACGATTAGCTTTAGTTTACGAACACCTGGAGCTGCGAAAGGACCAAAAAAATATTATTTAGAACTCAAAATGTTCCTGGTCGTTATATTAGATGTGTAGACTGCCCGTATGAAAGATGATCGAAAGACAAAAGACGTATGTGCAAACTGTGGAAAGGCTAACTGTATAGAGAATGGCACTTTCTTTTTGCAAAAATTGCACTGATTTGAATTCCAGTTCCTAAGATGTTCCTAAGATATTTTGTTATTTTAATTTAATTTACATAGATACTTATTTCATGTCCTAACATATTTGTAAGCTTGAATTATAGAAAATTGTTTTCATTAGTTCCTTTGTAGTTTTTATGAGAGTGTGATTAGTAAAATATAAAAAAAATAAGTTGGCTGAAATGTTTTATTTCCATAATATAGTATTATTATAATAAAACATAATTAAAATAACGTCTTTTTTTATAAATCAAATTTCACGACCAATTTTGTAAACGGGTATATCATAAAATTGGCCATAAATGTATTTAGTGTTTCTATTTTCGTAAGTGTAGGAAAAAGTATGTTTGATTTTTGTATAAAAATATAAGCCTATATTTCTGTCTGTATATCACACGAAGGATTCGTCAACGAGCAACCAAAGAGGGTTTAAGCGGATGGACGGCTTATACAACTCGAATCTACGTAATACAGAGTAAATATGGTAAAATACGTTATATGAGGCTTTATTTAATATTTTGGTGAACGTATAATTTGACGTGTAATATGTTAAGGAGTAAGCTATATCGTGTTTTATTTTTCTAAGATTATTTTCGCAATAGAAGTTATGCCGGTGTTTCGAGACACATTACAAACATTGAAATAAAACACCCACACAAACAAAAAATTGCGATGATAATAATAATAATATTCTACCACATACACACAACACCATCTAGCCCAAACTAAGCAGACCTTGTACTATGGGTACTAGACAATGGATAAACATACTTATATACTTTTTTTTTTTGTAAATACATACATATTATACATAGAAACACCCAGACCAAGACAAACATCCATGTTCATGCACACAAATGTTTTACTTGTGCGGGAATCGAACCCGCGACCTCAGGCGTGGCAGTCGGTTACACTAACCACTACGCCATCGAAGTCGTCGATGTAGTATAATGGTGCTGTAATAGTTAATATGAACACAGATCTTGAATCTTGTTAAAAAAAGACAACTCCCGCGCTAGGCATAAATCCTGTGTTGCATGGGACTTCACAAATATTGCCAGCAACAACCACAAAAAATAACCCAGGCTTGGTACAACTTCTTTTTCTTTCTTCTTTTCGTGTGGTTAGTGGCCAACCTGTTGTCAAGAGTTGTTCAAGCCGCCCGTAGGCCTCTGACATGGCTTAACGTCTGCTGATAATTTGACAACAACCGGGACCGACATTTTATGTGCCCTCCGAAGCACGGAGACGCTCAGATGAAATACCACTAAGCGGTCACCCATCTATAGACTGACCACACCCAACGTAGCTTAACCTCGCTAATCGTTTACCGATCAGTGAGTGCAACTGGCTATGAGCGCCTCAATGGTACAACTATAATAAATGCATTGTAAATGTAATCATGTCATATCATCTGTTAATTTTTTAAAGGGAAATAAATTATTTATTTAGAATAATATAATTGTGCCAAGACTGAGTTGTTTTTGTAACCACATATCATCAACTGGGGGATCAAACCCACAAAACTCCGCGTGTTTGCACTGGCGATCACCTAAACCACTAGACCATTCGTGTAGCGTAAAATATATACATAATATCAGTATTAAGTTGTGATACGTTCTAATTTTAATTTCAAAAAGATAAGATGTACGATAATTAAATCATACCTGTGTCGCGGGCGAATATTCAAACATTCAAACAACGGACACAAAAGACACCCAAACACAGAACAACTATTTGTGTATCATAAAAAAATTGTTACGTGAGAGGATTGAACTAACAATACCAAGCGTAGCGGCATTGGTAAGATGACCACTGAACACGTTCCGAGACACTCGACTTATCCCATACATTTTATCATACCGTCTATAACCGTACTACCATATTACATATATTTTAATTTTTTTAACGCCTAGGGGCGAAAATGGCTCAGTCTACGCCTTACGGCGGTGTAAATGTTTTGTTTTGGTGCATAAGCACTGTATATGTGTGTGTTGAAAAATGACTAGAAAAGAGTTTACTATGTCACCTACGAACGAAAGAAGCCGCGTGATGCGACACAAGATCACATGCATCCTAGAAATGTTATTTATGGAAAAGCTACGGCTATCGACGGTTTCCAAATTACATGAAGTAAAGTTCGCCGCCCGTAGCCGTACGGTACGTCAGATAACGATATACCGAGATAACGTCGAGAGGCGGTCTGTCCCCGAAAGTGTTAAACCACTACATCATCCGTGCCATCCATGAAATCTATAATAATAATTTAAAGCTGAAGAGTTTGTTCGTTTGGTTGAACGCGCTAATCTCAGGAACTACTGGCTGGAACTGAAAAAATTTTAGTGTAGTAGCTTATTTATCGAGGAAGGCTATAGGCTATATAACATCACGCTGCGACCTACGGGGGCCGCGCAGTAACTATAAACACGGGTGAAACCGCAGGCGCATCTAGTATTAAATATAATACATTCATCGGTTAAAATGAGAACTAGTAGACACGTGCATTATAGCGCCTGAATCCCTGTCCGCAATCGCAGAACCGGGCGCCGGAGGGTGCGAGACGACCTCCAGTCACCCTGAGGTATGATCTGGGGGTGGTGGGCTTCGTGGGCCTGCCCGCCACCCGATCAGCACCAGATCCGAGAGGCGGCGTGCGTGTTCCCACGCGCGCTTCTGTATTGTGTGTCCGTCCTTCTCAAGGGGACAGTAGGGTTAAAATTTAGAAGTGACCATAGGATAGGTCTTGTCGTGCAGTGGCCTGTCGGTGCGGTTATGTCAAGGAAGACCGTGGCGGGTTTAGTCGGTCGCGGGCACAGCTAGTCGTGGAATATACTCATAGTCACACACTTTTATAACGAAGGGCTAACTCTTTAACACCCACATCTCGTCAGCTATGGTTGAAAGACTTTTACTACAATACAAAAAACGCTTTCCCAATTTTAGCATTTTCTTTTTCTTAATTTTGCCGTTTTCCTTCATTAAGATCGACAGTACTTTGTGACAAAAGAGATTTTCGAGAAAAAAGAAACTTCGTTATCTTTAGAAGGAAAATATTTTGACAACATTGTTGAGACTTCAGAATCGTATTAAGTTATTCAAAGCTACAAGACTGAAAATTATTCTAGTACCTATAAAAGGAATTAATACAATTATTAAAATTTATAGGTTGAATTTTCTAAGTGACGCCCACCTAGAAAACTTTACGGAAGAAAAGGATGACCTTTATCGATACCATAAGAAATCTATATATTAGTAAGTGATGAGAAAGCTCTCTCTTTAAGAGTATGCGCGCACGACGGAATGTTATATTTGTCAATTTTTGAGAAAAATATCCAGAGGTGTTTCGGACCAATTCGATGAAACTACAACAACATATCACATTTTATATAGTTAACTTCACAAGACAATATTCAATTTCGAAAAATAAGAAACATTCAGCAGCCTGTTACCTCTATTGGATAGAGTCTCTACTACAAAGTAATCCTTGCACTAGAGCCTCTATCCAATAGAGACATCTCGAACTACGACAGGTCGCCAAACAAAATGTGTGTGCGCAAACACAAGTGCCGTCTCTGTGTCCTAACTCCCATGATCCGATCGAACGGCAGTCTGATACAATTGGAGAGGGATTATGCACAGGATTAGTCTTTTACGTGCTTCCCGAGGTACGGGAACGTACAACACCGCCAACTAGCTCCGGGTTGCTATCAAGAACTTCTTGGCAGGAAAACCAATAACTTTTTGTAGTCCCGTCCCGAGATCTTTACCCGAGACCAGCATGCATAGCAATCGCATTCACTACCGCTGCGCCACCGGGGCAGTCAAGTCACTACATAAAAAACATATAGCGTACAACCAAAGACACCTCATAATCGACCACAAACATTAGCACCAACTAATCCTAACTAATATTATAAATGCGAATGAGGGTTTGTTTGTTACGCTTTTACTTCTTAACTACTCGGCCGATCTTCATGAAATTTCAAATACAACGTGTATGTGAAATTTCATGATGATCGGCCCAGTACAAAACAGCAGTACAAAAAAGACATAGGGTACTTTTTATCCAGGAAAAAACCGTATTGTTCTCGAGGGATAGCAATTTCTAGTACCATTTAATCAAAAACACGGCCTTTAAAAAATAGCCTTTGAATGTAGTCATCCTACTCACAGTACCGTTGAAGTGTCGGATAAATTTCTTAGAGTCTGTAGGTGACATTTAGAACGTAACCCACAGCGATGACGCAACGCTACAAAGTACAACCAGGTCATTCGTGAGGTTCTCATTATGCACAAGACGACTTTAATGCTTTAAGTAAGAAGCTTTGTGGCATATTTTTATGGAAGCTCTAGATTTTTATGCGGCTGTGACAGATTCTATACGCGAAGTTACTGATGGTGACAAGAGATGGCGCTGTACTCAATACCGCTACTCCATACTACTTTTACAGCTGGAATCGCGCTAACAAAGTTTGAAGTATCTGTTACTATATACCTATATACAAGAACGCAGCCCATCAACCTGCTCGGTGAATTCTCTCTTCGACTTGGAGAGTCATCACATCCAATATAATTATTTTATTATTGCCATTGTACAATATTTAATTTCCTATTAAGAGAAAATCTAATATTTATGTCACATCTACGATACATTTTTCTATAAAGTGTATTACAAACATTTTGAAAATAAAGCTATTGAAAAATTTCTTTTAAATGTTACTAATTTCAAATAAATTAATAACATTTAGGAGAAATTTTTCAATAGCGACATAATTTTCATCTGAGGAATAAATATAGCGGCTTGACATATTTTCTATACAAAAGCTGTCAAAACGTCAAACATATCCCCACACAAAAGTTGTCTGTAGATTGAAAAATCGGCCCTTAGAAACCTCCATATATGTCACTTATTAAAGAAGTTGCCATACAGATGCCACAAAGCATAAAAGAGTAAAAACTTTAGTACTATGTTTAATTGTCGCCTAAACTACTTGACCAATAATCATGAATTTTCGCATACACGTTGTCAAAAGAACAGAAAAGACACTTTCACCAAGAAAAAAAGTACTGTTACTAATTTACCCTACAATTACGCGACAGTAAAAATTATAACCATGTCGATAATTGTGTTTTAACCTCCGTTTCGATGTCTTTTAATGTATGCCAAGCTTGTAAATGCAATGAACCCTAAAAAGCTGGCACTAAAGCATATTTTGCTAAGTAGTAACTCACTCAACTTAAGTTACAAGTATCTAATGTGAATAATTATGTTGAGCTTGTTCTAAACTTGGTACATGTTTCGTCTTGAAATTGTTAGCGCTGAAGTTTGTACCGTTTTGGGAACGATCTTTTAGTTGACGTTGTAAGGGGGAGGTTATGTGTTTTAAAACATGTAGTAAGGAATTGACGATTGGGAAAAATAGCCATGAGTTCCTAGTTTGAGACACTCCATTTTAGGAACTGGTTTATTTTTTATAATATTATTAATAAACTGTTTTTATGGATCTACCGCTGAGCTATAAAAACAGTTTGAATGCGAAGGCGATACGTGAGATTTCAGGTTCGATTTGAATTTGATTTCGATTGGTGGTATTGGAATCATTTGTCAAAATATTCTTAGTGAGGGGATTCACATATTTCTAGCCTTACAAAGAATACCCTCCTGTGTATACATCTCACGTTTATATATATAGACGTGAATCTATCTATATTATCTCCGTACTTAGCACAAAGACTATTTTAATAAGTAACTATTCTTTTTAACATGATTTTGCCTTGATTTTTCTAGGTTAGGTTTGGCTAGTAACAGTATATTGTCCTGTCCCTTTGCACACGGTATGTGTCCTTTTCTGTAACTCTGACAACGTGTAATCGAAATTTCATGTTGATCGAGTAATTAAGACGTGAAAACGTCACAAATAAACATACAATCTCACATTCGAATTTATAATATCAGTTAGGATTTGTAAGCTTTCACTTTCAATGTTACCTCGTAATATTCAACTATAAAATGTCGTTATACTATAAACACACATAAAAAATCTATAACATACAAAACAAACATAGAAACCGAACAAAACAAAACTATTATTATTTTATACACACATACAAAAATCATAAAATCCTCTGTTATTACATAACATCCCGTCTCGCAGGATATGGCCGTGGGACCGGAAACAAGATGGCCGCCACCGCCAGCCGTAACCGGAAATACGTAACCGAATTATCGGCTAGCCGAATACCACGTGTTAAGAAACGATTGCCTTTTTACTTCTTAAAAGAATTTTGTAACATACGACTACGTGACCGTTTAGAGAAAAGGCATTTTTTACCTTTCATTAAATTCAATTCAAATAAGAGCGATGGCCTTGTGGAAGACCGTTGGACTGCCATGCAGAGGTTTCGAGATCGATCCTAAGGCTAATTATCGCTTGCTTTAACGGTGAAGGAAAACATTGTGAGGAAACCAGCATGTCTGAGAGTTCTCCATAATGATCTAGAAGACATGTGAAGTCTGCCAACCCACACTGGGTCAGCGTGTTGGACTGTTGTCCTAATCCTTCTCAAACTGAGAAGATGCTCGTTGCTAGCGGTGCGACAGTTTAATACAGGGCTGATATTATTAAAGTCATGGTAAAAAATAATTCATTTATTTCTAGTAACACTTATGGCCGTCAAAGGTTAAATTTGTGAATTTACTAAAGTAACAGAAGCTACATTTCGATTAGTTGCTTGGTTTAGACAAATAATCAGTTATTATTAGTCTCAAGCCTATGAGCTGAAAACTGCAAGAAACTCATGGCTACTGTTCAAAAGGGCATTAAAATATACCTAACATGCTAGAATTGTATTGATCGGGTGGAGCAAAGTGTCATTAAGTTTTCTGTCTAGAAGTTCCCACTACCTGCGTGGTGTCAGTGCCTGGAACCGGGCTTGGTAAATAGCAGTAAGCTCCCTATTACATGGGACCTAAAAGCATTGCTGTCAATATGTGAATGTAATGTACCTTTGCCATTTTTTTTTAACGTGTTGGAATGCATGACGCATACCTCTCCGCGGGGGCGGGCGGCGGGGTTATGTCGGACTCGCCGGGGTAAAAGAAAGATGAAATAAGAATAATGTACCTCCCGGAATACCGACTAAACTTACCACGGTGTTCCTCGACAAAACCACTTGCACATGCGGTCGCGACCCCGCCGAGGTTTCGGCCCGCCGTATGAAACGGTAGGCCACTATGCGATAAAACCTACCCTATAGGCACTTCCCACAAATGATCCCTACTGTCCCCCTCCTAGAGAGAAGACGGACTCGACACACGACAACAAGAACACGCACGCCGCTTCTCGAACCTGGTGCTGAACGGATGGCGGGCAGGCCCACAAAGCCCACCACCCCCAGGTCAAACCTCAGGGTGGCTGGAGGTCATCTCGCGCCCTCCGGCACCCGGCTCTGCGGTTGGGGAGAGGGTTTAAACACTCCCTCTCCAGTTCCGCCGCCTCCTTGATGGAAATGACTTCCTCACAAAAGGAGGCGACGGCGTTCCACGACCTCTCACTCCGGACCATAGACTGAACTACGGCCGGGAGCGAGAGGGCAACCAATCCGACTGCCGCGATCAACTCACGGCGCTGCGATGCCCAGGTGGGGCAAACCGCCAAAGTGTGCAGCGCCGTGTCCTCAACAACGTCGCGGCATTCGCTGCAGTGGTGACAACCGGGCGTCTCTTGCCGGCGTATACGACACAGGAACTGGCCAAAACAACCGTGGTCAGTCATTACCTGTGTCAGCCGGAAGGTGATGGCGCCATGCCACCTCTCCAGCCACTCCTCAAACACGGGACTTACCGCCACGATCGTTTGCCTTTGCCTATACTTTCCTTTAGCCTTCGGTGATGTTCATTTTTACGGAACAACTGACCCAAAAAATATCCTGGTATATAATAGTAGAACATACAATTATTACCTATCAAATTTAGACATCGAACCCACAACACCCGGCGTGCAGTAAATTACTACTCACCTATTGCGCCATGCTTACAGTTTCTAATACGTTTTTATTAACTTGACCTAAATAATTTATCTCTTTGATATTTTCCCTTAAGAAAACTCAACTATAAAATTTTGCAGATCGGGGTCATTTATTGAACCTGAAGCTGGAAACTTATACCTCAGGTCTATTATTTAAAAAAGTCGAAAATTGTAACTTTCATTTGAAAAAGTAGATATCGCACCTTCGTTAAGATAAAGTCATAAATATACCTCTACCTTAATTATAAAATACGTATCAATTAAATATAAAATATTTAACTCCTGTAAAGAACATGCACCTAGTCATAAGATAAAGTGTTTATTTAATGCCAAAAGTAATTACATTACAATATGAGCAAAATAATACGAATGGAATGTAAAACATACATTAAAATGGCATTCCTGTAAAATTACTAAAAACGCAGTTATACCCTTGTCTTACCGGTGGTGCGATACTTGTTTTTTGCTATCTCTTTCCTATTATTAAACACCTCTTTGACACTTGCCCTAATTTTCCCAAGGGGGTAGGATTTATACCAATATTTTATCAGCCACCTCCCTCGTAATAGGGAGTAGTATTTCTTTTTCTTTTTCTTTTCGTGTGGTTAGTGGCCAATCTGTTGTCAAGAGTTGTTCAAACCGCCCGTAGGCCTCTGACATGGCTTAACGACTGCTGTCAATTTGACAACAACCGGGACCGACATTTTACGTGCCCCCCGAAGCACGAAGACGCTCAGATGAAATACCACTAAGCGGTCACCCATCTATAGACTGACCGCACCCAACGTTACTTAATCTCGCTAATCGTTTACCGATCAGTGAGTGCAACTAGCTATGAGCGCCTCTAAATAGTAGTAGTTTGAGCAGTAGAGCCTCGCTGATTTCAGCATGAATGGACCGGCTCGACCGGGGAAGGACTACCCTCTCACAGAATATCGACGTGAAATACCAGTATTCCTACTGTTATGTTTCGTTTGGTGGGTGAGAGTACCAGAGGCCCAATCGCTCCTATTCACCCTTTCCGCTTCTTCTCCTTCACAATTCCTTGCCCAAAGGGTCAGCAACGCGCAAGTGATGCCTATGGTGTTGCAGGCGTCTATAGGTTGCGGTGACCACTTACCATCAGGTGGACCGTATGTTTGTTTGCCAATTCAGTGGTATACAAAAAAAAAAGGTAACATGCCTATTGCCGTCTACGAGGCACAGCTCCAAGCTCAGTGCTCATACTGACTGCACGAGGGGCGTAGTGGCTTATGTGGACTCCTCGCCACTGCCTCTATACTGAGTGTTGTGAATTCGAAACCCGTAATACCCAAATCCAAATAAAAACTGTATGATCCACAAACGGTTGTTGTGAGTCTCAATCCATTAATTCATGGTCATTGTGTCCGTTGAATATTTGTGAAGTACCCCGTGACCAAGATATATTCCTAAGGCGGAGAACTGAATTTTTTGAAAATTAATATATTAATTGTAACAAAGTTCATCAGAGTTTCTTGAAATAAATTCCTCATGCAAACCAATCACATTCACTACCACTTTACCATAATTAACCTTTATAGTCAACCCTTCGATCACCTGATCACATTTTCAATTAATCATCTCCTTAGAGCGCCCAATGCCTTTTTTAATTGATCGTCTCCGTAACAATAATGTCCTTTAAGCTCAAACTCGAGATCAAAAATACATATTTAAAGCATAACCTTTATCACAATATACAATACTTCATAAAAAAGGTATAAAAACTCCGATACGAGTCACTATCGTTCGGGGCATGGGCTTCGATAGCAAGTAAAGCCGATCATCCTTAAAATGCTATAAATTTTCGCTTAGCGTCGTTTGGAGATAGCTTTGTGGTGCAGTTTGGGGTGGATGACTTTTGAGCGGTTTCTGATTACGTGTTGGTGGGGTTTGAGGGTGGAAGATCAATTTTTGAACTGTATTTTAGTATCGTGTACACGTTAAAAGGTAATATAATAGCATTGAACGTCAACGTTTAACAATTTATGTAGGTACTAGATTGTGCACGTGGCTTCGCTCGAGTTAATGTAAATTTTGTTGATAATATTCTATCCGAGAACAGTACTTTTAACCTATGTTCTTTTTTATACCCTTGACAACGTGTATGCGTAATTTCATGATGATATGTCGAGAAGTTAAGGCGTGAAAGCGTTACAAACAAACTTACATTAGCATTTATAATATTAGTAAGGATATAATGTAGTCTTATGCAATACCCGAAGGTCTAGGTAGATGCGTATTACATTTACATTTTGCTAGTTTTAGTTTTAGGTTCCACATAATAAGACGTGAGCCACGGCAGTGTTACCTCTTGGTGAATACTCATACCTTAGAGTCTAGACTCATAACTTCTTCATTGTGTTTAGATTTCGGCCAATTAACGCATTACATAAAACTAATAATATATTGCTAAATTTAAGCGATTCCTACCAAGGATGCTTCGCGAGGCTATTGAAATCAAAAAACATCCTAATTTCAATAGAGAGGATGGTTGGAATGTACCACCAGCTTGGGATCCAGTAATTCAAATAGTCAAACCCAAGAAGAAGCAAACCACAGTTAGACTTCATGATTCTCTGAGCTCATTCTGCGTAAATAGAAACACCAATGATTAAATTATGTTCGGTTACTTTGAAATAACGACACTGGAACACTGAGACAACTACCATCTTAGTCTCCCCGTGACCATGGCTGCTGAAAAGCAACCGCAACGTCGGGGAAAGTGTAAACTTAAATATAAATAGTTTTAATAGATTTAATAATTTAATTAGCTTAAAAATTTGTAAAGTTTAATAGTATCTAGTAGTAGTGTAACAGTTTCAAAATTATGAAATGAAGTGTAAAATAAACAACGCGATAAAATCCGTATATAGTAGTTTAATTTCAATTAAGCAAAGGCTTTTGTGAAGTAACTGCAAAAGACTTGGGTCTCTTTTTAAAGGCAACAACGGAATTCTTATATTTTATTATCTTTTTCCTGTTCATATGTATGCCACATCTATTTTACTCGAAAACTATAAGAGGAATATATGAAATTGGGATAAAGGATGCACATTTTTTAAAAACATACAGGATATATTAGGTTGACATTACGCATGTAGCTGAGGGAATAAAAACATAATAATGTGATAATAGTGTTTTAAAACAAACAACGCAATAAAATCCATATGAAGCAATTTATTTTCAAGATACCTTTAAGTTTCTTTAGGATATGAAAGATAGGTATCTTTAAGACCTTGTTCAATGAAGTCAATAGCTTCTTAAAATGAAATATGTAAATAAATTGCATTTACAAATAATAATAGCTCGTACTTTGTGTCTTTCTATATTATTATCTTAGCTTTAACTACAATATTACCTTTACACTCCACACTATACCGGGTGCCTCCCTAAGGGGTAAAAGGCAACTATCAACGCCCGCTGTAAAAGAGTTATGCGGGACTATCGCGTGAATTTCTTATCACCACCATTGAATATGAAATTCTTGAGGGATCCTATTATGGAGGTAATTGAATTCTAGTTTATATTTATAAGAGTCTCGGTGGTATCGTGGCATGAGATTGTGTTTATATTTGCAGCTGGTCGTGAAGTCTCCAGTTTGATTACTAGGTTGGGCAAAGTGTTTTTGGCGTTTTCTGTTGGGGAATATTAGTAGTAGCATGCAGTCTGGCAATGTGTCCGGTAGACACCAATAGGCTCTCACCTTATTATGCAGGACCTAAGCCCGTTGGCAAAATATGTACACAATATATAACACCTATGTTCAAACTGCCTCACAACACAACAATAGCTATATTCGATTACCATCTTAGTTTAAACTAAATAGATAACATTCTCGCGTTTACGCATATGTTACACTGAGAAACCAAATCAAATTGTTGTTAAGAATATTAAGTCTTCGGGTACTTTGAATTTCTTTTTTATTTTAAGAATGAAGCGTCGTAGTCTCTCCTTGTTGCTGAAAATCGAAAATATCGAGGAACGTATAAATAAATAATAATAATAAACTTTTATTTCGGAGTATTGTCCATAAATGTTAGCCATACAAATTCCTTAAAACTATGTTAGTAACAAATATAAATCTAGTTTAAAAATCTGCGCCTCCCTCCTGGTGCACTCGATGCACACATGTGCATACGGGTCCAGTGCTACAGGAACGGGCTGTCCAGTCTGTTTGCAATAATGCTAAGGATGCTGTTAGCGCTCCCCCGTAACCGAGATATCAGGGATGCAGTTCTCTTTCTTAAAATAGCTTGAAAGCTATCTATGTTCGCTTCAGCAAACATCCCTGATGCGCTACAGAACCGTGGGAGCCATCAGCACCCTAAAAGCATTATTATACTGGTTTCGGAGAACGTTGTAGGCCCTCTGCGTATGTCTGACCCACAGGCTGCAAGTATAAAAATATTGACAAAATGCTTTGAAAAGCGTGATCTTAACTTCCTGTGAACATCGAGCAAACCTGCGGGCCAGCATATTACAGCGGACCGACAACGCTCTCCTCTCCCTCTCTATGTCCTCGTCATCTTTCAAATCTTCGTTTATTATATGGCCGAGATATTCAAACTGTGACACCCTATTTAAAGTTACATCATTTATCTGAACAGATGGAACAGTTTCAGGCCTTTTGGAGACTGCTTTAACTCACTTTTTTTCACGTTGTATTCAAGACATTTTTTTTGTCACTTTGTATTATGGCATTATAATATCAGCCCGGCCTATAAATTATCTCACTGCTGAGCGCAGATCGCATTTCAGTGCAAGACAGGCTCGGCCAAAATCCATCACGCTGACCCATTGCGAGTTGGAAGGCTTTTCATATCGTCTCGAAAATCGAATATTGAAATAATATTCAAATCATATGATTCGCTCCGTGCAACCTAGCTCAAAAGACAACTCTTTCAAAAAACTGTGTAATTGCCAAACATGACTGCGTGTTTACCGGTTTTCCTTACTTTATAATATTGCCGCGATAATATACCTAAAAACTTGTTTAATTTTAATTTATAAAAATAACTTTTATTTATTTTCAGTGGCTTTAAATTCGGTTGTTCTGGATAAATATTATTATAGCATTATATAGTAACATAAAATACATAGCTTTAACTACTTGACGACGCTTAGAGTTTATCGGTAAGTAAGGCTTACTGGGTAGAAAGTATTATCATCCGTTCTGATCCGTTATGAAAGAATTATGGACGAAAAGATCGCGAGATTTTCTTCTTTCAACTCGATATGAGTAAAATATTAAGAAATCTCAACAAGAATGGAAAGATAATATATTTTTTCTAATAAGAGCAATATTTATACATTATTTAATGGATTTACAAATTTCTATCGCAAGAGGGGTAGGCAAAGGTGTATTATTCCATTTCATTTTGCTATTGCTTTTTTAGATCCTATGAAATAATAATCGCCGTCTGTTAGCACAATTCTTTGTAACATAGAGTGTGAATAATACTTTCATACTTAGGTTTGGAATCCAAGACCTCACAATTTGCCACAAGCATATTGATCCAATGTCTTTGATTTTTCTTGTCTTGTATTTGCGATTCCCGGTTCGGGCCGGTGAATTAGATCTTTTCTATTTATTTTCTTTACTTATCATTTAATTTGTCTCTAGCTACACGATTTGACTGCATCGATGGCGTAGTAGTTTAAGAGCCGATTTTTCAATCGTCGGATAACTTTTTTCAGATGAATAAATATATCAAATATTTTGTATAGAAAAGCCGTCAAAATGTCAAATATATTCACCAGATAAAAGTTTGTTAAGTTATCAGGCAATTGAAAAATCGGACCTAAGTGGTCGAATTGCCATTGTTGCGTCGCTGAGTGCTGTAGCTTCGATCCCACACCAGACAAACATTTGTGAGATCCACAAATAGTTGTACAATTCTATAATCCATTTGGTTAGGTACTTAACTAAAGGTAAACAATCTTGATGTGACTTTTTACACAAACACATAATAACCAAATATACTACTGCTTAAACTAACGGTTCAATTGATTTAGTAATTGTTATTGTTGTATTTACATTGATATTTAGCAGCATTTTATATTTTAACTGAGTTTTTAGATAAAAAGACACATTAAGATTGTTTACCTTCAGTTAAGTACCTAACCAAATAGAGTATAGGTGCTCTTTGTATCCATTAATTGTAAGGTTTCTCGCAACACCTAGTGCAGGTGATGCATAATGGAAATCTCTTCGTTAACGCTCGGAACTCTAGACTAAAACGAAATACTTTTTTAATTGTAATCAATTGTGTTTTGTTACTAATAATCTGTGTTTTCTTTGTTACAGGTAAGTTTTGGCGAAGCTAGCATATCATAAGAATCTTTGACACATCTGAGAAAAGGTAGAATGCTCTTTATGAATATAGTGTTATAAATTCAAGGCAACATACATTTCTAAGGTCTTGTCCCACCACCTCCAAATAGCATGTATCTATAAGATAAAAAGTCTCGCCATCTCTCTTCTTTAACCTAACAAGAGTGAGGCAGCATGTTATTTTTCTTTCGGATAACTTTTACTTGTTAGCTGTGGGACTGGCCATAATTGTTATTAGAACTGGCGTACCAAGAACTCCGTATAACATACACATGGCAATGAATCCAATTCAAATTTAGGCGGTTTTTAATACTCTGTTCTATCAATTCAAAGTTCACACTAGATAATGATCACCTTAGATTGGAACTTATATTAACGTTATATTGGATCGAATTAGGCGTTACTTGGCAACGAATTAATCTTTTTGTCATTTGTTACCAAACTGTCTTGGAGATGCCTCACGGTAAGGCGTAACACGTAACATGTGTCGACACATATTTTTCGTTCGAAGCGAAATACTGCAAGTTAGAGTACGCCCAGATCCCACGATGCGGTTGTCCCTAACCAGCGGAGTTCGGTATTGTCAACCTTTTTCTATTGCAATAGTTGGGGTTGGCAATGCGAGGGCGCGTGGTAGGTTTCTCTCTTTCCAATTATTTTATTTTATTGAAGTGTTTACATAAGAGCAAAAACACAAATTTTTGGATTTCTTAGTTTTTCTATGAACTTTTCTATTAGCGAAACTCCCAGTTTCGCTAATAGAAAAGTTCATGCTTAGCAAAGTTCAGCTGGCGCAGCGGTAGCGAATGCTATGGCTTGAGATATCTTGTTCCTTTCCTAGATCTCGTAATATTTTTATTTTTTCAGGCAAGCAATTTGAGACGCTTACCTCTGAACCTAGCAGCAAACCTAAATGTAAATTCAGTAACTTCACTAAGCTCACTAACTTACAAACTTTGAGATTCATAAGTGTTACTTTGTAACCTAAATGAATAAATAAATTTTGACTGTGAATCTAGAAATCTGTCCCGATGACAAAACAGACATATTATAAGGCTCTTGAAAGTCGGTAAAAAGCATGCAAGATACATCTCTGCCTACCCTTTTAGGGATACAGAAGTGGAAGTAAAGTAGCGAACCCTAAAAGCCTGTATCACGGTGTAATAAATAAATTGGCGTCCAACAAAACGTCACGGTAGAGTCCCGCGATAGAAAGAGGGTAACTGTAATAAAATCTGATGGCTCTCTACCTAGAGACAATCTCTACCTTAGTTGTGAAGTTTTACTAAATTAGATATGACGTCAATAGCCTTATATAAAGGTATTTCTGTCGATTATTATAAGAACTAGACTTTGCCCGCAGCTTCGCTCGGAAACAGTCCTTTTCTGTACCCCTGACAACGTGTATACGAAATTTCATGATGATCGGTCGAGAGGTTAAGATGTGAAAGCGTTACAAACAAACAAATAAGCTCACATTCGCTTTTATAATGTTAGGTAGGATACAGATTGCTTTGGTAGCGTAGTTTATACAAATAATGTGCATGAATGGGGTCTCGTATTCAATTTTCAGGTCTAGGGTATTTTTCAGATAATAGTTTTTAGTAAGAGCAGGGACCCTGATAAAGTATTTTTTCCCACAATCCAATCTTGTCACGTAACAAAATTGTATTGCATATAATTATTATATATGCATATATAGCAGCGAAAGCTCAGTGGGGAGACCAACGGACTGCAATGCAGAGGGTCTCGGGTTCGAACCCACGTCCGCACCTCTGACTTTCAGAAGTTATATGACTTTTCGAAATGATGTGCGTATTGATTGACAATTATCGCCTGCTCCGTGCCTCGGAGAGTACGTTAAGCCGTTGGTCCCGGCTGCCATGAACATCTATGGCAGTCGTTATTGGGAAACTCAGTACCCTCTAATATCCTGACACTGGTCTAGCCTTAGGGTATCGTTAGCCTTCGGGTTGCGGAGGTCAGGTGGCAGCCGCTCCGTGTAAAAACTGATATCCAGTCAAATCCGGTTAGACCAGAAAAGCCGACCCCAAGTGACTTGGGAATAATAAAGGCTAAGAGAGAAGAATGCATATATAATATACATATACACGACTCTATAACCGAAAAGGTAGGTTTATATAGATATATAGATCCAGATCTCGCCAACTATGATTTTAGATTTCACGTAATAGTGCCAACCCTGCTGGCGTATACCGTGCACAGTGAAACCGAAGAATGTAACTGTGGACGGTAGCCGCTAGCAGCCGCTGCTGGCGTCTGCGTCTGCGTTTCAGCAGTGAAAAGATCTTAATGGCAAAAAGTTACACAACATGAATCAAAAACATTCTAGTACATTTTTATAGGTAGCTTGTTAGAGAGCAACACAATCTCTATTTATGATACAATCCCATATCCCTAATTGGGTATCTGTCTTGATTGTGAGCATCTTTCTGTCTATCAAGATCCTCTTTACTAGAAAAGTTTGATACGACCTATATTTTTTTAATAATTTATTACTGTATGCTAGCAATTTTGTTGGCCCACTAAGCCCCTCCAGCTAAGGCTAGCTTGTGTAAGTAGTGGGTTCATGTTAGTAGAACAATGGATAGAATTTGAATTTTAAAATGGATAGAAATCCACGTTTTCATTCGCATTCATTCATTTTCTATCGCAATTCCAGGTATTTTGAACGAGAAGAGAAAGCGTAAGTCCTTTAATTACAGCTCTAATGAGGTCTCTCCTTTGTATGCAGTGTATGCAGAAGTAGCCTGTTTAAACAAACAAAAAGATAATATAAGCCAAAGTCTAAAATCATTCATTCATTTAGGTCAAAAAGTAACACTTATAAACGACAAAGATTATTACAAAAAATATTGAGATGAATTACTTGCACATACTTCGTCTATCATAATTGAGTACCTAACTAAAAAAAAAACCAGAGCAACATTGCCTTTGCACGATAAAGCCTACGTGTACAAAAAATGTCTAGACTTTCCACGCCAGCTGACATGTTTCCAAGTCAAATAATTAATATTCAAGTTTTCACGTTAAAAATTCAGCTCTACGTAACCTAAAGGAACTTCGAGAGCTCTAGCCCGCGCTCGATACACTCAAGTATAGAGTAAGTACTTCGAGCCGTACTCGAGGCGTCTAGAAGCCTTTATACTCGAGTTCGAAAGGCAAGCGTGTTATCATAAATATTGAGAGTTTTAAGGAGCCTTTTAGGTGTTAAATGTGTGGTAGAGTTCTATAGATAAAGTTGACAACAAAGCAACGGCTTTTAAAATCACCTTGGTTTGACACAACAGTATTGTACAATTGGATTCCATACTTATCACCTGTATACACGAAAAGGTAGACAAGGGTGAATTGCATACACATTTCTTTTCAGTACGGCATCCGTGTATTGCATGGCATTGTATGTCCCACGTACCAGGCGCAGTTCCAGACGCCATGCTGTTACTGGTAATTTCTTAGCAGAAAAACCCAATAACTTTGCTCAAATCCACACAGCAACTGCATGCACTACCGCTGCACCACGAAAGCAGTCAATGCGAGCACGTTGTCCAATGTATTTTATAAGGACAGTAATATATTATGCCATAATGACTGCAATACCTAATGAGTTGTAAAATACTGATATTATAATTTGATGGTTATTTAAAGTGGCGAGTGGCCTCGAGTATTTTGCAGGTATCTTCTCATAGGCTCAACTGTTTGTCTGAACCTTGCAACTAAGATGAAGATAAACACAGTAAATTTAATAAACTCACTAACCTCTTTGATTTTCATGGGTGTTACTTTGTGACATAAAAGAATAAATGATTTTTGACTTTGACAATGGCTTCTAAATTATTCAAAGATTATGATGTGGCTTCCAACACAGCCTTCGTTGAGAAAATCGATGAGTTAACAGGATATCTGTTATGGGGCCATGTTGCGTAAAATTATAGCTTACTAGATTTTGTCCTTTCATTTTCCCCTGACAATGTGTTTGCGAAATTTATGATGCTCTGTCTAGTAGTTAAGGCGTCAAAGTGTAACAAACCAACAAACTCACTTTCGCATTTATAATATTAGTAATTAGGATGCAGATAGTTAGGATTAGGATTGTCCCTAATGTCAGACCACCTGTTAAAAAATTGTGTGAACCACCAATAATTTGCCGAGTTTGGATATCATATGCTGCATCCCTTTTTCAATGTTGGAACGGGTTACGCGTTGGGCTGGATGAGGGTCCATGCTGAACCGATCCACCCGCCCCAAGACCGCCCAACTGAGTAGAAATCTAAGTTTCCACCCTGGCATAACGGCCTACACTAGTGATTTTTTTAAGAGGTTTTCTTCCTCTGTGGCCCCCGTGTTGGGCCGGATGGGAGTCCATGCTGGACCGATCCACCCGCCCCAAAACCGACTGGGCAGGACGCTTACGCAACTCGCCCCAGCCTTACAGCCCCCACTGGTGATTTTTTAAAGAGGTTTTCTTCCTCTATCCCCCCCGTCTCACATCCACGTGTGCTCTGCTATTCAGAAGAACACGTGGAGAGACCCCCAAAAGCGGCCCTCGCGGGCCGATAACCCCGAGACAAATTGCCTCGGGTTCCCTACGCGCGTGCCAGAGTATTAGCCACGAGTAATAATGCCCCTGAAAGGACACTATTACCCGAGTTACCCGGGGTGTACCGGCCCAACGCCTGCTATTCCATCCCACAAAAAGTGTAGAAGGGACCAGCAGCCGTCAGGCACACTAGGAGGTTCTCTGGCCACACACCCCTGACAATATTCACCTAGTTTAAGTAATACATGTAAACTAACAGGCATTATAATTAAGTTTATGTGTTCAGTATTTAAATTATAAATGCTTTTCTTTAATTAAATATAGTTTTGATATAAAATGACTACAAAAAGTAGACAGAAAAGGGCAGTATGTAGTAGCTTTAATGATTTAATATCCTAATCTCCTTGCTAATATTATAAATGGGAATATGAGTTTGTTTGTTTGTTACGTCTTAACTACGCGACCGATCGTCATGCAATTTCGCATACTTATTGACAGGGGTACAGAAAAGGACATAGGGTACTTTTCAACCAAAAAAGTACTGTTTCCGAAGGATAGGAATTTATTTACAAAGTTTATATTACGCGTGCGAAGCTGCATGAAAAATCTAGATTATAAAATTTGTAAACGCAATACAGCGATTTAACCCAGTGTAGCAGTTTTCATAGAAGAAAAATAAATATATGCATACTTTCAAAAATGTAAACTTTCCTTACGCAAAGCTCTCGAAGTAAAGTAAAATTGAGTTTTATATAACAAAACTGTTTGGCGTCGAAGCTCTCTTGATAAATAGCTACGGGTTTCCCTTATCACAGCGGGGTGTCACTGGGTTATTGACGATCCTTGTTCAATGGTAGTTCTAGAACTTTTATTTGTTTACTAGTTTCTGGGTGACGTAACTAGGCGGTTTACTTGTTAAGGAATGTTTGTTACTAATCTATGGAAAATGCTGTGATTATAGTGACTGTGGGAAATGTTCTATTTAAGTTTCTGCAATGTAATAAGGTTTTGTCTCCTAAAAAGAAAAAGAAAATAAACTTGGTGAAGTTGAAATGTGTGATTAAAGTAAAGGTTCACTAAGACTAAACTTTTTATACCTACTATTAAACCAGTCTACATGCTCGTTTGTTACAATGGCAGATGATGGTAAGTGGTTACAATAGCCTATAATTGCTTGCAATACCGAGTTTATTGCAAGCGTTCATATACTATGACAATCTTTAGAGATTACCATAACCTATGTAGTAGTTAAGTGCCCTGTCATATTTATGGTGGGCCATAAGCGTGACAGGGCATGTAAAAAAAGGATGAAATAGATATATGGAATTCTTACTCAACGTGTGAAACGCCGCAATATCATTATTACTCTTATGCCAGTTTCCTGCAAGAGCCACTATCTTACTAGCATTATTTCCTGGCCAATCCGGCTTATTCGTACCGTCAGCAAATTATTAACAACGGCAGGCTCTTCCACCCAAACTCCACCTACAGCCTCAAAGAACTTACTCTACCAGACTATACCGAACTAACTCTACAAAGCAACTTTACCAACTAGCTTTTTTTAAAGTGGTGGTAGCCTAATATATAAGGCATTGAACTTGCGATGGAGAAGTAGCAGCTTCGAATCCCACCCATTTAACTGCTGACATGAGCCCACTGCTAACAAAAACATACAAACTCAGCGGTTATTAATTAACAAAATTACTAATAATTATCATTATTATGTTTCTCATATCACAGGTATTTTCTAACATATTATATTAGAAAATAGCCTGGCCCTTTGGGAGGCTTACACGGTGACATAAATCCAACGTAAAGAGGCACTTCGAGAGTTTTAATAAAAGGTGGGATGGAACACCTGCAGCGGCACTCGCCGCAGCAGGAGTATGACTATTTCTACGTATAGATTCTAATATATGGGCTATGGGTATGGGTGTTTGGTGGATGGATGAAAAACGGCTTCTGCCCTGAATACTTTAATAGCATCAATGCAATGGGCAGATGGTGACTCGCCAACTCACCAGATGGGCGTCCTGAATAGCCACCATAGGTATACAAGTCAGCAACAGAGGGCAACACCGGTGCAAGCGGCTAGAGATGTCGAGGGGTGCGGTGCCAGTTTCACCATCACGGGTCTCGTGAAAACGAAGACCCGTAGTGGGTTTCCCCGTAGTTATACCCTTGAAAATTACACTTACTCCCAAGCATATTGCTCTAGCGGCCCCTCTCTGACCGGCCGACCAAGGCAAGCCAGAGTTGAGAGTGTTTAGCTCTTGAAGTTCCACCCCAGCCAGCCAGTAACAGCAAACTGGGGTTGAGGCCCTAACTCACTCTCTGAGGCATTCAGGACCGCAGTGTTGCTACTCGTATTCAGCTATCCACAAACTGCCCTGCGGTTTGTGCGCTTTTATTTAATCTGGTGATACATTTTTTGTTTATATAACTAGAAACTAATATACTGTGCCCTCCGATATCGCGTTAGCCTCATGATGAGATAACGACTGTTCCAGAGGGGATTATTATAATTATCTTTATATTCTATTTTTTATATTTTAATATTTAAAAATGAAAAATGTATTATAAATATTAAAATATAAAAATACATTTAAAATATAAAATGCATGTTACCCCACCGGCATCGGCAACAGGGTCTAAGCTGCCAGTGGTTAGGATTCCAGAGACAGGAACTTCCTCACAATGCGTGCCGTATCTAAAAGCACTGCCTTCTGCATCAAACCCTTGATCCGAACACCGAACGAGAGCCTCTTTACATGATGATCGAGGCTCTTGGCTATTAGACCATTGACAGATGTGACTATCGGCACAATGATTGCCGAATCCACATCCTACATGTCGACAACCTCGCGAGCAAAATCGAGATATTTTAATTTGTTTATCTTTCAGCTTTCGCGAGATTGCCATCATGAGGAATGGTGATATCGATAATCATTGCGCGGCGCTCTGATCGATCTATCACCACAATGTCAGGGTTGTTGGCCACAACAGTCCTGTCTGTGTTGATGGTTCGATCCCAGTACAACGTGACATGACTATTTTCGAGAACTGATTCATGCTACATACCTGTAGTACGGCACTTCAACATCTACAAGTTTGTATTTCAGAGCAAGTTGCAGGTGAATAATCCTGGCTACTTGGTTATGTCTGTGCAAGTAGTCGCCATTAGCAAGACGAGAACAACCGGAAACTATATGGCTGAGGCATTCACCAGGTAGGTGGTGGTATCATTATTATAATTTGTAACTGAAATTGCTAGCTTTCTTTAAACAAAATATCTCTACAACCCGTTTCTATCACTCTACCAACCACCATTAGCCCTAATATTTACAGCTCTACTGACCCCTATTTGCCCTCAGATAAACATTAAATACTCATTTTTTAATACAAACGCCAATTTAATTCAAGACGTGACTCTACTTCCCAAGCGAACATTAACATTATTGCTAAACACATTTATTTTTGTCATCTCTACGTAGAGATTCGTAAATTGGATTGTCAAAGGGATATCGATGTTTTAAATTTTTTATTTTGATGTTTTTCGTGTCGCGAATATTGATGATTTCGTATTCTATTTGCAGTTTGTTTTTACCTGTGCTTTTAAGCTTCTGAATGTATCATATTAGCATTATGAAGTTTGATATGGGCAGTATATTCTGAAAAGCATTGTCGTTAACCTTAGGGTAGGATTGTGGTCAGACACGACCTTATACACAGAATGTACCATTAAAGTGTGGTTACATTTTAAAGTCTTAATATGATAAATAAAAATAAAATAGATCTGTTCTGTTGCACTATGAGTGAATTTACAAGGATAACGTTGTTTATAATTTGTTATGGAAACGGGTAATCTAGATATAAATGTATAAAATTAAAATGTGTAAATAGATAGAATATTATTAGTTATAATTAATTAATTACGTTAAAGTGAACCACGCTATCGCATTAAGTTTTTTCTTGTAATGGTAGTGTTGTAAATTGGATATAAATAAAAAAAAAAAAAAAAAAAAATAGACATAAGTAAAAATGTAAAAGTAACTGTAGGTGAAAATATTTTATACTGGTCTTTTTTATCTTTCAGAATGTTCTTTGTCCTTTTATGATACATGTTACTAAACGCAGCTTAGTTATGATTGCGTCTGATTATGCATGAGTAATTTAGCTTCTTAATTTTATCGAATATTTCTGAATACATTTAGAAATGTCATAAGCATCCTTCAGAGCCTTTTATCCTCATCGTAATAATCCACAGCTTGAATTTACTCACTACATAATATTTATTTGTGCTACTGTCCATGATTCTATGCCAATCAAGTCATTGCCTACTTTTAATTTATATTTGTTTATTTATTCACTTATCAAGACCGTGTGTTAGTTTTAAATCGATATAATTAATATATTTAGCTATGTATTTCATATTGGTATGTAAAAATGTAGAAAAAAATAATTTATTTATAATTAAATACAGTTAACAATATCGTCGGTATTTAAATATAAAGACATGAATCATACTTGTTTGTCGTCACCTATAAAAAGGAATGTTCCGACCGGATTGACTCACTTGGTATCGAGACATTGACTGGTACGGATCTCTCTGAGATTTAAACGGTGACTGTGAGTACTGACACACATAAATAGAAGATAAGTATTATATATTATAATTACTATGTAGAAGGTTATGAAATGATTTCCATGTAGAATGATTTTGATATCAAATTATGCTATTTATTATGTACATTATATTGGTCTGTTACATATTTGAATTATGTACTTATGTACTTTATTATATAATAATAATAATATAATAATAATATCTGTTACCACCTACACACAACACCATCTAGCCCAAACTAAGCAGAGCTTGTACTATGGGTACTAGACAATGGATAAAAATACATATATACCTTTTTTTTTTGTAAGTACATACATATTATACATAGAAACACCCAGACCAAGACAAACATCCATGTTCATGCACACAAATGTTTGACTTGTGCGGGAATCGAACCCGCGACCTCAGGCGTGGCAGTCGGTTACACTAACCACTACGCCATCGAGGAAAGGAAAAAGGAATAGAGTTAATACATAATATCGTTGTTATTCAATAAATGTTTCCCAATCAAATATTTCTTTTACTTTGGTTTTGAAATAATAATGGAATATTAAGTATATTCAGTACGCATATTTTTAAACATTGGGTATTATTTGCATACTATTACGTGCATTTTCATAATACTTTTTCTTTATTACAATTATATCTAATAAAATTTAAAGTTTTATTACAAAATTTTGAAAATTGTTACACTACTACTACTATTACTCTTTACTAATTTTTAAGCTAATTAAATTATTATTAAACTATTTAGATTTAATTTATTTTTACTTTTTCCCCGACGTTTCGGTTGCTTTTCAGCAGCCATGGTCACGGGGAGACTCCATAGATAGTGTAACAATTTTCAAAATTTTGTAATAAAGTGTCAAATAAACAACGCGATAAAATCCGTATATAGCAGTTTAATTTCAATGAATAATATTCGCGTAAACAGAAGACAATATTATGAAAATTTAAAGTAATACGTTCTAGTCATAGGATCCAACATACGAGCATAAATTAAAACAAAAGTATACTGTACACACTATACACTATACACTGCATAAAACTAAAAATACCAGTAACTGAAGCATAGAAAATTCGTCGCCTAAAAAAATATTTAGTAAAATAAAACATTTTAAGCTATTTATTTTTATTAAATAACTACAAATAGTAAATAGCAGCGATAGCTCAGTGGGGAGACCAACAGACTGCAATGCAGAGGGTCTCGGGTTCGAACCCACGTCGCGCACCTCTGACTTTCGAAAGTTATATGACTTTTCGAAATTATGTGCGTATTGATTGACAATTATTGCCTGCTCCGTGCCTCGGAGAGCACGTTAAGCCGTTGGTCCCGGCTGCTATGAACATCTATGGCGGTCGTTATTGGGAAAATCGGTACCCTCTAATATCCTGACACTGGTCTAGCCTTAGGGTATCGTTAGCCTTTGGGTTGCGGAGGTCAGGTGGCAGCCGCTCCGTGTAAAAACTGATATCCAGTCAAATCCGGTTAGACTAGAAAAGCCGACCCCAAGTGACTTGGGATTAATAAAGGCTAAGGCAGAAGAACTACAAATAGTAACATGCTGTATAAATCCATCTAAATGGCAACAAAGAAGTGATGTTCTTTCTCATTGCCTCAAGTGGTAGACAAGTTAGCGTCCTACCCAGCTTCAGCTAATCGTCGGCCATTACGAAACCAGGAGTGCGGCACGTGTGTGACAAGAGGCTTTAAATACCACGTGTACCAAATGACCATTGTCAGTCACTAATTACAAGTGATTTGTACGAGACAAGCGTAACAGGTTGGCCAATACATAACTGGCAAAGTACAATACATTACAGAGTAAATACGTATTTGGGTAATGCCAATTCAATTTGACTTGAATTGATGATATTTGTGGTCGATTGTAATGGTAGTAGAGTTGATCCCCGAGTCGGTAGCAATGCAGAGTCTAATTACTTGCCACTGATAAACATAGCTGGAGATTAATGCTGTACAAATAAATCTCTGCTTATCCCTTTGGTAATATACACGCACAAAGCTATGTTCGTGCACCAAATATATTTTAACATTATTAAGATAAGTTAATAACAGGTTTTTAAATCAATACTATTTTATTTATTTGACGACTCGATGGCGTAGTGGTTAGTGTAATCGACTGCCACGCCTGAGGTCGCGGGTTCGATTCCCGCACAAGTCAAACATTTGTGTGCATGAACATGGATGTTTGTCTTGGTCTGGGTGTTTCTATGTATAATATTTATTTATTTATTTATTAAATAGGCACAACTACAGATATCAAATTACATATACAAGTAATAATAGTAATAGAAATAGTTTACATTTCAATTTGAGATCCGATTAAGGTTGAGCACAGCATTTGAAAAAATAATAATATACAGTTGAGGGATGGCTAGGTAAAGAAGAGAAAATATTATACAAGATAAATGTCAAAAAAAAAATCAATAGAATGCAATACAATTATACATTAAAATTCGAAATTAAATATTTTATAAAATTACAATTAAAGTTATAGGAAAATAAATCAATTAACAGAAATAATAGTTCAATTAAATTAAATTAAGTTAAAATTAGGTAATAACCATAATACAAAAAAAAAAAAAAATGTTATGGCGTCTTAAAATTATTATCAGGGTGGACTATCAGTCTACATTTTCTCAGGTATTCGCCGTACGAATAAACGAAATATGTATGTATTTACAAAAAAAAAAAGTATATATGTATGTTTATCCATTGTCTAGTACCCATAGTACAAGCTCTGCTTAGTTTGGGCTAGATGGTGTTGTGTGTATGTGATAGAATATTATTATTATTATTATTATTTTATACGTGTTTATTTGTTTAAGCTTTACGCAAAAAGTGCTGAAGGTATTATGAAAAGATTTTCATAGTTTGGTAGCTGGATACAAACTTAGATATTTTCGGTGCAGTAGAATCGGTGTTATGTTGCAAGGTGTGATTAGCATATTAAATAATAGGATCGCTTCCTAATAACGTCCCAATACTTGTGAGTCTGGCTACCCCTTTGATGATATAGAGGAATGAAAATGTGTGTAAAATAATGTGACCAGTTTACTTTCGACGAGAGTCTCTACATTTAACTCGAAACATTTCAGGTGCGAAACTTATTTGTTAACAAACTCTACAAAACTTGAAGGAGAGCATTCATCCCTTCACAATTACACCCACACTTAACTAAGTCAGAGACCATGTAGAGATACAACTCTACATAGAGATAATGCCAGAAGAACGCTTTGTTAAATAACTTCTTCCGGAAATGTTGACTCAGAAAACTTTGGAGTTGAGAAAGTTTTACGACTCGACCGCATAAGGCTGTTCGTATGTGAAGTACTGGAGATTTGTACTAAATTGTGCAATATAATATATTTTACAACTATGACTTTTACTTTGACTATACAACATACTAAATTTTATTCGCGGCTTTGTTCGCGTTAGTTTAGATTTTATCAATAAATATCTATGTCCTTCAGTAACCGCACTTTTTACTAGATGAAAGGTGTAAGTAAGTATGTACTTTTCTGACCCTTGACACGACCGGTAAAGTACATAGCTAAGGCGTGAAATCGTTTCGGCTTTATATCTACGTTATTATTACATTATTTATAGGTATATTATTCTCGATGGGCATATGCTATAATATTATATTCAACGCACGCGAAATAAGAGAAGGCTGCTAGATCACATAAAAATACTAAGTGGATTTTTATGTGGTATATACAGTTTAAAAACGCAGCTGGGGTAGACCCCTTTAAGGTAGACTGACGATCTGGTAAGTGTTTCGGAAAGTGGTTAGATGCTAAAGGCCAATATCTGTCTGTGTGACAAACCTTAGAGGAGGCCTGTCCTATATCTAGCAGTGGACGTCTTTCGACTGAGATTATAATACAGTTTGATAGATTGGTAATCAATTCAAAATCAAAGAACATATTTTTGATTTATTTAATTTTGTAAAGCCTTTGATTGGTTGATCAAAAAGTCAAAATCAAAGACAAAAATCATTTATTCACTTAAGTCACAAAGTAACACTTATAAACGTCAAAGGGGTTAGTGAGTTTATTACATTTACTGAATATAATAAACTCACTAACCCCTTTGACTGATCCACATAAATGACATCGCAGGCAAACTGTACTTCATGCCGCTGACATCTCAGGCAAATTACCATTTGTGATATAATATGCAGCTTTGCAGCAGACAGCCGTGTATATAACCTAACGTGTGAGCGCCGTAAGACATGGAGATGTTACATAAGCTCTACATTAGCGGGGCCGCGATTTAAATAGAGTTTAAACTTAAGGTTGTGTGTTTAATAGATTTTGTTTGAAACACTGCGTAAACTGCACGTGCAGGGTGAAACTTTGACTGCGTTATCAACTTATTAACTTAATGCGTTTATTTAGCCTAGAAAACAGGGTGCTAATATAATCACCTGTGATACTTCACTAGCAGCAGCGATAGCCTAGTAAGAGTATACTGCCACGCAGGGGTTTCAAGTTTGATCCCTGTATAGAAAATACCACTGCTGAGCACAGGGTTCTTCTTAGTGTGAAGGGTGACGCCATAGCCACTTCAGCTAGGCTTTTCACAAATCTTCCAAAATTTTATGGAGACCTCTTATCCATGCAGGTTTCCTCACGATGTTTCCTTCACCGTTAAAGTGAGCGATTTTGTGAGTATTTGATTTGAATATAAATTTAAAAAGTCAGAGGTGCATGCCTTCGGATCAACATCGAGACCTTTGCGTGGCAGTTCAACGGTCTCCCACTTACGCTATCGCTATAAAACAAAATGTATTTAAATTCAGAAGATTTCCTCCATTGTTCTCCAACTTCAGTTAAGTAATGGAATCTTCGGTAGCTCGACTTTAAATATTTAAAATACCAATAGCACCTCGAACAAAAGTCCAAGGCGTTGATTGAAATAAGTTCTGAAGGCTTTATTTCAAAGTTTCAGCAGCTATGTCTGAGGTATGGTGCAAAGGAATCTCAAGAATACTTGGACAATCAATAAAATTAGTAATTGCTCTCTTCATGTTCTTGTATGATCGTGATATCACAATATTCGAATACATTAAACTTTGATACTTATTAATAATTTCATTACGAATTAACGTAGAGAAAAACCTAAAAAGAAAATATCATCATTGTCGTTCAAGGCCATACGATGCATTATACCGATGATCAAATTCAGATTCAAACTGACTCCACAGATAGCGTAGCAGTTTAAGTGGTCGCCTCGCCACTGCGACTGCGCAGAGTGTTGTGGGTTCGATCTCTCCACAAGACAAAGACTCTCTTAAGAGAAAGAGAAATATCGTAAGATTTTAAATGGCTTTTCCACGCATGTTTGGTGCCTCTTGCAGCTGCTTTATTTTGTCTTGCCTGTAAAAAATCTATTTGAATAATGTAAAGGGACAAATTATTATTATTATCTAAGTTTCAAATTATTGGCATCAGTCGAATATTTATATTAATAGACAAAGTCAAAACAGTTTAGTGTCTTTTTCTCCTCAGTTTTTTTTTGGTTACCCTTGACGAGCTTCAGTGTAACCTTCTTCTCCCGTAGCCTTTATTAATCCCAAGTCACTTGGGGTCGGCTTTTCTAGTCTAACCGGATTTGACTGGATATCAGTTTTTACACGGAGCGGCTGCCACCTGACCTCCGCAACCCAAAAGCTAGCGATACCCTAAGGCTAGACCAGTGTCAGGATATTAGAGAGTACTGACTTTCCCAATAACGAGTGCCATAGATGTTCATGGCAGCTGGGACCGACGGCTTAACGTGCTCTCCGAGGCACGGAGCAGGTGATAATTGTTAATCAATACGCACATAATTTCGAAAAGTCATATATATCCGAAAATCAGAGGTGCGCGACGTGGGTTTGAACCCGAGACCCTCTGCATTGCAGTCTGTTGGTCTCCCCACTGAGCTATCGCTGCTATATAGCTATATAGCTTCAGTGTAACCAATACAAATAAAAAAATATTATAGTGGTACCGAACTGTTTTGTATTGCGAATACATACATATATAAGTGAATATTTTTAGATATACAATGAAATAAAGAAAAAGAAAATATTTTTTTGGAACAATGATAATTCTATATCAACTTTCATGCCGTATCTCTCACACTAAGTTGATATAGTGACAAGAATAGAAAAGGGTATGTTAAGCTGGTTTGGGCATGTAGAAAGAATGGACGAGGAAAGACTGACTAAGAAAGTTTATAAGGCTAGTGTGAATGGAACAGTCGCAAGAGGAAGACCTAGGCGAACGTTTCTTGATCAGATCGGAGGCGTTCTGGACAAAGGCCAGCTTAAGAGCACCTTGAACCAACGGGCGTGTATGAGGAATGTGATGGAAGTGAATGAAGCCAGAGAAGTGTGTCAGGATCGTAGCAAATGGAAATCCGTAGTCTCTGCTTACCCCTCTGGGAAACAGGCGTGAATCTATGTATGTATGTATGATAATTCGTATACGTTTTCCTCAAATTTACTATAATGATTTTGGTCGATATGCCAATAATGGTTCAAATAATTAATTGCAAATCAATTCTTATAAAATGAGAATAAATTATCTTTCTTAAGAAAACCATACTGCACATTGTGCAAATACTATCTATGTTACGACCATCTTTACGAGAAATGGGTAGATATATATTTTATTGATGGCCATCAATGAACGGAGCGGGGACAGTTATTCCTTAATGGCTTCTTGGTTTATAGGAGATCGGTCCACTGCTTTAAAAGTCGTAAAACTAACTCGTTTTTATTGAAGAAGATATAACTACCGCTGTGGTTTATACGGGTCAAGAAAACCAGTGTACCAATCGGAGCTCGGAATTTAATAATATCGATCCTGTATTTAAACTGTCCAATTGCTGGGCAAAGACTTCAGTGTGAGAAGAGGCCCGAGTCCTGGTGGCGCAGCGGTTGTGATAACGACTATAGTGAATGAGGTGTAGAGTTCCGGCCAAAGTGTTGTTAATGTTACTGACACAAATTGTCAGTAGGTAGCATCACGGGGTCTAGAACTGTCACAACAGCATACGGCAATAGGCTCGCCCTCTGCTATAATATCAACCCTTTATATATAGTTGAATAGTTTATGTACAGGGCTGCTGGGCACTAGGCTTTTCACAACCACGCTGGCCTAATGCGGATTGGCAGATATCACATATCGTCGAAAATATTATGTATAACAGACATGCAGGTATCTTCTAGTCGTTCTCTTCCATCGTTAAAGTGAGCGATAGTGAACTATTTTATGCGCACATAACTTTTAAATGCCAGAGATCCTTTGGAATTGTAAGCTATACCTCTGAGTAGCAGTCACACGGTCTACCAGTAGACTATCGCTGCTATTTTACTTTCAGTTAAAACATAATACATTGATTACTACATTTATTGACTGCCTCGATGGTGGAGCGGTAGTGCTGGGCATGAGGTACGGGGTTCGATTACTAGGTCGATCAAAGCGTCATTGGGTTGACACGACATTTTCAGTAGCAGCACCCAGAAGTCGGCAATAGGCTCGCCCTCTATTCATCATCTCAGCCAAAAGATGTCCACTGCTGGACATAGGGCTTCCCCAAGGTTTTCCTCAGAAACTGGCCTTAGGCCACCCGCATCCAACCGCTTCCCGCGACCCATTACCGGTTGTCGTGTGGCCGCCACTTCAGAACCTATCTGACTTAACGGGTATCGGTTCTGTGCGATATATGCCCTGCGCGCTTCCACCTTGGCTTGGCTATCCGGAGAATTATGTAGGCAACTTTAGTTTTCCTGCGACTGTTTTATATTACGTGAGACTTAAATATAGTTGGTGATATGTGGGTGTAGTGCAGCACTAACTATCCACCTTTTCGGCGACCTCGATTAACATATTATATTAGAAAATACCTGGCCCTTTGGGAGGCTTACACGGAGACATGGGTCCAACGTGAAGAGGCCCTTCGAGAGTTTTAATCAAAGGTGGGATGGAACACCTACAGCGGCACTAGCCACAGCAGGCATAGGACTATTACTACGTATGGATTTTAATATATGGGCTATGGGTTTGGGTGTCTGGTGGACCGGTAGAATATTATTATTATTATATTATTATTATTTTCATAAGACCATGTATGTATAAAATAGACGAAGTTGGGTCATCAAAAACCAGATAATATTTTCCTACATTGAAGGAAAAAGCAATTTTAATCAATACTCCCAGATAAACGAGTCTATATCATCTTCCAAACTAAACTCGTAAACGAGAAAATAGGTTTGTTTTTCAACCTCACATATTTATTGCAACGAGGCTAAAACTGACATGTTTTTGTAAGAAAAACATGTGAAATCACAAGTAGTAATGTCGCGTCAATATATAGTATTACTGCTTTGTTCGTTCCGGGGCAGAAGTTTGTGCTTAAGCTACGTGCAATCGTAAGGTCGTATTGATGCCCGACTGGAGCAACAGCAAAGTGTGTTTGGATGTTTCTGAAAGGAAATTAATGATGTACTTACTTTAGGTACTTTTTCTGGATGAAAGGTAACTATGTCCTTTCTGTATCCCTAACAACGTGATTGCGAAATTGCATGAAGATCGGTCGAGTAGTTAAGGCGTAAAAGAGTAACAAAAAACAAACTCACATTCGCATTTATAATATTAGTGAGGAATTGAAATTAAACTACTATATACGGATTTTATCGCGTTGTTTATTTTACACTATATTACATAATTTAGAAACTGTTACACTACTACTAGGTACTATTAAACTTTACTAATTTTTAACCCAACGTTTCGGTTGCTTTTCAGCAGCCATGGTCACGGGAGACCAAGATGGTAGTTGTCTTAATGTTCCAGTGTAGTTATTTTAAAGTACCCGAACATAATTTAATCATTGGTGTTTCTATTTACGCAGTATATAGTATCCGTATATAGTAGTTTAATTTCAATGAATAACATTCGCGTAAACAGAAGACAATATTAGTGAGGAAGTTAGGATAACCAAAAGGTTTAATAGTTATACATGTTTTGTTTACCCATAATATAGTTATTTCATTAAATCGCAATTCAAACCACACAATTCCAACTTAATTTAAGTTAACCCTCCATTTAGATATGTTGTATTGATCGCACAATCCAGCGTAACATTTACTATTCAATTATATCGTCCAATTGGAAGGACATTGGAACTGAATATCGGATATATTGAACATCAAAACAGATGTCTGTTTCAATGAATATCGCGACAATTCGGTTATTCTGCTTGATCAAAATGAAATGGCCGGGTATAATATTTTGTGCAGTCGGGTTGTGGAGTATCTTTTAAACCGTTTATGGTAATATAGGTTTAAGTTTGTGACTTTGTTTGCACATGAAGTATACTGAATGCTTTTATAATAAACTGTTTGCATAAAAGAACACATAGCTGATGTAAAACACCAACGCTCGTTGAAGTCTGCTGTGTGTGAACATGTGCAACAGGGGACCAACAGTGGTTGTCTTGTTGTTGGTCTCAGGTAGTGACCTGAGATTTGACAAACCACAGATTCTCGCTAAAGAACACCGATTCCTACCAAGGATGCTTCGCGAGGCTGTTGAAATCAAAAAACATCCTAATTTTAATAGAGAAGATGGTTGGAATGTATCACCAGCTTGGGATCCAGTAATAAAAATAGTCAAACCCAAGAAGAAGCAAACCACAGCTAGACTTCATGATACTTTGAGCTCATTCTGCGTAAATAGAAACACCAATGATTAAATTATGTTCGGGTACTTTGAAATAACTACACTGGAACATTGAGACAACTGCCATCTTAGTCTCCCCGTGACCATGGCTGCTGAAAAGCAACCGAAACGTCGGGGAAAGTGTAAAATAAAAATAAATTAAATCTAAATAGTTTAATAATAATTTAATTAGCTTAAAAATTAGTAAAGTTTAATAGTAGTAGTAGTGTAACAATTTTCAAAATTTTGTAATAAAGTGTCAAATAAACAACGCGATAAAATCCGTATATAGCAGTTTAATTTCAATAATAATATCAGCCATGTATTGAATTGTCCCACTGCTGAGCACGGGCCTCGTCTCAGTGTGAGAAGGGTTAGGCGATAGCCTACCACACTGGCCCAATGTGTTTGTAGAAATCACTCATATCTGAGAACATTATTGAGAACTCATACAGATTTACTGACAATGTTCTCCTTCGCCGTAAAAGCGACCGATAATTGACTATTTAATACGCACATAACTTCGACAAGTCAGAGATGCGCGCCTTGGGAACGGTCGGACCAACGATTTCCCTCTAGGCTATAGTTATTCGTTTACCAACAATTAGTTATAGAATTATTTAGTTACTACTTCCAGACAATATTCATTCTCCAACAAATACAGATGACTAAAAATACCATATATAACGAGTCATCGATATGCTGTATATTATAACTAAATATGACAAGTGATAAATAGCCTACATACGTAGAACAACAGCTGTTACTTGAACATGTAGGCAGAGACTACGCATTATCATTACTTTTTCCTTTATTCACAATAGAAGATTGTAACGTGGTACATTTGGCGTAGTTTCGCCTTCTGTGAATAATTTCTGTTTCGTGGAGGACTTCACAAACATTCAAACAACAGACACAAAGAACTCCCAGACTCGGAACAACCATTTGTGGATTACGCAAATTTTTGTCCCGTGTGGGGATCGAACCCACTACACTTGGTGCAGCAGCAGTGGCTAAGCGGCCACTTAAATCACTACCCCTCCGTGCTGTCAGTATTATTTCACAGGAAGGGTAAATGCTAGTATTAAAAATAATGTACAAAGACGACCTCCATTCAATAATGATTTGCATTAGATTGTTAAAAAGGAGAATCGTACATATTTCTGCCACTCAAAGGCTCCTACATCTAATAGCCTAAGGTTTTTTATTCGGAGCACAGAATGTAAACACTCTTTTCTTCCTTATTGAGGAAAATACGCAGACAAGTCCCACCTTTACAATATTTATTTAAATATTTATGGTATTCCCTTAAGAAAATTTGATATTGTTTCCAAAAATATGTTGATATTTTTGTTCATTTTTTTGGGTCAATGGCAGAACGAAAATAATTTTTTACATATATACATACATATGTACATAGTTAGCAACAGTTTTACGCCAGTGCGCTAGGAGATCTTTAATGGCATATCTTACTTTCCTCAACTGGTATATTTTTTATTTTGTAATTACGATGAAAGTCTGGGCTTTTATCAGCTGTGATATGAGTTACTATCTATATATGTAATATTATAAATATAAAAGTTAGATAATATGTTTAAATGTTTGTTTCTTAATCACGCGTAAACTGCTAAACTGATTAGGGTTATACTTTGCACTCAGATAGACCATAAACTGGATTAATACATTGGATATATTTTATCCCGATTGTGTGCATATTAACTTTTAATCGTTAGTTAGTTAGTTAGTCGTCGCATGATTGATTAAAAGATAAACATGCATGATCGCGTTTATACCCGTTACATAATATGTATATATGTGTATTCTTTTAGAATTTACGCAGGCGTCAATGTGGATGCATACTAACAAGTAAAACAAACGCAATAATGTCCTCCACACCAAATTGCAGTCACTACGGCGAAGCGGAGACTGGCAAAAAAACACAATGCATTATTTCCTAACTGATGATGAATGATCCAGTAGGACGCCAATCTGACACGACCGTAGATTTCAGGCGTAGAACTAAAGGCTTTACTTACTTTCCGAGGCACGGAGCTATTTTTTTTTAAATACGTCGTCCGCCCTAGATTTGATTCTTGTGTCGCGAGGGACTTTACAAACATTTAAACAACGGATACAAAGAACATCCAGCTTCGGCACAATCAATTCTGGATCACACAAATTTTTGTCCAATGTGGGATTTGAAACCATAATACTCAGCGCAGTGGCAGTGTCAAGACGACCATTTAGACCACTACGCCATCCGTGCAGTCGTGTCTAACATCACTAACTTCCTAACGCCTGCTATTGAAATTTTTAGCAAAATCTCAATAACTTTTTGTTAGCCCGACCCGGAATCCGAGACCTCATGCACAGAAGTCGCATTCACTACCGCTGCGTCACCGAGGCAGTCAAAGGCAATATTACGTCATCAAAGTGAAACGTTGTTAAAATATCAAACGCAGACATCAGGCATTAACGACGGCACTTCGCTGGACAACTCCTAAAATTTAAAGTCATGGCCTTGCGAGTCAAGGAATTTTCTTTTGAACATTCTTTTTATGGCCTGTAAAACCAACGTTTAGGTTTATGACGTCGTTTGGCCTGGGATCTGACCGAGATTTATTTGTTTAAACTTAGTGCATACTATATTGCATAGAGATGTTTTCGTCTAGGTTTTAAAAGGTTGTGGATTTTCTTTTTATTGCATTAGAAAGCACAAGAAATCTACTTAATAGGAAAATAATAGCGCCTCTTTTGGGAAAAAGCGTTTTGGGTAACATAACATGCATGAACAACCTCAGGTACTTTTCTTCTATTCAACTAATGTGGCAAACATGCATACGGCCCACCTAATGGTAAGTGCTCATCGTAGCCTATGGACGACTGCAACACCAGAGGGCATCACTTGCGCGTTGCCGACCCTTTAGGCAAAGAGGAAGGGGCAAGGCGAAGGAGCGGGAAGAGAGCAAGAGGGTGATGGGGCCTCCGGCACTGACACTCACCGAACGAAACACAACTGTTGAAATACTGCTATTTCACGTCGATATTCTGTTAGAGGGTAGTCCTTCCCCAGTCGAGCTGGCCCATTCATGCTGAAATCAGCAGGCTCTACCACTCAAAAAAACTCTTCTCACAAGATCAACTATAGATCTCAACCTAACAACTAACATAAATATAAATTTAATAAGTTTACTGAATTTACATTTATGTTAGTCTAATCTGATTAAGAATCATTGAGGTCACAAAGTAACATTTATGAAACATTAAAGTTGATATTACGTTTGACGTTCATAAGTGTTACTTTTTGGCCTATATGATTTAAAATATTTATTTTATCTTGACTCAACCATAGGAAAATCATTCTTTTATTTTTGTAGGAAATTTGGATGTGGTATATTCCGCAGTTGTCAATTATTTGCTGATAATTCAATGAGAAATACCACTCTTTTCCAGAAAACCAGCATAAGGGTAGTAGTAATTAAGTTGCTACGTTTCGTTAGACAAGTATTAGCTTTTGAAAGTCACTTCCCTTCTGTTATTTTCTTTTCAACCCATCTTTAATTTCTTTTCCCGGAGTCAGCAACATGCAAGTGATACCGCTGCTATTTCAAGCTATTAGACCGTTTAATATTATGCTTGTTGGTACCTTTATAGTTAAATAGCAAATGTTCATGTCTTAAACGTAGAATAGATCTTGCTGTGTATTTTTGGTTGATTTCGGACAGCTGAAACTTTATTTTGAGGAGAGTTATAGAAATAGATTGGTGCTACTATTGACACTCATGTTTTCTATAGAATTTCAGTTTTAAAATTGGGCTAAGTAGAGTTCGTTCCTAATCTTAAATCTAATAATCCTACTAAAATTCATAAATTGGAAAGTTTGAGAATGCATATGTATGTTTATTCCTTAACCACGCTTTACCAGGACCTTTACTTGAACGTATCTGGATAAAATTGGCTCACAGTATAGACCATAGCTTGGATGCTTTTGCCTCGGCGTGGGTTACAGTGGGATTCACAGGAGCGAAACCTAAGAAGAAACTAGTACTTTCACATTTATATAACTTTGAGAAAACCGCATTCGCAGTAAAGTGCATTCATATGCCACAGGGATCGTACAAAATTGTTAAAAAATTATGAGTACTTAGGCTTGATACAATTATCTGAAGTTAGCACTAGCTTTTGTCACCTTTAGCATTTGACATTCAATTACTAAAACCTGTTCACATCTTGCTCATATCTTCCTGATATATTATTTTTCTGCTGGAAAATTTTCCTTTTGATTTCTAACTCTTTACGGATTAAGTAAAAATCCGTTTTTGTATGATGATCCAAGAATAGCATACGTTCACAAGTTATAATAAGCACCACTTACCATTGGTACTATCACGTAAGTTAGTAGTGTAAAAAACTAGCTATCGCTTGAACGTAATCGAGTTAGTAACTAAAATATCTTTCGAGTTTCCTCTAGTAGGGGTCTTCTTTATTTGGGACGACGGTAGCATTCAAATCGCTTGCCTACATCGAGTTTGCTCTGCGAGTTCTCCGTGGAAAGTAGAAATGTAAGCGGAAAGGCATCCGGATGTCGCATAGATGGCATACTTAGTGCACGTTATAGGGATTCCGTGACGTAATGGCAACAGAGATGAGGTGCTTTCTCATTATTAAGATTCCATGCTCGTAGGTTGCTTCTTAGCCTTAATATACAATTTTTATTCCGCTCAGCTGATAGACTAGAATCTGGTTCGCTTGATGATAAACTGTTGTTGTAGCTTATATAAAAATTGTATATAGGACCGAAGACAGTAGTTCAAAACCTTACGTTACATATACACGTAAGACAAGCTTTTGCCTGCGGTTTTGCATGGAAATGGTTATTTTTCTGGGAAAAAGCTACCCTATGTCTTTTTCTGTACCCCTAACAGCATGTATGTGAAATTTTATGACGATCCTTTTGAGGACCACACGTGCTGGTCTTCGTAACCACGGATGGACGGTTAGCGCGATCCCGTCTCGCAGCAAAAGATTCAAAATTTCTTATGCCGTACCATACAACTTTGGAATGGTCTTCCAGCACATGTGTTTCCTCCCTTCTATGACATTGGGTCCTTCAAACGTAGTATGAAGAAGCATCTGGTCAGACCGGCTTGACACTGGTGACGGCTAGAAGACATCTATCTTCACCTCGTCGCCACTGTCTCTGGACTGAAATTGTACTTTCTATCAAGTCCGTAACGATCACGTTGTCGTGACATTAAATAACAAAAAAAAACAGCTAATAAAACGATCGGTCGTGTAGTTAAGGCATGAAAGCAAATAAATAAAGTCCCATTCGCATTTATAATATTAGTTAGGATATTTAGGATGCCTGTGTGTACATCCCAGAAAAGAAAACAGAGTATTACAAAATAAGAGTTACATTTCACCAGCTGCCGTTAAAGTGTAACGTTAGAGTAAACCTACTGCTATCAGATTCTACAATGCTACTGATTTCTTGCCTAATTAAGATAACTCCCGCAACAGGAACAAATCCTATGTCGAGGCAGAAGTGTGCATAGGCTTGCCTTTTAGTGCCATAGTTTTTCAGCATACATTTGCGCTGATATTTACAGCCGAATGTATGGATACAGTTTCAATTCTAGGGTCGAACAAAGTATTGTCACATATATACGTTATCACATAAGTTAAATGCATGACAGAAACTGTAACACATGCACGCTAGCACTCTCTCTCACACACACACACACCAATTTTATTTCTAATTAAAAATGTGCATATGTAGTTTAAGTACCTACATGTCATAATAACTTAAGACTTGTGCAGGAGGTGGGAGCCTGGTGATCTATAACACAGGTTTTTACTTACTATAGACACCAGCCTCTCACAAAGGAAGGAGAATTTTTAACATGTATTGTATGTATTAGATAACTACTTACGTTTGTAAATATTTAGTATTATAATTATTTGTGTTTTTGTAATTTTGTTAATTATGTTATCTTTTTTAGTACATTTGTAAATATAACTTACGTTTGTAAAAGAGAAAATAAATCTCTTTATTATTATTATTATTATACAAGGTATTAATAATATCCAGTTATAATAATTATTGTCTTTTTTTCATCAGAAAATTTCCAGTAATAGCATGTTGACCCTCTATTACTCGTTGTATGTATGTATCTTATGTGGGGGCCAGTCAGTGCACACCGGCGAGATTTCGACCCAGTGGGATCTTTTTTGTCGACACTCTCCCAATAACGACTGCCATAGATGTTCATGGCAGCCGGGACCGACGGCTTAACGTGCTCTTCGAGGCACGGAGCAGGCGATAATTGTCAATCAATACGCACATAATTGCGAAAAGTCATAACTTCCGAAAGTCAGAGGTACGCGACGTGGGTTCGAACCCGAAACCCTCTGCATTGCAGTCTGTTGGTCTCCCCACTGAGCTATCGCTGCTCTTTCTATTACTAGATACTTCAAACACATTATTATCTGACTGCAAGGAAGGCCTAGTGTTTTAAGTGCCTTGCCATTAACCACTAAGCCGGGTATTATGCATTCGACCCCCAGATGAAATAAACATCGGTATGATACACAAATAATTGTTTCAATGTTGAATGTTTTTTGTGACTTTGTGGCTGTTGTTTCAAGATATGTAAAGTGACAAAAGACTACCCAGAACAGAAAAAACTTAAAAATAGAGTTTATACAAACGTTACTGTACTTATGTAAAAATGCTGATCGAATGATATGTGATACAGCATCGATAACACACTTCTCGAACTCGTAACATAATACCTAGGTATCCAAGTATCGTCAAGTGTAGATTTATATTCAAGACGAACAGTGGACGCGAGTGAAACACAAATTTACTACGTGATAAATATGATAATATCTTTGGAACTGCCTTTGATATTACAGTATGATGACTATACGGTGTGCGCAGTGATTTAAGTGGCTACTTGCTTACCAATGTGCCTGGTTTGTGGGGTTTGACAAAATTTCGCAAATTAACTCCACTAAGTTAATTTAAGAAAAGTTTGTTCTTAGCAAGACAAGCCGTCTGCCGTCCTATGAATAATTCTTGTATCGCGGGAGGCTTTACAAACATTGAACCGGTTTAGGTGATCGTTTTGTTACTGCCACTTCCCCGAGTGTTGTGGGTTCGAATTCTACGCATGAAAAGAGTTTGTGTGATCCAAATGTTGTTCGAAGTCTGGGTGTTATTTGTGTCCAGGGTTTGAACTATTCTTATTATTATTATTTTCAGCCTAGCCCAGCCTACTTTGCACCAGTCTCTCTTGTAGCTAATAGGATTGAATGTTCGTAAAATTACCCACGGCCCAATTATTATAACTAGAATGGGAAGTGTCTTAAAAAATACCATTAGCGGCGATTACCATTTATCATCAATAGCAGCGATAGCTCAGTGGGGAGACCAATAGACTGCAATGCAGAGGGTCTCGGGTTCGAACCCACGTCACGCACCTCCGTCTTTCGGAAGTTATATGACTTTTCGAAATTATGTGCGTATTGATTGACAATTATCGCCTGCTCCGTGCCTCGGAAAGCACGTTAAGCCGTTGGTCCCGGCTGCCATGAACATCTATGGCAGTCGTTATTGGGAAAGTCAGTACCCTCTAATATCCTGTCACTGGTCTAGCCTTAGGGTATCGTTAGCTTTCGTGTTGCGGAGGTCCGGTGGCAGCCGCTCCGTGTAAAAACTGATATCCAGTCAAATCCGGTTAGACCAGAAAAGCCGACCCCAAGTGACTTGGGAATAATAAAGGCTAAGAGAGAAGAAAGACCATTTATCATCAGTAGACCGCATATTTGCCTGTCAAAATCGCCAATAAAAACAAATGATTGTGTCATCTAGAATATTCGATCTTAATCCAATCACAAATCGATATTCGAATACGAGGCCGTACATTTTTTGAATTATTCTACAATTGCGTATCGCCTTCCTTAAATTCAAACCAAAGAGACATTTTATTCTACTGAGTAACTCACAAAACTCTAAAGGTAATTTATTACGTTAATTCTGTGACCTAGAGTTAATACAGACAAAGTACTTCTTGTTTATCCGATGTGTAGATAAGAGTGTAATTAAACCGTATTTGTGGCTAATTATATAAAGGCTGTGTTATAATTAAGCTTTTTGCAACTACTGCGAATTTGGGTAGACAAAACAAATAGCTAAAATTAGAGTGGAAATATATTTGTTTTATGTTAATCTGCTTATTTATACAATGTAGGTGTTATTAACATAAAGTTGGTCTCATGGGACGACGGTTTGTAGGTTTAATCCCACATGCAATGACACTGTGACACCTGTGTAGTTTTAGCAGCGGCGACCATGAAATGACGACTGACGACCTCGATGGCGTAGTGGTTAGTGTAACCGACTGCCACGCCTGAGGTCGCGGGTTCGATTCCCGCACAAGTCAAACATTTGTGTGCATGAACATGGATGTTTGTCTTGGTCTGGGTGTTTATATGTATAATATGTATGTATTTACAAAAAAAAAAAGTATATGTATCGTTTATCCATTCTCTAGTACCCATAGTACAAGCTCTGCTTAGTTTGGGCTAGATGGTGTTGTGTGTATGTGATAGAATATTATTATTATTATTAATGGAAACTGGGAAAAGTTAAACTGTCTTGGCCTCAGCGACAAATTTAATCATAAGTATTTTTGGCTTACCCTATCGTATGTTTATATATTATCGTAATACCGAGATATGACCTTTACCAGAAACAAATCCATTCGTAGACGGTAAACAATCAGTTTTAAGCGTTAAGGTTAGTAAAATAAGGTTTAAAGTGGCGCGCACTTGGTGGCGCACAAATGTAGCGGCTCGTATGGAGGTCTCTGTCAGGGCAGGTTAATGATGGTGTCACCATCCTTGCAGTCATAAATACTTGTAATTTTTGAGACCATTTAAACCACTAGGTTTATATCCGTTAGCCTGTGGTAGTTAGTTACTAACACGATTATATCCCGCTGTCTAATATTTATATTAAATATGTGTAAAAATTATGAATGTCTATAAATATTTGCCAGGGATATCACCAATCCAATTTATAAAAAATGTATTTAAGAAGACATACGTATGTGAGCCTTGACAACTTTTTCTTACTGAGTAAAACGCAGTGACAGTTTTTTTACTCTTACGCTAGTTTTCTCAATTAAATACTTACCCAAATTATATAATTGGCTACGGCGTGGTGTTCTTATCTGTGTTTGCTGCGAAATTCTATTCATCTCACTTTCAAACTCACATCTGAGTTAGCTGCTATAACTACTCAGTTATTACGTAGTCTCCTTACATATATATATATCCCCAAAGTAGAAGAAATACATAAGATATTACAAAACATCCTCCATTCGCCGGCTATAGTTATAGAACCTCGTAATCGAGAGTAAACCCAAAGCCATGTACAGTCCCAGGCTGCTGCTGAGAAAGTATTTACAGTAAAACCCACCAACACTGCCTGATAGAGCAATCGAACCCGAAACTTTACGCACAGCAATGGCATTTTTAACTATGGCAACTTCAAAGCAAAAATAAATTCTGAAAGGACAATTTTCTCCGACAGAAATGCAATAATACCTAAAATATTACGCTCGAAAGAAGCTTAAAACTTATAAGTCTGAAATATGCTTTTGAAATATATTCTTGAGATCCAGAAGCGGGCAGTTCAATTCTTTGTATTGACGTAACTCGGCGTGGCGTATGCTAATATTGTTTATTCAGAAATCGACTTGACACTGATAAGTCGCTCAAGTTTTGAATGTGAATAATGTATTTTCCATTTTGCTTGGACGTGACTGTGTTGCCAGTATTTGTAATATGAATATTTTTGTATTATGGCTATCTTGGGTGGCGCTGCTGTCTATTTTGCATGAGGTGTCGGATTCGATTTCTGGATTAGGCAAAGTGATATTGTAATCGTCTGTAAGAAATTCTCAATAGGAGCTTAGTATTAGGAAGTTGACTGTTAAAGCCGTTGGTTCCGCGCCGAAACTATCTGTTAACAGATTGCCGTCCTATTGGACTATATAAGTGAGATATATATAGATAGATAGCGTAGTTCTATATATAGATAGATAGCGTAGTTGTATTTGCGCACAGTAATATATCTAGCGCAGATAGCTAATCTTCATTAAGAATCAACATTATAGAAATGTAGTCGGACATTATTATTTGACAAAATTTTGTGACGATCGGTCGAGTAGTTAAGGCATGAAAGCGTAATAAACAAACAAAGTCATATTCGCTTTTATATCTAATATTTGCTAGAATCTTGGCAACTCGAAAATTGTATCACCGAATTTCAAGCCAGTTCCAATCAAGCTCGCATAGACAAAACTTCGCTCAGCTAATACTGATCAGTCCTAGTTTCAGATTTATTGACGAACCCCTCCCTTTGAGCGAGATTTAGTGATCATTCGAATGTAGTTCGTGGTTTGTGCTTAAAACATTTTATTTAGATTTCATGATGAGGATTACTAGAAGGATTTGAGAGAATCTAACAAAGATGTAATTATATAGACTCTTGTTTGAAGGGGTAGGCAGAGGTGTATACAGGCGAAGATTTGTTTTCAACGACTTATTTATACACTTGCGAGATTTCGATTGCCTCTATATTTCATAATTATAACAATTTTCTTTTTATCTTTAGTAATAGTTCAAAGATAGTTGACTTAATCATAGTCAAAAAGTTAGAATAGAAAGATAAAGACAAGAAATTTCATTGAAGTGATTCAATGAAATTTCTTATCTTTATCTTTCCCTAATAATCGTGTAGCAAGTATAATGTATCACACGTCTAACTTGTCTTCACTTTCGAGACTTTACAGACACTTTCAAGCCAGTTAACCAGAGTTGCCTTCACAACTTGATAGTGGAAGAAAACTTCAAGAAACAAGGTTATAAAATTCACTTTGCTTCGTTCTTTACACCGGCTTAAGGCTCTGTTATTCAGAGCTTTAGTTTCTGCTCGTGGCTTCGCCTGTTTTTATCGATCGGAAGGTGTACCGGGATAAATAGTATATGTGTTACACCAGGATATGGTCTATCTGTGTGCCAAGTTTCATCGAAATCAGTTCAACGGTTTACGTGTAATTGAGTGACAAACATCCACACATAACAAATGTTCACATTTGTAATATAAAATAGCTCATGGCATAGTGGTTTAAGTTGTGAGTTCGCATCCCACACAGAAGAAAATTTAGGTAACCCACAAATAGCTGAGCCGACTGATAATCTTTGTGTCCGTTGTTTTAATGTTTGTAAAGTCCCCCGCGACACAGAATTAAATTAAGGGCGATAAATGTGTTTCTTTTTTAAAATTTACCAGTCGTCGGCCTCTATGGCGTAGTGGTTAGTGTAACCGACTGCCACGCCTAAGGTCGCGGGTTCGATTCCCGCACAAGTCAAACATTTGTGTGCATGAACATGGATGTTTGTCTTGATCTGGGTATTTCTATGTATAATATAAATGTATTTACAAAAAAAAGTATGTATATGTATGTTTATCCATTGTCTAGTATCCATAGTACAAGCTCTGCTTAGTTTGGGCTAGATGGTGTTGTGTGTATGTGATAGAATATTATATTATATTATTATTATTATTTTCAATCCATGTAAAACTATATAATTGTACCATTACCAAGGAGACAAAAGTTTATGTTAGTTAACCATTTGTTTGAATTAAAACAATTTTTTATGGAGCTCTTATAATTATAATGTAATGTAAAAAGTTGTGTCTAATAATTATATTTAATATAGGTAAATTTTACTTAAAACGAGTACCCCAACTACTGATTATAAAATAGCATGTAAGATAATGATAATGTAATATATATTTTACATAATTGCTTATGAGATACAATAGAGAAAAAAAGACATAAATTCGACAAAATGCCGAGAGCCTCCTCTTGAGTATTCAAGATCCTACTCGAAAAATCCTTTTACGCTGAATTTTATATGACATACAAAAGTAAACAGGCTTCAAATTACAGCCAGTCGAATCAGAACTCGCTTATTTACTTTCTCGAAGCCTAACCTAACCGTTTTAAAAGCGAGAGTATGGCATTGAATGTCGGAGTAAAAATGTACCGAAAATTCATTGCTGAAACGTCACAAAATATCTCTCTCTTTTAAGGAAAATAGCGGTATATTCACAATTGCCACGAACAGCATTACAGTTCCCAGTCTGAACTGGAAATAGGTCAAATAGAATAGAATTACGTGAAGTCTATATTAAAATGTAACACTGTTTTATTTTCTCGGTTTATATTTCGACTGAACCAATTGTTCAATTTTCGGGAGGTTTATTTTGAGGAGACCGAATTGCTAAGTCAGAGAATTTACGCGTGAATTCACGGTGGTGCTGAGTTTTGGGATTGTGTTTTAGAAGGAAATTATCGCTTGCTTTAACTGGGATTCATGGCTGCTTCATTGGCCTGTGTGGTTTAAGGCTTTAGAGTGTGTATAAACGTAGACTGCGCACATTACTCCGCCGCAAATGCACTATGTGTCAGTTTGGTGCACCACAGAAAGGTCATAACTTCTGCTCATGTTGATGTTAAAAATCATTTATTTATTTATACACCACCTTGGGAGTATATACAGGGTGTCCCAAAAATCAACGTCAAGCCGAAAACGGATGACGGGCCAAGGGATGGTGGTTCTCAAAAAAATATGAAAAAAAAATTTTTTGCTGCACTCTAAAAATTATAGCCATTTAAAAAAAAATGAGAAAATTAACACCTTGTTATGATTTTTCAAGTACTATGACTACAAAATGTTTACTTAGCTTAATTATTTTAGTGAGGATTTGTTACTGAATAATGCTAGTATACATTACAATTCAAAATTTGAACACAACTATCTTCATTTCAGAGGAAATATCCCTAATATGCCCAAACATGTACTCAAAATTATTACATTATTCAACTTTAAATGGCCGTGCTGAAAAAAAAATGTACTACGCCATTTCAGCACGTGGCATCAAAAGATGGCGCATTTAATGGGCTTTCTAAAATGCTATAACACTTACTACATTTTATCCTAATTATGGATTTTTTTTCTAAAACAACTTGGATTTATGCTTCTAATGCGATGCATATTTTATTTAAAGCTTACTTAAATTAAAGTAAGACAGTACAAGTTTGGGTGAAACAGATTAGGACGCCACTTCAACGTGTGAGAGTGAAAGAGATAGCAAGCCTGAGCATCATCAACAGCACGAGTTAGAGTGAAACGGAGAGAGACGCCACTTCAACGTGTTAGTGAGAGTGTGAGTGAAAGAGATAGCAAGCCTTAGCATCATCTACGGCATGAGTTAGAATGAGACGGATAGAGACGCCACGAGTGAAAAAGATAGCAAGACCGGATCATCTGCGCACGAACTGCAATACTTCAGTACGTTACGTTATTTCGTTTACTGCGCATCGTTCTGTATTCCTTCGTGTCGTTTTCGTACTTACTAACTTTGGCTTTGCTTATTGGACTTGATTACGTGCTACTTGGATTTGATTTGTGATTTGACCGTTTGTGACTAACTTGGCTTTCTTTTGGACTATCGTCATCGCTGACCGTGTAATTGTGTGTATTCTATGATCGCCACCATGCCGCTTCGATACACAGCACAGGAGTATGCAAACATGCATCTCATTTATGGAGAGTGCAGGTGCAACGCTAATGCTGCAGCTCGACTCTATCGTGAGAGATACCCCAATTCTGAGCGTCATCCGGATCATAGAGTATTTATTAATCTGCACCGATCACTCTCAGAAGGCCGATTTCCTAATCAAATGTTCAGTACAGGAAGATCCAGCATTCCATACGAGGAAGAAGTTTTAGCAGCAGTCGCAGAAGACACGAGTGTCTCAGTACGTGGACTTGAGACAAGCATAGGAGTGCCGAAGAGTACAGCACACCGGATTTTGCAGCAAAACCAGCTCCACCCGTACCATGTGCAACGAGTTCAATCTTTATCACCTCAAGATTATCCTGCAAGGGTTGCGTTTTGTGAAACGATGTTACAAAGACACCGAGAAGACCCCCACTTCCTGGATAAAGTACTCTGGACGGATGAGTCAACTTTTAAGAAAGATGGCTACTTAAATCTACATAATGTGCATGAGTGGCACGTGGAAAACCCACATTTAATGCGAGAAGATCGGTCACAATATCGCTTCAAAGTAAACATGTGGACCGGTATTCTGAACGGTAGAATTATTGGACCTTTCGAACTCCCAGACACCTTAACCAGTGAGGCTTACTTAGACTTTTTACAAAATCATCTACCAGATTTATTGGAAGACGTGCCACTCAACATTTACGTAGGTATGTGGCTCCAACAAGATGGCTGCCCTGCGCACTATGCTCGCTCAGTAAGGGAATTTCTTAACCAAGTATATCCGGATAGGTGGATCGGTCGGTCTGGTACGATCTCGTGGCCGGCCCGATCACCAGACTTAAACCCCATTGATTTCTTTTACTGGGGAGCAGTGAAGGATCAAGTTTACTCTAAGCCTATCGCAAACGTAGAGGAACTGCGCCAAAGAATTGCGGGGGCCGCTGAATACATCAATTCAAGAAGTTTTGCTCGTAAAATAAAGCGTTCGTTTTTAAAGAGATGTAGGGCATGCATTGAAGCTGAAGGCAAACAATTTGAATATTTATTGTAACAAAATAAAATGAACTGTTGATTTGAATGGTTGAATTTTTATTTCAAATTGAACACATAATGATTCACAATGACCAAAGGAATCTAATATGGTTTATCAATAAATTAGGTATTTGCCCTATTCACAGTAGCTTCGCAAAACAGTGTCACTAGTAGTTTTTACCTGACTGCCATAAAAGAGGGTTATGTATAACACTAATTTGTTTCTTAGAGGGAAACTAGATGTCATTACCAACATTTTTGAGTAAAACAAAAAAGGTTAGACCCGAGTTGTTTTAGAAAAAAAATCCATAATTAGGATAAAATGTAGTAAGTGTTATAGCATTTTAGAAAGCCCATTAAATGCGCCATCTTTTGATGCCACGTGCTGAAATGGTGTAGTACATTTTTTTTTCAGCACGGCCATTTAAAGTTGAATAATGTAATAATTTTGAGTACATGTTTGGGCATATTAGGGATATTTCCTCTGAAATGAAGATAGTTGTGTTCAAATTTTGAATTGTAATGTATACTAGCATTATTCAGTAACAAATCCTCACTAAAATAATTAAGCTAAGTAAACATTTTGTAGTCATAGTACTTGAAAAATCATAACAAGGTGTTAATTTTCTCATTTTTTTTTAAATGGCTATAGTTTTTAGAGTGCAGCAAAAAATTTTTTTTTCCTATTTTTTTGAGAACCACCATCCCTTGGCCCGTCATCCGTTTTCGGCTTGACGTTGATTTTTGGGACACCCTGTATATACATACATAGTGTCACGCCTCTATCACCGAAGGTGTAAGCAAAGATTGATTAAATCTTCATTTCGCCAACTATGATCTTAGCCTTCGTAATATGCGGCGCGCCTATTGCTGTATACTGGGCATGGTTCCAATCTCCATACTGAGAAATGTTTGATAAAAGACCTTACAATACTTTGCTTAACCCGCGCATCAAACTCTCATGCACAGCAATCCTATTTACTACCACTGCAGGACCGAGGTAATTGGATAGGATAAAAAAACTATTAAACAATCTTCATCATTATGTAAATACTAAGCAAGAGCGATTTCTTGAACAAAGAAAACATCTTAAGCTACTACAGATTTAATTAAAAACATAATTAGCAATTAGCACAAAGTTTGCAGCAGAATAATTACTATGGATAATTAGAGCAGCAATAGCTCAGTGGGGAGACCAACAGACTGCAATGCAGAGGGTCTCGGGTTCGAACCCACGTCGCACACCTCTTACTTTCGGAAGTAATATAACTTTTCGAAATTATGTGCGTATTGATTGAAAATTATCGCCTGCTCCGTGCCTCGGAGAGCACGTTAAGCCGTCGATCCCGGCTGCCATGAACGTCTATGTAATGGCAGTCGTTATTGGGAGAGTGTCGACACAAAAGATCCCACTGAGTCGAAGTGTCGCCGGTCTGCACTGACTGGCCCCCAGATAAGATAAGATGGATAATTAGGACAGTAGTCTTCTCAAGCCTTTCGTTTTAAATCAGTTGTGAGTTTGTTAATATTTATTTCAGTAATAATTACTAGATGTTAGTAAACTAGTTTCGCTTGTAATTTGAAGTTACTGTTGTAGATTTAAATTAAACTACTTAAAATGGACTTTATTTATGGTTTATTTTGTTTTTGAGGTTTTATAATTACATGTATACAGTGTGCAACAGAAAGGTGTGATCATATTTTAGGACCGTAACTTAAATCTGAAAACATAAACATTGTTTTCTATACGCGGATCAAAAATAATTCTTCTAAATTTCATGACAATTTCAAACATCAGCTGACAACGCTGTTTCCTACGCACACATTAACATACAGTGTCCCTACACTATAATATAAATCATTAAAATAAACGCGTTACATGACTATTAAAACTGCACCTGGGCATTGATATGTTCACGGAAGCCACCGAGCTAGATATTATTGTTGTGTAAGTGTCGATTAGAATGTGCAGATATTGATAAGTCCATAAAAAATAAAATGTCTTAGTGAAAATAATGTATACAGTTTTTTATCGCGGTTTTCCATTGTACAGGCTCCATATTATGTGACGCTTATATTTGATCACGTCTTTCTGTTATACGTATATAAATACACCTTCGCCTTTCAAATGTGAGTTCGAAACCCTGCCATGGCTACGTCGTACGATGTCTTACGTATGTGGTATTGAGATGCTACTCAATTTAGTTTGTTAACTCTAGTCACGATTTGTGTCTACCTCTCTAGGTACCTAGCAGGACGTGTCCAGCCGAGTTCTACTTTATCCTGGCGGATTGTTAATAATATCAGCCTTGTATTAAACTGTCCAACTGCTGGGCACATGTCTCTTCTTATTGTAAGAAGGGGTAAGGGGCCATAATCTACCAAGCTGGCCTAGTGCAGGTTGGCAGACTTCGAATATCATCGAGATCATTAGGAAGAACTCTCAGACATACAGGTTTCCTCACCATGTTTTCCTTCACCATTAAAACAAGCGATAATTAACTGTTTAATACGCACATAAATTCGAAAGTCAGAGATGCGCGCCTTGGGATCAAACTCAAAACCTTTGCGTGGCAGTCCAACGGTTTTCCACTGGGTTATCGCTGCTGTATTGGATAATAACGTGGATTATTCATATAAATTATAAATAACCTCCTCTTTCTTGTAAACAACGAAGCTTCCCTCTTTATAACATTATTAAGATGTACAACCAAAATTCACCCTCACTGAACTTGCTAAAGTTTTAAACACAAATTTTGCGGGCGCGTGCTCTAAGAGAAAATTCGGCGCCATATAAAAATAAATCGCTCCTGGATAAAAATGGCTTATAACCTTCGATGAAAGCCTTCAGATCCTTTCTGTAGCTTTTTTTAGGTAGGATTTTATTCAAATTAAGGTGACGCAGCGGTAGTGAATGTGTCTGTTGTCAAAATCTATTCTCGGGTCGGCCAAATTTATTTTGGGTGTTTATGTAAAGGCATTCTTAGTAGCAGTGTAGAGTGCTTAGTAGATAGCAATAGGCTTGCCCTCAGTTACGTAGGGCTTAAAAGCATAGTTGGCGAAATAAAAGTGTAATACCCCACTCTGCTTACGCCTTCGGGGATATAGGCGTAAGACTATATATAACACAGCGATAGTGAATGCGAATGCCGTTCATTATCGATTTTAGGGTCGGGTAAAGTATTCTTAATTTTACGTAATTAAATTCTTGGTAGCAGTTCTGACTCTTAAACGAATGAAGACGAATAGGTTCAACTACTACTTTTCTTTTTTTTAAAGACACGATATTGGTATATTAATTCCTGTATGACAGCGGACTTTACAAAGACTAAAACAATGGGCACAAAGATCACCCAGTCTCAGAAAAAACATTTGTGGATCACAGTTATTTTTACCCCATGTATGATACGATCTCATAATAAAAATAGCAGCGATAGCTCAGTGGGGAGACCAACAGACTGCAATGCAGAGGGTCTCGGGTTCGAATCCACGTCGCGCACCTCTGACTATCGGAAGTTATATGACTTTTTGAAATTATGTGCGTATTGATTGACAACTATCACCTGCTCCGTGCCTCGGAGAGCACGTTAAGCCGTCGGTCCCGGCTGTCATGAACATCTATGGTAGTCGTTATTGGGAAAGTCAGTACCCTCTAATATCCTGACACTGGTCTAGCCTTAGGGTATCGTTAGCCTTCGGGTTGCGGAGGTCAGGTGGCAGCCGCTTCGTGTAAAAACTGATATCCAGTCAAACCCGGTTAGACTAGAAAAGCCGACCCCAAGTGACTTGGGAATAATAAAGGCTAAAGAGAAGAAGAAGTATGATTCGATCTCAAAACACCCGGTGTGGTGGCAGTGGAACCCAAGACATCTGCGCGGTAGCTTAAGAGTCTCCTATTGGACTGTCGCTGAATTTATTTCATCAATTATAGCTTACTGTTTTGCCTGCACGGATGGCGTAGTAGTTTAAATCGTCGCCTCGCCACTGACACTGCGCCGAGTGTTGTGAGTGGGTTCGATCCCACATAGGACAAAAAACTGTGTGATCTACGGTTGTAGTCTAGGTGTAATTTGTGACCGTTGTTTGAATATTTGTATACCCCCGACACGGGAGTTATTCCCAGTGCGGGAGTTGTCTTTTTACAAAAGAACTACTCCGAAAGCAAACTCACTACAGAACTATACAATCATTTCTCATTTTCACCATACATACATACATACAACAGCTACGTGATCATTTCCTATCCACCCAATCTGCTTAACCATTTAGATAAAACTCGTCAGTGCATTAACTCTCTGAAGTGTTAATAGGGTACTCAAATCCCGGCATTTCCTCCGAACCTGATTTTTCATTTCGGAAGTCACCCCCGTAAATCGGACCGAATCGAATTTCATGGTCCGGTATCCGCAATAACCGGGCTTAGGGGTGTCAGGTTTTATAAACAATTTTAGTTGGATTTTCTCGATTTGAGTGACAGGTATTGTATGTATATGATTTTTATTCCAAAACTTTACTTAACAGTGCTTAGATTTGTGCAGTACTATAAAGTGGACTACCTACTTAGCGCAGTGGTAGTTGCATGAGGTCTTGAGTCAGGATCGGTCGGGCCGATATAAAGTTATTGGGTTTTTCTGCCAAGAAATCTTAAAAGCAGCCTGGAATTAGGAAGCTGGCGGTCTTACGCAACCTCGTGCCTCGCGCTTACTGTAACCTATGAGTGCTTGCAATACCAGATGTATCACTAACAGGTGCTAGTTTTGCCTTTTTCTTGAGGTCTAGATAGCAGACTCCAAAAAAATGGAAAGTAAGATTTTATTTGTATGATTATCGTCTCCTTCGATTCGCTCGTTTCTGGAAAAGACTAAAAGATGCGATGAATTGGAATTTAAGGTGGATTGAAAGCAAAGAAATGCGTTAAGAAAAAGTATAAGTATGAGGCACCGACACTCTGACTTACCGGGTAAAGCAAAAGTATTACTGTTCTTAATTATATCGGTTTCCAGTTACCAGATTGTATCACACTCTCTGGACACTTAGCAACCACTAACTCTTCACCTCTTACACTGGAAAAAAACTTTCTTTTTTGTTGCTAGTGGCACACCTTACCACCGGTTATGTTAACCGGTAACCGGTTCGTAGAGACTTGGCTATATTTCTTTCCCTGTATTTACAAAAGCTATTCAACAGGAAGCACAACCACGTAGATACACAGCTATGCTAGTGACTAGCATAAAGCAAGGGAAACCAAGCACGAGCATTATTCCTTGACAGAACACAAATCTGTAAAAGAAAAAAAAGAAAACACCCAATAGCACATTACCTGGCCCAAGATTTAACCTGAAACCTCATGCATGTCACATTCATTAACTCTGCGCCACCAACCAAATCACCTCATCCACAAACATGACAATCCACCTTATCAGTAAACGACCATGCGCCACCATATTCAAAATAAAGACCCTATTACCATGACCTGATATTATCAGGTTGTCACCGGAATTTTGAATTGTATGTTCCACAGCCCTAAAGCGGTTGAATATCGGAAGGGAGGCATTCCGGCTCGAGCCTAAACAGACGGACAAATATTGGTGTTCATACAATACTCGGCTATATGGATTTAATGTTCGGTGACCGAGTTTCGCCCGGTATACACCCAGCAATGTATATCGTCTGTAACGATGATTTTTTATCGTTATGACGTTTGATCGTAAATAGGTTTAGTAACCGTATGGCAAATGCTGTTTCAATTTGTATTTCAGATTATACTGTTAATTGGCTTGTAATTGGTGTTTATCAGGTAAATTGCTGTTTATTTCCTACATCTAATTTCGTGGCAAAATGCAATGATTATTTTAGAATTCATTTATATTTCGAGAATAGACTATACCTATATATTTTCATCACTACATAACTATTATAAAATAAAGGCTCCCACCGCGTCTGTCTATTCGCGATAAACTCAAAAAGTACCGAACGGATCTTCATGCGGATTTCACCAATAGACAGAGTGATTCATGATGAAGGTTTAGGTGTATAATTTGTTAAGGTTACCCGTGCGAAGCCGGGGTGGGTCGTTAGTAAATTTTATAATATGTAAATATAGGTTAAGGTATATATCTATGGTGGACATTTAAAGAAGTTGCCACAGTTCGCCTAATCGGTGCCTATGCAGCCCAAAATAAATTAATATTATGATAATAACGTGTATATTTAATAAGAAATATCAATAATCTTTTATACAATTTGTATCTCAAGTTATATCGCTTGGTGTCTGCCCGTATTCGTTGTTTCAATTCGCCATAATTGCGTGATGGTCGATGTTTTTGTTAATAAAGGGTCAACACAAACCGTAGTGGCCTAATAACGAGCAACTATAATTTTTTTTAAATCATCGTGTATCAATAGGTATCACCACATTCAGAAAATATTGATAAAATAGTGAGTATGATACAAAGCAGCTTCAAATTCTTTATTATTTGTCGTATAGCAACATGTACATTGTGTTTTATTGTATATCTATACTATAATGACCGCTCAGTGGCGAGTAGTGCATGCGACTGTTGTACATGAGTTCTCGGATTCCAAACCCGGGTTGTGCAACGCGAAACACAAACGTCATTGGGTTGTACTGCGGAAAAAACCAATTTCGATAATTCTTTCACCATTAGAGAGCTACTTTAATCAGAGCTAGCTAGCTTTTATTACGCAACGCAGTAATCACAAGCGTGGATAAAACCGCAAGGCACATCCTTACTAATAGTAATGTTTGTTACGCTTTTACGCATTAACTACTTGACCGATCATCATGAAATTTTGCATACACATTGTCAGAGGTACAGAAAAGGACATACCTTTCATCCAGAGAAAAGGTACTCTGCCTGAGAGAAATTCTTTGATAAAATCTATAGAAACACCAATGATTAAATTATGTTCGGGTACTTTGAAATAACGACACTGGAACATTGAGACAACTACCATCTTAGTATCCCCGTGACCATGGCTGCTGAAAAGCAACCGAAACGTCGGGGAAAGTGTAAACTTAAATATAAATAGTTTTAATAATTTAATTAGCTTAAAAATTTATGTTTCGTCTAAATTAAGGTATGGTCTGATAATTTGGGGCAATTCAGTTGAGGTTAATAAGGCGTTCGTAGTGCAAAAAAAGTGTATCCGAGCATTATTCGGTTTACAACAGACTGAAAGTTGTAAGGATTATTTTAAGAAATATAATATTTTACCACTACCTAGCTTGTATCTGTACGAAATTTGTGTTTTTGTGCGCAAACATCCAGAATTGTTCTGTAAACATAACGAAACTGTGACAAGACCAGGTAGACATACTCACAAACTTCTCATACCCAAACAAAGAGTCAATGTATTTAGTGACAATGTATACTGTAAGGCGATACATATTTATAACAAGCTACCAAATAGTTTTAAGACAATTGACAGTATTAATGTTTTTAAAAGAAATTTATTTGGATTACTATTAAATAAATGTTTTTATTCGGTAAAGGAATTTTTAGACGACAAAGAACTGTGACATGCATGTCTTTATTGATTTTATATATTTTGTAATTGACAATCAACATGCGTATGCCAAACAATGGCAGATTATGGATTGAAACTATGTGTAACAATTTGTAAGAGCTCTGTATACCCATATTCTGACGAATAAATGATTACTTACTTACTTACTTACTAAAGTTTAATAGTATCTAGTAGTAGTGTAACAGTTTCAAAATTATGTAATAAAATGTAAAATAAATAATGCGATAAAATCCGTATATAGTAGTTTAATTTGAATGAATAACATTCGCGTAAACAGAAGACAATATTATGAAAATCTACATTCTTCACCGCTCGACGCGAGCAAAGCCACGGGCAAATCCGTATATAGTAGTTTAATTTCAATGAATAACATTCGCGTAAACAGAAGACAATATTATGAAAATCTACATTCTTCACCGTTCGACGCGAGCAAAGCCACGGGCAAAAACTAGTAAAGTATAAATCCGATAAAAATCCTTCATTGTATCTGACAAGCTATTGTGTCGTACTTGATATAGGTGCCTAAATAATGAGAATTCTCGTCAAAAATATCCACCATATTCTGCTCGGCTCTTTATTAAACAATTGAGCGCCTCTTCACAATGTTAGAACATCGGTCGGTATTTAAAAAAGTACAATACATGTCAAAGCTTTTGTGCGAGACATAGACGATTTGAGCATTTTGCGCAATATTTTGTTAATTAACTTTACGGAACAATGTGCCTGAAAGAATAGAGAAGTTATGTTGAAAATTGGTTTATTTGAAATTTTTCAACCTATTGAGTCGCAACGGCATACCGGTGGTATTACCACCAAATTAAATGTTAATAATAATATCACGTTGGCACGGTCCTCTTCTCAGTGTGGGAAGAGCTAGGTCATAATCCACCACGCTGACCGAATGTGAGTTGGCAGACTTCACATATCTTTGCTAACATTATGGAGAACTATTAGGTATGCAGATTTCCTTACAATGTTTTCCTTCGCCGTTAAAGCGAGCGATATTTAACTACACATACACACAAAACTTCGAAAAGTCATAAATACGTTGCGTAACTCCTGCGTGGCAATCAAAGTGAAAAATCTTTATCGTTACTTCATGAAAATGTGTAGACACTTCTTGAACGCGTCAGGTAACTAATATATTAATAATAAAATATAATTACCAAGAAAAGAAATTCTTTATTGCCGTTTCGAACAGGTTTTATCAAAGCCATAAAAAAGGTTCTTACAAGGTCGGCAACGCGTAAGTAATGCCTCTGGTGTTGCAGGCGTCCATGGGCTACGGTGACCACTTCCCATCAGCTGAGCCGTATGCTTGTTTCCTACTTTAGCCGTATAAAAAAAAACCATTATTCTTAATATATGTAGTAAGAAAAATGTATTGAATAATAAATGATATATTTGTTTATTTGTAATTAAAATAAATCGGTTTTGAAAAAAAAGCCTGTTGGCAAGCAGCAAGAAAAGCTACGATGTGTAGCTGTTATGTTATAATATTATACTAGTGTTTATTACAAGAAGATTTTAAAAGATCTGTTTAAAAGTCTGACAATCTCCCTGTAAGCTATCGCTGTTGTTTGATGCTTGAGTGTAGCTACACGAATAAATAAATAAATCACAAGAAATATCTTCAGTGCAGACAAAGCTTTAAAATACAACGCTCTGTTGAAAATTTCAACACGCGATACCAATTTCTGACCGCTCTCTCGTTAAACTGTTATGGTTATACCCACTATCTTCTAAAATATTATTCTTCACAATACCTCTTGTATTTTTAGCTTACAGTGCAATTTTATAGTGGCCATCAGCTATATCGCTTTACCATGCTAAGTCAACATCTAAAATTGAAGATAATTTTATTTAAAATTGACTTTCAGAAGTAGAATTTCGCTTTTGGTGTTTACTTATCATCATCTAAACTTTTTATACGCTTATATTTCTGAAGTGCTAGACTGAGATGAATTAATTACTAAATTTTGCCCTTGGCTTCGCTCATGTAAAATAAAGATGTAAATGTAGGTTAGGTTAGGTTAGAATAAGTACTTATTTCTGGATGGAAGGTACTCTATGTTCTTTTCTGTTCCCCTGACAACGTATATGCGAAATTTCATGATGATCGATCGAGTAGTTAAGGCGTGAAAACGTAACAATGCCATTGAAATTAAACTACTATATACGGATTTTATCGCGTTATTTATTTTACACATTATTACAAAATTTTGAAACTGTCGCACTACTGCTAGATATTGTTGAAGTCTGCTGTGTGTGAACATGTGCAACAGGGGACCAACCACTACCTGAGATTTGACAAACCACAAATTCTCGCTAAAGAACACCGATTCCTACCAAGGGTGCTTCGCGCGGCTATTGAAATCAAAAAACATCCTAATTTCAATAGAGAAGATGGTTGGAATGTACCTTCAGCTTGGGATCCAGTAATTCAAATAGTCAAACCCAAGAAGAAGCAAACCACAGCTAGACTTCATAATACTCTGAGCTCATTCTGCGTAAATAGAAACACCAATGATTAAATTATGTTCGGGTACTTTGAAATAACGACACTGGGACATTGAGACAACTACCATCTTAGTCTCCCCGTGACCATGGCTGCTGAAAAGCAACCGAAACGTCGGGGAAAGTGTAAAATTAAATATAAATAGTTTTAATAGTTTTAATAAATTAATTAGCTTAAAAATTAGTAAAGTTCAATAGTATCTAGAAGTAGTGTGACAGTTTCAAAGTTTTGTAATAAAGTGTAAAATAAATAACGCGATAAAATCCGTATATAGTAGTTTAATTTCAATGAATAACATTCGCGTAAACAGAAGACAATATTATGTAACAATGCCAGCTATAGTTTTGAGACCCACAAAATAGTGGCCTATTGCCAGGACATAGTTCTGACCCTTATATTGCCACTGAGAATATATTAACAGGAAAATTCAATAAGACTTTCTTCGATCTTGGCATTTAACCCGTGATCTCATGCACAACAGCCTCTTATACTACCGCTGCGCCACTGAGATAGCATTAAGTTATACAGATAATACTGCAAATAAGCATTTTACTCGTCTCATACTTAACGGTGACCTTAGCAAATAGACAGTTCAATCACGCGCTATCGACTCTTGGAACGAGATATTGCTACACTACCATCGCACGGATGGCGTAGTGGTTTAAATGGTCTCCTCGCAACTGCGCCGCGTGTTGTGGGTTTGAATCCAATACGCGACAAAACTTTGCGTGATACGTTAATGGTTATTCCGAGTCTGGGTGTTCTTTGTGTGCGTTATTTAAATGTTCATAAAGTGCAGGCGTTGTCTTTTTCAAAAGTAGAAATAAATAGAAAATAGGGAATTGGTGGTAGACCATTGGACTTTCGATCGAGAGGTCAAGGCTTCGAATCCCACTTATTGCACTACCAACTTGGACCGACTCCTAACATAAGCATTCGAGCTTAGCTGATTTATTTGTTAACATTATGATTCGAATAGTAATTTGTGACTTCGAATTGATCATCATTCGAATTGTATAAGTTTCGCCATTTCGAATTCCTTTTTTCGTAGTAATATATATACGACTAGCTTTTGCCCGCTTCTTTACTTGCGTAAAAGTAGGTAAGTTATGTTCAGGCTTAGCCTAGTGCGGGGCATTCAATTGATTCAGAAAAATTGTACAATGTAAACAAATTCTTGAATTTTAAAACCTTTTTTGTATTATTTGTAATTTTTGATGGCAATAAATATTAGATATTATTATGTTTCTCTTATCACAGGTATTGTCTAACATACAATATTAGGATAATGCCATTTGGGAGGCTTACACGGAGACGAGACGAGACGAGAGAAAGAAGGTGCTCCATCCCACTTTAGATTAAAACTCTCTAACCTACGCCTGTTACTGCTAGTGCCGTTGTAGGTGTACAACTTGCAGCCGTAGCAGGCGTAGGACTATTGCTACATATGTACTCAAATATTTCTGGGCTACGGGGATGGGTGTTTGATGGACTGGTATAATGGTAACTATGGATGAAAAACGCCGTCTGCCCTGAATACTCTAATAGCATCAATCGAATGGGCAGACGGTGACTCGCCAACTCACTAGATGGGCCCTCTGGATAGCCACCATAGGCATACAAGCCAGCAGCAGGGGGCAACACCAGTGCGAGTGGCTAGGGTTGTCGAGCGGTGCGGCGCCGGTTTCCCCATCACGGGTCTCGTGACAACGGAGACCCGGAACGGGATTCCCCGTAGTTATGCCCCTGAAAATGACACTTCCAACCCCGAGCATATAGCTCTAACGGCCTCCCTCCCGACCAAGGTAAGCCAGAGTTGAGAGTCCTACGGGTGCTCTTGAAGTTCCACCCCAGCCAACCAGTAATCGCAAGCCGGGGACGAGGCCTTAACCGACTCTCTGAGGCATTTAGGACCGCAGTGTCGCCACTCACATTCAGCTCGCCACAAGCTGCCCTGCGGCTTGTGTGCTTATATTTAACCTGGTGATACATTTTTGTTTATATCACAAGGTGAAGGTGTAATTTAAAAGCTAGTCTACCTTCCGATATTGCGTTAGACTCACGAGGATAAAACGACTGTCCCAGAGGGGTTAATTATTATTATGTTAGTAACAGTATTTTCTTTTTTTTTTAAAATATAGCCTGCTACTTGGTGATAATGTCTAATGGTGAAAGAATTATTAAAATTGGTTGCGTAGTTTTTGAGTAGAATCCTTACAAACAAACAAAGAATCAAATCTTTCCTCTTTATCATATTGGTATAGACTAATATAGATATAGATATAAGCATGCTTTTGAAATTTAAAATTCTAGAGCCCTAACAAGGAGTATCAGCATGATCCTTATCTGATCACACAATGTAAGGAACACAGCAAAACTGGAAACCTAACCTAAAATACCAACCAAAAAACCAGTTAAAATAACCAATCGACCTAAATAACCTGATAGAAACATTATATTTCTTCTTTTTAAACTCGACGATTTCCCAACGAGGGGCTCATCGAATAAATTTGCGTCCGAAATGTATTCCAATGTGGATGTTCCCTTAATTTGAATGGGAATTAACAAACTCGAGCGCCGTGCGAATTGGCGTTTGTATAATTATAGTGGCTTATTTTTATTTTATATACGGGGAATACATCATCCGGAAGGTACTTGAGGACTGGGACAAGGGATTTTCAGTAGCCAGGAAAAGGATATCGAATCTCAACACGACCCTCCTCGCTACATCTGTGGAGGACATGCAGGAACTGTTTCAGAGACTCGAGTCCGAAAGCAACAGCATGGATCTCGCAGTAAACAGGAGCAAGACGAAGAAAATGGTAGTAGATCGTGCCAGAAAACTCTCCAACACCACAGACATCATCCTAGGGGTCAACATTGTGGACTGGATCTGTATCTGGGTGCACAAATTTATAACGACGGCGATTGTGTACCAGAAATAAAGAAGCGTATTGGAATGGCAAGGGACGCTATGACTCGACTTAATAACACCTGGAAAAAGAGGGGAATAACCACTAACACCAAAGTCCGGTTAATACGTTCTTTAATATTCCCAATATTCCTGTACGGAGTGGAAACGTGGACGATACTGGCTCGAGAAAAGCAGAGAATTGATGCATTCGAGATGTGGTGCTGGAGGCGTATGCTGCGGATACCGTTGACTGCCAAACGCACTAGTGCATCAATTCTTGCGCAGCTTGGAATAAAAATCCGCCTATCCACAATTTGCCAGCAGCGCATTTTGACATACTTCGGCCACATAGTACGGAGAGGAGATGAGAACCTTGAAAAACTGATCGTAATTGGGAACACAGAGGGCAAGAGAGCTCGAGGATGATCCCCAACATGATGAACCGATCAAATAAAGCACTCATCTTCAACCAAACTCAGTTCGGTGGTCAGAAGTTCCATGAACAGGAACCGATGGAAGCAAATCTTTCGATCCAAGTTTGGACTATCCAACTATGGTCACGATCCTCAGACATGAGGAACTGACCATAGAGAGAGAGAGATTTTTAAGAAACTTTTTTGTTATTACTTTAACAGAAAATCTTCATCCCTGAATAGTGGCACTAGAACCACACTAGAACAAAATATTTTGAACCATATTCTATTTTTAGATTTTAAGGTTAGTAACAGTACTTTTTTTGGATAAAAGGTACCCTATGTCTTTTTCTGTACCCCGACAACGTGTATGCGAAATTTCATGATGATCAGTCGAGCAGTTAAGGCGTGAAAGCCTTACAAACAAATAAACTCATATTCGCATTTATAATACTAGCTGCGCTTGCGGTTTCACACGCGTATGTCCTGATGCTGTGGGAATACCGAGATAAAAAGCCTGTATGTTAATCCAAATCTCCAGCTACCTACATACCAAGTTTCATCGCAATCGGTTCAGTAGTTTTTGCATGAAAAAGTAAGAAATACGCATCCATCTATCCTCACAAACTTCCACATTTATAATTTTAATAATAATAATAATAATAATAAAGACGTTTATTTCATAACAGACGAAGGACATGATATAAACAATGTAGGAAAAAAAAATAATTAAACTATACTACTTAATAATAAATGTACACGCCCGTCGTCCGTACAAAAATAGGAGGCCAGTTCAGCAATATTGCCGGGCATATGTGCCCGACGCTGGTTTTCAACTGGCTCCTTAATAGACACGGACGTCAAGACCCTGAGAGCAATACTTATACCATTATAACATTGAACATTCACACACAGACATTACAGTAACCGAATATCCAGAGATATATTTTTTCTTTTTATATCAAAGCTACATTTATGATATATATATTCTTTCTGACATTGACACTAATGACATGACACTTACGCTACATAAAATGACAGATGCACGATCACGTTACATAATCGATATATGATAAAGTTGCATAATCGTAAACAATCTAGGATAATAAACACAAAGAAGAAATGTTTCAACCAATTAAGCATACTGGTAAGTGGGGACACTGTATTCGGGTCCGGCTCATAACAATAAGTAAGAGTCCCGCTCCAAATAAATTTCACCGTGGTTAATAATTGTGAAAAGCAATACTTAACAATGTTGAAATGAGACAAACGACAATGCCTTAGAGCGAGATGTACATAGACGCCAACAGCGGTTACATTACATATACTACCTTCCGCACGCCAAACAATCAGAGTTTATATTATGTAATTATTTTGTAATCTGTAATATTTCAATCCGAATACTATGTCATAATCATGACTCAATTAGTTCAAAATTAGTTAGTTTAGTAGGATAAACACACAAAAATATTCTGTAAGTAACTCAAGCAGAATACCTACTTCTATTAATAAAGTTATATTACGAACTCTACGAGCAAAAAGAAAAGCTTTTAGAGTAAATAGTGTTATTTTACCTTATACCGATCATTTTCGTTCGAATGTGGTGGAAAAGCTGCCATGAAATCGACAGTTTATTGACCAAAGTTTCGGTTCTAGGCTGTAGTTTCGAGAAACGTAAAGGAGACGTGTGATGCATAATATAGCATTGTATTTATACACTCTAGTTGACAAACTAGCATACGGGAGAGGATTAATAGACGTTAGAGGTTACTCCTATTCTACCATAAACTAATTATCGAAGCTAACTTTTAAATATGTATCACCTTTGCTGACGTTAATATATGTAGATTTTGACAATAAATTTGTATTCCTCGAGTAGCCAGTATTTCCTTTCTTGCTTTCCTTTTTCCGGATGAAAGGTACCCTATGTCTTTTTCTGTTCCCCTGACAACGTGTATACGAAATTTAATGATGATCGGTCGAGTAGTTAAGGCGTGAAATAAACAAACTTACATTAATGATAAAGCATTAATGATATTAGTTCAGATAGGACAAGGAAGGTACATACATAGCCTCATGTTTATTTTATATCCCGAAAGGGTAGACAAATGTGTATAACATCCCCATTTTGTCAGCTACACTTTTAAGTCTCACGTTTTAGACGGCAAATCTTATTACCGTATGGCGGTCACATTTCTTGGCTTCGTGTTATTTTTCTTTTTTTTATGTTGCTCGTCCGAATGACCGCTCTTCGCCTGATGGGAAGCAGTCATGTAGTCTAAGAGTAGTGGCCTCCACACCGTCCTCATAGTAGCTGAGGAAATGTTGAGGTCTCTACTTTGACGGCCTGAGAAAGTGCTTTTTCACGCCCCGCTTAAAGGACCCAGGATTGAAGTATATTGTTCGAATCGAGAATCGGAACCTCCTGCAAACAGTTGCATTCACTATTTCTGCACCATCAAACATTTATCTCATCAAAAATCTTTGTGCTGCCAGTAAAGTACCAATAAGCTTTTTTACTTACAATATCAACACAGCGATTTTCATTTGAAGACACATACTGGGAGTGATATGCCCAGTGAACGATTCTTAACTGGAAAAAAAAAATTAAAACTGAGCTTTTTAATTCTTCATTTGTTTAGTGGCATATTTCCATGATACAGAGTTTGATTTTAGAAGCGGAAGCAGTCTAATAGAAAAAGCTTTAGAGGGTCGCGAGATGGTGAATTCAATCTCTACTCATTCAGGTGAATCCACGTGTAGTGTAGACTAAATGACAACCGCTAAAGGTTATCAAAATTACTCGTAATTTGTAACCCAAACGCTAGTTACCTTTTTAATTTAGATAACAACTAATAGTACCTAGTTTTTTTCATAATCTTTTCTGTATTTTAAAACATTAGGTATATATTTGAGCGCAAACCAAGCAGAGTAAAATCATTATCTATATTTCTCTTTTAAATTACTAAGGCTACCCAAGCTCGCTTTAGCATGAAAATAATGTAAAAGAAAACCAAACAAGTGAAAGCTCTCCGTCGAAAGAAAATATAAACGTAAAAAAGTAGGCACGCCAGTAATGGACGCCACAAAAAATATTTATAAAACTAAGAAACGTGTCGTCAGCGAAACTTTTAGCTTTTAAACAAAGATTTTATCTGAATAAAATACAAAATCGTGGTACAACGCCGATGCTCGGTTAGTACCGACCACAAATACAAGGCGGGATCGTTCAAATTCATAGCCTATTTCCCTCGGGAAGCGACGTCAAATCCCCTTTGTAAAACGACTGGAAAACTCCAAATATTTCTGTTCAAAATTACTGAAACGTGTTTGAACCGTGCATTGTGTTGTCAACGCTTGTGTAAAATCATTTGTATGCTCACCATTGAGGATAGCGCCATCTGTATTTTAAATTTGGTGGCTCTAATTCTGCAAGGTAGCGGTAGGATGCTGTTTTGTGTTTCATACGGAATATTAACAGGTGGCGCTGTACCTAAAAGTTGTCATAATTGTTTTATAGATGGCGCTAAAACGAATTATTTCAAGCTTACTTTATTTATTAAAGTTCTTGACTTGAGTAATAAATGCCGTCTTGTACAATTTTTATTCAAAGCAATGATACCAACATAATTATTTTGAGTAAGCAGTTTGTGTTGTAGATTATTATCTACAACACAAAACGCTCACTAGTGTTTTTCGCTAGTTATGCAGACCGCGTATTTATTTTTGAACTAATTAATCATTTTGTTATTCAATTAGTTATGACTTTAGTCACGTTATAATCTGAAATAGAGTACCGTTTAATTTTCATATATCATATACAGCGCCATCTAGTGGCTTTTTTTATATTTAACAATGCTAGTATTCTGTTATATTTCCAGCTTACTGTCTTGGGCGCATTATGATATTTTGCACAAGTCCACTCTGAAGCACTGTTTATTTTTATCAACGATAGATGGCTGTACTAACATAGTACCTCGTTACAAATATTTTAATGTGTAGGTACTAGGTACTTACATAAGTTACACTAATATTACTTACAGATAGATATATAATGACATAGTAATAGTTATGTATTGCACCTTTCTTGCTATATATCGTAATTATTATTGTATTAAATATAGCAAGAAAGACACAAAAGTAAATTATATATAATATCCGTCTATTCGACAATATAAGCAGGGTTATGTAACTTTGACAAAGTATCTTTAGTGTGGCAAAATAATTTTTTTTTTCTTTCTTCTTCTTTGTATCATATTATATTTGTATCGCCTGTGTAGTTATTAGTTAGGTTAGTTATATGTATATTGTATATGTCTGTTAAATAACTTAATGTCAACGTCGACACTAGGATTAAATAAACGTAAAACATTCGCAAAATTAACACAACCAACTCTCTGCGTAAAGGCACTGGCGAGATAACCACAAGAACCACTACGACATCCGTGCATTATTAATAAAATGCACGGATGTTATAGAACTTACAAATCTAGCATTACAGATAATATCTATGTACTTACTTTGAACAACGCACACAAAGAACATCTATATTTGGAACAATTATGTATGCTTCACACAAATTTTGTCCCGTATTGTGGGTTTGATCGCCACCCTCAACAAAACATTATAGATTACAAGAGTTTACCCACGGATTCGCTCGCGTTGGTGTAAGTTATGACAATCATCAAATCATCAATATAAATCCCTCGGCAACAGGACTTTATCTGGATAAAAGATACCCTATATCCTTTTCTCTAACTACCCTTGGCAACGTGTAGGTATGCGATATTTCATGACGATCGGTCGAGCAGTTAAGGCTTGAAAGCGTAACAGACAAACAAATAAACAAACTCACATTCGCATTTATAATATTAGCTAGATTTCGCCCGCGACTTCACTCGCGTAAATGTAGGTTAGGGTTAAGGTAAAGTTATGTGAGCAAATGAACTTTTATCTTGATGAAAGTTACTCTATGCCCTTTTGTCTTCTCCTGACAACGTATATGTGAAATTTCATGATGATCGGTCGAGTAGTTAATGCGTGAAAGCATAATAAATAAACTATAATACTAATATTAGTTAGGATATCCTAAAAAGGCTATATAGCCTCTCTACAATTGTGTGATAACTGCGAACAAAGAACTCTTCTCATTGATTTCGTATTAGTGCCGATTCTAGAACGGTTCACTAAACTTAATGAAGTGCCACTACATTTATTTGTACGAGAACAATAGGAACAGAGAAAATGTCTAATTACTTATCTTACAACTATAACGAGCCGACACAGACTTGTTATAGTTTGAACCACGATCAAATAAAAAAAAGTAAATACTGACGAGAAAATTTTTACTATTGAGAATTTTCCCATGGAGAGAATACGTGTTTCTATTGATAACTGGCCTCAAAGTTTAAAGGACTGGATTAAAGCCAATGGAGATCATTTTGAAAGAGCTTTATATATTTTTAATGTTATTATATTATGTTTAAACTAACACACATTACAGTAATTGTTTTATTCAATAGAAAAACAATTTTTTTTTCTTGTTACTCTATTTATGGGAAGACTAGCCACAATGGCGTAGTGGTTAGTGAAACAGACTGCCACGCATGAAGTCGCGAATTCGATCTCCGCACAAGTCAAACATTTGTGTGCATGAACATGGATGTTTGTCTTGGTCTGGGTGTTTCTATATATAATATGTATGTATTTACAAAAAATATATATAATTATATGTATGTTTATGCATTGTCTAGTACCCATAGTACAAGCTCTGCTTAGTTTGGGCTAGATGGTGTTGTAAGATAGTAGTAGAAAGCTGAAGAGTTTGTTTGTTTGGTTGAACGCGCTAATCTCAGGAAATACTGGTTCGAATTGAAAATTATTTTAGTGTTGGATAGCCTATTTAAATTTATCGAGGAAGGCTATATAACATCACGCTACAACCCACGGGAACGGGGCAGTAACTAAAACCGCGGGCACATCAAGTTCAATATAAGTAAGTCATAAAGTAACGCTGTATATACAACACATCAGAAAAAAATTGCAGTATTCTGATAATTGACGCCATAATCAAACCCCAAACACTTTTGCAAGCATTAACACAAATCTTACATTTATAACTTAAGCGTAACACACTGCCACACTCGAAAACAAAATGGGGCACACCCCAACAATGAAGTAAACTTGTAATTTAAATGGTATTTGAGATTTATACACGAATACTTAGAATTTTATGACCCAATTACGTGGGAAAGTTGTTTGCTTACATTGTTTATTTGTTTTTGTAATATCGTTGATTCAAAGGTTAACAAGCACAGGTGGGAGTGTGGGAGCGGGGTTGCCAGACTTCGAGTGAAATCTCGCGACCTTTCTTGTGTTGCCCGTACAAAAATACAAATTCCCCCGTTTAATATTTTTTGTTACTATTTAGTATTATTATAAATGCAATATTGTGTAAAACATGTATGTATATTCTAGATATGGTAGACAGAGGTTACATCCACATATTTCCAGCTATATTTTTAAATCCCTCGAAATAGGGGGCGAGCCGAGCGTATTACTGTCTAGGTATATGTATCTGTATCTTAAATGTGGAGGCAAGTCAGTGCAGAGTAGCCGAAAGTCAGAGGTGTGCGACGTGGGTTCGAATCCGAGATTCTCTGCATTGCAGTCTGTTGGTCTCTCCATTGAGCTATCGCTGCTCTTACTGTCTAAGTAACAAGTTAACAGAATGGTGAGATGAAAACCCGACATATCTTTACCTGACGGGAATCAAATCCGAGACTACACACAGTAGTATTTACTACCACTGCGAGTAAAACACAGTTTTAGATACCAAGCATTCAATTTTATTAAGATTATAATAAAACTAGATGACCCGCGCAACCTCGTCTGCGTTGAGAGAATTTTCCCCATTTATGCAACATTTTTGTTGATGCTTAGTGGAGCACTCATCGATAGGATATTGATGATGATGGGTTTACCGTAGAAGCGTGCAGAGAGGTAAGCAGCAGCCTTCTTCGATAGCTGTCGGCTTCAAATAGTACTTATTGTTGTCAATAGACTTAGGGCCTGTCCCACCTCCTCCTAATAGCATTTATCTACAAGATAAGAGTCTCGCCATCTCTCTTCTTTAACCTAACAAGAGTGAGACAGCATGCGATTTATCTTTCGGATAACTTTCACTTGTTAGTTGTGGGACAGGCGATTACTGTTGTAAATTACTTAACGGCCACCGTAGAGCAGCGGTAGTGAATGCGACTGCTGTGCATGAGGTCTCGGGTTCGAATCCCGGATCGGGCCAGCAAAAAGTTATTGGATTTTTCTGTTAAGAAATCTCAATAGCAGCGCGGAGTCAGAAAGTTGGTGGAGTTAGATAGTTACCTGTCCTGTAGCTGATCTCTCTTCGATCGTGACGGATTGCCGACCCATGGGATCCATCCTACATGAAAGTAAGGGCACAGAGAGTGCACTTGTGTTTACGTACACAAGTGTACTATAATATCTCCTGCGCAGATGGCCAGTTTTTGTTAAGATTGGCCGCCGTGACCGAAATTCGGTCTGGAGGATATTATTATTATAAATTCCTTGAACTAAATGTCATAAAGCTAAATATTAATTCCGTTTCGATTGGCGCCTAACCTCGGGACCTTAGGGCTGACAGTAAACAATGAGTACACGCCATTGTTTAATGAACGATGTCATTAATAGCTCCATTTATTATGATGCGGTCATTTGTTTGGCAAATTGGTTTTAACTGGACGTTTCCTGTAATACTTTGTGATGGAATTACGCCAACGCTGTAATAATGGATTCATAACAATGTTAACCAACTTCAAATATATAAAAACGAAAGAAATGCCATATTTTTAGTCTTAATAATAATGTCCTCTAAACCAAATTTCGATCAAGGTGAATAATCTTAACGGAGACTGGCCATCTACGCTAACTCTTATAATTAGATGGAACGGCAATTCGATTAGGCGCAGGACTAACAGCTTGACGTGCTATCTGTTTTAACTCTAGGCTGCTATTGACAACTTCTCGCCAAAAAAACCAAGTAACTAATTGTTAGCGCAACCCAGGATTTGCACCCGTGACGTCATACGCAACACTCGCTTTTACACATTACGTAGTGTTTGGTATGTAGGATAATTTGACCATTAGCTACTGTACTACTGATTTTCGGCCGTTTGACCATCTGCGAGGAGATGATTTAGTATACTCTACCAAATTAGCTATTAATATTTTAAAGTAGGTCCTACATGTAACGTATTATATACCTGCAAGCGCAAGTGCGCCTTATGCTGCCATAGTTAAGGCGGGCGAACAGGGATCTCTCATCCACGGACAATTGAGACGGAGCGACGCCCTTTGTCGTACCTGAGCGTCGCCCAGGAGTCGTCACCCGCAGGCAGTTAACGCCTAGCTTCTAATGCATGCTAATGCTGAAATGGTTTCATTTCCAGCGACCCACTCTCCATTCAAGGCAAGAGTAGACACGCCGTGGTAGATTTAGTCGGTAGTACCTGGGACGTGCCATCTGTCCACAGGTGAGCCCGCCATAACCTTTCCGCTCCCTTTTATCCCGTGCAGAGACATGCGTAAATGCATTCACTTAAGTAAAATAATAAAATAGCGTAAATTATTTTAGTAACAGTGCGGACATATTTGACATAGAATACTTTTTCTCGGTAATGCGTTAAGGGCAGAAATGTTATTACATAAAATGTATTACGTACAAAAAAGTGGCACACAAGTTATAAATATTTTTACACAATTTGAAGAACAGTCACTATTTTATGCTGTTTTACTTTTTATTTAGTGGCGACATACATATTTTTTATTGGATGCGTAACCCAATAAAAAATTATGTAAGTACAGGCGTTATTTGGGATAAACAAACCAATATTTTTTCTCAATTTTCCTATTGAGAGTATCATCAAATAGTTCGAAAATAAAATATATAAAAGGAAAACGCGTTATGTTTTATTTATATGGTAAACTTCGATCTAATAAATTTAGTAAGATTATTGGAACCATGTAGCATAAATAATCATTTAACTGCGCCTGTACGCGCGACGAGCAGTCGCGCGCGCCGTGCCCCTCCGCTGCTCACGGACCTCACCGAGTGTCTCCGACAACGACCGAAGCCCGCCTATATAAACCCGCTTGTTGTACCTTGCTAGGCAGTCTGTCTCGGGCTCGCGTTGCTTCTGCATCGGAACAACTACTGCTCTAGACACGCTAACAAGGTTAGGATACGGCCGGTGCTACGTTTCGTACGCCGTTTCGGACCGCCTTGTCACGAGTAGTAATTATCATAAAGTTCGCTATAATAAACTTGTACGTGTAGCCGAGTGTCGTTTCTTTTATCAACTGCTACATATATTTATTTATGATGGTATCTGTAATACGACAATAGTTTCTATTATTTTTCTTGAGTTAAATACAGGTATATCTATATCTTGCCAGCTATAGTCTAAGTTCTACGTATAGGCAAACTTAATGCCACTTACTAAAAACCTTTTCTACCTCCGCATCCGTGTGCGGCGCGCGACCTTATAAGTTTAGACTGCTGGGTAGTTTGCAAAGATAAACGTAAGGATAGCTAAGACAGTTTACTGCCGAAAGAGATTACAAATATTACTTTTAATGCTAATGATCGATGAAATGCTTGCTAATATGAGAGATTCCGATTTGCTGTTCGCAAACGCACAACAGAGGCTTCACTTGCGCGTCGCCGTCCCTGTAAAAACCTTTTAACACCCTTTTTGAAGAACACCATACTTAGGTCTTGTGGGAAAACCTCGGCAAGGAGTCCATTCCACAACCTGAGCGTCCGCGGAAAAAAATTCCTTTGGAACCGCTTGGTGCGACACCATTTAGGTTGTAAGGTGTGAGAATGAAATCCCTGCCGATGGCGAGCAGTGCGATAGTAAAAAGTAGCTGAGGGCATCATCTCAAACAACTCCTCAGAACACAATCCATTATACAAGCGGTAGAACCCATAAAGGGGAAAATTGCCTACTTTTGAGATAGGTAGTTATTCATTATATTTTGTATCTGTTTGGACATAAATAACTAATCATTAAGTGCTGTTGTAAATTCCTTAATAGAAAATACCTTATACCCCGTCTTGGTCCGGAAAACAAACCTCTAACCTTAATCACTCCAGTCGCATTTACTACCGCTGCACCATTGAGCGTAAGACAATCCAGACATCTCAGTAAACAGCTTACGTTTACACTAATTATATAACTAAGGTTTATTATTATATCATTAAGTTAGGTCCGCTAAAAGAGGTCAAATACCTTAACAAAACATACTACACTAATATTTTTACACACTACACACTTACGTAAGTAATTTGTATGATATATACATATACATAAAGCACTCTACGCTCGGCCCAGACATCAAATACATCGAATAACATTAAAATACACTATCCATTTCAATTTTATGCGCCTTTTAAAAGGAAAATATGAAAGATACTATAGGTCCATTACGGATACTGAAATAAAACTACGCTTCGCTTCGACAGAAGTGCTTCGGGTTTGCTTTTAGAGAGGCTTGTTTCGAAAAACCGATGTTGTGTTTTGATTCCTTTTTGATTATATATTGAGATTATATTATGGGTATTGAAAGGTTTTAGTAGATTAGGGTCAAGTTTTAAAAGGAGGATCGCTCTGATACTTTTGCATTTTGTAATGTTTATCTGCATGTACATATATAAGGCTGCATACATTTATTATGTAACGTATTGTTAGCACGCTGGCTGCGTAACTATTGTTCATAGTGGGTACTGTAAATCCAAATTTCTTTATAAAAGACCAATTTATGTTACTATTCTCATTGAAGATAAATCATAATGCATATTTATCATTTCTTTTTATCAAACTTTTATTTGTATAGTAAGTAAGCGTAACCAACAAATACACTCATTCTTGTATTTATAATATTAAGTTTGGTTTTTTTTTTTTTTGTTTAATATAGTTAGGTATATAACGTAAGTTATGTAATAAAACTCAGAGCGCATCTTGCCATTAAACAATTACGATTGGCGAGTATAACATTGTAACAGATGTAAGTTACCGAAAAGTAAATAATAATATAAGATTTTAAATAAAACTATTTATAATATATGTTGTTGTTGATATGTTTCAATGTTTTTTTTTTAGAGAATTTCTACTCAGTCTACAAATTTACGAGTATGTATAATTAGCAGCGATAGCTCAGTGGGGAGACCAACAGACTGCAATGCAGAGGGTCTCGGGTGCGAACCCACGTCGCGCACCTCTGACTTTCGGAAGTGATATTATGACATTTCGAAATTATGTGCGTATTGATTGAGAATTATCGCCTGCTCCGTGCCTCGGAGAGCACGTTAAGCCGTTGGTCCCGGCTGCCATGAACATCTATGGCAGTCGTTATTGGGAGAGTGTCGACGACACAAAAGATCCCACTGGGTCGAAGTGTCGCCGGTCTGCACTGACTGGCCCTCACATAAGATACATACATGTATAATTAAAGTAAGAGCCCACGACGCGACGGCCAGACCTTCGTTATTTTATAAAAGGTGAAAGTTTATCTGTGCATGTCCCCAGCACAGGTAAGAACGGTCAGCGAGTATGGAGTTTGGATTGTGGTTACTTGGGCAGGTAACAGGTAGTAAAGGTGTATAAAATAGTATAGAATGTTAAGTTCTTCGGTCATCTCAGATTATTTATCGTATTGGCCTCGATGTTCAGGTAAATTATTCCTACGGTGTCATGCAGAGTATCCTTTCTGCTTGTAGTTTCTACAAAACGATCGAAATTGCCATATACAACACCAGTAAAAATGTCGGATTTTTTTAAATCGTTTCTAGGCATAAACTGAATTGTTTAAAAAAAGTATACGTTCCTCGATGCCCTGACAACTAATACAATGGCAGTATCGATTAAGAATATCAAAATTTTTCCTACTGCTTGTTAAGCTCTTTAAAGTCATACCTAACATGATGTGCTTTGACGTTTTTACATGACCATTATGGACTTCAAAGATTATACATTGAAAATAAGAACGAACTTGACGAGCACATTTCATGCTTTCGCTTGAACAGTTGTTGCCTCGCCCTCGCACCTACAGCAGATTTTCAATGTGTCTGGCAAGATGTAAAAACCATTAAAACTGTCCGGCTATTGAGGTAACATTTTTTTATAGGTCCCCAAGTAACATATTATATAAAATTCAGCTTTTATACTATAACAAAAGTATAATTATAATTTACTAAAGTTTATATATATATATATATACGCTCATAGCCAGTTGCACTCACTGTTCAGTAAACGATAAGCGAGGGTAAGCAACGTCGGGTGCAGTCAGTCTATAGATGGGTGACCGCTTAGTGGTATTTCATCAGAGCGTCTCCGTGCTTCGGAGGGCACGTAAAAAGTCGGTCCCGGTTGTTGTCAAATTGACAGCAGTCGTTAAGCCATGTCAGAGGCCTACGGGCGGCTTGAACAACTCTTGACAACAGGTTGGCCACTAACCACAAGAAAAGCAAAAAAAAACGGCAATTAAAGTTTAGAGGTGGATGTTTACTAAGTGTCCGGCAATGTATGACGTGATTTCTAATGGTATTCCGAAGAAAATATTAAAAAATTGAGCTTTGTACTTTAACGAATTTGAGGTATTAGTTTATACACCTTCACTACCTGTTACCTGCCCAAGTCACCACAATCCAAACTTCATACTCGCTGACCGTTCTTACCTGTGCTGGGGACATGCACAGATAAACTTTCACCTTTTATAAAATTACGAAGGTCTGGTCGTCGTGGGCTCTTGGGCTATAAATTTATACTAATTACATTTCTTTTTGTTTCAGGTAAGTCAACCAAAGGACTATCAATCTAGAGGATAAGTGATGAAATAGTTACCTATGTTTGATTTTGTATGTACATTATATTTATTATGACTACGGCAAGAAGCATTAATTAAAGCCTTTTCTGAATAAAAGGCATAAAAAGTAGACGCAAAATAATAAAAATATTATTTTAAATTCGATATGAGAACAAGTGCAAGCGTAATAGCTATCTCTCTCGCACGTCTGCACTTAAATAGCAGAAACGTCACAATGTACATCATGCATCCTTTTTCTATCATTGAATAACTACGCTCATTACCGGATTTGAAAGGATTCTATCTTATTTATTACTACGTACATTTAAAAAATCTATTTCTCTAAGTGTTGTGTTGTGATTTTGGATAACATACCTTTTTGATATCGAGCGTATTACTGGCCACCAATTTCCAGACGCCGTGCTGTGACCGAATTACTTGACGACAAAAACTCAATAACAATTTACCCGGCCCGGGAATCAAACCCTTGAGACCACAAAATTGCACGCAAGTATAAATGCAAACTTATACCATCGGTACCTACAAAGCAGTTTTAGTTAACAATTTAATTTAATTATTTGACCCTTTTGCCCTGGAAACTTACTTCGACTTCGAGTGGACCTCAATAAGGCTAATTTTATTATCAGTATTGACACGAAACTGTTTATGATGTAAATACTGATAGTTATCTAAATTAGTTTAGCTTATGAAGGACCGACATTTTTGGACCGATGTTGTTTGTTTTATATGAGCATAGATTTCGCCCGCGATTTTGCTAGGGAAGAACAGTACTTTATCTGAATAAAAGGTACTCTATGGCCCTTTTGTACCACTGACAACGTGTATGCAAATTTCATGGTAATTGGTCGACCAATTAAGGCGTGAAAGCGTAACAAATAAACAAGCTCACATTCGCATTTATAATATTATTTAAGACTATATTTTGCCTTTGGTTTTACACAGATTTTTTTTCCTTAATTGAAGTACCATTTGTCGTTTTTAGTGTCCCTGACCCTATGGTTAATCTATGTGAATGATGGCTATTATGTCACTTGTTAAACAGGACATAGTCTATCTGTGAACCAATAAATTGTCCCACTGCTGGGCACAGGCCTCTTCTCAGTGAGAGTTAGGCTAGTGGCCACCACGCTTATCCAGTGCGTGTTGGCAGACTACATATATCATTGAAAACATTATGTAGAGCTTACAGATTTCCTCATGATGATCTCCTTCACCGTTAAAGCGAGTGATAATTTATACGTATAATACGAATATATTTACAAAAAAAAAATATAATATGTATGTTTATCCATTGTCTAGTACACATAGTACAAGCTCTGCTTAGTTTGGGCTAGACGAAGTTGTGTGTATGTGGTAGTTATTATTATTATATTTAACTATTTACTATGCACATCACTTCAAAAAGTTAGAGCTGCGTGTCTTGAGATCGTATTCAACACCTTTGCGTTACAATCCGATGGTCTCCCACTAGGCTATCGCTGAATAAATATAATATCACTTTTATTAAAACAAATACTTCTCTCAGTATTTCGATTAAACAAATTTAAACCCTATTGCAATTACTTACCACAAATATAATATTAGAATCTTAAGTCACACAATTAAAGTTCAAAATACCTTACTTCCACATTTCGAGTTACGTCGCTGTTTTACTAAGAGTGCGATATGTATTTTATCAATTACAATAACGGCATATAGTCCAGTATTATCCTGTTTGTTATAGAATATTACTACACATTGTAAAAGGAAATTTCTCGAGGGACAGTCCGATCGTTCGACCCTTCAAAATAAACATCGTAGTGATAAAATTGGTGTCACAATGGCCAATGGTTTGTTAAGCTTAACTGTTTGTAGGTAGAAACATGTTTATTAAAAAAGCTGTACGTGCCATGTTTAACAAGACTTCCTAATAAGAATAGTTGGCTAAGACAAAGTCAAAGTCAAAAATCATTTATTCATTTAGATCACAAAGTAACACTTATGATCCTTATTTGATTCTATACGTTTCTTATACGCAAAGATAATGTCTTTGTGAAAACAGCATCAATACTGGTTATAAAAAAGGGAGACATTTTTTTATTCTCTATATTTGGGTATGAGAACGGCGTAGTTGGGGTCTTAATATATCTCTCGCACTTTAAATGGTGGTTATATCACAATTTATATCGTGCATGCTTTATCTATCAATTAGTATTATTAAACTGACAGAAGTTTGTAATGCATTGGACAAGTATGAGAACGATATTAACAATGCACTATCCTAACTAATTACTTGTATGAAGAAAAATTATTTTAAAAATAAATGTAGAGAAAATTCAAGTCACGCACTAAAGTGCATCTTAAAGACTAAAGTCAAAGATTACAAAGTAAACAACTGAACATAAAACATGGAGAATTCATTGTAAATACTGGAGACAATGCTAAGTTTCTCTGATTGATTATTTGCAAACAATTGAAACAACAAAGGTGACCGTTCCGATTACAACTCCTACTCCTCCTCAACGTTTCTGTGCTTTTAAGCAAACTAAAAGAGCGGTAATCTCAATGTTTTGAAGTGTAGTTTTGTCAAAGTATTCGAACATCATAACTTTTAGCTCAAAATATTACATAGCTTGTGTGAGTTGCTTCCGTGTTGATGGTATAGTCAGCCATATGTGGCTGAAGCGAAAAATTATTCAAAATCTTATAAATCTAGCAACACATAAGTCATTAGACATTTATTATGATTTTGAATTCTTCTATTATCGAAAGTACCTAAGCATTGTTTTCATATTTTTGCAAGAATAAAAGTTGACGGAAAAGTAATTAATGGTCATTAATAAATACCTTAAATAAAGGTTTTAATGCATAATATCTAAACTTTTATTACAAATTCATTCAATATTTACCTGCTTATGTCCCTGACTGTACATTCTAATCATCTTTACAAATGACGAGAACCCATTACATTCTTACTAAATTTTACCCGCGGCTTTGCTCGTATAAATATAGCTTAGGTTAGATTATGTAAGTAACAGTACTTTCTGGATGAAAGCTACCGTATCGTACTGTGCCATACCGTCCTTTTCTGTTTTTGTTCCCCTGACAATGGGTATGCGAAATTTCAAGATAATCTGTCGAATTGTTAAGGTGTAAAAGCGTAACAAACCAACAAACTCACAATCGCATTTGTAATATTAGTTAGGATTTCCTTAACATCATCACGCAGCTAATACTATGCTGCAAATAATTTCCAAAAACAAACTACGCCAAAAACGATCTGCCTTGTCAGTCCGCGTCTTTAACCACACAGTAGGGTGTAGTCAGCTCAACTGTGTCCGCTCCATCCGTCACAGGTCAGTAGGCAAGCTACCCGTTCAATTAATAAATGTATTCTAGCCCACTGCTCTACGTATATCTAGGTTTCTATTTATGACTATACCGGGTAGTCTGGGGGTTAGACAAAGTCTATTCTATCTACGTTGAAAAGGTATATTAAAATATATGAAAGGATTGTAATGTGCGCCTAATTTTATCAACCTGAACTATAAACAGCGATACCTTTGTGAGAGACCGTTGGATTGATATGCAGATGTATTCAGTTCGAACCGTGGGCACGCAACTCCGTCTTTTCGAAGTTATGTGCGCATTGATTAGTCAATATGGCTAACATTAACGGCAAAGGAAAAACATCGTGAGGAAACTAGCAAATCTGAGAGTTCTCCATAATGTTCTCGAAGATGTATGAAGTTTACCAACACCACAGTGTTATTGACTTCTATCAAAATGTGTAAACATCTGATGAGTGCACAGATAGGCTAGTGGTTTATGGGATCATCTCGCCACTGCCAATGCACCGAGTGTTGTGAGTGCCCACATGGTGCAAGAATGAATGTGATCCACAAACAGTTGTTCCGGGTCTGGGAGTTCAGTAAAGTCCTCGGCGACATAGGATTTATTCGTAATGAGAGAGACGGCTTTGCAAAAAGAAACTAAAAGATATATGGACCATCACTAATTACCTACTAAATATAAGTACCTAATCACTTGTGTGGACACTGCTGACGCATTAGTTTTGTGTAGTCAGGTGCAAGTGTAGCACCGCGGGGCAGTCGTCTTCCCAAAACCACACAGATAAGACGTACTAATAAAATAATAAGTATTATGTTTAACGGTACTAGTTAAAGTCAAACAATATTTATAAACTCTTCTTGGACACGCCAATTTACCTTTCAACCAATCCAGTTATCAAATATAAGAAAACACAAAAAAAAATTATACAAAAGTAGACCATCACAACAAAATTAACGTTTTAAATAGCGTGATTAAGCTCGAACGCCGGTGTCCTAGCGTTGGTTGAAAGTTTAAATAATATAATAATAAAAAATAGGAAATAGAAATTTAGCATTGAAAACAGCCTGTTCGAGGTGTAGAGCTTTCACGAGAAGCTCGCAAGAAACTCATGACCACTCTTTTCAATCGCCAAATCTTTATTAACATCCTCTTGCCCTGGTCCCAATTTTTTTGGGGTCGGCGCAGTATGACCTTCGCTTCCATACATCTCTGTCACCTGTCATGTGATCATTTACCCCTTTTCCTTTCATGTCCATCCTCACACAGTCCATCCATCTTTTCCTTGACCTTCATCTCGCTTTTCGTCCCTCTACCCTCATATTCATCATTTGGTTACCTACATACGTATCATCTCTTCGCATAACATGTCCATTAAATCTTTATTAACAATAAAAATATATTTATTACTTCTTCTTCTTGTATGAGCCGCTGTGTGTGTAATTGTTACAATAGTTTTCCAAGAAAATTAATAAAAATAAAAATAAATTACAAATCTAAAATACATATTACATATAAAGTAGGTATTAATAGTCACAGAAACTCATATTTACAATTGATATTTTATCATGCAGTTATTTCATTCGACAACTACACTTGATATAGCGAATTACATTGTCTATCTTAAAAAAATATAGTCGTAAGCACCTTATACCTATTTTGTAATAATACACATAATTACTGTAAAACAGTCAAAAACTGTAAAACAGAAAAAACAGACTTACGAAAAATAAATTGTTAATTTTAAAAATGTTGTCTGGTAGCTTGCTATAAATTTTCTCATTTCAAGGTAAAAGACTATAAAATTATGAATAAAAACTCTAAAGCGAAAAATATAACCTGAAAATCTCGCGTTTCAAGCACTTTGAAAATTAGCCTCCTAAAAATTCACAAGGTACGAATTAGCTTAAGAAATATGACCTAGAGGCCTAGTCAGTATCCTTTTAATTTAGATGTAAATATATTTTCTTGAATATAAAACAATATGGCGTATAATATATTATTTTCTTTAGAAGGCGTAGGTAGTGAATTTATTACGCTTACAATAGAAAAATATAATAGAATAGAAAAATGGATACTTAGATATCAGTAAAAAAGTAAATTACCTTCTTGAATGATACAATATGAAAATATTTTAATATAGCCTCGATCCAATTTTGCAATAGATTATGTCTACACATAATAAAGTATTTACTACTCGACCAATCATCATGAAATTTCGCATACACTTTGTCAGGGTCACAGAAAAGAACATACACCTTTCATCCCGAAAACGCTGACAAAGACTAGTACTATATATATTTAGGTATAATACATAAAAAATATAAGTATGCTATACTCTTCATTTCCCAACCAAAACTACTTAAATCTTTCAGGCAATCCTCAATAGCATCACAACTTCTGCAAAAACACATCAATAGGCGCGACACTGTTACCTCGTTAAAACTTGGTGAAATAAACGTGTTATACACGTTTTCCTTGGGGATAGAGGCGTCTGCCAGTTAAATAATTTAACGTCTACACGCAAAGGTATTTACTTTAACAACCCAGAATCAATCAAATTAAGCCTTTCAATTTGGCACAAGGCTGTACTGTCCCAAAGGAAAACATTCCTAAGTCAATATAAATAAAAAACGAGTTGTATACGTTGAGAACTAACAAATTGGAGTTGTGTTTACTTGCTTACGAGTGTCATGTAGTTCTACTGATGTCACATTTTAAGGCGTTTCGTAGATGAGAGATAGTTTCGGACTATACAATTTGACCAGTAAAGAATTTATGACGATTAAACTAGGTTACATCGGTCGTGGTCATAAGCTGACTGGATCGATATCATGGCTCCGTTTGTGAGGTAGATGAATCTTAGAATATGCAAAAAGTGATAGACGCCCCCACTTTCTGCATGTTCTTATTTATCCACGTACCGACACACACTACAGTCACGGTATGTCATTTCGTATGCTAGCCGATGTGTCCGTATTCTACAATTTATCCAACTGCGCAAATAAGCGTAATTTGCACAGTGCACAGTGACTTCCTCATGTGGTTTCCTCGGGTAAGTAATAGATGATATAACAACAAAATCTCTAATATTAACAACATATAACAACTGAACCTATAATTTTATTTAATATAGCTATTAGTTAATATAATAAACGATTGACATCATTTTAAAATAACTAATTTTTATAAGCATAACATACATTAAATATAACATCGTTTGACATAACATACATTAAACATAAAATCGTTTGACATACCACTCAAAAGATATAAAACTTATTTGGTCTAATATAAGATAGGTCGACGGAGCCCCGCCTTGCGGAGCTCCTATTTCAGGGTGGTTTAAAAAAAAATAACCACTCCGCTTCGCTCCCACCTTAGCCTTCTAACCTAACCTATACGAGTCGGGGTACTCTGAGTCGGGGTGTTAACCATAACGACGTTTTTTATATATATTAAACGTTAGACCTTGTGATTTTCGATTAAATAAACAATATACATATTAAACGTTAGACCAAATGATTTTCGATTACATAAACGTTATATCAAACAACGTTATACTAATCAAGTTTTAGAATAAATAAATGTTATATGTAAAGAAATGATATCAACAGTTGGTATATCTCACGTTGATTATATCTTATGAACGATAATAAAATGAAATTACACCAAATAAGTTTATACGTTATGAGACGCACCCGATTTCCTCACCATTGCAATTGTACCAATGTAGTGTGTGGACAGTTTGTGTGATCCACAAACACTTGCTTGGCGTCTCCATTTTTTTTGTGTACTTGCATATTGTTAATCCGCCGCGATACAGGATATTTTTTAACGCGGTTGTTTTTTTCTTAACTCTAAATAATAAGAGACAGTACCTAAAGGCAAACAGTATGCATGATCGTGTTAATTACCGTTACGAATTAAACCCGCAATGTTTTCCTACTCTAAAGAAACCTAAAATCCGACTGTAGAACCAGCTAACGGGTCCAGTTGTGATACTAAATCATCCACGAACCCATCTAAATATACAAAACAGAAACACTATGACCGTTCCAGCCGCTTAAAAGTTCAGTGACATACAGAAGAAATATATACCGGGTGTAAGGGACAGCGTACCGAAACTGTAATGCTAAATTCAAATCATTATTCTGGATCAATAATCGTCAGAAACGTTTTTATAGGGAAATCTTATGAGATGGCCTCAAAAGAAAGTAAAATTGCAGAAATATTATAATATTGCTGCAATTTTACTTATCAATGTAAATTTTAACATGATGCGTAAACAATATATTTTATTAAATAAAACAAGGGTTATACAATATAGGACTAAAACAGCATTATTGTTAAATCATATCATGTTAACTATTTAAGAATTCAGCTACAACATTAGCGTGGGCCATAGGGGTCCCTCCCCGTGCAGTTTTAATCATGTCTTTTATCATGCAAAAGATAGTTTTTATAGATAAGAGATACTATATGTCCTTTTCTGTACCGCTGACATCGTGAATGCGAAATTTCATGGTGATCGGTCGAGTAAGTAATAAGTGAAATCGTAACAAACTCACATTCGCATTTATTATATTACTAGATTTTACCAGCAAGGTTAGGTTAGTAACAGTACTTTGAAAACTCTTATACAACAGCTTTGTCAGTCCGTCCGTCTGTCTGTTATAGAACTTTCAACTCAAGAACCGTAAGAGCGGTCAACGCCATTCGACTCAGCATAGTCGATATACGGGGATATGACTATGACCTTTGACCTCTGACCTCAAGGTCACGTGATACCATCTTTCAACTCAAGAACCGTAAGAGCTAAAGACTCACGGTCAACGCCATTCGACTCAGTATAGTCGATTTTACCCCTGCAATGACTATGACCTTTGACCTCAAGATCACGAGTTACCATTTTACGAACTCTAAGATTTACGGCAATACATGGCCGTTTCTCACTTGTTTCTGGATGAAAGTTACTGCATGTCCTTTTCTGTAGGTTCAATTCTGTACCTCAACGTGTATGCGAGCGAAATCATAATTCCGACCGATCATTGATCATTCTAGCATGTCTCATGATGATCGGTCTATTAGTTAAGGCATGAAAGCGTAACAAACAAACTTACATTCGCGTTTATAATATTAGTTAGGATATAATGGATATAATGCAACGTCCTTAAAAGAAGTTACACGTGTCCATAACAAGACAATGCACAGACCGTAAAATATGTTCTTGTTGTTGTTAAGCTTAATGAGTGTTTGTGTTATATAACAAGCTGCAGTGTTCAAAGCTCGGTAAGAACTCGCCATATTGCAAGCGGAGCGCGATGCGGGGAGCTAGCGAGTAGTATTAACCCTGAAAATTTATTAAGTTACTAGATTTAGCCTGCGGCTTCGCTCGCGCAAAATGTAGGTTCGGTTAGGTTTCAAAGTGACGCCCTTTGTCGTACCGGAGCGTAGCCCAGGAGTCGTTGCTTGCAGAAATTTCTTGCCTGCATTGAGCACTGCTGGGTAGGTCGTTAATGTAGTTTCAGTAACAGTGACCCACCCACCACTTAAAACACCGTGATAAGTTCAGTCCTAGGCTAAGAACGCGAGGTTCCATCTTCCCCGGTGAGTCCAGCATAACCACTCTGCCGCCTCTCTCCCGCAGAGAGGTATGCGCTAATGCATACCTCCAAGTAAAAAGAAAAAAAGTTACTTCGCGTCCTACCCTAAGTCCTTTTCTGTGTCCCTGACAGCGTCTATACCAATTTCATGATGATTGGTCAAGTAATTAAGGCGTGAAAGCATAACAGATGACATTGAAACAATTTTCATTCTTCAAAAGCGTGCAGTACGTAGCATTTATAATTTAGGCGAGTTTCCCTGAAAGAGCGTTTTAAAGAGATTGGTATACTTACCGTTGTGTCGTAATATATATTTACGGATATTATGTTTATCTTCTTCTCTCTTAGCCTTTATTATTCCCAAGTCACTTGGGGTCGGCTTTTCTGGTCTAACCGGATTTGACTGGATATCAGTTTTTACACGGAACGCCTGCCACCTGACATCCGCAACCCGAAGGCTAACGATACCCTAAGGCTAGACCAGTGTCAGGATATTAGAGGGTACTGACTTTCCCAATAACGACTGCCATAGATGTTCATGGCAGGCGGGACCAACGGCTTAACGTGCTCTCCGAGGCACGGAGCAGGCGATAATTGTCAATCAATACGCACATAATTTTTGATCAGTCATATAACTTCCGAAAGTCAGAGGTGCGCGACGTGGGTTCGAACCCGAGACCCTCTGCATTGCAGTCTGTTGGTCTTCCCACTGAGCTATCGCTGCTTTCTACGGATATTATGTTTATAAAACATAATATTCACTTATATAATAAGAATAGTGATATTCACAACTTAAACACTAGAAATAAGCATAAGTTAGTAGGTCCGTATCATCGTTTACATAAAGTTCACAATTCATTTGCGGGACTCAGTATACCCTTTTTTAATTAATAAACTAGGTACCGATTGATATTATAAATTAACCTTTACTCAAATTTAAAAGTGCTGTTAAAAATCAGCTTATCCGGAAGGGCTATTATTCAATCAATAATTACCTAATTAAATGATAAAACCTCATGGAACTAGTTGCTTGTTTCATACAGGACTCAAACAATATAAGTATGTATTTTATAAGTCAATTTAGTTATGTGAAGGTACTTCCTTCCTTAAAGTATCTTTCTTTTCTTTTAAACAAACGTTGTAAGTATTAAAGTAATTTTTTTTAACTAGGTACATCTAGTCACGAACTACCTTTTCATGTCACAAAGTGTAAGTGTATGCGTTCTCATGCCATACTACTGTCTATTACAAATGGCTACCTACTGATCAATATTATTTTAAACCTCAAATGCTTCTTACATAATATTATTAACGTTTTCTTTATTTTTAGAATTTAGTTTTATATGGACAGTGACATATGGCATAATTATTGCAACACCTGGTACATAAATGAGTTGTAAACTACTGAAATTATAAGTTGATGGCGATTTAAAAGAGTGGCCTTGAGTGTCTTGCAGGCATCTTCTCATAGGCTCAACCTTTTGCCTGAACCTAGCAAGTAACATAAATGTAAATTCAGTAAATATAATATACTCACTAACCCCTTTGACGTTCATAAGTTTTACTCTGTGACATAAGTAAATATATGATTTTTGACTTTGACTTTGACTAACAAACAAACAAATCGAATTTGAGACTGATGATGATTTACAATTTATTATAATATAATAATAATAAAATATGATATCACATACACACAACTCCATCTAGCCCAAACCAAACAGAGCTTGAACTATGTATGGGTACTAGACAATGGATAAACATACATATATACCTTTTTTTGTAATTACATACATATTATACATAGAAACACCCAGACCAAGACAAACATCCGAGTTCATGCACACAAATGTTTGACTTGTGTGGGGATCGAACCCGCAACCTCAAGCGTGGCAGTCGGTTACACTAACCACTACGCCATCGAGGCCGACACATTTATTATATAATTAAATAATAATTAGACTTTTCTCAAGAAATTGTCAGTAGCTGTACGGATAGCGTAGTAACCTAAATTATTGCCTCGCCGCTGCTACTGCGCTGAATGTGGGTTCGATCCCCACACGGGACAAAAATAGTTGTTCTAAGTCTAGCCGTTGTTTGTGCCCATTGTTTGAATGTTTGTAAAGTCCCGCCCGACACAGGAATTACTACTAAAGCGAACTACAAAAAAATTGGAAAATCCATTTTAGACTTCTGCCCGGTACTGGCCCACTATCACAAGGAAACCTAAGCCGTAGCTAGCGAAATGTAGGTGCAAGACACCTCTGCTTACCCTTATAGGTATATAGTAGTCTCTGAATCTCATTACTCTATGAGGCGCACAGAGTACTGTCCTCGAATGAGCGCTCTCTCGTCGCTTCAAAGCGGTTATGCAACACTTCAGAGTAATCGATATCCTATGAAACTAGCTAGCCTTGTGGCTGCACTTGCGTAATACGTACTAGACACAAGCGTCTATACTAGTGATGCGCGGTTATCGATAGAAAGTATCGAATCATTCGAGTCGTAACGAAATCGATGTACCTATGCGATACTTTGAGAAATATTCGAATGCATTATTTTCGCATTGTATGTGAACTGAGAAGTAGTTATACAAGAAAGAAAACGTTTAAAATATGGTTGTATTCATATTAATATATGGTTTTAAAAATAAAGTTATCCTAATAATTACTAATATTATAATGTGAATTTATTTGTTTTGTACGCTTTCACACCATGTAAAGTTGGTTACACGTTAACAGTGGAATAGAAAAGCAAATACGATACCTTGCATCCAGAAAAAAGTTCTGTTCGCGAGGGGTAAAAATTTATTAACAAAATTTAGATTAACGCAAGCAAAATCTAGTTGCACCATATTTACATAGAGCTGCAATAAAGTATGTATAAAGTAGTTCGATTTCAATGTGTAACATTAACAAAAATATCAGTCAGTGTTATGTCAAGTTACTGTCTATACTATTTATTTTAAGCTGTCTAACCAATAACCCGTTCCGTTCATAAGTGTTCCTTTATGATTATATGAATAAATGAGTTTTGACTTTGACATCACCACCTGGGACTCGAACCCAAAATCTCTTAGGTAGATATATCTAATCAATGAGTAATAGATATTTTATTATTATGATATGGTAATTGAAATTAAACTGCTATATACGGATTTTATCGCGTTGTTTATTTGACACTATATTACAAATTAATAGAGAAGATGCTTGGAATGTACCACCAGCTTGGGATCCAGTAATAAAAATAGTCAAACCCAAGAAGAGAAAACCACAGCTAGACTTCATGATACTTTGAGCTCATTCTGCGTAAATAGAAACACCAATGATTAAATTATGTTCGGGTACTTTGAAATAACTACACTGGAACATTGAGACAACTGCTATCTTAGTCTCCCCGTGACCATGGCTGCTGAAAAGCAACCGAAACGTCGGGGAAAGTGTAAAAATAAATGAAATCTAAATAGTTTAATAATAATTTAATTAGCTTAAAAATTAGTAAAGTTTAATAGTAGTAGTAGTGTAACAATTTTCAAAATTTTGTAATAAAGTGCCAAATAAACAACGCGATAAAATCCGTATATAGCAGTTTCATTTCAATGAATAATATTCGCGTAAATAGAAGACAATATTATGATATGGTAATTTAAAATTCAATTTATAAATAATTAATTTGTACACACAAATTGTACAGAGTGACGTGATACTTTTTTAATATGTTATAACTTGTACCTCAACCACCTATGTTTCACAAATAAAACAATTTGAATTTGAATTTGAATAGAATAAATAATTGATTAGAAAATGTTATATAATTAAAGGCTGAAAACAATTTGATTAAAAGCTTAAATAAAATATCTCAAATAGAAATCTCGACGAGTCCGAAATAAATTTGATTTTAAATTTATTGAATAATAAATTTTAGCTGTAAGCTACCTATTACGGCATATTACAAAACAAGCTAGTAACATTACTGAAATTTTAAATAAATAATTTCTTTAATTGCTATAAAGGCAGAGGTTAATTACACTCATATTTCTCTAGCGACAGTTTAGGTCTCACATGACAAGGAAATAATCTAGAACTATCTATCAGGCACTGAGTTTTTTTTAATAGAAATATTCAATAACAGTTTATCCCAGGAATAGGGTAGTAATACTGTAAAGATATATTTTTCGATAGCCATAATGTAATTATTAAAAATATAATTATGTTCATTTAAATATTGAAATGATCAAAGTTACTACTATGAGGCAGAATAAACTGTGTATGAATAAAAAAGAATATGTTATTTTTATTTCAATTGTATAATGTTCTTTTATGTTTTGTTTTTTGTGATGTGGTAAATTGTGGTATAGCTAGATTTTTTTACTGTATTTATTTTTAATAATATGCGTAAACTTACACTCGCACATAAGCGACTTGGCGTGTACAATACTGTATATAGTATGTATGTATCTTATGTGGGAGCCAGTGTGCAGACCGGCGACACTTCGACCCAGTGGGATCTTTTGTGTCGACACTCTCCCAATAACGACTGCCATAGATGTTCATGGCAGCCGGGACCGACGGCTTAACGTGCTCTCCGAGGCATGGAGCAGGCGATAATTGTCAATCAATACGCTCATAATTTCGAAAAGTCATATAACTTCCGAAAGTCAGAGGTGCGCGACGTAGGTTCGAACCCGAGACCCTCTGCATTGCAGTCTGTTGGTCCCTCCACTGAGATATCGCTGCTCACAGTATATAGTAAGTAATAGCTTATGTTGTTGAATAAATAAATGAAAACTGACAAATACTAAAACTTATAAATAATAGAAGAGAAAACATGATGGCCACTTACTTAGAAATTACAAATTATCAACTAGATGACCCGGTTTACTTCGTATCACCTATCCTAACGACATTAAAACTCTCCCTTCGCTAAATAAAGACATCAATCATCATCATCATTTGTAATCATCCGTTTAGGTTTTTACTATCTTCCTTGCAATGTTTCCATATTTTCTCATCGTTTAAAGCTTCGCTGGACTACGATAAACATTTCAAAACCAAAATCAGCAAAATCGGCCCAGCCGTTCTCGAGTTTTAGCGAGACAAACGAATAGCAATTGATTTTTATATACATATATAGAAGAAGATGGAAGATATTATGGAAGAAAAATAGAAGCAAAGCAAGAAAGAAAGAAACATTTATTTTATTTGCACAGAATACAGGTGCTACCAGATTTAACAATGGTAAATAGTTCGCGCTTTATTCTGTCTGTATTACACATGCAAATCTTCTTCTCTCTTAGCCTTTATTATTCCCAAGTCACTTGGGATCGGCTTTTCTGGTCTAACCGGATTTGACTGGATATCAGTTTTTACACGAAGCGGCTGCCACCTGACCTCCGCAACCCGAAGGCTAACGATACCCTAAGGCTAGACCAGTGTCAGGATGTTAGAGGGTACTGACTCTCCCAATAACGACTGTCATTGATGTTCATGGCAGCCTATACACCTGTCTCGCTCTCTCCTCTATCAAATGGTATACAGGTATCTCTTTTTATTTATTTCTTTAATATTCGAAATTGGTACTTGTAAAGTGGTTTTTTTATTGTTTTATTTTCAAAGCATTTTTGCTATTTGATACTGTTGTGTTTCAGAGTTTCAGGGTTTTTGATGTTATTGTTCAGGCGGTGTTAGGTATAATCTGTTGAAGGTAGGTCTGTCTGTATTTCAATTAATATACTAGCTGTTTTGCGCGACATCTTTCGATCCTACATAATAGGGCGCAAGTCAATTGCTATTTAGATAGTTCATTCGTTAAAATGGAGATTGCGGTTAAGAATTTTCTAACAGAATAATTCAATAATAATTCGTTCTAACCGGGAAACGAATTCAGGATCTCAGGTGCATAAATAAGTTTCATTTACAAAAGACTTCTAACCTTACATTTTATTTATTTTTGAGTACATATATAGTTAAAAATAAATAACATGTATGTATGGTGGTGAAGTGACATCACTTCCTAACTAATATTATAAATGCGAATGTGAGTCTGTTGTTAAGTTTTCACGCCTCATCTACTCAACCGATCATCATGAAATTTCGCATTCACGTCGTCAGGTGAACAGAAACGGACATAGAGTACCTTTCATCCAGAAAAAAAGTGCCTACTGTTACTAACATAACTTATCCTAACCTACATTTACGCGAGTGTAGCCACGGGCAAAATCTAGCAAATAATAAAAAAGTATTCGTCAACTTTATATAGTTTATTTTTGTATGTGCGAAGTTTTAATGTATTACTTACACTCTATGGACAACCTAGCCTGAAATAAAATATAAATAAAATACTCTATTGGACCCAAGACCTCATGCACAGCAGCCACATTCTCTACCGCTGCACTTAATCTATAATATTATTATAGAGAATACAAAGTTACTAATTATATTGCGTTGTGTATCGTGAGAACAAACTTTGAGATGAAAAGTTAACGTTTCAGAGTTTAAACAGTATCTCTACTTTAAATGAAATTAAAACTTAATTACATAAATAGCATTTGAAGTTTCAGAATGCTAATTGAAGCTTCATTTACAAGAATGAGATTGATTTTTTTGTATTTATACTAAACTAGACGCTGCGGCTTCGCCCGCGTTGATCTCGGGTTCGATTTCCGCCTAAGTCAAACATTTGTATACATGGACATGGCTTTTTGTCTTGGTCTGGGTGTTTCTATGTATAATATGTATGTATTTACAAAAAAAAGTATATATGTATGTTTATCCATTGTCTAGTACCAAAAAAAGCAGCGATAGCTCAGTGGGGAGACCAACAGACTGCAATGCAGAGGGTCTCGGGTTCGAACCCACGTCGCGCACCTCTGACATTCGGAAGTTATATGACTTTTCGAAATTATGTGCGTATTGATTGACAATTATCGCCTGCTCCGTGCCTCAGAGAGCACGTTAAGCCGTTGGTCCAGGCTGCCATGAAGATCTATTGCAGTCGTTATTGGGAAGTCAGTGCCCTCTAATATGCTGACACTGGTCTAGCCTTAGGGTATCGTTAGCCTTCGGGTTGCAGAGGTCAGGTGGCAGGCGCTCCGTGTAAAAACTGATATCCAGTCAAATCCGGTTAGACTAGAAAAGCCGACCCCAAGTGACTTGGGAATAATAAAGGCTAAGAGAGAAGAAGATCCATTGTCTAGTACCCATAGTACGAGCTCTGCTTAGTTTGGGCTAGGTGGTGTTGTGTGTATGCGATAGAATAATATAGAATATTTATAAAATCTAAGATAACCTACAGTACTGTTCGGAAACAGTACTAATTTTTCTGGATGAAAAGGTACCCTATGTATTCCTCTGTACCCCTGACGACCTGTATGCGAAATTTCATGACGATCTGTCGAGTAATTAAGGCGTGAAAGCGTAACAAACAAACTTTCATTCGCATTTATAATATTAGTTAGGATATTTGATCAGAAGATACTAGCTAAACACAATCTGATGTTTAATTTTCCTTGCCCGCCGGAAGAAAATAAGTATATAAATCAAATTTATTATAGGAATGCAAAGTTATGTAAAAAATTCAAGTGAATACATCGAGCAATTTTTGAGTTTTGCGGACACGAACACCAAGTGTCTCTTTTATATATGTACATAAGGACTGCGATATATACTCGTAATATTTGAATATTGAATTATTCTGTGCGAAAATCAAGAAATAAAATAATAATATAATATTCTATCACATACATACAACACCATCTAACGCAAACTAAGCAGAGCTTGTACTATGGCTACTAGACAATGGATAAACATATATAAGTATATACTTTTTTTTGTAAATACTTACGTATTATACATATAAACACCCAGACCAAGAAAAACATCCATGGCCATGCAAACAAATGTTTGACTTGTGCGGGTATCTAACCCGCGACCTCAGGCGTGGCAGTCAGTTACACTAAACACTGCGCGATCGAGGCCGCCTAATTGAAATGCGTCTTTGGCCCCGTAGAATATAAATTTCGCTTATTTATGCACTCGAGATCCCGAATTCAATTCCCGCTTAGAACGAATTGTTATTGAATTATTCTAATAGAAATTCTCAACCGTAATCTCCATTTTAACGAATGAACTATCTAAATAGGAATTGCTATTTAGATAGTTCATTCGTTCGCAGTCAATTGACTTGCGCCCTATTACGTAGGAACGAAAGAAGTCGCGCAAAACAGCTAGTATATTAATTGAAATACAGACAGACCTACCTTCAACAGATTATACCTAACACCGCCTGAACAATAATATCAAAAACCCTGAAACTCCGAAACACAACAGTATCAAATAGCAAAAATGCTTTGTAATTAAAACAATAAAAAAACCACTTTACAAGTACCAATTTCGAATAATAACTTTTAGAAAGAGATACGTGTATACCATTTGATAGAGGAGAGAGCGAGACAGGTGTATAGTATCATCAATCGATCAGGTTGCCATGGTAACGGTACAGGTTGCCACTAAAGTTCGAAGTAGGCTCTTCATGCTAGATATTCAATATGAAACTTTTTGGTGCAGTGTACTTGTAATTAAAATAATTTACTAGCTTTTAAACGCGGCTTTCCTTGTGTGTCTTTAGAATTATGGTAAAAGCTGCACCTGTAACTCAAATGGTATTAATCATTGGCTTAAAAAAGGTAATCCGTTTATCCATAATCTCTCGACGATATCGCCAAAGCAATAGATAGCGGTGTATTAGACACATTTCAGTAGTTATGGTTTAGGTACCATGTTATAAGAGTGAGCCTATTAGGTACCTTCTATCGAGCACAGTTACAAACTTCCTGCTACAAGGAATTTTTTGACAGAATAATTTAATTCATCTAAAATATTTTCAAAAGATTTAATATAACTTTGGCTTACATATCGCATCCTTAATAAAACAGAGACTTATCTCAGTATTTTGGATTAAACAAATTTGAACTCTATTGCAATGATTTAACACAAACATAATATTAGAAATTAGCATATACAATTAGAGTCCAAATTGCCTTACTTTGAAATTTCGAGTTAAGTCGCTGTTTTATTAAGAGTGCGATATATGTGTGAAAAGAAAGTAAATTATAAAAGCGATAAAATCCGTATATAGAAGTTTAATTTCAATAAATTATATAGAATAGTATCACGGCTCACACTAAGAAGAGGCCCGTGCCCAGCAGTGGGACAGTTTATATACAGACTCAAGGCTATATTTTCCAAAGGAACAGATATAGGCGTATTACAACATACATGTGTCCACTATAGTTTTACGCGCTACGTAAGATCGTTTGACTGCTACGCAGAGGTCTCGAGTTTATGTGTTATGTGCGTATTAAATAGTTAATTATCGCTCGCTTTAACGGTGAAGGAAAACATCGTGGGGAAACCTGCATGTCTAAGAGTTCTACATAATGTTCTCTAAGATATGTGTAGCCTGCCAACCCGCACTGGGCCAGCGTGGTGGACTATGGCCTTACCCTTCTAACATTGAGAAGAGGCCCGTGCCCAGCAGTGGGACAGTTTAATACAGGACTGATATTATTATATATGTAAGAGAGGGCGAGCCTATTACCTACTCTTTACTAGGCATAATTCTAGACTTCGTGTTGCTTTTAAGAATTTCTTAACAAAAAGTCCAATAAAGCTTCTCTACCCGGGAATTAAACCGAGACTCCACCGAAGCAATCAGTTATTAAAAGAGTTTCCGTTTAGATAATATTTTTGACGATAGGCATGTTGTTGTTTAAAAACTAAAGTGTTGAATAGTTTTATGGATCGCCGAAGGAAAAGATAGTGTATTACATAGATTTTTTGCTAGCAAAGGTTTTAGGTCCAATGTTATAGAGAGTGAGCTTATTGCCATCTATCGGGCTTAGAAACAAACTGCGTGCTGATGAGGAAAATATCTTGATAGAAATATTTAATAGACTACTGCTCGAGCCAGAATTAAACTTGAAACTCCACCGGAGCTGTCAGTAATTAAAAGATGTTTCCGTGACATTATATTTTTCACGATAATAATGTTGTTGTTTAAAAAATACAGTTTATACAGAATAGTATCTCGGATCCCGGAAGGAATAAATAGAGAAGAATATATTATATATATACACACACTTTTTGTTTTAGGTAAAATGTAATAGGAAGTAAGCTTATTGCTGTCTATCGAGCATTTGCAAAGTCGTGTTGCAACTGAGAATTATTGATAGAAATATTTAATGCACCACTACTCGAGCTGGGATTTAAACTTGAAACTCCACCGGAGCAGTCGGATTTTTGATCTAATTGTTGATCAAACGATGTTTTTTTTTATACAACTTAGGTGGCAATGCTGATGGTAAGTGGTCACCGTAGCCAATGGACGCCTGCAACACCAGAGGCATCACTTGCGCGTTGCCGACCCTTTAGGAAAGTAAAACCGAAGTGGGAAGGAGAAGGAGCGAGAAGGCGGGCAGAGGGTAATTGGGCCTCCGGCACTCTCACTCACCGTACGAAACACTGCAGTAGGATTATATAGGCTATTTCACGTCCATATTGTGAGAAGGTAGTCCTTTCCCGGTCGAACCGGTCAATTTATGCTGAAATCAGTGAGGCTCTACTATTACTAGCGAGGCTTTAATACTACTAAGATGTAATATAATGTTCCCTTAACATATCTTTGACGATAATAATAGAGGTTTAGGAAATAAATAATAACAATAATAATAACTTTATTTAAAGCAGCGATAGCTCAGTGGAGACACCAACAGACTGCAATGCAGAGGGTCTCGGGTTCGAACCCACGTCGCGCACCTCTGACTTTCGGAAGTTATATGACTTTTCAAAATTATGTGCATATTGATTGACAATTATCGCCTGCTCCGTGCCTCGGAGAGCACGTTAAGCCGTTGGTCCCGGCTGCCATGAACATCTATGGCAGTCGTTATTGGGAAAGTCAGTTAACCCTCTAATATCCTGACATTGGTCTAACCTTAGGGTATCGTTAGCCTTCGGGTTGCGGAGATCAGGTGGCAGCAGTGGCAGTGTAAAAACTGATATCCAGTCAAATCCGGTTAGACCAGAAAAGCCGACCCCAAGTGACTTGGGAATAATAAAGGCTAAGAGGGAAAAAGAAGAATAACTTTATTTCCAAGAATATGGTGATATACATGTTCTTAAATTAAATATTGTACAGCATATTCTGCCATTACAGGCGTGCAAATATACATTCAGACATCAAAATTATTTATTACTTTCTTATTATTAACATGCAATTCAAAAATTATACCAAGCATTTAAATATGCCACAGATAAAATATCGACAGAGTTATACTATTATATTAATAAACTCCAAAATTAAAAAGTCATAAATATTAAAAATTAATACAGGGTTCATCTTTCTTGTTTGATTCTATATAATTATTTATAGCATAAAAAACATTGAGTATATAAAATTTTACATTAGGTAATTATATAATTGAATTATCATTGATGTCAAAAGGATATTATTAAGAGGTAAACTTATAAAGAAAATATAGAAAATAAATGTAAAAATTTAGTATATAATGCAAACCATTTAAATTATATTATTATTAATAATCAAGTTATTATTTTGTCTTCTAAGTATTCATTATATTCCCAAATAAACAGATAGAGTTATATTACAACAACACCTACACTTTGCCAACTATGGTTTTAGTATTATACCTGTATCTTGCCAACTATGGTTTTAGTATTATACCTGTATCTTGCTAACTATGGTTTTAGTATTATACCTGTATCTTGCTAACTATGGTTTTAGTATTATACCTGTATCTTGCCAACTATGGTTTTAGTATTATACCTGTATCTTGCTAACTATGGTTTTAGTATTATACCTGTATCTTGCCAACTATGGTTTTAGTATTATACCTGTATCTTGCCAATTATGGTTTTAGTATTATACCTGTATCTTGCCAACTATGGTTTTAGTATTATACCTGTATCTTGCCAATTATGGTTTTAGTATTATACCTGTATCTTGCCAATTATGGTTTTAGTATTATACCTGTATCTTGCCAACTATGGTTCTAGTATTATACCTGTATCTTGCCAACTATGGTTTTAGTATTATACCTGTATCTTGCCAACTATGGTTTTAGTATTATACCTGTATCTTGCCAACTATGGTTTTAGGTTGCACGTTATAGGAGCGAACCTATTACCTACACTCTACAGGACAATTCCATAATTTCTTGTCAGAAAAAATCCAATAACGCTGCTCCTCCGGGAATTAAATCGAAGACCAGACAGTCAGATTCTTAAAAGATTTTCTTGTTACATAATATATTTGACTGAGCTGGTGTTTAAAAAAGAAAAAAAATTGTCTCAGTTATATCCCCGAAGGGGTAGGTTAGGTTAGAAGAAGATGTTAGTTATGTAGAAGTTTATTATAGTCTAATTTCACTAACAATGGTTACAATGTTGGAGGTTCGTAACAAATGAAAGATGCGGTTTGCTCTAATGATGAACGTACAACAGGTCAATTAAAAGGTTACAATGTAATATATATATATATATAGGAAGGAAGGCACGTTATATACATGGTTTACCCTAAAAGGCTACAATGAATTTGTATACTACTAAGACTACAATGGGTGTAAAAACGACCGCATTGAATAATTGGCATAAATATATTTATACTATTTTATATTATATATACTTTAATTACGGTTCGTGCCCTATGATTATTTGATTTATTAGCTTAATTTCTTTAAAAAAGAAAACCTTTAAATTGCGAGTGAAATTTAAAAAGTTTATCATAGTTTATTAATCTTCACAAAATTATGGTAATTTTGAAGGTGTATGAAAAATCTTGAAAAATTACTTATTATGTTATTTTAATCAGTCTTTATAATATATTTTTAAATCACAGGTAATTCGTTATTTTGGCATATTATTTGAACCTATAAGTACTTATCTAAAAAATACATATAATTTTTATAAATCAAATTGTGATCTCGCAATCTTTTTCAGAGATGTTTTTTTAGATAAAATGAACATCTTTATAATAATTATAGACTACAATAATGAAAATATACAATCACTTCTAAATTGCTTTAATCTTTGACAAACAAAATATTACTTATTACAGTTACATTCGATTCATAACCAGAAATGAAAATAGCATTGAAATTAAACTACTATATACGAATTTTATCGCGTTGTTTATTTGACACTTTATTACATAATTTTGAAAAACTGTTACACTACTACTACTATTAAACTTTACTATTTTTTAAGTTAATTGAATTATTATTAAGACTATTAAATCAATTTAAACTATTTAGATTTAATTTAATTTTCCACTTTCTCCGACGTTTCGGTTGCTTTTCAGCAGCCATGGTCACATGGCTGCTGAAAAGCAACTGGAACACTGTAACATTGAGATAACTACCATCTTAGTCTCCCCGTAACCATGGCTGCTGAAAAGCAACCGAAACGTCGGGGAAAGTGTAAACTTAAATAGAAATAGTTTTAATAATAATTTAATTACCTTAAAAATTAATAAAGTTTAATAGTAACAGTTTTTCAAAATTATGTAATAAAGTGTCAAATAAACAACGCGATAAAATCCGTATATAGTAGTTTAATTTCAATGAATAATATTCGCGTAAACAGAAGACAATATTATGAAAATAGCATATTAATACATAGGTATAATAACACACATCAAAATAGTATATACTACACACATACTAAAAATAAAGAATAAAATGTTTATTACTTATGCAGTAACTCAGAAGCCCACTATGACTACAATGGCCCACTATTACTACAATGCAATGGCTGAAAAAACGCCGGGGTGCGAGTGTAGCTCGGGATCCACGCTCGTGCACAACCTTTTTCCCCGCGTGTTCGAGGGCTACCGTCGACTTACGAGAATAGACGGAATCTCAAGGCGCTGAGTTAAATACGAAAAAAGATACAGGCAGAAATATAAGTCACCCAGGTGTAAAAACACTGTTGTAGCCTTTAAGGGTTAAATCCCACGTAAAAGGGGATGAGCTTATCTCCGTCTGCCGTGCATAGTTTCCAATGCACAACCGATGTGAACCCACTCAGAGTAACACATAAATTTGCTAAGCTGGAGAGGTCGCCAGGAATATAACGATATAAAGTGTTAAACTAGAAATTTACTAATCGAATTGCTAGTACAAAATCCTAACGTTTATTATAAATGCGAATGATTGTTTGTTTGTAAACTAATGAACCGATTTTCATGAAATTTGACGATAAAATATAAAATTAATAATCTCAACGAGAGCCATAAAGTACGGGCGGTCCCTACCTACCGTTATAACTACTTACCTCATAAATTTACCTTCAGAGGGTCATATATTCCAAGACCATTAGGGTTAAAACTTCGTAATTAAAATGTATAACTAGTCTAGTCTATTTTTAATAAAATGCGCAATTGTTTAAGTGGTAATGTCGGTATAACACGGCACTTAAGTGTTATGGTTTCGATTCCAACAAGGTACAAAAAATTGGATAATCCTCTTTTTTATAACGTTCACAAAAATCACCTGTATTCGAAAGACTGGATGTTATTTGTCCGTAGTTTAAATGTTTGTACAGGCAGACTGTTTCAAGTTAGGAATATTTCAAGAGTTTTAGAGTTGTCTTTTTAAATCACAATCATAATCAAATCAATATAAAACCACTAAGGAAATATATGGACAAGGTTCCACGCCTATATGCAAGCGTAACAAACATACAAACAAACTCATATTTGCATTTATTAGTTCGGATTTACTAATTGATCTTATACCAAAAAAACAATAAAACTCAATTCTTTTCTTTGTTGTAACTACAGTTCCAAAGGCAATTATTAGCTAATCCTAACTAATAACATAAATGCGCGAATGTGATTTTATCTATTGCGAGAGCCGGTTTACTCCCTAACTACTCGACCGATCATCATGAAATTTCACATACAGGTTGACAGGTAAATAAACAAGTGAGAATCGGCTATGAATTGCCGTAAATCTTAGAGTTCGAAAAAATGGTTCAAGTAATATGCAAAGTTCACGTGATAGCACGTGACCTTGAGGTCAGAGGTCAAAGGTCATAGTCTTTTCAAGGGTATATCGACTATGCTGAGTCGAATGGTGTTGACCGCGAGTCTCTAGCTCTTACGGTTCTTGAGTTGAAAGTTGTATAACAGACGGATGGACGGGCAAAGGTGTTGTTTAAGAGTTTTTTCAAACTCTAAAAAGGATATAGGGTAACTTTAATCTAGAAAATGTAATTTTACCACGCTAACCTAACCTAACCTACATTCATGCTAGCGAAGCCGTTGGCAAAATTCTAGTTACCAATAAACCTCTATTCTATTCTATTCTATTCTATTCTATTCTATTCTATTCTTCGTTGTACAAACCAATTATTAGCTATTCTATTATACACGGATTCTATCGTTGATATCAACTAATTAATACATAATTATTGTCTGTTATGAAGTATTCCAGGTATGCTAATGAACAGATAAGAATGTGCGTAATTATCATAGACGGCGTGTGTATTAGATGATATTAGATCTTAGCTCTGAAATTTCTGTTTATGTCTTACATATAATTTCGTGGATTCTGTATAAGATGTAAATGGTTATTTTAAAGATTTATGTATATTTCTAAAATAGACTATGTAATTATTGTAATCCTAACTAATATATATAATATGTAACGGGTATTAACGCGATCATGCATAATGTTTACCTTTTTTATGCTTGACGTTTCGACCAGGTTACACCGGCCGTGGTCACAAGCTGACTGGTGCTGCGATATCATGTCTCCGTTTGTGAGGCAGAAGAATCTTGATTCACCCTCACTTTTGGCATATTTTTATTTGTCCATGTACCGTCACAAACTACACTCACGGTATCCCTATTACGTATGCTAGCCGTTGTGTCCGTATTCTGTGAATTACCTGACTGTGCAAAACAGCGAAGTTGCGTATTATTAATCACGGGATTAATAATACGCAACTTCGCTGTTTTGCACAGTCAGGTAATTCACAGAATACATGGACAAATAAAAATATGCCAAAAGTGAGGGTGAATCAAGATTCTTCTGCCTCACAAACGGAGACATGACATCGCAGCACCAGTCAGCTTGTGACCACGGCCGGTGTAACCTGGTCGAAACGTCAAGCATAAAAAAGGTAAACATTATGCATGATCGCGTTAATACCCGTTACATATTATATATATATCATGCAACGCGAAAGTTTAAAAGTTATTATCCTAACTAATATTATAAATGTGAAATTGAGTTTGTTTGTTTGTTACGCTTTCACGTTTTATCGACTGATCAGCATGAAATTTCGCATACAGGTTATCAGGGGAACCGAAAAGAACATATTGAACTTTTCATCCAAAAAAGTACTGTTACTAACTTAACCTGAACTATCTCTATTTTTTAACCTAACCTAATTTTACGCGAGCAAAGCCACGGGCAAAATCTAGTATTGTTATAACAATACTACATTCCTCTATATAGACTGTCCTACTGGTGGTCACGGGCCTCTTCTCAGTGTGAGAAGGGTTAGGCTACAATCCACCACGCCGGGCCAGTGCATTTTGGCAGACTTCACATAGCTTCTAGAACATGGAGAACTCTCAGACATGTAGGTTCTTCACAATGTTTACCTTCGCCGTTAAAGCAAGCTATAATTAGCTAATTAATATGCATACAACTTCAAATAGTCAGAGATGCGCGGCCTGGGTTCGAACTCGAGACCACTGCATAGCAGTCTTACAGTCTTCACTAGTCTATCTCTGCTAAATATATGCTGTATACCGATATTATTAATAACATGTATTGTTAATAATAAATATGAATAATATTTTATACAATCTATATATATAAAACTCTTCCGTTACTGAGTGACTGACAGAGAACGCACAGCCGAAACTACTGAACGCAAGAAGCTGAAATTTGGCATGTATGCTCCTTGGAGAGTGTAGGGGAGCACTAAGAGAGGATTTTTGGCAATTCCACCCCGAAGGGGGTGAAAGGGGTGAAACCCGATATTCACACGGGAACGAGACTTACGCGGGTGAAACCGCGGGAAATCTAATAGTTTGTATATAAAGTTATATCGCTTATTGTCTGCTCGTATTCGTAGTTTCAATTCGCCATAATTACATGATAGTTGATGTTTCTGTTAATTTAAGACAAACTATATTCGCCTACATACAAGCAACTATATATGTAAAAAAATAAAATATAGTATTCGAATAGGCCATTCAAAAAATATTGATGAAATAATTACTATGAAAACTACAAAGTTACCGATTTTCTTCATACAAAGCTGCAACTATGTAAAGCCGTCGAATATTCATTGAAATTAAACTGCTATATACGGATTTTATCGCGTTGTTTATTTGACACTTTATTACAAAATTTTGAAGATTGTTACACTACTACTACTATTAAACTTTACTTATTTTTAAGCTAATTAAATTATTATTAAACTATTTAGATTTAATTTATTTTTACACTTTCCCCGACGTTTCGGTTGCTTTTCAGCAGCCATGGTCACGGGGAGACTAAGATGGCAGTTGTTTCAATGTTCCAGTGTAGTTATTTCAAAGTACCCGAACATAATTTAATCATTGGTGTTTCTATTTACGCAGAATGAGCTCAAAGTATCATGAAGTCTAGCTGTGGTTTGCCTCTTCTTGGGTTTGACTATTTTTATTACTGGATCCCAAGCTGGTGGTACATACTGTCGAATATTGTTAAACTGTTCTAATTGTTTGTTAATTTATCACGCGTGGGTTTTAACGGATTTAAATGAAACTTGACTCACTGATAGACAATATCCTTAATTAACACATAGGATACTTTCTAGCCCAGTACGATTTACCGTGATTTCGCGCAGACGAAGCCGCAAGAGAAACTCGTTAATAATATTAGAACGATTATTCCTAAACCCTTATCATTCTAACACAAAACTTTAATAATAAATTAAACAAGTACTTTGCCCTTCAAACCAATCGATCCTCCGTCATTTAGCGAGATATTCTCGAAGCAGTACCTTTGTGCGACAACAATTAGATCAATACTCTCTAAATAAGTTCAACTCGAGACAATAAGTTGTTCGAGAACTTTCGAGAAGTATCCAAAGTTTGTGACAACAATTATTATAGTAATAATTCGTTGCTTATTTAGACGCGATAGTTTTTATGATACTGTATAGCGACTGCTGTGCATGAGGGCTTGGGTTCGAGAGCTGCATCAGTTAAAGTATTATGGAGTATTTCTGTCCGTAAATTTTCAGAAGTACCACGGAACTAGGCCCAATATTATGAAGAAGAAGTGCCCGCATTAGAAAAGTGAGCTTACATGATGATAATTTTTCAATTTATGTGTATGTGTCAGGTGACTAAAAGAACTTAACGTCCAGAAACGTGACCAAACGTAGTAGGGCGCATCTATGAATAAATATTGCGTGAGACTATATGTCCGAAGGGCTAAATGCAAGAAACTTTGTATGTAATAGTCTATTGGCTATCAGATGTTCCATACGTTCGCATGCGCCTAACGAGATTTTGGCTGGAGGTGGAGGGTGGCTATAGTCCACCACGCTGGCGCAGTGTGGGTTGGCAGACTTCACATAATTATCTTCGAAAACATTGTGGAGAACTCTCAGACATACAGATTTCCTCAAGATGAAAAAAGCTAGAGATATTTAACTATTTAATAGATATATAAATTCAAAAAGTCAGAGGTCGAACGGGATCGATCGCAAGTTGCCACACTCGTTCGATCCCTAGGCACGAGTTTCGAGTCCTGCGGTTTCTCATTAAAAGAACCCAATCTCGATTCTAATCGAACTAGTAACATAATTATACAATTAGTAGCGTATACTATCGCTGCGCCACTGAAGTCCATTAAAAGACCATAGGTAGTGACTAATGACGAAAGCCGTTACTCGTCATGCCTAAATGGAATCAAGATATGGATACTTAACTCTCAATTGGTTTCGCTAAGTGCTTGCCTGGAATTGGCTCGTAAAATCTCGTATAAAATGAAAACCTATCATTATTTGGTAGCCTATCTACTTTTTATGGACTTTACGTGTATTTTATGAACCGCAAAGGCTTTTTAAGCAGCAATAGCTTAGTGAAAGACCGTTGGACTGCAACGCATAGATTACGAGTTCGATCTCAAAGCATACAGCTCTGACTTTTGCGAAGTTTTGTATGTATTAAATAGTTAATTATCGCTCGCTTTAACGGAAAAACATCGTGAGGAAACCTGCATGTCTGAGAGTTCTCCAGAATGTTTTCGAAGATGTATGAAGTCGACCAACCCGCACTTGGCCAGCGTGGTGGACTAACTACCACCTAACCCTTCTCACCCTGAGAAGAGGCCTGCTCGACACTGTAATAATTCAGTTTATATATATATGTTATCCTTAATCGGTGAAGCGAGCTTTAATTAACAATTTAATACGCACATAACTTTAAAAAGTCAGAGGTGCATGAGTTGGGACCGTACTGGAGACCTCTGCGGGGCAGTTTAACGGCCTTTCACTAGGTAATACCTGCTTATTCTAGTCTCTTATATAGATCTATAAATTGTAAACATGAACAGCGATGTAAACATTGAGGTCTTTCCCATTTCTCTTTAACTAATCTGCCAACTCATTTAATGTTTTCTTAAACTGACGTATTTCTCTGACGACTTCGCATTTACTTTGGAGAACATAAACAAATATTAAACATAAACAAATTATGTTTGCCTTTTTGCGTCTTCAATTTATTGAGCTTTTTCTTTGGTTATTACGGTGGTTGCTCATTTCGGCGTAATGCTAAAGCATTCCATAGACGATTGTCTTTTTTGTTCTAACAGACAGAAAAGTCCAGATCTTTCTGTTGTCTCATACGGACTATTAAAGTTATAATAATAATAATAGTAATGTTTATTTTCTTTCCAGAATATTTACAATGTTGACAAAAGATGTATCTTATGTGTGGGCCAGTCAGTGCAGACCGGCGACACTTCGACCCAGTGGGATCTTTCGTGTCGACACTCTCCCAATAACGACTGCCATAGATGTTCATGGCAGCCGGGACCGACGGCCTAACGTGCTCTCCGAGGCACGGAGCAGGCGATAATTGTCAATCAATACGCACATAATTTCGAAAAATCATATAACTTCCGAAAGTCAGCAGTGCGCAACGTGGGTTCGAACCCGAGACCCTCTGCATTGCAGTCTGTGGGTCTCCCCACTGAGCTATCGCTGCTTTGCAGCATTCGCGTAAACATAAGACTATATTAAAGTCTTTCTTATCGATTTCGATAACGGCGACATAATAAATTATAAATCTTTCCTTTTATAAGCCCTCACATATATGGCTTGCTTGACCAAACTTGTTCTTAGGTGTTCCATTACACATGTCGCAGTCTTAATAAAACAGCGACTTAACTCGAAATTTGAAAGTAAGGCAATTTGAACTCTAATTGTATATGTTAAATTCTATTATTATATTTGTGTTAAATCTTTGCAATAGAGTTCAAATTTGTTTAATCCAAAATACTGAGATAAGTCTCTGTTTTATTAAGGGTGCGATGTGTAGAAGGATTTAAGTCTGTTTGAAGTATTTGGCGTTTTATATCAACCGTTTGAAGAGGGTTTTCCGCAAACGTTTTAACTTGACAAAAGATACAAATTGCTTAATATTAAAAATAAAACAAAAGGAACATTGTTGAAGACTGGAGCCTAAGCTAGGCCAAAGCCTGTGTTATAGGACATCAGGTCTCTACCCCGAGATACAAAGTCTAGATTTCGTACATTGGTGTATTAGCATTAAGATGCGATAGTATATTCAATGTACATTCAAAGTAATTATGTACGTATAAATAGTTGAGTATCGTTTACTCTAACGACGAAGGAAAACATCGTAAAGAAGCCTGCATGTACGAAAGTACTAGAGTAACAAATTAGTGATAACAAAAGTACAAGAAATGAAGTTTTCTGTAAAGCTCTCAAAGATATGTGAAGTCTGCCAACCCGTACTGGGCCAGCGTGGAACACCTCTGACTTTACGAAGACATGTGCATATTAAATAACTAGCTGTTGCCCGCGACTTCGTCCGCGTGGACTTTAATTTATTACCCAATACCTACTTTTAATTTGTTATCTAATTTTAATATATAAAACTACAACTAAAGAAATTAATAAGTCTAACTACACCTATATAGGTGTAGTTAGCTATATATTCAAAAAATACATATGGTATCGCGGACTTTTTTGTAGAGATTGATACGTTCTGTAATTTTTTTTGTTCTGTCAATAATAGTTTCCGCAGCGCACGCGATGACGGATTTTTATGACAAATTTTTTCACACCTTGGGTTATATTATTGCATTTTTATTAAGGATCCCTATTTTTTTTGATAATGTAATATAGCCTATGTCACTCAGTGAAGATGCAGCTTTCTAATGGTGACAGAATTTTTGAAATTGGTCTATTCGTTTTTGTGTGAAAACATTACAAACATACATACAATATTAGTTTAGATTAATTATCGCTTGTAATGATACTTTACTTCACAGATAAATCTGTGTAGTAAAGTATCGTGAGGAACCCTGCATGTCTAAGAGGTCATCATTTTATTTGTTTTTATTATTGTTCTCGAAGATATATTATGACGTCTGCCAACTCATACTGCGCCATAGTCGTGAACTATGACCTAACCCATTTCACACTAGAAAGCCCCGTGCTCAGCAGAGGGACAGTTTATATAGAGGGCTGATCTTATTATTAATTTATTCGATCCAAATCATCCGTAACTTATGCCACGGGACCACGAAACAGTCTGTGATCATGTCACAGCTTAAATATTATAACTGGACTAAGGAGTTTTACTTGTTGATCTTTGGCCAGCATCCAACACAAACTGCTCCATTTGTCAGAGTAATCGTGTCGGGCATTAATGAATGATTAATAAACATTCCATTCTAACTAATATTATAAATGTGAATGTGAGTTTGTTACGTTTTCATGTCTTAACTGCACGGCCGATCATCTGGAAATTTTAGTTAACTTTCATCCAGGAAAATACTGTTCCCGAGAGATAGAAATTTATTGATAAAATCTAGATTAACGTGAACGACAGCGAAGCCGCGAGCAATATCTAGTTTTATATAATTGTAGGAAATTATTATATTCATCATCATCATCATCATAATCATCATCATCATCAGGCTATAATAGTCCACTGCTGGACATAGCCCTCCCCTAATGAGCGCCATAGCGCCCTGTTTTCCGTTTGCCGCATCCAGCGTCTGCCTGCAGTCTTTCGCAGATCTTCATCCCATCTGGTCGAGGGCTATTATTATATTACCGTTTGATATTAGCATCTCACGTTTTCAAAAGTAATGGTTTTTGCGCGTGAGTGGCACCACATTCTTTGCGATTTGACAAAGATACAGATAAATTTTATGGTCTCCTGACTAATTACACTGCGATTTTATTACCTTTGATAACGTTTCTCAGAGAAGATACAAGGTGCGTTGGCTATAAGCTTCTGTGAGAGTACATCTACTATATATAGCATGTTGTTGTCAGCTTGGTGGGATTTAAATGGTTGTATTCATATGTATTGGTATCAATAAACATTTTTTATTATTACTATTATGTAGTGATAGAGGCAAGCGGTCACCGCTGATCCACAAAATATAGTTTTCTATCTAGATGTATTTTGCCCGTTAATTGTATATTTACTACATTTTGCCTGCGGCTTTGCTCGCGTAAATGCAGGTCAGGTTAACCTAAGTTAGTCATAGTACTTTTAACTGGATAAAAAGTACCCTACGTTATTTTCTGTAGCCCTGACGTGTATGCGAAATTAAAAGATGTAATTGGTTGAGTAGTTAAGGCGTGAATGCGTAACAAACAAACAAACTCATATTCATATTTATATGTATAGAGGCGCTCATAGCCAGTTGCACTCACTGATCGGTAAACGATTAGCGAGGTTAAGCATCGTTGGGTGCAGTCAGTCTATAGATGGGTGACCGCTTAGTGGTATTTCATCTGAGCGTCTCCGTGCTTCGGAGGGTACGTAAAAAGTCGGTCCCGGTTGTTGTCAAATTGACAGCAGTCGTTAAGCCATGTCAGAGGCCTACGGGCGGCTTGAACAACTCTTGACAAAAGGTTGGCCACTAACCAAAAGAAAAAAATATAATATTTGTAAGATAAGTTAGGATATCCAGCGCGGAGTTTGTCTTTGCAAAAAAGTAAAGGCCAGCTGCCGGGGTAGCTCCATCTGCCACCACTGCGAGTGTGAGAAGGACACGGCGCAGCACCTGCTCGAGCAATGTCCTACTTAGGCGGTGCAGCGCCGTGAACTCCAGGTCGTTGTGGGTGAAGACTTCTCGCTGCCGGCCGTGATCAAAGCCATGGTCGACAGAGAGAGGAAGTGGGTAGCGGTCACAGTCTTTTGCGAGGACGTAATCTTGCAGATGGAGGCGGCGGAGCTTATCCGTGAGGAAAGTGTTCTTGCGGATCAGAGCCCGACATAACCCTTTCGCCTCTTGTGGCGCGGGGGTACGCATCAGGAGCATTTTCGTGCGTTAAGGAACACCGAAAACGTGCCGGGGTACTTAATTAGAAAGATTAAGTCACGTTAAGATAAATAATGTTTACCATAAATCCAACTAAACCGTTGCCAATTCTTCGTGTATTGAATGAATAATGGGGTGTTTCTGTTGGGTCTCCGCCAAATATCAACAAGTGAAGCCAATAGTAAGCACTCAAAACTTGTTGATTACGGTATAATATATCTATACTGAGCAACGCGTTAGAAACTGTGCAAAAGTCACTCCAGTGTACTCTTGAAAGGGTCGGCAGAAGTGTATTACCGTTAGTTTTTGTTAGCTCTGTTTTCAGGCTCCACGCAAGGAAGATCGTTGTGCCCTTTTCTAGGTGGGATTTAAAAGCATAGCTGAAGAAATATCGGTGTAGAACACTTTTGCCTACTGAGTACATCGGCGTACACCTCTGTGGCGCAGCGGTAGTGAATGCGACTGCTGTGCTTGAGGTCTTGGGTTCGAATCCCAGGTCGGGCCAACAAAAAGTTACTGGGCTTTTCTGTTAAGAAGTTGGCGGCGTGAGACACCTCCGTGCTTCGGAAAGCACGTAAAGCCGTTGGTCCTGCGCCTAATCTCTCTCCGGTCGTGTCGGATTATCCGTCCCATCGGATCATGAGAGTTAGGGAACAGAGAGTGCTCTTGTATCTGCGCACATACTTGTGCACTATAATATCTTTTGCGCAGATGGCCAGTCTCCGTTAAGATTGGCCGCCGTGACTGAAATTCGGTCTGGAGGACATTATTATTATTATTACATCGGCATAAGACTGTTTGTATGTATAATACTAGTAGATATTGTCCGCGGATTCACTCGCGTTTATGTAGGTATGACAATAACTTTGTATCTTTCGGGGACAGCACTTTTTTGGATGAAAAGTATGCCCTTTTTTGTACCTCTGACAACGTGTATGCGAAATTTCATGATGTTCGGTCGAGTGGTTAAGGCGTGAAAGCGTAACAACTAAACTTACAAACTCACATTCAATTAATTCAATTAGAATAGTCAATAGTTTTTTTTTTTTACTTATGGGATCTTTCAAAAACAGTCTTACCTTTGTAATTATACGTATATGACTTAAATATTAAAAATAATAGGTAGTCAACTACCTCATTACATAAAAAACACACGATTGTGTACCAAAATCTGTACTAACTTTTATATATTAGCTTTAATCCTGTCGTCCAAAACCAAATCTGCGAAGCGAAGCAGACGTCTCGTTACAAACAATATAATTACTTGTCCTTGCGAAGCACTGTTTGCGAAGTCCCAAGGTAAACGTGACTTAGGAACAATACATCTGGCTTGCTTCTTACGTGATTGTAATTATGATGTGTGTAATGGAAAAGTACTACAGTTGTACTATTGGCACGAAACGCGTTGGTATTCGAATCATTATTGAATTTGCGACGCATTATTTTTTGACACGTTGGTATAAATGCAAGAAAATCTTGTATTAAAACTTTAACTATTATTAGGAACTAGCTGTTACCCGCTTCGGCTTTGTCCGCTTGAAATTTAACGAAAATAGTTTGTTTAGTTCCCAGTTCTTTTTCTTAAATAAAATTAGCGTAAGTTACTCATAACATCAGCTATCTGCCAGTGAAAGTCCCACCAAAATCGGTCCAGCCGTTTCAGAGATTAGCCGGAACCAACAGACAGTCAAAAATTATAAAAAATCTTTTTATGTAATTTCCATATATACTTTCATATGAATTTAGTGAAAAGCTGTTATTTTGTTATATACATTACAATCAAACACTTCAATTTGATTTATTTGTATAGATAATGAATTAATGAAATAGTGGTCGCCCAGAGACCGAAATTCAACCGTAACACATTAATATTTTTTGAATCTGATATGATATCTTCTAAAATAATTATTTATGGTATATTATAAACAATGAAAATGTAATGTTAGTAAAAATAGCTATAAAATTCATACAAAGAAGTTTAATTTTTAAAGTTATGTGCGTATTAAATAATTAATTACCGCAAAAGCAGTGATAGCTCAGTGGGGAGACCAACAGACTGCAATGCAGATGGCCTCGGGTTCGAATCCACGTCGCGCACCTCTGACTTCCGGAAAGTATATGACTTTTCGAACTTATGTACGTATTGATTGACAATTATCGCCTGCTCCGTGCCTCGGAGAGCACGTTAAGCCGTCGGTCCCGGCTGCCATGAACATCTATGACAGTCGTTATTGGGAAAGTTAGTACCCTCTAATATCCTGACACTGGTCTAGCCTTAGGGTATCCTTAGCCTGCAGGTTGCGGAAGTCAGGTGGCAGCCGCTCCGTGTAAAAACTGATATCCAGTCAATTCCAGTTAGACTAGAAGAAGCCGACCCCAAGTGACTTGGGAATAATAAAGGCTAAGAGAGAAGAAGATCGCTCGCTTTCACGGTGAAGGAAAGCATCTGAGAGTTCTCCATAAAATTCGTGGTATGTGCAGAGCCAACCTGCACTGGGCCAGCGTGGTGGACTATGGCCCCCTCCTTCTCACACTGAGATGACGATCGTGCTCAGCAGTGGGACAGTTAATAAACAGGGCTGACGTTATTATTATAATAACATATAATAATAATATTCTATCATATACACACAACACCATCTAGCCCAAACTAAGCAGAGCTTATACTATGGATAAACATACATATTACATTTTTTTTTTGTAAATACATATTATACATAGAAATACCCAGACCAAGACAAACATCCATGTCCATGCACACAAATGTTTGACTTGTGTGGGAATGGACCCGATATCTATACTTAATATTATAAAGCTGAAGAGCTTGTTTGTTTGAACGCGCTTACCTCAGGAGATACTGGTTTGAATTAAAAAAATATTTTAGTGTTAGATAGCCTATTTATTGAGGAAGGCTATAGGCTATATAACATCATGCTACGACCCATGGGGGTGGCGCAGTAACTATAAACGCGGGTGAAACCGCGGGCACATCTAGTTATATACATATATATATATACAAAGACAACTCCTGCGCTAGGATTTAATCCTTCCTGCGCGGAAGACTTTGCAAACATATAATAAACGGAAACAATATACATCCAGACTCAGAAAAATGATTGTGAATCACACAAATAATTATATAATTGTCCCGTGTGTAATTCGAACTCACATCACTCGGCGTTATGACAATGGCGAAGCGATTACTTAAACCATTGCGCTATGCAAGAAATTAACAGTATTATATTAATTACTATTCAGCCGCGGTTCAACCCGCGTTTATGATTACTGCGCCGACCCCGTGAGTCGTAGCGTGATGTTATGTAGCCTATAACCTTCCTCGGTAAATAGGCTATACAACACTATGATAATTTTTCAAATCGAACCAGTAGTTCTTGAGATTAGTGCGTTCAACCAACCAAACAAACTCTTCAGCTTTATAATATGTATTAGTATAGATTATTTTTCTATATGCAGGGTAGTACAAGCCAAGATACGTATTTAACGAGTACATAAAAATGTTTCAGAGTTGTTCTATAATCTAGGGTCCATAAAATAGTTACAAAGCCTTTTAATGACTCATTAAGATTAACATCTCAAGTACAATTATATGGCAGCGAAACATTGCCGTTAAGTCGAAGGGATAGAAGCCTTTGAGATTTCGTGTTGGAAGAACTAGTTGCGCCTCGCGATTACACCTGCGTAAGTCCTGATGCCGTGGGAATATCGGGATACAAAGTAGCCCATATGTTAATCCAGGTATCCAGCTATCTGCATACCAAGTTTTATCGCAATCTTTTCAGTAGTTTTTGCGTGAAATAGTAACAAACATCCATACATCCATTCTCACAATCTTTCACATTTATAATATTAATAAGGATTTATAGACATTTATTATAATCTGCTGATGCAGGTTGTGCTTGAGGTCTCGTGCTCGATTCTCGGGTTAAGTAAAGCGTTTTCTGTCAAGAAATTGTCAGTAGTAATAGGAAGCTTGTAATAGTGTCCGGTACACGTGGGACCAAAACTATAGTTGACAGAATATGGGTACTTCTGCCTACTCTTTGAAGTCGTCAGAGTATGTATAAGGCAAACCAGCATGGAACCTGCGTAATTTTATGTGGAAGGATTAATTTTTGTACTATAGTTACTGTAAATATACTGTTATTAATGTACGGCCTGGTGAAATTCTCTAGCGGTGTGGCATTGCTACGAAAAACATTTATAATATGTCTTACACCTGTATGTTTGGAAGAGTAGGTAGATGTGTATAATTGTTTACCAGAATAACTCAACAACCTCGCCCGACACAAGTATGAACGTGTGAACTCATGCACCACAGTCGTAATCAATACGGCTGCGCCACCGAAGCAGACATACCAGTTTACATTTATTCCTGTTTTAAAAGAAATAATAGTTTAAAAAACTAAAAAAAGCTTTAAAAAATTAAAAATTATATAGTTTAATAATTTTAATATAAAAAAGCGTGGGGTGCTTTCTAATATATTTTGATATTTTGATAACCTCCACCCCCCGCTTTTTACATTAAAATTTAAAGTTAATAAATTATAATATTATTTTATTTTTATATCGTGTTATCTAGTTGTCTCATATTTTTTTTTCTATATCTAAATTATTGTATTGTCGTCGGTCCTCGACAAGTGTGCAAAGTTTCAAATCAATCCGTCGGATTGAAAGGGGTGAAAATCACGTTCAAAGATTCCGTTACATAGATTCATAGATACATAGATTCATATATACATAGATTCATAGATTCATAGATACATAGATTCAAAGATACATAGATACATACCAAGCTAATAAAAGCCTGTTAAAAAGGTGACATCTGCTTTAGGGTTAAATCCTTTGTATCGGGTGCTTTACAAACAACGGACACAAAAAAAACCCAGACTCGGAACAAGTATTTTCTTATCGGTTACCACACATCATTATAACATGTCCTCTGTGAAGAATGAGCCTAGAACACTTGGGGTGGTAGCATTCGCGAGGCGATCACTTAAAGCACTACGCTATCTGTGCAGTTATTATATAATAACAATATCAGCCGTATATATAAACTGTCCCACTGCTGGGCACGGGCCTCTTCTCAGGGTGAAGAGGACTAGGTAACCAAGCTGGCCCAATTGACAGAGTTCAGGTATCTTCAAGAACATAACGGATAACTCTCAGACATGCAGGTTTCCTTACGTATCTTCCATCACCGTTAAAACGAGCAAAAATTAACTATTTTATTAGTTACTAGATTATGCCCGCGGCTTTGCTCTCTTTAATATAGGTTAGTTAGTAACAGTACTTTTTTTTTAATGAAAGTTTTCTTATGTCCTCTTTTGGTCCCCTGACAACGTGTATGCGAAATTTCATGAAGATCGGTCGATTAGCTAAGGCGTGAAGGCGTAACAAACGATCCCACACTAGCATTAACAAATAAAAAAAATTGTGTTACGTTAACGCGAATGTTATACATTATTGAACTATTATTGAACTCTGCTACAGTTTAAGCAATTTAAATTAAAGTTTATACTTTTCCCCTTACTTACTTAAATATAAATAGTTTTAATTAATTCAAATAGTATAAATTGTAGTAAAGTTCAATAATTAAATAGTAGTATTATAGTTCAAAAATTCAAAAAGTAACACTTATGAGCGTCAAAGTTACACTTATTGATGTGAAATTATTTACATTAACCTGTTGCCATTTATAATATTAGTTAAGATTATATTGTTACGTGCTGGGTTCGATGGATAAGAATGCAAACAATATTACCGACTAAAACACGTTTTATACAAACACACAATTAAATTTAAACACAACAAACACTATACCACACTTTTTCACTGTACTGCTTCAAACTCCGTAGTATTTTCGCTTCCGTTCGCTTCGATGAACACTTGACCGCTTACGATTGTAAACTGACTCGGCGGTTTTTTTTAATTTTTATGTTATTGTTAGTTGTTAGCCTCAGATGGCTTTTACAACAGTCTTTCCCACAATACCGAGAGATGTCACTGGGCGTAACAATATGTATAAAACATCCAAGTTGTGAGTGCCTCACCCTCGTTTCTTAAGTTATGGAACAAGTTAGCAACTTAGTGACACGGCTGTTTAATAGTTCGATTGTCGTGGAGGTAACTCGGTCGAAGTTTTAACTACGAACAGTTGCCTTCAAGCCATCAGACGGATAGACATTTTCGAACTTGCCGCCGCTACAATATATATTATGTATGATGAATACATCGTTATCTTATACTTAATGTAAAAAAATTATCACGGAAAACGGGTATTAAGTTTCAATCGCGGGAAGAAGAAGAAAGATTGCGGCAAACTATCTGCCATGTCAAATCCAGTGACAACTATAATGACTGCACGGATGGCGTATTGATTTAAAATGGAAACCACAGACGTAGAGTATCTGTAAAAATAAGTACATCTGCGTACGCCTTACGCAACTTATCCAAAAAAGGTTAACAAAGAAACGTTAGTTATAGCTTACCACGGGCTTGTTTAACCAATTTTAAGATTTGGAATAATATTTTAGTGCAATTTCAGTAAAAGAGAAATCATTTCTAAAGCTCAAAAACAATGTCTTCGAGCTATGCTTAGTCTAAAAGTTACAAATAGTTGCATTTGCTGCATGCATGCTGCTTTCAAACTGTTAACATTTCCATATCTATACTCATAGTATATTCTCAAACTACCCAAATTTGTAAAATGAAATAAAGACTTATTATCTTCTTTAAACGACACTAGTAAAAGAACGATACGCCATAGATTTTAATATCAACATTTATTAAGTACAGATAGAGAGAGATATCAGAGGCAGAGGAACTCATTTATGCAATTATTTGAATTAAATATAAAAGATATTGGAGCATTATCAAATGTTTTAGCTGAACCTACATCAAAACCAGCTGTAGCTATTTATATATTTTTGCACAAATGATTTCTATTTCTGATAGTTAGGTTAGTATAGGGAACGATGGTTCTGACATTTTATTGTTAAAATAAAAAAGCCGTAAAAATAAAAAGATTAAACAAAATTCAGTACAGGTAAAATATATCAAACTTCATAGTTAAAAAACGTGTTATTCGCATGGAATATTGTATACAACGAGCTACCTGACAGCATTAAAATTATAAATCAGCCGATACAAAAAATTTAAAAGTAACTGTTTAACTTTTAAGTTGTTGAATGCTATTATTCAATAAATGAGTTCTTAGATGATAAATTACAATAAATAAATACAAATTTAAGATTCTAACTTCTGTAAATATAATGATTTCACCGTAATTTGTTTATCATAATAGTTATATACTACAGTAAGATTTTTATATTCTATTATATTATTTACAATTGAAAAAGAAATTGCATGCCTCACAGGCAGAATATACACGGTTACGGTTTACACGATTGTAACATATTATTGTAATACCTACATTCCTAGTAAATCAAGATCTATCTATCATAGGTGGTCGCCCCGCTACTGACATTTCGAGTGTTGTGAACTCCATCTCCTCACGGGTCCAAAATTCATGTGGTTCACAAATAGTTGTATCACATGTAGGTGTTTTCTATGCCCGTTGTTTGCATGTTTATAGAGAACCCTTCGATACAGGCAAATATACTGATAACAGGAGTGGTCCCAAAAAAACAATAGCACACGTAATTAAGAATCGCGCTCGATCGTTAATACATAGGACCAAAGACCATAGCAAAATGTGGGTATAATACTCCCACCTTACACCTTCGGGGTTATAGACTTCAGATGTGTAGCTATATGATTAAGAATTTATTGGTATATGGCTTTAGGTTGGCTCCCTATCACATGGGTCCTAAAGACAACTGCCGAAATTTGAGTGTAACACACCTCTTGCCTACACTTTTAAGGATACAGCCGTGAAAACATATACATATGTATAAGTCTATATAATTATGTATGTTATTTGTCAACAATCGTTCTGTATGTATAATTTTGTATGGATTCCATGCTGATTGTTCTTAGGAGACGAAACCATAGCAATAGTTATGTATTAGTTTACAGAGGAAATTGGGTTTGAGTCCAGGGTCATGTAATAAGAAGAAGAAGTTAGCACTAGCTTTACCCGTGTTTGCGCTCGCGTGTTTTCTATATCCTACTAATATTATAAATGTGAAAGTTTGTGAGGATGGATGGATGATTGTTACTCTTTCAAGCAAAACGACTGCACGGATTTTGATGAAACTTTACAGTATTTTTATTTATACATACAAGGTTGCTATGATCCATGGACGTTAAAATGGACAGAGTATTCCAGTGTTAATTTGAAACGGTTAAAAACTCAATAAGGATAAAAATTAAAAATCACTTTTTTTTAAACAAATTAAATCAATTTAATACGCGAACACCAAATTTTATAAACATCTGTTGTCTTTCATTGTTTCATTGTTGTTTTCTTTCATTGTTTCATTGTTGTCACGGCTTTTTATTTATTGCTTCCTTGTTTGTTTTTGTTGTTACAAACTAACTAACGCTTGCGTTTTATATTATTATTATTATTATTATTGCGCTAAGATTAAGACTCACTTTTTTTCACGCGTGATTGTTGGCTACTGTAATAATGTATACTAAGTATCAGAGGGGCAACGTCTCCTACATTTTTGTTGCTTTAAGGTGCATGACCTTAGATACCTATGCTTAGACTCTCGGTCCGCTGTTAGGTCAGATACAACCCGTTGCAGTTTATAAACTAAAAATCTATCCTGTAGCTAAGCTACTGCTCCTATTGAACTGAAATTTGGTGTAGTGCTTGTATGTGGTACACACTATATGTAGATAGAAATAAAGCCTCACTGTTTAATCAACCTTGTATAGGCTAAATCTACATTATCGCGAGTGAAGCCACGGGCAAAATTTTGTAATTAATATAGAAAACTATTAAAGGTGCTTTTTCGGGCACTCGTTTGCTGACGCAATAGTAGTAACTGCGACTGCTGCGCATGAGGTTTCGGGTTCGATTCCTGGGACAGTGTTATTGAATTTTCAAGATGACTTCGATAGCGCAACGGTAGTGATTGCAATTGATGTAAAAGAGGTCACGGATTTAAATCCCGGGTCGGGCAAATGATATTCAGTTTTCCTTTCAATAAAATATCAATAGTAGCACAAACAACTGTATCAAAGAATCCACGAGTTATGATGCTTTTATCTGTAATGAATTCAGTGGTCAGCGTAGGTAGACCCATTTTGTGAGATTTGTCAATCGCGGCAGAACATGGACATACCCTCTCATTTCAAAAACCCGGGATTTTGAAGATTCACCTTCGATGAATTATTACCAATATAAAATTTTTTTTAAAGTGTCTTTAGTGTTTTTGAATTATACATACCCTTTTGCGTTTTTTATAAATCCACATTTTATAAAATTTCGAAATCAACCGAATTGCTACAGCGTTACGACTCAATACTACCTGTACAAAAACACTGTTTTAAAACTTTCGTGTTATACTTATTATTATTGACAACGGGTCATAAGTGCGTAAATCTAAACTAATACTAGCTTTTTTCAGAGACTCCACTCGCATTGTACTTTCTAAAATATCCCGAACCGGGATAAAAGCTATCCTATCTCTCTAGTTGGTGTTGAGAGTCTCAGGTGAGTGGTTTCGGAGATCAGCGTGGACGAACATGTAGAGATTTATATATAAATCTCGTATATATTATATATATTCTTATTTAATTTGTGTTCAATCTAAAATAATATATAAAGCTATTGTAATCTTTTTTTGTAAAATAAATGTTAATAAATATTTTGAGAATGATTTATCTTAATATTCGTACTTACGGGCTAGCGAAGCGAGCTAATTTTAGGGGCTAGCGACTTTGCTAGCCCCTAAAATTCTCAGTGCTCTTTCTATTATATTAATTAACATACACAGTGTACACATTGCAAGAATTTACAAAGATGAACACACGCTTTAGTTTAAGGGTAATCTATAATGAAAAAAATTAACTTCATCTAAAATATGTGGATTTAGGAGTTCAGAGTTAGATAATATCTTAATAGAACTCTCTTTTCGCAGATTTTTGGTGGTAATATTCATAACATCAATAATTGAGTATTAAGAAATAGTACTCTATGATAAATAAATAAACTCGATAATTTAAAAATCCCGGAGTCCTGGGGTACGTCCATGTTAACATATACATTTGAGGTTATTCATCCTAATTGGCACTTCCTGCGCCGACCACAGGTAATGATACAAGCAAACCATATTTTCTATTAAATTAGTATAAAAACATGATATTATACCTAGCATTCGTCTTCTAGGAGGTCGTAACACAACGCCAAAGAAAAATATTTATTCGAACATATTATATAACAGGAAAATAAAGAAGAACAACTATAATACGACCAAGAAAAATAGACTAACCAACTGTGGATTCGAACATCTTTACACCTACATACGTCGTACAGTAGTGTACCCGGGAAAACCAATTTAGGTAGACCCCTCAATGCTTCCACAAGCCCCCGGGTAAGTCTCGCGGTTAGTTGCGAGGAAGAGGACGGGACAGCTCAACTAAAACGGTCGGTAATGTACAAGTTTGTTGGAGGCATGCGCAAAACTCCCGCCAGGTCAGTTGGTGTAAGCCGGCACTCTCTCCCGAACGCCTCTCGCGTTCCCAGTTCGCGTAAACCAAATAAATAACATAAAATTACAAGAATATTGTGTTCGATAAATATTTAAAATTCGAATTTGAAGTAACGTGTGTCAATTGTGGTATGTTTCTTTTGGAATTTAAAATTAGAACAGTTTATTTTTATGTTAGTTAATTTTGAAATTTAAATTTATGTTATTTTCTTAGTGTGATTTTTTTGTGTAAGTGTGGATTGTTATTTCGTAGTGTTTCAGGTCGTTACACCTGTTGACTACGTGCGTAGGTGGAGTTGTAGCGTAGGGAGGCGCGGTGGATCATTTTACCTCGTAGTACACATAATACGGCTTAAAGGATTTCATGTGAAAAAGATTTATAAGAATTCCTTGATAATTTTATAAAAAAATACGGTATTCAATACATTTTCAATAATGCCGCAACATAATTCATTTTGAAATATTGGTCATGTAATTTATATACCTAAAGTAGGTATATATATTATATTAAATTTTAAAGCAGACAAATTTAATGATAGTTAGGATTAATAAATATATATTTTTCCTGTGCGTGAAAGAAGAGCGTAAAAGAAATGGGTTCGTAATCTTTTCGTGTATTTTAATTTAATAAAAATAGTTTATACGTAAAGAGATGTACTATAAATATCAAAGATAATTCTTCAAAGAAAATATAATATGTATACATATTTTCTGTGCGTGATAAAAGAGAGAATCTATAAAAGAAATAGGTTAAGTAATATCTTTTCGTACATTTTATTTTGATAAAAATATATTTAAGTACACCAAAGCAACATGCGTGTATAAAAACTGTGATATGAGTGAATAAAATCTAAAAAGATAGGTAGCAATTAAAAGTCTGTAGTTTCTGCCTACTCTTCTAAACAGCTGGCGTGAGCATATATCTATATAAATAGATTTTATATGCTGTTTGTTGGTAAGAGCAATATTTCAGAGCGGCTAAACATTATTTTTTATTCTTAATATTCAATATATAACTAAAACTTAATAGCTTCTGCTTACCCTTTCAAATAGATGGCGTGAGCATATATCTATATATAAATAAAAATTAAAGTGCTGTCTGTTGGTAGGTGCATACTGAATGTCCAATTAAGTATAAAACTAAACTGAATGATAACGAGTCTTAACCGCTTTGGTGTATATTTAAAAGAAAATTTATTTATTTTTCAACATTATTTCTTAATATTAAATTAAGTATGTGTATAAATAATAATATAATACTATGCACGCACCTAAAGACAGAGCAGGGGTAGGCTCGACAAGATGGACCGACGAACTGGTAAAAGTCGCGAAAGTGGTTGGATGCGGGTGGCCCAAGACCGGTCTGCGTGGAAAACCGGTAGCCTATGTCCAGCAGTGGACGTATTTGGGCTGAGATGATGATGATGATATGATCAAATTGCGAACGCCTGAGTATACTAATAATATTTGCACAGAAATAAATAATACTATAAAATATGTATAACGAAATTTTCAAATTCCGGTAAACTAAAAGTGCTTTTTTTATTAAATTTGGACTGTAATCATCCTATGCTTAGCTAGTATCTGTATAAATAGGTACAAATGTACATTTTCGTTCAAATGAAAATTACAACTGTAATTTTGGACCGATAAAATACGAAATTATAGTAATCCCGCGATTGATCAGACAACTTGTTAAAATTTATTCGATATCTATTATCGAATAAATTTTAACAAGTTGTCTTAAAATCCAGTTATGGTTTAAAACAAATTAAAGCTATTGATGACTATATACTTACCCTAAATAAATACGCATATTATGAAAGAATGGCAGATAAGTGTGTCAGGATCGTAGCAAATGGATATCCGTAGTCTCTGCCGACCTGTCTGGGAAACAGGCGTATAATGGGTACTATCGACTTGAGCGACGGATGACCACTCCTAAGGTTAAAATCGCATAGCCGGCCAACACTTGGTCGGGCGGCGGCGGCACTTAAAGTAAACATGTGCAAATGAAAATTTTCCTGAAATGGTCAACCGGCGCTCAAGTCTATAGTACATAAAATATATTGAAATAAAACACTATATATGGATTTTGTCGCGTTGCTTACTTTACTTTAAAACACTACTAATATTGAACTTTACTAAAATGTAAGCTATTTAATTTTATTAAAACTATTTATATTTAAGTTTACACTTTGCCCCGACGTTTCGGTTGCTTTACAGCAGCCATGTTCATGTATAAAGCAATCGAAACGTCGGGGCAAAGTGTAGTATGTACGGCAGCGACAGCCTTGTGAAAGACCGTTGGACTGCTACGCAGAGGTCTCGAGTTCGATCCCAGGGTCATTTCTGACTTTTCGAAGTTATGTGCGTATTAAATAGTTAATTATAGCTCGCTTTAACGGTGAAGGAAATCATCGTGAGGAAACCTGCATGGCTCAGAGTTCTACTTAATGTAAATACGTGAAGTCTGCCAATCCGCACTGTGCCAGCGTTGAGCGTGGTGGACTATGGCCTAACACTTCTCGCACTGAGAAGAGGCCCGTGCCCAACAGTGGGACAGTTTAATACAGGGCTGATATTATTATATGGATGTATGATAGGTATCATTATTATTAATGAACTGTTTTTACTACACATTTAAGCCTAATATTAGTGCAGTTAATTATAATTAACTAGTGGACCGACAAACGTCATCCGGCCCGAACGTTAGCCATAAATAAAAATGTTACTGAGAAACCCGATTGCAGCGTCACCTACCGAATCCAATTGTGAATCTAAACCATCCAGGAAAAACACAATTACACACAAAAATTTCATCAATCTTGATTCAGCCATTTTAAGGAACTCATTGATATATACACGTATAGAAGAAAATATGTTTTCACTGAATATAGCGTGCGGCTTTGCTCGCTTAAATGTAGGTGAGATTAGGTTAGATACAGTACTTTTTTCTGATTGAAAGGTACCCTATGTCTTATTATGTACCCCCTAACAACGTGTATCGAAATCTCACGATGATCGGTCAAGTAGTTAGGCGTGAAAGCGTAAGTAACAGACAAACAAAGTCACATTCGCATTTATAATACATATAATAGTTAAGATAGACTTTGCAACAAATGGCTTCTAAATTATTATCACTACATATTATAAAACAAAGTCCCCCGCCGTGTCTGTATGTCTGTCTGTTTGCGATAAACTCAAAAACTACTGAACGGATTTTCATGCGGTTTTTACCAACAGACAGAGTGATCCATGAGGCAGGTTTAGGTATATAATTTGATAAGGTTTTGTACTACCCGTGCGAAGCCGAGGCAGGTCGCTAGTTACAGATAAAGGCCCACAGTTTACGTCTGATCGTACTAGGTAATGCGTATTCCATAGTCTTTATTTATTTATGAATACAAGTTCCATACTAAGGATCAATAATCCCTGTGTCACGGGCTATTGACAAGCATTGGAAATTTAGTTTCAAAGAATATTCAGACTCGGATTCGTTTGGGAACATCAACTTGCCGAGTTTTAGGCTTCGAATATATATTCCAGGATGAAAATTAACCTATGTCCTTTTAGGATACAATCTACCTTCTTACTAAATTTCATTATGATCTGCTTAGCCGTGTAGCCATGAAACGGTAAAACCTTACAAAGTCGCATTTATTATATTAGTATTGGTTTTAATGACAGTGTGCGGATCGAACATGAATGAATCAATTGACGATGTGCAATGAAGACAACTCGTGATCATGGACAGTTCCGTAAAGTTTTCTTTTTGAGTCTTATTCTGAGTTCGCATGCCAAGGATCGTCATGCTCACTCAAATGTCATTGCTTGTGGTGTCGTCATGGACCGGGTCGATCCCTTCTCTTCAATATGGTGAAGGGGGCGATGGCTGGCCCATGCGTCGTACTCGTGAACGGGTGCTACTTGTGGTGACTGGTCGACCTTGGTATCGTGGAATTCGATGGTTTACTTACTACATTTTTATTTAAACAGTTAGATTAAACTACGGACTACAATCATGCCCTGTCTTAATTATTTATGTACATGTAAGTGGATGCTCCTATTTACCATACTGCTGCTTTAGAGGCTACCATCAAATTTGATTAAATGCTTGAGTATATTCAGTAGTAGTTCATGGAGAAGTGGTTGCAGCACCTTCAGCTCTTATGATTTGTAAACAAAAACTTGGCGATTAAAAAGAGTGGCCATGTGTTTCTTGCCCGTTCTTCTCATGAGCCCTACACCCTTGCTTTGCTGAACGTAGTAGTAGAAACGCAGTAAATATAAATTCACAGAAAAATGTTGTGTAACTTTTATATTCTATATTCTACCACATGCATACAACACCATCTAGCCCAAACTAAGCAGAACTTGTACTATGGGTACTTATAGACAATGTATAAACATACATTTATACTTTTTTTTTGTAAATGCTTACATTATATACATAGAAACACCCAGACCAAGAAAAACATCCATGTTCATGCACACAAATATTTGACTTGTGCGGGAATCGAACCCACGACCTCAGACGTGGCAGTCGGTTACACTAACCACTACGACATCGAGGCCGACTTTGACATTCATTTTTTTGAATTTGTTTTTGAACCTACAATACTTTATGAGTGGTGAGTTTATTAGTTACACCACTGCGTTATCCATGCAAATGAGTTAAGTTTCAGGGGTGATCCCTGAAACTTAACTCATTTGGTAAACCAATGAGACTGAAGTCTACCTGAATCTAAATATAAGTCTATCACCAAATAGATTAACACAATTAATTTGAAAAGCCTTTTAACATACATAAGGGCAGTTATAAATAAAATAATAAATTATACCCAGTACGCATGACCTAAAAACCGCTAAAACATTGTTTATTAATTAGGCAGGTTAGCCAGACAAAATAAGCGAGCTATGTAAAAAAGTAGCCTTAAATCTAGTAGCCTAAAATCGCCTAATAAATTGTGGGTAGTACCTACTAAAAGTTAGGATCTACATTTATTTTTATGACGCAATTTTTTTAGGATTTATACTCTTTAGTAAAGAATTATATACTACTTGCTTTAGCCCGTGGCTTTGCTCGCTTCGAAAAAGTATTTTTTTCTGGATTAAAGGTACCGTATGTCGTTTTCTGTCTCTGACAACGTGTATGCGAAATTTCACGATGATCAGTCAAGTAGGGTATAAAAGTCAGTTAGGACTAGCAGTGTATATCCTAATTTTTGATTACGCTTGGTCTCCATGAGATGTCGTGTTTAATACCCGAGTCAGAAAAATTGTTATTGGATTTTTCGGTTAAGTGATACACAGCAGCAGCATAAAATCGGGAACTGTAAACTAAAACGGGAACAGGCTCATTCTCTTTTACGTAGAAGCTGAAACTATCGCTAGCGAAAGCATAAAGATTTTATCATAAACTGGGAATCGAAGCAAGATCTCAAACACAGCAGTCACACTCACTACCACTACTAACTAACTTACTATCACTACTTAAGATATAGCTGCCAATACTGAAATATATGTATAATATAATCTCTAAACCGTTGAACGTCGCCATATTTATAATCCATAGGAAAAGATCCCTCGGGGTAGCGACATCGAGCGGATCCACCATTATGTATATTGTGTGACATCATTATATACCTCGTGTAACAGGGGGCCGACAACCGACTTTTATAAGCCCCGTTCCACGACTCTCCTCGAAGTTTTATAAAGAACATTTTTCCTTGTGTCGTTTAGAAACAATTTTAGTTTTTATATGGTGTTGAATGTCTTTTGTGTATTAATGTTTAACCAACTTTTAATAGGAAGTTGATAATGCCAATTAGTATTATAAATATAATGATAATAAATAATATCAGCCCTGGACTAAACTGTCCCACTGCTGGGCACAGGCTTCTTCTTCATGTGAGAAGCCTACCACGCTGGCCTAGGCAGGTTGGCAGACTTCACATATCTTCGAGAAGATTATGGAGAACTTTTAGACATGCAGGTTTCCTCGCAATATTTTCCTTTACCGTTAAAGCAAGCGATAATTAACTATTTAACACGTTACTTGGAAAAGTCTTAGATGCGCACCATGGGATCGAACACGACACCTCTGCGTGCCAGTCCAACGGTTGCCCACTAGGCTATTGATGCTTATTATAAATGCTAAAATGTATTTGTTGGGCTGTCCTTTGACGTACAAATTGCATAGATATAGTGTATAGACATAAGCTAGAATTATCGCGATAGCTATTTTGTCGTAAAACGATGAGAGCGAACTTGCGAGTAAACATTTCCATTTCTTATATAATAGTTAACTAGCTGTCCTCGACGACTTTAACTACAATTATGAGCACTGCGCCGCTACCGTGGATAGAAGCGTGATGTTATATTGTAGCTTTCAAATGGTGAAAGTATAATTGAAACCAGTTCAGTATTTTCAGAGTCTTCGTTGTATTGTATAACATCAATCTAGTAACTCAAAAACTCCCAATTAATACGTTATAACCTAACATTAGGTTACAAAAACGCAATAAAACAACTATGTACTTACTAAAACTCAATTTTTTTACATCACAACTTAAGGCAAAGTCATAAACACATGACTCATTATCAATCCGTTAAATCAAGCGATAATTAACTATTTAATACGCACATAACTTCGAAAAGTCAGAGATGCGCGCCTTGGGATCGAACTCGAGACCTCTGCGTGGCAGTCCAACGGTTTCCTAGTGGGAAACCGCTATCGCTGCTGTTTTTATATTCATTTAATTTATTAATTAACAATTATGAACTGTTTTTCGATTTCTGTATAATTTCGAGCCATTAGCAAGTCGGTAATATCAGATTTGAAAGTAAAATGATTAAGTGCGTACATGTTGTTTTTTATCTTACAAAGTTTATTATATAGGTATAGAGCCAGAAAACATTTAAACTGTTGTGCAATATCTGATAAAACGCAATTCAACAAGTATGCAGTTACTAAACATCTCCATGTCAGCATTACAATCTCAGTCACAAAAACATGATACAATACCAAAACAGTAATTAAACCTCCCAATATTACATCAAACCCTAAACCAATCTCACAATTATGACATCTACACATCACAAAACTATACTACACCAATAAATGCTTTTAGACTTTCGCGATTTGTACACGTACCTAATATAATGCTAGGTATTCATTACCTTTTTAAATACATTATCGCGAATAAGACCTGCTACCTAGCATTATATTAAATACTAGTAGTTTTAGCCGTTTTCACCCGCATAAGTCTCGTTCCCGTGTGAATATCGGGTTTCACCCCTTTCACCCCTTCAAAGTGGAATTTTCAAAAATCCTCTCTTAGTGCTCCCCTACACTCCCCAATGAACATACATGCCAAATTTCAGCTTCTTGCGATCAGTAGTTTCGGCTGTGCGTTGTCTGTCAGTCACTCAGTAACGGAAGAGTTTTATATATATAGATAAGCGACCTACCTTCGTACGGGTAGTACAAACCCGTAACAAATTATACACCTAAACCTTTCTCATGAATCACTCTGTCTATTGGTGAAAATCGCATGAAAATTCGTTTAGTAGTTTTTGAGTTTATCGCGAACAGACGCAGCGGGGGACTTTGTTTTATAATATGTAGTGATGTATACTATTTCAAACCAAACATAGTCACAGAAACTCATACAGAACTCAGCATTGAGTCTCAGATTCCGATCGATCTTCGCACAAAGGCAGACTGAGATCGGGAGAGGCCACGCCAATCACTAGATTGAAAGAAATAAGGTTACTCACGCCGCTTTGAACTTCGCTAACTTTGTCGACTAGTTCTGCTTGGTACTATTCTTTTAAATCAATATTATGAAAGTTGAAAGTACTTGAGACACAGATAAGATTAAATGAGAGAGATAGAGACTTAACTCAAAGCTTCAGTTTGTTACAGTGTTTGTTTTTTTATACAAATGTATGCCGTAGCCTATGATCGCTTCCAGCACTATTCAACATTTCGTAGACAAACAATTAAATTTTAAAATAATTATTGCTAGATTTTCTCGTTCGCAATTATCGCGGTTATATATTTTTTATATTTAATCACGTACTATACCTATATATATAAAGAAAATAGTTAACGTGTAACCCAGAACAAGGGTTACATATTAATTATTTTCTTTATATATATATATATAAATAAAAGTGTTGCAGTAAATTTAATATTAAATATTTTCCTCCCTAGCCTTTATTATTTCCAAGTCACTTGGGATCGGCTTTTTCTGGTCTAACCGGATTTGACTGGATATCAGTTTTTATACAGAGCGGCTGCCACCTGACCTCCGCAACCCGAAGGTTAACGATATCCTAAGGCTAGTCCAGTGTCAGGATATTATAGGGCACTGACTTCCCAAAAACGACCTCCATAGATGTTCATGCCAGCCGGGACCGATGGCTTAACGTGCTCTCCGAGGCACGGAGCAGGCGATAATTGTCAATCAATACACACATAATTTCGAAAAGTCATATAACATCCAAAAGTCAGATGTGCGCGACGTGGGTTCGATCCCGAGACCCTCTGCATTGCAGTCTATTGGTCTCCCCACTGAGCTATTGCTGCTCAATTCTGCAATAAATGAAATAAATAAATAATAATAATACCAGCCCTGTATTAAACTGTCCCACTGCTGGGCACGGGCCCCTTCTCACTGTGAGAAGGGTTAGGCCATAAATAAACACTCAAAATCAAAAATATGTGTACTCATGTAGGTCACACAGTAATACTTTTGACGCCAAAGTTACACTTAATAAAATGTGAATTTACATTTACCTGTTGCCATGTTCAGCAAAGCAAGGGCGTAGAACTAGTGAGAAGAACTGGCGGAAAACTCACGACCACTAATGGTCAACAAAGGTCAACCTGTTACACACCTGTCTTGGAATGCTAGAAATAATTAAAAACCTATTGTGTTTGGCCGCCGGTGTGTTGCTGCGACTCAATATGTTAATCGCGCATCGCATATCCTACATACATACATACATACATAGATTCACGCCTGTTTCCCAGAGGAGTAGGCAGAGACTACGGATTTCCATTTGCTACGATCCTGACACACTTCTCTGGCTTCATTCACTTTCATCACATTACTCATACGCGCCCGTCGGTTCAAGGTGCTCTTAACCTGGCCTTTGTCCAGAACGCCTCCGATCTGATCGAGAAACGTTCGCCTAGGTCTTCCTCTTGCGACTGTTCCTTATTCTATCTTTCAGAGTCACACCACATATATTTCTCAGCGCTCTCATTTCTACAGCATTTATTCTGCTCTCATGCTTCTTTTGCCATACCCAACTTTCACTTCCATACATAAGTGTGGGCACTAATAGTCCTCTATGAACAGCCAAACGTGCCTTTTCGGATACATTTCGGCTGAGCATATCCTAAGGAGAATTAATAAAGACTAATTGTTCTTTACGTTTATGATTACCGTGCCGCTCCCGTTACTTGTGGCTTGATGTTCTATAGCCTATCCTCCTTCTGGATAAAGTAGCTTTCCATTAATTTACATAATATTGTCTTATGTTTACGCAAATGTTATATAAATTTTAATATTGCTTTAATCGTACCTAGATTGGGAACATAACCAACTTCACGATTGGCTGTAAGTCCAAACTTGCTGATACATACTGAAGTATTTTATGCAAAGCAGCCAACTGCAGCCAATTTATTTCGTTGGACGCTAATGAACGTTAGCTAAGAGTGAAAGAGGCGCATTTCAATGAGCTGTTTTCGTGTTTATTTTCACCCTCATTACGAGTTTGGAGGGACTGCAGAGTTGTAGCGAGGTTTTCGGTCGCTTGGTATAAGCTTTCGCTTATATGTATTATACTAGATAGAGCAGCTATAGCTCAGTGAGGAGACCAACAGACTGCAATGCAGAGGGTCTCTAGTTCAAACCTACGTCGCGCACCTCTGAATTTCGAAAGTTATATGACTTTTCGAAATTATGTGCGTATTGATTGACAATTATCGCCTGCTCCGTGCCTCGTGCTCGTGCACGTTAAGCCGTCGGTCCCGGCTACCATGAACATCTATGGCAGTCGTTATTGGGAAAGTCAGTACCCTCTAATATCCTGACACTAGTCTAGCCTTAGGGCCTTAGCCTTATCATTAGCTTTCGGGTTGCGGAGGTCAGGTGGCAGCCGCTCCGTGTAAAAACTGATATCCAGTAAAATCCAGTTAGACTAGAAAAGCCGACCCCAAGTGACTTAGGAATAATAAAGGCTAAGGGAGAAGACTAGATAGAGCAGCTACGCTCGCGTAAATATAGGTTAGGTTAGGTTTGTAATATTACTTTTTCCTGGATGAAAGGTAGCCTATGTCCTATTCTGTACCCCTAACAACGAGTATGCGAAATTTCATGATGATCTGTCAAGTAGTAAAGGAATGAAAGAGTGACAAACAAACAAACAAACTCAATTTCACATTTATAATATTAGTTAGAATTAGAATTGTGGGGTCAAATCCTACACGGGACAAAATTTTTTGTGATCCACAAATCGTTTTACGGAGTCTGGATGTTCTTTGTGTCCGTTGTTTGGATGTTTTTAAAGGCCCCCGCGATACAGGAATTATTCCAAGTGCGGAGGACTTTACATGTGCCGTGATTATTACAAAATAAGAGGAAAAATCTATACATAAAATACAGTTGTAACTAGTCGATGTCTGTACATAGGAGATATTTAAGAAAAAGGGTGAGGTGAGGGGTGTCTGTAAGAGCTAAAGAAGTCAAAAAAAATATTTTATAACTTTTGGCCGTCTGCATGCGCATCACACAAGAACTACTTTATAAAATTGGATGCGGTTTTCACAATTGTATTGCTAATTATTCCTCAAAACAGCAGCGATAGCCTCGTAAGAGACAGTTTGTCAGGAAGTGGGCTTTAGTTCCATCCTGAGGTACCTTTCATTTTTTGAAGTTATGTGCGTATTAAATAGTAACTTCGTTCGCTTTAACTATGGAGGACAACATCGTAAGAACCTGCCTATCTGAGAGTTCTTAATTATCTTCTAGAAGATGTGTGTGAAGTCTGCCAATTTGCACAGGGCCAGCGCGGTGGACTATGGCCTGACCCTTCTCACACTGAGAAGAAGCTGGTGCCCAGAAGTGGGACAATGCATTACAAGGCTGATAGGAAAACATTGAAAGAACTGACACAAACTATTTGTGGGACACACAATTTAGACCGGGCCCAGTATTAGGACAGTTTATATACAAGACTAATATTATTGAAGTGAAAACGCGAGGCGCGTTGAGCACTTTTTGGGTGAACAAAAATTATGGAACTCGCGTCATCGTCACCGCACGATTTCCATGAGCTATATGTATACTGTGTATATGTGTACTTTTTGGGTGAACAAATAGTGTGAAGCGTGAAACGTTCTGTGACGAACGAACGTCATAATTCAAAATTCTAAAATAATAGTCTAATAGCTCGACGATACAATTCACAAGATAGGTCTATTTTTTTTTTCTTTTATTGTTTCTTTCGGGGTTTTTGTCTAAACCAGACATATTAACCCCATCATACCTCTTAACAGTAAAATCATTTTAACATAAATGCTATTAAGTATAACAAACTAACAGGTAAGTACATGATTTTAAAAAATAAAAATTAATTACAAATTAAGTACTGCTATCACATCACACATCATTTTAGCAGCCTCTGAAGACGGTACAGCCAATATAGATTGCAGTAACCTCATATCTAATCTATTTAACTTGAATTCATTTAAAACTCGCTCTCGTTCAGTTCTATTTCGGACACAATCCATCAGTAAGTGTTGTACATCCTCAATTTGATTACAAACAGAACAATTTGGTGAATAAATTTTTTTCATAAGGAATGCAAACTTTTTCGATGGATAGTGTCCCGAGCGAAGCCTTAACATAATTTTCACAATGTGTTTACTTAATTTAACATTATCAAACCATGGTATAAGCGACGGCTCGCTTTGTATACTGCGGTACCAAATACCTTTTTCTTGTGAAATATGAATAAAATGTTTTCCCATAAATTTTACATTTTAGTTAAATCTATGTATATATTCCCAATAATCGGGTATATAATTTATATAAATACCATTTACTACGGTCAATTTGCATAAACGATCAGCTTTTCCATTAGCATATATACCAATATGCGCTGGAATCCATTGCAACTTAAATTGTATATTATTCTGTCTCAAAAAAATAAATGCTTTCAAAATTTCATGCGCTATCGATGCACCTCTGCTATATCCAGAGGCGCACCAAGCGATATGTTGCAGCGCACTCTAATTGTCTGAGAAAATCACAACTTTTTTTCAAATTCTCATTCCTTATATACTATATGCTTGAAAAATTGCAATGAGTTCCGGCGACATAATTGATATATTGATATCACAATTAATTTTAAAATCCAACCTCTTTCCTAATTTTTGATCAAATAATCCTGCTCCTAGACCGGTAGTGCTTTTAGACCCATCAGTAAACAATTTATGCCAACCACAGTAATCTGTATTTAATTCATGTAACATGTTACTTAATAACAAATGTGGATTATAATTAGATTTAGAACTATTTAAACATTTGAGATCAATTTTACTATATTTTTCTGAAGGGTTGTGACCATCTTTCCAAACTAAACATTTTAAGAAAGTGCGAGGAAAAAGTTAGGTACTTAGTTTTCACTTCTATCGGCAGTCCCCAAAGACTGCCCCGCATGTTTTTTATATCATGTATCCACAAAACACTGCACGAATAAGATTTACAAACCATTATTCATAACAACATCTCATCAACCATAAAAATATATGCATCTCTTATAACGCCATAAAAGCTCTTCCAAATCTTAAGCACACCATCTTCCTCATATTAATGTGTATGGTAATACTCATATTTGCATGAGAATAGATCCAATCTGCCTGCTGTAAACAAACATATGAAATTATTTATGACTAACAGACGAACGCAACTTCGTCTTTATCAATTCTCAAAATTCTCTTATGTGAAATATAAAAATTCTCCCGTTTTTGCAACATTGTACATTGCTGCTCCGCTCCTGTTAGTCGTAGCGTGATGTTATAGCCTGTCTCGATAAATGAGCTATCCAACAGTAAAATAATTTTTCAATTCGAACCAGTAGTTCCTGAGATTAGCGCGTTCAACCAAACAAACAAACAAACAATCAAACAAACAAACTCTTTAGCTTTATAATATTCGTATAGACAGTAGTATAGTATCAACGAATGAAACCTTCGCTTGTTGTCTAGAAAGCACTGATAATAATATCAGCCCTGCTCTAAACTATCCCACTGCTTGCCTTGTACCCAATGCAAAATGCAAAATGGTCGTGCACAAATTCACAAAATTTAGCTGGGTGCCAGTTCAATTTAAAAAAACACAAGCATAGGCATAAGTTAACCGTCACGTGGGTAGGCTTGTTCGCCATCTTAGATTATAAAATAAAACACTGTCAATTAAAATTTAATACATTCGAATAACAATCAATATTTATCGAATACATTCGAATGAATCGAATATTCGAATGTTCAATCGATGATCGCATATCGGTTCTTCAAAAAGTTAAAGTTACGCATTTAGCCGAGATCTTGGCAATTCTAAAGCTCTTTTAAGGCTTACATTTAAAACGTCAAACCTTTTATCAAAATAGCCCAGCATAAATATTAAAGAGGCTCTCAATTTCCTTTCAAGATACGTTGGTTTATTTAATAAAGAGCTGTTATTTTATTATTTTGTGTAGGCTAAGATACATTACGATATACCATTTATGATATTGTAGGCTTTTTATAGTCATTTATGTCTTATGACTTATAAAGACATTTAAAAAACGCTTGAAAGGTTTTTCGTTAACTTTTTCATAATGTCAAGGTGGGAATCAATGACAATACCCGACATAGAAAAAATGCGCAAAAGGCATATACATAATATGTACGTATGCATCGTGCAATTGAGCGACGCAAGTTACCTAATTAACTTGCATATGCAGCCTATGCAAGTGGCTTGTGCATGCCAAGAACTTGCGTCGTGTGTTTTATAAGTATTGTTGGAATAGTGATAGAATATTTAAATTTGATTTGGTAATGATGTCATCAAATTGAATCATAATCGAATCATGTGATTGATTGTATATTATCGACGATTGTGCTAATGACGAGTTCAACGGTAAGGACCTACTTTTCTAAACCTGAAATCTGAAATTATTATACCACGTGGGAACATTCTGATGGTATATCCATTCTTTGTATATAATGTAATAATCAATCAACATCAACGAATCAAGCATTCGAATAATTTATCAATAAATCGAAAAACTTGGTTCACTCGAAGATTCAAATGATACAAATTTAGTCTCACGCCTATACCTCCAAAAAGTTTAAGCCGTGTTGTATCACATCTTTATTTCGCTTTATATACTTTAAAGTCTAAGTCTATTGCCATATAATCCACCTCCAGACTGACCCAACTTCAGACTCGGTGCTGTTTTTGACAGAAAAACACTTTACCCAAACCGAGAATCGATCACAGTCGTATTCACCACTGCTACGAATAAAATCAATACTCGCAATTTGCTATTACAAGCTCAGCTAGTAATCGTATAATCGAAAGAAATATCGCTAACGAGTCAATCTATCGAGGTGTCTGTAGGTATATTATTTTATCGACTCCATTCCCTTTGTTAATAAAACAGACAACAACAATTGACCTTCGGAGCCTGTGACATGATTCAGAAGCTTGTTGTCCGATGGTAATGTAATTATTTTCGCCCCTTGAATTTGTGGCGAAGTGTTCTGTTTCTATGAAGAAAGCTACGCGTTAGATATTTAATTTATCACTAGTGCCTGTTGTTTTTGCCTATTATAATCCTATGAAAGTAAATATCGGGGTAAAATTTATCCTACGTGATATTGTATAAGATTTACTTAAATGTTTTTCATTCAAATTAAGTACTATGTACGGATGGCCAATAGGTTGAACTCGTAAACAAGTGCATCTTGTGATAGCTTTGGTTGGTTGATCAATAATGAATGGCGATTTAAAAGAGTGGCCGTGAGTTTCTAGCAGGTATCCTTTTATAGGGTCAACCTTTTGCCTAAACCAAGCAACTAGTGTAAATGTAAATTCAGCAAGTTTATTAAACTCTCTCGCACGCGCTCACTTCATAATCTTTGACGTTCATAAGTATTATTTTGTGACCTGAACAATTGACTTGACTGGTCGGATTCAATTTCATAGATTCTGGTCAGCAATAACAACCTAGCCTTTACTTCACACTGTAATATGGTCTTGTGGACACGTAACACAGAATAAAACAACGCGAAACCGAGAACCAGTAGTTCCTGAGATTAGCATGTTCAACCAAACAAACTCTTCAGTTTTATAATGTTAATATAGATTATATTACGTTTAAGCGAAAATCACATATAAGAATTAAACCACTTTACATAGATTTTATCGAAGCTTATATAAACACTGATAATTGTTATAATTTATTTTAAGTATTAAAATTTACACCCTGCTTAACGTTTCGGTTGCTTTTCAGCAGCTGTTTAAGTAGTGCTAATTTCAGTATACGTCATGTGCTGGTTCGACCGGGGAAGTACTACCCTCTCACTGAATAACCACCTGAAGTACCAGTATACGTACTGTCGCTTTTCTTCCGGCTCATTAGCCGGATAACATTAACATCTTATTTTTAAAAAGTAAATCCCGCACGCGGTACAATTTCTGTGTCTCAGTGGACTTACAAATATTCAAACTACGGATACAAAGAATACCCAATTTCGGAACAACTATTCGTTCAGCACACAATTTTTTGTTCCGTGTCGGTATCAAAGACACAACGCTCGGTACAGTGGCAGTGCTGACCGCTTAAAATACTACGTCTCAATATCCTGAAGTGTAATTCAGTACCTATATTTTAGGTATACCGTTACCGATACCCAATAAACTATAAATAAAGTCGATCGATAGACATTTTTTCTCCTAACTCGGTTTTATTTATATCGTTGGTATGTTTACACCCGATCCAATCTCTTGTGCAAAGAAAACAAAAATTTCCTTCGTAGGAAAAAGAGATATTATCGTGTAGTGCTTTTGTTTCTTTTTTGTGAGGTCACAAGGGGAACAATAGGGGTTAATTTCATGTGTTGTTTTGTGAAAGCCTGTAAGATGAGTCATATTACAAAGAAAAAGCTGTAGGGTATATAATTACTGTTATATAATTAATGTAACTAATAATAAAATTTGAAAGTGTCTTTCAATATTTGTGTGCAATCATGAGGTCTCGAATTTGAATACCAAGGAAAGTGTTTTTGAGATTTTCTGTGAAGAATTTTTCAGTAGCAGCGCGGCGTAAAGTTTGTGACAATAGGATCACCCCTATACCTTAAGGACCTTAAACTATAGGTGTCAAAATGTGTGTGCAATACAGCACAGCCTCCCCCTTTGGGGATACACAGGTGTAGATTTATGTAATGTTTGTTAATCCTAACCAATATTAGAAATGCGAATGTGAATTAATTCGTTAGTTTGTTACGCTTTCATGCCTAAACTACTCGACCGATCAACATAAAATTTCGCATACACGTTGTCAAAGATACAGAAGACATTCAGAAAAAAGTACTGTTTCCGAGCGAAACCGTGGACCAAAGCTAGTACGAATAAGAAAAAAGCCCGTTCTGGTTTTTAGGGTTACGTGGTTAGTAACCAAGTAGTGATATCTCTGCGTTTGTTGTATATGATAGATGGACATCCATTTTTGTTTATACAACCAAGATGGCAAACAAGCATACGGCCCACCTGATGGTAAATGGTCCCCGTAGCATATGGACGCCTGCAATACCACTTGCCCATTGCCGAACCTTTAGAAAAGGTAAAAGAAAGTGGGAAGCAGAAGGAGCGGGAAGGAGGAAAGAGGGTGATTGGGCCTCCGGCACTCTCACTCACCGAACTTAACACAACAGTAGGAATACTACTATTTCACGTCGATATTCTGTGAGTGGGTAGTCCTTCCCCGGTCGAACCGGTATGGTGGCAGTTTACGGTAGGCAGCTTCGTTACTGTGGGTCTAATATACCTAGAATCCATGAGTGGTGGTTATTATTTACCATCAGGTGAGCCGCTAGTTCTATTGCCAATAAAATCAATAAAATATTATCTTTTTTATTGCCATAAAGTAATGAAAATATTCAAGATATTCAATATTATCTATCGAAAGTAAAAGATAATATTTTGAACATAACAATATCAGCGCGTAAACATACTGACGTTAATGTGACCACACATTCTTGTCACACTGTGTTGAAAACGACGCGACAAGCCACGCGAAAATTAAATTCAAATCGTGCAAAATTAAGTAACAACATTAAGCGAATATTCGGGTGATATTTTATGCGTCGACGAAATTACGGCGTAAAGTCGTAGGTGATTTAAAGGAAAGCGAGATGGGCAAGCTGTAACGTGTTGATGAATGGCGAGAAGTGCCTATTGAAGAGTAAATACGTGCATCAATACATTTAAAGAAAAGGTTTTAAGCAGATCTATTATCCTATCAGATACATTACTATTCGTCGTCCTGTGCCCGAACGAAATATCGATGTGCAAAAGATATTATGTACGAATAAGATTGACGAATAGATTTTGACGTTCATGAATATAACTTTACGGATGGCGCAAAACCGGTCTGTGTGGAAAACCTTGGGGGAGGCCTATGTCCAGCGGTGGTCATAAAAAAAAGAAAATATGTTTATTATTATTGCGACAGATGCAGTACAAAGAAAATAGCTAAAATTAAAAATAGGGCAGTAAACACAAAAATAAACTTATACATGAAGTCTGTGACAAATTAGTACGCACTCAGCATAATATGCTGTATTGTGGTCGATAGGGGCCCACAATAGACTGACGTCTGTCGGCTGAGATGATGAAGTGTTACATTGTCACCTAAATTAATTCATAAGTGACTTTTGACTTTGCCTTTGGATACATGAGCAAAGCTGGGGGCAGAAACTAGAGATAGTACAGAAAAGGAAGGCTAGAAGGCACAATTCTCCGTAGCCTTAAACATCACCAATTCAAATTTTACCCTGCGGACCTCGGTTGACACTTTTATATTTCCTGATGAATGAACCACGTGATCCGATCAACACAGGGGTCCAAATAGAGGGGAAAGGGTCATAAATACACGTCACTATGTATCAGCAACAACCTGCTTACTCCATTCAACCCCTTCTGAATAATTGATAAGGGCAACATGTTGAAAACCTTTAAATTCGCGGCGAAGCTTAGCATTTTATTTCGCTTTAAGATTTTCGGTTTTGGCTTAAATTGTGTGGTGAATTAAAAGCGCTGTTAATTTTGTGATGGTTCAGTTAATAAATTTATTTAAGGCTTCTAAACTGGCAATTATTACCTGTAATATGTGGCTGTTTACGTGGCCCGGCCAGTTTATTGCCCTAAATCCAAAATCCCTAAATTCAGGGCTCGTATGTATGTATCTTATGTGGGGGCCAGTCAGCGCAGACCGGCAACACTTCGACTCAGTGGGATCTTTTGTGTCGACACTCTCCCAATAACGCTGCCATAGACGTTCATGGCAGCCGGGACCGACGGCTTAACGTGCTCTCCGAGGCACAGAGCAGGCGATAATTGTCAATCAATACGCACATAATTTCGAAAAGTCATGTAACTTCCGAAAGTCAGAGGTGCGCGACGTGGTTTCGAACCCGAGACCCTCTACATTGCAGACTGTTGGTCTCCCCACTGAGCTATCGCTGCTCTTATCAGGGCTCGTAACTCGTAAATCGTAAACAGTGACGGCGAATTAAACAACGTTGTCATTCAGGGATCTGGCAAGTTATTAATTCCTGTATTTTTCTTTCTGTATGTCGGTAACGCAGCGATAGTGTGAGCGCCTATGCATGAGAGTTTGGGCTCAAATACCGGGTGAGGCCATCAAAAAGTTATATATTTTTTTAACAAGGAATATCTGTAGCAGCTCGAAGTTAGAAAGATGTTTTAAACCCTCGTGCGCTGAAAAGCACGTAAACCTGTTAGTCCTACGCTTCATCTCTCTCCAATCGTGTCGGATTGTCGTCCCTTTGGATTATGAGAGTTGAGACCTAACACTTTTACACTATAACATCATCTGCGCAGATGGCCAGTTTCCGTTAAGATTGATTGGCCACTGCAACAGAAATTAGGTCTGAAGGGCCTTTTTCCTTTTTACGTAACAAATTTACTTTAGTACTGCCACGAACATCTCTGGCAGTCGTTATTGGGAGAGTGTCGACACAAAAGATCCCACTGGGTTGAAGTGTCGCCAGTCTGCACTGACTGGCGACATATAAGATACATACATTCCTCCCTCATACGAATGTGTTCAATATAAATACACAGGTAAATACACTTTCAAAAATGCAATATTATCTGTTAAGGATTCCTTCATCATATTTTTGGTTGATATAATTAAAGCTCACTGAAGCTGCTAAATCATTTTTGATGAAATTTGATTACCTGATTTTCTTTTTTTTTAAATTATGAGTTTCGTGGTTGCTGCTTATTATTTAAATTTAATTAGGTCAGACCTCTAGCTTTATTAAGTAGCGCAGTTGTTAAATAGATATTTATTAGGTGACTTGAAATATTGCGTCTTTCGGCGTTATTTTTATATTAGGCAATTATCAGTAACTGTGTGGACAGTAATAGGCTTATCCGTTTTGAGGTAAAATCTTAGTATTATTACTCATTTATAATATCAACTCTGTTTATAAGCTGTTCCACTGCTGGGCACACGCTGGCCCTGTGTGGATTGGTAGACTTCACACGTCTTCTAGAACATTATGGAGAACTCTTAGACATGCAGGTTTCCTCACGATGATTTTTCTTCACCGTTAAAGCGAGCGATAATAAACAATACAATACGCATATAACTTCGAAAAGTCAGAGAAGGGAACAATAGGCATAGGCCTTTCTACAGTAAAACCTCTTTATAAATTGTCCCACTGCAGGGCACGGGCCTCTTCTTAGTGTAAGAAGGGTTACGCTAGAGTTCACCACGCCGGCTCAGTGTGGATTGGCAAATTAACTACTCGACCGATCATCATGAAATTTCGCATACACTTTGTCAAGGTTACAGAATAGGACATATATTTCATTCAGAAAAACGCGATCGAAACTGCGGGCTAAAACAAGTGAAATATAAATTCATCCATTTGTAAAATTCTAACGGTCTGATTCCGTAGCCACAACAATAGGCTTCCGTTTCAAGCCATCAAGTTCTCGTAATAAGGCAGGCATGTCTTTTGTTCGCTTATCATTGCGTATTCACTTCAATGGCGCAGTGGTTGTTAATTTGACTGCTATCATGAGGTCGTGAGTTCGTACATCGGATGGGTCAGGATTCTATATACCTGAAATTATCAGTAGAGGTTTTTTAACACCCATATTAATATTTGTAAAGTCGAAGTCAAAATTCTTTCCATAAAAATATGCAAACAACTCCAAAACACGTTAATTAATTATGAATAAAAAAATTTAAGGAAATATTTTTTTGCATCAATGTAATTGGCGTACGCATACGATTTAGCCTTAGATATTAATTATATTTTGAAATCGTGTAATTCCTTTTAACCACGCATTTTACTGGTGGTATAGAATAAACCAGACCATATTTTTTATTTATTTGAATTACCTTTTTTGGTAAAATTAATGTACGGATTTTTTTCCTGAAATCGTTTCAGATAGTCACAAACCGAGGCAATTTTATTTTTTTACTAACTGAAAAAATTAAATCTTTTTTAGTACATTTGTAAATATAGGTTATTAGATTATTTCATTTTAAAATTAATTATGTAAAATTTAATTAAATAAAGAATATTTTATATACTAAAAAAAAAACTAAAATAGTATATATTAGTAATTAATATCGTAATAATAACGGGTGGTCATTTTTATTGTCTCTTATCATTTACGACATCAGTTATTGTTATGTTATTCTTATGAAATTAGTAAAATATTAAGATTGGGTCGGGTGGTTAAAATATGACTATCTGAAAGAATTTCACGAAGAAAAATTCGTACTTTAATTTCTCCAAACACATAACTCTAATTTAAAAAAATGGTCAGGGTTATTCTATATCACCAGTAAAATGCGTGGTTAAAAGGAATTACAGATTTCAGAATGATTCTGTATACCTAATATATAAATTAAATATTTTGCTAGCTATGCTATCAGGTCTCGTCTTATAATAAGCGAAGACAGTGCCATCTGCCAAGCACATTTCTAAACTCTGTGCTGGTACTAAAAATTTTTGTTAGAGGAACCAAATGACACTTTTCCTGAGCATCGAATTTGAGACCAAATGCAAGGCAGTCACATTCACTACCGCTGTGCCACCGAGGGAGTCATCATAATACTTCTTAAATAATACAAAAGCGCTCTCTTATCACTAAAATTTTTCATTATATCCTGTATATAAGCCAAGGCTTAACCGGTCGTATACCGCCGGCTCGCATACCAGCCGGCAGATTTGTACCCGTCGTAGGCCGGTGGCTCGCATGCGAGCCACCAAATTGGTTTTACGTTAGCTTAAGCTAAAGCGAAGGCGGCGCGCGGCGTTTTGGCGCCAATTTGGTGGCTCGCATGCGAGCCACCGGCCTACGACGGGTACAAATCTGCCGGCTGGTATGCGAGCCGGCGGTATACGACCGGTTAATTAAGCGATTAATTTCATTAATATATTAATGGTACATCTCATTATTGGCAATAAATAACAATAAGAACCAACAATGCACCCGAATATTCGTAGCGATTTACACGCGTTTCAAAACAAGATATACACTATTCGATTTATTTAAAACCTCATTTCAAGTTATTCGATTCATTATAATTGTCATTTAATTTGATGATTATTATCAGTGTTTTGAATAGTTTATTTTAAGACTTGAATTATGCGATTATTTATCTGTAAGCTGACATGCATTTAAAAATATAATGTAATAATATATAAAAACAGTAAAGTTTTTGCATTTAAAATATAATGTAATAATATATAAAAAACGTGGAAAATTAACTAAATTACGGTAACTGCAATTTTTTACCTGAAGGATAAAACAGTCAATTTATCAGTCTGTTAAATTATCACAGAATTTTCTAGTTTAAGGACTTTTTTGTTTTTAGGATAATTTTATATGTAAATACGGCAATACAGGAATATTAAGTAAAATAACTTAAAAATAAACCACTTTTTTGATCCAATAATCGGTAAAACACCCACACTTACACAACTATTTTATTAATAACTACATATTACTTAATAGTTTATATATTTTTCTGTTACTTCATAACTATACCGGTAACAGAAAAGTAGGTAAAGTATTTATCAAATGACTTTTTCATATATAATTTAATTCATTTATTTATTTAATATATATTTTTTGTTTTTAAAGTGAACGTCCAAAGCGTCTGTTCCCAGTGCTACTAAATACATAAGTATTACAGTGAGTGTTAGCAAAAGGTTTTTACGAGTGTTTAGTGTGCAAAATATGTAAAATAGAGGTGTCACTAATGTCGGAAGGCCCGCCCCGACAGCCCTCTGCCTTGACCCCAAAATGCAAGACTCATGAGATGTGGGCGGCTATGACAAGATCCATTGAAATCTTAGTAGCCTTTTTTGAATACTACGCACAAAGGTAAGTCTTTTTTAATCCCTTACGCAATAAGTTGTAAGCTAAACGTGTGTGTCTGTGTATGTGATCGAAGCTACCAAACGGATGAACAGATTTTAATAATCAAGTAGAACTCGAGACTTTTGCGTGGTAGTTTACAATTTTTTTTGGTGAGTGTTTTTAGGTATTATTCAGAAAATCTGTTCATCCATTAGAAGATCATCAAATATTTTGTAATTGTTGAAGGAAGTCAGCAACTTCCTCAGATCTGAGATATTAGAAGTTTTATATTCGGTTAACTACTTTAATCGTTTTCTGATATACTTAAAAATAACCAAAACCAACATAATAATTAGAGGAAAACCAACAAAATTAAGAAGCGTAATAATAATCCTCTGCATCGAAGGTATCTAAATTTACGGGTGGGCTTTTTGCTGTCGCAGTATTTTTATTTTATTATTATAACAGATAATATAATAATAAAATAAAAATACTGCGACAGCTGTGTTTCCATTTATAGAAAACGAGTGGCGAAGACGAGCAGATACAACTTGGTTGAAGTCCACTTCTCTGTAGTGTCAACATTCATAACGGAGACGAGAAAATTGTGTCCAATTAAATTAAATTAAATTAAAAAGAATATTATTAGTTCGTTTTAACAATAAATATTCTTCCTCCGGACCTCGATATCGAGCGGACGTGTGCTAAATTCACGCAGTTTTTATTTAATATTATTTAAATAAATAAAATAAAAATATCAGCCTAAATAATAGGAGTGCATAAATAACGAAGAGTTTTGCTGTACGACTGTTGCTGCAAGCACCGCCCACCGTCGCTTACGCAAGCTCCTAGGCACCGCCCTCCCCTCGGGTGAGCAAGACAAGCATATTCCATTCTAACAAAACATATACAGTACCAGGACAGCAGAAACTACCAGGAGGTTACTAACCAAAGTAACAGAAGCATTAATTCGTCGTCATTGCTAACTACAAAAGTGGCGCAACACACTAGGCGACTGACCTGTGAGCGTGAAGTTTCGAGTTCGAATCCTAGAGAAAGGTTTTCACTTTTTGCACATTATAATTATATTCTCATCACGAAATACTTTAATTTGATAAAATTTACAGCATTCTGCGTACAATTTTATATCAAATATTTTTATAAATCAATTTTAAAGAGAAAACATGCCGATTAACCGATCTCCACCTTCAACCGCGCAATCTTCATCTACATTGGCATTGCCCATTCCTCAAAGTGAAATTACTATTACACAAGAATCGGACACTGCCTCGGACTTAATGCTATCCGATATTGATCAAGGATATTCTAATATCTCAAGGAGACCGAAGCGCAAACATGGTGATTTAGCCAATGCCGAACTTAAAGAGCTCCTTTGTACTTTACAGAGGAAACAAGAAGCGGAATTCTTATGTATTAAACAGGATATGGCTACTATTAAAAACCAAAATGTTGAGACTCAGAAATCATTGGAATTCCTTTCAAGCATGTACGACGCCCTATTGCAAAAGTTTGAAACAGTCTCAAAAGAAAATGTGGCACATAAAAACCGCATAATTACGTTAGAATCTAAAGTAGATCATTTGGAACGGAGCCTTAAGTCAACGAGTATTGAAGTGCGCAACATCCCCTCGGCTAAGCCAGAGACAAAGCAGGATCTCAAAACTCATATTATAAACATAGGCCAGGCGGTGAAACTCCCAATTTCCGATGGCGAAATTCGAGATATTTTCCGTGTCAAAACCAAGAAGGAGCCAGGACCCATAATTGTAGAATTCACTACAAACCTACGAAAAGAAAATCTAATACAATCCGTGATTAACTTTAATAAAGTGAAGCCAAAAGAGGAAAAGATTAATACCGGCCATCTTCAAATACAAGGAAAATGTACACCGATTTATGTGACTGAAAATCTAACCACCAAAACTAGACGTCTATATTACTTAGCCCGGGAATTCACGAAATCCCACCATCAAGCTAGCTGTTGGACTGCGTTCGGTAAAGTTTTTATGCGACCAAAGGAAGGACATCCAACCATCCGCATAGATTGTGAGGATGATTTTACTAAACTAGATTCACAAAAATGACTAGAATATAAAGACTTTATTTCATCATGTTATAACATTATTTATTACTTATCAATATATTACAAAACTAATCCTGTTCACTTTAGCCACTCTGACACTTTATACTTTTTTATACCAATTTTTCTTAACTGTGTAATTAATTTACAAAGTCATATAAACCCAGTTGTAATAACACACACAAATACACATAAACAAACGTACACATACCTGAAACCGTATAAAGCCCACACAAAACACAAACAATACCAAATTAATTTCAAATCACACTATACTAACGTGGTATTCGATGCGCTCATTATAAATAAATATGTACAAAATTTGTCCCCACTAATAAATTATACAATATATTCTCACGTTGTCCCCATTTGCCCTATGGAATATAATATCAAATACACGATAGATTATTTCTACGTCAAATTTGACAAGGTAATATTTAAAAAATCCAAATTTTCGATTTAAATAATACTCAGATTAACTGTGAATTGGATAGCTTATCAATAGCTGAAAGCTTTACTTGTGATCTTGAAAATATTTGCGCCAACATGCTATATCCAGTCAATTCGTCTCTAAATATGATCGTACAAAATATTAGAAGCATCAACTGTAATAGGTTACACTTCGAAACATTATTACATAGCTCTAATGTTGCTTGGGATTTAATCATACTGACTGAATGTTGGCTACATAACAACGATCGCATACCGGAGTTGAAAGGCTATAGTCACGCTTCAACTACAGTCAACAAGACGCAAAATGAGGGTGTAGTGGTTTATTCGAAGTCCCCAAGTAATTATAATATATCAGAACCTCATCTCGAGGATGTTAATTGTCTTATGATAAAAATTAATACGACCACTGTCATTCTTGCAATATATCGTCGCCCCGGTGAAAAAAACATTTCTAAATTCTTAGAATCATTAAATAATATACTAACCAGTCTAGCTTCATTTAGAAACATAATTATTACAGGAGACATAAATCTCGATATTGCACCCACGACAAAAGACAATAGAGCAGAATCTTATTTGAATCTTTTGGCCGCACATGGCATGTTACCTGCCCATTGTATTCCAACACATACTCATACATGTCTTGACCACGCCATCCTCAAAACCAAACTTTCTGCAAAATGCTTTGTTGCACATACGACCATAACTGACCACTACACCGTTATACTTAGCTTTGATATGCTTCCCAATACCCATAAATCCGTAAAAAATATCATAATAGTCGATTACGACACTCTTGACAAAGTCCTGAATAAAATAAATCTAAGTCCAATATTTTCAATGGGTGACGTAAACAACGCTGTTGACTTTTTTATTACAACCTTAAATAAAGAATTAGAATCTTGCACCAAAATCAGACGTACCCCCATACGTAAAAACATTCTAAAACCATGGATTACCAAGGGGATACTAAAGTGTATAAGAAATAGGGACAAATTATATCAGAAGACAAAAAAAGATCCAAGTAACGAAATTCATAAACTAACCTATACTCGCTATCGCAATTTCACTAATTCTTTAATCAAAAAGGCCAAAAGAGAATATGAAAAATTAGAAATTAATAATGCCAAACATAACATTAAACAACTTTGGAAAGTCATTAAAACCATCACGTACACTAATAAAAACAGAATCCCAGCATTAGAATTGATAACCAACAATAACCATCTAGAATCAGCTAACGCAGTTAATAGATATTTTACTAATATTGGAAAAATCATTGGAGGAAACTTGCAATCGACAAACTCACTAAACGTGAATGAACCCTATCAACTGGTGACCCAATCGCAGTCATTTGTACTTCGGCCGACAGATGTTTATGAAATAGACTTAATTATAACTCAACTCAAAAATGATTGCGCAATTGGCCTAGACGGTATCTCCAACAAATTTATAAAAAGATACAAAAGTATTTTAGTTGAACCACTTGTTTATATATGTAATTTAGCATTCTCGTCCGGCATCTTTCCAAAAGCATTCAAGCGAGCACTTGTTCATCCAATTTATAAAACCGGTGACAGAGACTGTGTGAATAATTATAGGCCCATATCCATTCTTCCTGGCTTCTCAAAGATCATTGAAAAAGTTGTCAACAACAGACTAGTCAAGTACTTGGAAACCAAGAACTTGCTCTCGAATTCCCAATTCGGATTTCGCAGGAACAGGTCAACCGATGACGCTGTTTTTGAGCTTACAAATTATATAGTCACTAATATGGATAAAAAGAAAAAAGTATTAGCCATTTTTTTAGATTTAGCCAAGGCATTTGACACAGTCTCTGTCCCACTACTGCTCGGTAGACTGGATCGGATGGGTGTGCGTGGAATGCAACTGCAGTTTTTTGCCAGTTACCTCACAGATCGCTCACAATGTGTTCAGATAGATGGTGTACGTAGTCATGATCTTCCTATAGACATTGGCGTTCCACAAGGAAGTATTCTCGGGCCAACGTTGTTCCTAATATTTATTAACGATCTTTGCCAATTAAACATATCTAACACTGGAAAAATTGTCACATTTGCAGACGACACTGTATTAATTTTTAACGGTGATTCTTGGCGAGATACGTATCGGAATGCACAAGAGGGCCTAAATAGAGTTACTAGTTGGCTCAACTGCAACCTCCTATCATTGAATGTCGATAAGACTAAATACATAGCTTTCCGATCAAATAATAGGAACCCGCATACCGAGGCATCTCAACCCATCTTTGCACATCTATGTTATAACCGTAATGTTACCTCTCCATGTACCTGCAAGGAACTACAACTAGTTGATACAATCAAATACTTAGGAATCGTAATTGACAAAAATTTAAATTTTCAAGCTCACATAGATATACTAAGTTCCCGAACTAGGAAACTAATTTACATCTTCAAAAACTTACGACATGTATGTGACAAGAATGTCCTAATAACAACGTATCTTGCCCTATGCCAGTCAATACTGATGTACTGCATTACGTCCTGGGGAGGTGCTGCTAAATCCACTATGATAAAACTAGAACGTGCCCAAAGGGCAGTGTTAAAGGTGGCACTTTACCTACCGTTCTTGTACCCTACAACAGACTTATATCAAAAGTCCAATGTCCTTACAGTAAGGCAACTTTTTATTTTTCGACTAGTTATTAAGTCACACTCACTAACTAATTTCGATCCTCTAACTAATGCAGGGAAACGTAGGCAGTATAAAATATATCAAACTGACATAATTTACAAAACAACGTTATCACATCGATTTTACTGCTTTTTAGGCCCGTACTTATATAATAAAATTAATGCTATTCTCTCTATTTACCCCCTTAATACATATAAATTAAAAAAAGTATTAACAGAATGGCTACAAAACCTAACCTATGACGATACGGAAAACCTACTTGTGCCACTGAGATAACAAAGCTAGCACATCTATCTATTTATTAAAATACATACTGACATAAATACATGCACTTACTCTCTCACACACACACACACACACACAAACACACACTTTGTTTTGCATTTATTTATATTTTATCTTTGTGTTATATTCAACTTAGACGAAGTACTTGTCATAGCAATGTGATCCAAGTTTATGTCCAGGAGGTGGGAGCCTGGTGATCTGTAACACAGGATTCTTTTCCTACCACAGACACCAGCATCTCACAAAGGAATTTTGTCTGATCAATATCTTTTATTTCCTAAACTGTGTACCTTTGTGATGAGAAAAATAAATACAATTTATTATTATTATTATTATTATATCCTTAAAAGCAGCGATAGCTCAGTGGGGAGACCAACAGACTGCAATGCAGAAGGTCTCGGGTTCAAACCCACGTCGCGCACCTCTGACTTTCGGAAGTTATATGACTTTTCGCAATGATGTGCGTATTGATTGACAATTATCGCCTGCTCCGTGCCTCGGAGAGCACGTTAAGCCGTTGGTCCCGGCTGCCATGAACATCTATGGCAGCCGTTATTGGGAAAGTCAGTACCATCTAGTATCCTGACACTGGTCTAGCCTTAGGGTATCGTTAGCCTTCGGGTTGCGGAGGTCAGGTGGCAGCCGCTCCGTGTAAAAACTGATATCCAGTCAAATCCGGTTAGACCAGAAAAGCCGACCCCAAGTGACTTGGGAATAATAAAGGCTAAGAGAGAAGAAATAAATATCCTTAAGTTAGTTTGTGGAGTCTTCTTTTAAGTATTTAATGCCTGTGTAAGGAGGCTCCGCTCTTCCATACCGAAAAATAAAATATTTAAAATAAAAAAAAATATTTATAATTATTAACAATTCACAGTGATATAAAATAATAATAATATTAAACATTATTTGACATAGTAAATAAAGCCGTTATAAAACTGTATTTTTCTTTCTGCTTACAATTTTATTGCTATTAATATAAATTAATGCATGCAATCTTTGTGTGTTAGTGCAGTGTGTGCGTGTGTGAGGGTGTGTGTGTAAGTGTGAATGCGTGTGTGTAAGTGTGAATGCGTGTGTGTGTGTGTATGCGTGTGTGTGTTTACGAGAATGTATAAGTGTTGTATAGCTATTGGCTATGTAATGTAGAGCGAAGAGTACCGTAGGGGACGTGATGTCCATACATCGTACTCATCTTGTTTCGTTATACCCGTACGTACGTGAGTTTGAAATTGGCGAACGCGAACGAAATGTACCGGATCATGTCAAATGCAACTGTCTCGGTTTTACACCATCACTCGTTTCTGCAAGAAATCTCCGATCTACTCATTTTCTTAATGACTTTTTAATGAGAACTTATGTGACATATGTAATAAGTCAAAAATGTTTAGGTACATCTATATGTATATATAAAAATATCGTGTCACGGTGTTTGTGGTGGCACTCCTTCAAAGCGGCTTGATCGATTTGCATGGTTTTTTTTATATATAATTGGTAGGTATGAGAATAGGTCGTAAAGTATATTCCAAAACGCAAGCTGATTAGAGTGCCCATGTCCAGAAAAAAATTATGCGAGCGAAGCCGCGGCTAGAAACTAGTAATATTATATTATAATAATGATGGTAATTTTGAAATTTAACCATACCCTACATGATCAGATGCAAATATTTTTATTATTGTTAAATACATTTATTTAAAGTACATAAAGCCGTTGGCACTAAAATATTTCCTCCGCAGATAACCAATCTCCGTTGAAATTGGCCACCGTAATCAAAATTCCGTCTTAAGGACCACTTTTTCTTATTTTTATTATTGGAATATTTTACTCTTCAAAACGGCTGTAATATATGCTCAATGATAGGCCCTAGTAACCTTTTATATTCCCAATACTCCTTGTCTCCGTATAACAAAAGGGCAGTTACCTATATTTTATTTTATACATTATTTTGAAGGCAGCAACAAATAGCATTCAAAAGAAACCTTTTAGTAAATAGCAAATATAAATTGCTCTCTGTTTTAAATTTGGCGATGAGAAACAGTGGTTCTGTAGTAGGGATATGTTGTATCTCCCTTGCACAACTGCAGTTGAATAGCAGTTACGTCATAATGTGTGTCGTGTTTCCTTGGTTGATTTAAGTGGTCGCATCGCCACTGGCCGCCGCGCCGTGCCTGGCTACATCTTGAAGCGAGCTTCAATCAACATATACTTCAAGTCGCCAACGAAGATAAGTCAATTCTTACCATCCGTCAAGTGCCAACTACCTTTACAAGATGCAGGGGTCTATAAAATAGATTGTGACTGCGGACTCTCATACATTGGTCAAACCAAGAAAAGCATAGGCACCCGCATGAAAGAACACATAGCTGATGTAAAACACCAACGCTCGTTAAAGTCTGCTGTGTGTGAACATGTGCAACAGGGGACCAACCACTACCTGAGATTTAAGAAACCACAGATTCTCACTAAAGAACATCGATTCCTACCAAGAATGCTTCGCGAGGCTATTGACATCAAAAAACATCCTAATTTCAATAGAGAAGATGGTTGGAATGTACCTTCAGCTTGGGATCCAGTAATTCAAATAGTCAAACCCAAGAAGAAGCAAACCACAGCTAGACTTCATGATACTCTGAGCTCATTCTGCGTAAATAGAAACACCAATGATTAAATTATGTTCGGGTACTTCGAAACAACGACACTGGAATATTGAGACAACTACCATCTTAGTCTCCCCGTGACCATGGCTCCTGAAAAGCAACCGAAACGTCGGGAAAAGTGTAAACTAATTAGCTTAAAATTAGTAAAGTTTAATAGTATCTAGTAGTAGTGTAACAGTTTCAAAATTTTGTAATAAAGTGTAAAATAAATAACGCTATAAAATCCGTATACATATACTAGCTTAATTTCAATGAATAAATTGTTTATATATTTTGGGTTATATAGCTATCAGAATAAAATAATAATCTACTCATAGCGTCGTTTGCCCATGGATTGGCAAGGAGTGTAATAAGACTCAGGATGGATTCTAGTCTTATTTAATTTGGATAAAAATAAAGCTTACATCCTAATGCGGCACGTGCGTATTACTATCTAAACTTTATTTAAATACGCGACTTATCTAAGTGCAATAATTCTACGCTACACATCGCATACTCATCACTCACGGCCCAAAGCATTTAACGTGAGCACAAATCTATCCTATTTATGTAATCAGACTGCAAAATGGCTACATAGCTAACAATACACTCTACAAAACTATATACGTTCTTTTAAAGCAGTAAATTCCTTTAAACCAAACTTTAGTGCTAAGAACTTATTCTCTCGAGTTTCGAAATTAAAATGGTTGCAATTGCAATACTGAATTAGCAAGAATCTACGCTACCTTGAAAACGCGTTGAACAGATTTCCACAGGAGTATCTGCTAACTGCGTCATTCCGTAAACTTCATTTCAACTTAATCTGTTGGGATGCCTACTTGAAATTATTTTAAACTACTTTTGCCTGCGACTTCCGTAGGGAATAGAACCTTTTTTTCTGGTTGAAAGGTTTAAGTTCTTCTCTGTACCCCTGATCGTGTGTGCGAAATTTCATGATGATCAGTCGATTAGTTAAAGCGTGAAACCGTAACAATCAAACAAATTCACATTCGCATCCTAACTAATTTTATAAATGCGAAAGTAAGTTTGTTTGTTACGCTTTCACGCCGTCATTACTCGACTAATCATAATGAAATTTGGTACAGAAAAGGACATAGAGTACTTTTCATTCGGAAAAATGAGTGTGAGTAATTGAAAATTGACATAACCTTACCTTAACGCAGCATTTACGCGAGCCAAGCCGTGGGCAAAATCCAGTTTAGTATATTAGTTAAGACTAGCTTTTGTCTGATGTTGTTCTGCCTTTCCGATAGATGTCACGCTAAGGTTGCGTAAATCGACCACAGCGTTACACTTGCTTGCTATTATTGCTAGTCACTGAGATCAAAGGTCACCTCAACACTTGTCGCTTCGTCTTGGAAGAAACTTGCTTCAAATAGGTCACATGGCGATCTTCCGTCTTTAATAAGATTAAAACGTTTGAGGAAAACCCTCTTCAAACGGTTGATATAAAACGCCAAATACTTCAAAAAGACTTAAATCCTTCTACACGTATACATACAACTTCGTAACTATACTGACACACGTGTAATAAAACATTTAAGAACAAGTTTGGTCTAGCAAGCCACATATGTAATGTCGCCGTCATCGAAATCGATAAGGACTTTAATATTGTCTTATGTTTACGCGAATGCTATAAATTGCAATTAAACTACTCTATACGGATTTTTGGACTTATGTATGGAAGTGAAAGTTGGGCATGGCAAAAGAAGCATGAGAGCAGAATAAATGCTGTAGAAATGAGTGCGCTGAGAAGTATATTATTATGTGGTGTGACTCTGAAAGATAGAATAAGGAATAGTGTGATTAGAGAGAGATGCGGCATGAAAGTGGATATAGTGACAAGAATAGAAAAGGGTATGTTTAGCTGGTTTGGGCATGTAGAAAGCATGGACGAGGAAAGACTGACTAAGAAAGTTTATAAGGCTAGTGTGAATGGAACAGTCGCAAGAGGAAGACCTAGGCGAACGTTCGAACAGTTCGGAGACGTTCAGGACAAAGGCCAGGTTAAGAGCACCTTGAACCGACGGGCGTGTATGAGGAATGTGATTAAAGTGAATGAAGCCAGAGAAGTGTGCCAGGATCGTAGCAAATGGAAATACGTAGTCTTTGCCTACCGCTCTGGTAAACAGGCGTGAATCTATGTATGTGTGTATGTATACGGATTTGGTCGCGTTGTTTATTTTAAACCAAAACATTGAGGCAAAGTGTAAACTAAAATATAAATAGATTAAATTAATTTAAATAGCTTAAATTCTAGTAAAGTTAAATAATAGTAGTGTAGAGTTACAAAATTATGTAATAAAAGTGTTTGAAATAAACAACGCGACAAAACCCGTGAAAAGTAGTTTAATTTCAAAGGAGGGCTATATTATTGGTATTCAGCATTGAAAATATATGCTGAACTAATCCTAACTAATATAATAAATGAAAATGTGAATTATAATATAATATAATATTCTACCACATACACACAACACCATCTAGCTCAAACTAAGCAGAGCTTGTACTATGGGTACTAGACAATGGATAAACATACATATATACTTTTTTTTGTAAATACTTTCATATTATATATAGAAACACCCAGACCAAGACAAACATCGATGTTCATGCACACAAATGTTTGACTTGTGCGGGAATCGAACCCGCGACCTCAGGAGTGGCAGTCGGTTACACTAACCACTATGCCATCGAGGCCGTCGAATTTCTTTGTTTGTGCACTTTCAAGCCTTAACTGCTTGGTCAATCACCATGAAATTTCACATACACGTTGTCATTTTCTGTACCGTTTTTCCTTTCATCCAGACCAAAAGTATTATTCCCGAGCAAGCGAAGGCAAGCATAAGCTAGTTTAGCTCTACTGATATAAAAAGCTAAACAGATTTTTGTTTAAACGCACTCATTTCTGGAACTACCAGTTGAATTTGAATAAGTCTTTTTGTATTTGATAGCCAATTATTTGAGTAAGAAGCTCTCTATTAGTGAAATAATGATTAAAGCTGATCTAGGTATTCATTGCAAACAAAAATACAAATATTTCCTATTTATAATATAAGTACAGAGGTATAGATTTAAAGGAAGTAAAGGTAACTTCTGACAGATTGTTCACTGTAGCAATGACATTGGCTAAGTGCGCACAAGCCATTAAAAACTTAACGTTACAAAACAGCGGCGCGATATTACTCTGAAACGTTTTATTGTCATGCAAGCAATACACGAAGTGCGCGGCTGGAGGTATTTCTGAACAATTCAGAAGTGGCGGCTTCGCTTAAATAAATTTATGTATAGAATATTATAAAACCGACAAGCTGTCTGCCGCGGTTTCATCCACGTTTATCATGTATTATCCGTCGCGGTTTCTCGTAGTGTAATGTTATATTTGTGATGTACGGGCATAATGTAGATGGATAATATTATGGTAAAACATTTAGATGGTCAAATCATTCGAATATTATAGTATGTTCAATCTTTATTCGAATATAATTTGATGTTACTAATAAAATAGGTCATCGAAGGCCACAGCATTAGTAAAAACTGATTACTGTATTATCATGATTCGAATACTCAAGCAGTATTCAAATTATCAAGTGTTACACAAATCGACATTCGAAACGTACAAAATTCTAATAATGTATACCAATGTAATGAAGCTGAAGATTTTGTTTGTTTGTTTGGTTTGGTTGAACGCGGTAATCTCAGAAACTATTTGTTCGAATTGAAAATTATTTTATTTTTGGATAGATTATTTATCGAAGAAGGTTAAAGGCTATATAACATTAAGCTACGACTCATGGGGGCGGCGCAGTAATAAAAAACGCGGGTGAAACCGCTAAAACATCTAGTTCGATATATGTATTTCGCTAACAAGCGCACCGTCAGCATAAATATTTCAAAATATCTTTACATAGATCAAACGCTATGACATATTATGTTACTCGAAGTAAACTCACTTAGAGAAATAAGGATCGGAAATTCCTCCGACACATTCAGTCTCAGCGGTAATTTGTAAAGGAAAACTATTTCAATGCGTATCCGATTCTTTATCCTGTTACAATTCAATAGAATATTGTGTAAAGACGGTGATGTATCACCAATCTGTGAGACAAAGTGCTACAAATGATATAAGCGATGCACGTGTTGTATAAAAGCTCGCTTGTTTCTTGATAGAACAGTTTCAGATGGTTCTGAAAAATGGCTGTACCTTCGTGGAAGTTCTTCTACACTAATATTATAAAAAATAAAGATTTAATTCTTTGATTGTTTGTTTGTAATGATTTAAATCAAAAAATAATCAACCGATTTTAAAAATTCTTTAACTATTGAAAGCTATTTTATCACCAAGTAACAAAGGCTATTTTAAAAAACTACTTTTACACGTAACCTAACTTTCTTTAACGCGAGCGAAGCTGCAGGCAAAAGCTTATACATAGCTATATGTAAATATATATAAGTAAACACTATGTAATTATTTAGTGCAGCGATAGTTCAGTAGGGAGACCAACAGACTGCAATGCAGAGGGTCTCGGGTTCGAACCCACGTCGCGCACCTCTGGCTTTCGGAAGTTATATGACTTTTCGAAATTAAGTGCGTAATGATTGACAATTATCGCCAGCTCCATGCCTCGGAGAGCACGTTAAGCCGTCGGTCCCGGCTGCCATGAACATCTATGGCAGTCGTTATTGGGAGAGTGTCGACACAAAAGATCCCACTGGGTCGAAGTGTCGCCGGTCTGCACTGACTGGCCCCCAAATAAGATACATACTGTTACGTGCTGGGTTCGACGGATAAGAATGCAAACAATATTACCGACTAAAACACGTTTTATTCAAACACACAATTAAATTTAAACACAACAAACACTATACTTCACTTTTCCACTGTAACTAGCTTTAAACTCTGTAGTATTTCCGCTTCCGTTCGTTTCGATGAACACTTGATCGCTTACGATTGTAAACTGACTCGGCGGTGCGCGTGGGCCCTATTTATACGCGGGTAAAGCGTTTCTAGAGTTTTCTAGTAACGCTATACCCGGTATGTAAACAGTACGATGATTCGAGAAAGTACCAGCATTCTCTCTATGATTCTCGTACCGTACTACGTAGTTCTGTAAGATGTCAATAGATGGCGGTGTAATAAATTATTAGACGGAACTGCCGAGTCTTTCCCACAATGCCGAGAGATGTCACTGGGCGTAACAATACATACATGTAATTATTTAAGGCCTGTTTTATGTAACGAAAGATGTACTCCTCACCCGGTATATTGCCTGTATCGCGGCGGACTTCAACATTCAAACAACGGACAACAAAAACAACTAGACTTGGCAAAACTATTTTATAATCACACATTTTTTTTGTCCCGTATGGTATTCGAACCTAAAATAGTCGGCGTAGTGGCTGTGGCGAGGCGACCACTAAACTAGTGTTTATAGTGTAAGTACTTACAAGTATAATTAGTAAAATAAACAGCATTGTAAAATTTGCGATTAAAAATGTAATCCCCGAAGTATGAAAAGGTCTTCTAAACCCTTAGAGGATTATGTGTATGCGCGGGTGGGTTGTAAAATTTTCCAATCGTGTACTTAATATGTTCCTGTGGATATCTTGAGAGTGATAGCTTAGAGGGAGAGCATTGGGCTGCCACGTAGAAGTTTTAAGTTCGATCCCAAAGCACCAATAGTTATCTCTCGCTTTAACGGTGAAGGAAAACATAGGGAGTCACCCGTACGTCTGAGAATTCTCCATAATGTTCTTGAGGATATGTGAAGTCTGCCAACCCGCACTGAACCAGCGAGGTTGACTATGGCCTGACCCTTCTCACACTGAGAAGAAGCGCAGTTTATATACAGGCCTGATATTGTTATATACTAGATTGAACCCGCGGCATCGTTCACCTAAATGTAGGTTAGGTTAGTAAAAGTACTTTTTTTCTTAAAGGAAGGTACCCTATGTCCTTTTCTGTATGCCTGACAACGTGTATGCGAAATTTCAGACTGATCGGTCGAGTACTTAAAATGCGAAAGTGCAACAAGGAAACAAATTCACATTCATTTTTATATTATTAGTTACGATAGGTCATTGTCGTTTAGAGTCTGGGTACTGGCATATAACCCTGTAATAGCTCGTCTGCTACCGATAGCGATAAAATGACAAATGTTTGATTATTATAGGTTCAGGTATATTGTAGTTTCGACGTGCAATCTCAGCGCAAGACAAATATTAGCCTGGTCAGTGGAGTTCGCTTCAGTATTATTTATTTGTATAGTTGGATCAATAGCGACAGGTCCTTTGTAAAGCTGTGTTGTCAGTTTTACCATGAAGGCATGACTTTTCTAACAATATTGCACCTGGTAATCTGTCTGACAGGATTTTCCTAGTTCAGATACCAGTCTCTCACAAAGGTGCATTTGGTTACATATATTACAAAATGTTATAGAAAGTAAGTTACCTTTGTGAAAGAAAAAAAAACAAAAAAACTTAGTAATAAAAATAAACGTAAACTTAAATTTAGTTTTTTTTCTGTTTGGATGTATTTCTATGAAAAATAATACTAAAGTTGTATGATCCGAAAGTCGATCTATTTGGTGTTACTGATAAAATTCGAATCGGAATTGAATATTCGAATGTTGATTTGATGATAAAACAATTGATAAGTTGTGGTCGATTTTATTGACATAAACAAATAATCAATTACGCACGGAGGGCGTAGTGGTTTAAGTGATCGCCTCGCCACTGCCTCTGCGCTGAATGTTGTGGGTTCGATCCCCACACGGCACAAAAATTTCTGTCTGGGTGTTATTTTTATCCTTTTTTGAATATTTGTAAATTCCCCAGCGACACAGAATTTATTCCAAGAGAGGGCAAAATGAAAATGTCATGTGATTTAAAATAACGCAGATGCTAAATAATACATAACTAGGTTTTTGCCGCGGTTTCGCTCGCTCGAGAATAATATGATTTTTCTGGATGAAAGACAGACACCCTCAGACAAATAGATCTATGCAAAATTTCATGATGATAGGTCGAGTAATTAAGGCGTAAAAGCGTAACAAACGAACAAACTCACATTCGCATATATATTAATAGTTGGGATGCACAAATGTGATTTGCATATAGTTGCTCTGAATTTAGTTGTTCTTTGTTGTTTTCTCTCTTCTCTTCTCGTGTGGTTAGTGGCCAACCTGTTGTCAAGAGTTGTTCAAGCCGCTCGTAGGCCTCTGACGTGGCTGAACGACTGCTGTCAATTTGACAACAACCGGGACCGACTTTTTACGTGCCCTCCGAAACACGGAGACGATCAGATGAAATACCACTAAGCGGTCACCCATCTATAGACTGACCGCACCCAACGTTGCTTAACCTCGCTAATCGTTTACCGATCAGTGAGTGCAACTAGCTATAAGCTGATTATGAAAGATGATTTGTTGTTTTGAAGTCCGTAAGGTTTCTCTTAGCAAAGGCTTTATTTTTATAACGGCACTCATAGAAAATAAATATTACCATCTGCTGAGTGCATTGCAAAACTCAGTCCTACAAACAATTTCCTTACAAACATTAGAATTAAACAACTTTATACGGATTGCATCGCTATTGAAATCAAAAAACATCCTAATTTCAATAGAGAAGATGGTTGAAATGTACCACCCACTTGGGATCCAGTAATTCAAATACTCAAACCCAAGAAGAAGCAACTTTGAAGAAGCTTTGCTTGAAGAAGCAACATGATACTTTGAGCTCATTCTGCGTAAATAGAAACATCAATATTTTATGTAATTGAAATAGCTTAAACAGAAGTAAACAGTAAATAGTAAAAGTGTTTAACAGCAGTAGTTTAAAGTTGAAATTAAACTACTATATACGGATTTTATCGCGTTGTTTATTTAACACTTTATTACATAATTTTGAAAACTGTTACACTACTAACTAAAAGTACTAAAAGTAGTGTAACATTTTTCAAAATTATGTAATAAAGTGTCAAATAAACAACGCGATAAAATCCGTATATAGTAGTTTAATTTCAATGAATAATATTCGCGTAAACAGAAGAGAAAATAAAGTAGTTTAAAGTTTCAAAATTATGAAATAATTGTTTCATAAAATAAAAAACAACGCGATATGTTGTTTAATTTCAATGTATAACATGCGCGTAAACGTAAGACAATATTATTGCCTTACAAACACTTATCTAATCCAGAAATCGATTCTAATATCTCACCATTCGTTACCAACATCAGCACGAATTTATGCAGCAAGTATCAAGAAACCAGTCTAAAAGAAAAGTCGGTATTTTATGGCAGCCATTTTCAATTTCTTTTAGAGTGCATTTCAGGGATCATTTCCCTCCACTCAGCTGTTTACACCAGTTTTTCATTCCAGTCAGCTGTGACCACCCTTTACTCGCTTGATTACATTTTGCCCTATTTCGACTTAAGTAGATGCACCCTTATATAAAAAGGTCTTCATGCGTACTTAGGGCGACAATTTCTACGGATACAGTATCGACGCGTCTGTTTTTTGAATCTTTAAAAATATTATAATTATAGTACCTAGGTATATATCTAATCGCACACCTATATAATACAGGGGTAACGATTTATTTTTACTTTTTTCATTTGGGGCTATGCATTGACGCATACCTCTCCGCTGAAAAGGAGAGCGTAGAGGTTATGTCAAGCTCCTCACTCGGAAAAAGATGGAACGTCCCGAGTACTACCTTGGCACACCGTGGTAGGTCTAGACCTACCACGGTGTGCCAACTTGCTCTTTGAATGCTGGCTGGAACTGAAACTACATCAGCGACACACCCAGGTACAGGTGTAACCTAACCTATTCTAACCTAATTCTTTGGAATAACTCCGAAGGGGTAGGCAGGATGGTGTCACACCCAGATTTTATTAACCTCCGAGTCTTCTTCGAAGAGGTTAATGAATACACTTTGTGGGTCTGTGTGTCGGTCTGTTAGTGACAGTTTGTTAGTGACAGGTATAGACTTGTAACTTGGTATGCAAACACATTCGGGTCATCCCTCGGTCGAGTTGGAATATGGTTCCTGTGGGTCAAAAGACCCCCGGGATATAGGGGTCACAAGGTTACATGTATTTTAAATGGCAAAATGGCTTCATTTATATGCAGAGTGGTGGTGTGCTGAAACAAGTTGGTTGCTTAAGATTGAGAGATTGTTTTTTAGTAATTTATGTGCCTTGCAAAGGCAACACAAGGACTTGCTTTTTAAACCGCACGAGAGATGGTTTAAGCCATTTGATATGGCTAGCGGCTATTGGTAACCGCTTTTTACAAAAAGCTTTATAATATCAGCCCTGTACGTAACTGTACCACAGCTGAGCATGGCCCTCTCACAGTCTGAGATAGGCCGTAGCCGGTCATGCTGGCCTAGTGCAAATTCGTAGACTTTACAGATCTTTCACAACATTATGTAGAACTCTCAGTACTGCTGTTTGGCTCAAGGTGCTATTGTTCGCTGTTGAAGCGAGTGATCAATAAATATTTGCCGCACGGATAGCACGATATTAGTTTTAATTGTCACCTCATCACTACCAATGCGCCGAGTGTAGTGGGTTCAAACCCTTCACGGCAAAAAAATGAGGGATCTAGAAATGGTAGTTCCGAGCCTGAGTGTTCTTTGTGTCCGTTGTTTGGTGTTTGAAAAGCCTCCGCGACACAGTAGTTATTACTAGTGCTGGAATTGTCTTTTTAAAAGAATATAACGTAAGCATTTAATACGCACACAACTCCATAACGTCAAAAATTCTGATATGCATGTCCATCATAGTCTCTAGGTTATTGCTATTTTTCAGTCAGAGTTAACCATTAATCTAAATGATACAGGTGATATTTTATGATGAAACTCGTTTTGATTTATACGCTGGGAGAGAAATGAACGACGTTATTATAGCAAGTGGCATCGAGACATACAGATGTGTAGAACTACAAGTTCTGTGTCATATAGTTAAGTGTCAGGATGTTAGTTCGATTAAAATGCCAGTTGTACGACTATAATCTATATTACCGCTTCAGAACTCTCACATAAACAGGCTAAGCACCCTGCGCAGTTAAATTTTTCTTTACTTTTAATTTTAAGTTTGAGATGAAAGCTCTGATAATCGCTTCGATATTTTATTTGTCCGTATTCAGAAAGCACTGAATGCCATAGGAGCGTGAGCATCTTTTTATATCTCCACTGCATAAGATCTGATCATAACCTAATAATAAATAATAATGTATTATTATATAAAATATTATTATTATATAAAAACACAGCAGCTCTCGTATTTTATACTCATACTATTTAGTCGAGAAGTTAAGACATGTAAGCGTAACAAACAGACAAACTCACATTCGCATTTATAATATTAGTTTGGATTTTATTTAATCTGTCATGTTTTAGAACGCCAGGCATTATTAAAAATCTATTGTGTGTGACCAACGGAGTGCCACTGCGACGCAAAAAGAAAAATCCGACCCTAGAGTATAAGCTCTATATCGTGGAGGTTCATAAATATAAAATTAACGGACACAATACACACCCAAATTGAGGACAATCATATTATTCAAAAATTATTTATTCATATTTTATACTAAACGCTCTTTATACCAAATCATACGCTGTATAAATCATACTACCCAACATTCATCTGCAAAAAGTTATCAAAGGAAACAACTTTCGCGGAATAATATCTTCAAGCAATTTATTTTTTTACAGACAGAAAATTTTCTTCGTATAAAATATTCATAGCTGTGTCTTATTACTTTGACTGCGGTCGGACAGGCTATGATTTTTTACGTACAAGTTTAGTGACGTAGGTACTGTTTTCTCCTGTCATGCCTGGAGAATCCATATAGCAAAATACTTGGACTAATCGGCTTATAAGCAGTAACTGCCGATTACAATAGCTGTATTTTTCTCTTCTTGTACAATAGAGTGGTAAGCTGTTACCGGTTACCGTAGTAATATTTGACTGCAGTAATTCTAATCCTAACCCTAACTTCCTAACTAATATGATAAATGAGAATGTGAGTTTGTTTGTTTGTAACGCTTTCAAGCCTTAACTACTCGACTGATCATCATGAAATTTCGCAAACACGTTGTCAGGGGAAATAAAAAGGACGTAGGGTACCATTTATCCAAAAAATAGGGTTATAATATCGCACAATGCTGCTCTAAAGAAAAAATATCTTGCAGGTATCTTCTCATAGGATATCCCTTGGATGAACATAGCAACTAGTCTATATTTTTAGCTTTTTTCGTGGGCGTACTCATCAGGGGTAAGATTACGACGCCCCAGTTCTATCAACTAAACCTACTACAGTCTTCCTCGATGTGTCCAATGTCGGCGACAATCAACTTTGACATAGTGACTGCTTTTCATCAGACGACTCTCTAAATCGCTTTTATAATTATCGAGAGCTCAAAGCTGTACTGGTAGTGCCACATAATTTGCCAAAATAATAATAATAATAATAATAATAATCATTTATTCAACTTAAATTGGTACAAATTGATACAGAGCTTAGGTTACATTGTAAAGATAATATATAAGGGGTGCCTGTACTAGGGTAAACCTGTGCCACAGGCATTAAGGGCACATACTATCTAATATAGATATAAATTCTAAAACAATACTTATAAAACATTATTCTTTGTATATAAAAACTTACGAATTATATTATAAACTAAGTGAAAACTATGACGACTTAGAGAGTTATTTTATTGCGTAACACTTATTGAACAACAGTCATCAAATTTTCTGTTTGATCGTAGTTCAAGGTTTGTAAATATTGTTGAACGAATTGCTTAGTGTTAGCATAATTTTTGTCATAAATCGCAGTTATTATGATTATATTATATATTATAATTATATATATATAAATACATGTTGTCAAACAAAATCGTAGAAATATTATGCACAAATTGTTTCACGGTCAATGCTTTGCGTATTGTTAGCTTAACAATGACACGTGTGAAATATTTGTGTAAACCGCAAATAGTTATTCTGAGTATATCTGATACTTCAATATTTATGCAGTCCTCACCTCACAGTTAATTATTCCTGATGCAAACATGTAAGTACATACATCCTCACAGTTAATTATTCCTGATGCAAACATGTAAGTACATACATCCTCACAGTTAATTATTCCTGATGCAAACATGTAAGTACATACATCCTCACAGTTAATTATTCCTGATGCAAACATGTAAGTACATACATCCTCACAGTTAATTATTCCTGATGCAAACATGTAAGTACATACATCCTCACAGTTAATTATTCCTGATGCAAACATGTAAGTACATACATGGTTTGATGCTTATGTTCCTGGAAGGATACGCAATTTCCTTCTCCTCTGGGAATATAATGGACCTAAAAACTTGGTTGTCAAAATGTCAACTGACTTTTAATGTCCCCTCGCCACTGCGCGAATGTTAGATATGGGTTCGAATCCCACGCGGGACAAAATTTTGTGTGATCCTCAAATTGTTGTTCCGAGTCTGAGTGTGCTTTGTGTCCGTTGTTTGAACGTTTGTAAACTCCGCCGCGAAACAGGAATTACACTAAAACAGAAAGAGAAGTATGTTTAAAAAAAATGCACTCGTCTTCTCCTCTGGTCCTCTCTCTCTATATTAGCGAGTAACATACTAACTAATAATATATATATCTAATGGTGAAATCACTCTTAACATTGGTTGAGTAGTTTTTGTTTACAAACAAACAAAAAATCAAATGTGTCCTCTTTATAATATTAGTATGGATAATAATTCAAGCAATTTGTTCACCACAGTGTGTCCGAGGCAGTTATATTTTTCAGGAAAAATATATATTTCAATTTGTTCGCCAAACTGCAGACACGTGTGTAACATTACTAAGGTCAGCATGATACATCGAAGCTAAACCCTAAAGCGAGCGGTGGATGTATTTTTCACGAGATTACGTAAAGCGTTATAGCTCTACAGGTTATGGCTACGTACTGTAGGAGATAAGGCTGCGGGTTTGAACAGCGTGAATAAAGCGTGCAGCGTTAGCGATGTGTCATTCGAATGTATTCGATTAATGTTGATGTATGTAGAAACTCGATGGCGTAGTGGTTAGTGTAACTGACTGCCACGCCTGAGGTCGCGGGTACGATTCCGCCACAAGTCAAACATTTGTGTGCATGAACATAGATGTTTGTCTTGGTCTGGGTGTTTATATGTATAATATGTACGTATGTACAAAAAAAAATAGTATATAAGTATGTTTATCCATTGTCTAGTACCCATAGTACAAGCTCTGCTTAGTTTGGGCTAGATGGTGTAGTGTGTATGTGATAGAATATTATTATATTATTATTATTATTAATTATACGTATGAATAAATTGCTAATTGATTACGTAAAGATTTTGTTACGAAAATATAGAAAAGGAGTAAGCGGACAAAAAAATTGTGATTAAAAATTATCAGGATATATCCCGCGTAGCAAGTCAGTTTTGTTATAAATGCATCTCAATTTCGGATGTCGCCTCGAAAGCTGTCACAATTACTAAATGTGACGGTTACAGTAGAAAACTCAAGTTAACAATGAACAGCCGACTTGGATGTGAGTTCGGTGACAAGATTAACCAGAATTGGCAGGCTGGTCAAATCCTAATTCGAATTTCCTGTTAAAATTCGACAAGTAATTTATGACATCGAATAGACTTATGACACGTATTTATATTTAAATGCGGTATAATATTTCAAAATTATTAGATATTTATCATCTGTAAACATAATTTAAATATAAATTTTTGGTCTATAACGCTTGAAAAATAGAGAAGTTTGTTTTTATCTAGTAATGGTATTTTCTTTTGTAATTTTCGTTTCCAAACTTACTTTTCTACACTGTTCACTAATACAATGACAATATAAATTCATTTTTATATTCGTAACAGTTGTTGATAAACCAATAAATAAATTCGTGTTTTGCTTTATATCTGTTAAAAAGACACTACATTATAATATAATATTATATATTTTTGTAAGTAGAATTAACATGATTATAAGAACTTATTTCGCTCTAAACTCCGCCATATCACCCGTGCGGCCTCACAAATCTTGTTGTGTGATTCGTCTCGTTGTATTTGATACATTATAACGTGCAATTGTATTTTATTGTAGGCATTTTCTGTGTAATTCCCCAGGCAGCCTCACCGTGTATGAAATATGTACGGGGTTGGTTCAGTTTTTATCAGTGTGAAAGTATTTGTTAGATTTTATTTTGGGTTATATTTATTTTTTAAATTTAATAATAATAATACCTTATCACATACACACAACACCATCTAGCCCAAACTAAGCAGAGCTTGTACTATGTGTACTAGACAATGGATAAACATACATATGTCCTTTTTTTTGTAAATACGTACATATTATACATAGAAACACCCAGACCAAGACAAACATCCATATTCATGCACACAAATGTTTGACTTGTGAGGGAATCGAAGTTTGTAGTTGGTGCGATTACTGAGTCTAGCTAAGTTAGCCCAGTCAAGTTAGTCTATATATATATAATAGAAACTAGAAATTGTATTCATACGTTTTTTATAAATAATTGCATGATTTTTAATTTTGTCTTGATCTGTTTAAGATAAAACTTACCGTTTGGCTAGAAAAGCATAAAACCTATATTTGCGAACTTGGAACAAGTCTTTTTTGACCAGACTAAGTGTTATTGAGTTATTCTTTTAAAAACTTCACAGCAGTTATATAGAGTCTAGATTGTGAGTAATTGACAGCAATAGGCTCTAGGCACCACTACGTAATACTACTACGTACTGGTCCCCTAGGACCCCGTTAGTACCATTTAACAGGGGACCATATTCAAATACGATAATAGCAGCCATATCCTATTGGGAGACCGTTGGACTGCCACAGTCAAATCTCGAGTTCGAACCGAAGGCACGCATCTCTGAATTTTCGAAAGTTATATGAGTATTAAATAGTTATCTTATCTTATCTTATGTGGGAGCCAGTCAGTGCAGACCGGCGACACTTCGACACAGTGGGATCTTTTGTGTCGACACTCTCTCAATAACGACTACCATAGATGTTCATGACAGCCGGGACCGACGGCTTAACGTGCTCTCCGAGGCACGGAGCAGGTAATAATTGTCAATCAAAATGCACATAATTTCAAAAAGTCATATAACTTCCGATAGTCAGAGGTGCGCGACGTGGATTCGAGCCCGAGACCCTCTGCATTGCAGACTGTTGGTCTCCCCACTGAGTAACCCTATATAACCCTAACTAATATCATAAATGTGAATGTGAACTTCTTATTTTGTTACGTTTTACGCTTTAACTACTCGACCGATCCGTATGCAATTTCGCATACGAGTACACATGTACATAAAAGGGCATCTAGAAAAAAAGTATTGTTCACGAGCGAGTGAAGCCGCTGGCAAAAGCTAGCATGTAAATAAATAATTGTAAAACACAAAATACTCTCTTATTCGGAGACAGAGTTCCTTAGTATAACGGCTGTTAACTTAATAAATAAAGATACACCATTACATCACAACACTTATATAACAACCCCAAAACTTTCCTATATATTAGTTACCATAATTTTTCCACAGAAACCATCACTTACAACAATTAATCGACTAAAATGTTTCCAATTAATTAGTTAGTAATTCACACAATTAGTAACAATTTGGAGTAATTGTGTTCTATTATATTTGGAGCTCTCTGTGGGATTGCGTTTTAGTTTGTATATTAGATCGTATCATATAGCTGATGTATCCCCGATGGGATCAGCAGAGGTGACACGCAAAATTTAGTTAGTAGTCTAGGTCATACGTAATATGGACTAGCCTAGCGGTGGGGCAATTTATAAATAGTATTTAGCCTCTTGAATATATCTTCGAAGGGATGGTTATAGGTCTAATAGACACATTTTACCAGCTACCGTTTTAATATCCCACGTCTATCGGGCACAGTGCAGGCACCAGGCTACGCAGTCAAGAATAAGCTGTTTATTTGTAAGGATATTCTGAATATCAGCCTGTGCTGCTACTAAAAATTACGTAAAAATACGCATAAATACTTTGCCCAACCTAGAAATCGATACCGCGATCTCACGCTCAGCAATGTCATTCATTACCACTGCGCCATCCAGACTGTATATATACATTGTGGCTATGGTATAAAATATCAGCCCTATTTGCAAACTGGCCCATAGCTGGGCACGGGCCTCTATTCAGTGTAAGTAGGGTAAACTCCATCTTGCCGGCTCAGTGCGTGTTGCCACACTTCGCATATCTTTGAGAACATTATATAGATTCCACTAAGTCATCGCTGCTAAACAAATATTTCGGATGCTGTAAGTACATTCGGCAGATTGTAGCAGATGAATAAATGATGTTATAGCGCAGGCCGAAGTACTTGTTTGAATCATTAACGCCGTACTGCGATTGGCTATCACAGGGGTTCAATTATACACAGAACCTTGGAGCATGAGACAATTACATAGATTAGCTTACGCCTGTATTTCTGTGTAGACTGAGGTGTATGAGAGCCAAATTGCGCCAGCTGTATTTCTGTGCATTTAAATAAAACTACTTTATATTTTTATCACGTTGTTTATTTAACACTTTTATTACATAATTTAAAAACTATTACTACTGTTAATCGTAACTACTGTTTAAGCTATTTAAACCGCGTAAACGTAAGACAATCCCAACTAATATTATAAATGCAAATGTGAGTTTCTTTGCTTATTACGCTTACCCGCCATACCTATGCGACAAATCATCGTAAAATGGCGCATACACGTTTCCAGGACACAGACAAAGAAATAGGGTGGCCAATAAAACTTATAGCTAGTATTACATTAACACAAACGCAATCGCAGGTAGCACATAGTGTAGCATAATGCACGGCCATTTAAAATAAACGTGCTAGTGATATACAATAACTAATCAAAATTTAAATCGTATTGTAACAATCGTTATTACCTTGAAATTAAACTGCTATATACGGATTTTATCGCGTTGTCTATTTGACACTTTACTACAAAATTTTGAAAATTGTTACACTACTACTACTATTAAACTTTACTAATTTTTCACGTGTCACGGGGAGACTCTCCCCGTGACCATGGCTGCTGAAAAGCAACCGAAACGTCGGGGAAAGTGTAAAAATAAATTAAATCTAAATAGTTTAATAATAATTTAATTAGCTTAAAAATTAGTAAAGTTTAATAGTAGCAGTAGTGTAACAATTTTCAAAATTTTGTAGTAAAGTGTCAAATAAACAACGCGATAAAATCCGTATATAGCAGTTTAATTTCAATGAATAATATTCGCGTAAATAGAAGACAATATTATATAATCGTTATTACAACTGCACAAATTTTCAAATTGCGTCGATATTTATTCAAATTATACCTAGTATAACTGTGTGCGTCCATTCCATCTATTTTTATTATTGACAATCTATTTTCAAGTTTAAGCGTTAAATTTGCATTCTGTTTTCAAATTGAACCGTTATTTGTATTTCATTTACAAATGTAACCTACTGATTACGTTATCATATTATTTGCGTTCCATTTTTAAGTTCAAGATCGCAAGACTGGTAAACATTCGATTTTCAAATTCGAAGGTAGCCCTTTGTTTTGTTATTCAATATATTTTGTCAAATCGATTGTGTGTAACCCAAATATGTTATATCAAACCCTAACGTTCGAATTTCAAATACGAACCAATACATAGGCACGGGTGCCATCGACCGCGATTAGCGAAGAGCGAGGTGATCTATAAACTACAATAAGAAGGCGAGCTCTGAAATAGTTTTTGCCTCTAGGTTATAAGCGAGTGTGAAGCGTTATTGTTCTAGAAGTCTACGAAGCTCGAATGGTATCTCTAGTATTGCAAATAATCACAAGCTATTGATACAACGTTTATCCATAACGTAACATCCGTATTGTATATATATATATATCCGTATGTAATTTTCTAAATTTTGTAATAAAGTGTCAAATAAACAACGCGATAAAATCCGTATATAACAGTTTAATTTCAATGAGTAACATCTGTATTTTATACTTATTTATTTCCTTTACTTTTATTTTTAATACCATTTCTTTCTCCGCGTTGCTATCAATATATCTATCGGTCAGCAACACGCGAATAATATGCAGTGTAGCATAAGCGATCATAAGTTACAGTAACGCAATCGCAAAAAATAAAAGATATTCTCAAAAATTTTGACTGCACGGATGGTGTAGTGGCTTCCGTGGCCGCCTCGCTACTGCTGCCTACTATGTGTTGTGGGCTCGATCCCCAAACGGGACGAAAATTTGTTTGATCCTCAAATAGTTTGAATGTTTGTGAAGTCCACCTAGACACTGAAATTATACTTAGAGCGGGAGTTGATTTAAAATGAATCTTAATCGCAGCACGGGCTCTTTAGCGGTGCCCAGCACACGTCATCATACTCACTTTTATTACCTGGGATCTAGAACAAAAAGTTACATGTGGACGTAAAACACGTCTATTTCACACTGGCACTAAAGCCAAGTAAAACACTTACTTACTCTACTAAACACAAACTGACTATGTACTTGTTTGCCTGATATATAAAAAACTAGCTTTTCACCGCGGTTACACTCACGTTTATGATAATTACTTTGCTCCTGTAGCACCTAGCGTAATGCTGTATAGTCTATGTTACTTTTGGATAAAAGCTTTCTAATAGTCTAAGCATTATATTGTCTTCTGTTTACGCGAATGTTATTCATTGAAATTAAACTAGTTCATACGGATTTTATCGCGTTGTTTATTGAAAACCTATAACATAATTATTATTTTAAACTTAATTACAATTAGTTTTAAAAATTTAATTAGCTTAAAAAATAGTAAAGTTTAATATATAAAAGATAAGAGCATTGTTTAAATCGGCATTAATTTTTTGAGTTTAATAACAAATAAAAATATAAAAGCATTGTAGTCAAACTATATTTATCACGGTTTATTTGAAAACACTACTTTCAGAACATTTCAAAACCATTTAAATTATTAAACTATTTACAAAACTTTTCTGACAGCGATGTTTTGGTTGCTTTTCAGCAGCCATGGTCACGGGCAGACAGTTTTCCTGAGACCACCATAAAATCCGTATAAAGTAAATTTCAATGTATAACATTAGCGTTAACGTAACACAATATTATGTAATAATACAAATCTTTCCTTTATTATCAATAAAGAAAAGAAACAAGTTCATCGCCAATCGCTTTATACCCAGTGGTGGGACAAACGCCTTACCGCGCTTGTAATTCCAAATTCAAGTCTGTTCTAACGGATATAATCTATGTTCTGTGTACCCGCATGTATAGTCGAATAGGAATATCGAATGATTTACCTAAAGTGCGTTATTCGATTACATATTCCGGTGACATAGTGATGTTACACAATAAGAGTATTGCTCGAACTTTCGAACTTTTTTATATTCAGAATGATTCAGTAGCGCAGCGGTAATATGACTATTGTGCGTAAGATTTCTGGTTGAATACCTGGGTTGGGTAAAGAAATATTTTGATAACCTGGGTTGGATCAGGAAAATATGTGGATTCCTTTTTTCATTGGGCCCTGCTGGTTGGGTCGCTGATGTAATTCTAGTTCCGGCGACCCACCCACCTTACACCGTGGTGGTTTTAGTCGGTAAGCCCGAAGTCTTGGGAGCGCCCGACATAGCCCTCTCGCCTCCCCTTGTGGCGAGAGGATATATGCAGGGAGCACTTTCCTACGTTAAAAATAAAAAGGAAAATATGTGGTATTGAATGTGACCGTCGTGAATGAGGTTCGATAACCGTGTCGGGCAAAGTATTGTTGGCGTTTTCTGTCAAGAAATTTCTAAGTAGCAGCGAGGAATCTGGAATTGTGCCGGGTAGACGGATATACTTGGCCTATTACGTTGGAACAAAATCTTTTTTGGTGAAGTATGGATATGATACCCCGCTGTTTACCCTTCCGTAGATATAGGCATCGTGAGACTATGTATATATCTATACTAATATTGACATCCTAACTAAATCTACTAATATTATAAATGTGAACGTTTGTGAGGATGTGTGTATCTATGGATGTTTGTTACTCTTTCACGCAAAAACTACTCAACGTATTTTGATGAAACTTTACAGTAAGTATTATTGTTTATTCATCAGAATAACATATACATATATAATAATACCAGCTCTGTATTAAACTGTCCCACTGGTGGGCACGGGCCTCTTCTCAGTGTGAAAAGGGTTCCACCATAGTCCACCCCGCTGGGCCAGTGCGGGTTGGCAGACTTCATATATCTTTGAGAACTCTTAGGCCCGGCAAAATCTAGTTGTGTAACATCACGCTACGGGCCACGGGAGCGGAGCAGTAATAATCGTGGGTGAAACTGAAACCGCATACTAGCCGCTACATTTGTACCCTGTATTTGTTACCGGCTCGGATAATAGCCACGAAGTAAACGCCACTTTAAACATTATTTTACTGATTATTTTACTGCGCCTCGCTGATTTCAGCACGAATGGGCCGGCTCGACCGGTAAAGGACTTCCCTCTCACAGAATATCGACGTGAAATAGCAGTATTCCTACTGTTGTTTCGTTCGGTGAGTGTGAGTGCCGGAGACCAAATCACCGTCTTTACACCTTCCCGCTCCTTCCCCTTCCCACTTCCTTTTTCTCTTCTTCCTTTCCTAAAGGGTCGGCAACGCGCAAGTGATGCCTCTGGTCTTGCAGGCGTCCGTAATCTACAGTGGCCACTTACCATCAATATACTTGCTTGCCACATTACTTGTATAAAAAAAAACCTTATCGCTTAAAACTGATTGTTGTACGGCTATGAATAGATTTCTTTATGTAAAGGACATTTTATAAGGTTTTACAAAAATATAAATACGATAGGGTAGTGTATGATATTCTTCTGATCTAAATGAGCTCGACTAGTAATTATCGGAGCTCTATTCTCTCTGAGTTTTCTATTGTTAATTTACAGAAGCTATTGTGTACAATGTAGTATCCATGCGATTTTAAAAAAGAATATTGCATTTATAACTTGTAATAGAATTAATGTCATTGTCATTGTCATTATTTGTACTTTATGTCTTTGTACTTTCGCGATTTGTACTCATCTGAGGTCGCGGGTTCGATTCCCGCACAAGTCAAACATTTGTGTGCATGAACATGGATGTTTGTCTTGGTCTGGGTGTTTCTATGTATAATATGTAGGTGTTTACAAAAAAAAAGTATATATGTATGTTTATCCATTGTCTAGTACCCATAGTACAAGCTCTGCTTAGTTTGGGCTAGATGGTGTTGTGTGTATGTGGTAGAATATTATTATTATTATTATTATTATCTATACTAATATTACAAAGAGGCAAGATTTATTTGTTTGTTTTAGGGATTTAACTAAAAAACTAGTGAAACAATTTTAAAAATTATTTCACCATTGGAAAGCTATATTATATTTTTTTCAAAATAAAAGTACTGTACGCAAGCAAAGCCGCGAGCAAAAGCTAGTAATAGTATTATATCATATCATCATCATTATAGTGGTACCGTAGTAGTTTAAGTGGTAGCCTTGCCACTACCACTGCGAACACTTTGGGTTCGATTCCCACACGGTCATAAGTCATAAGTCATAAGTCATTTATTTCAGAACAAATTACATTTGTGTTGAAAAAAATTTCGCATTTAGTAAAAAAAACCAAAACAATTACAATTATGACAAGGTTAAATACAATTGAATATAATATAATGAGGTCAACAATAATTAAAAAACAATCCCATTTATTTCATGTCAAAAATAATATAATATAAAAACAACAAAAAATGTTGTGATCCACAATCAATTGTTTCGGAGTCTGGATGTTCTTTGTGTCCATTGTTTAAACTTACCCGCAATACAGGAATTACGCCTAGAGCGATAAGATTATATTCGAATACAACATTCGAATGAGCGACCGGGTTATCGAATATTCGAATATCTTTTTAAATCGCCAGCAAAAACATAAATTCTTCTACCATTTGACCAGAAGCGATCAACCCTCATAAATATCAATAAATAGTATCATCCCTTAGATTTTATCGTCGCTTTAATGACGTCACATTTAAGGGTGGTTTTACGACGAAACTGTTTAGGGGCTGATCTTATCTCGTTATACCTACTTAAGATAAAAGAGGTAATGAGTTTTTAAGAGTTAGGTTTAAATTGAAGTAGGTTGAGGGGATATTAGTCACCTTATTAAGTTAATAAGATTGCTTGAAAAACTGACTGCTTTTTTGGTAATTACATAATAATAATAACTAACAGTCGTCTAGTGGTCGAAATTGGGCCATAATTAATTTAAATTTTAAGTTTAATAGTAATAAGGTTTTATTGTCTACCCTTATAATCACATTTAATTTAGCTTTTGATCTATACAGACTAATTATTTAACTATATTTTTCTTAAAAAAAATATTATTTACTTAAACTTAAAAAAATATTACGTACTTGTTAACTACTTTGTTGTTTGTTTTTTCGTATATTTAGTGGCCAACCTGTTGTCAAGAGTTGTTCAAGCCGCCCGTAGGCCTCTGACATGGCTTAACGACTGCTGTCAATTTGACAATAACCGGGACCGACTTTTACGTGCTCTCCGAAGCACAGAGACGCTCAGATCAAATACCGATAAGCGGTCAGCCAACAATTTTTTTTTACGTTTGGGATTGTTTTGACTCATACCTCTCCACGGGGTTGGGCGGAGGGGTTATGTCGGACTCACCGAGGTAAAAGAAAGATGTTGAAATGATAAAGGACCTTCCGGAATACCGACTAAACCTACCACGGTGTTCCTCGACAAAACCGCTATCGACGGGGCCGCGCGAATCACTTGCACATGCGGTCGCGACCCCGCCGAAGTTTCAGCCCGCGGTATGAAACGACAGTGACACGAGAGGCCTACCCTAGGCACTTCTTACTTTAAACCCTACTGTCTCCCCCTTAGAGGGAAGACGGACTCGACACAGAGGCGCGCGTGGGAACACGCATGCCGCCTCTCAGACCTGGTGCTGAACGGATTGCGGGCAGGCCCACAAAGCCCACCACCCCCAGGTCAAACCTCAGGGTGGCTGGAGGTCATCTCGCGCCCTCCGACGCCCGGCTCTGTGGTTGGGGAGAGGGTTTAAACGCTCCCTCTCCCGCTCCGCCGCCTCCTTGATGGAAATGACTTCCTCACAGAAGGAGGCGACGGCGTTCCACGACCTCACATAAAGTAACCTTTTTTTTTTTTTTGACCCAGGAAAATCCTTTATGGATACCCCCTCCCCCGGGGAGGGGGAAGTGGTTATGTGAGACTCTCCGCCCCTGAAAGGGGTCGGTATACACACTAAAAACCTGGGGTGAGCAGTCCCTCCGCCGACGGAGTGGGGCGGGATGGGGTCGCGTTAGCAATCACCATCCCGCCCTGGCGGTTGATGGTGACCGGGCCTCAGCACCTATGGAGGGAAGGCCTTGCTCACCAAGACCATCCCCCAGACGTGTGGGGCCGTGCAAGCCGGTAGAAAGTCCCCCGACTCTGTACCAGTGACCCCACTATACAGGAGCGAAAGGGCGGGCAAATCGCCTCCTTCTCGCTCCCGTCCGTCTGCGCCGGAGAGGGTCAGCGAGGAGGTTGTTCTCCCTGACCCTCTCCGCGGTCTCCTTCTGCGCTATGACAGCTTCGCAGAAGGAGACCACTGCCTGCCACGACCTCTCGCCGCCGAGCATGGCGTTGATCACGCTCGGCAGGGAGAGATCTCCGCCTATTATGGCCGACAGCGTGTGCCGCTGCGGCCCCCACGCGGCACACGCCTCCAGCGTGTGAAGCGCCGTGTCTTCCGGCGCCCCACACTCGTGGCAGGCCGGGGTCGCCTCCCGTCTCGCGATCTGGTGCAAATACTTTCCGAAGCATCCGTGCCCGGAAAGCACCTGCACCAGTCGGAAGGTCAGCGACCCGAATCGCCGCCCTATCCACCCCCGGAGGACCGGGCGAATGGCCTCCACCGTCCACTGGCCCGGGGCCGGTGGAGCCAGGTCCTCCGTCCATCGCCTCAATAGGGCGACCCGCGCCTGTCGCCGCATGCGTGCGACCTCCTCCCACCCCGGGGGCTCCCCGCGGGACCTCCTCGCCGCCACGAAGTGGTAAACTTCGGCGAGGACCTCCGCTTGTAGCTCCCAGGGGGGGTCACTGGCCAGCACGCAAGCCGCCGTCCAGGACACCGTCCGGTCACATAAACTAACACTTTTTTTTTTTTTTTTTTTTTTTGACCCAGGAAAATCCTTTATGGATACCCCCTGCCCCGGGGGGGAAGGGTTTTTATTACGCTATTACACCTTAACTACACGCATACACGTTGTCAGGGATACAGAAAAGGATATATGGTACCTTGCATCCAGGAAAAAGGGTACTGTTCCCAATAGATGTCAAAGTCTATATTAATACGAGCGAAACCACAGGCAAAATCTAGAGTGAATAATATTATACAGAGTGTCTCAGAATATGGGAATCAAATTGTAACGTTTATTCTGTTCAACCCGCCTTAGAGGGTTGACCTGGGTCGTAAGCGAAGCAGACATAATTTCAAACAATTTTCTACACAAGTACAAAGTTTTAATTACAATTGAAACAATAATTACAGAATATTATAACAGAGTTACTTTAAATTTTAAACTACGCGTTTTTGAAAAATCAGGGCGTGGTTCGTGGAAGGCTATGTTGCGTGGTCCCGCGTAGGAAGGACCTCTTAACTGAGTAAGCAGCTTGACGGAAGGATTCTTTAGATAAGGACATTTAAAAAATGCTACATAAAATAATAAAAATATGACATTTGTGTAAAAATAAAAAAAACAAACAAACAAGATTTTCTTTGGTGCAAAAAAGTACACCAAAATAATGCTGCGAGTTCAAAACTACGTTAGTTTATAAAAAAAAACATTTGTAGTTTGACGAATCAAACCTTCACAAATAATAATAAAGAAATAAAAATTAAATTAGCCATAAACGAAGCACCTGTAGTCGAAAGTCTGCAAAAGGTCGTCCTTTTTTAAAATCTTTGATTCTTTTATTTTTACACATAGGTCATAATTTTTTTATATTTTTATTTAGCACATTTGAAAGGTCCTTACCTAAGGAATTTCCCGTTACAATTTGATTCACATATTCTGGGACAGCCTGTATACCTACCTCTTCGGAGTTATAAAGGCTTAAGTTAAAATTAATGTCATAGCAATTTTTCTGCATTTATAAGTATTTTCCATTTTCTTAAAACCCCGAATACCTAAAGCAATCTGAAAACCGGTATTCCCTAGAGAAAGTATTAAAAACTTTATATTATTTATATTTTTTGTACAAATTAACTGCAAATATAAGTTTGTTTTGCAGTAATTCCACATGAATGATTTTCGAGGCCCTTTCCTTCCCTTGCGGCATATTTCAATATTGTAATATCCTACAGGACTTTATAAGTGGGACGTTTAATATTAATGTACGTCATGTGAGCAGCGATAGCTTAGGAGACCACGCAGAGGTCACCAGTTCGATCCTAAGGCACGCATCTCTGACTTTTCGAAGTTATGTGCGTAATAACTTGTCAATTGTTGGAATGCCAGAGATAATTGAAAGCTTTATGGCCGCCGGTGTGCCGCTTCTACTCAATACGTTAAATCATTCATTATTATCGCTCGATGTAAAAGGACCAGGTTAAGAGCACCTTAAACCGGCGAGCGTGTATGAGGAATGTGATGAAAGTGAATGAAGCCGAAGTGTGTCAGGATCGTAGCAAATGGAAATCCGTAGTCTCTGCCTACCCCTCTGGGAAACAGGCTTGAATGTATGTATGTATTATCGCTCGTTTTAATAATAAAACATTGTGAGATATCTGAGAGCTCTACATAATGTTCTCGAAGATATGTGAAGTCTACCAACCTACACTGGGCAAGCTTGGCAGATTATGATCTAAGGCATCTCTTACACTGAAGGACGCCAGTGCCCAGCAGTGGAACAGTTTATAAACAGGGATCATATTATATCCTAACTAATATTCTAAATGCGAATGTGAGTTTGCGAATCAGAGTTCGAGCGAAGCTGCGGGCAAAAGCTAGTATTACAGGTATACGTTTTCTAAATCAAATTTCTAGTAATAGGGTACATGATTCAATTTATTTCATTACTAGTTTAGATCCACGGCTTAACTAGACAATCTCACGGGATCGCACATTAAGATGAAAATTCTGTGAATATGATGTATTAAACCAGAATATGATCTATCTATTTCTTAAGTTTTAAATTTCGATCCGGCCAATCTTAACAGAGACTGGCCATCAGCAAAGGTGATATTATAGTGCACAAGTGTGTACGCAAACACAAGCGCACTTCTGTTTCTTAACACTCATGATCCGATGGGATGGTAATCCGACACGACCGGAGAGAGATTAGGCGCAAGAACAAAAGCTTCACGTGCTTTCCAAAGCAGCACAGCCAATTTTCTAATTCCGAGCTGCTAATGAGAATTTCTTAGTAGAAAAATCCAATAAATGTTTTTCGGCCTGACTCCGAGAGTCGAACTCTTGACTGCTGCGCCACCAAGTTTACCAACTATGACATAGTCGCTATTTACATTTGTGGAATGAACATAGCAAGATATGCCTTGAGGCGCATATACTAAGGGTGTTATACACACTGTTTATATGTATGTAGGTAATTTATTTATTTATTTGAGAATGCCAACATTCGTATACACCGTTACATATATATATTGTAGACACACAAGTTTAAAATTATAAGTGTAACAAATAATTAAACGCAAACAATTAATACAAACTAATTGTTGCTACTAACTTAATAAACTAAAACTAAACCAATTTTTAAACTAAATCTTATTCGAAATGCAAGAATAAATGTAAAAGATGAGCACAGTAAGATAAAACAGTTGGGTTTTTGCTATATTTTATAAGTGTGGATCGAAACGTGCGAAGTGAGTCTACGTGTATATCTGCGACATCACTATATTTATTTGCTAATTTGGAAAGCCTTGGAATCGGTGAGTTAGCTCCAAATACCGTCCTACGTAATGGCGGGTGAAAGGGTGTAATGCGGTTGCGGGGGTACCTTGTTGGTACTCGGATATAAATTTTATCTAATATCTGAGGACAGCTATAAACGTTGTGTAAAATTTTGTACATAAAAATATTACTATTAAGGTCCTACGATCTTGCAAAGAAGCCATTCTAAAATGTTGAAGTTTTTCGTGATAAGGTATGTTTTTAAGTGTATGCTGCTTATAAGACAGATGCCACAAAAATCTTTTCTGTATCCGCTCTAGGCGGAGTACATGCACAGCAAAGTGTGGTCTTCAAACTCCGCTACAGTACTCCAGCATGCTACGGATAAGGCTGTTATATAAAATAATCATTGGTTTACTGCTTCGAAAAACCTTGCCATTGCGTATCACAAATCCTAGCATTTTGGATGCCCTCTTAATAACATTTTCTGATTGAGGCAAAAATGACAGCTTTTATCTATAATCACGCCTAGGTCTTTAATCTGATGTATCTCTTGTATCCTGTCGTTGCCTATATAGTAATTAAAATATAATGTAATATTTTAATTAATGTAATACTAAGCTGTTTCTATTTTTAAAACGAGGGAATGTTATTTACGCTTTCATCTCCGCGACAAAATGGGAATAGAAAGAATATGTCGGGCTAACCCAGGCAAAATGGAAACTACCGTGTCTTACCGACTAACTGTACCACGCTGTGCCGACTCGCTACCTTGGTTGGTGGGCGCATCGCTGGACTTGAACTACACTAGCGACCCACCCAGCAATGTCTGATGCAAGCTTGGGGCCTGCGGGTCACGACTTGTTGGCAACGCCCCGGCACGACAAAAGGCGTCGCTCTGAATCAATGGCCTGCGGACGCGAGATCCACGTTCTCCCGCCTGCGGTCATATAATACAATTCACTCACAGACTTCTTATGACCCTTCAAAATTTCATTCTGTACACCGAAAACATTATGTATGCCCCTCGATATCGGTCAAAACAAGTCTAGGTCAACGATGTTTTTACTACCTTGGTAGCTATGTGTACAACACGGTTAACAAAATTTTAAATGTGTATCCTATGACTAAAATGGAATGTAAAAAAAAAGTTATCAACTAGTTAAATAACTTATATTATGATGAAACTGAAAACATTATTTGCACTTTAAAATAATATGGCACGCGCGCACGCGCACTCACACACACGAATGCTTACACTCACACGTGCATATACATATACACACGCTCACATACACACACACACACACTCACACGCACACATACACACATACTCTTTAAATATACACTCTCATCCCCGCACTTTTTGCTAATTTACCCTCGATTGCCCTACATTTTCTTGTATCTTTGAAGTACATATTGTTTCTGACACATTTTACAATCTCTAGCTGCATATTTTTGTATTACTAAAGGCGAGAGCCTGGAGATTTGTCACACAGGTTTCGTACCTAGTACAATCTCCAGCTCTCACTAAGGTTTTAGTTCATGCTGTACCTTATTGTAACATATCAATGTACTTACCTTTTTGAGAGAAATAAACAATATTATTATTATTATTATTATATTATTATAATACTGATCTAACGTAACCATTTCTGAGACAAATCAAATCCTTATTTTAGCGGCACATGAGTAGGAGTATCTCATAGCAGCATGGAAAATTAAGACATATATTGGATTAAAAAAATACATTATTGAACGTTTTTATTATCACAATAAGTATGAACATTAAATATAAAACAATCAATAAAATACACACATTTATATATCAATTTATGTACACTTTTAGATTATATTGAATGCAGACAATCGGACCAAACACACAATGACCTCTCAAAGTGTTTTACAGTAAATATTAATTCATAATTAGTTTTAAAATGAAATACGTGACCTCAAACTACTAAGACGCTTAATTATCGCGGACTGTATGCAAGTAATTAAACAGTCTTACTTTACCCCAACTCTAATACACACTACTCTGTTAATCCCACCTCACCTCATCTTATACACACATGCTCTGTAATCCCAACTACCTCATTACGAAGCTCAGCGCAACGGAATAATGAAAGCCGAAGAAAATAGGAATCTGTTGCCATGCAAGAAATATATGATACTAGCGACTCGCCCCAGCTTCGCATGGGTGGCACGAAACCTTAACAAATTATACACCTACACCTTTCTTATGACTCACTTTGTCTATTAGTGAAAACCGCATGGAAATCCGTTCAATAGTTTTTGAGATTATCGCGAACAGACAGACAGAGGCGGCGGGGGACTTTGTTTTATAATATGTAGTGATTGTGGTTAGTACAGTCCTTTTTTCTGTGTAAAAGGTACCCTATGTCCTTTTCTGTACGCCTGACGGCGTGTATCCAAAATTTCATGATGACTAGTCGAGTAGTTCAGGCGTAAAAGGGTAACAAACAAACTCATATTCTCATTTATAATTGTAAATTAGGATTTTAAATTCATTTATTTAATCTTAAGTTAGTTGATAAGTCTTTGTATCCTTTGTTATTGTTTTGTTTGTTCTATTGTATCTCACTATCTATCTTAACAATAAACGTTATCTTTCTTCCATCTTGCAGAAGATGACAGTGCAATTACAATGCGTATTAAAAATACAGAGCACGTTTATGGCAGTGAGCGCTGTGAGCACACTGAAGTACTTCACAGACGATACTCCTATACTTTGAACGAGCGTGATAAAAGACCGAAGTACGTAATTATGTACATAAAAATGGTGAATATGTTTACAAAACTATATTAAACTGATATTCCTAAACCTTAAACTATAGACCGCTGGTATTTAAGTAAAAACCGTCAACACCTTATTGCTGACATAGATTTTGTAAAACTCTATATAGGTACCTAAATATCTTATTCCTAGGAAGACCTAGGCGAACGTTTCTCGATCAGATCGTAGACGTTCTGGATAAAGGCCATGTTAAGAGCACCTTAAACCGGCGAGCTTGTATTAGGAAGGTTATGACAGTGAATGAAGCCAGAGAAGTGTGTCAGGATCGTAGCAAATGGAAATCCGTAATCTCTGCCTACCCTTCTAGAAAACAGGCGTGAATCTATGTATGTATTTATGTGTCTTATTTCTTAATTTGTACCTAAAACCTTAGTATTAAACATGATATTTATGTAACAAAATGAACTGAAAAAATACAATTTGTAAGATTTATTATATTCCTTTTTTAAAACATTACTCTCACCCTAGGAGTAATTCTAACAAGGGACTCAACGAACGAAGGTAGTTTGAGGCTCAAACCCAAAATACTTGGAATTGGCAGTGGCGAGACGACCACTTAAGCCTTTACGCAGCGGACTGCTTTTGGATGCGGACATCCAAATTACATACATACATAGACTCACGCCTGTTTCCCAGAGGGATAGGCAGAGACTATGGATTTCCATTTGCTACGATCCTGACACACTTCTTTGGCTTCAATCACTGTCATCACATTTCTCATACACGCTTGCCGGTTGAAGGTGCTTATAACCCGGCCTTTGTCCAGAACGTCTCCAATCTGATCAAGAAACGTTCGTCTAGGTTCTCTTGCGACTGTTCCATTCACACTAGCTTTATAAACTTTCTTAGTCCCTCTTTTCTCGTCCATTCTTTCTATACATGCCCAAATCAGCTTAACATACCCTTTTCTATTATTGTCACTATATCCACTTGTCACTATATCCACATCCAAAATATAAATTATTAATATCACAATTCACAAAATTGATTCTAATTCTTTATAAAGCTTACCAATTCATTTCCATTCGACCATTTTCTCTTTATACCATATGTAATATCCCCGATGCATACCAATTCAACTTAATTAAAACCATTTCCTCTTTTCACACTATTTGACGTTTTCATTTCCTACAAGTTCTTATGAAAGCAGGCGGCAGCCTGGAAGTTATGTAGCCGTCGTATTTTCTTCAAGTTTGCTTTAGATGAGATTTTTAAATGAAGTTGATGAAGTGCAGCGATCGATATCAGAAATAGTCTTATTTATATAGGTCATATGGTAGTACTACTAACTTGAAGTTACATTTATGGGAGATAATGTGGTCAGATTTTAAGCTGAAGATAAAGGAATAAAATATTTGGTGTGCATTTAATGTGACATTCAACATGTATGTATCATGCTTGCGTCCTATTGTTCGATTCCCCGTTCTATACCCATCATTACATATTATAAAACAAAGTCCCCCGCCGCATCCGTCAGTCTGTTTTTTCGATATAAACTCAAAAACTACTGAACTGATTTGCATGCGGTTTTCACTAATAGACAGAGTGATTAATGAGGAAGTTTTAGATGTATAATTTGTTAAGGTTTTGTACCATCCGTGCGAAGCCGGGGCGGATCGGTAGTGTTATATAAGATTGGATTTTAGTCAGTTTTATATTTTGTGTAGACTTAATAAAAATTTGGCATCTGCTCGTGTGATTCCCATAGAAACGCATACCGGGATAATAATAATAATAATAATAATATTAATATTCTATCACATACACACAACACCATCTAGCCCAAACTAAGTAAAGCTTGTACAATGGATAAACATACATATATACTTTTTTTTTGTAAATAAATACATATTATATATAGAAACACCCAGACCAAGACAAACATCCATGTTCATGCACACAAATATTTGACTTGTGCGGGAATCGAACCTGCGACCATAGGGGTAGCAGTCAGTTACACTAACCACTACGCCATAGAGGCCGACACATAATAGTCTAATGTTATTCCAGCACATAGTCTATTTGTGTTTCAACTTTCATTCAAATTCGGTGAATAGGTAGTTTACGCGTGATTAAGTGACAGACATCTTCACATGCTTTTAATCCTAACTAATATTATAAATGCTAATGTCAGTTGGTTTGTTATGGTTTCGCACCTCAACTACTAGACCGATCATCGTGAAATTTTCCATACACGTTGTCAGGGGTACAGAAAAAGACATAAGATACCTTTCATCCAGAAAAAAGTACTGTTCCTGTTAAATGTATTAATAAAACCTAGATCAACGCCAACAAAGCCTAGTACCTATATTGTATAAAAACCGAATCAGAAATATATTTTCAAACGTCATCAATAAAGTTTTAAAAGCGTTACTTTTAAATCCGATGTATTCATGCTCAATAAATAAAAACAACTCAACAAAAATATCGTGTATGGCACATCACTTAACTTCCATTAAATGCGCGTCGGCAAGCTTTCAGAATAAATTAGTAGTGATGTGATATTATCGATATTGTGCGCGGTGACCCGTATCGATGTTCACTGGTGCTTGTAAGTAGGACTGGAGCCATGACATAAGCGGTTTAATACATAATAATGCATAATTTTACTAATAAGTACAATGGTTATGACTTATTATGATTAATAGCCCTTGTATTATATGGAATTCCTTATTTATTGCTGATCCTGAAAGGATTTGTACAACCATACTGTATTTTTCAGCCGCTATACAAAGAACAATGGCAGAATTTTTACTAGTGTTTTTTTGACGTCCGTAGTTTTCAATTATAGCAAAGAAATTAAATTACTTTACTAAGATTTATCAATATTCATTAATTTTTCTAAAAGCCGTAAAGCTAATTTATGTTAATTCATAATTCATAATTCATTTATTCATTTGCGAATATGGGTTTACATTTGCAGATCTTATTAGCTAACAATTATTGGTCTTTCACCATATTCAACCATCAGGCATGCAAAAAAGAAAAGAGAGAAGACATTGTAATTAACATTAATAACTAAATATCTAAAAATAGCAATATTAATACAATAAAAATTATATAAAGTTTCTACGTTAATAAAACTATTTTAAATTACGTATGTACGAATTACGAATTACCTTCAAAATGTCAACCATCCAAATAGGGGTGTAAGTACATGTAGTATTCTATAGTTATCTGTATCAATTAAATTAAACGAATGATCGATATGAATTAATTGACTTTGTTTGAATCTTTATCAATATGCACTGCAATTCTTCTATTTTTATTAAACTGATGGTAAAAAATGTTTGTTTGATTATTACAACAATTGTTATATTCGTACACAGTTCGTAACCTAAACAAAACAAACCACAATATCTATTTTTTTCGGCTTTCCCAAGTTCCCAAGTGAAAATAGTTTCACTTATAGAGTCTGGAACTAAAGCCGAATCTTTTGACATATTTTTCATTACAGGACGCTGCCATTTGATCCCAGACATTTTTTAGTATGGAAACCTGCCATTGTTCTTTACATATCATTTAAAGGGTTAAATAGCATGCCTTCCTCGATGGTAAAAATAGCTTAGCTATATTTGCTTAGTATTGCAGAAATTTAGAAGTGGTGGTAGCATTTTTAGTCACTAGGTTATCTGCCAACAGAAGTAATAAAAATAATATAGCTCTTTTTCATACAGTTAAGGGGCAAAGGTAGCAAAATGCTTGCTCTCTGTTATGTGACACATACAGGGTGTCCCAGAAGTCGACGTTAAGCCTGAATCAGGTAACAGGCTAGGTTAAAACAGCTATCAGAAAAATAAAAAAATTAAGCTACGAATTTTAAAAATTATAGGCATTTTAATAAAAAACTAAAATATCTACTAATCTGACGGTCTTTTCACTCCTGTTACTACAGACATTTCCAACTTAAATTATATTTTTCTTGTGATGTAATCTCGAATAATCGAAAGAAATCGAGAGCTTAAAGAATCATTATAATCTGTAAATCCCGTTAAGTATAACCAGAAGTGTATTTCACTCACAATTTGTCAGCTATGTTTCTGGGCCCACGTAATAGGTCTTTTGCATATTGTAATACATAACGCACATTTCCAGATTCTAAACTTACTACCAAAAATGTCTTCTTTCTGGAAACCCTGTTCTTTACTGTTAACCATGTATGCTAAATTTCGTAATGATCGATCAAGTAATTAATGCGTGAAAACGTAACAAAAGAAACTCACATTCGCATCTCTACATATTATAAAACAAAGTCAAAAACTTCTGAACGAATTTTCATGCGGTTTTCATCAATAGACAGAGTAATTCATGAAGGTTTAGGTGTATAATGTCTTAAAGTTTTGTACCTACTACCCGTGCGAGGCCGGGGCGGGTCGCTAGATTATAATATTACTACTATTACTACTTATTATTATATTTTATTGCTTACATAATATGTATATACTTTTATTCCTAGTCTCACAGGTATACAAAGCAGTGGTTCTAAAACATTAATGCACATAATACTAACACGATCAACATTAACAAGTGCTTACACCACAAGGCTAACGAGACAAAATATTACACGCCCAAATTAATGTAAAATTGTGTATCCCCAAATAATTAGGCAAATGGCAATCAATAGTTCTATTCCAAGCTTACACGTGGACATGTTGAGGCTAGTTCAAACAACATCATTGACAAGTGATGTACGTTGTCGATAAAATGTGTTATTGATGTTCTAAGGTTAGTTATGTAAACCAGTGTCGATAATTACGGATAACATCACTTTGACGGTAGTTTATGTAAATTACTGATATTATTATTTTTGGAGTACTCTATTACAGACTGCACGGATGGCGTAGTGGTTTAAGTCGTCGCATAGCCACTGCCGCGACGCTGAGTACAACACTCAGCGGCGCGGCGCAACGTTCGATCCTCATACGGGACAAAAATTTGTGTCTCGTCTGTAACGGACACAAAAACACCCAGAACCCACCCGAAACTGGGTGTTTTTGTGTCCGTTGTTAGAATGTTTTTAAAGTCTCCCGCGACACAGGATTTATTCCTAGTGTGGGATTAATCTCTTTAAAAACCATAAAACAAGTTATCTTTTAGAACCAGTGCTACGTAGGTATACATATGAGATTAGGCAGAGTAGTACATAGTCATTATGAAAGCATTTAAAACTAATATTATAAAAAGAAAGCCGAATATCGAAGTAAAGTAGTAATATACGTTCTGTTGAGTATTGTGTTTCATGGTTTCATGCAGTGATAGAGACCGCTGGAAGCTTAATCATCGGTCTCATTCCCTCCTTGCTTCTCCTGCATCCCTTTACGTCATCATTAATTTAAAAGCTCTTGTCGGTGAAGCAATCGTCAGATATCACTGTCTTTTACTTTCCCTTTAACTTAACCTGTTGATACGAACCGTCTTCTTAGTTATATAATATTTCTTTTTCATAGACCCAGTAATTCCCATCAGGTCCCATCAGGCAAAACGTGTACTTGTTTGCCGCCTATGTGGGTTACAAAAAACAGGTGCTTGGTTGTGTTTCCTTAAAATTGCTTTTGCAATGTGAAGAAAACACAACTAAGACCATGAATAATAGTTACTTTACCATATCATCTTCACTATTTAAACCTTTAAATCCTAACACTTCTAAAACTCATTATATAATACTAGATATTATCCGCGTCTTCGCTCGCCTAAATGTAAGTTAGTTTAGTAACAGTAAATTTTCCGGTTGAAAGTTACCCTATGCCCTTTTATGTTCTCCTGACAACGTGTTTGCGAATTTCATGATAATCGATTAATTAGTTAAGGCGTCAAAGCGTAACAAACAAACTTACATTCGCATTTATAATATTAGTTAGGATATAGGAAGTAAGGATTGTTCTATAGATATTTGTACCTAGTTGTAAACCTATACTAACATTTCTATTTTCCTATTGTTACAGGTAAGTCTAGAAACCAGCAACGTTTTTTTATAACTATTGAACAGCAAGAAAGGTATTTTACATAATTATGACTATCTTCAGAACGTAAGTAAAATATGTTTTAGAATTTAAATACAGTGGATATTAATGCCAACTTTCTCCAAACATAATCTACAAGATGACAATTAAAACATTTACAAAACCTTCGTTACCGTCATAAATGTTAAGATACATGTTGTATAAAAACAAACAAGCGTATTTAACTGTCCTCAAATATATTTTATTGGAAGGTATAATAAAATACTCGATAAAAAGTTTCATTTCAATATTTTCGTAACGATGTACCTATACGAATTTTCTGTAGTCCTGTACAAAGTCCTACAGTATTCAAGCGTACTGCATCATAGATATTCTATGCATCCTAACTTTCCCCAGAGGATAGCAAGGTCAAGTTTGTAACTTCAAAAGCTAGGGGAAATCTAAGGTAGAATTCGTAAACAGAATATCAAGTAAGATATTGTACAACAAACTGTGAGGGAAATCATCTATGGTGAAAAAATTATTTGATAATGCTGAGTGATAGACTAAAGACGTACCTAATATAATAAAAAAATAATATAATATTAACACAAATGTTATATAATTTATAAAGTAAATCATTCGAATGATGAATAAGTGATTCGAATATATTATTCGAAAAATATTAACAGCATAACATTAGAATCATTGTGTATTAGACCTACCTAAATGTATTATCTGCTATCGAATTCTGACGCGAGGAGCTAAAAACACATCACCAATATGTTCTCGAGGCACGAAAGATTAAAAGATTTGAATAAAAACCATAAACAGATTATCAACACGATCGGTTACTACAAATCGAAAATAATATCGCTTTCTTATAAATATGTCATCTGATCGTGATTAGATTATTCGATTAATATTAATGACAGCTAGTCTTAACATAACCACAGGTTCACGCGTCAGCGCTTACCCTGGATAAACTGGTATGCACAAGTCTTCGTGCAGTCAAGGTGGAGCTAAGCTTGAGGTCAACATTCAAATACAGCATCGAATAATTTTTGAATAATTAGATTTTCTTCGTAACGTTCGCAGAGCGACCCACACTTCTTGTTAACGATCCAGCGATTAACATGACGCTTTCTTAGGTATTTTTACGAAAATAAGACTAAACCCAATCCTCCAAATACTGCTGATCTAGTAAAAGATATTCTAGAACCACCTTTTGAATTACAAATCAAAGGCCTGCTAAATATGTAATCTGAAGATCAGTAATAGCAAATGTTTTAGTAATTCGGCAACCTTGAGACCTACACCGATTAAATTAATCGCACGATGACTGAAACTAATTATTACATCACAAAATATCGGAAAAAGGGCAATACCACATATGCTACGTTTAACAGTTAAGGATTTTTAATTTTAATATTCCATCACATACACACAACACCATCTAGCCCAAACTATACAGAGCTTGTACTAAGGTTTTTTTTTGTAAATACATACTTATTATATATAGAAACACCAAGACCAAGAAAAACATCCATATTCATGCACACAAATATTTGACTGGTGCAGGAATCAAACTCGCGACCTCAAGCAAAGCAGTCAGTTACACTAACCACTACGCCATCGAGGTACACCGCCGATATTGAAGTTGTAAGACCAATTTTCATTCGTCAGAAGCTAAAGCACAATTTTGACAGATTTCTTTACCAAAACTGTCAAAACGCCACATTTATTTCTACGTGATCATCTCGAGACTAAATCATCAACCCTTAGTCTCTTGTTGGCAAAATTTCATTCCACGATCGTGGCACTTGATACTGCAGTTTTACTTTCTCTACCTGGCAACGCTTCTCAGCACGGTGGTTTTCGTATATGCAGGCTCTGCGGAATAACGTATGACCTGTTATAATAATTCTTGAACGCTTTGACTTGCCTCTTCAAAACAGATTTAAAGAACTGTATTACTATGATGGTAGGATAGCAGCTTGGCTGTGTACCTATATATGTAAGATTGCAGAAGACAATACGGCATGATCTAAAGGTAAGTGGCAACGGCAGTTACCACTTACCATAAGATGAGCCTCTGGCCCGTCTAAGAACAGAGATAACAAAAGTCAAAGTTAAAAATTCATCAAATTCAATTCATTCATTTAGGTCACAATGTAACACTTATGAACTGCAAATTCTGTTGGTTAGTAAGTTTACTAAGATACAGAATGAATTTTCATTTAGGTTAGTTGCTATCTTCAGGCAAAAGGCTGAACCTTTGAGAAGAAATCTGTAAGAAACTCACAGCCACTGCTTTTCAATCGCTGCAAAATGTTTTATACAGCGACTGAGTGCTGGACTCTGGTACTCGAAAGTCATTCGCAGTCTTCTGAGCATTCAACTTCTGAATTCTTAAAAACAAACTGTAGGGATACTATTGACGCATTCGTTTTGTACAGTCACACGTATGTAAGTATCATAGCTCTATATGTATTTATATTTTATGTAACTGGTACCAGTAAATATATTATATTCATATCTACCATAACGCATTTCATTTGGAAGCCCATACCCACAAAACATACTAAATCGCTGATGGTCTAAAGACTAGGTTTTAGGCCTTATTATAAAAATCTAGCTTTTACTAATCGTTTTTACTCGAATAATGTCTTCAAGGAAAAAACGCCTACGCCCGCCTTAATCGTAAATTGAGAACATTTATTCGAGCTTAGAGCCCCTGAATTATTCAGCACGTAGTTTGTAAGCGTTTTAATTTCACAGATCGTTTACGTGTAGTTGTAGATAAGTTGAGGGTAGTTTAAGAAAGATTTGTAGTTATTGGCGGTAGTGGGTAATATTCGTTAGGTATGGAGTAGATTTTAGGGGAGTTCAAAGGGGAGTCTAGAGGTCAGATTCTTTGAAAATAAGCTGCGTTATAATAATAAATAATATCAACCCTGTTTATTAACTGTCCCACGGTTTGGTACAAGCCTCATCTCGTTACGAAGAAGGTTAGGCCATAGTCCACCACGTTGGCTCAGTGTAGGTTGGCAAACTTCACACATCTTTGAGAACATTATGGAGAACTCTTTGACAAGCAAGTTATCTCACTTTGTTTCCGCGAGCAATAATGCGCAAATCACTCCGAAAAGTTAGTGCGTGCCCTGTCATTTTATACTGCTAGCTGCTGGAGCTGAGAGAAGTATATGAACCTCCGGTAATATATGCAAAATGCATTGACGCTGTCACTATTTTCATAAATAGCTTTGACAATAATTAATTTACTTTTTAATTATAATTTTACTTCACTAATTAAAAAGTTAGCTGTCTTATATACTACGTTATTCATTAAGGCATTATATTATATCGTTGTAATATACGCCTTACCATTAATCAATTCTAAACAGCCTTAGTTTTGACGCAAGCTTTACTCTCTATAAGACTTTAATCACCCATCCTTTCCCCTAATGACATCCATGTAATGAATCTCAAACATATGTTATTTGTAATTAATAGTACTCTTGAGCTTTAAGCCACTGAAGACGCAAATTAATTTAAATTTTAAATAAGACGTCGTACAGAAACTTGTTTGAAGACTTGAAATACTGTATAGTAAATATACTGGATGATATCATATTAAGCTATGTGCACAGTTTCAGGCGTTTATATTCGAAGGCGTAGGTAGAGCTGTATTACATCCACATTCTTCGCCTGTGTGGAGCCAGTACAGTATATCAGTCGAATCGATGATGGCTATACAGTGTGTAATAGAAAGGTGTGGTCATATTTTTAAGCACCGTAAAATATATCTAAAATATAACATGTGAGCCCTATCCCCGGATCAAGACGTATCCTCGTGAACATGGCTGCTAAAAAGCAACCGACACGTCGAGGAAAGGAAAATGGAAATTTGAATAGGTTTAAAAATTTTAAATATCTAAAATAAGACTGGAAAATCCGTATAAATTAGTTTAATTTCAACGAATAACATTCGCGTAAACGTGAGAAAAAATCATTTTGAACTTTTCGGATTTCTCACTATGCTCTCCTTCACTGTTGAAGCGAGCAATAATTAACTAATTAATACGCACATAACTAAAAAGTCAGAGCTGTGCGCCTTGGAATCAAAACTGTAGATCTCTGCGTAGCAGTCCAATAGTCTCCCTCTAAGCTTACGCGATAGCCATAGGAAAATATTACATGATTCGAAAATTATACAACCCACCCGCGCATACTTGTAAGCCCCTAAGGGGTTGGAAGACCTTTTCATTCCTGAGGGATTACATTTCTACTGACATTTATAACAAAATGTGGGTGTCATATATATACACAACTCCTACACTACCCCAGTTATGTTTTACATTCTACATAACAAGAGATTCCTTTGGAATGATAATAATATTTTTATTTATTACTAGCTGTTGCACGCAGCCTCGTTCGCTCGGAATCATTACTTTTTTCTGGATTAAGGTACTATATGTCCTTTCTTGTATTCCTGACAACGTGTATACGAAATTTCATGATGATCGGTCGAGCAGTTAAGGCGTGAAAGCGTTAGTTAGTTAGTTGGACGTGTGTTATCCGCACTTAGCCCTACAATTGGGCCATTGTGCGTAAGTAGCCGACGCGAAGTATTGTTCGGTTACTCATACCACCTCAGCTCCGTCCAGAATGATAATAGGGGACCGATGTCGCGCAGTACCTCTTTCATCGTTTCTGGACTGTTTAGGAGTTTCGCCCGTTGGTTGCTCACGCTTTTGCAATGTAGGAGCACGTGAGCCGATGTCTCCTCGGTTTCCATGCAGCCTCTACATAAAGGACTGTCAGTGATACCGATGTTGAACAGGTGTTTGTTAAGTGAGCAGTGGCCCGTTATTATACCCACTAGGTGGCGTAGGTTTTTCCTTGTGGAACGTAGCAGTCTGCGTGACAGATGCCTGTCCAAGGGTGGAAGGGCTTCCTTCGTCTGTCTACATTCTTTTGTTTCTGTCCACTGTTTTTCGTGTAGTTTCGTGGTTCTATCGCATAACCATGTTTTGAGTTGGCAGAAGGGTATCGGGACAATCGGTTCGGGTCCTACCATTTTGATGTTCGATCCTCTCTTTGCCAGTTGGTCTGCAGCATCATTGCCATAAGAGTTGCTGTGACCACGTATCCACTGCAACGTTACCCGATTTTTTGTTGCAATACTTTGCAGCTCACGGTGACACTCCAGGATGAGTCCACTGTTGAAGCAGTTGCTCTTAAGAGCTTGTAGTACTGCAGCGCTATCCGAGATAATGCGTATTGACTTATCGCTTATACCTCTTGATGTAACCGCTGTTGCGGCCCGGGTAATCCCAACACATTCTGCCTGGAAGATAGTGTTGAGGTTTCCCAGGGTCGTTGAGTAATTGATATTTAGGTCGTGGGAGAAGACTCCGACTCCTGTTCCTGATTTTGTTTTGGATCCATCCGTGTATATTCTCATTTCATGTGTGCCAGAGCTATCTTTAGGTTCTTCATGAAGTTGGATGTGGTATTTTTTGTCAAAGACAAAGGTTTTTGGGATGATATCACATGTCGCCTCTATCATTGGAATTTCGTGGTATACTAACTCCTTTAGGCGCGCATGAGTTATTCTATTGTCCCGTTTCCGAGCCCGTTTTCAAGCCGTATGGCAGCTGTGACAGCTTCCTGCTGTATGATGAGGTGTAGGGGTCTGAGATTTAGTATGGCCTCCAGCGCTGCTGTAGGCGTTGTTCTCATACAGCCTGTCGTTGCCAGGCAGGCGAGTCGTTGTAGGCTTTGTAGTTTGTGTATGACTGTGCTTAGAAGAGTGCGGGGCCACCAAACTATGGCGCCATATATTATCATGGGGCGTATTATGGTCGTGTAGAGCCATAAGGTTGTAGATGGTTTGAGACCCCATTTTCTACCTATTAATCTTCTGCATTGCCAGAATGTTGTGCATGCTTTGGTTATTTTTGTGTTTAGGTGCTTACTCCAGTTCAGCTTATGGTCGAGTACTACGCCCAAATACTTGACGTCTTGTGCTAGGGTAAGCTCCGTTCCAAATAATTTTGGCATATTACTTAACTGAATTTTCCTTTTATGAGTGAGGCGTGAAAGCGTGACAAACAAACAAACTCACATTCGCGTTTACAATATTAGATAGGATTAAGTTAATTTAAACTCAGTGCTAAACCAAGGAATCCCAAAACAAAACACGATAACACTTTACCCAACCTGGGAAGCGACAAAATATTTAGGTCCTATTTAATATGCAGGATGCCCGGTAATTATTGGATAACATTGAAATGTCTTATAGAAGAACTGATGGCGGTACAGGAAAAAAAAATGAAAATGATGAATAACTGATGGTAAGTGGTCACCGTAGCCTATGGACGCCTGCAACACCAGAGGTATCACTTGCGCGTTGCCGACCCTTTAGGAAAGGAAATGGGAAGGTAAAGGAACAGGAAGGGGGAAAGACGGTGATTGGGCCTCCGGCACTCTACCTCACCAAAGGAAGCATAACTGTAGGAAAACTGCTATTTCACGGCGATATTCTGTGAGAGGGTAGTCCTTCCCTGGTCGAGCCGGCCCATTCATGTTGAAATCAGCGAGGCTCTAGTACTCATAATATCCCATCTATTGTAGTCTATCAGAAATACTTCCCCACCGCGAGTTGTCGCATGTAATTTCTTGGCAGAAAAGCCTTATAACAATTTGCTCAACTCAAGAATTGTACCCGAGACCTCATGCAGCAGTCGCATTCACTACCGTTTTCCCACCGATATTATTCTCGGCGTAAATATCGTTCCTGTGTTACAACTTTGCTATGTGCGCCACATGCCAGCGAAATGTAGGGAAAGTTTTAACTGCTTATAAAATGTCATCCTATCTCCATGCACATTATACTTGCTTTAATATTTTTATTTAATGTTTGCTGGTAAAATGATCTTGTAAATGTTTTTTTTTGCGATTAGTGTTAGCGTAGCGAAACAAAATACAGGGTGTAAATATGTATTAAAAAACTTAAAATATTAGTGAAGTATATCTTAAATATTGGTAAATAGCATAATGAGTTTATAAAAGAAATCATAACATAGTTTCTCCAGAACTGAAATTTTTAAAGTTCATGGTTTACAATAGACACAACTAGTGAACCCGGTACGTTTTTCTGAATGACGGGTACCCTATGTCCTTTTTTATATTCCTGACAACGTGTATACCAAATTTAATGACGATCGGTCAAGTAGTTAAAACGTGAAAACGTAACAAAGATACCAACTCACATTCGCATTTATAATATTAGTTACGATTCATTATGTTTGCATTTATAATTTAGATTCGTTTTAATTTTTACTTCAACATTTTAGACAAATGTTTATGTATCTAATTAACAGCAGCGATAGCTCAGTGGGGAGACCAACAGACTGCAATGCAGAGGGTCTCGGGTTCGAACCCACGTCTCGCACCTCTGACTTTCGGAAGTTATATGACTTTTGAAATTATGTGCGTATTGATTGACAATTATCGCCTGCTCCGTGCCTCGGAGAGCACGTTAAGCCGTTGGTCCCGGCTGCCATGAACATCTACGGCAGTCGTTATTGGGAAAGTCAGTACCCTCTAATATCCTGACACTGGTCTAGCCTTAGGGTATCGTTAGCCTTCGGGTTGCGGAGGTCAGGTGGCAGCCGCTCCGTGTAAAAACTGATATCCAGTCAAATCCGGTTAGACTAGAAAACCGACCCCAAGTGACTTGGGAATAACAAAGGCTAAGAGAGAAGGTTCATGTATCTAATAAGAAAATCGATATACTAGCAAATATATTTTGAATATGACAATATACCTCATACTGTTGTTTTTACTAATCCATCTATTTATAATAAGATTTTATATTTTTAATAAGAAATGGCCTTTGCACTGAAATCTCAAGGCTCGTATCACTTATAGTCTTGACTGTTTCTATGTTTACAGCCGCATTTCGCCAACCAGCACAGTGCCAGACTTCATGCTGTTAATGAGAATTTATGTTAGAGTAGGTATGAAAATAGGTCGTAAAGTACCTTTCATACCGCTAGGGTCAGCTAGTAACCGATATATTATATAACCTACTGTCATATTACAAGTAATATAATTGAACAAAACTATTATAATAAATATGACAATACGAATTCCAACTTTTAAAGTAATTCGTGATAGTAATTGTTCGTGCCGCAAACTGTACTGCAATTTAAAACTTTCTCGCAATTGAATAAAACCATAATGGGCGGAAACAGTTTATGATTTTGAAAGCCACTATTTTGTTCTAGAAATTTAGTTTACCCTTTATATATAAGACGAAAGCGACGCTCTACTATCTTTAAATCTATACTAAAATTATAAAGCTGAAGAGTTTGTTTGTTTGGTTGAACGCGCTAATCTCAGAAACTACGGGTTCGAATTGAAGAAGAGAGAATATAACATCACGCTACGACCCATGAGAGCGGCGCAATAATCATAAACGCGGGTGAAACAGCAGGCACATCTAATACAGGATTAAATGACAAACACTAATAACCTTTTTACCCGTGTCTTTGTATGTGCAATTTCATAATAATCGGTCGAGTAGTTAAGGAGTAAAACCGTAACAAACAAACACATTCGCATTTATAATATTAGTTAAGATATAATACTAATTGAGATTTATAGCCCAAATTACTATTAATGTTCATAAACTAACTAGAGACCAGCTAGGTCTCCTAACTTTCAGCATGCGAACAACTTATTTAATATTATAGCGCGTTGATTTAAATATGTCGTATCTTCGTTCGAATATAAATATTTAAATGAGAGTGTAGATTATATCTACGTTTAAAATTTAAGCTAACATATTAAACTGAATAAGGGTCGATACTATATCGATCAAATCAGCTTGACAAATAATCTATGTTTAATTAATCAATTTATAAATAATCTTAACTTAATATTATGAATGCGAATGTAAATTTCTTTGTTTGTTTGTTTGTTACGCTTTCACGTTTTAACTACTCGACCGATTATCATGAAATTTTATAATGATCGGTGTACAGGACATAGGGTACCTTTATTACATTACTAAACTAATTTTTTTTATCTTGTAACGTTGTACGTTGCTAGCCTTAAGTTAGAATTTCTAAAACTATCAATAAAAACACCTTAATTAATATATAAGAAACACTATTTACAACTTATCAAATTTAAATAACTAAATTAAAATATAATATAATTCATCTACATTAAACTATTAATAAAAAAAATATATACACTACGGAACCCACCATTTAATGTTTACGCGAAGGTCCTCGTATCTATTGCGCCTAAGCATCTCTAAATAAGTTAAAAACCAGTCGTGCCGCACGCGACCGCTCGGCTAGCTTCGGGTGCATTCGTAAAAGGCAACGGCCAGACTACTTAAACGCATCGGACGTGACGGCTGTGTCACTCGGTCTCAGATGACCTACTTTTGTATAGTGTTTAATTAATATTAAATTGTCTAAACAAATTACTATTCGGAATCCCGCTGGGGATTTCAATTTATATTCTACCTTTTGGGACCCTCGCTACGCGACCTTTCTCATCTGGCGGCGAGTGGAAGACCCAAGCACAACCTGGGAAGGAGCTGGGCCGCCCAGCAGAGCTGCACCACAGTTCAGGCCAGTGTTCCCAGTACTACCTACTACCTCAAAGTCTGGACGTGGTTAGGCAACAGTAGTTGGCATAAATAAAGACTCAATTCCTAAAGATTCGTGTTCTTTATTTAGCGAACCCCTACCTACCTGTCGGCCAGCCTGCTACCAGGATACCCAGGTGCCGCATATGCCTTAATGAAATGTGTCCTATGTTCTTTTCTGCACGCCTGACGACGTATCTGCGAAATTTCAAGATGATTGCAGCAGTAGTTAAGGCATGAAAGCATACCATACAAACAAACTCACATTCGCATTTATAACACAAGTTAGTGTACGTGTTAGCTGGCTGGACACTAAACTACTGTAACTAACCACTCATTGCTGGCCAACTCGGTACAGTTTCTAGCCCCAACTCTCCCCAGTTTACAGTCTGACAGTGCTTATATGAACAAAAGCTTTAATTGTAGCGCTGAAGCAATTTAAAACACTTGTCACACAAATTGTTCGCGCTTGGTTTAAATTGTAATGTTCTGAAACGATTTAAACATTTGTATTTGTGTTTAAATTTGTGAACATATGTGCCGTTTGTTCATGTGTTTTGTTTATATAAGTAGGTATGTGTCGGATTTTTGTTTATTTTGAATGACATTTTACAAGTATTGTGATACGATTAATTGATGTTTGAAGTCATTAATACATTGATTGACGCCTGTTTTGTATCCGAAGGGGTATGCAAATAATATTAATAATTTTCTATTACATACACTCAACATCATCTAGGCCAAACTAAGCAGAGCTTGTACTATGGGTACTAGACAATGGATAAACATACATAGGTATATACGTTTTTTGTAAATACGTACATATTGTACATAAAAACACCTAAAACAAGACAAATATCCATGTTCATGCACACAAATGTTTGACTTGTGCGGGAATCGAACCAGCGACCTCAGGCGTGGTAGTCGGTTACACTAACCACTACGCCATCGAATTATAAAAATATTATGCTAACTGCCACATTAGGGATGAGTCTATTGTCGTCTACCAGACACGTAGCCAGACTTCATGCTGATATTGGTAGGTAAACTATTTACAAAAAATCACTAACATTTTTTTAACCCGCATGTTAACTTCAGAATTTATAAGTAATAATTTATTTTCCCATCACAAATTTTTGTACAGTATTAAATGGCTTTATTTAATATAAATAGAACAAAACATCTGTGAGAGACTGGTGCCCGAAATAGGTATAGGAATACCTCTGTTACGGGTCACCAGGCCCCCAAGACTTGATGGTAGACATATTATTAGATCAAGTATAAACCTAATGTACGATGAGAAATAATACTAACAACGCCTTTCATTCTACTGGAGTGTACATTGGATATTGGATATACATTTAAGGTGTGAGTGAGAGTGTACATTCGTCAAATTCAAATTCAAATTCAAATTGTTTTTATTTGTTAAACACAGGTTTATAAAATAATCTTACAAAAACAAATGGAAGTGCATAGCTGTGTCTTGCCAATACAATTGGCGTACAAAATTTAAAATGATAAAACTTAAACACACAAATTAATCAAAACAAATCTAAGTCTAAATTACATTTATAGCGACAAAACTAAATCTAACTTTAAGAAATTACCAAAAATTAACAAAACGTGTCATTTAGAAAATCCTTGACTGAGTAATAGCATTTTTTATACAATAAATTATTCAGCTTTTTCCTAAAGTGTTTTAAATTCAATAGTTTATATTCCTCCGGTAGCTTATTATAGATTTTTGGAGCTAAACAGAATATACAACAGTATATTCTGTTTAGCTCCAAAAATCTATAACTATATATAAGAAGAAGAAACTATATATATAAATATATATAAGAAGAAGAGCTAAAACTACCCTCATGTGGAACACCACATGAGGGTAGTTTTAGCTCTTCTTCTTGTCCCTTAGCCTTTATTATTCCCAAGTCACTTGGGGTCGGCTTTTCTAGTCTAACCGGATTTTACTGGATATCAGTTTTTACACGGAGCGGCTGCCACCTGACCTCCGCAACCCGAAGGCTAACGATACCCTAAGGCTAGACCAGTGTTAGGATATTATAGGGCACTGACTTTCCCAATAACGACTGCCATAGATGTTCATGGCAGCCGGGACCGACGGTTTAACGTGCTCTCCGAGGCAAGAGCAGGCGATAATTGTCAATCAATACGCACATAATTTCGAAAAGTCATATGACTTGCGAAAGTCAGAGGTGCGCGACGTGGGTTCGAACCCGAGAATTGCATTGCAGTCTGTTGGTCTCCCCACTGAGCTATCGCTGCTTAATTTATTTTTATTTTGTTTTAGTTTTAGCTCTTCGTATGCATAAATTATTTTTGCGCCTAATTATTACGTAGAACAACATCGGATAGACTGGGCAATAAATGAGGATTTGTTTTAACAAATAATACGACTTCAAATATATATAAAGACGTTAGAAGTTTGATAAAGTAAGGTTTACAACTGTCAGTTACTTGAAGCCCAAACGTCGTAAATGTAAACGAAAACTTATGCTGCAGGTAATTTGTAATAGAGTTTTTATATATTATATACATTCAAGCAGTAGGCAGTGGTGCATAAAACCCACATATAGCAGACCAAATATTTAGGTTCCAGGTAAAGGGAAGCGAGTTTATTGTCGCCTAACAGACACTTCCAGACGCCAAGTTACTAATGAGAATTTCTTCTATAAAAATCCCAATAACGCTTTTCTCGACCTGGAAATTGATCCCAAAACCTTATGCCCAGAAGTCGCATTTAGTACCACTGCGCCAACGAGACAGTCTTACAGTTTAATACATTAAATTATACCAAGCGAAAATGTCAATTTGACACGTAACTTCAAAGCGTGCCGACGCTTTGCCAACTAAGCTGAAGCGCCGCGTTGTAAACGTTTCCAGATACATGAATTGTACAATTTGAGGAACTATATGACTAACTAAGGTTTAGTGTAAAGAATATCAACCCTGTATATAAACTGTCTCACTGCTGGGCATGGGCTTTTTCTCAGTAACCGCGCTTTTCCAGTGCGGGTTGGCAGACTTCAGATATAATAATAATAATAATATTCTATCACATACACACAACACCATCTAGCCCAAACTAAGCAGAGCTTGTACTATACATATTATACATAGAAACACCCAGACCAAGACATGTTTGACTTGTGCGGGAATCGAACCTGCGACCTCAGGCGTGGCAGTCGGATACACTAACCTAGTGGTTACTGGATATGTGAAGTATCGGCCTCGATGGCGACTACGATATCTTCGAAAACATTTTAGAGAACTCTCAGACGAGGAGGTTTTCTCACGATGTTCTCTTTTATCGTTAAAGCGTCCGTGATGTATCAGCAATGTCCCTGTAAAGCGACTGCTCTGAACGAGGTCTGGGATTACACCCGGATAGGACATAGAATTATTGAGTTTTAACCAATAAATGATTCTTAGAAGCATCGCGGAGTCTAAAACTATGCTTCGAAAACGGCTATTGGCTTGCCCCGTGTTTCGTGGTACTTAAGAGACCAGAGTTACCAGAGCTGTGCAGAGGAACTGCATAATTTGATTCCTCCTTCCCCATTCTACCATCGGACGACCAGACAATCAGGCCAGCGACACAGGTACATGGTGAACATACCACATTAATGCACTAAGCGCTTTGATTCCAATTTTATAATGCGTACCGCTAAGGAGTGGAATTCGCTACCTAAGTCTGTGTTTCCCGATGAGTACAATCTGGGTGTCTTCAAGTCGCGAGTGAATAGGTGTCTTCTAGGCAATTGTGCTCCATCATCGACTGCATCTAGACTTAAAATCTGGTGAGATCGCGGTCAAACGCAAGCCTACTAGAGAATAAAAAATAAAAAATGCTGGTGAATAGTGGGTGTAATACGCTTCTAACTACCTCTTGAGGGATATAGGCGTGTAACTATATAATAATAATAATATCAGCCCTGTATTAAACTGTCCCACTGCTGGGCACGGGCCTCTTGTCACTGTGAGAAGGGTTAGGCCATAGTCCACCAAGCTGGCCTAGTGCGGGTTGGCAGACTTCACATATCTTCGAGAACATTATGGAGAACTCTCAGATATGCAGGTTTCCTCACGATGTTTTCCTTCACCGTTAAAGCAAGCGATGATTAACTATTTAATACGCATATAACTTCGAAAAGTCAGAGTTGCGCGCCTTGGGTTTGAACTCGAGACCTCTGCGTGGCAGACCAACGGTTTCCTGCTAGGCTATCGCTGCTTGCGTGTAACTAAGTATGTGTGTAATTTTGAACAGTAAGAGTTACGTGTCATGGATTCGAACTCAAGAATTCAACGTTGTCTCCATTGGTTTTCCTACATGCTGTTAGCCATCTCAACAGTTTCATTTTTAATTTGTCTTTCTTTAATCCGGTAAAGGACACCTCAATTAATTAAAAAAGTAGGCAGTTGAAACAACCACGAAAGGCTAACACCTCTTTATATACTTATATTTTTTATGTTTTCAAATTTATAACTTACCGTATTTCTTTTAAACTTAACCAACAAACGTCAACAAAGAGAGTTTTACGAGTTTCGAACAAAATAAGCTGTGAAATAGGAAGTTTTCTCTTCGGAAATTTAACAGGATGGAAGCAGAAATGTAGCCAGAGGGCCATGAAATACACGCTAATAGCGAAAACGTTTGAATTTTTTTTGTCGTGAATTGTGAATAAAAATGAAATTGTTTATTATCATTTTATTACATGCTTCTTTATAATCAGTATTTGGGGTTATACTTCCAGACCGAATTTCGGCCACGGCGGCCAGTTTTCACGGAGACTGGCCAACTACGCAGGAGATATTATAGTGCACAAGTGTGCGCAGACACAACTGCACTCTCTGTTCCCTAACTCTCATGATCCGATGTGACGGTAATCCGACACGACCGGAGAGCGATCGGGCGCAGAGCCAACGGCTTCACGAGCTTTCCGAGGTACGAGGGTGTCTTACACCGTCAACTTCCTAACTCCGGGCTGCTATTGTCTTAACTGAAAAATCCAATAACTGTTTGTTGGCCCGACGCGAGATTCGAACCCGAGACCTCATGCACAGCAGTTGCATTCACTACCGCTGCGCCACGGATGCATTTGGGGTAGTCCTAAGTAAACACCAACTGTGTGAGGAGACCCTGCTCTTCACATTCTAACTTCCTAACTAATATTATACATGCGAAAGTGAGTTAGTCTGTAACGCCTTAACTACTCTACTGATCATCATGAAATTTCGCAGACACATTGTCAGGGGCACAGGGTAGGACATAGGGTACCTGTCACCCAGAAAAAGATACTGTTACTAACCTAACATAACCTACATTTACCCGTAGTGTTGTAGTGGGCGGATCGTGAAGACCCCACTACAACTCTACTTTCTTACTTATTTTGCAACCAATATTGATACTGTTTGCACAAAAATATATATTTTTCTTCCTTGCTCTTGTTTGTAAAATAATCCCTACCCTATTAACCCTAGTAATTCAGAAATTATCTCTGAATCTGTGTGTTTTAAATAATATTTCTACAATACAAACAATGTTTGCAAAAGTCAACGCTCCGCTCGTCTTACGCTTAAAGCAAATTATTATTTAAATTTAATCGCTGTAAACGAATTATACAGACGTCTCGTGTTTTAACGCTCCTAAATTTATGCTAGACTGCTTAAGTGGCGCAGTGGTATTGAATGGATAAGTTTTCGGGATTGCTGTGGATGAGTTCTTTGGTTTAGTATCCAGGCCGAGCTTAGCGTTATTGGGTTTCGTCAGGCAATTTAAAGTAGCAGCTTGAAGTCTGGTACTGGGACCGATGGAAATATGCTGTGCATAAGATCGTGGGTTGGATTCTAGGGTCAAGTAAGAGTTTTTGGGTTCCCTTGTCAAGATCTTCTCAGCAACAGCACTGAATCTAGAACTGACTCCAATAGATATTAGTATTTGAGAACTAAAGTCATTGCTAACGAAATGTTTCTTTTTTCATTATTCTTTTTTTTATACCACTATGTTAGCAATCAAGCATACGGGCCACCTGATGATAAGTGGTCACCGTAGCCTATGGACGCCTGCATCACCAGAGGCATCACTTGCACGTTACCAACCCTTTAGGAAAAGAAGAGGGAAGGAGAAGGAGCCGAAAGGGAGAAAGAGGGTGATTGAGCCTTCGGCGTTCTCACTCGCCGAACAAAACACAACAGTAGGAATACTGCTATTTCACGTCGATATTCTGTGAGAGGGTAGTCCATCCCCGTTCTAGCCGGCCCATTCATGCTGAATCAGCGAGACTCTATCTGAATAGGCCTGCGTTTGACCAAGATCTCACCAGATACTAAGCGATGATGTGGTCGGCGATGGAGCACGCTTGCCTAAAAGGTACCATCCACGACTTCAAGATTTCCAGATTGTACTCATCGTGTAAAACAGACTTGGGTAATGAGTTCCACTCTTTTGCGGTACGCATTATAAAAGTGGAAGCCAAGCGATTCGTGCGTATACATGGAATATCCCCATGTACTTGTGCACTGGTCTGTTTGTCTGGTCTTTCGTCTTCTGGTTGTAATAGACATCTACCTATCCCTTCGGGGACACAACCATGAGACTATATATATTTATAACGTTTTGGAGCCCGGCGTTAGAAAGTTGGTAGAGTTACCGTGTCTCAGAAAGTACGTAAAGCCGTTGGTCCTGCGTCTGATCTCTCACAAGTCGTGTCGGATTGCCATCCCATCAGATCATGAAGGTTAGGGAACAGAGACTGCACTTCTCTTCTCGCACAAACTTGTGCACTATAATATCTCCTGCACTGATGGCATGTCTCCGTTAAGTTTGGCTGCCGCGACCGATATTGGGTCTGGCGGACATTATATAAATTTAAGCGAATTGACGCTTGAAGCGATGCTTTCTTCGTGGCCAAGACACATAGGAAAATATTTTTCAAATAAAAGAGAGCAGGCTGCTATAGCTCTGGGCTCAATTCGTAGCGATTGATAGGGACTATAATATCGCCTTCGAATATAACCCGGAGATATGAGAAAATATTGTATGGGCGCTGTGTCAGCGTTTTGTTTGATATTAGTAAGCAGCTTCAGTCTGCCTTTAGTCTAGTGTATAAGTTTGCGGATTATGCGGTCCTGGATTCGAATACCGGGTTCGGAGCAAAACGTTATTAGGTTTTTCAGTGGGGTAAGCAATTTAAAGTAATCCTTCGTGATTATTATTAAGATAAGACAGATGGTGTAGTGGTTTAAGTGGATGCCTCGCCTCTGCCATTGTCCCGATTGTGGTGGGTCAAAAATATTATGTGTGATCTTCTAATAGTTGTTAGGAGTCTGGGTATTCTTTGTGTCCGTTGTTTGGATTTTTCTAGAGTACCCCAGGACATTTATTCCTAGAGAGGATGAACTATTACAGTGCTAATAATAATAGACGTCTTTCAGGTGTATGCGCTGGTAAAGGTGTCTTTTCTAGAATGCTACGGCACCTTAAAAAAGAGAACTTTCTATAATAAGTCAAGAATATTTATTGACTACAGTCACTGTGAAGCAGCAGCGATAGCTCAGTGGGGAGACCAACAGACTGCAATGCAGAAGGTCTCGGGTTCGAACCCACGTCGTGCACCTCTGACTTTCGGAAGTTATATGACTTTTCGAAATTATGTGCGTATTGATTGACAATTATCGCCTGCTCCGTGACTCGGAGAGCACGTTAAGCCGTCGGTCCCGGCTGCCGTGAACATCTATGGCAGTCGTTATTGGGAAGTCAGTACCCTATAATATCCTGACACTGGTCTAGCCTTAGGGTATCGGTAGCCTTCGGGTTGCGGAGGACAGGTGGCAGCCGCTCCGTGTAAAAACTGATATCCAGTCAAATCCTGTTAGACCAGAAAAGCCGACCCCAAGTGACTTGGGAATAATAAAGGCTAGGGAGAAGAAGAGTCACTGTGAATGTCATATTAAATCAAATTAGGGTTAACTTAGCTGCAAGCAAGTGATTTTGTTTAAATTTCTTAGCGACACTGAAAATGAATATTTACGGAAGTTCATTGTCTATTAGATTTATTTTGACCGACCAGGGGATTGAAGTCACTACCTCACGATTCCCGTAAACATAATCGTATACTCATACCATGTAACCAAAGACGCAGTCCTTAAGAGAAACGAAAAACTGACTTAAATGCTTGCCAAAAGTTATTTATCACTGTTGTGTGTAAATTCTAAGGATTTATTAGGGCTAAGCTAATGTAGGTAGCTAGGTACCTAATTTATGTTAGCACCTTGAGGCTAAGTACGAAGTTTTGTTTTAAGTTAAGTTTTAATATATCGAGTAGTTCTGGAAAACTTTGTTTTTTAAGTTCCGTGCCTAAAAGGCGACATCCAAACTTTAATACAAGCCATAGTCTTAATAATCCTATCTTATCTTATCTTGTTTCGGGGGCCAATCAATGTAGACCAGCGACACTTCGACCCAGTGGGATCTTTTGTGTCGGCCCCCAGATCTATCCCTGAGCTATCTCCCTATGAATGTACTGCATCAGTCGCAGCGTAGACTTCAGAGGGAGAAGTCTGAAGTCTTCAGGGTTCGGATATGCCAATCCCATCAGACCCATCCTTAGTCCAGCCAACGCGTCACATTCACACAGTAGGTGTAATATGGACTCGTCCTGTTCACCACAGGCTCTGCAAATCAAATTTTTTGCCAAACTCAACCTGCACAGGAAGTCGTTGGTGCCAAAATGACCAGTGAACGCTCCTGTGAGCAGGCGTATTTGGCCCTTGTTGCACCCGCAGAACTACCGGGTGAAGCCCGTGGCTCTGTTTGCAATGAATTTCTTGGAGTGTTCCAGACCCCTAAGAGCCATCCACTCCAGCCTGTGTTTATCATTGCCATGTGCACTCATATTGATAATCCTAACTAATATTATAAATGCGAGTGTCAGTTTGTTTGTTTGTTACACTGTCACGCCTTAATAACTGAACCGATCATCATGAAATTTCGCATGCACAATTTAGGGTGTCCCAAGAGATAAGGTAAGATTTATTTGTCTCGTATATAAAATCGCGTACCCTCTATTTTATCTAAATGGCCTTATTAGCTTAAATAATAAATATTATTGAGATTGGATCATGACAACCCGTGCCGACTTGATACCACACATAAAATATAAATTTTTGTTCCGGGTTAGTATAGAAGATTTCTAGAAGTTTGAGTTTGTTTAGTAAATAAAACACTAACATACCCAAAACGTATTACTATTTAATATTTTACATAAAAAAAACATTATTCTACAAAATTCTTTTTAAGGTTTGTTTTTTACAGTTTGGATAAATCTTCCGGTTTCAGCGCGCTCTTTGCGTTTTTCAGTGCGAATTATTTGAATTGAGGACTTACTTATCGGAAATTCATCAGTATTCTATCCAAGTGCTTCAATAGTAGCTTCAAGCATATACACGGAATCTCTCATACTTAACTGGCACCTGTCTAGCGCCGCTACTAATTTTGGAGTCATGAAGTCTTACGCATAGATATTTTCGTTTTTTTGGTTTGCGCGCTCTCGATCTGAGTTGGCAAATCTTCTTACAAAGATATTATGTCTTCCTCCGAATTAGATGAGTCTTTTTGTATATGATTATATGATGATGTCGATGGAGTTGACTCTGCGAAATATTTAAATCGCCGTTTCGCTTCCACAATAATTCTCAGGCGCGCCCTTTCGTCTTTATCGGTCCCTTTTTTGTCTACTCCACCTAAATGACCTGGTCGACCTGGCTGCCGTTGTCGTTGTAAAAAAGACTTACCTTCATTTGTTTTAATTAAATGAAGCGCATCGGCGTGGGTTATATCAAACAAATTGTCTAAGTTCTTGACAAACTCTTATCGACGTCTTAAACACGTCTTGGGTTTTCTGTGCATTTTTTTGCATATCCCTCCAAACTTCAAGTTTCTTTACACAATTAAGAAAAGTTTTCGTAGGTATACGCGCCTTTTCCCAATATATAATACACATGTGAAGATTGAGATTTGCTCTTTCATTTACAGTTAAATTCACTTGACGAATGTTGTAATAACACTGCTAAAACATGTCTATTAGAAGGAAGTTTTGATTCCGTTATGTGATGTTTTGCGTCAACTATTTGAAAATATATCCTCCTTAGAACTGCGTAATTTCACTGACATGTTGACCGAACAAAAACAATGTGCTTACTGTAAAAGAAAGACAAATTATAACAAGCACATCGATCGTTCGAGCGCGTCACGCGTCGGCCGTAGTTAGCAAGTATTGATAAGTTCCGATGCAAGTCGGCACGGGATATCGTGATCCTACCTACACCGGTTTACAATTGTTTCAACATCATTCAAATAAATTAAGAAGGTATGCGTTAAAAAAAATAACTTTAATTTTTTGGGACACACTTGGTCAGGGGAACAAAAAAGGATACAGGATAACGTTCATTAAAAAAAAAACTGTTACTAACCTAACCAAACCTACATTTATGCGAGCGAATCCGCAGGTGAAATCTGGTAATATGAAATCTGATAATGCTTAAAACAAAAATACTAATATTTTCTCTTTATAATATAAGTATAGACGTAGATAAACACTAAAGATAATCGGCATACATACCTGTGAAAAAAATTTGTCTAATCTTTCAGAGATACTCAGACAAGATCTATTAACATAAAAACCTCTTTTAAAATCATCTTAAAATGTTTGCCTACTTTTCATTCTCGCCTAAAGTATTAATCATTCGTTCTAATCGAAATGAACTGAATCATTCGAATTAATCTCATTCATTAATCAAATCCTCGGTCTTAATGGTGTTGAGTTTTTGGCTGAGTTTGCTGAAATCGGCTAGGTATATCTAAGAGGATTACTTTGGCGCAAAATGGATGGATTGTGTAATGAATTTACCAATTTACCAGTTCAGGGTTTTAGTACCGTTTTGTATGAGAAAGGTGTAAGGAATGACCGTCTGGTCCTATTTCTGTAATGTGTAAGAAAATGTGTAGGTTTGTCTTATATTTGTCTGAATATCTCAATACTAATTTTAAGTACATATATTGTCACATACGCACACATTTACAAACACACACATACACATACAAACACGGATTTATTCAAAATAACAAATTGAATTATATATCTATGTTCATAATTGTTAACTTCTGTGAAGCTTTTGTAATATTTTCGATGGCGTAGTGGTTAGTGTAACTGACTGCCACGCCTGAGGTCGCGGGTTCGATTCCCGCACAAGTCAAACATTTGTGTGCATGAACATGGATGTTTGTCTTGGTCTGGGTGTTTCTATGTATAATATGTATATATTTACAAAAAAAAAAGTATCTATGTATGTTTATCCATTGTCTAGAACCCATAGTACAAGCTCTGCTTAGTTTGGGCTAGATGGTGTTGTGTGTATGTGGTAGAAAAAAAAAAAAAAAAAAAAAAAATTAAATAATATTGTAATGCGGGGTCTCCTAGCACGTAATTTATACGTAAAAGGATCACTACTGTATGAAATAGCATGCAAGAAAACTATTAAATATAAGCTGTTTTAATTTTTGTCATCTCTCATCAATATCCTTATATAAAAATTTTTTTTCTTTTTTTTTTATACGACTAAGTTGGCAAACGATCATACGGCCCACCTGATGGTAAGTGGTCACCGTAGCCTATGGACGCCTGCAACACCAGAGGCATCACGTGCGCGTTGCCGACCCTTTAGGAAAGGAAGTGGAAATGAGAAGGAGCGAGAAGGGACAACGAGGGTGATTGGACGTCCGGCACTCTCACTCACCGAACGAAACACAGCAGTAGGAATACTGCTATTTCACGTCGATATTCTGTGAGAGGGTAGTCCTTCCCCGGTCGAGCCAGCCCATTCATGCTGAAATCAGCGAGGCTCTACTACTCTATAAATATTTCGTATGCTTATGACAACTAAATTTGAAAAATAATCAGTAGATTTTCTTGATAATTATTTTGACACAAGACAAATTTATGCGAGCAAAGCCGCGAGCAAAATCTAGTATGTAATATACAGACAATGAAGTTTAATCCACTTTCGTAATGACAAACAAACCTCACAAATTAATATTTGACCACGCCATTTACAAATTATATGTAATTAATGTTCAAAGTTCATTTAATCAAGAATTGGGGTCAGCAGATCAATATTGTAACTGTGTCAATAATAAATAAGTAGCTGTCTTGTCTACGCTGAAATATGTTCATTTTAGAATGTATACTAATTTTTTCTTTTTTTTTCTGATCCCGCTAATCTGTGAAACATATATAAAACATAAATAAAAGATTTTTTTTAATACTATATACTGATGGGGTAAGTGGTCACTGTAGCCTATAGACGCCTGCAACACCAGAAGCATCTCTTGCGCGTTATCAACCCTTTAGGAAAGGAAGAAGAGAAAAAGGAAGTGGGAAGGAGAAAGAGTGGGAAGGGGGAAACAGGGTGATTGGGCCATATTTTCTCATCTGATTGCCCAATTCTTAAAGTAAGGTTTTAGATTATCCTAAATTATATTATAAATCAAATTTTGCCCGTGGCTTCGGACGCGTAATCTAACCCACAAATTAGGGTAGACATAGAGTAACTTTCATCCAAAAAAAAGTACTGTTGCTTAGGATAGCAACAGTACTTTTTCTGGATGACAGGTATAAACTTACTTACGCATTTATAATATTAGTTAGGATACAATTGTGAGTTTGTTTGTTACACTTTCAAGCCTTAACTACTCAATCGATCATCATGAAATGTTGTATACATGTTGTCAAAGATACAGAAAAGGACATAGGGTATATGGCTTTAAAGTGAGCGATAATTGATACATAGAAACACCCAGAGCAAGACAATCATCCATGTTCATGCACACAAATGTTTGACTTGTACGGGAATCGAACCCGCGACCTCAGGCGTGGCAGTCGGTTACACTAACTACTACGCCATCGAGTCGTCAAGTGACTGCACGGTGCAGTGATCCAAGTGGTCATCTCAACACTGACACTGCGCCGAGTGTTGCTGTTCGAATTCCATATGGGACAAAACATTGTGTGATTCACAAATGGTTGTTTCAAGGCGGTCGTTTACTAAAGTCCCTTGTGGTACAGAAAAATCCTAGTCCTACCATAAATAAAGAAATTGTCTGGCCTGGAAAGTTTCATTGTTACATACCAAAAAGAAAATAATAACTTCGCACATAACTTCGAAAAGTCTAGGCATGGCTTGGGATCGAACTCGAGACATCTGTGCGGCAGACCAGCAGTGTCTGAAAATTTTACTGATTCTGTAATCCTACTACGTCAAAGCTATCTTCACACTTCAAGCCACCATTAAGCTTGCATCGTCCAGGTATCGAATTTAATTACCGCGGCGTGCTAATAGCCGGCGGCTAGCGAAATCTCGTTATCGCCTCGAACTGCACATAACCATATCAATTCTAAACGTTGACGTTGCGGTATATAAGTATCAATCTATGCTAAAGTTATATACAGGTGTTCGTTTGTTTATGTATAAAGCGCAATTTATGGCTCCTTTTAACCATTCCGGAGGCTTTGAATTCGTCGGAATCTTTTATTTTCTAAGTATGTGTCCCGATTACTCGAAGACGCCTGAACCGATTTGGAAAATTCGTTTTTTGTTTGGTAGGCTTTTGCACCGACTTTACACAGATCTACTGATCTGTGTAATACCATTTATAATATATAATAAATGGTATTTTATATAAATTTATAAGTAATTGTTTTTTAAAGAATTGTCGTATTGGTACTATATAAATAAAACATAATTTATGTAAATAGGTTAATTAATTGGTAATTAGTTATATTATATTTCTCGTTTTAGTGCTTTCGTCTTTTTTAAGTCGGATTATATTTTGATTTCGATGCTAACTATATATATAAATTGTTCATTGTATTATAAATAATATTTCAAATTGACGTGTCCAAGAAATATTTAATAATTTTATGGATATAAAGATTTATGATTCTGACTTTGTCAGATTTCTAACAGATACTGAAGCGGTGGGCTTATTATGCGACTGAGAGGTTGTAGGATCGATCCCAAGATATGAATTTACTCATACTCAAACATTTAGCCAATGGACACATGGAATATCCAGACTGGAAATAACTATTTGTGTATAATGCAAATTTTCATCACGTGTGGGTATCAAATCCACTACACTTCACGCAGAGGTAATCAAATAAACCACTACGCCATTCTTGCAGTATAAATCACAAAGTGAACCAATAAAATCAAATATCTGCCAGTAAAATAGCTGTCTTGTATAATATAATGAAATTTATTTTATCAATGAAATGGATAATATCAAAGGAACGTTAATAGAACTCGATAGCCGATTGCATTCGATATCCTGATAAAAGACAATGTTATTAAATTTTCTTTGTTATTTGAATCGAATTAGGCGTTACTTGGCAGCAATCATTGTCTATACCTCAATTTTATTTACTTGTATAGATATAAGCAATCTTTTTTTTTAATATAACTTACATTATTAATTTTGGAATTATTTATCTAATATTGTACAATATAATATAAGTACCTATATTTACGAACGTATTAAAAGATAACATAATGACAGCAGCGATAGCTCAGTGGGGAGACCAACAGACTGCAATGCAGAGGGTCTCGGGTTCGAACCCACGTCGCGTACCTCTGACTTTCGGAAGTTATATGACTTTTCAAAATTATGTGCGTATTGATTGACAATTATCAGCCGCTCCGTGCCTCGGAGAGCACGTTAAGCCGTCGGTCCCGGCTGCCATGAACATCTATGGCAGTCGTTATTGGGAAAGTCAGTACCCTCTAATATCCTGACACTGGTCTAGCCTTAGGGTATCGTTAGCCTTCGGGTTGCAGAGGTCAGGTGGCAGCCGCTCCGTGTAAAAACTGATATCCATTCAAATCCGGTTAGACTAGAAAAGCCGACCCCAAGTGACTTGGGAATAATAAAGACTAAGGGAGAAGAAGAATTACAAAAATACTAATAATTATAATACTATATACTGAATTATTTATGTTTGTCCATACTAATATTGTAAAGAAGAAGGATTTGTATTTTTGTTTGTTTGTAATGATTTAACTCAATAACTACACAAATGATTTTGAAAATTTTTCACCATTAAAAATCTGTTTTATCACCGAGAAACATAGGCTATATTTTATTTTTATAAAAAGTACTGTTACGCCTAATCTAACCTGCTTTTAAGCGAGCGAAACCGCTGGCAAAAGTTAGCATTGACTTTAATTGAGCGTTACTTTGCGAAAATCCGTGGTAAAATAATAATTACTTTTATAAGTTCGTTCGTTGCATGATTTATATAAAGGAAAATAGTATTCATACACACGCTAGCTATCGCATAAATACCCGTCACGTTTTTCATAATTCCAATTCCTATGTAATAATAATCATAATATCAGCCCTGCATATAGGCTGTCCCACTGTTGGGCACGGGCCTGTTCTCAGTGTGAGAAGATTTAGGCCATAGTCTACCACGCTCGCCTAGTACGGGTTGGCAGACCTCACATATCTTTGAGAACACTATGGTGAACTCTTAGACATGCAGGTTTTGTCACGATGTTTTCCTTCGACGTTAAAGCGAGCGATAATTAACTATTTGATGCGCACATAGCACTCGAGACTTCTTCGTGGCAGTCCAACGGTCTACCAATAGGCTGTCGCTGCTTATTGTACCCTAATACGCTTACTAAAAAGTTAGAATAAAAGATAAACCTTCATTATAATTTGTGTACAGACTGCCTCTAAGTACGGATGACAAAAACATAAAGAAACTTACGAACAAACAACCAACATAATGTTCACGATAAATGTTCCTTCGTGTAACTGAAAATAAACAGAAACGCACGTAAATTAAATAAAAGGCAGTCAAGTGCCAGTCGGATTTGTGTACCGAAGGTTCCATACCAGACTTAGTCTCACTTATTCTTTGATAATTCTTTATTTTTGAACGACAACTCTCTCAATAGGTTTAATTCCGGTGTCCGGGGCACTTTACAAATATTCAAACAACGGACACAAAGAACGCCTAGACACGGAACAACCATTTGTGATTCACACAAATTTTTGTCCCGTGTGGGAATCGAACCTACAGTACTTGGTGCGACGGCAGTGGCGAGGCGACCATTTAAACCACTACGCCATCCGTGCAGTCAAAAATTGTAGTGTCACTTATCTTCAAGAACATTCTTCGAGAAAATTCTTCGAGAACATTCTTTCAAAACATTTCAGGAATTGACGCTGAGCTGTATTTCACATTTCACAAACTATGATTTTAGATTATTGACAGTTTCATTTTTCTATCCCTCTGGAACAGTAATTTTTTTCTAGATAAAAGGTACCCTATGTCCTTCTCTGTACCCTTTAAAATGTGTATACGAAATTTCATGAAGATCAGTTGAGTAGTTAAAGCGTGGAAGTGTAGAACTGACATTCGCATTTACAATATTAAGTTAGGATGTTGAATGGTATACGACATCAGTATAAAATAAAAATCATGAAGAAAACCAACACTCTATTAAAAAACCGTTTTCTGTAAAGTATATCAATATAAACCTTTATACAAAACCAGCTTTTGCGCGCGGCTCCGCCCGCGTGGTACATATGTATATCAATAAAAAGTAGCCTATATCCTTTCATAGGTTTCAAACTATCTCTGTACCAAATTTCATACAAATCAGTTCAGTGGTTTAGCTGTGAAGTCGTAACGGACAAACAGACATACAGAGTTACTTTCGAATTTATAATATTAGATTTTGTCCACGGCTTTGCTTGCGTTAATGTTGCTGATGTATAAACAATAATACTGTCAAGTTTCATCAAAATTCGTTCAGTTGTTTTTGCGTGAGAAAGTATCAATCATCCATACTCATAAACGTTCACATATTTTATAGTATTAGTAGGGATATAAGGGTTATTATCTTGACTACAACGGTTCAACCATTCTGCATAAAATAAGTTTGAAAGCTGCAACAATGCAGCCGCACTGCCTATTATTTTGTGCTTAACCAAATGCAAGAGCAGTTCAAACTATTAGTTAAACATCTAAATAATAATAATAATATTCTATCACATACACACAACACCATCTAGCCCAAACTAAGCAGAGCTTGTACTATGGGTACTAGACAATGGATAAACATACATATATACTTTGTTTTTTGTAAATACATACATATTATACATAGAAACACCCAGACTAAGACAAACATCCATGTTCATGCACACAAATGTTTGACTTGTGCGGGAATCGAACCCACGACCTCAGTAAAATGAGGATGATGAAATGGTACTTTCGTGCGTATACATGCTGACAAGATACTGAACAATATGCATTTCTGCGCGCCAAACACGTGCGTAACTGCGCTAGAAATGCTATTAGATACTATAGAACCATAAATGATTATGATAGTATACATTGTGTAGCACATTCTGTCGTTAAAACTAAGGGTCTGTGTGTTTTTCAGGGAATACGATATAGCTAGCCTCGTCAGTGTGGCGTAGCATTTGCAATGTGTGATAGCTATGAAAATAAATTCGAAATTTGTAACAAAAAGTCTTATTTATAAAATGTCTCAGATATTTTAGAGACAGCTAAGAATTAACTCGTGACTAATCAGACAAAACCACATATAACTATTACTCAACGTCGAGTGTTAGTTGAATGATAGTTAAGTAACACGGGCCGTTGATTAATCATTACTTAGTATTAAACTGTTTCCTCTTAGTGTGAGAAGATTTAAACCATAGTCCAATAAGCTGGCCCAGCACGGGTTGGCAGACTTCACATAGCTTCAAGAATATCATGGAGTACTCTTACCAAATCTTTCTTAAGATGGTTTTTATTCACTGTTAAAGCTAGCGACAATTAACTATTTAATACGTATATAACTTTGAAAAGTCAACGGTACGTGCCTTAGATTAAGAGAGTGCCTTAGATTCTAGACCCCTATGTGGCAGTCCAACGGTCTTCCAATAAGCTATCATGCACTGGCGTGGTAGACTATGGCCTCTACCCTTCTTGCACTGAGATGAGTCCCGTGCCCAGCAGTGGGATAGTATATGAACAAGGCTGATAGTATTGTTACTATTTAACGAAATACTTACTTATTTTATCAGTCCACCGCTTCTAGCTAATTGCCAAGTTTTATAAAGAAGATATAAATTTTACAAGAGGCAACAAAATCATTATTGAGTAAACTGGAACGCTCGCCCTAATTTTGGTTTTACAAATGACTTGTTTGTCGAAATAACATCATTAATCAATATCGACGTGAAGAGCCCACTCGAGTGGAAATTAAAGATTTATTCTTCGTAATTATTATTCCACTTGAATATTTTACTGATGGCATAATATACGAATGTGGAGGAACAGGGTGTGATGTCCCTTCAACACAAAGGGAGGATCCTCGGACCAGGCTGGTTGATCGTGCCTGGCGGGCCGCGACCCGACGAATAATGTCGGGAGCTTGTATATATAGTTAGTCGCTGTGTACACTCCGCTTACGCGATGCAGGATTGTGACGTCAATTGAGCGTATTTAGCGCCATCTGTTAGATGTAGGCGGAACTTATTCGTCTGTGCGGAGTCGCCACACGAGCATTTTGTGAATATTTTGGTAGTGGAATCACAATATAATTCGATACAGATAACCAAAACTAAACAAATACAAATAGGAGGAAGCCTGTCTGTCTTAAATTTCTCTATAATGTACTTGAAGATATGTGAAGTCTGCCAACCCGCTATGGCCTAGCGTGGTGGACTATGGCCTTAACTTCCTCACATTTTGAGAAGAGGCTCTGTATGTCTGATAGTTATAGAGAGCTCTCGGATATGCAGGTTTCCTCACGATGTCTTCCTTCACCGTTAAAATGAGCGATAATTAACTATTTAATATACATATAACTTCAAAAACTTCTCTCCTTTAGTCTAGATTAAACTATGAAGTCAGTGCCCTATAATATCCTGACACTAGTCTAGCCTTAGGGTATCGTTAGCCTTCGGGTTGCGGAGGTCAGGTGGCAGCCGCTCCGTATAAAAACTGATATCCAGTCAAATCCGGTTAGACTAGAAAAGCCGACCCCAAGTGAATTGGAAATAATAAAGGCCAGGGAGAAGAAGAAGAAGTCTAGATTAAATTCGAGACTTCTGCGCCACAGTTCAACAGTCTCCTACTAGGCTATCGGTAATTAACAAAAATATTTTGATTTTGAACAAATCCTAAAAACACACCGCTTAAAGTTCCAAATTAATTATCACAATAAACCAGGCATTCTTAAAGTTTTACCTGAAATCCATCCACAAATTCACCCGACCATGGTTCCACCCTTCTTAAATAATTGAAGACTACCATTACTTAGAAAAGGGATGAGCAGAAATAATAAATTAAGATTGTAGTGTCCGTCCCTTCGTAATCTGAGTTCGCAGGAAAACGGCTTAAGTTTCGCCGCTACGAGTTTGGAGTAACTTTGAACGATTTGGGACGGCAAGTGTGAGATTTTGGATGATGTATCACGAAGTTTATTGTGTTTGCTGTGAATAAATATTCCTCTTGACTGCACCTTGGTTTAAGAGGTCTGTGATGCGGTAATAGGTTAGGATCCGAGACAAAAATTGTGTGATTAAAAAATAGTTATGTCGAGTATGTGTGTTTTGTGTAGTAGTTCTTCAAATGTTTGTGGAGTAGTGTAATATGTACACTACGGAGTGCTTTATCCCCAAAAGGGTAGGCAGAGGTAGATTGCTTCCACATTTCGCTTCCTATGTCTTTGGACCCCACAGAAAAGGGGTAGAGCTCAATTCTGTCAATTGGACACTTACCCAGACTCTATGTTACAGCTGAGAATATCTTTACAGTAGTCAAAGACAAATTCAAAGTCAAAAATAATGTATTTAGTTATGTGAAAAAGTAACACTTAACGTCAGAATATATAGGTTAGTGAGTTTACTAAGTTACTACTATATTTAGCTTAGTTGCTAGGTTTAAGCAAAGGGTTGAATCTATGTGAAGAAACCTGCAAGAAACTCTTAGTAAAACCTCGCCCGACCCGTAAGTTGGGGTTATTCCGCATATCCCCATTGAGTATCAATGGAGATCTGTGAACTTTTTGTCCACAAATCATTGAGCAATCATCAACTTAGCAATGGGGATTTATGGACATAAACCAACATAAAGTTCACAAATCTTCATTGAGTTGTCTCATTAATGGGGATATGTGGAAATCGATGGATTTTCCATCCACGAATCCCCACTACATTGTCTTCGAGTTCACAATGGGGATCTGTGGACAGAAAGTTCATAAAACCCCATCAATAGTCAAGACACCATGCAATCACATTTAATATGGTTGCGCCACGTCTAATAAACAAATTTACCAACACCGTGTTACTACTGACAATTTCTGAACACAAAAACGCAATAACTCTTCGCCCAACCCAAGAATCGAATGCAAAACCTTACGATCCCTAAACCTTCAAACCAATGTGTTTAAACATTATTACTATTCGTACCTCCACTTAATTAGTCGACATGTTCCACAATACGGAGATGTCAGCAATAATATTCGCACCACAACTTGTGTCGACACATGTCGTGAGCGACGACACGTGTAATTCATCACATCAGTACACACACGTGCATGAATTGCATACGGACTTGACATAGATCAAGTAAGCGTGTAGTATTCTGATAGAATCAGAAAGACAAAAGGGAATAAATTTAAATTGCGTTTTAACCAAACCAACACAAATAGGACTCGCGCACTATGGTTCCTTAATCTAATTTATTTAAAACTAGTAATCCGGGTACGGTGCACGGGTAGTACAGAACCTTAACAAATGATATACCTAAACCTTCCTCCTAAATCACTCTGTCTATGAGTAGAACCGCATGAAAATCTGTTTAGTAGTTTTTGAGTTTATCGCGAACAGACAGACAGACGCGGCGGGGGAGTTTGTTTTATAATATGCAGTGAAGTCATCTCTTGCACTAGAACTCAACTTAGTGCAGAAGATGTCTTGCGTAAAGGTTAGTAACTGTACTTTTTTTGGAGAAAAGGCACCGTATGTCCTTTTCTGTATTCCTAACATCGCGTACTTATGCGAAATTTTATGATGATCAGTCTAGTAGTTAAGGCGTGAAAGCATAACAAACAAACAAACAAACTAACTGCTCTGCTTAGTTTGGGCTAGATGGTGTTGTGTGTATGTGATAGAATATATATATATATATATATATATATATATATATATATATATGTGTGTGGAGGAACGGAGTGTGATGTCCCTCCAACACAAAGGGAGGATCCTCCGACCAGGCTGGTTGATCGTGCCTGGCGGGCCGCGGCCCGACGGTTAATGTCGGGTGCTTGTATATATAGTTAGTCGCTGTGTAAACTCTGCTTGCGCGATGCAGGATTGTGACGTCATTTAGCGTATTTAGCGCTATCTGTTAGATGTAGGCGGAACTTACTTCTTCGTCTGTGCGGAGTCGCCACATATGTATATATATATATACATATATATATATATATATATATATATATATGTATATATAATATTATATTATATTATATATATACATATTAACTAACATTGCATTTATTGAAATTACTATAATACTTTATACGGATATTGTCGCGTTGTTCATGTTAAAATTTTAAAACACTTATATTATTACATGATTTTGAACTGTAATACTACTGTTATTGAATTTTATTATAATTTAAGCTATTTAAATTAAATAAAACTATTTATGTTTAAGTTTACACATTTCTTCGACGTTTCGTCGACGTCGCCGTTTTAAAATAAACAACGTGACAAAATCCGTATACAGTAGATTAATTTAAATGTATAACATTCGCGTAAATGTAAGATAAAGTTATTTATATATATATAGCATTTATAATATTACTAAGAATATATTATTTTGTAATAATAATATGTATAGGTAATGTATCTATTAACTTTATATGTTAATAATATTATTAGCAATATATACTCCGCTAAGGATTGAATTTCCATGCCAGCGTCTATATTTCTCGTCTGAATTCAACTGTCTTCAGGGTGAATAGGTTAATAGGGTGAATAAGGTACAGGGTGAATAGGTGAATAAGTTGAATAGATGAGCATTCACCTTTGTCCCAAGACAATTATTTAGGGTCCGTGCTATACATGTGCCTTTTCGCCACGATTAGTTAAATAAAATTATAATAACGAATGAATGAAATGGGATATTACACGAATATATCTTTACTTACTTTTTCAGAAACATGCGTGAGGCTTAGTATCTATACATATAATAAAATTTTAACATCAAAATAATGTAGAAACGAATTCGAGGTCTTAAAACTGTTTACAAAATGCTTATTGGCGGGACGTATCTATAGCTTAAGACACTGTCGCACCTCTGTGTTGTGTGGTCTTTGTTCCCCCACAAGGGGACAGTAGGGCACATTTAGAATTTATTTTTGGGCAGGTACTTTTGTATAGAAATTTGGGTAGGTACATGTAAATGAATAAAAGAAAATGTTAGTGGCAGTACTTTAAAAATATATATCTAGTCTATGTTAGTCGGTGATAATATAGCTAACTAAAGGTGAGAGAATTTTTAAAATCTGTTGCCTAGTTTTTGAGTTAAATCCTTACAAATAAATAAACAAAAAATCTAATCTTTCCTCTTTATAATATTAAGTATAAATAACAGATTTTCGTGCGCCTTTGCTCGCGTTATACTATATTTAGTCAATAAATCGCTATCGCTCGGGCATCATACTTTTTTTCTGGATATAAGGAATCCTATGTGATACCATCACATCCCACAACTATTTGAATTCGTTCGACTGTAGACGTCTTACAAAGCTCTAAGTAAATAAAATTCGATTATAATTAGTGAACTCATTTAATTTAAATAAATTATATTTATTGTGTAGACTTTAACCATCATACAAGCTCACAATTGTGGGCGAAGTGTTGTGCAATCTTTAAACAATATAAACTTAAAATTAGTGAACAGTGGAACTATAATAAGATTCATACAAATTAAAGCAAACATAAATTAAACTATATACATATTTAACACGAATCGAAGTGACTGCTGTGTTTTCGTGCCTAATATCTCATCAAAATATCGTCAAATTAATCAATTTCATAAAAATACAAAGTGATTAACTATATAGGTGGGTGTGTGCTCATTACGTTTTAATTGTTTACCTACAACAGCTGTCAATCAGCTGACGAACAGCTGATACTCATTGTGGACAGTGTCATCTATTTAATATCGTAGGTAACTAATAGACTACATCTTTTCTAAACATTGCAAAAAGTGCCATCTATCTGATTAGTTAAACACTAACAAGTCACATATTGATCATAAATCTTTGTTAATTAGTGAAGTAAACATGCTTAACTGTGGCGCTTGCGGTCGCTTCATGAATAAGACAGATGGAGCCACGTGTTCTAAATGCCCGATGAACTACCACTTTCAATGTTTAGGCAAGGCTAAGGCTGCGGCAAAATTGCCCAACTGGTTATGCCCTGAATGTGCGAAAAATAAGCCGCGCAACAATCGTTCCGAGACTCCGGCTAAAGGTGTACCGGAAACGGATTCGGGTGACGACGTCGTCGGGTCGCACGGGATAACCAGTTATCCAAGCGCAATAATAATAGACACTACAGCTGAAGTAGGCCATGTAAACCTGGCCCTTGAACTCCGTTTATTCCGCGAGCAAATATCTAGCATGCAGGAGCAAATAATGATGCTGCGTCAGGAATTTCAAGATGTGCGCAGTACACTAGCCTCCAACACCTCACGTATAGAGGTTCTGGAAGGAAAAGTGGAAATATTAGAGAAGGAGATCTCAAATAAAGCCAGCCCTGGGATAAATGATCTGGAGATGGTAGTTGAAGGGCTCAAAATGGAGCTGAATGATAGGGACCAGAACTTATTAGCCAATGTCATTGAGATCTCAAATATACCTGAGAGTAGCGGAGAAAACCCTGGGCACATAATGAGTCTTATAGCTACGAAATTAGGCGTAGATCTAGATGAGCGCGAGGTTGTCTCGGCTGAACGTGTGGGCCCGCGGCAGCCGCGAGGTATTGCCGCCGCCGCTGGCGCGCCCCCCGCACGCCCCCGCCCACTGGTTGTTCGGCTCGCGCGACGCTCGATCTGTGCCAAACTTTTACACAGTATGCGTGTGCGACGAGGTGCCAACACTGCGGATTTCGGTCTTTCAACAGAGTCTCGGCCCTTTTATCTCAATGAGAGACTCACTAAGCTAAACCGCATGCTTTTATATAAGGCAAGGGAAGCCAGACAGCGTCTAAATTGGAAGTACGTGTGGACAAAACAAGGTCGCATTTATGTAAAACAAGCAGAGGGAAAACCCGCGTTTATTATTAAAACGGAAAGCGACCTAAACCGTGTTTTTGGAAATATCCCTGTTTGAAGACTTGATACTGAGTGTTACTTGCCCTCTGTTTTGTTTTAATACACATGACAGTTATTCACATTTATTTAATTTATATTGTAAAAAATGTAATGAAAATTCACTTCATATCTGTATATTGATTAATATTGAGATGTCTTATTGCATTATGCTAATACTGCGGACTTGGTATGTGTATATGATATTGGTGACTAGCTTTGCTTACAGTTACGGTCAACTAACCTTATATTTACATTTGACATTATTCGTTAGGCTATATTTATTGACTTTATTTTATTTTTATTTTTTCATAAATGTCTAGAAACAAATTCTTAAAATTTGGTTTGTTTAATGCTGGATCGCTTGGAACAAACCACAATGATCTCATAGCCGCAGTTTTACATCATCAAGTTGACATAATGGCAATCAACGAAACATGGCTCAGACCTGGTGAAGAAGGTTGTGCCCCGATTATTCCCGATTATCGTTTGAGGCACGTGCCTCGTCCTACGTCTATTCGCAATGGGCGTGGTGGAGGTGTCGGTTTTTATATTAGGAGAGGTCTGAGTGTGCGGATTTGTGCTCATCCTGAAATATCGACGACTGAGCAAATGTGGATGAAAGTTAATATAAATAGTAATAAAGTAATTGTAGGTACTGCATATCGTCCCCCCTGGTCAGATACACTAACTTTTGTTAACTCAATTATGGATACCATAGGCTCATTCTCAAGATATGACCACATAATATTATTGGGTGATTTTAATATCAACATTCTTAACCCTTCGGACGCTAAGGTCAATATATTTAAAAATTTTCTGTCATGCATGGGTCTAAAGCAGGTCGTTTCTAGCCCCACACATTTTACTGACACCTCCTGCTCACTCATTGATATTATTTGCACTAACGCTTTAGTTCGGACGGTAAATGTACACAGCATGGGGCAGATTCACGGGCACGCTTTTGTAACTTGTGAATTATTAATAAAAAAACCAAAAGTAAAACCTAGGATGATAAAATATAGATCAATAGCTGATATCAATATTGATCAATTTAATACGGATGTTGAGCTCGTTAATTGGGACTACATTAAAGCTCATCAAAACATTGATGATTTAGTCTTAGATTACACTAGTGCCGCGACTTGGTTATTTGATCTCCACGCACCTCAAAAAACTATAATTATAAAAGAATTACCGGCACCTTGGCTTACCAGTAACATTAAATTCATGATGCGCTTACGCGACGCCGCTCTTAACAGGTACAGACGCACTAAATGTGACGCTCATAAGGATTATTATAAATTATTGAAGGGCCAGGTAGAATTTGCACTTTATAACGAAAAAAAATGTTATTTCCAACAACATATTAATAGTCAAATTAAGAATCCTAAGCAGTTATGGAAAAACCTTAAGTCTAAAATTGTATGTCAGCAACCACTCGAATTGCCTTTACACCTTAATAATCCTGACATTATAAATAGCCATTTTCTTGATGTACCTGGCGATGCTAGTGTATCTATATCTGACCTCTCTTATTACGAATTTAATAGGTTTGGAACAGCTACATTTAGCCTAAAGCCCGTAGAACCACGTGTCATCGCAGGGATAATTAAGGAAATTAAGTCCAATGCTGCAGGCGTTGATGGACTGACTCTGGATATGGTTGCTATGTTGGCTCCTCACACGTTGGATATAATAACTTTGATGGTCAACAAATCAATTTCTGACTGTAGGTTTCCCGCAAGCTGGAAAACCGCAGTGGTTAGACCCATTCCAAAGACCTCAGATGTTACAGAAGTAAAACATCTAAGACCTATCAGTATACTACCTTGCCTTTCTAAAATATTAGAAAAGGTGGTTGCGGCTCAATTAATTGAATTTTTGGAAAGCCATAACATCTTGCCAGACTTGCAATCAGGTTTTAGGAAGCAGCGTGGCACTGCAACGGCTATACTGGATGTCATGGACAACGTGTTGGCTGCTCAGGATGAGGGTAAGGGCACAGCCCTGGTATTACTAGATTTTTCCAGGGCTTTTGATAGTTTGAATATTTCTTTGCTTTTATCCAAACTGGCATACTACGGTTTTGACCATAATACAGTCAAATGGTTTGATTCATACCTGAATAATCGCTTCCAATTTGTTGACTTGTCTACCACAGTTGATCCTTTGGCGAGATCTGCGCTATCTGGCGTTTCTAGAGGGGTGCCCCAGGGTTCAGTAATTGGTCCTCTGTTGTTTATTTTATATAGTGCAGATATAATAACACATATCAAGCATTGTAATTATCATATATATGCAGATGATGTACAGGTGTATTACTCTTTCTATCCTAGTGATACCCAAATAGCAATAAAAAAAATCAATGAAGATTTGAAATGTATCTCAAGTTGGGCCAACTATAATTCCTTGGTACTTAATGCGGATAAAACAAAGTATATGATTTTAGGGTCTAAGCAACAGCGCCAGTTAATAACGGGAAAAGATGCTGTGATTTGTGTGGATAATAAGCGCATAGAACTAGTACACGTCGCACGAAATCTAGGTCTGATGATGGATGATGAGCTACGCTTCGAAAAACATATCTCTGATGTCGTTAGAAATTGTTTTTACCGACTTAAGATCCTATACAAGATTCGTAGTCACCTAAGCGTCCCCCTGCGTGAGCAACTTGTAGACTCCTTGGTTTTATCGAAATTTAATTATTTAGATACTGTTTACGGACAGAGAATATTAGTCAAAACAGCTGCTCTTGTCCAGCGAGTACAGAATGCATGCGCTCGTTTTTGTTACTCAATACCGCCAAGAAGTCATGTTACACCATTTTTGAACAAGCAAAATTTACTAAGAATGTCCTACAGACGAGAAGTTCACTTAGCCACATTATTATTTGGTATCATAAATACTAAATTGCCAAAATATTTGTACACTAAAATGGTATGGATTAGCGAAAATAGTAAATTTCCAAAGAGATCAATATCTGGCCCATTACGTGTTCCATCGCACAAAACCACCGCTTTTCGTGGAAGTTTTCGATATAACGCTACTAAGTGCTGGAACAACCTGCCACCGCCGATACGCAATTCAACCACCGTTCAAACTTTTAAGTACAAAGTTAAAAGAATGTTGTTGCTGAAACAGTTAACAAGCACATAGTAGCTCAGTAAGTAGTTTTAAAAATATTTACAAATATTACGTATTCTTATTTTCGTACAATTTTATTATTATAAGTGGGATAGCTTATAATAAATTAATTGGACATGTATTTCTATTTTTATATTAATCACTAATGTAACCTAAAAATGCACTATAATATTACTAATTTTATAAAATCATATTGCTCATTTTCTATTTTAATTTAATTTTAATTTAATCTTAATATATCAAAAATTTACAAATTATTTGACATCGATTTTAATCTATCATTGACATATACCTTTTTCTTATTGTTTATTTATGAATTCACTAAATTGACATTTAATGTATCTATGCCTGTTTCTGCAGGCCTTCATATCTGTAATCGACTATTTACTATCATAACAAACTATGTAAGTACCTAATAACTTTTTATTCACTGCATGACTCATTTATTAATAATTAAATTAGAATATTACTAATTCTTATAAATTAGAACTATATCTCCATTTATTACCTTATACACTACATTATCTCAATCAGACTAACCTTTACAACCCGCTAGCCGCCGAGAGGCGTCAGCTGAAAATCAGCGCTGCAGTTAGTACTGCAGCAACATGCTGAGCTGATGCCTTTTTGCTATACAATACCATACCGAGCCTAACAGTACCTGTTTGTTTATTAATTTTATATGTGATTGACTTTTTCGTTGTATATTTCAAGTTCTTAGCTAATATTTTTTTCTTATTATTTATAATTTTATATTTGGTAATTATTGTGTAATCGTGTATTGTAAGCAAATAAATAATCTTTCTTTCTTTCTTCTTTCCTATGTCCTTTTTTACACCTCTGATGTGTATGCGAAATTTTAATGATGATCGGTCGAATAATTAAGGCGTGAAGGCGTAACAAACAAACAAACACATAAACGCAATTTTTTAAATAACTTCTGCCGCACTTGGTATAATTCCTGTTTCGCGGGGAACTTTACAAACATTCAAACATCGGACGCAAAGAACTCCCAGACTCGGAAGAGCCATTTGTGAATCACATAAATTTTTATCCCGTGTGGGTTTCGAACCCACAATACTCGGTGTTGTGGCAGTGGCGAATCGACCACTTAAACCACTATCCGCCATCCGTGCAGTTCCAAACAAACTCACATTAAATTTATAATATTAGTTAGGATGATACACCTCTGCCTATCCCCGTCACGGCTATTAGCGTGAGGCTATTTGTGCACATAATTAAGATACTGAAATCCATAATTGTATTATCATAGCTAGTAAATCCAATTAAAGTTAAGTTCAAAATCCGTAATGGCGTGATTAAAGCCTGCGAACCCTATCGCTTTTGTTAAATATTAAAAGGTAGGGTCATGGATTCCGTTCCGGGGTCGAGCCGGATGCGTTCCGGATTAAATTACCCATAAATCTTTTGTATAGATTTGCTGTAGGTTACCACTGCCGCGAAAAGGTCTTGAGTATGTCCCAAGGCACCTCTGACTTTTCAAAGTTATGTGCGTATTAAATAGTTAATTATCACTCGCTTTAACGGTGAAGGAAAACATCAAGACGAAGCCTGCATGTCTAAGGCAGGGTTCCCACTACGCCGGACCGGCAGATCTGCCGCGCCGGTAAATCTGCCGGAAGGGCTAGTGGCTGTACAATTTGTATGAAGCTGTTCACATTATCCCGGGTCCGGCATTTTTGCCGAGCCCGGCATTTTTACCGAGCGTTTTGTCACTACGAATTGCCGGTAGAACGACCGGGCCCGGAGTAATGTGAACGAGTTTGTGCCGGTATCTGTCCCCCGCTCGCCCCGCTCGTGCTCCCCTCGCCCCGCCCGTGTTCCACTCACGTCATTCGGCTCGCATTTTCTGGTAAAAGTAGACGTCTAGCATGGATATTCAAGCAGAAACTTTAATTACGCTTGTCCAAGAGAGACCTGTTCTGTGGGATAAGACCGAAGACGTCTATAAAGACAAAAACTTAAAGTTAGCAGCATGCAGTGAAGTATGTTTAATACTGAAACCAAACTTCGATGAACTAGACGAAAAAGAAAGAAAACAGTACGGTGAGTTTTTAATGTTTTATTGATAAAATGTAAATGCACTGATAAATTTTATTTTATAGCTGCTGCCTGCCACGGAACGGAACCAATATCCGAAACAAAATAATTAGTAAATGATGTCCGTATAGCGTTGGCATTAGGGCCACCTCGACTCGACACATTCCGATTCATGGGTGTCGTTTCTTGTTCTTGTCTATGTTCTATATTTTGGTAACTTTCAAAATTTATACCATCTTTTTCTCTTACAAAATTATGTAAGACTGTACAAGCTTTAATTACTTGAATTGCTGTGTCTACGTTCAGATCTATAGCTCGATGGATTATTCGCCACTTATTTGCCAGAATACCAAAAGCGCACTCAACATACCTTCTTGCTCGACTTAGTCTATAGTTAAAAATCTTTTTATCAGTATTCAAATGTGTACCTCCATATGGACGTAGGAGATTAGGTGTTAAAGCAAAGCCTTCATCGCCAACAAGTATAAACGGTAATTCTTCGTGCAAGTTTTCATGAAGCGGTCTAGGCTTTGGTACATTTAAAAGACCATCATTGATCTTTTGCCAAAATGTACTATCCTTTAATATAGTAGAATCGCATTCCTTGCCATATGAGCCCACACTAATAAAAATAAATCGGTACTCTGAATCGACAACTGCCATTAATACAAAAGAATAATACTCCTTGTAATTAAAGAACATAGAACCACTCTTGGCTGGTTTCAAAATTCTGATATGTTTGCCATCTACTGCTCCAAGACAGTGAGGAAAGTTGGCTTTTCTTTCGAATCCTGAAGCGATGTCCTCCCATTCTCTCTCAGTATCAGGCAGCTTAAGGAAATCTGTCTTTAGGTTTTCCCAAATGACGTGGGTCATTTCTTTTATTAGTTTACTTATTGTCGCAACGCCTACTCTGTATGAGTAATGTATTTCTTTGAATGAACATCCTGAAGCTAAATATCTGAAAAAAAAGTATTTTTTGTTAATACATTATTACTTTATACGTCACCAAGAAACAAATTGTATTGTTTTATGATATTTTTTTATTGATTTCAGGAAAACAGGTTTCAACTAAATGGAATAATATACGAGATTCGTGGCTTAAGACAGTAAAGAAACAAAAAGATGAGTCTAAATCTGGATCTTCGGCCAAAAAGACACGAAATTATTTATATCACGAGCAATTAATGTTTTTAAAAAAAGTCTCCGAACCTCGACCACCACATGAGTCAGTTTGAAAAAAAGCAAGAACCGAGACTGAAGTAGGCATGGAATCAGATTTTCGTTCACCTTTAATTAAAGATAAAAGAAAAATTGATAATAAAGAGGTAAATGACAGGATGGTAAAGTTTTTGGACTCCAGAATAAACCCAGAAAAGGAAAACCATCATCTGTCTTTCTTCAAAGGCATTATACCAATCTTGAACACTTTAACTATCGAAGAGACTTTAGAATTTCAAGCTAGCGTCATGACAATGTTGCAAAAAATTAAAAGTAGGAATTATGAGAGACCAAATTACGGACATTGGCGTGATTCATATAATCAGATGACCGGACCAGATCAGTATTCTGGATACTACACACATAATAGCGTCAATCAACAGGCAACACCTACGCAAGATCAACACCACCCTGGATACTCTACGCAATATAATAGTAGCAATCAACAGGCAACAACATCTATACCATCAACTTCATCTCAGACATCAAATCCGATTCCAGCTTCGCCATCAGCATCTAGTAATCATTCCATACATTCCCAAGACTCAGATTACTTAGATTTTGAAGGGATTTAAGTTTGAGTACAAATAAATACTTAAATAAGTTATTTGCATTTTTAATTCATAATGATTATCAAATACATACACCCTCCCACACACACATTATATATATTCACATTCATCAAACAAACATACATAGCAAACATTCATTCATTCATTCAGCCTTAAGTAGGTAACTACGTCAAAACTATTATTACGCAATCTAGTGCATAAAATAATCTTACCTTAGACATATGGCTAATCTTTGTTCTGGGCAAATACATTCTCTGAAACTTGTATCTCGTACTCTTATGTCTAGTCGTCCCAGTAAATCGTCAAAAGTGGTTGCTGTCATTCGAAAATAATTGAAGAACTTTGATTCGTCTCTTCTAAGTTCACCCATTAATGTTTCAAATGTTCCAAGTGAAAATCTTTCCCGTAAAATAGGGTGTACCCAATGTTTTCTTTTATTTTGCCTTCTATTAAGATACCACCACAACACAACAATTTCGTCGTCCATTGTGCGCGCAGGTCCAAATTCAACTGAGGTAAGTACTTGACTGTCTGAATTTCTTCCGGGATCCGATGTAATGTGAACACTCTGTCCGGTGTCCGGTTTCCGGCAGATCTGCCGGTCCGGCGTAGTGGGAACCCGGCCTAAGATTTCTACACAATGTTCTCGAATATATTATGTGAAGTCTGCCCACTCGCAATAGCGTGGTGGACTATGGGCTACCCCTTCTCACAACGAGAAGAGGCCCATGCCCAGCAGTGGAATAGTTTAATACAGGGTTGATATTATTATATATTATATGTGCGTTATGTTATGTAGCTATGAGGGATAATAAACTATTTAGTTAATTATCGCTCGTTCTAACGATAAAGGAAGATATTTGTATGTCTTTGCGTTCCACATAAAGTTCTCGAAGATATGTGAAGTCTGCCAACCTGCACTGGGCCAGCGTGGTGGACTGTGGCTTTCACCCTTCTCGTTCTGAGAAGAGCTCCGTGCGCAGCAGTGGGACAGTTTATATACAGGGCTGATATTATAAGGAACTGAAAGGTGTACAAAGTTAGTCAAGCTTGTATAATAATCCTATCTAATATTATTCATACTGTCACAGTCAGTGTCATATATCGGCACTGTGGGGAAGACACGGCAGTTCCTTCTAATAATTTATTACAGCGCCATCTATTTACGTCTTACGGAACTACGTAGTTCGTCGGTACGCGAAGAGTAAAGAGACCGCTGGATCTTTCTCGAATCTTCGTACCGTTACATACTGGATATGGTGTTTCTAGAAATCTCCAGAAACACTTTAACCGTGTATAAATAGAGAGCACGCGCACCGCCAAGTGAGTTTATAAGCGTAAGCGGTCAAGTATACATGCATCGGAGCGAACGTCAGCGAAAATACTACAGAGTTTGAAGCAGTTACAGTGGAAAAGTGAAGTACAGTGTGTGTTGTGTTTTAAATTTTATTGTGTGTTTGACTAAAACGTATTTTAGTTCAGTAATATTGTTTACATTCTTATCCCTCGAACCCAGCACGTAACAATACGAATGTGAATTCGTTGGTCCCCTTTATGCGTTAACTAATCGACTGATCATCATGAAATTTTGTATACACATTGTTAGGAAAACAGAAAAGGACATAGGGTACCTTTTATCCAGAAAATAGTTCTGTTATTAACCTAACCTAAGCTACATATACGCGAGCGAAGCCGCAGGCAAAACCTATTTTGTTTATAATTTGAACGGATTAAACGGAAATTAATTCAAAAGCAATATTCCTATTACGATGAGGCTACCAACATCTTGTTTAGATTTTAAGCCTCTAAGTTTCAATAAAAGAAAAAACATATGTATGTACGATAGTGCCCCACGCAACCCTTATATATTTGATAGTAATGGTAATTAGATTGCTGTCTTCCTCTAACATCAGTAAGCTGTCAATCTAATCTCTCGCTCCAACACTCTGGATAATGGGAAAATAAATAGGGTTTTCACTCACGATACTATCATCGTTAGATTAAGTAATTTTTATGTATTTTTCTTCCGTACAAATCAGCGATAACCTAGTGGGATACCGTTAGACTGCCACGCAGAGGTCTCGAGTTTGATCCCAAGGCGTGGATCTCTTTTCGTAGTTATATGCGTATTAAATAGTTAATTATCGCTCGCTTTAACGGTGAAGGAAAACATCGTGAGATAACCTGCATGTCTGAGAGTTTTCCATAATGTTCTCGAAGATATGTGAAGTCTGCCAACCAGCACTGGGCCAGCGTGGTGGACTATGGCATAACCCTTCTCACGTATAGAAAAGGCCCGTGCCCAGCTGCAGTGAGACAGTTTAATACAGGGCTGATATTATTATTATTATAGTCCAAGGAATGTTTGGAATCTTAGGTAGTTGATTCGAGTCTGGCAGTGTTAAATACATGTTGGTTGGGATACAGGACCTCTCTTCTATAACCCAAAAATATTAAGGGTTTTTATCAATTTTCTTCCGTACAGTGCAGTGATAGCCGAGTGGGAGATCGTTGGACTGCCACGCAAGGTCTCGAGTTCGATCCCAAGGCGCGCCGCGCATACACGGGTTAGCAGGTGTATTACCCGCAATGGTTTTCTAGTTCGAATGCCATAGGACTTAAAAACATGGCTGGCGAAATTTTTGTGTAACAGGCCTATGCTTTTCGGGGATATAGGCGTGAAGCTCTGTATGATTGCCTCGGTGACGCAGTGGTAGTGTGTAACTGCTGTGCTTGAGGTCTTGGGTACCAATCCCGAATCAGGAAAAAGATTTTCTGACATGAAATTTCAGCAGCAGCCTGGACTTAGAAAGTTGGTGATTTTACATATTCTTCGAAAAGCACGTGAAACCGCTGGTCTTGCGCCTGATTTCTCTCCAGTCGTGTCGGATTGCCGTCCCATCGAATTAAAAGATTTAGGGAACAGAGAGTGCACTTGTGTTAGCACACACATTTGTGCACTATAATATCTTCTGCGCAGATGGCCAATCTCCGTTATGATTGGCTGCCGTGAACCGAAATTTGCTTTGGAAAACTACATAAACTAAATTTAGCGACATACGTTTTGGAGCAATCCTACTCTTTTAGAAATAGTAAAATGCTTCCTAAAACCCAATATGCTGTACTGTCCATACAATAGAACCGTGGACGTTTCAAACGTTTAGAAAGACTCGCTTCAAATAAAATTCTGTAACAAAAATCTTTACCATTTCTGGTTATAGCCAGCATTTTAGTTCAGGCTAGTTTTCAGTCGTGATTTTACCTGCGTGAATCCAGTGAGAACGCATATTCATTATTTCGGTTTAAACTTTCGCTTTTTGCTGAAGTAGGTATCTCTTTTGTACAGGCACCGCTTTATCTATATTAAACTTAATATTATAAAGCTGAACCACACCGCGGCAGTGGCGAGACGACCACTTAAACCATTACGGCCATCCATGCAGTCTTCTCTATGCTGCTACTTAGAATTACTTGACAGAAAATCTATTATCACTGCTCGATCCATGAATAGAAATCCAAGTCCACATGCATACCAGCCGCATAAACTGTACTACGTCAACAAATCTGTCATTCACTAAATAAACAGCTAAATAATAAATTCGGTAACCATACCATATCGCGTTTCAATCACTACACGGCACCATCTATCGAAGTGCAACGTAAACTTTATCGAATTAGAATCTGCGAACATGAATCTGCAAATACACATCTCTGAAATAGAATTTCTATCTATACTAATATTATAAAGCTGATGAGTTGGTTTGTTTGTTTGTTTGAACGCGCTAATCTCAGGAACTACTGGTTCGAATTGAAAAATGCTTTTTGTGTTGGATAGCCCATTTATCGAGACAGGCTATAAGCTATATAACATCACGCTACGACTAACAGGAGCGGAGCATCAATGTCAAATGTTGCAAAAACGCGGAAAATTCTCTTATGTGAGACAGACGAAGTTGCGCGGGTCAGCTAGTATATAATAATATCAGCCTTGTATTGAACTGCCCCACTGCTGGGCACGGGTATGTTCTCACTGTGAGAAGGGTTAGGCTATAGTCCACTACGCTGGCCCAGTGCGGGTTGGCAGACTTCACATATCTTCTTGAACATTATTGAGAAATGTGATGAAAGTGAATGAAGCCAGAGAAGTGTGTCAGGATCGTAGCAAATGGAAATCCGTAGTATCTGCCTATCCATCTGGGAAACAGACGTGAATCTATGTATGTATGTATTATTGAGACCTCTCAGATATGCAGGTTTCGTCACGTTGTTTTCCTACACCGTTAAAGCAAGCGATAATTAACTTTGAAAAGTCAGAGATGTGCCTCTTGGGATCGAACTGAAGACCTCTGCATGGCAGTCCAACGGTTTCCCATTAGGCTATCGATGCTTATGTCCTATACTAACTGATAAATCGGTCAATACGTATTGAAGAAACATTTGCTTGCACTCCAAGAAATTGGTTTTCAAGTACTTGTTGTAATGCGAATCAATAGAGCTCGGTGAAACACCAGACACTGTAATTGAGGGTATCGTAATTGAAAAGCAGTTAGGATACGACCTCGGAACTGTGTAGCGAAAATTACCGACGCGTTTTCCTTGTTTATCTGATACTTTTACGTAATAAGAAGCCTTTTTATCTTCTTAGGCTAAGCTGGGATATTTTACAGTTGGTTCAACGTTGCAAAAGACAAGTGAGCGAGCCGTCTACAAAACACATTTTCGAAATTCTTTGTAGTTACAAGAAAACTGCCTATCAGGTCTTGGAAAAGGAACCAAAGACTGCAAGATCGTGCTAAGTGGAAGCGCTAATTTATGTCACGAGATTAACGAGGTAGTTTATAAATGTAAGTAATGGACTGAGCAAGGTTTTGAGTGAACAAGCTCGTCATTGTCAGACATTTAACGAACCTGCTCGCCCAGAAAGGTACCATTTTCTAAAAGCAAACCGGTTTTAGAATAGTAACACTGATTACTGGGTTTCGTTTGGTAACGGAGAGTAGCTGAGGCTCTCGTAGCTGAGGATCTTATATCAATGCTTGACTGCCATCCTAATTGTAAAAAAGAAAAATAAAAGAAGGCTCATTTGTTGCCAAACTTTCCTGAGATAGGCCTCGCGTAGCGGCGAGACGCGTATCCAAAGCATGTGTTCAAAGTGGCTGCAAATTAGAGTACGCCTGTATCCCACGACGCAAATATCCACATCCGAGGAGTTTAGTATTTTCAATGTTTTTCTATTGCAGTAGTTTAAGTTGGTAATCCTAGGGTGCGTAATAAGTTTCTGTCTTCCCAATGAATATTTTAAGATGATATAATGTCAATTAATACTACCTTTTGCCCGTGACTTTGTTGCATGGACTGTCAGTTGTCTCATGTCTTCATACAAAATCACGGATCTTTGGTTCTGCAGGACAGAAATCGATGCAACTCAGCTTAGACTTTAAGTCGGAACTCAAGACAAAGTCAACATTGAAAACAGCATCAATGCTGTTTTATTTTGCGTAATGCTGGTATACACAGATAGACAAGCAAACAGACATACATACAGACAAAAACTTTTACTTTTATGTTTGTTATATATTATTTTAGGTATGAGTTTCTTCTAAAAAATTGGTCAAATTGATATTGCCCAAGTGTTGAAAATAAAAAACAGCTATTTTTATAGAGAGAAACGAAATATAAAAGCCGTAATGATGCTACAGATTTCAGTTTTTTTCTGAAGTAGGTATCTCTATTGTAAAGACACTGCTTTATCAATGTTTTATAATACTATACATTTATACTGAAGAGCAAGTTTAAATGTACAAATCGGAAGAGCACGAATCTCGGCCGGCCTTGTAATACTGTTTTATTAATACACCGTACAATTGAGGACCGAATAATTAGGTTATTCTTTTTGTAAGGCGTTCTTTGAGCACGTTTGGCCTATTCTTTTTGGTTGACATAAAAGTGAATTTAGAATTAGAGGTTTTATGTGAGCGACTTTTTTATATGGCTATTGTCTGCTAGATAAAAGTATATTATCTGATGGTATCGCTTTTTTGTTTTTATTGAGGTGTACCGTTTTTTTCGGGTGTCTTTACCGCAATAACTGAAGAGGCAACTCTTTATATTATTAATAATAACTAGTGGTCTCCTTAGGGTTGAATTCGACAGAAATACGAACAAAATATAATTTTATAAATGTTAGCTTTCTCTATATCAACTTTAACTATGCCCAATCTTACAATTATTTGTGTGCGAAGTATGCTTAAAAATGTATGTATGTGTTAACATGTGCAACAGGGGACCAACCACTACCTGAGATATGACAAACCACAGATTCTCGCTAAAGAATACCGATTCCTACCAAGGATGCTTCGCGAGGCTATTGAAATCAAAAAACATCCTAATTGTAATAGAGAAGATGGTTGGAATGTACCACCAGCTTGGGATCCAATAATACAAATAGTCAAATCCAAGAAGAAGCAAACCACAGCTAGACTTCATGATACTCTGAGCTCATTCTGCGTGAATAGAAACACCAATGATTAAATTATGTTCGGGTACTTTGAAATAACTACACTGGAACATTGAGACAACTACCATCTTAGTCTCCCCGTGACCATGGCTGCTGAAAAGCAACCGAAACGTCGGGGAAAGTGTAAAATTAAATTAAATCTAAATAGTTTTAATTGTTTTAATAATAATTTAATTAGCTTAAAAATTAGTAAAATTTAATAGTAGTAGTTTTCAAAATTATGTAATAAAGTGTCAAATAAACAACGCAATAAAATCCGTATATAGTAGTTTAATTTCTATGCTTAAAAAGGTAAAAGGCTTACAAAGAATTTTCTCCACGTTCGAGGAAACAAATCTTGAAACTCATGAGCGTCTGTAAGGGTAACCGCCATGCATGCCACAGACCCTTGGGTGGCGGTGTTGCCGCCCATGGCTCGGCATGACATAAAGCCTGTGCTCATGTGTCTGAACTGTTTACGATCGTGTCAGGTTATCGTCGATAAGACTTTGAGAGTGAGAGAATAGAGACTGAATTTATGAGCACTTGTGCACTATAATATCTCCTGCGCTGATGACTGGGCATCGTTAAGATTTTTCACCGTGACCGAAATTCGGTCTGTAGGACCATGTATACTTGTAGCCTTGTACAGTACATTAGCCAACGATATGTGCGTGACCAAGTTAATTACAAATATGATTACCACATGCGAATATACGAGAATACAGCCATATCGAATAAATGAGATACATGATACCTTTTACGAAGATAATACTACGCATTACGAAAATACTGCTCACAAATCTCAAGACTGTCTCACCGACGCAAAGGTTGATATGAATGCTGTGTTACTGTAGGCATGCCTCGGGTTCTACTCCTACGGAAGACTTTTGACTTTAAAATACTATTAATTTTGGATTTTTCTGTCATGAAATTCTCAGTAAGCAGCATGGTGTTTGACAATGTGCCCGATAGAGGACAATAGATCCCCGTCCTATTCTGTGAGACCTAGAAAAAATTGATGACAGGTAATCTAAACATAACTACACATAATATTGTCTAGGAAGGATGGAACACCCAATAATATGTTGCCCGACCCGGGCATCGAACCCAAAATTTCACGCACAGCTGTCGCAATGATTACCGCTGCGCCACCGAGGCACTCATCAGTATTTCCTTGCAGTATTATTACATACCCAGGGATAAAATATAGCACATATCAATCGCCAGCCATGAATAACTTATTGGCTCTCCAGTCCATAAACTATACCTATGCAAGATATTGGAGAGACGAACCTATTCCCGTCTAGATACATTTATAGCCTCCGTGTAGCTAGTCCTCAAAAACTCAATAGGTACTACCTTATTCTAAGACCTTATATACATATATTTCGCAGATTGATTGCATAAGCTGTTTTACATAACCGCTACGCTACGTCACTATTTAATTTTGTGCACTTTTATCAATAAAATATGATATTTTTTGTGACATTTTATATCGTCATGAAATACGAAATTTCATGGGCGTATATAGCGTAATATATGTCATCTGTCACAAACCTAAGCTATATTTAACGGAATATAATAACAATAGTAATGTCAGAGGAACTGCATAATTTGATTCCTCCTTCCCCATTCTACCATCGGACGACCAGACAATCAGACCAGCAACGCAGGTACATGGTGGATATACTACATTTACGCACGAAGCGCTTTGCTTCCACTTTTATAATGCGTACCGCTGAGGAGTGGAGTTCGCTACCTAAGTCTGTGTTTCCCGATGAGTACAATCTGAGTGTCTTCAAGTCACGAGTGAATAGATATGAACCTTCTAGGCATGCGTGCTCCATCGTCGACTGCATCTTCACTTAAGATCAGGTGAGATCCAAGCTAAACGCAAGAAATCAAAAAAAAAAAAAAAAAGTCCTCCAAACTGAATTTCGCTCACGGCGTTCAATCTTAACGTAAACTGGCCATCTGCGCAAGTGATATTAAAGTGCACAAGTGTGTGCGCAAACACAAGTGCACTCTCTGTTCCCTAACTCTCACGATACCTTGAGACCGCAATTCCATAGGACCGGAAAGAGATCAGGCGCAGGGCCAACGCCTTTATGTACTTTCCGAGGCATTAAATACCTCACACCGACAACTTCCTGACTCCAGGCAGCAATTGAGATTTCTTAGCAGAAAATTCAATAATTTTTTCCCGAAAATTCCCGAAATTCTAACCCTAGACCTCAGGCACAACAGTCGTATTCACTACTGAGACATTTTACCACAATATACACGGGACAGCGTTTTATATTTTAACCCAGTACATTACAACACTACATAAATCCTCCTATCGTCTGTTTCAATGACAAAGTCAACCTCGAGAATTATTAACTGCTTCTAAAGCATAGCATGCACTATATTTACCGCCTGACTTCGCTTCGGAAAAATAAATCCTCTCGTATATATACACTAGATTTTACACGCGGCTTCGCTTGCGTAAATGTAGGTTATGTAAATTTATTTCCCTCGGGAACAGTACTTTTTCTAGATTAAATCCTATGTTCTTTTCTATACCCCTGAAAACGTGTATGCAAAATTTCATGATGATCAGTCGAGTAGTTCAGGCGTGAAAGCGTAACAAACAAACACACTCACATTCGCATTTATAACACTACATTTTGCCCGCCGCTTCGCCCGCGTGGTACCTGTATCAATAAAAAGGTTTCCAAGGTTTTAAACTATCTGTATCAAATTTCATTTAAATCGATTGAGTGGTTGAGCCCTAAATAGGTAACAGACGGATAGACAGACTTTGACAGAGGTACCTACTTTAGAATTTATAATATTAGTAAGGATTAGTAAGAATACACTCATGCATCCCCAAAAGATGTAAACATACATATACAGACACGCCATTATCCCCGAAGGGGTAGGCAAAGGTGTATTACATATTTCCCAACTATGATTTTAGATCCTACGTATCAAGAAGTGAACCTATTACAGTACAGCGTAATTTCTTTAAAAAGACAACTCTTACACTAGGATTAATTCCTGTGTCGCGGGTGCTTTACAAAAATTCAAACAATGGACACAAAGAACACCCAGACCCGGCACAACCATTTGTGGATCACACAAATTTTTGTCCTGTGTAAAATTCGAACCCACAACACTCGGCGTCGTAAATAATATTCTTTAGACCGAATTTCGGTCACAACGGCCAGTCTTTACGGAGACTGGCCATCTACGCAAGAGATTTTATAGTGCATAAGTGTGTGCGCAAATACAAGTGCACTCTCTGTTCCCTAACCCTCGTGATCCGATGCGACAGATAATCCGACACGACCGGAGAGAGATCAGGCGCAGGATCAACGGCTTTACGTACTTTCCGAAGCACAGGGGTGTCTAACATCGCCAACTTCCTAACTCCGGGCTGTTATTGAGATTTCTTAACAGAAAATCCAATAAATTTTTGTTGGTCCGACCCGGGATTCGAACCCGAGACCTCATGGACAGAAGTCGCATTCAATACCTCTGCGCCAGTTAAGTAACTAGGCGTAGTGGCAGACAACCTCTTAAACCACTATGCCATCCGTGTCAGTCAACTCCAGACTCCGTGAAAACAACCCCAATATCGCCATTTTTTAACCCAGGTACTCATGATTCAACATTAACAGAGGCACAAGCGTTTAATATTTTAAACTCAGTTGTTACAACACAACATAAATCGTTGTATCATCTGTTCCAATGACAGAGTCGACCTCGGAAGTTATTTACTGTCGCCAAAGCATTCACTATTTACACCGCCTGACTTACTCACGGGAAAATTCAGAAGCTGGTTGATAATTTCACATTGAAATTAAACTGCTATATACGGATTTTATCGCGTTGTTTGTTTGACACTTTATTACAACATTTTGAAAATTGTTACACTTCTACTACTATTAAACTTTACTAATTTTTAAGCTAATTAAATTATTATTAAACTATTTAGATTTCATTTATTTTTACACTTTCCCCGACGTTTCGGTTGCTTTTCAGCAGCCATGGTCACGGGGAGACTAAGATGGCAGTTGTCTCAATGTTCCAGTGTAGTTATATCAAAGTACCCGAACATAATTTAATCATTGGTGTTTGTATTTACGCAGAATGAGCTCAAAGTATCATGAAGTCTAGCTGTGGTTTGTTTCTTCTTGGGTTTGACTATTTTTATTACTGGATCCCAAGCTTGTGGTACATTCCAACCATCTTCTCTATTAAAATTAGGATGTTTTTTGATTTCAATAGCCTCGCGAAGCATCCTTGGTAGGAATCGGTGTTCTTTAGCGAGAATCTGTGGTTTGTCATATCTCAGGTAGTGGTTGGTCCCCTGTTGTACATGTTCACACACAGCAGACTTCAACGAGCGTTGGTGTTTTACATCAGCTATGTGTTCTTTTATGCGGGTGCCTATGCTTCTCTTGGTTTGACCAATGTATGAGAGTCCGCAGTCACAATATATTTTATAGATTTTAATTTCACATTTAAAAGCAAAGCTGAAAGTATTTTTTTTAACAAATGTGTAAAGTCTTCTTGGATACTTCAATTTACTTATATAACAGTAATAAATAAATAAAATAGGTCAGTGAAGTCATATCGTCATATCGTATGAAGATAATAATATAAAACGCGGTATTGCTTGACACGAAACTCTCTCTTTGGACATTCTCTTATATTTTTATATTAGTTAATAATAAAATATTCTAGGTTTAGTTTCGACGTCAATTACTATGAAAAAAACAAATCTAGTTCAATTATTATTGGGCTCATTCCTTAATTGAACCTAGCACCTAATCTCAATGTAAGTTTAGTAACTTAGTAAACTCTCTAACGAATAGACTTTGGCGTTCACTTTGCGACCTAAATATATAAACGATTAGACTTTGACCGCGTAAATATTATTAATATATTATAATGTTATGTCAAATTTGAATCCGTCGGAAATAGTACTTTTTCTGGATGTAAGGTACTCTATCTCCATTTCTGTACTCCTGACAACGTGTATGCGAAATTTCATAATGATCGGCCAGGCGGTTAAGGCGTGAAAGCGTAACAAACAAACGAATAAACAAACAAACTTACATTCGCATTTATAATATTGGTTAGGGTTAGTATTAGGATAGTTAAGATTTCAGACTTAGACTTTGATAATTCTAGTAGCAGCACGAAGTCTGGAATCATACCTGATAACCCTACTGACCATCATCATGTCAGCCAAAAATGCCCACTGCTGGACATAGGCCTCGCCCAAATATTTTTACATACACCAATACTTCTACCTATACCTCACTGTAAATATAAGTTTTTAATTATTCCATGCGTGTGTAAGTGTACATCGATACAGCCTGATTTCGCAGTTCAGTGCACTTCATTAGTGCACGCGTGAGCTTATGAGCCATTCAGCCGGTATATGCCACTTTAATCACCTTTATTAACTCTGGCAACACTGGCGTTTTGCTGTGAAGCGGTATTTTGTTGCGCTTTCCTGTTTTTTGAGTTAATTATTGAAGAGGATCAAAGGTTTAAATTATTGATACTTTATTTGTTTAAATATTTTATTTATACGTTTAAATTTTTGTTTTTTATTATTGAATTTGCCATGTGTCACACAATGCCTCATGACATCTGAATTATAATTGTTGCGTTATGTTTTTTTTATGGTGTAGTAGGCTAACCTGCAGACGGATCGCCTGATGGTAAGCGATTACCGCCGCCCATGGACACTCGCAACACCAGAGTAGTCACGAGTGCGAGTGCGTGAGGGGAGAGAGGGTTGGGCCTCTGGTAACCTCACTCACTCAACGAAACACAACGCAAGCGCTATTTAACGCCGGTTTTCTGTAAGGTCGTGGTATCACTCCGGTCGAGCCGGCCCATACGTGCCGAAGCGTGGCTCTGCTTTATCTCCTATCATGCTTACTCATATCCAAAATTGTACACTATCGTTTTCTATGTAATGTGTGAGCTCACTTATCTTATTGTGAAGACTTTTTCATGCGATCTTAGTACGATGAGGACTTATTTAAATTTTTGATTCGTTTGGCTCTATGTCTTCTGTAGCATAGTTTAAATGAATATGTATGAAGTGGTTTTAATACTTACTATCTCAGTAGCGTAGCAGTGGCTAATAATACTGTATCTCGAGTTCCATTTTTGGGTCAGGCAAAGTATTATTGGATTTTCTGTTAAAAAAAATCTTAGTAGCAGTATGGAATTTGAAACTATGCTTCATAGGCGACATAAAAATCAAATTATATTACGCAGGTGAAAATAGTAACCTACATATTATATATATATTATGGAAAACTATTTTAATTTAATCTATAGGAATCTGTACCCAAACAGTTTTCATTGGTTTCCTTGACAACCAGTTAATAACCAAATTACTAAAAAAACTAACCAAGTTTAGATACCATTTTCAGACTTTGATAATTTGAAATTCAACTTGACAACAATGTCACCCACTCATTTCGTTTATAACCGGAGAAGAACCTACTAAGAAATAAAATAAAGATTCATATCTCAAAACCCAATTCATCAAAATAAATTGAGACATATACCAAGGTTCGTTAGACCCAATTCTCCCAAATACACATTACTATGCAAATATTCACAATTATAATTTCAAAAGCGTCTTTCAGGAAAATAGAGCTTCAGTATTTTCGTTATGAAACGCTTATTCAGGTGAAACTTAAAGGTACACTTTTGCTCGTCTGATACTAAAAGCTGTCTTAACTCAATAAAGGCTAGCGTAGACAGACAGTCTGCTGAGTAGTTATTTAGTTCACGGACTCTTCTTGGCTAACAAATCATACTTATATTAAAATATAAACTCTAACCTTGCCGAAGATGTAGGCAGAAGTGTATTAAACCTATGTAGGTTTAATACACTTCTGCCTACATCTTCGGCAAGGTTAGAGTTTAAGATAAATACTTAAAATCATAGTGCTTTCACATGTTAACTACTCGACCGATCTTCATAAAATTTCGCATACATGTTTTCAGGGGTATAGACCTAAAATTTATAGACCTAAAATTTATAGGGGTATAGACCTAAAATTTATAGACCTAAAATTTATAGGGGTATAGACCTAAAATTTATAGACCTAAAATTTAGTCTGAAAATGTTTTCAGACTAAATTTTAGGTGCCACGTAATAAGAGGCAAGCCTATTGACGCCTAAAGGGCACATGTTGGGCATAATTGACAGCATAGATGACAAAGTGGTTTAAACGCTTGCCTCGCCATTGCTTCTGCTCCAAGTGTTGTGAGTTGTCCGACCCGGGAATGGAACTAGAGGATTTATGCACAATTTTTGTATTGATTACCGTTGCGCGATTGATATTATTATATTGTGTATTTTACTAAAAACTGTCATAATTTAAGTGGCTATTATAGACAGACAGTCCGTGAACTATATATATAGTTCGCTTTCTGTCCGTGGCGGACAAATTGTACTTATTTTATAATATAAAATATTTTACTAAAAACTGTCTGGTTCGATAAGATCTAACGTAGATTAAGAGTTAGCTTACTGAGACAATTACTGATCATCCTTGGATTTTTCGCAAAATGTTATGGGTTCACATCGAACGAGAGACATTAATTTGTATAATCCATAAATAAATAATTGTACTGGGCCAGAAATGTACTTTGTGTTAATTTTATCATAGTCACACAAGAGTACCTACAAGTATTCTTTTTAAGATAAAACTGTTATGTTCTCGAAGGTTCTATCGGGAGCTGAGAGAAACAACCGTTCGTCGCAAGAATTTATTCCGGACTCACCAGAGTATCAGGATGCACTGCCAGAGGTGTTACCGTGCCGAGCCCGCCCGATTAGACAATGTAGAATAAAAAAAAGATAAAATTATTTATAAGATATAATTATAGTATAGTCTAAATTGTGTATGTAATTATTAATAAGTAGCTATGTAATCTAAGTTGTTAAAGTATAGTTATTATGTATATATTATGTTTTTGTTTGTTATGATGTTATTGTATGTAAGTGATAATTGGTGTGGAAGAGTGTAATGTAGGTATTGTTAGAATATATTACCGGTGGTGGGTAATCCTAAGTTATGAATGATATATATAGAGATGTAAAAGTTACGGCGGCAGTCCGGAATAAATTCTTGCGACGAACGGTTGTTTCTCTCAGCTCCCGATAGAACCTTCGAGAACATAACAAAAACAATATAATTTCTTGGCTACCTTTTCAAGTTTAATGGCTATTGTATACAGCTGTGACAGCAGTCTTGGAATCACACCCCGGATCAGGTCTACACAGAATATTGGGTATTTCTGTAGTTAAATTCTTAATAGCAGCACGATGTTACGCAGTTGGCAGTGTTACCTGATTTTTGTCTGCCATTTAATATGAGCTCGTTTTGTCCGAATACCGTCTCAAAAGGACTTTAGTGTCCATATAATTTCTATCGCGGAGTATTCTGGCAAATTGAATTTTGACATTACGTAATTCGACAAAGGAGAAAAATCACTAGTTTCTAGAATTGCACAATTTTGCACCGTGAACATTATGCTTTTTCTTTGTTCAAGTTTAGATGGAGACATAAAATAGAAAATTAATAACATTGCGACTGTATTGCTTGCACATAGCAAAGGCAGACAAAATTATAAGCGACTGTCCAATAGGTGGTCTAAAACACCTAGATTATGGCAGCCGTGTTTAGGTATGATGTACTTAAAACGAGATACAAAACACTATATCACACTATTGTCTTACGTTAACAAGAATAATTGCTATAAAATGACTAGTGGCTTAAGTGGTCACCTGGCCACTGCTACAGCGCCAAGTGTTGCGGGTTCAAATCCTACACGAGACAAAAATTTGTCTAATCCACAAATTAATAGTTGTTCGAAGTCTGGATGTTCTTTGTGTCCGTTGTTTGAATGTTTGTAAAGTCGAGAGTTATATTTGCAAAGAAAGAAGAAATTTGTATAAAATGTTTCAATCTCAATCGCACTACCAAACATGGACATCAAATCCGAATCACACGAATGGCTAGACCACCCCACTACAGAAAAACTTCAGACAAAATTAAACCCTTTTTACTAAATAAACACCACTTAGCGTACTCAGTCCGTGATTAATGCTCAAAACACTAAATCATTAATCAAGAGTCTGTTTGCGAGCATACAACACGAATTTAAAATTTATGAACTTACACAGACCTTGAATACTAAAAACGCTGAGTCATATATTAGTGGTAGCCCAATGGATAAGATGTTGGACTTTCGATCGAGTGGTTGCAGATTCGAATCCCACCCATTGCACTACTCACGTGAACTCACACCTAATACAAGCATTCTAGCTTAGCTGGAGGGGCTAACAAGAATACTTGTTTGAAACCCAAATTGCGCGTAATCATTTTGGTTTATGAAAAAATAAAAAAGAAGAAATTAAAGAAGACTGCTGTTCATGACGTCTCGCGTTCGATTCTTAAATCGTGAATAAAATATTAAGTACTTATCGCGAGTTTCTTGCAGGTATCTCCTCATAGGCTCAACCTTTTGCCTGAACCTTTAACCCAACATAAATGTGAATTCATTGGTAAATTTAATAAATACACTAACCCCTTTGACGTTCATAAGTGTTACTTTGTGATCAAAATGAATAAATAATTTTTACTTTGACTTTGAATATAATTTTCGCTTTTTATATCAAGAAATTAGAAGCAGTACGGAGTTTGAAACTGTGTCCGGGAAACGGCAATAAGCTCGCTCTCTGTTACGTGGAACCTAAAAATAAAGATGGCGAAATGTTGGTGTAATACTATTATGCCTGCCCTCCAGGGGTATAGGCGTGAAAGTTATATATGACTTACTCCTGTATATTAATATAATAATATAATATTCTACCACATACACACAACACCATCTAGCCCAAACTAAGCAGAGCTTGTACTATGGGTACTACATATACATAATTATACTATTGTTTTTGTAAATACATACATATTATACATAGAAACACCCAGACCAAGACAAACATCCATGTCCATGCACAGAAATGTTTGACTTGTACGGGAATTGAACCCGTGACCTCAGGCGTGGCAGCTGGTTACACTAACCACTACGCCATCGAGGCCACGATATTCTTGAAGGGGTAGGCTTAGGTATTTCTCATAAACTTTTTATTAGATAAGCCTATTGCTGTCTAGGCACATTTTTAGCCTTCGGGTTCCCATTGAGAATTCACTTATATAATGTCGGCCTCGATGGCGTAGTGGTTAGTGTAACCGACTGCCACGCCTGAGGTCGCGGGTTCGATTCCCGCACAAGTCAAACATTTGTGTGCATGAACATGGATGTTTGTCTTGGACTGGGTGTTTCTATGTATAATATGTATGTATTTACAAAAAAAAAGTATATAACTATGTTTATCCATTGTGTAGTACCCATAGTACAAGCTCTGCTTAGTTTGGGCTAGACGGTGTTGTGTGTATGTGGTAGAATAGAATATTATTATTATTATAAAAATGTAATGAAACTTTGCCCGATCTGGTATTCGAACGTGAGAGACATCGAGACGATAAGATAAATACTTGAAATCATAGTGCTTTCACATGTTAACTACTCGACCGATCTTCATGAAATTTCGCATACATGTTTTCAGGGGTATAGAGAAGGTCATATATATCTTTTATCCAGAAAAAGCAGTGGTCAAAATCTAGATATCAATAAAAGCGAATGCGAGTTTGTTTGCTTGTTACGGTTTCTGGCCTTAACTACTCGACCGATCATCACGAAATTTCACATACACGTTGTCAGGGGTTACAAAAAAGGATTTAGCTTACCTCTTATCTAGACAAAATCCAAGTTAGAAAACTAGTTTTAAATAAAAAAGAAAGAATTACAACTAAATTCAAAAAACAACACTTCAATTTTTTTTTAAATTGGAGAGTGTAGGGGAGCACTAAGAAAGGATTTTTGGAAATTCCACCCCGAAGAGGGTGAAAGGGGTGAAAAACTTTTATATGAAAGTTCTACACCGTTGAAGTTAGTGACTTGAAAATTTGGATTTTCACGCGGGCAAAGCCGCGGGCGTAAAGCTAGTACTATTATAAAATGCTGCTATTTACACATTTACATAAGAAATAAATTCTTTTAAATGGTGGCTCATTAATTTCGTCCTTAAGTGCAAATGTTTCGTCTTTTAAAAATAAAAGGATGTAATTTTGAAGCCTCAAATGGATGATGGTAGTCTCGAGATAGCCTAGACCGTTGGACTGCCACGCAGAGGCTTCAAGTTCCATCCAAATACACACACATCTGACTTTTCGAAGTTAGTTGCGTATTAAATAGTGAATTATCGCTTGCTTTAAGGGTGCAGATAACATGGTGGGGAAAATTGCATGTCTGAGTTCTCTATGACGTTCTCTCTCTAGAGGTATATTAAACCAACCTTTCGTCAGCTATTTTTAAGTCTTTCGTAAAAGAAGATCAGCATATTGATGACTAAAGGTATAATCTCAGGCTCGATGTTTCTTCAAAAATTCCTTTACAGTAAAAACCAGCATCATGTTACCCGACCCTGATATCGAAACCGAGACCGTATGCGCAGCAGTCACATTCAAAATCACTACGCCACATGCACTTAAAAAACGGGAGCAATTTAGCAGATGACTGGACATATTTTTTAAATTTGGTTCTCTATACAAGCTTTGGCATTCAGTAGGTTTCCTCACAGTCGAATGGCTTTTGGACTAGGCCTACTATGAAAATGTCTATTCGAAACTTCGGGCGAATAAAATATTAACTGTAAATCTACCGAATACGGTTCTATGGATATTATTCTCTAGTTCTACTCCTCGAACAGGCATTTTACAATGCAAAATTTATATTTTTCTTTTCATTATAATATTTGTTAATTGACGTGTCGAAGAAGTCTTGAAATATATTTTTTGCCAATAATGATTTTTGACGGCCTGCTTCTTGCTTCTTGTCATGAGAGCCCATTTCCTCGAAAGATATTATTTTCTTTTTCCAATGATACTTTGTATTTAATATTCTTTTAATATATTTGTTAATACAATTGACGTGTCCAAGAATTTTTTACACACGTTTATGCAAATTGAAAGATTTTTGACTTCGACGAATTTCGGAATGAACGTACATATATACAAGTAACACGAACAATCGGTCCAAAACTACGATATTAACGTTTCTCATTTTATATATACATTTGTGATATCGACGTGTGTTGTTTGTTTTCAGTTTCAAATGGAAATCCATTGTACCGTATTGTGTCCATTGAAAAAAGTAATGCACGCTGTCAATTTTCGTTAGTTTTGAAATAAACGTAGGTAGCCTCACGCCTATATCCTCGAAAGGGTAGGCAGAGGTATAAGGCCTAAATTGAGTAATGGATTTGAGAAATAATTTTTATAGTTTTGCTGCCTGGGTGGCACAGTGAAATGCTTCTTTCGTAATATTGTTAATGTTTCCTTTATTTTAGAATTTAGTTTTATATGGACAGTGACATATGGCATAATGACTGCAACACCTGGTACATAAATGAGTTGTAAACTACTGAAGTTATAATTTGATGCAGGTTTCCTCACGATGCTTACCTTCGCCGTTAAATCAAGAGATAATGAACAATTTAATGCGCAAATATTTTGGAAAATCTGAGGTGCCTTGGGATGCCTTGGGATCAAAGTTAAGACCTTGGGCGACTCCTTGAATAAATTCTCAGTAGCAGCACGGGGTCTGTATGAATGAACTGAACCCGATATATGGCAATAGGCTCACCCCCTAATACATGGGACCTTACATTACTGGCGCAATATGGGTCAACCTCTGCTTACCCTTTTTGGGCATATAGGCGTAAATGTGTGTATGTATGTTTTCATTATTATCCTATAGTATATGCCTCCGTGGCGCAGCAGTAGTGAATGCGACTACTGTGCACAAAGTTCGAATCCCGGGTCGGGCCAAGAAAAAGTTATTGGGTTTTTCTGTTAAGATTAAATAGAGTAGCCATGAGTTTCTGGCCTGTTCTTCTCACGAGCCCTACACCCTTGCTTTGCTGAACGTGGCAGTAAATGTAAATTTACAGGAAAAATTTTGTGTAACTTTGACACTCATTAGTGTTATCTTGTAACGTTACCTGAATAAAATTAATTTATTTTCAACAAAGAAATGTCAATAGCAGCTCGGAGTTAGGAAGTTGGCGGTGTTAGACACCCCCGTGCCTCGGAAAGCACGTAAAACCGTTGGTCCTACGCCTGATCTCTCTCCGGTCGTGCCGGATTACCGTCCCATCAGATCATGAGAGTTAAGGGACAGAGAGTGCAATAGTGTTTGCGCACACACTTGTGCACTATAATATCTCCTGCGCAGATGACCAGTCTCCGTTAAGACTGGCCACCGTGACTGAAATTCGGTCTGGAAGACATTATTATTATAGTCTACGACTTAAAACATTTCCAAACTCGCCCCGTTACTAACAATTTACAGACACAAAAACCTAACGACACATCATCCGGGTATTGAACCTAGGACAAACCTATTAACACGAAGCCAAGGCCATCCTAAAACAGAAAATTACTTACTCAATTAACATAAGTTATCTTTACCTGATTACATCGTGACAAAAAGCTTTAACCGTTATTTGACGCTTCTAAATTAATTAATGAACCGCATAAAATTAACTACTGCTGTAACCACCGTGGCACAGTGGTAGTGACTGACTTCTGTGCATGAGTTCTCCGTTCGATTCTTGAGTCGGCTAGTGTTATTAGGCTCTTCTGTTATGAAAATCTGAGTAACAGCACCGAGTCAGGAATTGCGCTTGGTGATCAGTGTACAATGTGTAAGGTATAAACTTTATATTTTAATAATAATAATATAATAATATTCTATCACATACAACAACACTATCTAGCCAAAACTAAGCAGAGCTTGTACTATGAGTACTAGACATTGGATAAACATACATATATACTTAATATTGTCTTCTATTTACGCGAATATTATTCATTGAAATTAAACTGCTATATACGGATTTTATCGCGTTGTTTATTTGACACTTTATTACAAAATTTTGGAAATTTTTACACTACTAAGTACTACTATTAAACTTTACTAATTTTTAAGCTAATTAAATTATTATTAAACTATTTAGATTTAATTCCTTAATTAATTAATAAATTTCCAAAATTTTGTAATAAAGTGTCAAATAAACAACGCGATAAAATCCGCATATAGCAGTTTAATTTCAATACATATATACTTTTTTTTGTAAATACATACATATTATACATAGAAACACCCAGACCAAGACAAACATCCATGTCCATGCACACAAATGTTTGAATTGTGCGAGAATCGAACCCGCAACCTCAGGCGTGGCAGTCGGTTACACTGACCACTGCGCCATCGAGGCCGTCAAATTATATTATTTCAGTTTACTTTGCTATTTATCCTAAATGAAGTACTACAAGGATAGCATAGTGATTTAAGGGATCGACTGAGTTCAATGCCCACACGAGGCAAAAATGCGTGTGATCCACAAATAGTTGTTTCGACTCAGGGTGTTCTTTGTGTCCGTTGTTTGGATATTTGTGAAGTCCTTCACTACACAGAAAACAATCAACGTGCGGGAGTATACCTTAAAAATAAAAATTGCCTGGTGTATAACTCTAGAGGGTCAAATTTAAAAGGCTGACAAAGCACTTGCGACTCCTGTGGTGTAGTTGGGTGACCATGGGCGGCGGTAATCGCTCACCATCTGGCGATCCATCTGCTTGTTTGCCTAATATACCATAAAAAAAAACGACTCCTTAATTTTTCGTCCTAAATATATCCAGAACTTAGCGCTCTACGTAACTTTGTCACACAAGTGAAACCTACCAACATTGTAATCCATTTGAAGCCCATTTTCATACCTGCTTTCATTAAAATATATGAAGTTAATTTGGCAAAAAGGGTCACGTATATTACGCCGTAATATCACAAGAGATATGCTAATGTTCACGGGCCCCAATGATGAATTACATAATGAAAAATGCCAGGTATTTTTGTAGAAAATAGAAGGGGATTTTATTGCAGGTGGTGTGAGGATTTAGTTAATATTGCAGGTGGTGTGTGGATTTAGTTAATATTGCAGGTGGTGTGTGGATTTAGTTAATATTGCAGGTGGTGTGTGGATTTAGTTGTATCCATTTTTAAAGTGGTTCTAGGGTACGGATAACGGTAACCATACTGACGAGCGGGGAACTGCTTTTGTGGCGCAGCGGCAGTGAATGCGACTGCTGTGCATGAGCTCTCAGGTTCGAATCCTGGGTCTGGTCATCAAAAAGTTATTGGGTTCTTCTGTTAAAAATCTCAATAACAGCCCGGAGTTAAAAAGTTGGGGGTGCTTGACACCCCCGTGCATCGGAAAGCACATAAAGCCGTTGGTCTTGTGACTGATCTATAGCCGGTCGTACCGGATTACCGTCCCATTGGATCATGAGAGTTAGAAAACAGATATTGACTTGCATTAGTGCATATACTTCTGCTTTATAATCTCCTGCGCAGATCGCCAGTCTCCGTTAAGGTTGACCGTCGTGGCTGAAATTCTTTTTAGTATTATTATAATTGGCGAGTGATACGTTTGTTTGTCAGAACGTAATAAGAATCTGAACTCACACATTTATTTTTTAGCAAGATATCTTGATAAGAAAAAGTATGTTTATTTTGGATGTATACTTATTTATAATAATAATATGTATTCCACTCCCCTCTAAATTAAAACTCTCGAAGGGCCTCTTCACATTGGACCTATGTCTCTGTGTAAGCTTCCCAAAGGACCAGGTATTTTTTAATGTACTATGTTGGAAAAATACCCGTGATAAGATAAATATAAGAATAATATTATCAGCCCAGTATATAAACTGTCCCACTGCTGGGCACGGGCCTCTTCTCAGAGTGAGAAGGGTTAGGCCATAGGCTACCACATTGGCTCACTGCTGATTTACAAACTTTCCATATCTTCAAAAACATTATGGAGATCTCTAAGATATGTACATTCTTTCACAATGTTTTCCTTAGCCGTTAAAGCAAGCGATAGTAAACTATTTAATTCGCATAAATGTAGTTTCAAAAATTCAGAGGTGCGTTCGGATCGAACTTGAGACCTCTGCGGGTCAGTCCAAGGGTCTTCCACTCGGCTATCTTAAATCTACCATCATCTATTTGAGACCTTTTAAGGAAACACCTATTCTTATTTTTGTAATGTGGAACATTTGCACTTGGGACGAAATTAATGGCACCACTTAAAATAATTTATTTCTTATGTAAATGTTGTAGAACATTTGCAATGGCAATAAAAACGCGATGTCTGCTAATTTAAAAGACAAATATAGGTGTTGTGTTTTGAATTACGATTTATTTATTTATTACTGCTTTATCTTGATCCCAGGTAAGGCAAAGTTTTATTAGATTTTTATATAAGCGAATTCTTAATAGGCAACACAGAGTCTGGATGTAAACTTAGACGGTCCTTTAAACAATTTCTAAGCCGAGCCGAAACGGTTTATCTCTGTGTCCGATCGTGAGGTCCTGGGCTCAATGCGTTAATCGAGCATAATACAATTTAAGTGGTTGTTTGAAAATTAGTTTTATCTACCTACTAAATTAATAACGTCTGAAAATATGCTTAGTAGACATATGCATAGCTGACGAAAATAAAAATTTTTGATAACCTCGATGGCGTAGTTGTTAGTGTAACCGACTGCCACGCCTGATGTCGCGGGTTCGATCCCCGCACATGTCAAACATTTGTGTGCATGAACATGGATGTTTGTCTTGGTCTGGGTGTTTCTATGTATAATTACGTATGTATTTACAAAATATATACATATATGTATGTTTATCCATTGTCTAGTACCCATAGTACAAGCTCTGCTTAGTTTGGGCTAGATGGTGTTGTGTGCATGTGGTAGAATATTATTATATAGTATATATTTTATTAACACTCTTATTATTTAATTTTGAAAATATTATGCTACTATGTACTGAACCTATACTACCAGTAGTACTACAACTTAGCTACTTAAAATAAATAAAACTCTTTAGATTTCAATTTAATCTATCCCTGATATTTCAGTTGATTTTCAGCAGCCACGTTCACGGGGTGGCACTTACTGAAAAGTCGTTGAAAATTGATAAAATCCGTATAAACTAGTTTAATTTCAATGAATAACATTCGCGTAAATGTAAGGCAATATTATTTTTCTACGTTGTCCGAAATGGGAATCGAAACACCGACCTCATGATAGGCTGTAACAGTAGAACAAGCCGATGCCACGTGGCTACTAATTTAAAATGCAAAACAGTGTAAACTGCACGCCATATATTTCGTGTGACATTAATGAACTAAGGGTGAAACAGGCGCATTCAAATGAGCGGTTTCCCTGTTTATTTTCACCCTCATTAATGGTTGACAGGGGTAAGCAGAGCTATACGTGATACGGTGTGTTTAAAACAATATACTATGTGTTAATGGAAAACATCGGGCCAATAGGCATGATAACAGGGTTAAAAATAAGTGATTCTAATAAGTCCATCTTTTAGATTTTCAACTATTTATTAATATTAAGGAAACTCTACAGTTTTTTTACAAAGATACATTACAAATATTCTTTAGACTAACTCTATGCCAATTACAGAGTTCCACGACGATGGAATATGAGGCAGAAAATTATTATTTCTAAGGCTAAAGTTTACTAAATAAAACTATAAGTATTATATAATAAAAGTGCTTATCAGAAAGACAGTTAACAAGAATTTACAGTCAGAACACGAATAATACTATTTTTAAATCTATTTTCAGACAAAAAGTAGATATCAATTTCGCTGCATCTATTGTTGTAAGTTCGAAGTAGTCGCGCTACAATTAGGTTGCTACCATACTTTGTGCGGTGATGAGGTACCGAGAATAGTGCAGTACTTCTAAAATAAAAAATACTAAGATACAACGCATTAAAGTTCGGAATTGGGAGCTTGTGACGTCACTTGTGTAAAATCTGTACCGACAAATGACGTAACATGAAATTTAAACGCGTTGTATCTTCGTTGTTATTAGTTTATGGGACAAAAGAAAAAATACGTGCTAATCTAAAAGACAGATTAAAATCTTTTTTTATTCATCATGTCTATTAGGTATGTGGTAAACTAGCGACCCGCTCCGGCTTCGCACAGGTAGTACAAAATTTTAACACATTATACACTTAAAGCTTTCTCATGAATCCCTTCTGTCTATTAGAAAAAAACGCATGAAAATCCGTTCAGTAGTTTTTAAATTAACACCACCACAACCAACATACAGACGCGGGGTACTTTGTTTTATAATATGTAGTGAACTGGCATACCACTTTTATTACTAATAATAATAGAGCAGCTAGTGGAAAACCGTTGCCACGTAGAGTTCATTCCCAAGGCATGCATTTCCAACTTTTTGTAATTATATGCGTATAATTTGTTAATTATCGCTAGCTTTAACAGTGAAAGGTAAAATTGGGAGTAAATCTGCATGTCTGAAAGTTCTCCATAATATTTTCGAAGAGATGTGAAGTCTGGCAACCCGCACTGGGCTAGCGTGGTGGACTATACTCTAACCCTTCTTACACTGAGAACAGGCCCGTTTCCAACATCATTCATAAATAGGGCTGGTTTTATATTGTTTTACAATTCAAAATCAGTGCGAATATACTTAAATATGAATTACTATTTATCTAGACCAGAATATTTTAAGTCTTATAAATATATATAATATATTCTAAATTCTATATTCAAGGTCCAATACGGTTTTCAGACACTGACACCTACGCACTGTAATTCCACAGAATCCTTTGCTATCTTTGAAAAAAAACTGACACAATTGTTTGAAATACTATCAGACATTTTAAATCTTGAGTAGTAGAGCCTCACTGATTTCAGCAGGAATGGGTCTCGACCGGAGAAGGACTTTTACAGAATATCGACGTGAAATAGCAGTATTCCTACTGTTGTGTTTCGTTTGGTGAGTGAGAGTGCCGGAGGCCCAATCACCCTCTTCCCCCCTTTTCACACCTTCTTCTTCCCACTTCCTTTCCTAAAGGGTCGGCAATGCGCAAGTGATGCCTCAGGTGTTGCAGGCGTCCATAAGCTACGGTGACCACTTACCATCAGGTGGGCCGTATTCTTGTTTGCCACAATAATAGTATAAAAATAAAAATAATTTCATTTATATTTATTGTATAGCGGTGTAAGCGATTGCTGTGCTTGTCTTGAGTTCAAATCTCGTATCGAGATATTTATTTTTGGTGTTTTCTGTCATGAAACTTTTTGTAGCAGCGCGGAATCAATAGGATCATCGCCTATTACGTGGGTGTACATAAAATGTGTTGGCGATATACCTTTATTTTGTCAACTAAGTTTAGGTAAGAGGTGGCGGTAGGTATTACTCCCTGATAATACCTCTGCTTCCAGAGATAAAAATCTAAATTAATTTAAATCATAAAGTTACACTTTCGGACGTCAAAGTTAATGAGTTAGTGAGTTTCGAAAAGAAGTTGAATTGACATTTAGTTAAGTTGCTAGATTTAAGCCAATGGTTAAGCCTCGCGGAACGACCTCCAGCCACCCTGAGGTTTGACCTGGGGGTGGCGGGCTTTGTGGGCCTGCCCGCCATCCGTTCAGCACCAGGTCCGAGAGGCGGCGTGCGTGTTCCCACGCGCGCCTCTGTGTCGAGTCCGTCTCCCCTCTAGGGGGGACAGTAGGGATAATTTGTGAGGAGTGCCTTTGGGTAGGTCTTTCGTGTAGTGGCCTGCCTTTTCAAACGGCGGGCCGGAACCTCGGCGGGGTCGCGACCGTATTATACCGTGATTCGCGCGGCCCCGTCGATAGTGGTTTTGTCGAGGAACACCGTGGTAGGTTTAGTCGGTATTCCGGGAGGTAGTTTAACATCTTTACCATCTTTCTTTTACCCCGGCGAGTCCGACATAACCCCTCCGCCCGCCCCCGCGGAGGGGTGTGCGTGAATGCATTCCCCCACGTAAAAAAAAGCACCTGTACCTGGGTGTTGTGTCGCTGATGTAGTTTCAGTTCCAGCCACCATTCAAGGAGCGAGTTGGCAAACCGTGGTAAGTCTAGTCGGTAGTACTCGGGACGTTCCATCTTTTTCCGAGTGAGCTCGACATAACCTCTACGCTCCCCTTTTCAGCAGAGAGGTATGCGTCAATGCATTGCCCCAAATGAAAAAGTAAAAAGAAATCTTTACACATGTATTATATAGGTATTATAATTATAATATTGGTAAAGATTCGAAAAACAGACGCGTCGATACTGTATCCGTAGAAATTGTCGCCCTAAGTACGCATGAAGACCTTTTTATGTAAGGGTGCATCTACTTAAGTCGAAAGTGGGCAAAATGTAATCAAGCGAGTAAAGGGTGGTCACAGCTGACTGGAATGAAAAACTGGTGTAAACAGCTGAGTGAAGGGAAATGATCCCTGAAATGCACTCTAATAAAAATTGAAAATGGCTTCGATAAAATACCGACTTTTCTTTTAGACTGGTTTCTTGATACTTGCTGCATAAATTCGTGCTGATGTTGGCAACGAATGGTGAGATATTAGAATCGATTTCTGCGTTGGATAAGTGTTTGTAAGGCAATAATATTGTCTTACGTTTACGCGCATGTTATACATTGAAATTAAACAACATATCGCGTTGTTTTTTTTTTATGAAACAATTATTTCATAATTTTGAAACTTTAAACTACATAATATTGTCTTCTGTTTACGCGAATATTATCGATTGAAATTAAACTACTATATACGGATTTTATCGCGTTGTTTATTTGACACTTTATTACATAATTTTGAGAACTGTTACACTACTTTTAGTACTACTAGCCTAACCAGAGTCGAAACAACCATTTCTGGATCACACAAATTTTTGTCTCGTGTGGGATTCGAACCCACAACACTCGGGCGCAGTGGCAGTGATGAGGCAACCACTTTAACCACTACACCATTTGTGCGTGTTTCTCTGTCAAATGCGGATCGTATTCAATAGCTAGCTGTGCCCTCGCCCACGTTGATGATTACTGCGTTATGAAATGAAACTTATAACATTAAGAATTGGAGTATCAAATGCACAAAGATTTTTAAGATCCGACTGATAGTTTAAGAGTTCAGCGCGTACAAACAAACTTTACAGCTTTGTCATATTAATAATATCTGTTACAAAAATTAGTGGATAAAGTTGAAGAGTTTTTGGTGTAAATCATAAAGTTTACCCAGCTCAAGCCACGTATGCGCTCAAAAATTGATATTTGTGACAACGTAACCACAAAGCGACGATTTTCTTAACCATTTATATATCAAACTTTCATGTATCATACATGTTATTTAAAACTACATCAACAATCATACCGTACTTTAGAAGAAATAACCGAACAGACATACAGACAGACGTGACAACGACTTTGTTTTATACTATTTTACTAGGAAGCTAGCGTTGTCAGTGCATTGCCCCAACTCCCTTAAACAAATGGAGTTTTTAATATAGAAGTTATGTAAACGTACAGAGGATGTAAACAAAATGAAATATGTTCAAGGCTTTTACATTTCGTTACTTCCTTTTATGTTTTGTGAAATGGGTCTTATGAGCCGTCTGCCTTTTGTAAAAGCTCGCGTGAATTTACAGTTCAAATGAGGAAATCTCTTATTTTTTTATGAATTTTACTCTTTTATATAGAGACTAATTCTATTGCCGAGCATCATCGTATCTTATTTGCCGAGCAAAGATGCAGGCAAAAGATAATATGAATAATTATTATTAATGGGAATGTAAATTAATATGTTTGTTTGTTACGCTATCACGCCTTATCTTCTCGTCCGATCATTATATTATAAAAGTTTTTAGACTATCGCGATTCGTGCACATACTTAATATAATGCTAGACAACGGGTCTTACTCGCGATAAAGTATTTAAATGGTAATAAATACCTATTGATTGCCCGACGTTTCGACCGACTTGCATCGATCGTGGTCACGGGTTGACTGATGTGAGCTCAGCGGCGCCTTCGAGAAGTGCTGGTTTCGGCTACTACCCTCACTTGGTCACTATTATTTATATTCGCACTGTCGGTATTTCAACACACAACACTAACGACGTCTACACACTGGCGACCTAAGTCACTCCGGCGACGTTTACATTTGCTGATGATTGGATTCCAAGATGTAGACAAACAGTAATCATCCTCCCGGTTGAAATTGCAATATTTCTTAATTTCAACCACTTCACGTACTATCCTGGAGTAATAGTGACGATCGCTGGATAAAACCTGTAGTTTATGTAACTCAATCCAGTGGTTTGGTCCAGACTCCAACAAATGCTCGGCTATAGCAGACTTGTTTACTAACCGGTTCTTGACAGCTGTGATATGTTCCTTGACCCTTTCAGCGATTGTACGTTTGGTCTGATCGATATAAGAACTACCACAACTGCAATCCACCTTGTAGACGCTAATTTGTGTCCAATATTTAATTTATAAATAATTTTCTTTAGATTAAATATAGATTTATATAGCAGCGATAGCTCAGTGGGGAGACCAACAGACTGCAATGCAGAGGGTCTCGGGTTCGAACCCACGTCGCGCACCTCTGACTTTCGGAAGTTATATGACTTTTCGAAATTATGTGCGTATTGATTGACAATTATCGCCTGCTCCGTGCCTCGGAGAGCACGTTAAGCCGTCGGTCCCGGCTGTCATGAACATCTGTGGCAGTCGTTATTGGGAGAGTGTCGACACAAAAGATCCCACTGGGTCGAAGTGTCGCCGGTCTGCACTGACTGGCCCCCACATAAGATACATACATACATATCTATCAAAAGAACATTACATATAAACAGTTGACAAATACTTTTCTCCATAAAATAACTGTAAACCCCAGCACATGTAATTAAGGGCTGTCTACGAGGTGGGCTTAGTACGCAGTAAACCGACAAATAAGTCGAGTAAGACTAAATTTATGTTGATTAAACAAATTCGGCGGAGTTATGCGTTGTGACCAATCAACGAACTGTTAATTAAAAGGGAGGTAGTCTCGTGACAAATTGGGGACAGGAGTTCAAGGTTGTATTATGTAACGTGTGTCCGAAAGATGTGGTCATGTTTTCTGTACTGTTAAGGTAACGAATAAATGTACAAGCCACATCATTGTAAGCGATTACTAAACAGTTTTTATATTGGCATGGATGTAATGGTTTAAGTGGTTGCTACTGTCACTGAGCTAAATGTCCGATACGAAAATTTGTGTGATCCATAAATAGTTATTCCAAGTCTGGGTGTTGTTTGAGTACATTGTTTGAATGTTCGTAAAGTATCCACGACACATGGCTTGATCCCTAGAGCGAGAGTTATTTTCTTAAGAAAAAAAAAACCGCCGGCTGATATGTGACTCAGTCTCGATTAATTAAGATAGTTTTTTGTATAATAATAATAATAATAATAATAAAAACCATTTATTCTCTCTCACAAGGTTTTCTTATGCTAGTTTACAGAAATGCCATAATAAATCAGGTAACTTTGTGAAAGACTGGTGCCTGAAGTAGGTTTAAAAAATCCTGTAATTACAGGTCACCAGGGCCCTCCCGCAGCAATGAATCTATATAAGGCTAATTCCGTATAATTATGGCGTTTAAAACAATGGAATCGAGACACAATAAAATAAAAAAGAAAAAAAGAAAAAAGAAAATGTATTAGAAAACCGGAGCCCATTTCTATGTGTGTAGTGCGTGTGTTTGAATGTGTATATTTCGTGTTTGGAGTGTGAGAGCTCATGAGAACTCATGTGAATGTGAATGTGATAGGGAGGTGCGAACCTCATCATAGGCATAAACTAACTGTAGGGTATTATAAGGTTCTCAGTAGCCTGATAGTCTAAGTTTTTAAGGTACTTGGTAATCGATGTTTTACATGCTAATTTTAATTGAGGGTAAATATTTAGGATTTTATTTAATTTATTGTAGAGGTAAGGACCCATAAAGCAGAAAAATCGCTGTGTGTGGGATGAGTTGAAGGTTTTGACATAGCAGACTGTTCCTTTTCGACGCTTATCTCTGAGTAAGTTCTGATCATATCGCAATAGGGAATGTTTTTTTAGGACCGTATGCAGAATAAAAGTTTGTCTAATAGTAAGAACATCCCACTTTTTGTAAAGATCGATAGTGGGGAAGCGGAAAGGAAGACCAGCGCCCACTTTGAGAATCGCTCGCTGTGCTCTCTCAACTTCAATAAGATGGGATTGGATCTTCAAATTATTGCCCTGAGTCTGGATATTGTATCTGACCGTTAATTCTTTGTTTGTTAAGTTTTCCCGGAACACAGTAAGCGACAAATAGTGCGAGCATTGCCTTTAAAATAATAATTATATATTATTAATATAAAAAATATAAAGAAATTAGCAGCGATAGCTCAGTGGGGAGACCAACAGACCGCAATGCAGAGGGTCTCGGCTTCGAAACCACGTCGCGCACCTCTGACTTTTGGAAGTTATATGACTTTTCGAAATTATGTGCGTGTTGATTGACAGTTATCGCCTGGTCCGCGCCTCGGAGAGCACGTTAAGCCGTCGGTCCCGGCTGCCATGAACATCTATGGCAGTCGTTATTGGGAAAGTCAGTACCCTCTAATATCCTGACACTGGTCTAGCCTTAGGGTATTGTTAGCCTTCGGGTTGCGAAGATCAGGTGACAGCCGCTCCGTGTAAAAACTGATATCCAGTCAAATCCGGATAGACTAGAAAAGCCGACCCCAAGTGACTTGGGAATAATAAAAGCTAGGAAGAAGACTCTTAATGAAACTTCAAATGAGCAGCGGTTAAGATATGTTCATACACCTGAGTTCTTTCGTTATATATAAGCAGTATCCACATACTTACACTGTTATGTAACGTCACAACACACATCAAACACAGTAACTGGCTCGCTCTTACCGCCCGCATTTTTCAGCCACCTGATCGCGACCTATATTTAAGAGACAATTTTCCACCCTTGACAAGCATGGAGTAGGGTTGGCAAATATAGAAAATTAATTTTAATTACTATTGATACTGTGAGGAGAAAAAAGACTTATTGGGCTCTTGTCTTAAGATATTCACATTTACACCGGCTATTAACTGAGTATAAAAACAAAAACGAATAATAATACATTTTTAATTAAATAAAATATAAACATTATGGAAGTATGTGTATTTACAAATATATCGCATAATATATGTATAAAGTATTTATCTATTTATCAAATAAAAATCTTACAGGCTAACCCGATAAGACATAAAGTTACATAAAGTCTACAAATAAGGTACATTGTAAACAAAAATATTGTGTCATCTTCTGGAATTCCGCCATTGTACACGTTTATACGTCACGAGTTTGTGAAATTGATATAGCTCCTTATTACACAGAAATACTTTGGACATTTAAGAAAATTTGTTCTAATAGGTTTAAGGAATATTTCAATCAAACGAGTAAAGAAAAAGGCATCTGGTATAAAACTATGCAATGTGAGCCTCCTCGGATCCCTTGGTTTTCTGAAAATAAACTAACTAGAACTTATGTTGTACTGGCGCATCGAATACGTTCTGGTCATATTCCACCACGAAAGTTTAAATATCTTATGAAAAAAGTCAGTTCACCTAATTGTGAAGTATATGGCAAGATAGACGATGTCCAACACCTACTGATGGAATGTGAGAAGAACCAAAGGGAGAAGGAGTTAATGGTGCAGAGATTTAACATAAATAAATATGACGTTGGGGTTTTTATAAGGATTTTGTCAGAACCTTTATCGCCAGCAGCAAGGTGTATTTATGACATGGTATCTGCAGCACTGTCTGCCTCCCCTCATAGTAATAAGGCAAGCATATTATTAAATATAAGGAAAATGTAATTTAGGGTACGATGAGGCTGGCATACCTTTATAAGATAAAAAGCCTCTAAATAAAATAGAATTTAAAAAAGAAAAGAGTTTGTGAGATGCTGTAGCGAAGTATGCGTATAACATATACGATTGGGCCCAATATATTGCTCCGAAATACTGAAAGTAGCAAGAATATTACTTTCCTAATTATAAAATGTGGTTTGTCAGCCTTTAAAATAAAGTTTTGTCGTAAAACATCGTTAAGAGGCAGCCCTAGATGTCACGCTCAGGCAGGTCTGTTGTGTCCATTCATACGGCAGAACGTTTCCTAGCACAATGAAGGCACAGGCCACACAGTTCTTATGTGAGGCCTAGGGGAAGTGTGCTGTTTACTTGGACTCAAAGCTCGGTTTAAAATACTTACATAGGGGCCTTTTGAATAGAGAAATAGAAGGTAGAAAACTTGTTTTGGAAAAAAGAGGATTTGTAATGAAGAGGAAAGAAAGAATTTTCTTTTTGGTTTAATAGTATGTGTGTGTGTCCGATTGTGAGGACTCTTGTTTATTAATATGAGCAAAGTGTTCTAGGGATTCAGATGGTTGGCAAAATGTGAATTTAACATATTTTAGGCGTTAATGTAAACGTTTATCTTCTTACAAGCAGTTACAAGCATATTTGACACAAGTATCTAGATTATTTTTTGTTTGTTTTTTGTGCAGACATTACGTAAAAACCACTAATCGGAAATACGATTTTTACAGATAGGTACTTTAGTACAGTTTAAAGTCTAAGCATCAGATAAAACCTATCTGATACCCATTTACGTTTATCCACGTAAATAATGTCTAAGGCAAAACGCCGTCCATGCATAAGAAGTGTTTTTAAAGACAACTATTCTAGTACTAACTATTCTCATTCAATTACAAGAAATATTTGTTGCAAATTACTAGTTTCAGAATAGTTACCTAGTCTTTAATTAATATTGCTCAAACGTAACCGTTCTGGAGATCGTCTGGTTCAGACAGAGTGATTTAGAGAGAATGCATGCAAACACGTATCACAAACAATTCATTTGAGATGTATATTCTAGTGCGTAGTTCTTCTACATTCTTTTCTTTTTTTAAATGACATCTCCCGTACTAGGAATAATGCCTGTGTCCCGAAACTGACACAAGGAAGATCCAGACTCGGAATTACTATTTCTGGATCGCCAAAAATAGTTTATAATTTATGACTTTTCGAAATGATGTGCGTATTGATTGACAATTATCGCCTGCTCCGTGCCTCGGAGAGCACGTTAAGCCGTCGGTCCCGGCTGCCATGAACATCTATGGCAGTCGTTATTGGGAGAGTGTCGACACAAAAGATCCCACTGAGTCGAAGTGTCGCCGGTCTGCACTGACTGACCCCTAAGATAAGATGGTTATAGTATACTTTATTTCCATACCTAAATATGAAACCGATTAGATTTAGAAAATCTAAGCTTTATATAAAGTTCACCTAGATTCTAAAGTTTCTAACTGACGCTGCAGCTTCTAAATTACATAACGGTTGCTTACCAGAGGCACCGAGTTTCCCGAGTATTGGCGACGTATTAAAGTTCTAACTTACGTAAGACTTTCTATTCCAACATTTTATATAGATATTAAATTTTCTTTCAATAAACGTTTAAAAGGTATACCTGGAAACTATTAATGGCGTGTTATTTATATATATATATAATATAGTCTTTCGTCGTCACGCAATAAATTTATAATTTTTGCTGCGCATAATTTCAAATCTGTTATAGCGATATAAGCGAGTGATATCCTAGTGGGTGACCATTGGAATGACATGCAGAGGTCTCGAGTTCGATCCCAAGGCACACACACCTCTGAATTTTAAAGTTACATACATATAGTTATAGTGTGGAGGCCACTGCAGCAGCTCTTAGACCACACGACTGCTTACCATCCGGCGGAGTGTAGTCATTTTGACGAGCAAAAAAAAATTATATTTATGCGTATTAAATAATTAATTATCACTAGCTTTAACAGTGAAGAAAAATATAGTTAGGAAATATACATATCTGAGAGTTCTACATAATGTTATCGTAAAAACATATGTGAAGTCTGCCAACCCGCACTGGGCCAGCGTGATGGACTATGGCCTAACCCTTCTCGCTCTGAGAAGAGGTCAGACCCCAGCAGTGAGACAGTCAATATACAGGGCTGATATTATTATCCTTAGATTATAACTTTTTTTGTGGTCAATAATGAAAATTTAATTATCTAGTCGTCGTAATTGGTAGACTTTATTAGTAGCAGACGCTTACACGCCGCTTAGATTGACTAAGTTAGGCAATCAAGCTGAATAACTTAGTAATCTCTATTGTACAGGTAGGTTAACAGGCTAGAGGTTAATTTTAGGTCAAAACTAACTTATACTTTATTAATTCAATCAAAGAGTTAATTTATAGATGTGTCCTCGCCGTGTTTCGCACGAAAAGTGTCATCTCTATAAACAGTGAGCTTACACATTACATTTATGTGTTAGAGGACGTATACAATTTTAATGTGAGTGAGCGTTAGGATGTATAATATAATTCAGATGTCTACTCGCCACCAGAAGTAATTCAGACTGTTGTATATTATAAATTTAATAGAATATAATATAATACTTACCAATCTCCCTGAAGCGAAGGCTCGTCGACATGTGTATTCTTCCCATCCTAACCTACGGTGCCCAGACATGGTCTCTGACCGAATCGCAGAAATTCCGCCTCGGGGTTTGCCAAAGAGCAATGGAGCGCAGTATCTTGGGCGTAAAAAGATTAGATAGAGTGCGTAACACCACGCTGCGCTCTAAAACGGGTATAGTGGACGTAGGCAAAAAGGCTGCTAGGCTGAAGTGGGATTGGGCGGGTCATGTCATCCGTATGCATCCTGACCGCTGGGCAAAGATCACTACAGAATGGGAACCTGAAGATGGACGGCGTCGCCGGGGCCGGCCTCGAAAGCGATGGCGTGACGATTTGAGCACATACCAGGCGGGCTGGCAACAGGTGGCGCTGGATCGAGAGGCATGGAAGAGTTTGGGGGAGGCCTTTGCCCAGCAGTGGGACAGCCTAGGCTATTTATAATAATATAATAATATAATGTTGTATGATTTGTATATAGGCACCCGCTATATAGAGCTTTCACGTAAACATCTCCTATTACGTGCTCACAGTAATATGTGCTACGAAATATAGTCGAAGTGAACTTCGAACAATGAAAAATACATAAAAGAGAAAATAGACCACTTGACCTAAGTCTGACAATGTTATCCCAGTTTTCATTTGTATGCCTTGATGGCAAAGCGATTTTAGAATAGACTTCAGACCATTAATTGTAATCATCTATTTTTGACCAATATACAAATTCTATTCTATTCTAAAAAAAAAACTAATTGAACAGGCCCCGAGAGTCGAACTTGGCACTTGACAATCGGTCGTAAGCGATGCAAGAATGCCACAGAACCAACGTGGTAGAATGATGAGCAGTATCAATTAAACTAATTTGACCGCTAGTTGACCTCTACCGCTGACCGCGACCGCATTCCCCGCTGGTGGTTTGTGTGCTCATAATATAATAACACGGTATAATTTAGATAGGTATTTAATTATCTCTCACTTGTGTATTATGTGAATATACGATTTACTTTATTAAAAACTATACTATAGACCCCTCCAGCTTTTTCCATAGGGGTAGATAAAATAAAATAAATTTGTTTTCAAGATATTTTGTTTTCTTTTTAGGCGCCCGCGCCGCGCCGCGTCAGAATATACACAAATAAAATCAAGCAGAAAATAATTACTATATAATCATCTCTTACATTATCTATTACATTCGCATTTATAATATGGATACTAGCTTTTGCTCGCATTTTCGCTTGAGAACAGTATTTTTAGAGTTCGAAAAACTTTTATACAACTGCTTTGTCCGTCCGTCTGTTATACAACTTTCAACTCAAGAACCGTAAGAGCTAGAGGCTCGCGGTCAACGCCATTCGACTCAGCATAGTCGATATACCCCCGAAATGACTATGACCTTTGACCTCTGACCTGTCACGTGATACCATTTTTTCAAACTCTAAGATTTACGGCAATTCATTGCCGTTTCTCACTTGTTTTCTAGATGAAAGGCACTTTATGTCCTCTTTCGTATCACTGACAACGTGAAAGCGAAATTTTTATGATGATTTGTTGATGAGGTAAGGCATGAAAGAGTAACAGACAAATAAACAAACAAACTAATGTTCGCAGTTATAGTATTAAGTTATGTCCGCGTCTGCGCTCGTATAAATGTAGGTTATGTCCATTTTCTATCCCTCGGGAATGGTACTTTTAAGATAAAACGTACCCTAGATACGCTTGACAACGTAGTTATATGCGAAATTTCATGATGATCGGTCGAGTAGTTAAAGCTTGAATGCGTAACAAACAAACTCACATTTAATTTTGCATTTATAATATTAGTTAGTGTTCGTGTTGTTTCTGGTGTTTGTGCGCTGTAATATCTCCTACGCAGATAACCTGTCTCCGTTAAGGTTGGCCGCCGTGAACTTTGTCTGAAGTGCCTTATTTATTAATCGAATTTAGTTATACATATTGCTGTTTACAAGTGTACATGTTTCTCTTTCTTATATAAGTCATAAGCCAGTTCCACGTGAGGTCTATATCAACAACGGGTCGTAAGCCGCACCTGGCCACTTACAAATAACCGCGCGGATATTAGCTTTACGTGAAAGCTTTAAGGCGGCTACAGACATAGCTGCAAGCTTGAACAAAGCCTTTATTGAAATATTAAAAAATATTTTGTAAGCAATTAGTTCATAGCCTAGTGGGAGACCGTTGGACTGCTACGCGGAGGTCTCGAGATCGAACCCAGGGCGCGCATCTCTGACTTTTCAAAGTTATGTGCGTATTAAATAGTTAATTATCGCTCGCTTAAACGGTGAAGAAAAATATTCTGAAGAAACCTACATGTCTGAGAGTTCTACATAATGTTCTCTAAGTTATGTGAAGTCTGCCAACCCGCATTGGGCCAGCGTGGTGGACTATGGCCTTACCCTTCTTACATTGAGAAGAGGCCCGTGCCCAGCAGTGGGGCAGTTTAATACAGGGCTGATATTATTATAAGCAGTTCTTAGACTGCGGTTGTATGTAAAATATAACAGAGAAAATAAACAATCCATGAAGCAGAACTTGAACCTGTGACTTCGACAAACTTCAACGCGGATCTGGGCAACTGAGCAATTTATATTATAATCCCTGAAGATTGAAATTTATCTCAATGACATCTAAGTCACCTCGTGACGATGGCTGCTAAAAACAACCGAAACTTCGGGAAAACTAAAAAAAAAAATTTTATAAACGTTGAAATTTTTAAAACGCTTTTATGTCCGTATCGTGTAGTTTGATTTATATATGTATGTACTTATAATATACCTAGCGAACCGCCCCAGCTTCGCACGGGTAGTAGGTACAAAACCTTAACATATTATATACCTAAACCTTTCTCATGAATCGCTCTGAAAACCACATGAAAATCGATTCAGTAGTTTTTGAGTTTATCGTGAACAGACAGACAGACTCGGCGGGGAACTTTGTTTTATAAGATGAATGAAGAGGAAAGATTTGTGTTTTTATATGTTTATAATTAATAAACACAAAGTCTACCTAATCGATTTAAACAATCTTTTATCATAATCTGCTGGTACAACTAGTGTGTAATAGCCATAAAAAATAAGTATAATTATATTATGTCTGTAGCCACCTTTAGTATACGTGAGAAAGTTATACGGTGTGAAGGTTTACAAGCACAGTGCGACAGACAGGACCTTTATACTATATATAGCTATTTTATTTTCCTACTGACTATTTTAGATTTATATTAAATAATATAACTAATTTATATATAATTATTTCATCTATATAATATTATTAAGTTACCATTGTTGTTATCTTTAGTTGTATAGTATGTATGTATGTATCTTATGTGGGGGCCAGTCAGTGCAGACCGGCGACACTTCGACACAGTGGGATCTTTTGTGTCGACACTCTCCCAATAACGATCGCCATAGATGTTCATGGCAGCCGGGACTGACGGCTTAACGTGCTCTCCGAGGCACGGAGCAGGCGATAATTGTCAATCAATACGCACATAATTTCGAAAAGTCATATAACTTCCGAAAGTCAGAGGTGCGCGACGTGGGGTCGAACCCGAGACCCTCTATAACCTATAGATTTTGACGTTCATAAGTGTTACTAGTAAACGTAGTGTAGGACGCCCTCCGACCAGGTGGGATGACGATCTGCGAAAGACTGCAGGCAGATGCTGGATGCGGCAAGCTGAAGACGCCCATTGCGCTCATTAGGGGAAGTCTATGTCCAGCAGTGGCCTATTATAGCCTGATGATGACGATGATGAAGTGTTACTTTGTGACCTAAATGAATAAATGATTTTTGACTCTGACGTTGACTATTAATGAATATATTCAATATATTTAATGTATAATTTGAATTAAAGCAGCGATAGCTCAGTGGGGAGATCAATAGACTGCAATGCAGAATCTCCGGTTCGAACCCACCACATTACGCAAATCTGACTTTCGGAAGTTATATGACTTTTCGAAATTATGTGCGTATTGATTGACAATTATCGCCTGCTCCGTGCCTCAGAGAGCCCGTTAAGCCGTCGGTCACGGTTGCCATGAACATCTATGGGAGTCGCTATTGGGAAGTCAGTTCCTTATAATATCCTGACACTGGTCTAGCCTTAGGGTATCGTTAGCCTTCGGGTTGCGGAGGTCAGGTGGCAGCCGCTCCGTGTAAAAACTAATATCCAGTCAAATCCGGTTAGACTAAAAAAGCCGACCCAAGTGACTTGGGTATAATAAAGGCTAGGGAGAAGGAGAAGATTCAATGACAATGTATAATTTGGATATAAAGATGCAAAATTCTAAGCATCGTTTTTTATACCGTAGACACGGGTTTCAATGGCATTAAAATAAATAAATATAATAACAATCATATCAGCTCTGTATATAAACTGTCCTAGACGCAGGCCTCTCCGCAGTTTGAGGAGGGTAAGTCTGCCCCGATAGCGCAGTGTGGAAAGACAGCCTTCAAATGTCTATCATCTAGGAAAAAGTAGGTACTGTTCTCGAGAGAAAGAAATTTATTGACAATATGTATATACATAAACGCAAGCAAAGACAGCAAAATCTAGTTGGAGATGTTTAAGAAATATTATGTGAGCTGTATCTGTGTAAGAGCTGTAAACGCCAAAATTTATCACTACATATTATAAGACAAAGTACCCGCCGCGTCTTCCTATCTGTCTGTTCGCAATAAACTCAATAATTTGTCGGCCTCGATGGCGTAGTGGTTAGTGTAACCAACTGCCACGCCTGAGGTCGCGGGTTCGATTCCCGCACAAGTCAAACATTTCTGTGCATGTACATGGATGTTTGTCTTGGTCTGGGTGTTTCTATGTATAATATGTATGTATTTACAAATAGAAAAGTATATTATGTATGTTTATCCATTGTCTAGTACCCATAGTACAAGCTCTGCTTAGTTTGGGCTAGATGGTGTTGTGTGTATGTGATAGAATATTATTATATTATTATTATTATTATAATAATCGATAAACGGATTTTCACGCGGATTTCACCAATAGACAGAGTGATTCATGAGGAAGGTTTAGGTGTATAATTTGCTAAGGTTTTGTACTACCCGTGCAAAGCCGGAGCGGATCGATAGTTTAACCTATTTTAGAATTTCTATATGTCTGTATGTTTGCACGTCGTATCACGCAAAAACTACTGAACAAAATTGAATGTGACATTCACGGTTTTATTGTTTAACTTAAAAATTGGTGACACGACGGTTTGATACACCGCCTAGAAGACGAGTATTCATAAAAATAATTATATAGGTAGGTACCTACTTACAAATTATGTGAGTTGTCTTTATAAGAGAGTTATAGACGCCAAAACTTATTTTAACTATTTTAGATTTTCCGTATGTCTGTCTGTGTGTTTGTCCGCGCATCACGCAGAAACTGCTGCACGAAATTGAATGTGGCTTTCAGTTTTTTATTTATTTGTTTAATCACATTTATAATATATTTAAAGAATATCCTATACCGATATTATAAGCTAAGTATAGGTACATAATAAAATAAAATATAATATAAATAATACAATAAAAATAACTTTACTCATTAGATACTATGTATTTTTCTAATATGGACGATATTGACAGAATAATATGGATGAACTTTTTCTCGCAGTTTCGGTCGGGAACAGTAATTTTTTTCTGGATGAAAAATAGTTCCTTAAAAATGTTGCTACCTACTTTCAAATTATACAAAGTTGCAAGTAAAAGCCAGTCCATTATAAAACCTTAAACATGACCATATCTTACTGCTACACGCTATATACAACCGTGAGTTAAAGTCAAATACTTTCAATGTTACACTTCGAATTCAAGAGGTGTAGAATAAAACGGAATTACATTTCTGACGTCACTCGCTACAACATGGCGCCGACGAAACGGAAACTTAATATCAGTTGTAAAAAAGAATATTTCGGCGCTCGAATTGAATGGTTAAAATTTCATTTAGCAATTGTGTTATGAATTTAAGTGCACGTGGCTTAGTGGTTTATGTGTCTCGCCACTGCCACTGCGGCAAGTGTTGTGGATTTGACACGGGAGAGGATTTAAATTTGTATGATACAATTTTTTGCTCGTCAAAATGACCACACTCCGCCTGATGGTAAGCGATCATGTAATCCAAGAGCAGTGGCCTCCACGCCCTCCTCATAGCAGCTGAGGCGATGTTGAGGTCCCTACTTGACGGCCTAAGAAGGTGCTTTTCATGCCCCGCTTAAAGGACCCAGGATTGAAGAAAGAAGGAAGCACGTGCCTTGGCAGAGAATTCCATGTCTTGAGCGTTCGGCAGAGGTATGAGAATCCAAACTTGTTGGCGCGCGCTCTAATCGACTATACCGTGTAAGGATGGCATCTGAGCCACATACACAGTTGTTCCGGGTCTGGGTAACTTTGAGTCCGTTTTTTTGTCATGTTTGTATACTCTTTCGTTATACAGAGGCCGATCTTAGTGCGGCACATTATTATTATAATTTAACATAGTTGCTTAAGTACTAAAAAAAATCAAAAATCAAAATCAAAATATATTTATTTGCCGAAATACTGTGACAAATGGTGTTACAAATAATGGTATTAAAGGTGCAAGTATTTGGACCAGAGTAGTGGCATGCAAACATTGATAAAAGTATAATAGATTAATTATGTCAAATCGAAAAATAAGTTATTTTATATCAAAATTTAGAAAAATTAAATATAATGTCATACAGTGAAAATATAGTCAGTTGTAGAATAAAAATAGCAATTAATGGATGAATAATTAATAGATGTCCAGCTATTAAAGCTAAAGCAAAAGACTCAATTGTAAATTAAATTAAAATTGTGTAATAATAATAATATAAATTTGTTTAAATGTCATTGTATAATTTGTCATTTAGATAATCAGTAACCGTATAATAGCATTTATTTATTAAATATTCATTTAATTTTTCTTAAACAAATTAGACTCAGATTCTTTGATTGTTTTAGGCAGTTTGTTGTAAATAGGAGATGCCATATGAAATATGCTCTTATGCATCAGAGCAGTTTTAGTTTTAGGTATACAAAGTCGATACACATCTCTTTGACGTCTGTTGTAAAAATCTGACGCTAATATAAACAGAGTTGGATTACATTTGACAAATACAGCTACTTCGAATATATATAAGCAGGGTAGAGTTAAAAGTTTATGTTCTATAAAATATGGACGACAGCTATCCGTCGTTTTTAAGGCAAACATACTCTAATACATCTCTTCTGCATCTTGAAGATAATATAATAATAATAATAATAATAATAATATTATTCTACCACATACACACAACACTGTCTAGCCAAAACTAAGCAGAGCTTGTACTATGGGTACTAGACAATGGATAAACATACTTATATACTTTTTTTTTTGTAAATACATACATATTATACATAGAAACACCCAGACCAAGACAAACAATCATGTTCATGCACACAAATGTTTGACTTGTGCGGGAATCGAACCCGCGACCTCAGGCGTGGCAGTCGGTTACACTAACCACCAACTAACTATCTTTATTTGTTGAATTTCCCCAGAAAATTATACCGTACCTTAGTATCGAAACGACCAGACCATAGTATGCAGTAACAACAGAACTTACATTTGTTATTTGAGCCAGCTCATGTAGTGCGTAAACAGACTTACTGACTTTTTTGCAAAGTGCATCAATATGTGGTTTCCATGTAAGTTTATTGTAGATTATTAGCCCTAGTAGGTATAGTTCAGCGACGACCTCGATGGCGTAGTGGTTAGTGTAACCGACTGCCACGCCTGAGGTCGCGGGTTCGATTCCCGCACAAATCAAACATTTGTGTACATGAACATGGATGTTTGTCTTGGTCTGGGTGTTTCTATGTATAATATGTATGTATTTACAAAAAAAAGTATATGTATGTTTATCCATTGTCTAGTACCCATAGTACAAGCTCTGCTTAGTTTGGGCTAGATGGTGTTGTGTGAATGTAATAGAATATTTAAAATAACAAAAAAAAAACATACACAATATGCTTTTATTTAGTAGAGTTATCTTAATTGGCATAGTTTTTTTTGTACCGATGACGAATGCCTTGTACATTAAAAATGCATATTTTCTTCACAAACATAGCCACTTCTAATATATAATATGCTAGGGGGCGTGAATAGATAGAAAATGAGCGTAAATATGAGTTTATATAAGCTTCTTCTTACACGTATAGAAAGAAAAGCACTTCCAAATTCCGCGCATACAAAATTGTGGCGTAAGGTCTCGTAGTACGATATAAGTCGATGACAATCAAAATTTGAACCATAATATAAGTTGCAAAGGCGTGCCCTAAATTCGTCGCGTTGCAAAACTAAGTCTATACCGCTCAGTGACAAGGGTCTTACTGAGTCATCGTTATTGTTAAATGTCTTTACTTGTTATTTTTCATAGAATTCTTTCAGCTTGGGCCAATATGGACGATATTGACAGAATGATATGGACGGTTTAGAATTCCCTTGATGTTTTATTATTAGTGTTTGTGCGTTGTATTCGTTTATGTAGAGTCATTGTTGTCCAATCAAAAGGGGGGGTTCTTGTAAGAGATAACAGAAACTCCGCAATTACTTTCAATGAATAGTATAATGCAGTGTCTTTGACTTGACGGGTGGCGTAGTGGTTTAAGCGGTCGCTTCCTATTGGTAATAACAATGCGTCTAGGACATAAAGTGTGCTCCACAAATTAATGTTCTGAGTCTGTGTTATTTGTGTCCGTTATTTGTATGTTTGTAAAGTCTCCCGCGACACGCGATACATTCCTAGAGCGCAAGTGGTCTTTTTGTAGACAAAATTACTATATTAAAAAACGAGTTATTTTACCTACAGACAGATAATTTTTGACACATATTGTATGAAAAATATGTCAAAATTAGACAGCTCCATTTTTACATAATTATTTTAAGAGCCTAAACGACTCGTTTCTGGATAGGTACCAGGCTTAATCATTCAATCCTTAGGTAAAGATTTAACATCAGAAACATGACGTCATATCCTTTGCCATCGTGCCAGACTAAAAAATCGAGAGAATTCTTTTAGTACAACCTTCTGAAACGCCGAGAATAACAATTATCAGGCACCTCCGCAATGTTTAATTAAAAGGCAGTTTAAATTTACAAAAGTGAGTTCAGATTCAGTTAATTAAGCTAATTACATGTAATAAGTTTTATGTTTCTAATTAAGTTAATCGTTATATAGTGTCACGCCTTATTGTCGCCGAAGACATAGGCAGAAATATATGTGAAGGGTTATTTTTCTTCTATATTCTAAATACAGCACCGGCGCTAGGTAGTTTGTAACTTTACAAGCATTGACATATGTCTTTTCAATACATTTCTATCCCTCAGGAACAGAATTATTGTCCGTTGCTTACACCAGACTGTATGAGAAACGCAATAATTTTTTTAACAGTGTGACGATAATCGCCTAGACGCCCGGCGAACGCGGGCGCACGTCACTAGCCACCTCTCGCGACCGGTGGTGCGAGACTATATAAGGAACGGACGGCGTCAGTCGCTCCTCCTTGCGGCCCGGCTTCACACCTTCAGCTAAATGTCCTGATTGTACAAGGACCACGAAGCAAGTCTTTAGCGAACCACGCCCTGACTATAGTTATATAAGTAAAGATTGTCTCTTTTATTTGTAATCTTAATACATTAAAAGTGTATTTGTTATACCTTCTCTCATTGTACTTTCTAATTATATCTACATTTCTCTTAAAGTAAACCCTAAAGGTTACAACAGTGAGGGGTACGAACCCACATCTCTCGTAGCAATTGCGACGCAACCACTTCAATCACTGCAACATACGTGTTGTGATTAGTCAACCATCCTAATTTTATTTTAATCTTACGTATAATTTACTATTTTTGGACCGCAACTTCGCTCGTGTTAATGTAGGTTAGGTTAGTAACAGTACGTTTTTCTGGATGAAAGGTATTATATGTCTTTTTCTGTTCCCCTGACAACGTGTATGCGAGATTTCATGATGACCGGTCGAGTAGTTAAGGCGTTAAATCGTAACAAATATACAAATTCACATACGCATTTATGATAATAGTTAGGATTATATAAGGCGGGATTGTCATTAAATCCTATTTATATTTGTAATCTCTTTCTATATTTTAAAAAGATAATTGCCATTCTAGTTATAGTTTCTGTAGTTATAGTATCGCGGGAGACTTCGCAAACATTTATTCAACAGACACAAAAAACGCACATATTAGGAACAATTATTATTATATTATATTATTATGCTAACACTAAGCAATTAGTTCAACAATATTTACAAACCTTGAACTACGATCAAACAGAAAATTTGATGACTGTTGTTCAATAAGTGTTACGCAATAAAATAACTCTTTAAGTCGTCATAGTAATCACTTAGTTTATAATATAATTCGTAAGTTTTTATTGTATACAAAGAATAATGTTTTATAAGTATTGTTTTAGAATTTATATCTATATTACATAGTATAATATTCTAATAATATTCTACCACATACACACAACACCATCTAGCCCAAACTAAGCAGAGCTTGTACTATGGGTACTAGACAATGGATAAACATACTTATATACTTTTTTTTTTGTAAATACATACATATTATACATAGAAACACCCAGACCAAGACAAACATCCATGTTCATGCACACAAATGTTTGACTTGTGCGGGAATCGAACCCGCGACCTCAGGCGTGGCAGTCGGTTACACTAACCACTACGCCATCGAGGTCGTCAATTGTCGTATGTGCCTTTAATGCCTGTGGCACAGGTTTACCCTAGTACAGGCACCCCTTATATATTACCTTTACAATGTAACCTAAGCTCTGAATCAATTTGTACCAATTTAAGTTGAATAAATGATTATTATTATTATTATAATTATTTGTGGATCACACAAATGTTTAATGTAACACGTGTAGGGATCGAAACCACAACTTTTTCTTTTTCTCATTTAAATATTTAATCTTTGATTGACGGCACTCAACGTTGAATTATGTTATTATGTTCACATATGTGAACGTTTCTCTGATTATTCGCTAGTTAATACTTGTCTAACTCTTAAAAATTTGAGATTTGTTTATAAGTAACGCTGTTATTTATTAATTAGATTACTAAACAGCCCTTAACAGCAAGAGTTCTAAAGATATCGGCGACATATAGGGTTACTTTGACCCAAAAGTTGTGTCAAGATAACTTGGGCCATCGCTAGCTGTGTCGGATCAAAGTAACCCACTTGAATCACTCCATCTGTCATAAGCCGACGTAAGATGACGCTATACGATAAACAGGGCTCAATCGTTGTGATGTTAGAAACAGCAAATATAATATAATAATATCAGCCATGTTTATGAACTGTCCCACTGCTGGGCCTCTTTTCAATTTGAAAAGGAATATTTTACCACGCTGGCCCAATGCGGGTTGGCTAACCTGACATATTTAAAAAGACAACTCCCGCACTAGGCATAAATCCTGTGTCGCGGGGGACTTTACAAACATTCAAACAACGAACACAAAGAGCATCCAGACTCGGAACAACCATTTGTGGATCACACAAATTTTTGTCCCGTGTGGGATTCAAACCCACAACGCTGCGCGAAATAGCAGTGGTGAGACGACCACTTAAACCATTACACCACCCTTGCAGCAATAGTATAACTATAATTTTCACATACCTATTTATTACCAGATAACTTTCAATCTCTCTTTAACCTACCGATTGCTCAAATCAATAACAATTTTCCCCAGCAAAACTTCTCTATAACAAAAAAAAAAGTAAAGTTCGAACTGGGACTCAAACGTGGCACTATTATGCTAGTTTCAATTTCCTCCGTGCGCCGATCAAACTTACACAATAGGGGACGTGCATTGTGCCTGCGTCAAGCTGTCATCTCGGCGTGTGAGGGGCCGTATCTGTAACTATTATATAACTGTAAAGAAATAGTGTGTGTATTTATAGAGCTAGCTGATTTACCGACTCATGTTTTTGATTGAATCCAATTAGGCGTTACTTGGCGGCAATCCATAGTAATATAATTATTGGGAAAAGAGAAACCCGCCACGTACCCTGGGATTGCTCACCCCAACTATTGCAATAGAAAATTCGTTGCCACGTCCTGAAGATGCCTCGCGCTTAGGCGAAACATGTGTCGACGTATAATTTGTGTTCGAAGCGGAATGCTGCAAGTTGGGGTATACCCGGATCTCACGTTGTGGCTGTATCCATACAGAGGTGTTCGATATTGTCAACCTTTTTGTGGGCAATCCGAGGGTGTTTGGCAGGTTTCTGACTTTCCAATAATTATATTATGTTTATGAGTGCTGCTCCGCTCCCAAGGCTCGAAGCGTAATGTTATACAGCCTGTTTAATCTTCTTTAACGATTGGACTATCAAACGCAAAAATAAATAACAATAAATAAAAAACTTTTCAGATTGATTATTATTGTTCTCTTAATTGTATATAAGTTATCTATGTATGATGTTTGTATGGTATTTTACACGAAACAACAAAAGTCATTTATAAGAAACTTTTCTGTAATAACAGCATGAAAATTGGTGGCATGAGGACGCCATTAATATTTTAAATTTCGGTATGAGAATAGTGAGACCGTAGTGGGGATGAAACGCTATCTCTCTTGCACGCCTGCACTTATATGCCACCTACATCACAACTTACATCGTGAATCCTTTTTCTATCATTAATATTATAAATGCGAATGTGAGTTTATGTGTTTGTTTGTTAAGCATTAACTACTCCACTGATCATCATGAAATTTTGAACATAAATTATATCCTTATATCCTTTTCTGTACCCCTGATAACGTATGTTCAAAACTTCATGATGTTCAGTAAAAAGTATTCATAGATAAAATCTTCATTAATACGACCGCAGTTGCGGGTAAAATGTAGTCTTTATATTTTAACTTCTGTATATTCAAATTTTTTATTAATACACTACATAATATTGTCAGCTGCCGTATTAAGACCTTCAAGATTAGTTTGGTATATTTCTATAGAAGTAACAATTAAATTAAAAAGGATTAATAAATTTAATAACAGCCACATTGAGTCTCTGTCACAATTTCCATATTAAAAACTCGTTTGACATACAATTTTGGACCTTAATTTTGGCAGCAGAGGGTCTAATTTCGCCTGTTCTACAGTTTAATACGAAGTAGATGGGTTTTAGATATTTAATGTAAATATGGCAAGAGTTTTTAATAAAGAGTTTTGTTTGACAAAGTTTGGGGTGAAATTAAGTTGTTTTAAGAAAGTATTTAGGAATAAATAATATATTTACTGAATTTCGTAATTAACAAATAAAGTTAAGGCTTGTGTCACGGAACATGCTAGCTTTCTACTACAGAATTGTCATATTGTATCATCATCATCATCGGGCTATAATAGTCCACTGCTGGACATAGCCCTCCCCTAACGAGTTGACAGAGTTTCTCTGAAGGATAGGATTCGTAACGAATACATCCGAAAGAGAACCAAAGTCATCGACATAGCTCAGAGAATTAGCAAGCTGAAGTGGCAGTGGGCTGGCCATATCGCGCGAAGAACCGACAACCGCTGGGGGTGTTCTTGAGTGAAAACCGCGACTCAGCAAACGTAGTGTAGGACGCTCTCCGACCAGATGGGATGACGATCTGCGAAAGACTGCAGGCAGATGCTGGATGCGGCAAGCCGAAGACAGGGCGCTATGGCGCTCATATTGTATACAATCAACGTATGTCAGCGACAACTATACACGCAATACAAATAAATAGATATGAAGTTGCCGCTTTGTATGAAGAAAATCGGAATGTTTGTGGTTTTCATACTAATTATTCAATCAGTATACAATCAATTTTTGTTCGTGTATTGTTGCTTGTATTTAAGTCGCTTTAGTTTGTCTTAAATTAACAAAAATATTAACTATCATGTAATTATGGCGAAGGGCAGACACTAAGCGATATAACTTTAAAAACAAATTGTATAATATATACCACGGAATCCGTGAAGCTTATCACATAAATTCCCCCTTACACCTCGCTAGGCCTATATTCTCTATAAACAAAAATATATACCTAAATATAAGTACTTTCTATAAGTAAGAGCAGCGATAGCTCAGTGGGGAGACCAACAGACTGCAATGCAGAGGGTCTCGGGTTCGAACCCACGTCGCGCACCTCTGACTTTCGGAAATGATATGACATTTCGAAATTATGTGCGTATTGATTGACAATTATCGCCTGCTCCGTGCCTCGGAGAGCACGTTAAGCCGTCGGCCCCGGCTGCCATGAACATCTATGGCAGTCGTTATTGGGAGAGTGTCGACACAAAAGATCCCACTGGGTCGAAGTGTCGCCGGTCTGCACTGACTGGCCCCCACATAAGATAAGATTCTATAAGTAAACTGTGAAGAATTCTCCATTTGTTCTTTAATATATGTCAAGTCTGCCAAACCACACTGGGTCAGTGAACAGGAATTATTCCTAGCGCGGGAGAAGTATTAAAAAATATCCACGGTATCAAATCTAGGGGGAAATTTATATGATAGAGTGAATATATTATATTCTCTACAAAGAAAAAGATACATCATTTCTATAAGTAACCTGTGAATATTTTAAGCGGAGTACACACCGCCTGAACAAGCTATAAAGCTCAGTACCGACAATGGCTCACCCACGTTTTAGTCGTAAAGCTTAAGGCACACAGCTGTAATCGGCCATAATAAACATGTTCACACAGCTTCATACTGAGACTTTGCGACAATTTTGTCGCATCATATTCGCGTGGGTAGTTTTACTAGCGTTTGTGCCCTGAGGCCTGTTACGACCGGGAAATACGCAACTGATAGTCATATTTTGATTTTTTAATGTTATTACTATATCTGAGCTTTATTTTTAATTCGTAATACACTCTATAGATGAAGGAAAAAGTGTAACATATATATAATAGTTATGGCCCATTACGTTAAAATCAAAAAATCTTAAAGTTTCAACCCAGTACTAAATATTTAGATTCTTTTTGCAATGATAAATTCACGGTGGGTACACTCGCGGTGAACTTTACAACCATTCAAACAATGGACAGAAACCCAGACTCAGAACAACTACTATTACTGGTACTGCTGCGGGAGTTATGAGGTCTCGGGTTTGATTTCCGGCACGGGCAAAGTATTACCTACTGGAGTTTTTTTGCAAGAAATTCTCACACAGTACAGTAGAACTCTTCCCAGTAAACGGCAATAAGCCCGCCTTATAACGTGGGACCTGACAACATAGCTTAGCAGCACTTTCGGGATTTAGTTGTGAGACTGACTATTCTCGCAACAAATGCGTTTAAAAACGCACGACTGTATCACTGCAAAAAGTCGTCGTGCGTTTCTGCCCTTAACTGTGTTCGGGGACAGCGGCCCTTACGTCCCTGTTCTATTTATTTATTTATTTATTTATTAGTATAAACAAATGGACAACATAACAGTATACACCAAATCGTTGTACAAGTTAAAACTTATATCTAAAGTTATATACATTTATATTACCCGACATAATATACAAGGCTTATATAATTTATTAGAACATCTGCTTACATGAATGCAATAAAAGATTCGTAACTTAGTAACTAACTAAATATCTATCATCTCACAAAATCTTAAACAACTACGACTCACATCCATCCATCCCGAAGCAAATAGATCACATTCAGATTCTGATGTCAGTAGCATATTTAGTAAGGTCAGTGCACGAACAAGGGGCGAGTTGGCATGCGCCACAGTACGTGCATAAGGCACCGCTAGTAACTGGACTTTGCGTGATCTAAGTTGTATTTTAGGTACAATGGGGACAAATAACCTAACCATCTGTGTTACTAGTTCCGGACAGTCACATTTACCACGCAAAGCCTGGCAGACAAAGGTAAGTAAGTGGTAATTACGCCTTACTTCCAGAGAATTAAAGCATAACATTCCGAGTAAAAATTTTGTTGGATAGAGGAAAGGATAATAATGATAAAGTTTTTTATAAAAGAAGCGTAAAAATGACTTTTGAATTTTCTCGAGAAGTAATACGTATGTACTCTCATAGGGTCTCCAGATCATAGACGCTGACTCCAGTTTGCTTCTTACTAGTGCCATATAAACGAGTTTAATCGCAGTAGGGTTGTCAAAATCTCGCATATTGCGTATTACGAATCCAAGTTTCTTATTACAGTCAACAACTAATGTCTTTATATGCTCATGAAAGGTAAGGTGTGTATCAAACAGCACTCCCAAATCTTTAACTAAGTTGACGCGAGCCATCGGCTCGACACCCAAGAAGTATGGCATATGTAAGGGGTTTCGTCCGCGACTAAAGGACATGACACAGGATTTAGCATTGTTAAAAGCAAGTTTATTGTTAATACTCCACTGCAGAAGAGCGTTGATATCCTCTTGTATTGTTACTGTATCAGCAACCGTTTCCACCCCATACACCACTTTGAGGTCATCAGCGTAAAGCAAACATCTGCTATGTTTGAGGACTGACTCAATATCGTTAACCATGATGTTAAATAGTAATGGTCCCAGGATTGAGCCTTGGCTCACACCAGACCGGGTGTGATACGGAGCGGAGACAAAACAACCATGGCGAACGTATTGTTGACGGTTACTAAGATAGCTAGTAAAAAGTTTTAATAATTTGGGAGAAAAACCTATTCCTAAAAGCTTGTTCAGTAGTAGTTCATTATCTACACGATCAAAAGCTTTTTTAAAATCGAAGTAAAGGACATCAACTTGTATGCCTTTATCCAAGTGCTCTGAGACAAGATTCACGAGCGTTATAAGATTGGTAGTTACAGATCGGTTTGAACGAAAGCCATGCTGAGCGTCACTAAGATATGGTTGGACGTGGGGAGAGTATGTGAGTGCAATACGGATTCAAACAATTTTGGAAGTAACGGGAGTATAGCTATAGGCCGATAGTTTTCAACCTGGGACGTGTCACTTGACTTAGGTATTGGTTGCACTCGCGAAACTTTCCAGCGCTGAGGGTACAGCCCGGTTGTAAGCGCAATATTAAATATGTGTAATATTGGTTTTATCAGATGTTCCATGCAACCTTTTAATATAAAGCCAGGAAAAAAGTCTGGTCCTAATGCGGAGTTAGATTTAAGCTTATCTACAGCGGCATATATATCCGGTTCCTTAATCTCGTTAATGTGTATCCGATTTGATGATTTTAATTTACTATTATCTAAAATATTATTATGATCAAGAACAGATCTATCTGTATGTGACACGGTTACCAAGCAAAACGGACGATTGAATTAAATATTTTATAGATATGTTAGGCTTAGGGTACCGTATTTATAAAATAAAACGGTTTAATGTATCTTCAAGACTGCACGGATGGCCCAATGGTTTAGGTTGTCACCAGTATGCGCGTCGGATGGCTTCGATTCTCACACGGGACAAAAATTTGTGTGTTCTACTAACTATAGTGATCCAAGTGTAGTAATTCTAACTATCCATAGCAGAATCTGCCGCGATATATAATATTAATAATATTTTTAATATTCTATCACATACACACATCACCATCTAGCCCAAACTAAGCAGAGCTTGTACTATGGGTACTAGACTATGGATAAACAAACACATATACCTTTTTTTTTGTAAATACTTGCATATTATACATAGAAACACCCAGATCAAGACAAACATCCATGTTCATGCACACAAATGTTTGACATGTGTCGAATCGAACTCGCGACCTCAGGCGTGGCAGTCGGTTACACTTACCACTACGCCATCGAGTCGTCAATACCTTACGGTGGGGTACTTGCCTATGTTTGTTTTTGAATATTATTTTACATACAAAAGCAAAGAGCAATTGAAAGAAACCTTTTAATGCAAAATGTATCAAAATTGGTAGCTTAATAAAGAAACACTTAATATTTTTAATTTGGATATAAGAAAAAGTCGATACAATTGGATTTCTGTCAATTACACGACAGAACTATAATAATATCAGCATAGTATTAAACCAATCCACTGCTGGGCACGTGCCTCTTCTCAGTATGAGAAGGGTTGGACCATAGTCCACCACGCTGGCCCAGTGCGGGTTGGCAGAATTCACATATGTATCATCGAGAACATTGTGGAGAACATGCAGACAGGCAGGCTTCCTCACAATTTTTTCCTTCGCCATAACAGCGAGCGATAATAAACAATTAAATACGCACATAACTTCAAAAAGTCAGAGATGCTTGCCTTGGGATCGAACTCGAGACCTCTGCGTTGCAGTCCAACGTTCTCTCACTAGGCTATCCCAGCTACTTAATTGTAACCATAGAAACCGACAATTATGGCCGCCAAGTACGGCTTTTGACAGAATTGACAGGAACTTACTCGCTAGCGGCGCTGATTGGTGAGCACAAAAGCGGTAGCCCCTACTGATACCATTAAATCACATCGATTAAAAACACATTTATAGTAGCAAGCAGTTATCTAGTTTTTAATTAAACTGAGCGTTACTTGCGAAAAATGTATCGTAGATCAATAGATGTTAGGTGCTGCATTTACCCTTTATCCCCTTTTATATGCAAATGTGTGTTTCCATTTTGCCGCATCATTCTAGGGTACAACTACTTAATTTTGATTTATAATATTCCCTCACTAGTGGCATAAGTTTGTTATTATATATTGGTTGAACGATTATAGATTCGAATCTTAGGTAGTGTACTGCAAGTACTGCAAGCTTTAATAATATTTTTTTGTTTGTTTAGTCTTTTGTTATGTGCCACTGCTGGGCAAAAACCTCTCCCTTGGACGTAATTAATTATAATCTATACTTATATTATAAAGCTGAAGAGTTTGTTTGTTTGTTTGGTTGAACGCGCTAATATCAGGAACTACTGGTTTGAATTGAAAAAATATTTAAGTGTTGGATAGCCCAATTATCGAGGAAGTTTATAGTGTATATAACATCACGCTACGACCACGAGGAGTGGAGCATCGATTAAAAATGTTGCGATAACGAGGAAAATTCTCTTATGTGATGCAGACGAAGCTGCGCGAGTCAGCTAGTGTAATATAATTTTACAGTTTGTATCTGGTAGATTTAGTCACAAGTTCGAAACCCGAATCGAACGAAGTGTTGTTTAATTACTTTGATAGAAGATTCCCAGTGTGGAATTATATCCAATGAACGCCAGTACACTCGCCCCCTATTACGTGAAACCAAAGCAAAGTAAAGTTGACGAAATATGGGTGTAATACACCTATTTGTAGCCCGTCTAGGATAGAGGAGTTAGACAGTCTAGCTAATAATATAAATGCGAACAAATAAATGAGTTTGTTTGTTACACTTTCACGTCTAAAATACAACACCGATCAGCATAAAATTTCATACATACGTTGTCAAGTGTACACAAAAGAACATAGAGTATCTTTCATTAAGCAAACATACTGCTCTCGAGCGAGCAAAGCCGCGGACAAAAGCTGGTGTACGTATATTTATAACACGGAGAGATATTTATATATTCCCTCTTCAAGGATACGAAAGAGATATTTTATCCCCTTTTACATACGAATCCTATGCACTTCTATAAGATAAACACACAGTTTGTATCAAATGCATGTCTACAAGCTCAGAGAGTGCTTTACATAGAGATGTAGACGTCTAGAGAGACGAGAGCTGCTTAGATATGCGTCTCAAATCACAAATAGGTCGTTGTTTTTGTTGTCAACTAATTCACAAGCAGTTACGAATAGTACTTGTTAGCTTTATATCTGTATTTGATGGTAGGCAGCGTTACGATTAAAGGATGGTGTAGATTCTTTCCTGTATGACAAACACAACATCCTTAGTGATAGTCCGAACTATAATATGACTGAGAATGTGAGTTGTGATAGCCTAGTGGAAAACCATTGGACTGCCACGCAGAGGTCTCGAGTTCGAAACCAAGGCATCTCTGACTTTTCGATGTTATATGCGTATTAAATAGTTAATCATCGCTTGCATTAACGGTGAAGAAAAACTTCGTGAGGAAACCTGCATGTCTGAGAGTTCTGCATAATGTTCTCGAAGACATGTGAAGTTTGCCAACCCGCACTAGGCCATCGTGGTGGACTATGGCCTAACCCTTCTGACAGTGAGAACAGGCCCGTGCCTAACAGTGGGACAATTTAATATTCGGCTGATATTATTATATAAATAATGTGAGTTGATTTTTTCGCAACTCGACCATTACTATGAAAATTTGCATATGCGTTGTTAGGGGTACAGAAAAGGACATAGGGTACCTTTACTTCAGGTTGAAAGTACTGTTTCCAAGGTTCCAGGGCAAAAGCTTATCTTAACTAATATTATAAAAGCGAATGTAAGTTTGTTTGATACGCTTTCATGTCTTAACTACTCGATCGATCAGCATGAAATTTCGCATACACGTTGTCAGCGGTGCAAAAGGGACATAGGATACATCTCATCCAGAAAAAAAGTACTGTTCCCGAGGGACAACAATTTATGGATAAAATCTAGACTAAATCTAGTCTTTACTAGTATAAATTAATTAAATATTTTATTAATTCACGCATACGATCATGGCATAATTGTAAGTCAAAACTTTGTTACCAAAATGGTGTCTGTATGTACGTTTGATGTTCATAAGTGTTACTTTGTGACCTAAATGAATAAATGATTTTTGACTTTGACTTACGAATCATACACTTCTAGGTCGGCTCACATATTTATTATATAAATTGACGACTGACGGCTGATGTTTTAGTCTCGAGATAATCACGTAGAAATAAATGTGGCGTTTTGACAGTTTTGGTAAAGAAATCTGTCAAAATTGTGCTTTAGCTTCTGACGAACGAAAATTGGTCTTACAACTTCAATATCGGCGGTGTACCTCGATGGCGTAGTGGTTAGTATAACTGACTGCCACGCCTGAGGTCGCGGGTTCGATTCCTGCACAAGTCAAACATTTGTGTGCATGAACATGGATGTTTGTCGTGGTCTGGGTGTTTCTATGTAGGTATAATATGTATGTACTTACAAGAAAAAAGTATATTTATGTTTATCCATTGTCTAGTACCCATAGTACAAGCTCTGCTTAGTTTGGGCTAGATGGTGTTGTGTGTATGTGATAGAATATTATATTATTATATTATAAATTATGTAAATGAAAACCAGTGCGCGCTCACAGTACATAATCAGCGGTACACATTTATACTAATTATCTATATTTTCTTATACAAATAAATAAAATTGCAGTGTCTGTTTGTAATGTCTAAATAACAGCTTTTTACTTTATGCATAATATTAAACTAAAAACAACAGACAAATAAAAAAAAAAGTTGTTTGTGTGTCTGTTTGTTACGGCTAATCTCTGAAACGACAAGACCAATTTTGACAGGACTTTCACTGGCAGATAGCTTATGTTATAAAGACTAACTTAGGCTAATTTTATTTTCGAAAAAATCTTCTCGATGTAAATACATTTTTTTTTTTGTTAAATTAGGCGTGGACGAATTCGCGGATAGCAGCTAGTCATATCATAAGTTACGTGGTAGTTACTATGAAAATAGTAACTACCACGATAGCTCAGTGGAGAGGCCAACAGACTGCAATGCAGAGGGTCTGTGGTTCGAACCCACGTCGCGCACCTCTGACTTTCGGAAGTTATAAGACTTTTCGAAATTATGTGCGTATTGATTGACAATTATCGCCTGCTCCGTGCCTCGGAGAGCACGTTAAGCCGTCGGTCCCGGCTGCCATGAACATCTATGACAGTCGTTATTGGGAGAGTGTCGACACAAGAGATCCCACTGGGTCGAAGTGTCGCTGGTCTGCACTGACTGGCCCCCACATAAGATACATACGTACGTGTTAGTTAAGTGAGATCTTTCATTTCATTCAACAAAGTTGTATGCGACCCATTCAGCTGCGCATACACTGCAATTTCCCAAAAAAATATAATGCGTAAATGTATGTTTCATAATCCTTAACGTTTAAGAATATTACACAAAATCGCTTAAATTTTAGTCATAAACTTTAGGTGCCTTTATGTTTTATATCTTTGCGACTTAAACAATATTAAGTTCGAAGCGACTCCTAGAATCCGTGCTTTGGGACTCAATTTTATAACTGAGACGTGACCGGGATTGCTTCTCAATGTATCTCTGTACACCTTTGTTTGTTTAATACTAGCTATAAGCCCGACTTCGTACGCTTTTTTTAAAGACAACGTAGTGGTTTAAGTTGTGGCCTTACCACTGGCTCTGCGCCGTGTATTATGAGTTCGATCCCGACAGGGAAAAATTTTGTAATTCACATATAGTTGTTGCAAGTCGTGTTTGTTCTTTGTCATCTTAATTTGAATGTTCGTACAATCCCCTGCGACAAAACAATTGCCACATTTATGACCGAGCATCACTTAAGAACGGCTCGACCGATATGGCTGTTATTTTTGTTCTCTTTATATTTATTAGGACAACATTTGTATGAACGAAAATCTACGCAACGCAGGATATTTCGAAAATTTTAATGATATTGTTATATGACAAAAAAATTGATTGACATTTTGATATTGGCTTTAATTACGTGAATTGTACTTTTGTATAGATAGACAGGAAAACGACTGTCGTGTCAGCTAGTTTTTTATATAAGTGAACGTATTAAAACTGCGATGAGCGTATAAGACAGATAATGACAGAGCTCGTACGGCGCATATTCAAACCGGCGCGCGGCTGCCATTCTAAAACTTTATGAAGGATTTGAAGTACTTTTTTGATAAATATGTATCTTTATTGTCAACCAATAACTTTAATAATTGGGACGGACAAATTGTAGGTACCTAATATAACTATTTATGTTTCGTTTAAGCTGTAAAGTAGGATAGATTTCTACTGTTATAATCTAAAAATCACGTAACACGAGCTTACGTTTTTGCATTTTTGCAAATTTACTTTAATTTGTAGGCGAAAATATTAATTATTTAATTTTTTTTACACGAAGTAATTATAAATATATTCATTGTTATGGTAAATGTATATTTTATATTTGTATTAAACGAAAAGTGTTGATTTTATTCACTTAACTAAGTAATATTGTCTTCTATTTACGCGAATATTATTCATTGAAATTAAACTTAACTGTGACCGCCTGTTTTGGCACATTTCGCTCGGCGCAGTCTTAATACTTTATTTGTAATTCAAATGTCATGTTGGCATTGTGTGTTGTCATCTTGTCAGTTGTCATCTACACAACTTTACAACATGTTGCCAGAGTCTGTATCATTGCTGTTAATATGGCACATTGCCAGACTACGTGCTGTATAAGTATGTATTTTTTTTCCGAAAACATAATTAAACTTTGCCTGTCGGCATCAAGCCCAGAATCTTATGATCGCCTGAATGAATGAATGAATGAACAATATTAGACATACAGATTACATAATACTCGTAACACAGTCAACAACATTTAAAACAAGACAGTGTACCTAAAAGGATTGAGCTCAGCCTATGCTGCGGATGACCGCGGCCCTGATTTTCAGCTGAGACCTATGAGCTACTCACGTACACAATGACACTACATATGCTATTTGCGGTATTAAAAATATTGTATATCTGTGGATGCTTATTGTCAGCATGTACTCTGAACATTTTTATATCATACTAGCTGTCCCGACAGACGCTGTCCTGTACACAGGAAAACAAAAACAAATCTCAACCACTATCGAATCCACTTGAACACACACAAAAAATTTCATCAAAGTCGGTTCAGCTGTTTAGGGGAAGTTTAATTACAAACAAACACACAGAAGATTTATATATAAAGATATGTATTATTTGTCTGTAAGCTTTCCAATAATAAATAAATAAAATATTAAGCCATTCACCTGCAAACTAACAACGAAACGCCCTTCAATCTATTAACAATACATACATACATATCCTATATACCCGAAAGGGTAGGCATAACCGCAAAAGTGTAGGTTTCTCATAATTCACCAGATATGATTTTAGTTACCTTGTAATAAGCTTGGAAGGCAGCTATTCGTCTACCGGACGCAGTTCCAGGACTCAATAAATTAATAACAAAGATTGCCCAATCCGAACATTGAAGCCGGTTATGTGCACGGCAGTCGCATTTGTTACCGCTGCGCATACAAACCAGTCACACTACACTAAAAACCTGTGCAAAAAACAATAATCTTTCCCACTGCATATAGGTCACACAAACAAAACAGATTTGAGAGCCGACGCGCGGCGCCTCTTTTTGCGCTCAAAACTTTACGTTAAGCTGTCCACTAATAAATCAACAGAAATGCTCCGAAAAGCTGACAAATCCGGCTTTCTGTAGTTTTGGTTTGGAGATGAAAATTCATTCGCCGTTTTGAATGCTTTGTTCGGTAATGACATCAAAAATCTTATAAAGTAGAGTAACTTCGAGATTTTATACCATTAGGTTGGTAATCATGCGCCTGAATGCTTGATTACCAACTTATATCAATATCAGCTGTATATAAAAACTGTTCTCAGTGTGAGAAGGTTTAGACCATAGTCCACCTCGTTCGCCCAGTGCGGGTTGGCACACTTCACTTAGCAGCGAGAATATCATTGAGAACAGACATGCAGGTTTACTCACGATGTTTCCCTTCATAGTTAAAACGAGCGGTAGTTGATACGCACATAAATTCAAAATGTCAGATATTATGTAAACATGTGCGTCTTAGGGCCGCACTCAAGACCTCAGCGTGGCAGTCCAACGGACTTCCACTAGGCTGTCCCCTTACCAACTTAATGAGAATAAAATTATAAGAAATTTAGCAAACGAATGAGCATTTAGGATCTTTACCAAACTGTCCTGAGGATGCCTCGCGTTGAGGCGAAACACGTATCGACGCATATTTTGTGGGTGTTCGAAGCGAAATACAGCAAGTTAGAGTACGCCCGGGACCCACAACGCGGCCGTCCTCCATCAGAGTAATTTGGTTTTGAAATGAAAACTATTTATATTTAAGTTTACACTTTGCCCCGCCGTATCGGTTGCTTTACAGCAGCAATGTTCACGGGGAAACTAAGATGGTAGTTGTTGAGATAATTGTCAATCAATACACACATAATTTCGAAAAGTCATATAACTTCCGAAAGTCAGAGGTGCGCGACGTGGGTTCGAACCCGAGACCCTGTGCATTGCAGTCTGTTGGTCTCCCCCTGAGCTATCGCTGCTACTACTAAACAATACTCTACTACTCAGCATATTATATTTACTAAAACAGTACTTTTATCCGCAAATCAAAGCCAAAACAAGGATGTCATCTCCCCAACCACTAACAAAATCATCCCCATTTTTCGCAGCGTAACAATCACATTAAAATTTACGAGCACCAACCCTACAATATTTTGTTTTCCTAAATCTATATTAAGTTAATTTGCCAGTGGCACTTTTATGTTCCTTGTGCCTGAAGGTGCTATAAATGTCGTATAATGTGTATTAAATCTTACAGAATTGTAGCAATCGTATGGAATTGTACTAATTTTGATTTGTCTTTGTTTCATGTATGGTGCAGAGCGCAGCTTGAGTAAGTATAGACAAAAGTCAAAATATTAGTAAGGTCAACGAATTGATGTAAAATGTAAACAAACGGTCAGCGGTTCTTTACATATTTTATATTTGGTTCATTTTTACATACATGTCGGTACGCACGAAACACTTTGCTTCCACTTTTATAATGCGTACCGCAAAGGAGTGCAACTCACTACCTAAGTCTGTTTCCCGATGAGTACAATCTGGGTGTCTTTAAGTCACGAGTGAATAGGTATCTTCTAAGCAAGCGTGCTCCATCGTCGACTGCATCGGTACTTTACAACAGGTGAGATCGCGATCCAACGCAAACGTAATAAGAATTTAAAAAAAATTGTTTTGACTCGCATCTGTGTGAAAGAAAATGATAGACATAATTTATTATCGCTGTTATAACGCACCTTAAAAAAGTTATGTTTACATATTTTCTATCAACTCGTTGGTCTTATTATAATTATTGTACTATATTAGTCATAGAATATAGAGATACTAAATACCATCTTAAGACTAAATAAACGTACTTACTTACTTAGCGGCCGAATGCAGTTTGCAATTTGAACGATATAGCCTGATTGTGTTCGGTCAAATGCAAATTAAAATTCAAACGATTTGACCCGATTCTAATCGACCGAAGGCACTTTGAAATTTGAACTAGGACCGGTTATTACCGAACTAATGCAAATGGTAATTTGAAATATTTATTCCAAATTGTTATACACTTACATCCATAAGTGAGTTCGTTTATTATCACGCGTTGTATTGAGCTAACCATAGGTAGCTGCGTAATTTTTGTTAATTATCCAGTCGGACTAAAGCAGCGATAGCTCAGTAAGGGTCTCGGGTTCGAACCCACGTCGCGCAGCTCTGACTTTCGGAAGTTATATGAATTTTCGAAATTATGTGCGTATTGATTGACAATTAGCGCCTGCTCCGTGCCTCGGAGAGAACGTTAAGCCGTCGGTCCCGGCTGCCATGAACATCTATGGCAGTCGTTATTGGGAAAGTCCTCCCTCTAATATCCTGATACTGGTCTAGCCTTAGGGTATCGTTAGCCTTCGGGTTGCGGAGGTCAGGTGGCAGCCGCTCCGTGTAAAAACTGATATCCAGTCAAATCCGGTTAGACCAGAAAAGCCGACCCCAAGTGATTTGGGAATAATAAAGGCTAAGGAGAAGAAGATCCAGTCGGACTCAAACTACTATGGCTCGGTTCGTATATTCAAGAAACAAGTCTATCTCCTACAGTCAGTAATTTTTCGACGCACAGTCTATGAAAAATATCTCTAGGTTCAACTATCCATACTCGCCCCTGAGTTTAGGAACCGGGCCTCGATGGACCACTCGCAACAAACACTCGAAGAAAGCGACAGCCTTTTTTATACACATGTATAACTTCAGTACTCACTTCATCGCTAGTTTCACCAGCAATAGTCGGTAAGATCGCACTATCGAACTCACTTACGAATTCGCAGTATTAATAGGTACAATAGTGGCCGTCAAGGTGATATTCGACTTCGAAATGTTAACTTTTATGCAATAGATCGGCAAGCAGTCTATTAGTGGTGTTTGTAACTAGTGTGAGACTATGTATGTATACACATGCATACATACATAGTCTCACACTTATACGTACATATATCCGAAGGGTTAGAAAGGGATTTATAATACTTACTTTTAGCAAGCTATATTTTAAGTACAAATCGGCGATTTTATGTGTTCTATAGCTTCTCTTGATAAATGATGGTCATGGCTAAAGCCATGGAAGACCTCGTCATAATGCTCGATGGCCTCTGTAGTCTCCCGACAAGTAGGTCTAAAATCTGTCCAACGTCCATGTCATACCTACTACTATTAAGGTTGGGAACTCTACCCTCGAAGTTGTCGACAAGTATCTATACCTGGGACAAATGTTCCAGTTAGGTAGGTCCAACTTCGAGAAAGAGGTCAATCGTCGAATCCAACTCGGCTGGGCAGCGTTCGGGAAGCTACGACATATCTTCGCGTCCAATATACCGCGTCTCAAGACGAAAGTCTGACCAGTGTGTGTTGCCAGTGATGACTTACGGATCAGAGACGTGGTCGCACACTATGGGTCTTATAAGACGGATCAAAGTTACTCAGAGGACGAAGGCGAGAGCTATGCGTGGAGATTATCTGCGGGATGGAATCAGAAATGAGAAAATTCACCGGAAAACTAAAGTTGCCGACATAGCACTTCGGATAGCCAAATTCATTAAGTGGCAGTGGGCAGGGCACATGGCGCGCAGAACCAACGGCCATTGGGGCAGAAAGGTTCTGGAGTGGCGGCCACGCACTGGAAGACGCAGTAGGGGTAGGCGCCCTACAAGATGGACCGACGACCTGGTAAGGGTCGCGGGAAGAGGTTGGATGCGGGTGGCCCAAGACTGGTCTGTGTGGAAAACCTTGGGGGAGGCCTATGTCCAGCAGTGGACGTCTTTCGGCTGAAATGATGTTAAAGTTAATAATGCTTATGTTGGACGGGCTTTAGGTTTCGAGAGTATACATTTTTTACTATACTTTTGCCCGCGGCTTCGCTGACGTAAATGTAATGTTAAGGTAAGGTTATGTCAATTTTCAATTCCTTTGGCAACAGTGCCTTTTCCTGGATAAAAGGTACCCTACGTTCTATCGTGTACCCCTGACAACGTGTATGCGAAATTTCATGATGGTTCGCCGAGAAGGTAAGGCGTGAAAGCGTAATAAACAAACAAACTCACTTTCGTATTTATAATATTAGGTGGGATGTATAAAATATAGTATACTTTACGTTATAAGGTTCATTAGACATTTATAGTAAAAAATTTGGATATGACCTACGTGACAGAAGGTGGGCCTATTGACTACTGAAAAGAAAGAAAAAGAAAATAATTCACGTTTATTTCATGCAGAGCACTCACAATTAGTCAAAACAAAATAACTAAATAATACTTACACAGACCAACAAACATACAAAATGTGTATGCCCTCGTCGAAAAGGGTCACCATCTCAGCATTAGCTGGGCACCCAAATTAAGTGCACCAGCGCCGGTATTCAGTTGGCCATCCTGTATAAGTTAATGATACACGGACCGGACGGAGGCAAATGCTTAACATTATAATATAAATACAATAAATGTAGATCTACCATATACATACACATGGAAAACGTATAGAGAGTATTAAATTATGTTTATTAATACATTATACAAATATGAAAACTACTGAGCACATTCCCAGACTCCATCTTGTCAGATGACAAGATTGTCTTGTTGGTTTAGTATCACAATTAGATCATAAGAGTTCAAATCCCGTGTGGATTATCTAGTCAAATTCTCAGCACTAACCCGTACTTACAAAGTTATACCATTGCAAGAAAATCATTGTAAACACCAAAATAATTTCTTAATACTCTAACCACCGCCGTTAGCAACTAGAAATTGCTATTTGAAAGTTCAAACGCCTTGCGAAGTAATTTGAATAAACTATTTGTTACCTACTGAATAACCTGGTTATTCAACAATATTGGCAGTAAAATCAACACTTATTTATCTCACTGTCTTATCAAGACAATACCTTGGGGTACTAAATGTCTAAATACCTTAAGACCAGTGATGTCGCGATAGCGATAGTGTATCGATAGTATCGTGATACTATCGATAGTCCTATCAAAACTATCGACCTTTGACAATACTTTCGATACTATCGATAGTATCTAATTATAAAAGTAAGTAATACTATTGTTAAAGATCAATAGTATCGATACTATCGATAGAATCAGTACAAATTAAATAGTTTTGCCCTATCGACAGTCGAACAATTTACGATAGTATTGCTAGCTTATATTATTGCTCGTTTTATTCCCAGTCGACACTATCTAAAATAATATAATAATAATAATAATAATATATATATATATATAATATTCTATCACATTACGATAGTGACATTACTTACATTAAACAAAATACAAACAAATAATGACATTTAAATATAAAAAAGAAACTAATAATAATCATTACAAATTAGTGTTTACATATAAATTATATTAAAAAAGGATATTGATATGACAGTAAGTTATTAATTAATATAAAAGATGAAAAATACTTAAAATTTTAAAATGCTGGCAATATTTATATAATAATATAATATAATATTCTATCACATACACACAACACCATTTAGCCCAAACTAAGCAGAGCTTGTACTATGGCTACTAGACAAGGGATAAACATACATATATACTTTTTTGTGAATACATACATATTATACATAAAGACACACAGACCAAGACAAAATACTTCGATAGTTATTAAAACAAATCTATCGATACGCGTTGGTAGATCATAGATAGTATCGATAGTATCGACTATTTTGATGCGATACTATCGATAGTATCGTACCTCGATACTATCGAAAGTCCAATAGTATCACCTAATTTTCACTGTCGATACTATCGATAGTATTGCAGCATTTCGATTTTTTCGATAGGACTATTCGTGCTATTGACTGTTTTTCAAGGTCAACTATCGATAGTAAAACCATTTCTGTTGCAACAACACTACTTATGTCAGACGTAGAAATTCACAGACGGAACCTTCCAAACTAGAAATAGTGCCCTCTCATGTCGACCGGACCCCTCGTACTTCACTACTGCATTCAGCTGACAAGCCGACTTTATAAGATAGGTACTAGTTTTCGATCGCGGCTTCGCTCGCGTAATAGTAATTTAGACGATATTAAAAACAGTCAATTTTTTAATAATATATAGCCTATGTTACTCGCTGATAATAATGGTAAAACAATTTTTAACATCGGTTAAGTAGTTTTTGAGTTATACCCTTACGAACAAACAAACGGAATATCAAATCTTTCCTCGTTATAATATTAGTATAGTATACAAAGTCATAATAAAGTTAAGACTGCGCTGAGCGCAATGTGCCTGAACAGGCGGTCACAGTTAAGTGAATAAAATCAACACTTTTTGTTTAATACAAATATAAAATATACATTTACCATAACAATGAATGTGTTTACAATTACTCCGTGTGAAAAAATTAAAATTATTAATATTTTTGCCTACAAAATTACGTAAATTTGCACGACAAATGCAAAAACGTAAGCTCGTGTTAAGTGATTTTTAGATTATAACAGTAGAAATCTATCCTATTTTACAGCTTAAACGAAACATAAATAGTTATATTACAATTTGTCCGTCCCAAATATTTAAGTTATTGGTTGACAATAAAAATACATATTTATCAAAAAAGCACTTCAAATCCTCCATACAATTTTACTATGTCGGCTGCGCGCCGATTTGAATATGCGCCGCACGAACTCTGTCATTATCTGTCATACGCTCGGCGCAGTCTTAACGAAAAAGATTTGATATAAGGATTTCTGCCGTAGTAAAGTCAATCATTGATTGTTTTTGACACAAAACACGTATTGTATCATTACTAAAATATTTTATTCACTCACACATATAGAAGACATAAAAATATGCAGCGATAGCCTACTGGGAGCCCGTTGCACTGCCACGCAAAGGTCTGAAGTTCGATCTAAAAGCGCGCACCTCTGACTTTTCGAAGTTATGTGCGTATGAAATAGTTAAATCGCTCGCTTTAACGGTGAAGGAAATCATCGTGAGGAAATTTGCATGTCTGAAAGTTTTCCTTAATGTTCTTGAAGATATGTGAAGTCCGCCAACCTGCATTGGACCAGCGTGGTGGACTATGGCCTAACCCTTCTCGCAGTGAGAAGAGGCCCGTGCCCAGCAGTGGGAGAGTTTACAGGGCTGATAATATTATGACACATTTACAGACCCGCTATCTTTGTATCTACATTAAAACTTTGTTAACAAGATGGTCCCTGTAAATTCTTACGTCAATGCTTTAAACCTATTGTCAAATCAAGAGAGATATCATCTTAGAATCATTCAAATAGGATCATTGTATTTTTTAAGTTAGGGACTTCATGTTTCGCAATATCTTTGGGTTTGTTCTACTATAATATCATAAATGCGAATGTTAGTTTGTTTGTTACGCTTTCACGCCTTAACTACTCGACGTATCATCATGAAATTTCGCATACACGTTGTCAGTAGAACAGAAAAGGACATAGGGTACCATTTATCCAGGAAAAAGTACTGTTACTAACCTAACCTAACCTAACCAGTGGTGTAGTGTAGTAGGTGCGGCAGGGGCGGCACTTTTAGGCAGCGGCAAAATTTTCAAATAAATAATAATGATATCTTGTAAATATTCGAAATGCACAATACACAATATTCATGACTTTTAAATTGAAATATCTAAATAAGAGGGTGGCAAAAAAGGAACCGCCTCGGCGGCTGACACCCACGCTACGCCACTGAACCTAACCTACATTTATGCGAGCGAAGCCGCGAGCAAAATCTAGTCTGTGTTATAAGCGTAAAAGTTAAATGTATGTATAAGTATTTGTTACGGATTGCGTAGTGGTTTAAGTGGTCGCCCTGAGGGGTGTGGGTTCGATCCCCAAAAGGAAAAAAATATTTGGATATTTATATTATTTATAATATACTTTCGATCTTTTTATTCAATTAGATTGATTGAAATTAAAGATCGAATGTAAAATACTACTACTAACAAATAGACTACCGAGACTAGTACAAAATGTACGAAAATTATTATTACAGTAGACATATACATACATTCATAGATGCAAGTTAGCAAAGTTATCGACAATATAATTGAAACCCTGCTTTTTAAACCATAATGTCCAATATTGTTTGCACTATAATTTACATCTTGATATAAACCTTAAATCGATGGCCCACCGCTGTTCCTTACCTAGTATTCAAATTATACTCAACTTTGAGTAACGTTTATACTATATTTTACCCCCAACTTCGCTCGCATAAATAAGAATAAGTTAAAAAAAATATAAATACTGTTACTAACCTAAGTTAGGAACAGTATTTATTTCTGGTTGAAAGGTACACTATGATTTTTTCTGTTCTACTGACAAGGTGTATATGAAATTTTATGATGATCGGTCGAGTAGTTAAGGCGTGAAATCGAAACAAACAAACTCACATTCGCATTTATAATATTAGTCAGGATACCAATAATCAGAGCCATGAAAATAAAAGCCATATACAGCCAAATTTTAAAATAATAGGCCTTACTATATCCAGCGTAGAATAAAAACTATTTGTTTAAAATGGCTACCATGTTGTTACCTAATGTTCAAATGTGCCATTCATCATACTCCGCTAAAAGCCACTACGTCACCCATGGGAGTGGGGTGTGAAAATGAATTTTACCTACATTAAGTTTAATAGCTAGACTTATAGTTACAAAAGGTGTGGTGATGTAAAGAGACAGTACATTTACCTGATGAAACTTTAACAGCGTTATTTATAAACCGATTTCAAATATATAAGAGTTACCTAAGTATTAAGACTGCGCCGAGTGGAAGACAGATAATAACAAAGCTCGTGCAGCGCATATTCAAATCGGTGCGCGGCCGCCATAGTAAATTGTATGGAGGATTTGAAGTGCTTTTTTGATAAATATGTATCTTTATTGTCAACCAATAACTTAAATATTTGGGACGGAGAAATTGTTATGTAACTATTTATGTTTCGTTTAAGCTCTAAAATAGGATAGATTTCTACTGTTATAATCTAAAAAGCACGTAACATGAGCTTACGTTTTTGCATTTTTCGTGCAACTTTACGTAATTTTGTAGTCGAAAATATTAATTATTTTAAGTTTTTTAAACGAAGTAATTGTAAACACATTCATTGTTATGGTAAATGTATATTTTATATTTGTATTAAACAAAAAGGGTTGATTTTATTCACTTAACTGTGACCGCCTGTTTTGGCACATTTCACTCGGCGCAGTCTTAACTAGCGACTAATCAAAGAAATACCAAATATAAACATTATTCAGAAACTATAATAACTTAATCATTGATAAAGGCCTTAAGAGCTATTCGGCTAAGTTAAACTTTTATTTTATTTAGGGTTCCGTAGCTAAAGGCTCTCTACGAATCCTATTAAGTACTTAGTCTATGCCATCTGTCTGCTCTGCCTTAAAAGCACTTTATATTTGTGCCTTAATAATATTCTACCACATACACATAACACCACCTAGCCCAAATTAAGCAGAGCTTGTACTATGGGTACTAGACAATGGATAAACATACATATATCCTTTTTTTATATACGCCCAGGCCAAGACAAACATCCATGTCCATGCACACAAATGTTTGACTTGTGCGGAAATAGAACCTGCGATCTCAGGCGTGGCAGTCGGTTACACTAACTACTACGCCATAGAAGCCGCCATAGTAATAGTTGTTTGATTAGTTACGTAATGTGTGGCGCAGTGGTTGTGAATGCGACAGCTGTGCATGAGGTCTTATGAGTTTTATTGCAGTCTCCTAGCTGATTCCGAAAAGTAGCAGCAAGGAGACTGCAACTGTGCTTGGCAGATACCAATAGGCTCGCACCCGATAACGCGATACCTAAAATCATGGCTGGCTAAATATGATTCTACTGCCTGAGACTGCCTGCATGAGACTATCTACACATGTATAAGTCCTCCAGACCGAATTTCGGTCACGGCGGCCAGTCCTAGCGGAGACTGGCCATCTGTGCAGGAGATATTATAGTGCACAAGTGTGTGCGCAAACACAAGTGCACTCTCTGTTCCCTAACTCTCATAATCTGATGGGACAGTAATCCGACACGACCGGAGAGAGATCAGGCGCAGGATCAACGGCTTTACGTGCTTTCTAGCTCCGCCAGCTTCCTAACTCCGGGCTGTTATTGAGATTTCTTAACAGAAAACCCAATAACTTTTCTTGGACCAACCGGGGATTCGAACCCGAGACTTCACGCACAGCAGTCGCAATAAGTACCGTTGCGCCACGAAGGCAGTTAAAATCTACACATGTATGTAGTTTACTATAGCAGATTTATTCGTATATCTGGGCAAAACTGTTATAAATCACACACATTTCATCAAACAAATATATTTTATCCTGAATTTATAAAGCTGTCTTTTTACAGGACAACTTCAATAAGCTCCCCCCAAGCGAAGTCACCAGCAGGAAGCAGCGCTGGAGCGGCTGCAAGTGCCTCCACTGCCCCTGGAGAAAGAACCCCGACTGCCCACAACAAGCAACTGCAAAATGTCAAAGGACAAGACCACCCGCCGCATCCATCTGTAAGTAGAATGTCTGCAGATAGTAACTCAAATGGGTAGTAGTCACCTTCAAGCATTTAAGGGTTAAATGTCAAAAGGTATTGAATGTTTTTGGGTAGTCGATGTTTTGAGGTAGTACTTTTCAAATGGGTATTGAATGTTTTCGGGTAGTTGATGTTCAGAGTAATAAATGTTTTGAGGTAGTTTTTAAGCGAATGTTGTTGGGTATTAAGGATCTTCTTATTGTATGATGTCAAGTAAAACTCTAAATCGGATGTCGTAAGGTAATGTGATGTATTTGTAGGTTGTAAATGTATAATATAAACAGAAGAAAGATTTTGTTGACTAAATTAAAAATCGAAATATTTGATTTTAATTCAATTAATAGGTAACCAAAAAGTAATCAAAGTTGATTATTTTATTAAAACTTACATAAATATACAGCGAATTTTCAAAGAATAGAACTATTTTCAGCATCTTTTGGAGATATTAAAAATAAATTTATAATTTCTGTTATTTTATATAGAACAATAAATAAAGTTGTAATAGTTTCGCCCTGTCATGAAATTTAATTACTCGAAAGAAAAAGCGATTTGAATAGTAAATAAAAGTTGTTTAAACAGTTAATAAAAATATTGAAACAAACTTTCTTGCTTCAGAGAGATTTAAGTGCAGAAAAAGGTCTGTAAATTTCACCAAACCTTCTTTCATGAAAAATATATTAGTGGTGAAAGAAATCTTTGTTGTAAATGACGTAAAACCTTTTAAACAATGGACAATTTGTAGACATAAACATTACTTGGAAACTAAGTAAGGTCTAGTCTTCATTTTGAAATGAAAATTTTTACTGTCTGAAAATTTTTTTTCACGTACTTTATTAGTAATGGTAAATTATTTAGAAATAGTATTTGATTATATAATTTTAGAGGAGATTATTTGCAGACATATTTATTATACATACGAAGCTGAAAGATGTAAAATTGAAATTGAAAATTAAAGTACGTTGATTTATTTAGAAAGTATAAAGTAAATAGCAAAATAATGTATTTTGTAGGTAATATATTGCATTATAAAATTTGTTTATTAATTATAGGTAAGAGCTTTACATCAATACAGATTATGAAAAAACATGGCTAGTTTAAAATTGTTAAATAGAAAATGATTTAGAAAATTACTTGGATAACTTATATCTGCTTATAATAACAAGTAATTATAATTAATTTAGGAATAAACAGAACTACAGTAAGTAAATTAAGGTTACCAATTATATATTCAGTTAATTTTGTTGTTTGTAGTCACTGTTCAATGTTACTGGCTGCTGTTAAAAACCTGTTGTTGACATTAGTTGCTGAAATTTGTTCAAAATATATCTTGTGTCTCATAATTACGTGTATAGTTTTTGCAGTCGATCATTTTAATACAACAAAGTTGCCATTCATAAATAACGTCACACGTTAAAGGGGAAGGGGTCGAGGAAGTGTGACAAGTGGTGGGAGAGATCCTGAGTTTTGTGACGTCACATTTTAAAATCTAATATATCTAAGATAGCTGTTCGAGAGGAATTTTCTCCTGCGGTCGCTCAGGTTGTGGTATGGACTCTCTGCCGAGGTTTTCCCACAAGACTACAGTATGGGGTTCTTCGAAAAGAGAGTTTACAGGTTTTTACAGAGTCGGCAACGCGTAAGTGATGCCTCTGGTGTTGCAGGCGTCCATTAGCTACGGTGACCATTTACCATCAGGTGGGCTTGTTTGCGACTTTAGTAAAATAAAATAAAAGAAATTCAGTAACACCCCGCTTTATGCGACGGTTAGTGTGAATGCCTAAATGGAAATAAAACTAATTAAGGCACTGCTGTTTTAATTGAATAATTTCTAGGTGTAAAATTGCAAAATATGTGACGTCACAGGGAATGAGAGAGTCTCACAAATGTGACCAGCTGTGACAAGGACGGGAGAGGGGTTTAAAATCATGAAATTTATGGATGGCCCCAAAATGTTAAATACAAATTATGCAAATTAATAGATTTCTCATTTTCGTGTAAATGGATTATTAATTAATAATATATTAAAGCGAGGCTCGGTCAGATCAAACAGATGCGGCAGTTTCCCCAAATACTAAATTAATTGGTTAATTATAATGATATTAATTAACTTGTGACAATTGAAAACTGGTGAATACATTATTTTCAATTTTAAGTGAGTTCTGTACTTCAGTTAATTATGTTTGCCTCGCTAGCGCAGTGGTAGTGAATGCGATTGTTGTGTTTGAGGTCCGGGGTTCGATATCCGGGTCGGGCAAAGTATTATTGGGTTAACTTCTGAGTAGCATTACGGATTTTTGACCTGTGCCTAATACTAGGCCAGTCTCATGCCTAAACATGCGAAAGTTTCAGCCATTTTATCTTTTTTGTACCAACTTATTAGACGATCTTATTGCTTGCTGTCTTTCCGACACAGCTTCAGACTCTATGTTGCCACTGAGAATATCTTGACACAAAAAGCCAATAATACTTTTCACAACCCATAATCAAAACCGAGACTTGCACCGTAGTTACTTTCACTACATCTGTGCCGCAGAGGTATCAATATTTATAAAATAACATAAAATATTTTTTCATTTATTTTTTATTTTATAGTAATAAATGTATTGCCAAACTTATAAAACTTATACTAGGGTATATTGCCCCCCTTTTCTGTCTACATTTGGCACTGCTGGGTGAGTCGCTGATGTTGTTTCAGTTACAGCGACCCACCCACCATACAAAGCAGCGAGTTATCACACCGTGGTGGTTTTAATCGGTAGACCCGTAATCTCGGGAGAGCCCGACATAACCCTCTCGCCTCCTCTTGTGGCGAGGAGGCATGTCAGAGGAACATTTCCCCAGGTTTAAAAAAAAGGGTATACTGCCCCATCTATAAACATTAGGTATATTAAGTCTCCTTCAAGTTTCTATTGGCAATCCATTATTTTATATTATCATAGCATGATTGACTGCAAAAACATGGATGTTTTCATAATGAAAAAGATACCTACGGCTTATCCTTCAAATGTGTGTTATGTTAACTGTATCTCAAAGGGACAGCCCGGAATATCTATTGTTTTAAAACTAATATCATACTTGAATAACAGATTGAGTAGTGTTTAAATAGCACCATAGAGATGTGGTTTATTAACATATATCTCAGTAACTGATTTAAGATTTAATAGGGTTTAAATATTATATAAAGGTTTTTATACAGTGTGTAAGTATGTGGTTATATTTTAGTCATATTGAAATTTGGACTCCGTTAGTACCTAACTTTTAAACTCTGAAGATTTTGTAAAATTTTGTGGATTTTAATATAGAAAATATATTTTAACATGAGAATGTAGACTTAAAAATCCTAATACAACATTTCTCTTATTAGAATGACATAGATTAGTTGATTTGAATTCACTGCAGAGTTTGCTGATGGTATTAACAAAACTGAGCCGCAATGTTCATAAAATTAAAGTAATTAATTCTCAATACTCAATATTTTATTGCATTCCATAATGTTCTACAAAGATGGATTTATAAAACAAATCAGGTAATTAAAATGAATAAATTACCTGATTTGTAAAGATACCCATCTTTCTCTATGAAATAAAAACGAGAGTGAAAACGAGAGTGAAAACGAGAGTGAAAACGAGAGTGAAAACGAGAGTGAAAACGAGAGTGGATAGTCATGGTGGGACATCAAGGGCTAATAAAGCCTATAATACTGATATTACATCCAAACAAAACAGACTGTGGTTTAACTAAATATTTTCCTGGAAATGTTTGGAAATAAAATAAGATAATACATACAAAAAAAAGAACCTAAAATATGACCACACATTACTATTACACTCTGAATACATGCTTTATCACACACACTCAACAAAACATAAACACAATCATACAAGGATAGAACAAACTATAAATCTTATTATTCTTGAACAATCTCATGTATAGTCCATTTTCTTTCTTGTCTTATTTAGTAAACAAATATATTATGTCGTCGTGGTAACTAGAGTCAGTACATAAAGACACATCTCTATATATTGTCTTTCTTATTTTGCTATCTTTATTTATTAGAGAACGAATTAAGTTTGAAAGCAGTAACTAAATGAGTATATAATGTTTCTTTTTAAATATAAATAAACGACTCCCGCACTAGGAATAAATCCTGAGTCGCGTAGGACCTTACAAACATTTAAATAACGGACACAAAAATCACCCAGACTCGGAACAACCATTTGTGGATCATATAAAGTTTTGTTCCGTGTGGGATTCGAAGCCACAATACTCGGCGCAGGGGCAGTGGCGAGGCGACCACTTAAACCACTGCGCCACGCAATTGTTTGTTTACCTAATAGAACCAGTGTGTATTATTTGATAACAGCTGATATATTGGTAGAATTTTGATACAAATAAATACCTTTTTGCATATCGTTTTTAACTTGAAATTTAAACGATTGTGTTTGGGTAATAAATAACTGTACTTTAACTTATTACATGAATTATATATGCTCATGAATAATTATGCTCATGGTTCTCGATACAAGTAGCGCAGAATACATCTTCAAGTTAATCATACGGCTTACACGCATTTCGATAAACACGTACAAAAACCTTTAGCCCTCTTATCAAAATACCGAACAGATAGACACACTAAAAAAAAGCAAAGAAATCTTATTTATTTATTTTTTATATATATTAAAAAACAGCAATAAGTTGCCTATACAGATATTGTAAGTAGCAGACAATATTGTAGAACATATAATGTAGAATTAATCTAATACATGCACTCTGGTACAATCGAACATTGTGGATGCTTACGCTAGGAAAACCTGTGTTGTAGGTCATCCAATTAAATCTAAGATGCAGGAATAGAATCCACGATCCCGGTAATTTGTGTCATCGCTTTTATAACTAAACTACTAAGGACCCTGTTCAAAAAAATTAACTTCGAAGTAGAGCCTCGCTGATTTCAGCATGAATGGGCCGGCTCGACTGGGGACGGACTACCCTCTCACAGTATATCGACGTGAAATACCAGTATTCCTACTGTTGTGCTTCGTTCGGTGAGTGAGAGTACCGGAGGCCCAATCACCACCTTTCCTCTATTCCCGCTCCTTCTCCTTCCCACTTCCTTTTCTAAAGGGTCGGCAACGCGTAAGTAATGCCTCTGGTGTTACAGGCGTCCATAGGCTACAGTGACCACTTACCATCAGGTGGGCCGGGCCGTATGCTTGTTTGCTATCTTAGTTGTATAAAAAAAAAGTTACAAGGATTTCAGATATTAGGTAGTAGGCGCCATCAATCGCACAATAATAATAATAATAATAATATTGTACCACATACACACAACATAATCTAGCCAAAACTAAGCAGAGCTTGTACTATGGGTTCTAGACAATGGATAAACATACATATATACTTTTTTTTTTGTAAATACGTACATATTATACATGGAAACACCCAGACCAAGACAAACATCTATGTTCATGCACACAAATGTTTGACTTGTGCGGGAATGGAACCTGCGACCTCAGGCATGGCAGTCGGTTACACTAACCACTACGACGTCGAGGCCGACAAATAAACAATAATGCAAGGTACCTAATCATTTTTGTTTCGAATACGAAATACAGATATCTGAGAGCTTTCCGTAATGTTCTCCGAAATGTGTGCAGTTTGCTGAGCTGCACTGGGCCAACGTGCTGGTCTTATATTCCAGCATAGCTTAGCCCTTCCTATGCTGCAAAGAAGCCTCAACCCAGCAGTACAACACATATAAACAGAGTTTATATTTATTACTGTTATACTGTTACTGTTATACATTATTACTGTCTATAGATATCTGCATAAATTTGTGACTGGTCAGTGACTGCCTTACCGGAGATATTTAACAATAAAAAATGTTCGGGATGGTTATTAAAGCTATAGAAGCCTACACAATTATTTTAGAATGCTTGTCTGTCTGTATGTTTTTACGGGCATCACGCAAAAAGTACTGCACGAAATTAAATGCGATTTTGACAGCTGCATTGCTGAAGTTCTAACTTAAAATCTGGTGTATGTGTCATCTTGACACGCCGCCTCAATGTCGAGAAATAAAAAATATATATTTGACGACTCGATGGCGTAGTGGTTAGTGTAACCGACTGCCACGCCTGAGGTCGCGGGTTCGATTCGCGCACAAGTCAAACATTTGTGTGCATGAACATGGATGTTTGTCTTGGTCCGGGTGTTTCTATGTATAATATGTATGTACTTACAAAAAAAAAGTATATAAGTATGTTTATCCATTGTCTAGTACCCATAGTACAAGCTTTGCTTAGTTTGGGCTAGATGGTGTTGTGTGTATGTGATAGAATATTATTATTATTAGTATTATATATACCTACTTTCAAATGCCACGCGTAATAAATAGCGGGTAAAAGGTGGAAGGAGGTGTCTTTGCAATTCGTAATGAACCAGCCGTTTTCATCACGGAGGGATAAAAATATCTCCGTGTATTTAATAAATTGATTTTTTATCAACTACTACATACAGCATTTCAACTATAACTCCTTTTATAACGGACTAGCTTACGCGCACGACTTTCTCCTCGTGTTCTTTGTCTGATAGAAATGTATCCCAGTTGATATCTAAAACCTTAAATATGAAGTTTGGAACTGTGGCTGGTAACTTTAAAACCATATTTGGCACATGTGCGTAATACACCTCTGCCTACCCCTTCATGACACTATGTATCTACGTAGACATAAGACGGCTTTATTACTTAAAATGAAATAGCAACACTAATTTTCAACAGGGTCCTAAGATTCAACACAGACAGATTCCTTTTATACCAATTTCAATCTTACACACAACTAATAAGGTTGAATTTCAATTGCTTCAAATTAGCTGCTTCATTGATTCTCTCTCTGACCGCTGTACTCACGAAGCGAACACCTCAAACGACTCACTCTACAGCTATAGCTATTCTCCTCACGAAATATCGACGGAGGCCGCATTAGGATTGTTAACTAATACTTCTAATCCGTCGTGCGGAAACATTGAAGAGAATCCGATCTATTTTGGGCTTCGTACTTGTAAAAGCTGAAGTGAGGAGTGTGTTTGGAGTACGTCTTCAATCAAATTGATACTGATTCGGTGGCGCAGTGGTAGGTAATGCGACTGCTGTATATTAGGTTACGATTTCCGGGTCGAGCAAAGGGTTTTTCAGTCAAGATTCCTTCAATATCTGTACGGTGTCTGCCCGGTAGGATACAACAGGCTCGTCGGCTACTAAAAATAAAAGATATTTTGCGAAATGTGGGTAAAAAATATTCTGCCTATCCCTTCAGTGATATAGGAGTAAGCACATCCCTACTTATAATACATACTAGATTTTGCCTACGGCTTGGCTCGCGTAAATGTAAATTAGGTTAATAAGTAATAACAGTAGTTTGTTCTGGAGTAATGGTATCCTGTGTCCTTTTTTGTTAACCTGACAACGTGTATGCAAATTTCATGATGATCGGTCGAGTAGTTAAGGCGTGAAAGCGTAACAAACAAACTCATATTCACATTTATAATATTAAGTTAGGATTAGGATTCCTCTTACGTTCAAAGCAAGGTCATGGTATGACGCTGAGATTGCCCAATATCATATCAGACACAATAATTTTATGTTCATACGCCGTAAATTGGCCAGTTTTGTATACAGAATTGTGTATCACCCTCTTTCCCCCCTTCCCGCTCCTTCTTCTTCCTACTTCCTTTTCTAAAGGGTTGGCAACGCGCAAGTGATGCCTTTGGTGTTGCAGGCGTTCATAGGCTACGGTGACCACTTACCATCAGGTGGGCCGTATGCTTGTTTGCCACCATGGTCGTATAAAAAATATATATATAGAAAATGAGATTATTTTCACGGCTTCGCTTGCGTAAGTGTATGTTCATGTAAATTTTCTATCCCTCGGGCGCGGTTTTTGCTAGTTAAAGGGTATATTATGTCATTTTCTGTACCGCTAACAAAGCATATAAATTTCATGATGATCGGTCGAATAGTGAAGGCGTGAAAGCGCAACAAACAAACAAACTCACATTCGCATTTATAATGTTATAGTTATTGATACGTCTACCATCTTAATCTATCCGTTAACATGGCTGCTGAAAAGCAACCGAAATGTTTGGCAAACGATAAAATCATTACCTTCTAAATGGGTCAATCCCGATTATAAGCGATGACCCGTGTCGATCATACAGTAGCTCGCGTGCGGTTAAGAGGCACGTACAATGCATCGGATCAATATACAATTAGGTGCGCATCTTATCTGTATTTAGGATTAATAATTATTACATTATCTCGTGGTTACTTAGCGGAACAATGATAAAAATAATTTGACATATTTGAAGTATTGATTGGTGATGCTGTGTAAAACAAGAATCACAAAGAACGAAGCGAAGCTAACACTAGGAATAATAGGGTTGTGGTCGCTGATGTGATGTCTGATCCACCATACAAGGCAGGGAGTGGGCACACCGTGGTAGGTTTAATCGGTAACACACGGGACGTCCCATCTTTTTCCTGGTGAGACCGACATAACTTCTCCGCTCCCATTTTAGCGGTGAGGTATCAATGCATTTCACCACATAATATTGACTTCTGTTTACGCGAATATTATTCATTGAAATTAAACTACTATATACGGATTTTATCGCGTTGTTTATTTGACACTTTATTACATCATTTTGAAAAACTGTTACACTACTACTACTGTTAAACTTTACTAATTTTTAAGCTAATTGAATTATTATTAAAACTATTAAAACTATTTAAACTATTTAGATTTAATTTAATTTTACACTTTCCCCGACGTTTCCATGTGACCATGGCTGCTGAAAAGCAACCGAAATTTTATCACCGAGTAGCAGAGGTCATATTTTATTAAAAAGAAGTACTTTAACTAATATAACGTAACCTACTTTTACGCGAGCGCAGCCGTGGGAAAAAGCTAGTTTCAGATATTTACAGAAACTTGTCAAATAGCCTTTTGTTGTGTGGGACCTAAACACTGCTGGCAAAATATGGATAAGATTCCTTTAGCCTACTCCTAATATTGCTTAAGTCCATGGCAGTGGTTACCCCCACCATCAGGTGGTAGCTTTGCCTTCAAAGGCAATATAATACGCTCATAACATAGGATGGGTTACTTCAAAAGATCCGTACGAAATTTCACCTGCGTTCGGACTGTATTTTTTATTGCTATGCATGAATAATTGATATACTGGCCTACGTGTCTAGGTTCATAACATCTTTAACAAAGGATTGGCAGGCATATTTGTTTTGATATAGTCTTTGTTATAGCATACTAAGCTTATCGCTGAAGACTTCTTAAAATACAATACCCAGATATTTCCCGTAATTAAAGCTAAAAGCGGTAATTTTTAAAAATAAATAAACTGTAATACTGTTGTAGGAAAGTTGTGTTGTGTTGCAATATTATACAAGAGCCGTACTTTGATTTTTAAAAAGGTTTGAATGGATATATTTTTGGCGAATGCTTTCACTAACATTCAAAACATTGGATTCGTATTTGAACTGAAATTGCTTTTCCAGCTCTGGACCACGATTTGTATTGGTTTACACGTAGTTTTAACGCCATTTTGAATACTGTAAAATTTTGAATAGAATGTTTTTTTGGTTAAATTTTGTTGTATAATAATGCTATTGGTTTAACTACGTGACCATTTAATCATTTAACTCACAAAGTGAATGAGTAAATGAGTTTAGTGGCTGCACGGATGTCGTAGTGGTTTAAGTGGTCGCCTCGCCACTGCTACTACGCCAAGTGTTGTGAGTTCGAATCCCACACGGGACAAAAATTTGTGTGATCCACAAATGGTGGTTCGGAGTCTGTGTGTTCTTTGTGTCCGTTGTATAAATGTTTATAAAGTTCCCAGCGATACGGGAATTACTCCAAGTACGGGTATTGTCTTAAAAAAAAAACATACCTAGACAAAACGTACATAATGTTCCCAAGAAATAGAAATTAATTGACAAAATCTACATTGACGCACGCAAAGCCACGGGTATAATCTAGTATCCTAATCGTCACTAATATTATAAATGCAAATGTGAGTTTTTTTTTACGCTTTCACACCTTTCACGAGTCATCGTGAAATTTCATATACATATTATCAGGGATATAGAAAAGGACATAGGGTACCTTTTATCCTGAAAAAAGTACTGTTACTAATCTAACCTAAACTACATTTACGTAAGCGAAGCCGCGGGCAAAATCTAGTAATACTATAAATGCGAATATCAGTTTGTTTGTTACGCTTTCAAGCCTTAACTACTGGACCGATCATCATGAAATTTCGCATACACGTTGTCAGGGGTACAAAAAAGGGCATAGAGCTGCTTTCATCCACAAAAAAGTACGTCAATACTAATATTATAAAGAGGACAGAGTTGATTTTACATTTGTATATTTGTAAGGGTTTATCTCAAAAACTACTCAACCGATATAAAAAAATATTTCACCATTAGAAAGCTACATTATCACCGAGTAACATAAGCTATAATTACTAACATAATCTGACCTACTTTTACGCGAGCAAAGCCGCGGGTAAAAGCCTTATTTTACGTTCTATAAGCCCTCATTAACCATTTTATTTAATTTTGGCTACCCTCGTACATTATCTACTAAACAACAGACTTTTTTTACCGGCTGTAATTAAACACCTCAATTAGTATTCCTTAAACACCCTCCGATAATTACAGGGATGTAGACCTACCTACTGTTAGGGCGAGTCAGCGTAAAGCGTATAGTTTGCAGCTGACTAAATGCGGCGTATAGTTTGTGGCTGACTGTACACGTTGTATTGTTTGTCACTGAAAGAACGCGGCGTATAATTAACATTAATGATAATCTGCCTGCAAAATAGTTACACGAACGACGTAGAGGTTTAAGTGGTCGTCTCGCCACTATGTCAAGAGGTGTGGGTTCGATCGCTACATGAGACAAAAAAATTTTTGGTCCATAAAGATGTATGTAGTCGTTCCGAGTCTGGGTGTTCTTTATATCCGTTGTTTGAATATTTATTAAGTCCTCCACGATACAGGAATTACTCTAGGCGCGGAATACTTTTTAAATAAAATATTTAAATAAGTGGCACTGGTGAAGAAATATATTAAGTCTGTGTTCATTAACGATGTTTAATTGCTACCAAACCAAACATTCCAATATTCGAAAATTTTATGATCCCGCTCTCGGACGGTTGTTATCACTGATTTATGATTCGAATCATAGAGTATTCGGAATTAATTTGATATATGGGCCGTGGTCATATCAGAAGTCGGTCTCTTTTTGGGCACCTCTCCTTTTAATAATGGGAATAATCGAATAAAACTTATGCATTTGTATTGGCGTACCGCTATCACGTAACTAAATAAACAATCAATATCAAAGTTTCATTTATACGGATATTAGTCAACATGTCAACTAGGTATATCGATTTGTTTGATGATTCGAATCATACAAATTTAATCGATTATCATCCATGACTACGTTATACCTACCCCTTGAGACAAAAAAATATGATTACTAAACACAATAAATTATATTTGTTTGCAAATTTTTTTTATTTGTTAAAATTAATTATTTACATAAACAAAACCAACAATTTTATTGACATTACTTCAAAAAGTCAGAGATGCGTGCTTTGTAATCGAACTCAAGACCTCTGCGTGGCAGTCCATCGGTCCCCCAATATACTATCATTGCCTAATATTAAATTAATCGACTGGATTATTAAAAAATAACACGACATCGTATCACTCGAATTTCTAACCGATAATTACCCATCGCTTCGTAATACTAGCATGAATATATCTTCGTCTATAGAAACTCAATGTACATTACGTTGAAAGAAAACCATCGTATTATCAACGTTCTCGAGGTCTACCTCACTCCATTATTCATGATACCAATCGAATATAGCGTTGCTCTTCACAATGTTTTCCAACCGTGATTCAGTTCGGTTCTAGCGGAAATATTATGGTAATAAAATCTCTTTTCTGCAATTGCGAGGGCACATGGATGTGTGGGAAAGTCAATATGTGCTTTCTTTTAAATATTTTATACCTATTTTATCCTTACTTCCTTATTTCACTACATATTATAAAACAAAACCCCCACCGCGTCACTCTGTCTCTTTGCAATAAACTCAAAAACTACTGAACGGATTTTCATGCGGTTTTCACAAATAGACAGAGTGATTCATGAGGAAAGTTTATGTGTATAATTTGTTAACGTTTTGTACTCCCCGTGCAAAGCCCGGACGGGTCGCTAGTAATATTATACTTTCGAAAGTAACTCTCTCTGTCTGTCTGGTTCCTTTACATAGCTAAACTACTCAACCGATTTGGATGAAATTTGATACAGAGGTAGTTTAAAATCTGGGAAAGGAGATAGGGTACATTTTATTAACGTACCATGCACGCAAAAGCTAGTTGGGTATATAAGTAAATGATCTATGCTCGGAGTTTTCCTGCGAGATCGAATCAGAAACAAGATTCGCAGGTAGACTAAAGTAGCTCTCCAAATAGCCAAGCTGAAATGGCAGTGGGCAGGGCACATAGAGTGTAGAACCGATGGCTGTTGGGGCAGAAAGGTTCTAGAGTGGCCACGCACTGGCACGCAGCAGGAGTAGGCGACAAGGTGGACCTATGAGATGGTAAAGGTTACGGGAAGCGGTTGGATATGGAAAAACTTTGATGGCGCATTTCAGAAATGTATGGCGAAGGGTGTAATTGTGCTCAACGCGATCTATTGTCATTTTTCGTAAGTTCATCTTTTGCATGCATGGACTGTCTTTAATTAATGTTTACCTTAAGTCAAGGGCGTAGTTTATTATATGCCTGGCGTAAGACATGTAAAACTATACATCTCGCCAACGCTTTTTAAATTTTATATTCATTTAATACTTATCTCATAGTAAGGCATCTGTACTGCAAACAACGCTTTATTAAAACAACGTTTTAGCTTTATTATTATAAAATATGTATATTATGTATCACAAATAACTTCATCGCATATTCATGTTCAATTTAAAGTTACGACCTGAATTTTCATCGTTTAAAACAACTGGGGTAAAATAAACACAAATATTCTTAGTATACAATAATAATTGCAAGTTGCTTGAGATAAGGATGTTGCGATGGATATGTAGAGTGACAAGCAGAGAGGATCAGTAATGTAAAAGGGAGTTAGAAAGTGGCATCAATTATAAAAAAGTTAAAAAGGCATCGTTTGTGTTGATTTAAGCCTGTTATGAGAAGACATGAAACGAAATCATATGAATTTGAATATAAATTAACCGAAAGGTAAATATAGTCCAATACGTTAACCAAGTGGCAGTTGGCAGACTTCACAAATCTGTAGACGAGACAGTTACGACAAACGACAAGAGATGGCGTTGACATAATTTCACACTACTTCATACAATCCTGAATCTCGTAAGCAAAGTTTACACTACGAGATACTGTATATTTAACTACCTGACACCACCCGTAGAGTCAAGGCCCGCACGGCATTATCACCCAGTCTAGTGGGATAAACCTCACTTTGTGTTGGAGGGACATCTAATGTTAAAATCAACCGCTGTTCATGTATTTCGGCAATGTCAAGGGTACACATAACCAAACCGTACCTACTATGACAGCACTGTACTTTCTTCAAACCTCGATTAAAGAATAATAATAATAATATTTATTTCTCAAAAAGGTTACACACAGTAACCAAAGACACAGAGAAAAATAAGAGTCAATACTAGTGCTTAGATAACATAGCCGCAGGTAGTTCATTTTAGAGCATACACTTACGTAGGAGAAAAGATCGCTGAAATTATTATCTAATTTTATCCGCGGCTTCTCTACGCTAATGAAAATTCTATCAATAAACTTCTATCCCTCGAAAATATTTTCTTTTCTGGATGAAATATACTCTATATCCTATTCTGTATCCCTAACAATATATCTTGTTAGCGAAATTTCATGATGATCGGTCGCGTATTTAAGGTGTGAAAGCGCAGCAAACGAGTAAACTCACATTCGCGTTTATAATATTAGTAAGCTTACTTATCCAGCATCTACTAAAAAAGGTTCTTACAGAAAACTCAAGTAAAATGTTGTCCAACCTAAAAACAGAATCCGGAACCTCTCACACACAAGCGCTGACTTAGCCCATACGACTATAATAAGGGATTAAATATAATGACCATCTAAAATACTAATTGCACAGCAATATATATATACTATACTATATATCATAACGAGCAGCTATACGCTTCAAATCACTGCATTCTGTCTCGAAAGGGTTAGGTTATGTTAGGTTCCTTCTTAAACCCAACCAAAAATAGGAGCCCCGCGAAGCGAGGCTCCGTCGACATAGTTTGACCTCTTTAAAATATTTTAGTAAGCATATTTTGGTGTGCAATTAGTATTTTTGGTGGAACAAAGGCAAAACATTTAGGAATAGTTAAATACTACCCCTATAATAATATCAGCCCTGTATTAAATTGTCCCACTGTCAGGTACGGGCCTCTTCTCACTGTAAAAAGGGTTAGGCCACAATTCACCATGCTGACGCAGTGCAGGTTGGCACACTTCACATATCTTTGACTACATTATGTAGAACTCTCAGACGTGCAGGATTCCTCCCGATGTTTTCCCCACCCATATAACTAAAAAGGCAGTAAATATTTTTCCCCATAAATCATCATCATAAGTTGACATTTTCCCATAAATTGTAGCCAACATCGCAGTAATCTCCTTAAACCTGCAAACTTTACGTAAAGTTATATTAAATTCGTCCAAACTTCAAGTTATTATACAAAACCCTTATATGGTAAGTGTCATATTATGTTTCAAGGAAACTGTCTTCTGATTAGTCTTGGGTCGTGTTACTACATCAATTAGTTACTTGAAAGAGAGAAAGAAAAATCATTTCTTTGATACAACTTTCTTCCGGTTTTTCAAGTAACTATAAAAATCTTCCTATGCAGAATATGACACAGATTTTCTATAGATAAGTAACTTTTTTGTAAGTAAATTTATTTGTATGAATGTAGAAATCTTAAAAGTTCTAAATTGATTCAAAGAGTAATTTTGCTATTAGAGGATCATGTATTTGTAGAATCTATCTACATTTTTTTATAGTTTTTACACTAGGTCCATCGATCCAAAACTTAAATGCTTTGCACTTGTCGGTGTAGCAATCTCCATCTTTCTCTTTCCAATGCCATCTCTTTAAGTTTCTTATAAGTTTTAACTTTCACAACTTCTTTCAGTTGATCGGTGTACCTTCTTCTTGGTCTTCCCCTCTTCCTTCTTGCTTCCCTTCCTTTATGTTTGAGATAAAATTATCATGTCGAATTAGGTATCATTTTACCCCTTCTGTTCACTATGTCTTTCAAAATTTCACGTTTTACGTTTACACTAGGTATATGAAACCAAAAGTGAATTACATCAATGTTTATCCAGCTATGGTTTAAGTTCCAAGTTTAAAAGGACGAGGCTATTAAAATTTTCCAGACTCACTTCGAGACTTCAGGCTGCTACTAAGGATTTCTTAATAAAACCCAATAAAAGTAAGTTTCAACCATGAGTCGAACATCCATGATCGTTTAATGGACCTAAAATCCTAAACTTATCTACCTCTCAACTTAATACCTATTAAGCCTTTAATCAATTATTAATGTTTGATTGGCCCGCCGTTATTATTCTTCAATTAACACTCAACGTTGAATAATGTTTATAGGTGACCTTTTTGATTAGTCGCTAGTTAGTGCTTAGCTACCTCTCAAGTACATGAGATTCCTAATCCTGACTAACGTTATAAATGCGAATGCACGCCCTAACTACTCGACCGATCATCATGAAATTTCGCTTACACGTTGTCAGGAGACATAGGGTAGCTTTCATCCAGAAAAAAGTACTGTGACTCACATAATAAATAACTCTCATAGCCAGTTGCACTCACTGATCGGTAAGCGATTAGCGAGGTTAAGCAAGGTTAGGTGCGGTCAGTCTATAGATGGGTGACTGCTTAGTGGTCTTTCATCTGAGCGTCTTCGTGCTTCGAAGGGCATGTAAAAAGTCGGTCCCGGTTGTTGTCAAATTGACAGCAGTCGTTAAGCCATATCAGAGGGACTTGAACAACTCTTGACACCAGGTTGGCCACTAGTCACACGAAAAGAAGAAGTTTTTGCCTACATTTGCGAGAGCGCAGCCGCGGGCAAAATCTAGTAAACAATAATTTTAATAGTGTCTGACAACTCTGACACCCAACGTAAGACATTATATTCTCCGGTTTCATTATATTCTTCACGATATTTATATAAGAATAATAAATTATATATTTTATCCGCCATTCTTTTTGTCCTTGAAATGAATCCCCAATTTGAGGCTCACATTCAAAATGATGAATACATTACGTCAATTCAGACAGTATACAGTTACTTGTACATATTATGCATGGAAGAAGAGCGGACTCGTTTAAAGATAGCTAACACTCTCCCGCGGTTTCACCAACTTTTATGATTGTTGCTTCGCTCCCGTGGCTCGTGTTGGCTGCGTGATGTTATGATACTGCTGGATAAAGCTTTCTAATGGTGAAAGAATTATTAAAATCAGTTCAGTAGTTCAACAGATATACAAAAATACAAATATTTGTCCTTTATAATATTAGTATAGACTACTGGACCCAATAGACACTGTCCGGTGCGAACAAACCGATCGCAGCGCCACCTATCAGATCAAATTGTAAATCTAAACCACCCCATCTAAGATACCCCTCAAAAACATACATCGTTTCAGCCGTTTAAAAGGAGTTCAGTGACATACATGCGTACAGAATAATCTATTATTATATGTATTTGTATTTTTGCTTGCAATGAAAAAACTACTTGACCGATCATAAAGAATTATTTTACCAATAGAAAGGTACTTTAATCTATATAGATGTGCCCGCGGTTTCACCCGCGTTTTTAGTTACTGCGCCGCCCCCCTGTGAGTCGTAGCGTGATGTTACATGGTCTATAGCCTTCCTCAAGAAATAGGCTATCCAACACTAAAATAATTTTTCAATTCGAATCAGTAGGTCCTGAGATTAGCGCGTTCAACCAAACAAACAAACAAACTCTTTATCTTTGTAATATTAGTATATAGGCTATACAACATCAGGCTATAAGCTAAGGGAGAGGCGCAGTAATCATAAACTTAGGTGATACCGCAAGGGACAAATTCCCTGATGTATCAAGTCCCTTACATCCTGACATCTCGTTAGCGTAATTGTCAATGATTTGATGTTAAAATTACTTGTTCGGTTACTCTGTAGTCATATTGAATAATTCACAAATTTGGTCGGCAGCTGAATGTGGTTGGTACAGGCATACAGCGAACAGCGGGTTTAAAAATATTTAAGGTAGATGTGATAGGATTTAACCGATAAAAAAAGAACAAATTCTACCATGGGTTCTGCCATTGTAGATATTTTTATTTTTTTATCCGTACCCTGTATAATATTCACATCTAGCCCAATCTAAGCAGAGTTTGTACTATGGATACTAGACAATGGATAAACATACATATGTATATACTTTCTTTTTTGTAAATACATACATATTATACATAGAAACACCCAGACCAAGACAAACATCCATGTTCATGCACACAAATGTTTGACTTGTGCGGGAATCGAACCCACGACCTCAGGCGTGACAGCGTGACCGCCCAACCTTGGTAGCCAACAACTTGGTGATGATATGATTGAACCAGCTCTTCCGGAAAATTACCAAACTCTTATAGAAAAGATAGAACTCTAACAGAATAAATAAAAAAAATTACAGAGATATCAGTTATATATATAATATCAGCTCTGTGTTAAACCGTCCCACTGCTGGGCACGGGCCTCATCTCAGTGTAAGAAGATTTATGCCATAGTCCACCATGCTGACCCAGTGCGGGGTGGCAGACTTCACATACCTTCGAGAACATTATGGAGAACAGACATGCAGGTTTCCCCATAAAAACAATTGTAGGTAGAAGCAAATAGATACACCCATTTTTTTAACGATCTTATTTGTTGAAAATAAACAACTATATACGGATTTTATCGCGTTGTTAATTTTTATAAAATTATTCATACATGATTTTGAAACATTAAACTACTATTGTTAAACACTTTTACTAGTTACTGTTTACTTTTCTTCTTCTTTCTTAGCCTTTACTATTCCCAAGTCACTCGGGGTCGGCTTTTCTGGTCTAACCGGATTTGACTGGATATCAGTTTTTACACGGAGCGGCTGCCACCTGACCTCCGCAACCCGAAGGCTAACGATACCCTAAGGCTAGACCAGTGTCAGGATATTAGAGGGTACTGACTTTCCCAATAACGACTGCCATAGATGTTCATGGCAGCCGGGATCGACGGCTTAACGTGCTCTCCGAGGCACGGAGCAGGCGATAATTGTCAATCAATACGCACATAATTTCTAAAAGTCATATAACTGTTTACTTCTATTTAAGCTATTTATATAATAATTATAAAATTATTTAGTTTTGATGTCACACTTCTTTCCCCGAAATGTCGGTTGCTTTTCAGCAGCCATTTTCACGGAGAGACTCTTATTTGGTTAGAAAATCTCATTATAAAACTATCCAGTTACTGCTTTCAGACTATATTAATTCTCTAATAAATAGAGATGTAAAAAAATAAAGACTATACGTAGAGATATCCGTATCTGTGTTTTCTTTTTGTATTGTTTCGACTTGTACGTCGTATTCGCTTACTAATTAAAACAAGCAATACAATAAACTATAGATATGTGTTTTAAGATACCCAGGACATAGGATCTAGTTCTCGCCTAGGGATAGTCTTTAAAATAAAACAGCATTTTATGAGCGATATGTAGTTTTACATCCAGTGTAGATATTAGAGCATTATTGCTACAACACCAAGAAACTAGTGTTAGAATATAGAAGTAACAAAAATAATCTGAAAAGTTGCATGCCTACTTCTCCAATTTATTTTGTATCGAACAATAGATCTTTCTTTCTTTTTCTTTTCGTGTGGTTAGTGGCCAACCTGTTGTCAAGAGTTGTTCAAGTCGCCCGTAGGCCTCTGACATGGCTTAACGACTGCTGGCAATTTGACAACAACCGGGACCGACTTTTTACGTGCCCTCCGAAGCACGGAGACGCTCAGATGAAATACCACTAAGCGGTTACCCATCTATAAAATGACCGCACCCAACGTTGCTTAACTTCGCTAATCGTTTACCGATCAGTGAGTGCAACTGGCTATGAGCGCCTTAATAGATTTGCAGCGCACAGACTGTCAGTTACATCAATAACTGTACGTGGTTTGACTAGTCGCATAATCCCTCTTGCTCTTGTTAAAATAATTTATATTCTTTCTCTTATTATATTAAAAAACTGTAACAGACAGGCAAGGCCCTAATGAATATTTAACAGCTCATAGTATTATTGATTCGAGGGTCGTCTCTTTGGTTCCGAAGCTTATAACTTTCCGCTAGTAGATCGTTAGGCACCGGATTCAATTCGAAACTAAGCAAAGTGTACCTTTGTTCTTCTGTTAAGAAGTGTCCAGACCAATAAACTCAGTTATATAAAACTTTGTATCTAAAAACACAAGTGGCGAAATATGGGTGTTACACATATTTCTTGAAAACGACTACTCCCGCACTAGGAATGGAAGGGGAACATTAAAAACATTCAAACAACTGACATAAAGCAAACACCTTTAGAGGTTAACAAGCGTGTATTTTAGTGTATATTTGGGTAGTTTATAAGGGGATTAAATATAATGATCAACAAAAATACTAATTGCGCAGCAAAATATGCTTACTAAAATATATCATAACGAGCACCTATACGCCTCAAATCACTGCATTCCTTCTCGGAAGGGTTAGGTTATGTTAGGTTTCTTCTTAAACCCACCCAAAAATAGGAGCCCGACGGAGCCCCCCCACGAAGCGGGGCTCCGTCGACTTATTTTGATCTCTTTAAATAAAATGCGGTTTTAATTTTGGTGATCATTTACTATTTTTGACTGTTATATTTTACTATATCTTGTGATAAGTTAAACATAAGTCGTTTATAAGCGTGTGTATATACATTTGAGTGTATATTCTGAAAATGGCAAGTTAAAATTTTCCTCCTCTCTTCGTTATTTCGCTCTTTTAGTGTCCGTACCCTGTGTCCCGTTATAATACTTTTAGGCTACCTACCTACTGATAATTAGTTTTGACACATATTCGAAGAAAAATATGTCAAAATTTAACTGTGCGTAGCTTAAATGACTCACTTCTGAATATAAGAACAGACTTTAGTGATCTGATGACCATAGATAAAGCTTTCATTCCTATCTCTGCTTACCCTCTATTGTATTGTACCAAGCTCGGAGCGTGAACAAATTAGCCAGGTCGAGTGCACTAGACCGAATATTGCTTGAAATATTTTATCAGGTGCCACCACATTTGCTAGGGTTCTCACTTCAATGGAAGTATTCAATTATATAAAGTATTATTTAAACTGACAAGTTTTTTTTTTACATCTTTTAATTCTGGCCGCTTGTGTGCCGCTGCGACTCGATAGGTTAAAGATTACTAGCATCCTTGGTAACCCTTCAATCAAAGTTAAATTCTTGTGTTCAGAATGGGTTCACGTCGGTTCAAGTAAAGCCTACTTCTCTGTCAGACACCTAAAAACATTAGGCCATCGGCGTTTTAAGTAAAAATATGATGGCGACTGCAGTCATGTCCGATGAGATCCACTGGATGGATCGCCAAAATAGTTGTGGCTCTGGTATTCTAATCATGGCTTAAGACATTGAAATCCTCCTATCCAAAGACGTCCGATATGAACTATGGAGCAACCCGGTTGGAAAAGTGCCTCCGACTTGCAGAAGATCGTAACCAAGCAACCTTGAGTTGTGCTCTTGCGGCTAGTCGGTTATTTAGGCCTTTAAGAAGAATATTGTCTCCAGAGAACCACTATTGTTTAGCCCTTGCGCTCACCGTAGTATGACTGCTAGTTGCTTCTTACAAGCATGCATTACTTCTGATGATGCAGGCATTCATATTCTATGGAGGCCATTTTAATAAATCATTGCAGGCATCATACAACCCGCCCCACAAGCTTATAAAAATGCTATATGATTTTTCATAGAATAGTTATCCAAAGTTACATCAATGTGAAATATAAGATAGGGAAGGCAAATAGAGGACTGATTAATTGATGATGAAACAAGTGAGAATCGGCAATGAATTGCCGTAAATGTTAGAGTTCGAAAAAATGGTTTAAATAATATGTAAAGTTCACGTGATATCACGTGACCTTGATGTCAGAGGTCAAAGGTCATAGTTATTTCAGGCTATATCGACTATGCTGAGTCGTTAATGGCGTTAACCGCGAGTCTCTTGCTCTTACGGTTCTTGAGTTGAAAGTTGTATAACAGACGGACGGACGACGGACGAACGGACGGACAAAGCTGTTGTATAAGAGTTTTTTCGAACTCTAAAAAAGGAATATATTTTCGGAAAAGAATAAATGTTGAAATGTATTCGCTAATACAAATGCACTCACTATTCCCTCACTCTCGCAGTCCAATGAAACTGTAATCCAATTCAACCGAAGAGAAACCAGTCAACTAACGGCTTTACATGCTTACTGAGGCACGAGGTAAAAATAATAAGATAGAAGCTAACACAACTGAATTGACAACCCTACCAGTCCCCCAAAACTACATTATGAACCTCCCGAAAGTAACTGAAATAATGAAACAACTTAGTTCATGTGCAAATATGTGAATTCTGGTATGATCCAGGCGAGTATTTACATTGGTATACCTGGGTTAGGTTACCTAGGTACACCTAGCAACTGAATACAGGAGTTTAATTAAGTTGCATTTAATTCTGGACGTGTTGAATACATTTAGTACAGAATTTCGACTGAATGAAATTCTGCGTTTCATTTTATTTGAGGATAGTAGTTTAACGAAATTGTAAGGGTGGAACACTACAAAACCTTTGATCAAAGCCAGAGTTTTTTTTTATAAATTATAAAATCGACGTGAAATAGCAGTATTTCTACTGTTGAGTTTCGGTGAGTGAGAGTGCCGGAGGCCCAATACCCACTTTCCCCCTTACCCACTCATTCTCACTTCCTTTTATTCCTAAGAGGTCGGCAACGCGCAAGTGATGCCTCTGGTGTTGCAGGTGTCCATAAGCTACGGTGACCACTTACCATCAAGTGGAGCCGCTTGCCACCTTAGTTGTATATTAAAAAAAAAGGTATATTAGCCCTGTATATAAACTGTCACACTGCTGGGAACGAGACCCTTCTCAGTGTGAGAAGGATTAGGCCGTATTCTACTACGCTGGCCCAACGCAGATTTACAGACTTCACATATCTTTGAGAGCATTATGTAGAACTCACAGACATGTAGGTTTCCTCACGATGTTTTTCTTCACAGTTAAAGCGAGCGATTAGTATCTTGTATCTTGTATATTATGTGGGGGGCCAGTCAGTGCAGACCGGTGACACTTCGACCCAGTGGGATCTTTTGTGTCGATACTCCCAATAACGACTGCCATCGATGTTCATAGCAGCCGGGACCGACGGCTTAACGTGCTCTCCGAGGCACGGAGCAGGCGATAATTGTCAATCTATACGCACATCATTTCGAAAAGTCATATAACTTCCGAAAGTCAGAGGTGCGCGACGTGGGTTCGAACCCGAGACCCTCTGCATTGCGGTCGGTTGGTCTCCCCACTGAGCTATCGCTGCTCTTTTTGCACCGAGCGATTAGTAACTATTAGATACGAGAATAACAACAAATAACAAGAGTTGCGTGGCCTTGAATTGAACTTGAGACCTCTGCGTGGCAGCAACAGCCTCCCACCAGACTACAGCTGTTTATTTATTTATTGTTAATTACAACAGTCAAAGAAACCAATTACAATAATTAACATTGATTACGTACTGATTACGATAATTACATAGATTAAATAAAAAAAACATTGCTAATAATAATAATTTATATAAACAATTAATAAATAAAACGGAAATATTTACTGAATGCGGTACAGATAGTTTTACCATCTTCGTTATATACGTATCTATTAAATATCTTTAACGGTAAAGGAATACGCGAATAAACCTGCATATCTGAGAGGATTCCGTAAGGTTCTTGAAGAAGCAGGTCTGCTAACTCGTAGTGGGCCAGCGGAGTATAGTATGGCCTAACTTATTTCATACTGAGAAGAAGCCTGTGCCCAGCAGTGAACCAGTTAATGTGCAGAGCTGATACCTTATTAACCTCCGTAATTTACCGCGTAAGTTTACCAATCTAACCTCATTCATAGCATAACACTATCTTTAGAAATAATAAAATTGTAACTGGATGATGACTGCACATAGGAGATATTTAAGTAAATATTATATCGGGTATTTATAAGAGCTGTAGAAACCTCTGTCTGTTCCTTTGTAAGCACACAACTCAAAAACTACTGCACGGAACTGAATGCGGTTTGCAACATTTGTATTGCTGGAGGTCTAACTTAAAATCTGATGCAGTTTCATTTTGATGCGACGCCCAGTAGTCGAGTATTATGTGTGTAAATCAACTTCTTCTTACATGCAAAGAAAGAATAATATAGATATGTGTCAACTTCCAAATGCCGAGCATACGAAGACGCGGGCTAAGCTAGTTAATAATAAAATTATATTACAGCCCTAACATCTACAGGTAAGGAAGTTGTTCGACAAAATTTAGTTATTTCATTAACGTTCCGATGAAGATTTTCCACTTACGTTCGGGTGGCACCTGCGTCTTAGCAATCATTTATTGATGAAATATTGTATCACAAAATGAAGAAATTTGATGAGGGTTAAATCTTACTTCTATTCCTTCAAGAAAAAGAGACGATTATTTTGTCAATTTACGATTTCAATATTAAGTTTATTAGCTGACTTAAAAACAGAGGAGAACGTGAACCTGAATTGCTTAGTTTATATAATGAAGTATCTACTGTATTTTAGATTTTACTACCAGATTTCTCAAAGTTGCTATCTGATCCCTGCGGTTTTACCCACATTTATGATAACTGCTTCACGCCCTTGGCTTGTAGCGTGATGTTATATAGCTTACGTTAATTCTGATCGAATTAGCTTTCTACTGATGAATTTTAAAATCTGTTCGGTAGTTTTTGACTTTGTTCTTTACAAATAAAAATACAAATCTTTCCTCGTTATAAAAATTTGTATAGATTACGTCAATTTATAAGTCTTATACTATACAAAATTTTACCCGCAGCGTCGCTCACGTTAATATAAATTTTGTCAATCAATATCCTTTCCTCTTGAATCAGTAATTTTTTTATATAATAGATATCCTATGTCCTTTTCTGTACCCCTGACAATGTGTATGTGAAATTTCATGATAACCGGGCGAGTAGTTAAGGCGTGATAGCGTAACAAACAAACTCACATTCGTATTTATAATATTAGTTAGGATTTAAAATGATGACCTAAGTGCAGACTTAGATACACAAGTATATAAATATAGAACACTAACACGCTATAAGAGCCTCTTCACACTAGCGTTTCTTTAGCGTAGACGATAGTTCGATAAACGCATGTGCAGCGCAGACGCCGCAACAATGCGACACACGCGTTACGTAACTTGCTTTGTCTGGATCTTGTCTCTTGTATGTCACATAGCTACTCTTGCGTTGCCTGTACGCGACGCAAGTACAGTGACAAGTACTGATGAACAACAAGGATACTGTTTCTAAATCATTATTTTATCTGCAATCCCAAAAAAAGCAAATCAATATATATCTCTTATAAATAACATTATGTATTGGAATTAAACGATTTATTACCGATTTGCATTTAAATAATTACCAAATTAAAACTTTTTTTTCATTTTTCTCGATATTTCGTTTCGTGGCCATGCCTGTGAATTGCAGTCGAAACGACGGGATTCGGGATATCGTTGTTTAACATCTGCGTTAACATAACCCAACGTTAAGTAATGATTGAAATTTAAAAGAGTGGCCTCGAGTTTCTTGCATGTATCTTCTCATAGGCTCAACCTTGTGCCTGAACCTTGCAACTAACATAAATGTAAATTCAGTAAATGTAATAAACTCACTAACCCCTTTGACGTTTATAAGTGTTACTTTGTGACATAAGTGAATAAATGATTTTTGACTTTGACTTTGACTTAAATAGAACAATGACATTACACTTTATATTTATATAACATAAAATACATATAAAACTAACAAGATCAACCTGTATATCAAATATATTCTTACTTAAATTGAGATATCACGTCAGATAAACACAAAAACGTCACTCATTATCAAACAACACATCGATCACGACTCTATTCAGTCACATCTAGAAACAGCATGACAGTACATCTCTATTTTAAAACTGTGCAGCTTTCAAAAGTGTTCTTTTTAAAAGTGTTTCCGGACTGTCCTTTTTTTAACAGTGCTCCTTTTTTCGCTGTCTTTTTTTTTCAGTGGTGTATTTTCTAAACTATGAATTCTCTTTCCATGCTTTCTCCTTCAAACATGGTAGGTAGAAGAGGTTGTATATGAAAAAATAGAGAATCTTACGAAAATGGCGGCGAACGCTTGACGTTTCGCTTTTTTTTTTCTTTTAATAAATGCTTTGCGCTTTTCAGTGAGCCCGCTTGGCTATGCTGAAAAGCTTATTTGGTTTTTAAATAGCAACGCAAATTTGAAAAATATAGCTTTATAAAAATAATTTTTAATAGCTAAATTTATCAAAAATTATTAAATAAATATTTATTTTTAAATACTACACGAGGACTGAAGTAGTATTTGGTTTTTTTTTATAAATAAAATTCACATTTTAGTAATTTAAAATAAAGATTTAGTATTTAAATCTCACGGTTTTCACGATTATATAATTTAGACCTAGTGCTGTAGTAAATAGGAATTAGTTTAGCTTAGCACTGGCAATAAACTATTTCCCGAATATTATTATATTAGAAATCTAAAATAGCTAAATACTTGAAATATAATGTGAGATAATAGTTTCTAACATAAACTATTTTATGCAATTTATTGCTGGTTATTTTGTTAGCAACCGTTTTTTCTGCAATTAACAAAATAAACCGCAATAATAACCGTAAAAGTACAGTCAGCGACATAAATAGATATGAAATTTATAAAGATAAAGATTTGCAACATTTTACATTGCAAAGTAATCATTCTGATTTCGTCATAGCAGTAATACTTAAAGAAAGTAGTTCATTAATCTTCAAACCATATGAAAATCAAGAAATTAAATAGTAGTATTATAGTTTTCTTGAATGTTTAGTACTTATTTCGCTGACTAATTCAAGGCTCGAATTAATTTTTATACGTAATTTCATAGATATAAAGAGTATCAAAATATCGGCAATAAATAAAATCAAATTAAATTATAAAAATTATCATATATCTCACATAATATTCTCGCAGATTTTCAATAAATAATAATAATTTTAATAAAATAACGCTGTAGTTTAAATAAAGTTTTCTTACTCAGCTATTATTATACTATTCTAATATTTTTCAAAATAATAACTGTAGAATTAGAAATAAATAGACTAGATTAGCTTTATATTTCATTGCTTATATTACAGAAATATAATATAATGCTACATTTTACATTTATCCGTTTCGAAGCCTATATTCAAAACATTTGTGATTTCAATAAAAACAGAAAATAGAAAATACTTAAACTTTTGTCCAAATATTCGAAGCACAAATTTGTATATACAGAATTTAAATACTTTAGGAATTGAACCCCCTCCTCCCCGATGTGTATACGCTAACCTCAATCCACTGCATGCAAAAACCCGCATTGGTTTTGTGTGGTGCCTTCCACAAATTTCTCACAAAAGTATGATTTATTATTATTTTTTGTCATAAACAATATTTTACAAGTATTAGTGATAAACATGACAGTAAAATATTTTAAATCATATTTTGCGTAATTATATTTTATACAAAATGGCGCAATATCATAAGATTTGCACATAAAATACAACAATTCACTATGCACGATATACTAAAAACAGCAAAATTTTGGTAAAATTATTTATAAAATTATAATAATTCCGAAAAAACAAATAATTTAATAAGACATTGCTGTCACTTTTTCAAATAATTGTCTTTGATATATTGAATAGTGTTGTTAGAAAACTAGAAACACTATTACCACACAAGCAACATCAAAATTATACCAAAAATTTGCTTCTAAAAATCTGCTTCGGAACGGCGTTTGACCTCCAAATGCTTTAAGTACTGGTTTTGGCTAACAGATGGCGTTCCTTCAGAATCGCTCCATATCGCTGGTTGACATGTACATCGACAACTCGGAGCCGTCAGAGAACGTTGGCCAGATCCACTTCTCCTTGGAGTATGACTTCCAGAACACCACTTTGATCCTGAGGATTATCCAGGTACGTCAATTTTATTTTTTTTAGTTTTTAGTAGTCTTGCGTTTGCTACAAAACAGTAATTAGACCGATTTTAATGTACGGGTGCGAGACTTTGACATTGACACTAAAGGAGGAAAATAGACTATTAGTCGCGGAGCGAAAGATATTCCGTAAGATTCTGGGACCGACAAGAGGAGAGAAGGGGGAGTGGCGACAAAGATTTAATAGCGAGATTGAAGATCAAGAGTCAGAGCCGAATATCATCGGGGAAATAAAAGCTACCCGACTTCGCTGGCTCGGACATACGGAACGAATGGGAGAGGATCGAGCTGCCAAAAAAGCATATCTCGGGCGACCTACCGAGCGTCGTCCGGTGGGTCGCCCAAGGTACCGCTGGAAAGACGAACTAGCTAAAGACCTGACAGAGATGATTGTGCTCGATTGGTCTGACATGGCACAAAATAGGAAAGAATGGCGCACTTTAATGTTGGAGGCCAACATCCACTTTGAATCGCTGAGACAGCGAAGTATGTAAGTATATGTTACTCTGACGCAGAACGAACGACACTTGAAGTGACGTGACAATGCTGGAAACTATAATTCTATTAAATTGTTTTGTGTTTAAATGGCTTCACTATACGTGTTCATGTTACGGCTAATAGCCGAAGTACGGCTACACCTAGTTTTAGCCGGCTATTAAACACAAAACAATATAATAGAATTATGATTCCTAGCATTGTCACGTCACTTCAAGTGTCGTTCGTTCTGCGTCAGAGCCTAACTCAAACTGAGCGTTTGAAATGACAGATGCATGTCATTTCAATAGAATTGACGTAACAAGCTGATGCTGCTAGCATTTAAAACAAATATCTATCAAAGTTTAGGCGTCTTTTAAGCTATATTTGTTGTCGGCCGCGTTAATCGCGTGATGTAAACTTGTGTTTTGTACTATAGTAGGATGCTATACTATAGTAGGATGTATTCGATTCCCAGGTCGTGCATAGTGTTATTGGTCTCTGACACGGTCACGGATGGCATAGTGGCTTAAGTGGTCGCCTCGCCGAATGTTGTGGGTTCGAAGCCCACACGGGACAAAACTACGTATGATGCACTAATAGTTTATTCCGAGTCTGGATGTTCAACAAAAAGTCAAAATACTGGCGGGCTGCAAAAGGCTCGCCCCTATTACGTGAAAACTTAATAAATATCGGATTGTCCATACCAAGGATATCAAAAGAAAAGACAAGAGGCCTCTTCAAAACAGCTTTGCGGTGGAGGGTAATGGTACATTATAAACATCATGGTAGGCTACAGTAATACCCACATAGTTTCAAGAGATTCTCTTACTTATATTGTGCAACGTGCCTATTAATAGAATAAATAAAATAACAAGTTTTCGAATAACGTTTAAAGTTCCGACATATTATATTTTGTTTTTGGTAAATAATATTTTGAATGAATGAATTATGCAAATCAATAATACTTGCTACACAGATAGATCATGTCTTGGATTAACATAAGATACATTTTAATCTTGCCTGCGAGATTCACGCGAGCAAAGCCGCAAGCAGAAACAAGTACACATTTCTGTACCCTTTGAACTAAGCTATGTTCAAAAACTAAATCACCGTTTGAACTTTGTGAATTCATCAAACTTATTAATTACTGTGAGTTTACTATAGTTTAGTCTGATAGGCTTTGGCGAAAGCTTTTTGAGTTAGGCGATTTATCCTAAACTCGACTTACGATGGAAACCTATACGTGATTAAACATATAGAACTATATAAGTACTAATTTTAATACTTAACTGGTTCTTACCCACGGATTCACTAGCGTGAATCCTATAGGAACGTTACCATCCAAATCATTCAGCAATTCACGAGAGATTAAGTACCAAAGCATTCAAATATCTTTACAAACTTTCATATTTAGTAATCTAAATCTTCAATCTTAGCCTTTATTATTCCCAAGTCACTCGAGGTCGGCTTTTCTGGTCTAACCGGAATTGACTGGATATCAGTTTTTACACGGAGCGGCTGCCACCTGACCTCCGCAACCCGAAGGCTAACGATACCCTAAGGCTAGACCAGTGTCAGGATATTAAAGGGTACTGACTTTCTCAATAACGACTGCCACAGATGTTCATGGCAACCGGGACCGACGGCTTAACGTGCTCTCCGAGGCACGGAGCAGGCGATAATTGTCAATCAATACGCACATAATTTCGAAAATTCATATAACTTCCGAAAGTCAGAGCTGCGCGACGTGGGTTCGAACCCGAGACCCTCTGCATTGCAGTATGTTGGTCTCCCCACTGAGCTATCGCTGCTACTGCTTTTTCATATTTAGTAATCTAAATATGAAAGTTTATTTCACGATAGGTCCTCCAGGGCGAATATGGTCACGTTGACAAATTTCACTGGAGATAGGCCGTATACGCCGGAGATATTATAGTGCATAAGTGCACTCTCTGTTCCCCTAACTCTCATAGACCAGTAATCCGATACGACCGGAAAGAGTTTAAACGCAGGACAGACAGCTTTACGTGCGATCTGAGGCACGGGGGCGTGCAACACTATCAATTTACAAACTTCGAGCCGCTATTTAAAAATATTGATTTAAACGTCACAGGCTTTTTGGTTGGTGCGAACCGAGATTCAAATCCGAGACATCAGGCATGTGAGTTGCGGTCACTACCTCTGTGCTACCAAGGCAGTTAGTAAGATGATCGTAATAAAATCGTAAACAGACTTTGGCTCTGTTTGTCTATACGTTTATATAAAGATACTATTAGTATATACATATGTATATAATGTCCATATTGACTGAAGTAATTTGGATGAAGTTTTGAGATATACTTAAGACTGAACTTACTGAAGGCCTGAATGTGTTAAATTGCGATGAAATACGCAAAGAATATACATAGTACATCGGCTTCGGTGGCGTAGTGGTTAGTGTAACCGACTGTCACGCCTGAGGTCACGGGTTCGATTCCCGCACAAGTCAAACATTTGTGTGCATGAACATGGATGTTTGTCTTGGTCTGGGTGTTGCGACACAAGACAAGAACAAGACGTCTTGCACCCGTCCATCGAGCATTTCCAGCCGAAGCTGTTTCTGAGATTTTCATATTAGAAAAACCCAATAACATTAATGCCTATCCTGGATTCAAATTTAATGTTTTACTGGTATCCTTAATGTAGTATATAATATAGATAAAACATCTAAATCTATGTATCTATTGTGGGCCATGTCGGGCACAGTATACTAGTTATATTAAGAGAGGATACACTTGTACCAAACCGCTTTTTTTGTTAAAAAATAATCTCTCGCGCTATGGATAACACCTGTGTGGAGGGCGATTTTACAAACATTAAAACAACGGACACAAAGAACGCCCAGACTTAGAACAACCATTTGTGGATCACACAAAGTTTTGTCACGTGCAGAATTCGAACCCCCAACACTCGACGCATTGGCAAAGCGACCACTTAAACCACTAGACCATTCATTCTGTCAATCTTCTATATATATAAAAATCAATTGCTGTTCGTTTGTCTCGCTAAAACTCGAGAACGGCTGGGCCGATTTAGCTGATTTTGGTTTTAAAATGTTTGTCGTAGCCCAGATAAGGTTTAAACGGTGAGAAAATATAGACAAATTCGTTAGGATAGATGATACGAAGTACACCGGGTCATCTAGTATAATATAAAATATAATAAAATGTCTCTTTTGCACAGTGATATATCGAGCCCAGTGTGGCAGCAAATGAGTCCAAAGCCTTTTCTTTAAAATGTTTTGACGGTATTTCCTCTTAACAACTAAAGTCTACAGACAAATTCGCGGGCAAAACTTTGTATTATACATAAACAAATATTTTCCTCAACTTTTTCGCTATTATTTAAATAATATATACAGCATATACATAATAATACATAAAACAAACAGCGATAATACATTTTGTATTGTATTATCACGAATACCAGTGATAATTGTTTTTGCAAACTTTGTGTGAAGGAATCTTTTGTGTTTGTGACAAAGTTATGTTTGTAAAGTACGCTGTATTATCTGTACATCTATGTGCGATAACGACTTGCGATGTCGAAACTTTGGATGTTATTAAGCAATCTAATGGAACAATATAATATACTGTTTTGTGGATTTGGTGGCGTAGTTGTCAATGCAACTGTTTTGCGTGAGGTCTTGGATTCGATTGCCAGATCGAATCAACAAATAGTTATTGGGAATCTCAATACCAGGCCAGAGTAGGAAGTTGGCAGTGTACACCCTCGTGCCTCGTATAGCACATAAAGCCGTTGGTCCTGTGCCTAATCTCTGTGCGGTCATGTCGGACTACCGTCCTATTGGATCATGAGAATTAGGGAACAGCCGAGTGCACTTGTGTTTGCGCACACACTTGTACACTATAATATCTCCTGTGCAGGCAGTCTCCTATAAGATCCCCTCCGTGACCGGAATTCGGTCTAAGAGGCGGTTACACTTGCACGCCTTTACTACTCGACCGATCATCATGAAATCTTGCATACACGTTTGCAGGGTTACAGAAGAGGACGTAGGGCACCTTTCATTCAGACAAGATTACTGTTACATGCCTAACCTACATTTTGCAAAATCAAATTTGCAAAATCTAGTGTATAATATATCCCTGCCTACATAGCTAATTAAAAGTACGACTTCATATAAGACTTCGTATGTATAATTCAGTAATATGTCCATAAATATACCAAGAAAACTGAACATTCCTTCTTTTTCAGGGCAAGGAACTCCCCGCTAAGGATCTGAGCGGTACCTCAGACCCGTACGTGCGCGTGACCCTGCTGCCTGATAAGAAGCACCGCCTGGAGACCAAGATCAAGAGACGTACCCTCAACCCGAGGTGGAACGAGACCTTCTACTTTGAGGGGTTCCCTATACAGAAGCTGCAGAGCCGGGTAAGAAAAACTTCCCTTTTTTTTATTATTTGAAGTCTTGTCTTACTGAGGTGCAGCGGTAGTGAATGCGACTGTTGTAAAGGTCTTAGCTTCGATGCTAGGATTGGACAAACTGTTATGTTTTCCTGCAAAGAAGTTGCTAGCAGCAGTATGGAGTATGGAATGGATTGGGGAGATTTGTTGCCCGGTTCTGGCAAAATAATAAACAGCCTTATTTATAAAAATAACCAATACTTAAGCCTAGCGATAGACTAGTGAAAAATGGTCGGACTTCCATGCAGAGGTCTCGAGTTCAATCTCAAGGCATTTTGAAGTTATGTGCGTATTAAAATGGTTAATTATTCCTTGTTCTAACGGTGAAAAAAAGGAAGCCTGCATGTCTGAGAGTTCTCTATAATGTTCTCGAAGATATGTGAAGCCTGCCAATCTGCACTGGGCCATTGTGGTGGACTATGGCCTAACCTTTCTCGCTTGAGAAGAGGCCCGTACCCAGCAGTGGGACAGTTTAATACAAGGCTGATATTATTATTTATTAAAGTTTTATATCAGTAGATATGTATATGTATATTAAGACTTACTAATCGATCATTGTACAGTGAGAAACGTAATATGATACATAATTTTAGATTTTAATTGTCTCTTTATTGAGGAATAAAGAAACAAATTTGTGTCGCAGTAATAGTTAAAAGATAGTTTAATATAATCACAATTCAAAAGTATAAAATAATAATAATGGTTTTCTTTGCTATTATAATCTATTCTTCTATACTAATTATATACAGAAGAAAGATTAGTATTATTGTGTTTATATTTTTTGTAATGAATTAACTTAAAAAAAGCCTGGACAGATTTGAAAATTTATTTTACCATTAGTGTTCTATAATATTGTCTTCTATTTACGCGAATATTATTCATTAAAATTAAACTGCTATATACGGATTTTATCGCGTTGTTTATTTGACACTTTATTACAAAATTTTGAAAATTGTTACACTACTACTACTATTAAACTTTACAAATTTTTAAGCTAATTAATTTATTATTAAACTATTAGATTTAATTTATTTTTACACTTTCCCCGACGTTTCCCCGTAGTCTCCCCGTGACCATGGCTGCTGAAAAGCAACCGAAACGTCGGGGAAAGTCCAAAATCCAAAAAGTAACATATGCTATATAACATCACGCTACGACCCACATAAGCTAAGCAGTAAACATAAACGGGTAAAACTGCACGGGACAACTAACAATTTATAAAATAATATTACTTTATTGAATGTTTTGCTGCATATGCTCCTAACTGTACGTCCCAGACTGTGGGATTCTTACCTGAACTAACCAATAATTTAGATCTTTCTTAGCTTTCATATATTCATATAATACCTAAAGACAAAACGTGCAAAGAATGAGTGTTCTTCAGATATTTCGGTTGGCTACAAAATCTATAATAATAATAATAATAATAATAATAATATTCTATTACATACACACAACACTATCTAGCCCAAACTAAGCAGAGCTTGTACTATGGGTACTAGACAATGGATAAACATACATATATACTTTTTTTTTGTAAATATATACATATTATACATAGAAACACCCAGACCAAGACAAACATCCATGTTCATGCACACAAATGTTTGACTCGTGCGGGAATCGAACCCGCGACCTCAGGCGTGGCAGTCGGTTACACTAACCACTACGCCATCGAGGCCGACTATTTGTATAGTACTTTAGGTACAGATAAAAATAAATTGCTTGAGTGCGCGGTAGGCTTATTGGTTTAAGTGGTCGTCTCACCACTGGCAGTACACTGGGTTTTGTGGATACAATCCCACGCGGGAAAAAAAGTTTTGTGATCCACAAATATTTGTTCCGAGTCTAGATGTTCTTTGTGTCCGTTGTTTGAATTATTGTTAAGTGCTCAGCGGCATAAGAATGACTTATGAGAGCAGGAACGGTATTTTAAAAAAAGTAAATTATAATGGTAAATTGGGTATTTCTAGCTAGAAAATCTCAGATGCATCACGGAATCTAGAACTGAGGTACTCAGTACACGGCATTAGTGATTAAAATTACAATCTTATCCTGAATCATATTTTTATCATACCTTTGGGTCCACTATTATATAGTAACTTGAAGAATGACCACGCCTTACTTTTACAGCCTGTATATAAGATAATATAAGCCCTGTATATAAACTAACCCACTACTGGCACGAGCCTCCTTTCAGTATGACATAGTTTCAATCATAATCCACTACGCTAGCCCGGTGCGGATTGGCAGGCTTCAAGTATCTTTGATAACATTATTAAAAACTCTTAACCGGTAAAGAGAACGATTATTTACTATTTAATACGCACATACCTTATCAAAATCAGAGGTGACGTACTCGACTTAGAATTAAACTTGAGAATTCTACGTGGCAGTCTAAGTAGGATACTGTAATAAATTATACCTTTTGTCTGTATCTATAAAATAAGCTAAAAGGACTTCAATAAGTTTTCCTTTGAAAATTTTAAAATTTTCGCGGAGCACAAGCACAGCTACTGATAAATAATTATTCATCGCACGTTTTGGTTTTACCCTCTGAATATATCAAAGCTATATCTAATACTTATATATTACAAAATTGTATCTGGTCGATGTCTGTACATAGAAGATATTTAAGAAAATGAATGTGAAAGGTCTTTACAAAAGGTATAGAAACAATTATTTTAGAATTTTTGCCTGTCTGCCTATCTGTATGTTTGCACACGTATCACTCAAAAACTGCACGCAATAGAATGCGGTTTACATAACTTAAAATCTGATGCATGTTTTAATTTGATACGCCAAGAAGTCGAATATTAAGAAAGACAAATATATGTTGGAGAATACGACGGCAACTCGCTTTTGACATGATGAAGCAACAAAATATAGGCGTGGTATTAAACTTCGTACGTAAACTAATGATAGGCAAATACAAGAGAAATAAAACAATAAAGGCTGACTGTGATTATCTCTGATTTGATCCGTATCTCAGAGAATTCGTCACCCGAATGTGTCCGTGCACGAGTCGCCGGCGCTTATATAACGTCAATATGACACTGACAGTTATAACTGTCACTCCAACTGACACATTGGCTCTATGGCGACCTCACTCAAGCTTACGCTTGACGTTCTGAAACAAACCAATAGATGGCACTTTATTCAACTCCAATTACAGAAATAAATTGCAATCCAATGATTATGCTCCGACATATATATAGGCTGCGAGTCTCGGGCTAAAGCTAACAAGCTAAAGCAACTAACCAAGTTATTGGTTAGTACAGTTAAGAATACCATAGTCTGTGACTAACAATAATCAATTAGTAAGTCTTTAAGTGCTTACACAACTTTATCGTTCGTCAATTTCTGAGATGGGTGAGTTACAAAAATAATAATTATAGTATCTGTATCTGTATCTTATGTGGGGGCCAGTCAGTGCAGACCGGCGACACTTCGACTCAGTGGGATCTTTTGTGTCGACACTCTCCCAATAACGACTGCCATAGATGTTCATGGAAGCCGGGACCGACGGCTTAACGTGCTCTCCGAGGCACGGAGCAGGCGATAATTTTCAATAAATACGCACATAATTTCGAAAAGTCATTATAGTAAGACTTGCTTTCGAGAGCACATTTACGCCTCGAATTTAGACAGAACAAACTTTGCCAAAGTCAGCTATTTTCCCATAATACTAATGCGATGTCAGAATTAGCAGTCGGCCAATGTATTAAACAATACTCTGTCATATTTAAATAAATAAGAAGTAACATTGTCTTAAATATTGGCCGACTTAAGGTAGATTATTTTATATGGCTGTAGAGATCAAAAAGATCATTAAAGGTATATATTATAACATCTAGAAAAAATATATACCTATGACGATTTTATATTTTTTGGCATGTGTGTATGTCTGTATGTTTATGATTTATGTACTATCTTAAAAATGGGAAGGTCTAATAAAATGCTCCTAATTTTATTAGACTTATAGTATGCTATAAGCAGCGATAGCCTACTGGGAAACCGTTGGACTGGCACGCAGAGGTCTCGAGTTCAAATCCAAGGGGCACATCTCTGACTTTTCGAAGTTATATGCGTATTAAATAGTTAATTATCGCTTGCTTTAACGGTGAAGGAAAACATCGTGAGGAAACCTGCATGTCTGAGAGTTGTCCATAATGTTCTCGAAGATATGTGAAGTCTGTCAACCCGCACTGGGCCAGCGTGGTAGACTATGGCCTAATCCTTCTCACACTGAGAAGAGGCCCGCGCCCAGCAGCGGGACAGTTTAATACAGGGCTGATATTATTATATATATTATAGTATGCTTTTCCCAAAGCACAGGTGTAATACACCTACATATCGGCAGCTCTAGTTTTAGGGCCCAATTAGCTAACTGCTGCCTACTGATCATAGTTCCAGACTCCATGCTTCCACTGAGAATTTCTTGACCGGAAAGCATACTGACACTACCCAACCTGGGAATCGAAGCAGAATCCTCATGCACAGCAGTCGCATTCACTACCGCTGCATACACTAATGCAGAAGCTATTAGAGGTTATGGATAAAATAACACACTGTATAAATACTTTAACTATTTATTTTATACTTTGACACAGGGAAGTTTTATATGTCCGTTCACTTACAGCTCACAACAAGAAGTGATAGATAGCAGTATTGTTACGTCTTTTATAGCTAATCAAACTGTAAAGTATTTGACTACTATTTATATCGTATGATGTTATATTATACAATTACTAAGGTGCAATAATTGTAAATAGTTAAATATAATAATTAATTAATTTTTGCATGTATAAATGTATATAATTCAACAGAAGCCATTACAAGAAAACCCCTATAACCTTTTGACCGTCCCGAGTGTCGATCCTAAGACCTCTTCGTAACCTTCATACTAATAAGCCTAGCTCATTAGCTAGGCTTATTAGATTACTTTTGAAAATTACAAATTGATTTTCCAGGGATAACGGCTCAATCCCTAAAAAAATCATCTTTACCACTAAAATCTCTTTAGTAAAGTTATTAAAAATATAGCTACTTTTTGCAGCCACTTAGGGAATCTTTCGGGAGATCCAGACTTTACGATTATTAGATTTTATTGCATGTTATGGAGGTACTGAAATATTATTATAATATTTTAAGATTGCGCAGGCAGACTGCCTCGGTGACGTAGCGTTAGAGAATGCGATTGCGGTGCTTGAAGTATCAAGTTCGATATACGGATTGGACAAAGAAATTTGGGTATTTCTATTCAGCAATTCTCGGTTAGCACGGCGTCGGGAAGTGTACACTGTAGATTAAATTTTTTTGTTCGTTTTGATTGAAATCATATTTACGCTAGAATTAATCTTTAGATCGCGGGCTACTTTACAAACGTTCAAACAAGAGACACAAAGAAACCCAGTTTTGGAAAAACTATCCGTGTTTTACAAAAATGTTTGTACCGTGTGGGCATCGAACACCACTCAACGCAGTGGCAGTAACACTGTAAATGTAAAGTAATTCTTTGCACGTTTTGGCTTTAGGTACCATCTGATTATATCAAAGCTATGTAAATTCTAAATTATTAATTACTACATTTAAGAATTCCACAGTCTGAGACGTATAATAATAATAATATCAGCCCTATATTAAACTGTCCCACCGCTGGGCACAAACGTCTTCTCAAAAATACTATTTACAAAAAGAAATCTTCATCATGATGCTCGTGGCACAGAGAACTCATTGCGGCAGATGGAGAAGGAATTACATTGTTTACTAAAAATAAGAACACATCTTCAGCTCTCAGGTGAATACGTCATCTAATCAGGAAGTATAATTGACCCACTTTTAAATCCTATGGTGCCAAATACTTATTTTTACCGAGGTCTCCAAGTAAAACCTTCGGTAATATCTCAACGGTTACCCGACCGCGTTTAGGATACTGCCTGCGAATTTGCTCACTCTCAGTGGTTCTCTTGATTTACGATTTAATATAAAACATTGTAACTAGCACATTGTGAGGCGTCAATATACTTTAAATACCCATTCAAAGCCACAAACGAGAACAATGAGAGATAATCTATAACCATTTATCTCGTCCAAGTTACAATGGTTTCCAGTCACGCGCAGATATCAACCGTCAATTTACACAAGCTCCCAAGTTTTTGGTAGTTAAGGTTTGGTTATACAAGATATGCACTTCTTTTAAGTAACATTATTTGAACACATCTAAACTAATATTATATAGAGGAAACATTTGTGTTTTTGTATGTATGTTTGTAATGTTTTCACACAAAAACTATTGGACCGATTTCAAAAATTCTTTCACCATTAGAAAGCTGCCTCTTCACTGAGTTACATAGGCTATATATATATATATATGGGACAGTTTAATACAGGGTGGATTATTATAGCTATGTAAGAAATTATAAATATACATATCTCATCTTATGTGGGGGCCAGTCAGTGCAGACCGGCGACACTTCGACCCAGTGGGATCTTTTGTGTCGACACTCTCCCAATAACGACTGCCATTACATAGATGTTCATGGCAGCCGGGACTGACGGCTTAACGTGCTCTCCGAGGCACGGAGCAGGCGATAATTGTCAATCAATATGCACATAATTTCGAAAAGTCATATAACTTCCGAAAGTCGGAGGTGCGCGACTTGGCTTCGAAGCCAAGACCCTCTGCATTGCAGTCTGTTGGTCTCCCCACTGAGCTATCGCTCTCTAATAGCCGTGTTGCGGGAGACTTTACAAATCAGCAATTATAATAATGGTAGCCAATTACGATTGAGTCAACCCGTGACGACTCACAACAGACATAATCACTAAAGAGACAAATATTACATGTTAATAAAGAAAAATATAGGTATTAACGCTAACCACAGGCCCTTAAACGGTTTCACAGCTCTTACTCTTGATCACCCTTACCAAAAGGAAGAGAACTAACTTCTTCTTCTGTTACAGGTTCTCCATCTCCACGTGTTCGACTACGATCGGTTCTCAAGAGATGACTCCATTGGAGAGGTGTTCCTGCCTTTATGCCAGGTGAGTCTTTTCATTCACTACGCCATTGGACCGTTAGATCTTTTTATTGTTTTTTATAAAAAACTACTTTACAAACATTCAAACAACGGACTTAAAGAACACCCAGACTCGCAACAACTATTTTGGATCACGCAAATGTTTGTCTCGTGTGGGAATCAAACTAATAACAATCGGCGCGGCGGCAGTGGCGAGTCGACCACGTAAACCACTACGTCATCCGAGCAATCAAAGTATAGATTTACAAAGAATTAATCATTGGGAAGCGATTGGATGCGGGTGGCCCAAGACCAGTCTGAGTGAAAAACCTTGGAGGAGGCTTATGTTCAGCAGTGAACGTCTTTCGGCTGAAATGCTGAATCATCAGTAAAATATTTGTTTTCCCGTGACAACAGCACTTCGTTTAACAAATACTCTGTTGCCCTTTAACTGTCAGACAAGCAAGGATTTCCAACCTTATTTACTTCATCCATATAATTTACCAACTTGTTCCATATTCCAGGAATATGTAACAGTATGTTTGTTCATATTCCATTTCCTTAACAAACATCTTTCGTACCCTTTTAATAAAATAAATATATTACCTACATCAAACCGACGTTTCACGAATGGCATGTTATAATATAAATAACGTTATGAAAAAATCACGGTTAGCTTATGCGATGTTTAATAGCACTGTTATAACGGCAGCGGTTTGTTTGTTTGTTGCAATCTATACTAATATTATAAAGCTGAAGAGTATTTTTTGTTAGTTTGTTTGTTGGTTGAACGCGCTAATTTAACAAACTACAGGTTCGAATTGAAAAATTATTTTTGTGTTGGATAGCCCATTTATCGAGGAAGGCTATAGGCTATATAACATCACGCTACGACCAATAAGAGCGGAGCATTAATGAAAAATGTTGCAAAAGCGGGGAAAATTATTTTATGCGAAGCAGACGAAGTTGCGCGGGTCAGCTTGTGTATAATAAAGCGTTTAAAGGTATCGTTTGACTTAGCTTTTAAAAGTTAATTTTATACAAAAATATACCTAGCAGAATATACATTCATATTTAGACTTACGCCTGTTTCTGGAAAAGGTAAGCAGATACTTCTACCATCTATAAGGCACATTACTAAACTCTATGCTGCTATTGAAAAATTTATAACATAAAAACCAATCCATACTTTGCATGACTTACATACATACATACATAGATTTACCCCTGTTTCCCAGAGGGCAGAGACTATGGATTTTAATTTGCTACGATTCTGACACACTTTTGCATGACTTAGGTGTCCGAAATCACACACTCAATTGTAAACATAAGCTTGTGTTAATAAAACATCATCACAGCCGTAGATATACCTCTAACGAACTAACAGAGCTATTGATACCTATATTTTTTCAGACACACATAGACTTTATAAAGTAAAAAACGGGTTTACAGCCTAGTACAAAGGCAGTCGCCGCGATATAGCATTTACAACAAAAACATGATAACATCGAAAAAGAGTTTATTTTTAATTATTTATATCGATAAGATTAATTTTATGGTATTTCAAAAATACAAAGAGTTGAACCTCTGACAAATAACGCTAATAAAAATAGCATAGGTACTGTTATTAAAATGATTTAAAAGTAGCACTCGTTCCCGCCCCTACAACTCACCAAATAACGTGTCTTATTATCATACATACATAACGATGGCGGCGATAAATTAAGCGTCGGTTTTACAAGAAATATGATTTCAGGTTATCTAGTAAATAAACAATCTTTTCAGTATTATTAAGATACTATATTTTGCCCGCGATTTCGCTTGCGTTAATCTAGATTTTGTCAACAAATTTGTATAGGAAATAGTACTTATTTCAGGATGAAAGGTAGGTACCCTATGTTCTTTTCTGTACCCCTGACCACGTGTATGCGAAATTTCATGATAGTCGGTCGAGTAAATAGACGTGAAAGTGTAACAAACAACTCACATTCGCATTTATAATAATTACAATGTAGCTATCACTTTTTTACAAATTACATACATAGTGTCACGCCTATATCCCTGAAAGGGTTGATAGAGGTGTATTGCGCCATCTTTTCGCTATATAGCTTAATGTCTTACGTTCGTAAGTCTATTGTGGTCTACAAGACACAGTTGTATATTCCGCGCCACTACTCAGAATTTTTTGACAGGAAATCTCTATAACACTTTGCAAGGGAAGCAAACCCAAGACCGAGCATTCACATACACTGTCATCGTGACAGTTTCCACTGCCAAATTATAAGACAAATATATTAATTAAAGAAAATAAAGACAAATATAATAATAGGCTGCCACCTGACCTCCGCAACCCAGAGGCTAACGATACCCTAAGGCTAGACCAGTGTCAGGATATTAGAGGGTACTGACTTTCCCAATAACGACTGCCATAGATGTTCATGGCAGCCGGGACCGACGGCTTAACGTGCTCTCCGAGGCACGGAGCAGGCGATAATTGTCAATCAATACGCACATAATTTCGAAAAGTCATATAGCTTCCGAAAGTCAGACGTGCCCGACGTGGGTTCTGCATTGCAGTCTGTTGGTAATGTTATTATAATATTACAAATATAATAATAATAATAATATTCTATCACATACACACAACATTATCTAGCCCAAACTAAGCAGAGCTTGTACTATGGGTACTAGACAATGGATAAACATACATAAATATACTTTTTTTTTGTAAATGCTTACATATTATACATAGAAACACCCAGACCAAGACAAACATCCATGTTCATACACACAAATATTTGACTTGTGCGGGAATCAAACCCGCGACCTCACGCGTGGCAGTCGGTTACACTAACCACTACGCCATCGAGGCCGACTCATAATATGATTCATAAATAATACCTATGAATGTCAAAGTTGACGAATTTGTGGGTTTTGTGAAATTACTGAATTTACATTTATGTTAGTTGCTTAGTTAAGGTGTAAGGTTCAAGCCTATGAGAAACCTAGATACCATAGCAAGAAACTCACAGCCACTCTTTAAACTCATATGTGTTGCATTAAAATCTGTAATAAATTATCAGTTAATATTTATCACTGCCACTTTCAATCCTAAGCTAATATAATAAATGCGAATGTGAGTTTGTTTGTTTGTTACGCTCTTACGCCTCAACTACTCGACCGATCATCATGAAATTTCGTATACATGTTATCAGGGGTACAGATATAGACATAGGGTACCTTTCATCCAGGCAAATAGTAATTTTTACTAATCTAACCTACATTTAGGTGGGCGAAGCCGCGGGCACAATCTAGTGAACAATCATTGTTCTGACCTTGGCAAAGTAGCTTAACTTAACCAATCCACGTAGCCTCATATCTTTTAATTAGTAACTTTCAATAGCTAAACTGAACCATTAACAACAAACGTCATATTAATATCGGCAATTCGATGGCGGCCGCCAATTTGGCGACATCCAATTATTTTTAGATATATTAGCCAATAAAAAATAATAATATTGCCCCATTTATTATGGTAGGCAATAGACAACGGATTTTATTCGCGATAATATTAAGCAGCGATAGCCTAGTGGGAAACCGTTAGACTACCACGCAGAGGTCTCGAGTTCGAACCCAAGGCGCGCATCTCTGACTTTTCGAAGTTATATGCGTATTAAATAGTTAATTATCGCTTGATTTAACGGTGAAGGAAAACATTGTGAGGAAACCTGCATGTCTGAGAGTTCTCCATAATGTTCTCGAAGATACGTGAAGTCTGCCAGCCCGCACTAGGCCAGCGTGGTGGACTATGGCCTAACCCTTCTCACAGTGAGAAGAGGTCCGTGCCCACTAGTGGGACAGTTTAATACAGGACTGATATTATTATTATTATATATTAATGAAAATGAGGTTAGTAACCTATTTTTGTATGATTTTAAATTAAAACTAGTTTATGCACGCGGCTTCGCTCGCGTAAATGTAGGTAAGGGTATGTTTGTAACAGTACCTTTTTCTGGATGAACGGGATTTTTTTTTCCTATTCTGTACCCCTGACAACGTGTATGCGAAATTTCATGTTGATCGGTTGAGTAGTTAAGGCGTGAAAACATAACAAACAAACTCACATTCGTATTTATAATTATAATTATTATTTATTTATTGATTACAGTGTTAAAACATGAATACAGTCCATAAAATACTTAATATAGGTAATATAATATGGGTGCCTGTACTAGGGTAAACCTGTGCCACAGGCGTTAAGGGCACTTACAATACACTACTAGGAACTTTATTTTTTTTTTTTACGTGGGGGAATGCTTTGATGCATACCTCTCCGCGGGGCGATGAAGAGGTTATGTCGGGCTCACCGGGGAAAAGATACCCCGATAATACCGACTAAATCTACCACGGTGTTCCTCGACATAACCATAGACGGTGAGGCCGCGCGAATCGCTTTCACATGCAATCGCGACTCCGCCGTGGTTTCGGCCCGCCGTGTGAAACGGCAGGCCACTTCACAAAGAATATTTCCTCCTCCATCCCCCTGAGCGGCGGGGACAAAGACACGATACAGAGGCGCACGTGGGAACACGCACGCCGCCTCTCAGACCTGGTGCTGGTCGGGTGGCGAGCAGGCCCACGCAGCCCACCACCCCCAGGTCAAACTTCAAGGTGGCTGGAGGTCATCTCGCGATACTACTAGGAACTAAGTTATATACAATTAACCATAGTTATTATATAAATATATGCAAAAATAGGCCAAGATTATAATTAGGTATTATCATGGAACTTGATATTACTTATTTAACAACAATCAACAAAACTTCAGTATCCTCATAATTTAAAGTTTGTAGATACCGACAGACTATCCGCTTAGATGTTACATAACTTGGGTCATATATAGCAGTTTGTTTATTTATCTTGTTATAAAGAAAAGGCCCTAAGAATGCGGAAAATCTATTTGTATAAACAAACTTTGATTCAGAAAGAGTGGTACAGACAATATCTATCCGTCTTTTAGTGTTAGTAAGGTTGATGTTATACGTAAGCGTTGCGTGCTGTTTAAGTACGGTGTACATTATAAAAAGCTGTCGGACAGTTAATATTTTCATACAAAAGATGTGTGGAAAAGCGGTAGGGTCGGCGGGTTGCTACCTTTAGAAGCACTCTTTGTGCCCGCTCAATATTTAACATGAAGGATTTTCCGCTACCGCCCCATGAAGTGATGCAATATTGAATTAAAGACTGACACAATGCCTTATAGATCTGTATGATGAGTTTGTGATCTGCAATAAGGCGCAATTTTTTGAAGACAAACTTCTAGCTTGTGCCCGCGGTCCCACTCGCGTCAGTGGTATTTGTGGTTACTTCGCCGCTCCCGTGAGCCGTAGCGTCCTTCCCAGAGTCTCATGCTATCTCCATTCCAAATTTCATGTGAATCGGTTCAGCGGATTGAGCGTTAAAAGGTAACAGACAGACAGACAGAGTTACTTTCGCATTAATAATATTAGTAAGGATTAGTTAGGATGTACAGACGGCTCAGTGGTTTAATTAAGAGTTCGCCTCGCGACTGCCAATACGCCGAGTGGGTTCGGTACAAATATTTGTATGAAACTCGAATAGTTGTTCCGAGTCTGGGTGATCTTTGTGTCCGTTGTTTGAATGTTTATGGAGTTAGTAGTAGAGCTAGTAGGAGAGTAGAGGCCGGCTCGACCAGAGAAGTACTACCCTCTCACAGAATATCGACGTGAAATAACAGTATTCCTACTGTTGTGTTTCGTTTGGTGAGTGAGAGTGCCGGAGGCCCAATCACCCTCTTGCCCCCTTCACGCTCCTTCTCCTTCCCACTTCCTTTTTTTCCTAAAGGGTTGGCAATGCGCAAGGGATGCCTCTGGTATTGCAGGCGTCCATAGGCTAGGGTGACCACTTACCATCAGGTGGGCCATATGCTTGTTTGCCAACATAGTAGCATAAAAAAAAAGTTACGTTGTGACCTAAGTTAATTAAATGGCTGCACGGATGGCGTAGTTAGTAGTTTAGGTGGTCGCCTCGCCACTGCCACTGCGCCAAGTGTTGTGGGTTCGAATCTAACACGGGCCAAAATTTTGTGTGATTCACAATTAGTTGTGTCGAGTCTAAATGTTCTTTGTGTACATTGTTTGAACGTTTGTAAAGACCCCGCGATACAGGAATGATCCTGGAGCGGAGTTGGTCTTTAATAAATAATAAAGAAAGAAAGAAGAATAAATTATTTATGAATATGAGTATAAATTAAAAGTAAGTGATTACCTATGACCTACGGTCTGTGATTTTACGGATTAGCACACACGACTATGCACCCGTACATCTATTGGAAAGAAGTTGTCCGTAGTACCGCCAATGAATTGTATCCTATATATTTTTGTAGGTATATCAAGTGGTTAATATTTTTTAATACCAAAAAAGCAAACAAGCTCTTCATGTTCAGCTAGAAAATTAATATAAACTACATTTGTAGTTTATGTCAATTTTCTACACCTCAAGAACAGTACTTTTTCTGGATAAAAGGTATACTATGTCCTTTTCTGTGCCTCTGACAACGCGTATGCTCAAATTTCATGATGATCGGTCAAGTAGTTGAGACGTGAAAGCGAAACAAACAAACTCACATTCGCAATTATAATATTAGTTAGGATTTCATAAAAAACGTGCATTAGGTACAAAATACACTGATTATTAAAACTGTCAAAAAAGCTTCCTTCGGCAATGAAGCGTCCAGTCAGTCGAGTGACATCACACGTTTGTAAATCAACATTGGAAAGCAAGCAATGACAGAAGACGTTTACAAACGTGTGACGTCATCCTACTAATATTATAAATGTGAAAGTTTTTGAGAATAGATGGATGGATGTTTGTTACTCCTTCACGCAAAAACTACTGAACCGATTGCAATGAAACTTGGGATGTTGATGGCTGGAGACCTGGAGTAACACATAGGTGACTTTTTATCCCGAAGTTCTTACGCAAGTGAAACCACGGGGCACAGCTAGTAATAAACAAGTATAGACGACTCGATGGCGTAGTAGTTAGTGTAACCGACTGCCACGCCTAAGGTCGCGGGTTCGATTCCCGCACAAGTCAAACATTTTTTGTGCGTGAACATGGATGTTTGTCTTGGTCTGGGTGTTTCTTTGTATAATATGTATGTATTTACAAAAAAAATAGTATATAAGTATGTTTATCCATTGTCTAGTACCCATAGTACAAGCTCTGCTTAGTTTGGGCTAGACAGTGTTGTGTGTATGTGGTAGAATATTATTATTATTATTATTATATTATCTTCAAGATGCAGAAGAGATGCATTAGAGCTATGTTTGCCTTCAAAACGACGGATAGCTGTCGTCCATATTTTATAGAACATAAACTTTTAACTCTATCCTGCTTCTATATTGTGTGTATGTGGTAGAATATTATTATTATTATAGTCAGCAATCTATTTCTTGCTTTCCCGTCGTAGTTTTAATACGTATCAACATGAATGCGAAATGAATTTGGGAACTGGCGAAAGTTTTAGTACCGCAGCTTTACTTCGGTTGAAATAGACTGTTGTGTATGAGGTTTAATTTAAATTCCTTCCGAAACTAAAATAGTAATATGTAGGGAACGTATTGATGGTTGTTTGAAAAACATATTGTTTCACTCGCGGATTTCAGAGAATGGTGATGTTCAACTTTACCGAAAGCTACAATATTATTTGATTAAAAAGGAAATAATAATAATAAATTATTTATTACAACAAAAAGTTTATACAATTACAGTGCAAGTTCTGACTCCCAAACTAGCGTGCACTGTATGTTGGGAAACAGTCCTTCCCAAAAACAGATTATACAAAATTGTTACAATGCTATATAGATTATATTATAATGCAAGATATATAGATTAGAGATGACTTAAAAAAAAGTTATGAATAATAGGTAGAAAATGTGTGTAAAGTTTACTGTACCTCTTCTTAGTGTCGAAGGTTTAGGCCATAGTCCACGCTGGCCCAGTGGACATCTGCAGACTTCACACATATTTGTGAACTATCAGGCATACAATTTTCCTCACCTTTAAAGCAACCAATAATTACCTATTCAATACGCACATAACTTCGAAAAATCAGAGGCCTAGGGATCAAACTCGAGACATCTGCTTCCAACGATTGCCACTAGGCAATTACTGCTGAACAAGTTCGCCGCGTCTCACGCTGCGTACAACGCAGCAACTAAAAACCTATCAAAAGCTTTTAACGCACCGTTTTACGCGTAAATTAAATGAGCGCTTTAGTTGGAACACGGCCTAGTTGGAAATGGGAGCATAGTTTCAGAACTGAACTTAACCGCAGAGCTGTTTTCCTTCTAGTCCAAGTTTAAAACGCGCGAATAATTGATTGTAGTAGTGCACATGCGCCGAGGCACTATTAAATACATTTAGTTGAAGAGAAACTAAAATAAATAGGTATTTTAGATTTTGCCCGCGGCTTTGCTTCCATGAATGTCAATTTTTCTCTCGGGAATATAATTTTCTGTACCCCTGAAAACCCGAGAAAATATATACGAAATTTCATAAAGATCTGGCTTCTTTCAATTTGTTACTCCTTTTTTCTGTAAGGTTTTTTTTTGTAGCTACCCGGTATTAGTATTTTTTAACGGACACCTTTAAGCTCTAGAAGTAACTCCTGTGTCGCGAGGAACTTTACAAACATTCATACGACGGACACAAAGATCACCAATTTTTGCATTACGAAAGTTTTGCCCCGTGTGGTATTCGAAAACACAGCACTCGACATAGTGGCGAAGCGACAACTAAAATCATTACGCCATCCATATAATGCTTGGTATCAACAAAAGTTTTGTCTTCTATTACGTGGATATAATACATTTCTACCTACCTTCCCTTTTATATACTGTCTATATACCTTTTAATTTTAACTTCTAATGAGAAGGGAATCTAGGGCTGTTTGGATAGATAATTGTTTGAAGTTCTTAATTGAATAATAGTATTATACATTGATCTTACTAAAAAGGGTCAGGAAGTACTTAGTAAATAAAGTCCGTTTGATTTCATTTAAAATCGGATTACTGGGTTATTATCACGACTGTATATCTTTAAAAGGCTCGGCGGAAGTATCAGTTAGGTTAAATACTACTTGATTTTGATTGAGTACTTTACATGATACAAATAATAATAATATAATAATATTCTACCACATGCACACAACACCATCTAGCCCAAACTAAGCAGAACTTGTACTATGGTTACTAGACAATGTATAAACATACATACTTACTTTTTTTTGTAAATACTTACATATTATACATAGAAACACCCAGACCAAGACAAACATCCATATCCATGCACACAAATGTTTGATCTGTGCGGGAATCGAACCCGCAACCTCAGACGTGGCAGTCGGTTACACTAACCACTACGCCATCGAGGCCGACAGACATTTTGATCAGATTGCACGATAAGTGTCCACATTAAAAATAGTGAACGCTCACATTACATTTACATGATAATGACAGTGTATGTCGTGTTGGCGTTGTATGCCGGATGACAACTAAACATCCAGAACGGTGACATTATTTAAGCGTACTATCTATATTTAAATCTTTCGTTAGCGAAAGATAAATATGTCAACTAATAAACGATATTTGTGTAAATAAACAGTGAACTCAAATGAACAGGAGTCGGCTACTTAAACCACATATCCCATCTGTGTATCTTTACGCTTAACTTCTAGTAATAAAACGAAATGACGAAGCCTAGGAAGACGTTTACAGAAGTATTTAACCAGGAACCCAACTGAATCGCTCCGATTAGCATCCAAGAATGTTTAGTGCAGCATTTGGTCGGTTTATCGCACTTCTGAAACCAAATCGCTGGTCGTTCATGCTAGCATGTTTACTTAGACCCTGAACCTGTACTACATTGTCGTTTACCGATAAGTAGAATTCGATATTTAGACAGTTACCTTAAAGACTCTAACAAAGTGATTGTAATATTGAAAAGCAACTATTCTTGTATGTACATGTTACAAAGCAGTGATAGCTCAGTGGGAAGACCAACAGACTGCAATGCAGAGGGTCTCGGGTTCGAACCCACGTCGCGCACCTCTGACTTTCGGAAGTTATATGACTTTTCGGAATTATGTGCGTATTGATTGACGATTATCGCCTGCTCCGTGCCTCGGAGAGCACGTTAAGACGTCGGTCCCGGCTGCTATGAACATCTATGGCAGTCGTTATTGGGAGAGTGTCGACACAAAAGATCCCACTGGGTCGAAGTGTCGCCGGTCTGCACTGACTGGCCTGGGGGCCATTATCGTATCTTATCTTATGTGGGCATAAGATAAGATACGATAAGATTCTTGTATGTAGAGATAGCAACAGTTCGCCTTTACTTAGTGGCACTATAGAAGATATTCCACGTACAAAAGAGGTCAAACATGATATCATGAAATGTTATGCATCCTTAAGAGGACTAAGAAAGGCTATTCAAATCCTTTTTATCCTTAACTAGCTTTTGCCTGCGACTTCGCTCGCGTAAAAGTAGATTAGGTTAGGTGATGTCAGCAAAGGGCACACCGCGATAGCGGCGGTATGACCCATTATGGAGGAGTGGCTGGAGAGACGACATGGTGCCTTATCATATCGGCTGACAAAGGTACTCTCGGGGCACGACTGCTTCGGGAAGTCCCGGTGCCATCACTGTGGGGACTGCCCCGAGGATACGGTAAAGCATACGCTGGACGAGTGCCCAGCCTGGGCGAAAGAGCACCGTGACCTCATCGCGGCAGTCAGGGTGGAACGTCTCTCACTACCGGCCATGGTACAGTCTATGGTCGCGAGCGAGAGCGCATGGGTAGCCGCCGTCTCCTACTGCGAGGTAGTAATGTTCGCTAAGGAGGATGGAGGATGGCGGAAAGGGAAAGGGAGGCGAACACCAGCCTCCAGACCCGCAGTCGGCGCACTGGGCGCCGAAGGGTGCTTAACGATCTCCGGCCTCCACGTTCGCTGGCCTGGGGCGACAGACTAGGGCAGTCTGACGCTCGTGCAGAAACAGGCCCGAGACCGCGGCGGCGCGAAGTGTTGCGCACGCGCCTTCAATGAAGTATTAAAATGTGATGAGGCCGCCACGACTAATTGGCGGCCCAAATTTACCGAGGCTGCAGGATGAATGCACGAGTGATCCCTGCAGCCCGGCCACACATTGTGAGAAGGAACACCATGGTAGGTTTAGTCGGTAGGACCGGGATGTCACCACCATCTTTCCGCGGGTGAGCCCGACATAACCCCTCCGCCGCCCTTGCAGAGAGCCATGGGCCAGAGCATAAGCAAAGTTAAAAAAAAAAGGTTGCTGTTAGTAATAGTGTTTTTAAAAAAAAAGATATAACCTATGTTACTAGGTAATAATATAGCTTACTACTGAAGAAATGTTTTTTTTATCGGTTGAATAGTTTTTGAGTTAAATCCTTACAAACAAACAAACGAAAAATCCAATCTTCCTTATCCTTATCTAATATTAGTAATATCTAGCCAAACCAGGCCAAAAAAGAAAATATCATACATACATAATGATGTATGTATGATATTTTTAATTTTCTGTTCCTGTAGGTACTTAGGGATAAGAAGTATATATAAACACTTTTATATAGATATGTATCGTTATGTAAAAAAATTAAGTCTATTCACCAACCACTTATTCAGTTTTGCGGACATAAACATACGAAAGCTAAGTTTTGATATCCTTGGTTCCTGTAGTTGGTTCCTAGGCTTAAACTTAGTGCTTACAGTTAGTCAAAATATTATTGAATTTTTTTTAACATAATTATTCATAGATATCTTCACCAAAGCACTATTCAAATATCAGCGCAGCGGTAATGCGCGCAGGTTTTTTTACCGGTGCGGGCCGAATGTTATCGGGCTTTCTGTCGATAATTTTTCGATAGCAGCTTAGAGACTTGCACTGTGCCTCATAGACGGAAAAAAACTTGCTACCTATTACGTGGAACCTGAAAGCTTAGTTCCGAAAAGTGGGTGTAATACACCTCTACTTACCAATTTGAGAACATAGACTAGAGACTATGTATGTATGTCATAATTAGAAATGTGTTACATAAGGCTCACACCTCCTTGTACGTGAGATCTCAAATATTTAGATTCTTTATTCAACAATATGGCTAACTAGCATATTCCCGCCTAATGCCTAGCAGATACCGTACCCTATGATCATTTGATCCTATGATCACAATACCAGAAGTGCCACTCGCGAGCAGTTAAAGCTTTATAAAAGGAAGTAAAGATGAAATAAATATAGGCCTCCAGAACTCTTATTTATACAGTTCCTTTTATTTAATTATTTAACAGCTATCGTAATAATTCCTGGATCTCGGGGGACTTTACAAATATTCAAACAAGGGACCCAAAGAATACTCAGACTCGGAACAACTATTTCTCTCACAATGTTTTGTCCTGTGCGGCGATTGAACCCACAAGACTACACACACTAGCAATGTCGAGGAAAAATTGATGAAATATGTGTATAACACATCTCTGCGTACCTCCTCAACAATATTCTGTAGGGCTATATAATACGTTAAGATTAACTACACAATGTTTCTAACTAAACTCGTGCTTTGTGTATAAGTTAGATAATTGTTCGCTATCTAACTTATCATGTTATAGATGCTTCAGTTAAGCTTGTGATATTAACTTTAAGAACGTAACTTTATCATAATAAATCTTATAGCAGACACATTATATTAAGGCTTAATTATAGATTACAAGATTTTGCCTTCGGCTTCGCTCGCGTAAATGTAGGTTAATAACAGTTTTATTTTTTAATGAAACTTACCCTATGTCCTTTTCTGTTACCCAGACAACATGTATACAGGTGTCCCATAATATGTGAATCAAATTGTAACGGGAGAATCCTTAGGTAAGGACCATTCAAATGTGCTAAAAAAATATGACTTGTGTATAAATAAAATAAACCTTACCTAACGAATCTGCCGTTATAATTTGATTCACATATTCTGGGACACCCTGTACACATGCGTTATATATAAATTTCATGATTATCGGTCGAGTAGTTAAGGCGTGAAAGCATAAAAAAATAAACAAACATACTCACATTTGCATTTATAATATTAGTTAGGATATTACCTCGGTAGCGCAGTGGTAGTGAATAGAACCGCTGCGCTTAAGGTCTCTTCGATTTCTGGTTCAGCCAAAATGATAATGAGTTTTTCTGTCAAGCAATTCTTGAGAGCTTGGACTTTGCACGCAGAGGTCTCAGAGGTTCGATCCCAAAGCGCGTATCTAGTTAATTAATGCTTCCTTTAACGGTGAAGGAAAACATCGTGAGGAAACCTGCATCTCTAAGAGTTCTCCGTAATGTTCTCGAAGATATATGAAGTCTACCAACCTGCAGTTGGCCAGTGTGGCCGACTATAGCCTGACTCTTTTCACACTGAGAAGAGGCCCGTGCCCAGCAGTGGGAGAATTTAATACTGTTGGTGATAATTGCAATTATATTGTGTCATTTTACATCTTATGGTCTCCTTTTTTCTCCTAATTGCGAAACCTTTCTTCAATTTGCCATGAGCACATTTTCGTTTAGGAATCAGCTACCAAAGCCTCCCCAATTAGTGTTTCCAGTTGCTAATGCTAATATGATATGTATGTAATATTTAAGGTGGACTTAAGCGAGAAGCCTTCCTTCTGGAAGGCACTGAAGCCTCCAGCAAAGGACAAGTGTGGGGAACTGCTGACGTCACTGTGCTACCACCCAAGCAACAGCGTGCTTACGCTCACGCTGCTCAAGGCCAGGAACCTTAAGGCCAAGGACATTAATGGGAAATCAGGTACGACATTTATTTATACAATAATAAATAATTTATTTCCAATAAGTACACAATATACAAGCTGTTATTGTAAGTGACAGCTTATCGAAATATTGTTGTGAAAGAACATGTTATGCACAAGGCAAACCTTGCCACACAGAAAAGCTTTAAATTACAAATTTCCAGTTTGAATAAATTACAATATTTCAATAATAATACTAACAAATCAGACAAATAAATATGCAACTACTAGAATTAATATAATTAAAAAATTTAATTAAAAACAGCGATAATAATAATAAATATTATACACAAAATCAAGAAAATATAGGCAAAATTATTAGAAAATTAACAAAAATTTCAAGACTGAAAAGCTCTGCGTCTTCGTAGGACCAGGTAAGTAATTGTTCCCTTACACGTATTTAAGCATCGCGAATCGATATATTGGCTATATGGCAATCATTACAATTTTTAGAGGATGTGCGGTCATTAAAACATTTAAAGGAAAGATTTGAACAAATCTATTCCTGTCGCGCTGGGTCCGAACGAAATACCAATGTGCGAAAGAGATAATTATAGTTCTGACAATGCTAAATGGACAAAATGAGCATCACGTGTTCCTTTGTTGCCTTCACCGTAGTAATCTTTCTTGAATAATGTTACTAGAACTCTGGCTATGTATCTATATGTTTCCGCAAGCGCCTTATAAAAAACACATACCTACTAATGTTAAGGCTACGTTAATAATTGACGCTAATTATAGTTTTTTTTATTTGTCGACCGGCTACCTACATGTATATAATAAAACAGAACGTTCACATCAAGCCACGCGTTTTCTTTCGTTATTCCCAAAATTATATCTGGACCAATCCTGTTCACTGTTTTTATTTATTTTATAAGTTTCCTTAAATTTATTTGCTGGATATCTGAAACTACAAGAAACCGAAAAAATTTTGAATTATTTAAATTTTAATTTTTTTAAGTTTTCTAGTTCTTACATGTATACATAATAATTTATTGATTACACATACATACATAACTATCATTACAGGATATTTTCAGACCTGATATGTTTGTTTATATTACGATTTAATATAATTTTATTATTATACATAATATAATAAATTGTAACGGCGGAATCTGTTTGTTTGGACATATTGCTGACTGTATTTTCTTTTAAGCTAGGTATGTCTGTAAATTGTCCTCGGAGCGGACTCAAAGAACGTCTGGAACAACAATTGTGGATCTCACACATTTTTGTTCCCTGTGGGATTCGAACCACAACACTCGGCGACCACTTAATCCACTACGCCTCCCGTACATACCAAAATGCCAAAATCATTTTCATTATCTATTGATAAAAGTTTCCAACAACAAATTAGTTAAATACGCAATCTTGAACCATTCAGAATTTCATTGCAAAGGCGAGGAAAGCCACATCATTTGAAATCATGATCAAATTGAATTCGAAAGCCACTTATATGCAGAGAGGTAATTTGGTATTTTGGGGTGTGTTCACATTGGACGATACTTTGTACTGACACGATAAAAAATTACAATGTTTCGCTTGTAACACGCTTACATTACCCGAATTTCTTACAGATACTTTCACGTATGGTCGCCATTTACTTGTAGCTAACAACAAATTTAATGTACCTACATACATACATACATTCACGCCTGTTTCCCAGAGAGGTAGGCAGAGACTACGGATTTCTATTTGCTACGATCCTGACACACTCCTCTGGCTTCATTCACTAAGCCAGATAAGTGAATGAAGCCTTTTTTTTTAATGTAGATATTACAATAAATTCGTGAACTACTAATCTTTGATAAGTGTTACTATAAAACTATGGCCTAAAATTTCAATAATAGCTTATATAATAACCAAAAACTAAATGATTTATTTGACTGCACATATGGCGTAGTGGTTTAAGTGGCCACCTCACCACTGCAACTGCGCTAATGTTGGTGGTTCGATCCCCACACGGGACAAAAAGTTGTGTGATGCACAAATAGTTGTTACGCGCCTGGGTGTTCTTTGTGTTAGTAAAGACTCCCGCGACACAGCAATCATTCAATTCAAATCAAATCGGGAGCGAAAGATGTCTTAAAAAATATTTGACTTCCTAATTCATTGAAATTAAACTCTTTTATACGGATTTCATCGCGTTGTTTATTTAGCACTGTATTACATACATTAGTACATAATTTAGAAACTGTTACACTACTACAACTATTGAACTTTACTAATTTTTAAGCTAATTAAATTTTAAAACGATTAAAACTATTTATATTTAAGTTTACACTTTCCCCTTTTCCTAATTCATACTACTAGCATTTTTGTTTATTTTTTTGAGTTCGAAAAATCTCTTATACAACAGCTTTGTCTGTCCGTCCGTCTGTCTGTTCTACAACCTTCAACTCAAAGACCGTAAGAGCTAGAGACTCGCGGTCAACGCCATTCGACTCAGCATAGTCGATATACCCCGAAATGACTATGACCTTTGACATCTCACGTGATACCATTTTTCTAACTCTAAGATTGACGGCAATTCATGGCCGTTTCTCACTTGTTATTGTAATAATTAGTAACCTAATTAATAACTCTTATCAAGTGCCTCTTACACATCAGTAGCATTCGCTACCATCACCGAGACAGTCAATAAGACTACTCATATCAATATCGACGTCGGGCAATGTAAAAGTACTCAAGAGCCTCTTCACATAAATCAAGATACGGATCTGAACATCCACTTCCAATTAAGTATGGCTCCAGTTACCAGTAACTCGACCGACTGAAATATCGCCAGCATTTTTTGTAAGTTAATGATCTCAGAGAAATTTTTCTCAAATATTTTTTCATAACAAATGTTTTGAAGATTAAAAGAGTTCATTAAAGTTCTTTCTTTTTTTTTTGTTTGATTTATTGACGTTTCAGGGTGTTAATTTATATTAAGGTTTTTTACGTAAACAGGTAAATAAGAAGTGGCCGTGTTATTTAATTTTGTATCTATACTAATATTATAAATCTAAAGAGTTCGTTTGTTTGTTTGTTTGTTTGGTTGAACGCGCTAACCTCAGCAAACACTGGTACGAATTGAAAAATTCTTGTGTTGGATAGCCTATTAATCGAGGAAGGCTATAGGCTATATAACTTTACGCTAAGACCCATGGGGGGCGGCGCAGTAACCATAAACACGGGTAAAACCTCGAGCGTAGCTAGTTATGTTATAAAGCTGAAGAGTTTGTTTGTTTGGTTGGTTGAACGCGCTAATCTCAGGAACTACTGGTTCGAATTGGAATTTATTTTTTTGTGTTAGGTTACTTATTTATCGAGGAAGGCTATATAGAAGGTTAATAAAAGCACAGGCACAGCTAGTAAAATATAAGGATTTTTAGTTATAAGTAATTCCTACATTTGATTTCGTGATTCCTATACAAAAAAATATAATTTTTATTTCGAATTACTTTTGTATTTATTGATAGAAAAGGCTTTAAATATTGTTAATAATTGTATTATTTGCATCAATAAATTTATATGCAACGTATGTTCAAAGTTAGCTTGATAGTGTTTCCCCGGATTCGTTTTTTTAATTCGCCATAATATAATGATTGATGTTTATCATAATTTAAGACAAAACCTATAGTTTAGCGTAAGCAGCGACTCATCTACACTCTATACTAATATATAAAGCTGATGAGTTTATATGTATGTTTGTTTGTTTGGTTGAACGCGCTAATCTCAGGAACTACTAGTTCTAAATGAAAAATTCTTTTACTGTTGGATATCCCATTCATCGAGGAAGGCTATAGGCTATATAACATCATCGTAGAACAATAGGAGCGGAGCATCAATGAAAAATGTTGCGAAAATGGGGAAAATTCTCTTATGTGAGGCAGATGAAGTTGCGCGGGTCAGCTAGTATTGAGATACGAGTCGCTTTAGCTACAGACAGTTAAATTCTTACATATTTTTCATAGAATATGTTTACAATTTAACTGTCCGCGAGTTAGACGACTCGTTACTTGACATAGGCATCGGGCCTGAGTTGATAATGTAAACGGTTGTGGTTAATTAAGGTTTGAACTTGCAGCAAAAATATTTATATAGCGTATAGCCTAACCAAAGTGTAAAGTGTAAAGTGTTGGAAAGCCCATTTATTGTGGAATATACACAATAAATGGGCTTTCCAACACTAAAATAATTATATAGTATAGATAAAAAACGAGCCTAAAACAAAAATACAGTTTGCTATTGACGGTACTGTAATATTAAATACTAGCTTTTGCTGACGACTTCGCTCGCTTAAAAATAGGTTACACTATGTTGGGCCTGCCCGCCATCCGTTCAGCACCAGGTCCGAGAGGCGGCGTGCGTGTTCCCACGCGCGCCTCTGTGTTGAGTCCGTCTCCCCTCTAGGGGGGACAGTAGGGAGTGGTAGAAGTGCCTTTAGGGTAGGTCTTTCGTGTAGTGGCCTGCCGTTTCATACGGCGGGCCGAAACCTCGGCGGGGTCGCGACCGCATGCGAAAGTGATTCGCGCGGCCCCGTCGATAGTGGTTTTGTCGAGGAACACCGTGGTAGGTTTAGTCGGTATTCCGGGAGGTACTTTATCATCTTAACATCTTATTTTACCCCGGCGAGTCCGACTCATGCATTCCCCCACGTAAAAAAAAAAAAAAAAAAAGGTTACACTATTTTAGTAACAGTACTGTTTTTAAAATAAAATAAAGTCTTTCTATTGGCGAAAGAATTTTTAAAATAGGTTGCGCTGTTTATGAGATAAATCATTAAAAATAAACAGAATATCAAATCTTTAATTTTTATAATATTACTATAGACAAGAACTCAGACCAATGTCTCTGCATTTTCCAGACCCCTACGTGAAGGTATGGCTCCAGTTCGGAGACAAGCGCATTGAGAAGCGCAAGACCGCCATCTTCAAGTGCACCCTGAACCCTGTCTTCAACGACTCCTTCTCCTTCAACGTACCGTGGGAGAAGATCAGGGAGTGTTCCCTGGATGTGCAGGTCATGGACTTCGATAACATCGGCAGGAATGAGCTGATTGGCAGAATATTGCTTGCTGGTGAGTTTTGGCCGACTTATTAAATGAAGAAATTCTTATTCCTCTGATGTTGGATGGGTAGGCTTTTGATTATTTAGATATGGAGAAGAGTTGATGTTGGCATTTATGTGTGCAAGAAAAGTAAAGAATGGCAGAAGAAACATAATTATAATAATATCAGCCCTGTATTAAACTATCTCACTGCTGGGCACGGGCCTCTTCTCAGTGCAAGTAGGGTTAGACCATAGTCCACCACGCTGGCGTAATGCGGTTTGGTAGATTCACATATCTTCGAAAACATTATGGAGAACTCTCGGACATGCAGGTTTCCTCACGATGTTTTCCTTCACCGCTAAAGCAAGCGATAATTTACTATTTAATACGCATATAACTTCGAAAAGTCAGAAATGCGCGCCATGGCTTCGAACTCGAGACCGCTGCATGGCAGTTCAACGGTTTCTATCGCCGCTTGCTAGAAGAAGAAGACTATGAAGAAGTATATTGTTCGTACAAGAGAGCGTTGAAGTGTTAGAAGATGTAGTAATAAGAATTGATAAAGGTAGGTATTTATATGGTCAAACCATCATGGTAATGATGATTTGACCATTTTGACAAAAATGTGAGAGCTAAAATATTTACCAAGACTTTATAGGTATCAGACAAATGTTTACAGGACAATCGGAAAAAGAAGACCATGATAATTGTCATTGTTATCTTACCAGAAAGGCGATTAACATCCACATAACAACTCAATCTTCGATTGATTTAGTATGCTATCATATTCGACATTGCTTTAAAATTTTTGTTGCGATTTAAAAGTTACCAAACCTTTCAACTAAGATTAATGTTTGTCTTAAGAGATGGTTTACGTCTGTAGTATATTATGTGGCTATTGAGCCCAAAACCTGTTAACCATATATCCAATAATTTAAGCATTGGATTACATCAAATATAAGATTATTATCCTCGTCACAAAATAAATTATGCCTTAGTTTTGTGACGAGGACTGCAACAGCTAGGATATTCAGCCGGTCCTCGTAATATTGTCGGCCTCGATGGTGTAGTTGTTAGTGTAACCGACTGCCACGCCTGAGGTCCGCGGGTTCGATTCCCGCACAAGTCAAATATTTGTGTGCATGAACATGGATGTTTGTCTTGGTCTGGGTGTTTCTATGTATAATATGTATGTATTTACAAAAAATAAAAGTATATATGTATGTATGTTTATCCATTGTCTAGAACCCATAGTACAAGCTCTGCTTAAATTGGGCTAGATGGTGTTGTGTGTATGTGGTAGAATATTATATTATCATTATATTATTAATATGCATTGATACGAGCAATCTATTTTTCTTCGGATATGCTATGTTGCCAGCAAGGGATCAATAACCTATTACCATAGCAATTGCAACCGCAGCAATTCCTATCTTAACGTGACGTCTGTGTTGCAAACTTTCATATGCTACGGTACTTGCATCTAATGTCTATCAAGAACTCGCTTCTAATCCTATCCTCACTGTTTTCCAGGCAAAAACGGCTCAGGTGCTACAGAAACGAAGCACTGGCAGGACATGATAACGAAACCTCGGCAGACGATCGTGCAGTGGCATCGCTTGAAGCCCGAGTGAACGCTAAACGACAAATATTAACAAAAAAAGAAATAATAAAAAAAAAATCAAAGACGTCATAAGACTGAACGTTTAACAAAAAATTTTATGGCACGCGAATCTCTCTGATCTGTCTTTGTCTGAGCGTTGTGCACGAGTTTTATATTTATTAATATTATTTTATTTTTGTTTATCAATATGTATGTTTAACTAAAGGTGTGGCCAAGGTGACGTAGCGTTCAAAATCACCAACCTAAAAATATAAAAATATTCATAATATTACTTATGATTGAAAATTTTTGCTCGCCCAGTCAGAAGCTTTCAAAATAATATTGAAATATTAATATATTTATTTTGATTATGAGATTGACTTGACCACACCTTTTAGTGACTCGTTATTTTATTGTTTGATTTACTGAAAACCCAGTCACATTTTAATCAATAATTGTTTAAGTTTTGATCATACGCATAAGATAACATTTATGTACTGGCAAACAATATCCGTGAATATACATAATTTTATAAGTATTTAAATATTTTAAAATAAATTATCTTTATTAACATCATCAGCAATGACATTGCTTCTAAAATTTCTTAATTTTAATTATTAATAATATACATATAGCACATTATTTATATATTTTGATATAATTTTATTTTTTAGTTTTTTTTAAGCACGCGCTAAATCTCCAAACTTGACTATCTCTAAATTAAAACATTAAAATGACTTAAAAATTAAAATCAAAAGAGGTGATATTTCTAAAAAAACGGAAAAATAACTTTGAATCATAACTTTCCTAAAACGGAGATTAATTTGGAATGCTGATTTATATAAAATTACGAATGGTTTTGGAAAGTGTTGTCGAATGTTATATGAATAAAGATTGAGGTTAAAGAATGGATTTCTTCTTAACTTACTTGTTAAAATAACTATACCACTAAGTTTACCGATCACTGAAAATCTTAGCACATTGAAAACTTTAAGAACAGTTAATAGTCACCAGTGACTGCGGCAAACACAATACAAGTTACATAATTTAATTCTATAGTTGCCACCAATCCAAAAAAGGTTTGCTGCAATAATTGACTTCATAATAATTATTTCATAACATTATGTACCAAAGTCAACTTCATATTGCTGAAATATTTTTAATAGCGATACAGAACACAAGAAATAGGTCGTCGCTCATATTTGCAAAACGTTTATAACTAAACTATCAATAACTGGTAACCAATATATCTAATATGTATTGTTCGCGGTAATCAAAACCAAAAAGAATTTTCTTGGTTTTTTCTTTTTCTGCATAATATTCTATTCTGACAATCATTGAACGCGGTATTTAAAATAAAATGGTTTTGATATATCAATGCATTTCTTAACTAGTCAATCAAGATTATTGAATCATAAATAACATGTAATAGTCGCTAAATTATATATACTTATATCAAATTCTCTTGAAAATTTCTCTAACATAATATAATCAGCATTTCAAATAAATCTCTTCACTTCAAACTACATAATTATATTGACGTTTTACTTAATAAGTAACGGTTGGATGATGAGTGTTAAGAATTTTAATAAATAATATTGTTAGAATTATAAATTAATTGTTAAAAATGTAGTGATCATATGGAAATGTCGAGTTCACATCGCACAAAGGAAAGTGTAGATCATTATTTTATTTGTTTTTTCAAAGACATTATTGTTTATACGTAATGTTCAATGTTATGAATTAAGACGTTCTGGTATAGAATTGCTCAATGAGACAGCATATAGAATTCCTTTTTTAAAAAATATGATCCAGTGTCAGAGTAATACCATACTGCCAAATTGTTAACTATGGAAAAATAACAATAATAACATCTAAAACGTACGCGATTTTTGAGAAAAAATATGTGTCAAAAAGTTGCTTTCTGATCGCTTCGGAGTAAGTACAGATTCTAAATTAATTGTTAAAATATAAGAAAGTGTTGCAAGTGTATGAGGCTGGTCAATTTTAGGTGAGATTAAAAAAGTAAGGATACCCGGAGTTGCAAGCCGTTAAAAAGTGTTAATAGCAATTTTTCAACCAGCAACTTTTGGATGATAGCTTTGGTAGCATATTTTCTGTTGAATATATATTAAAATATATATAAAAATAATATAAAAAAATAGTATCGAAATGCTTATTGTTACATGTTAAGCTTACATTCCATAAAGTAGATCCAATTGATGTTAATAAAATATTGAGAAAAAAAAGATCATCAAGATGCAAAATATTGTATACATTTATAAAAGTTTTATAGATTTTAGTGTAACTATAGATGTACCATGTAGCTTGTTGTTATAGGTGTTAGACAGTTTAAATGTTCATAATAATTAGTTGCAAAACGAGATCTGTTAAAAAAAAGGTAAAAACAATGTTCTAAGTACTAATGTTTACTTAAAGAATCCTCTAACTGAGCTTCAAAAACCGATTTTAGTGGAAGAAAGCCAAGAAAATATAAATGTTAAGATATTTGATTAGTATTAATGTTAAAAACCTAGACTGGTTGGTTAGTTGGTACTTAGACAATGAAAGTGTTTGGCTCAAAACACACGACAGATTTTCCACACAATGTGTTTTCTTGTCTAACTCTTGTCGATAAATTAATCGCCACATAATATTATATGTGGATGGACAGGAAGGGAAAGACCAAGACGTACTTTTGTCCAACAGGTGAAGGTAAAAGTGGGTGTCGCAACAAAAGGTTAAAAGTAAAGACAGACATAATATTAATATATCTGTCTTTTCCTTTCCTTTTCCTTCTCTTAGTGCACTTGTTGGACAAAGGTACGTCTCGGGCGATCCTCTTCTCTCCTGCCTTATACAAATAAAATGGCAGATGTGATTAACCTACCTGAACTATAAGTACTTGATAAGATTTCCAAAAAAATTGACACTGAAACACGTGAGAAAAGTTAAAAAATAGTTTGAACGCAATATAGCAGACACAAAAGAAAATTCAGTTTCAGATTCTTGAAACATGATCATCTTCATACAAAATATACAGCTGTTAAACAAAATTAACTTTATTAAAACGCATTTCTGGCACAATGTTTTAAAAGATTTCAAACCATATTGACAGAGCCACGTAAATACTAAAAGCAGTAAGTATCTAGATCTTGTGTTAACATTCAGGACTTAAATAGTTGACCAATTTTCCCAGTAAAATAATACTAATATCGCAATATTCGTAAATCTGCCTGTGTTCAAGGCTGTTTAGCGAAGTATGTTTTGAGCCTAACCTCTATGTATATGATCAATTTCGTTAGCGAACATAGTAAACATTTTGCTTGTTCTTAGAGAGTAAGGAATATGGCAACAGTACCAACAACCACCATTAACGATGTTACTACACACACCTCATAATATTTCTGTCTAAACTTATAATGTGCCAGTTAACTCAGTAGTAAATTTAAAAAATAAGTCTTAAACACTCGATTTGTGAAAAAAATAGCTGATAACTATATTTTTTACTGTCGTGTTTATGCGGAAAATGTCTATTTTTAATGAGGTCTCGTAATTAAACCTCGGAAACGCTTTGTAATTATTTTTGCTAAGCATTTTAATGTTATTTTTACTAAATGTATGCAACGCTTTATTAGTTAGGTGTGACCTATAATCTTATTCTCGGGACGAAAATACAATTGACAATTTTCCTTTACTTAAATAATAATCTACTTGACGCCTGACAAAATTATGGCAGCAACGCAACAAGTTGCACACTTGCTACACAGATTCTTTCAGGCGCTTTGCACAATATAAAATTAGTGCTCAAGTAGATACTACAACGTCGAGTTTCAGCAATTGATTTCAGCTTTTTTTTATAACAAAAGCATATCCTGGTAATGGTAGGGGTAAAAAAATATTGTAAGTATAAAAGAAAGGTCAAAATGAGAGGAATTATTCTAATAAATGTACATAAAAATAGGAAAATATGTATTGATTGTTGTCATGCAGAGTTTGAGCTAAACGTATCTCATTATAATGTAATTATAGTTTTTGTAATTTACAAAAGCGTTACACTTTCATATGTGTGTGTATCTTACACGTGTCTGTATACGTCGTATGTGTCGTTGAATGTGTGTGACCAAATACTTTTCATAAAACATTACTTCAAAACTTCGAACGCATTAGTTCTTAAACAAATTGATTACATGCACAAAAAGTACGTTTATGTAAATTGCAATAACTTATACATGTTAAAATTATATAAAAAATATTTTTGCATCTTCCGAGTACTACCTCTTTTTCGCTTTATCGATTTTACTGTTATGTAGCAGAAGAATATATTTTTAACTGTGAAGAAATACAGCTATTTCATTTGTTACAATAAGTCAGCTGTTCGTTGCCTCTGTGTTGGTCTTTTCAGCCCACGAAAAGAAAACAATAATAATATACGCCTTATTTAATTGACTCATTAATTATTGCATAATAACTGAAATATCTTCTCTAACAAAATACTCTTTTAACGGTCATACTGTGTCTATAAGTACGCTTGAATGCACAGGGAAACAATAAAAATGCGAACGGTTATTTTAGTTTCTCGTTTTCAAAGACAATTATATTCTAAATTTGAAATGCGCTTGTATTACCAGTCAATAAAATGATGGCGTTTCTTTTTAAACGAGGCAACGGACAGCTGCTTTGTTCAGCCTATATCTAAGCTTGTCGATTCCAAATCATTGTGATGTACAATTATTACATATCAATTCATTTTTTATTTCCAAAGCCTTCAAGGATAAATATTTTTCGTGAAATATTCTTTAAAATATATAATATATAGATTAACACTGCGCACATAAGAGTTATTTTTTATCTATATACAGAAAGCACAAATATCTTCTCTCGTGTGAAAATCACAAGTTTCTAATCAGTAACATTTTCTTCTAACTTAGACACAATATTTCGATTCTATGTTAACGAATTTGGTAATCAAAACGAAAAATGCTAAGCGATTAGAATAGAGATTGTTTAATTTAAAATTGCCGCGCTATAAATAACTTTCTGCGGTAATATTGTTTATTTTAAGTATATAATTGAATGTATTATGTAATCGCAATTAATATAGTAACTGTGGCCGAGACAATGAGTTACATTGCAACGTAAATATAAAAGTATATTTCCCGCGCTTATGTCATCCGCCATTATGACGTTGACAGCTTCGTTTTCGTTCGGTAACGGCTCAAACGGTGTAACTTATAATCGCGGTCTGTGTCTATTTTGTGCAATATAAATGTTATAAAATTAGGAAAAATGTGATTTATAAATATAGTTGATTATATTTTATCGTATAATTAAAAAAATAATAATGTTTTAAAAGTATATGTAATATCATGTAACGTTAAGGAATCAATGTTAGATTAGATGAGAGTTAAAAATGTATTTATAGATTGTTACGTTTAAAAACTAACAGTGTATTCGCTTCAAGACGTTTTCATTGTTTTTTTTTCATTTTCGTTTTATGCATAGGTGTCACTGTTGTGTGTTTTCTTTTAATTTTCCTTTTCTTAATTATTAAGGTTTTTAGGTGTACTGTTCATTATAAATTATATTGTACACGTATTATAAAGTGTTGACAATCAATAATGTATTGTGTATTTATTAATTGTAATTAAATTCATTATTCCCGAATAAAATATTGAGTTAATTAAAGTATGCATTTTTGTTAGCTGGCTCATTGGTACCATGGCATAAAACTTCGAATAAACTTAAAGGACAATATTGAGGATTGCAAACAAAATTCGAAAAAACTTGAAGGCATCAGCATAAAATTAAAAATGTACCAGGTAGGCAGCAATTACCAAAGTAACAATGTAACCAAGCTCTCAGGGACTTAATCACATAACATCCAGAACAGCAAAGATGTAAACGCAAAAAGGAATCTTAATTTAACCAAAAATTGAAAACTATTGAAGTCTATGAAAGTTTTGAGCGCGACGTAGGATTTTAAGTAATAACAATATTGTTGCTAGAAGGAACTTGCGTCGTAGTGTAATCAAAATACAAACAAAATAGTAAATATAATATTTTAAAGCTTTTGATTTTCTACTTACATCATTATCGTCCTAGAGGGGCGATAAGTTGTTCACGTTCAGAATGTCGTGACGATAATTCACATCAATTCTGCACGCGTTTCTGAACGCAATGTTAAGTTTCAAAAGTTTTGAAGTTGTTAACGGATGATTCAAGAAAAGTGTGTTAGTGTTTGAAGGTACCCGCGCGGATTTTTCTTTTCTTTAACACACAGACGAAGATCCGCCCTTTGTGTTGGAGGGACATCAGACCACGTTCCTTCACAGCCACTGTATGTTATATGTTAAACATCTCTGCCTACTCTGTCAGAGATACATAGCAAGAGTATGAGATGTATGTACCAAGGTTAGAGATGCAGAGTATCCTAACTAATATTATAAATGCGAATGTGAGTTTTAACTTATTGAGACGCAGCGGCACACGGTTAATAATGTCTGCTATTCTAAGACTTGACTGACCACGAATATTTTATAGTAAATATGTCGTTTAAAACGCCTCTAGGATTTCTGTTAGCAAAACCTGTTATTGCAGATGTATGTATATACTGGCTTCTATCCTTGATTTCACTTGCTTGAATTTGACAAGAACGCACACCTTAATAAGAAGTAACCTATGTAAATCCAACATTCTACTCCTAACGATCCTAATGTTAGCTTGTTTGTTACGCTTTCACGCCTTAACTGTTGTCAGAGTCAACTTTGACGTTGTACGGTCAAAAACAAAAGTGGAGTAGCATCGTTAGGTAAACATTCGCATACTGATCCGAGCAAATATCTTTGTGTGTGTGATGTTTTAACGCAAACAATGAAACATTATTCAATGTAATGATAGTAGGTGAAGTTCGTCATACGCATGTCATGTGCAAGGCGAGACAAAAACGAGTTCTTGTATAATATATAACTATAATAACTACGAGGTATCCCTTATATTCAACAACAGTGTCTCTGTTAGTCCGCATTTACAATTAATGCTTAAATTTGCCTAGTGTATCGCAGATTTCGATAGCGGAGCGGTCAACGAGTCTTCTCACTTAGTCTTTATCACTAAAATATAATGAGAATGGTTCAAATCCTGGGATCCTCTACTTCCAGTTTATGTAATTTTCATTTCTGAAATTTTCAAATAATAAATATAAACTTTATTTTTGCGTACTTATTACGCTAGCGTCATAAATTTTAAAATTATAATTTACATTATTTATTTATTTATTAAAAATAAAAACAAGAAGTGCTTTTTTTGGAATTAAACTAAAAATTAAAGTACTGAATTATTATAATAATTATTATTTTACAGTTTTAGTTTAATTACTAAAAAATCACATTTCGTTTTTATTTTTATAAATAAATAAATAATGCAAATTATAATTAAGAAAAACAAAATATTATTCAATTTATAACAATAATATTTCATTATAATAAAAACAATGTCAAAATATGATTACCGAAAATGAACTTTCATTAATTTTCCGTAAATGTTCCAATACTATATAATAAATATATATATATAATAATAAAAAACATCTTTAGTCTTTACTATTTAGATTCATTTTACTTACAAATAATATTTTACAATTATAATGACAATTGAGGTTATAGCTTAATTATTATTTTTCACAAGAAAAAGAGAATTGAAACTTAACCTCAATTCTAACATCGTCAACCAGCACGTCCCCTATTTGAAACAACTTTGTTTAATATTTAGTGTCACCTCCATTGTTCTTAATACAGCTCAAGAGACGTCTATGCATGGAGGTCACAATATTAGCACACATAGTTTGCAACCGTAGTATGAAACCCTTTGATTCATAAGCATGCACCATTCAAGCTCGCTGAGTTTGGTTAATAAGAAGCGGTCTTCCACTGTTTGGGGATACGGGCGTGAGACTATGTATACAGATATAAATAGGACAACTCCCGCACTAGGAGTAATTCCTGTGTCGCGGGAGACGTTACAAACATTCAAATAACGGACACAAAGAACACCCAGACTCGGAACAATAATTTGTGGATCACACAAAGTTTTGTCCCCTGTGGGATTCGAACCCACGACACGGCGTACTGGCAGAGGCCACTTAAATCATTACGCCATCCGTGCACTCAACATCTCTACCTAACTTCAAGGATCAGCGTAAAACTATGTATGTATGTTAAAAAGCGGCAATGCTTTGAGGAGACCTTTAGATTCCAACGCAGAGGTTTCGAGGTCCATTCCGCAGCACAAACCTCTGACTTCTTGAAGTTATGTGGTGTTATTCAGGTGAAGGAAAACTTCGTGAGGAAACCTGCCTGCCATGTCTGAGAGGTCCCTATTAAGTTTAAAAACATATTTGAAGTCTTCCAATCCGCACTAGACTAGCGTGTTGGGACCACGTACTAACCATTCTCAAACTGAGGAGTTACCTCTGCCCAGCAGTGGGACAGTTTATAAGAAGGGCTGATATTATAATATTATAGTACTTAAATGGTTTCATATAGATTTCTTTAGTAGTTTTGTATTGCTAAAATCCCGTGCAAGATTTTTTTCAGTGTCGCAGAGGGACACAAAACTGTCACAAAGAACACCCAGACTCGCGACAGATATTTATGGATCGTTGAATAGAATTAGGTGTAACTTGGCGGAAATACATTGCCACACAATTTTTCATCCCGTGGGGGTTTCAATACCCCCTCGGGACGAAAAATTGTGGCGCAATGTAATCCAATGTAATCCCAGTAATCTCGGCACACCAGTCGCGAGATGACAACTTTTAATTTATTTTTAATATTGAACATGGTTCTTCATTCGACGTTCATATTACTGGGTAAAGGTACAAAATAAAACAACGAATTAGAAATTTTGTATTTTTTATTGAATAACTTTTCTATTTATATATTAATGTTATCAATATCACAAAACATTATAATTAGGCAGGTATTCAAGTAAAAAAGCCGATGAACTTCTAAAAATACTTATACGCTACTGGAAAAATTCACAAAACACATACTTATAATTATAAAAAAAGAATTTTTGAGAAGGGAAAAGGAGGCTTTTTTTCCATATATATTATTTTCTAAATGTTTCCAGCAGCGTAATAATCACAACACTATGTTTAAAAATGTTTGTGTCAACCCATCGCTTTCTATTGTGACACAATGACCGACGAACGGTAATCCGAACTCTTTTGTAAATTTTATAAAAAAACAGGAAATAGATAACTCTTTGAACTATTGTTACAGTGTTCATTCATCACGAAAATATTTTTGTATGACAATCAAAAAGCGCTCATTATCCATTAGTAAAAACTCCGAAACAAAAATTTTAAAAGAAGAAAATGTTAACAAACAAATTTTGGTATTTGCAAGGATTTTTGAGACCAATCTTAATATATACCAGGCATTTTACTTTCCCATCACTACAGTTTAAATCAACCAATAAGAATCTTTCATTCAAATTATCGCGCGATAGCCGACCAATGAGCGGCCGAGCGTTTATTAGTCTCTAGTGTTGCGTGTAAAATGCCTTGTTGTTATGGTATTTAAGCTTTTTTCTCTTCCTCTTTCTTCGCTTCCGCTTCTGGGGCGGGGGTTGGGAGTTCAGGGTACTCTAATTTGGCACCATCCTCGCAAGTGAATTGGGGACAGCAGCCAGGGAAGGGTGCGGTCTTGTTGGTCTTGTCTGAAAAGAAAAATAGTTATGAATCAAGAAGCACTTAAAATAAAAATATATTTTATTTTGTTCATAGCTAATCGGTACGGTAGCTGACTAGGTACTTGTAATCTGAACAATAATGTACATTCACAGACCGGGCAAAGTGATATAAGGTTTTTGTGTTAAGAAATTCCCACTAGCCACACGGAGAATCCACAATTAGTTGTTCCGAGTCTGGATGTTCTTTCTGTCCGTTGTTAAATGTTTGTAAAGTCCCTCGCGACACAGGAATTATTCATAGTGCGAGATTCGTCATTTTTAAAAAAGGAACAATATACTCAATTCTTAAGAGTAAAGAAACATTTATTTGCCCATGTGTGGGAATCGAACTCATAGTCAGCGCAGTGATCATTTCAACCTCTCCACAGACATTTCTTACTCCACTTACCAGTATCGAGCTTGCACTTAGGGTTAGCCAGGGGAAGAGGTCCGCAGTCCTCAACCAGCTCCAACAGCCTTGGGGGAGTGTCCTCACTGACCACGCAGGTGGAACGACCACAGAAGGGTGCCAGGTCCCAGGTGTTACCAGGCTCGACGGTCGCGCAGCGAGTGGAGGCGAAGCACATACCAGGGAAATCTGGAACAAGCAGAAAATTAATTAGTTTATAGGTATACTAGCTTTTGCCCACGGTTTTGTTCAGGAAAGGGTATTTTTTTTTGGATGGAAGGTACCCAATGTTCTTTTCTGTGACTGTGACAATGTGTATGCGAAAGGGGCATGCCAAGACGCCATAGTAATTGGGGCCCACAGTGCACACCTATAAAGGCTAATGATAATAATAGTAAGCAATGCTAATAATTAATTAGCATAAGAAGTGATTTACAAAAAACTTGGCAGTTTAAAGTTATCAAATCTTCTTATATCTCATCAATACAATTTATATTAAATACCTATGTGCTATATCATTTTACACTTTATTTTAATTTATTTATGAGTACAATCTATCAGGAATGAAATAAAACTGAATACATTGCTTTTTTATAGCTTATAGGTAAAAGTCGTCGATATTAACCGCAATAAATAAACACTAACCGTCACAATAGAGTTGCAAAACAAGCAAAGATATTGACATTTACGTTTTCCGGCGTCATACAAGTTAGAAATGGTGTTGCCATATTAAACACAAAACCTCGATACATCGATAAAGACATTACTTTAAGTTAATCAAAGCAATCTTGCAAAGATAAAACTAATATTATTATTAGTTTTTGTATTTCTTTTGTATAAAAAAAAGAAATGAACAATTAAAATAATAATTATATAATAATAACATAACAATGTCCTCCAGACCGAATTTCGGCCACGGCGGCCAGTCTTAACAGAGACTGGCAGGAGATATTATAGTGCACAAGTGTGTGCGCAAACACAAGTGCACTCTCTGTTCCTTAACTCTCATGATCAGATGGGACGGCAATCCGACACGATCGGAGAGAGATCAGGCGCAGGACCAACGGCCTCACGTGCTTGCCGAGGCACGGGGGTGTTTGACACCGCCAACTTCCTAACCCCGGGCTGCTATTGAGATTTCTTTACAAAAAAACCCAATAACTTTTTGTTAACAATAACAATAATTATATAATATAGCAATGGTAAATTACTATTACGATTAATTACCTGTCAACATATTTTGTGTAAAGGCAACATTTTCACGTTAATGTAGTTTGCTTCTAAGTTCTATTACATAGTTTAGAGTGACGTTTACTTGTTTAATATTTATAGAAAATATTACCGACTTGTACATAATAATAAATACAAGGAAAAACTAGGATAAATATTAATATATTTTTTTAGTATAGCCAATTTCTTGTGCACGTCTGGGCCTAATACTGGCATGCCCTTTCGTTGTGTAGTTGAAGCGTAACAAGCTAGCATTTGATGTTATAATATTAGTTAGGATTATGTTTTATTAAATAAGCATAGCTTGTCAAGTGCGAGATCGTTAGACTAACACGTAGAGGTCTCGAGTTAGATCCCAAGGCACGCACCAGTGACTTTTCGATGTCAATCCGTAGTATAGCTCACGTTAACCATGAAGGATAACATCGCGTCGGGAGGAAATATGCATGTTCTGCGTAATGTTTTGCTAACCTGCACTGGGCCAGCGTTGTGACCTATGGCCTAACCCTTCTCCCACTGAAAAGGGTATTCATTATTAGGACTGTTTATATACAAGGCTGATATTATTATAACTATTCTATAACGGAAAATTTATAAAAGATATAGACAAATTGTAGCTGTAATACCCCTTTGTAGAATTTAATTAGATTTAATAATAAATTTATCTTTACATTCACCATATTGTATAATAAACAAAGTTCATTATGAACATTGAGAATAGCTTGCCCAGCTTATTGCATATTGTTGACAAAATATCACTTTCTTGTTAAACATTAACTCATACAAACACAATTAACTGCACAAATATTGTCTTCGAACTGTTGACAAATCGTTACGACGCCGCTGCTTTCTAACATTTCTACTTTAAAGACACAAGATTTCTAAATGCATATATTTTTATTACAAATTACTTATTACTACCATGTTGTTCAAATGACGTAGGTCTTGGCTATGTTTATTACTGATTGTAAAGATTCAGGTTCGATTCGATCTTATGGATAAATTCGGAAAACACTGAATTGTTGTTTAAATTTTTATTATCGTTTTAAAGTGAAAAAGTATATATTAGTATATTGGAAACCTTTATAAATTAATTACTACGGAGCAACGTCTCCTAGCTGTTGTATATTTGATACGTTTTACTGTGAAAATATTTAAATTCTTCTTTTCTTTTAAAAATTTCTTTATGACACGTATCCTTTTTTTCCAAGATATTTTTAATAGCAGCTCAGATTCCGGCTAGTCAACAATAGGCTCCAATAACGTGCCTCGGTGGCTACTGCCTCTGCTTATCCTTTGGATATATAAGCAAATGCAACTGCTGTGCATGAGGTCTCAAGTTCGATTCTCAATCGAGATAAATGTTATTGGATTTTTCTTTTAAGACATTTTCAGTGGCAGCACGGCGTTTTAAACTTTTCTAGAGGTGGTTGTTTTTACGTGTCACCTAAAGTTATATAGCTGTCAAAATATGGCTTTAATACACCTCTGCCTACCCCTTCAGGGATGTAGGCGTGAGTATCTACATATATCTAGATTATGCATGCATGCGGTGTTTACCTTTAAGTGTTTGTAGCACTAATGTCATAATTGTTGTAAATGTATATTCTAATATTGTTTTTTGTGTATACAAACGTTGGTGAACCTAAATAAATAAATAAAATAAAATAAAATAAAATTATGCCCGCGGCATCGCTCGCGTAAATGTAGATTAGGTTAATACTTTTTTAACAGGCTTTTATTAGCTTGGTTTGTACCTATGTAACGGAATCTTTATATTTTGATAAGCATTTGTACATTAAATTTATTAAATTATATTATTTTATATTTTAAAGGGGTTTCTTAATATTTAAAATGTTCTGTCCTTTTATGTTCCACTGAGAACGTGTATGCGAAATTTCATGATATTCAGTCGAGTAGTTAAGGCGTAAAAGCGTAACAAACAAACTCACATTCGCATTTATTATTTAGTTAGGATTGAAGATGCAACTAAATAATGTGCAAATATGCGGTGCATAACGATTTAGAATGGCAATCGTGCTTGAAGTGCATTCGTTGGCATTGCAATCGTTTTGTGAAAGGCGGCCATGCCACTACATATGCACCGATATAATACAAATTAATTCTAACTGTATTTGATTTATGTTTTGATGGCGTCTTAGTTTATTTTATATTATTGTTTCTGTAGCGCAGCGGTCTTAATGCGACTGCTACGCATAAAATATTGTGTTTGATTCCTGATAACTTATTGGATGTTTATATCGGTAGGTAAATTTTCTGTAGCAGCACGCAGTCTGGGAATGTGCCCCATAGACACGATAATTATAGTAGCAGTAGCCCAACACATTAGACTTGCAATCAAGAGATCGCGGGTTCAAATCCCATCCATTGCACTACCGTAAAACTATTCCTAACACAAGCATACAAGCTTATTTGGAGAGGCTAACAACATACTAGTAATTGGTAACAAAAATCACAAGCTAATAAAAATGGCTACCGAAAGCTCGACTATCACAGTGACCTAAAAAAATGTTTTGCGAATTGAGTCTTATACACCTCTGTCTCCAAGGATATAGATATAAGTTTATGTATGTATCTTATGTGGGGGCCAGTCAGTGCAGACTGGCGACACTTCGACCCAGTCGGATCTTTTGTGTCGACACTCTCCCAATAACGACTGCCATAGATGTTCATGGCAGCTGGGACCGACGGCTTAACGTGCTCTCCGAGGCACGGAGCAGGCGATAATTGTCAATCAATACGCACATAATTTCGAAAAGTCATATAACTTCCGAAAGTCAGAGGTGCGCTACGTGGGTTCGAACCCGAGACCCTCTGCATTGCAGTCTGTTGGTCTCCCCACTGAGCTATCGCTGCTATTAAGTTTATGTAACAAAGTTTTAATTGAAATTTAACGTGAAAAATTCGACACCGTATCACATACACATACAGAAACAACAATAGCGGCATATACTGCAGTTATTTCACAATAGGTTTAGCCAACAATAGCTAACAGTATATACATACAAAAACCCCGGCTTTGTTCACGTCCGTGATCTAAAAACTTTTCAACTTATTGTCCATACAAATATTGTGTGTGCGAATTTTTCACGCACAACACAATTGGGTTTGGTAAAAGAATGGAATATAAAAATTTAACATGGGTTTCTATGTAAAAAGAAATTCGGTATTTCCAGTAATTAGTTTTGCTTAATTTAACGTGAATGCATTTTTTGTTGAGAGGTTTCACTTAGAAATAAATATATTTCGCTTGTCAGTACACAAAGTAGAAGTGTCTGGCATATGTAATATGCATAAAAAAAATATAATCCGCGTTTAATAAACCAGATATTGTGAGTTAATGAGCAGCAAAGAATCTGACAATATTCCCGATATGGCAATCACTTGCAATAACGTGGGACCCAAAAATACATAGCTGGTACAAAGAGTGTAAAACATATATTTGTCTACCATCTACGGGAATAAAGAGGCTGAATTGTATATACGTATATCTGATGTTGTAAATAAGAGCATAGTCCTCAATATAAAATACACAACATGAATAAGAAACCCTAAAACCCAAGACTTCAATCAGTTCTCGAAAGCAGGTAACCTGCACCATTCATACTAATTATATGCTAATAGATACACCGAAAAACATTAAATCAGTCTGGCGGCAGTCTCTTAAGACAATAAGACCAAATTATAGTGTGAAATCCAAGAATAGCTCGACGAATTGCTCTTAAAAACAGACAATAGATTTCTAGGTCATTTCTATTTAAGCGGTTGTTTCCTTGTTAAGACTGGTCACAGTGTTTACCCAATCCTTTTGTGAGGAATTTTGTAGGGTCAATGTCGTTTACAGAGCTATACACATAATGCCATGAGTTTCGCAAAGAGACTCTTTACGAAACGCTTAATTTGACGAGAATGAAGAAAGAGAAGTGGGTTAAGATCGCAAAAAGAAATTCATGGAATCTATTTATCACATAGAAAATGGCCATAAGATCACTATTATATCCTAATGGAATTAGAGTCTAGGATGTGTTTATGACCCTTTATTGGTATTCATTGAAATTAAACTGCTATATACAAAAATACCTATATACAAAAATACCTTTATTGGTAGTCAATTTCAAAGCGCTGAGAGTTCTACCTAAACTTGTTATATTTCGCTTAAATGAAATTCACGGTTATCAACTTATCATATATTGCGGTGTCTTCCAAAAGATTAGTTCGAAAGTGTTTAATACGTTAACGTTTAATTGGTAGCAACACTTATTATAATCTGAGATCAAGTTAGATTGGTTACGTTTCGCTTAAACTATATTTCATGGTAATAAAGTTATAATTACTGACATACTTTTACGAGTACCTACGTTTTATTTAAAGTGAAAACTTTCATTTGTAAACAATTCTATAGTAACGTCATGTCTAGTTAGTCTAGTTATATTTCGCTTATAAGCAGTCAGTGAATAGGTGATAAATTATCCTTGTTCGTTTTAAACAGCAATAATTCTTATTTAGTGCTTACGGAAGGCGGTAAGACATTGCAAAAGTGAAAGCACCTCGTGCATCTAGATCGCGTTATGTGGGACGGCGATAGGGTTGAGCGAAATATAAACTAAAAGCACAAGCGAAAATTAAAAATTTACATAAGTTTGCCTTTATGTTTCGTGCACGACAAAGTATTATTGGGTTTTTCTGTTAAGATATGTTCAGTAGCTACGGAAACAAAAGGCTTGGCCCTATTACGTGAGGTCTTAAATCATAGCAAGCGAAATATGAATGTAGTGACTCATCCATTCTTACTTTTTTATTTCGTTTATGTGACAACCCCTGCTTGTTGTGTTAATCTAAAGACAGATAGACTCTTGTAATAAAATTATGCAACACAGCGAATAACTTTTTAATAATCATTTTTCTGGTCTGTAAGCTTTATATATTTTTTAATATCGCTTATTTTTAAAAACTGGTATTTTATTTAGTTGTTTTTTATGGGCTGTAAACAATATTTGTTGTGAATGAATACAATAGTGCATATTGTTGTATTTTATTCATTTGTTTAGTTTTTATAGTATGTTTGAATAAAAAATGATATGGTTATTGATACGTTTTTAAAACGATACATATTATGTTAAGCTAATTGATTCTTTGTACGAGCGTTTTTTAAAAAGAAGAAAGGAACACCCCTTCTATTATTGAAGATTAAATGCTTGTTAAGATATGTTTATTTAATCTAACTCACTAAATATTTTATTACAGTAGCTTATTTAATATTTTAGACTAAGATTAGCTCGATATGTACATATATCGTTAAATTAAAATAAATACATTTTGTTCCCTCTTGATTTGTTAATTTCAGTTCAATATTATGTATGAAGTTATATTTAACACATGCTAATTCTAGATTAAATAACAAAGTGTCATACATTTTATTAAATTAGGACATACTTTTGAGCTTATAATATGAAAGTACCACGTAATAAGTAATGGTAAAAAGATCATAACTAAAAAGCGCTATCACCTTTCGATAACTCAAAAACAAATCAACTTTGTTGCCAGAACAATCGGTGAAAGGTGTAGGAAGAGCAGTCGTGAGGAACGGTCGTCAGCGAACGAGAATCGAATTCATTTCCTTAATGAAAGTGCGTCGTGACCTAACGTTGGATGTGATAATCATATTTTGCAATGGAGAAATTTTCGAGAGTTTGCCGGTTTTATGATAATATAGGATCACGATTGTGCTCCTGAAAAATTTAGTAGAGATATTTTGTAACCACTATGCTAGGGATAACATTCAATATTGAAAGTCCTATGCCTATATGTAGGGGTACGAAAAGGAAGCAGTCACCGCGCCTAGTGTTGTGGGTTCGAATCCCACAGAAGCTAAAAATGTTTGTCATTCAAAAATTATTGTTCCGAGTCCGGGTGTTCTTGTGACCGTTGTTTGAATGTTTGTAAAGTCCCCCGCGACACAGAAATTATTTCTAGTACGATTTTTTTATTATAGTCTTTTCACCAGCTCTGATTGTAGGTCCCACGTAATAGAGATACATCGTTCAATAATTCTCTAAAAACATTTTAATAATGGCTAGTCCAATTCATCACATTATAAAAAGTAGGTACTACACTACAAGTTCCAAAAAAATACTAACTATTAACTTTCAACAACAATAAAGAAGTCGATCTATTTATTTTTATAGTGACAGCTGGTTGACAGCTGCCTTCACTTGTTTAAAAAAACAAAATGTCATTTTTAAATGTCATTTCCTTTAATTAATTTAGTATTAATGTCCGTGGCCTTGTCCCATTCGGTGACTATAAAAAGTTTTAGGCATTGTAATAACAGTAGGTGATAGTATAGCATTTATAGATCACTTAAATGCTAAGGACAAAAACAAAATGGATTCTTCTAAGCGTTCGCGTGACATTATAAATAATGTTAAATTTAATAAATTATGTTTACTTTCAAAACTCATTTATTTGCACACCTAGTGAAAATCTTAAAAGGTTTTTAATCTAATAACATCCGTATTATGAACTCTTCAACTGCATTATGTGATAACTACTGTTGACATCATTGAAATAAAAAAAACTGACATTAGGAAAGCAACTACAGGGTTGTTTATTTTTAAAACAAATATGTGCTTGTAACAGTTTAGCTACTTTAAACCGACTCCATAAAAAAGGAGAATGTTCTCAATTCGAGTGTATTTTTTTATGTACTGCAGAACTTATTGTAGGTGAACTGATTTTGATGATTCGTTTTTATTTGAAAGCGTGTGTTTCCCATGTGGTCCCATTTACATTTGATCAAGATCTGACCAGTAGCTTTTGAGTAATCCTCAATCATAACATTAGAAACCTTTTTAAATCAGTAAAAGCCAGCTGACATGTGAAGTTTCTTTCAAGCAAGAGCAGCCTGGTGATGTGCAAGTCGTCTCTACCTAGTCTCTAGGGAAACAGTCGTGATTCTATTAGTATTAGTAGTAAAATGTATTTATTATCTCATTAAGTATGGATATATTTATAGTAAGGTCAAGTTTATAACTTATTATTCAATCCACGAAACGACTGCCATCTGGCTAAACACATAAAAATGACACGCTTATTTTGCAACGAAGAATTTACGACCCAAAATTAATACAATATTTACCAATTCAATATTGATTAATAGCTACCATCCAATTTATATTATTTAAATGTCAGACTATATATAGAAGTATAAATTAGCCAATGTTTCAGCTGTTGACATTTCCAGATTAATTTATTTCGGTCAATTATTATTCTGTCAAGGGGTCATTTTGAAATGTCAAAAAAGCGACGAGCGCCTTTTGGTAGCTATACAGATTAGCCAGCACTTCTGAAAAAGTACCACCATATAGGCAACAAGCATAAGAGTAACACACTACGGCTGCAAGGACTTTGGTAAGTATGTAAGAGTTTCCTAGGTCACAAGGTATATTGCCTACCTTTCATAACTAAATCCTTTTTTTCGAACGTTAGCAAACGCGTAAATGATACCTTTTGCTATTGCAGACATGGGCTACCAATCGCTTACTATCAAAAAGACCGTAAGCTTATTGCCACTCTTGTTCGTAAAACAATCCTCAAAAAGGTGAGATTTCATCACAAATGTTTTTACTTCGTGACATTACAAAACTGCGTGCGTTTTTACGTAATATCAACGTGAGCCGCTTAACGGATTAAAGAGGATGTGTTGTAAATCGTCACTGTTTATGCGTTTTATATTCAAGAGCGCTTCGATTGCGACATCTGTACCAGTTCTTAAGCGAAGTGAAGTCTCAGACTATGATTGGTGGCGTAATATGCGTACTAAATGATTGCAATTATCTCACGTTGTCTTGTCAGGGATAAGGTTTTAAAGGCACCTCTCTCACTAGGAGTAATCTTTATGCTGCAGGACTTTACAAATATTGAAACGAAGAACAGCCAGACTCGGAACTATTTGTGACATCACACAAATGTTTGTGCCGCATAGAAATTGCCTCTCTCATTCCTTTTAATTCATAACATATTATATACCTATTCCATAGGATAAGAAAGCACGATATATACCCGTAATATTGTTGGCTACAATAACCGCTTACCATAACCCGGGTCATATGCTTTTATGACACCTTAGTTGTTCAGAAAGACTGCTACTTTGCGTCCAATATGATTCTTAAGCTTTATAATCGTATATTTACAAGCCAATAACTGATTTGACCTATTCTAGTTCGTCTCTATAGCCAGCTATACGATATCAAAACGCTTCGAAGCAACGACTTATACTTATGCAAGTTGAGCCCTAATAATGCAGTTCTAGATAGTTCCAAGGTTCCCATTCACTTTTGTAATTATTGGTGTGTACCTATGAGTCAGGCTGTTTTTATAAAGGCTTCGACTAAGGCCACCAGGAAACGATCTAAATTAAAATACTTCGCACTTCCAGGAAAGCCGTGTAAAATGTTTTATGCTGGTATAATTTTGAAAGTAGAATAAATAAGCGAAGTATAAATAAAAGCCGAACAAAAAAGGATAAATGTTTTGTATTAAGCGGTTTTTGTTGTTTTTATTTTTTGATAATTGAGTGCTTGGTGTATTATCGAATGCGCAACAGATTGTATAGGCTCGGATTCTATTCTTTGATAAATGAAATGTATTTGATTATAAATTCAGAATAAGGCATGGGTATTAAAACTGCACCGGAGTATAGGTACAGCCTTTTAAACATGGGAGGTAAAAATGGCAGACTAAATAATATTTTAATAACTTTGAAGGGGTAGGCAGGGTCGCATTAAATCCACATTTAAACCAACCATGTTTTTAGTGCCAGTACGCTAGCCTATTACCATCAACTAGAGAACATGAACCGAGAATCAAAACCAAGTCCCACGATCAGACGTAAAAATGGGCGGAATCGTATACCGGGACCAACAACAAACTCACAATTAAACTACAAAGCCATACGTATAAATAACAGTTACAACTAAATTACATTTTTATACATTAACAAAAACCGTTACACACATTACAACAACAAAAAACAGGGTTATTAACATTTACAACGATAAACAATAATAACTCATAATTATAATTTTTATAAAATATAAACAGTGTTCTCAAGACTGGTTGTATAACAAAAAACGATGTCGTTTCGCTCAGCAACCCGTTTGGCATGAAAAAACCGAAATGCATATTTAGGGTTACCGATTATAAAAATGGCAATAAATTATATAGTGCATGGGCTGAAACCCAAATATAATGGCGGTACAACTTTATGATTAATATAATTTGGTTCAATAAGATTTGAGCGCAATAAACTTTGTGTTAGAATTAAATTTAATACATGAATAAAATATTGGTAATTATATCAATGATGAAACGGATTAGATAGTTATAGGAGAGACTGGTGCAAACTATCGCGTAACAGGGAGATGTGTAAAAGGGAGGCCTTCGCCCTGCAGTAAGAAAATACAGGCTGAAATAATAATAGTAATATCAATGATGTACAAAATACAATATTTCTGATTTTATAAAATTTGCTTCCATTTTTTTGTGTTCGCTAACTTCGACAAGTCGTCGATGGATGGACTTAATTTTTTTATATAATTTTGCAATTGTATATAAGAGTGTTTTTTTTACTTTTATCCTGCAATTCCCCTGAGAACGGTATATACTTCTCTAATTATTAAAGACCCGACTGTTAGATTGAGCCACAGCGAGCGTGGCTAAGTTTAACCTGTTTATTATAACAATTAAACGACAAGAATGAATTATGGTGGTCAAAAGAGAATTGAATCTTTCTTTAAAAATGTCTTTGTTATCATGGACCATATTTTGAACATAATTTTATAGATTATGTTCAAAATATGAGATTTTATTAACGCTGCACCGAGTTTGAAACTGTGCGAATATTATCGCCCTCTATTACCCAATTGATACCCAAAACTATACCCGCCAAAATATATGCGTAATACACCTCTGCCTTACCCTTCGGAGATAAAAGCGTAAACCTATAATTGCAGTATATTATAGTAGTTACTGTTGTTCTGAGTCTGGGTGTTCTTTGTGTCCGTTGTTTGAATATTTGGAAAGATCGCCGCGACACAGAAATTACCCCTAGTGCGGGAGTTGTCTTTTAAAAACTGAAACTGTGGATGTATGTATACTGGCAACCCTGCCACGATATGTGTAAATATCCCGTCCATATACAGAACATCCGTTATGACGAAAAAGTTACAAGACGCAAGTATTACACTCTCATTAAGTCACCATCTTAATTTAAGTTTCTTGTGAAACTCGTATATGTATATTATATTCAAGACGCCATATTCTACTAGCTTTTGCTCACGACTTCGTTCGCTTAAAAGTAGATTAGGTAATGTTAGTAACAGTACTTTTTTAAATAAAGTATAGCCTATGTTACTCGGTCATAATAGCTTACTAATGGTGAAAGAATTTTAAAATCGGTTGGTTGGTTTTCGATTTATATCTTTACAAACTAACAAACAAAATATCAAATCTATGCTCTTTATAATATTAGTATAGATAAGGATAAGCAGTGATATATCACTCCTGTATTTCGCCAGATATGCTCGAGTCTGGTTTAAAGGCTTGGTAAGTTGCCCTCTGATAATATAAAAATAAGTAGGTATAAGACTCCGTTAAACGTTCATAGCTGTTGTAAAGCAACTGATACTGTGGGCAAGTTTAAATATAAATAAACATAAATAATAGTTTTAACTATTTCAGGTTATAGTACGTTAAAATCTTCTTTAACCTCAACTATTAAACAGTTTCAATTAAGCGCAAACATATACTAGTACACCAGAGAAATAGAGAGGCGTATATAACTGATAAATTTCAGCCATTAAGATGGATGAACGGTCGCGTGAAAGTGTACCAAATGCTGAACATTTGTGAAAGGCTTTCAAATATTAGTCAAATTAGAAAGGTGGACTTTCAAAGACTTAAAAGCGCGTGTTACTTATTTCAAATAACCTTTTTTGCTTGACAATAAATCTGCATCTATCCGTATCGTCTGTCGGGGTAGACAGAAGTGTGACACATCTACAATTATTAAACTACATTTTCATTTTACTTATTTTTTACTAAATAGGAAAATAGGCATGCTTCATACCCTACAATATACAGCTGTAACACATACTTGCTGACCGTCCAAAAAAGGAAGTACCTTTTCTGCTACCACAGGTAAAATCATTAATCCTCTACTGACAACACAGAGTTTAAGGAAACTAGGAACCCTACCTACTATAGGAATACAACACAAGGCTAATTTATCTATAGATCTTATGTTTGTATATATATTTTGCCAGGAGGATTTTCTAGCTCAAGCAAAATATCAGCTTCAAAACAGATGCCTACTCTAATGTAATGTATTCACATTCCAAAACCCACATAATACCGATATTTCACAACACAGCTATCATACAATCTACAAATAACAGTCGCATCAAAATCTAATCGAACGACTAATCGTTACGACAATTTTGTCGATAACCACCAACCATAAAGCCGGGTTGGCAAATATCCTATTGCGACAATCGTGATAGTACTATTATGTAGCCAACAACCGCGACCAGTCGTAAGTTGCGAAAAGGTAATCGCTTCCCTTCAAACTCTTTAATTATGAGACAGCTGAGTTGTCTAACAATTACTTAGGTTGTCATGCATGCTTGTTTACTACAATATTTCTGTCTGAAGAGAAAGGTAGAGCAATGGTTTGAGGTCCTGGGTAATAAAGAGGGGGCCTATAGCCGTCTACCGGGCACAGTTCGAGACTCTGTGCTGCTAATGATGATTTCGTGAAAGGAAAATCAAATAATTCTCTAACATGTCATGTTTTAAAACCTAAATAATACAAGACGAACCTACTGTTGTCTACTAAGCACATTTTGGTGCTACTATTGAGAACTTCCAAACAGAAAAGGTTTTGATACAGTATTAAACAACGAATCTTAATCGCATTGATTAAAATAAAATAGTTTAAATACGTATTTGTTATCCGACATTTTTACGACCTTTTGTATACATGTCACGTCACTCCAAAAACCGTTTCAGAAGAATCTCTAAGACTCATCAATCCGAAAATCAAATACAACAGCAATTATAAAAGCAACTAAAATCGCAAACTTAGCAATGAGAAACTAGTCATGAGTTATATAATAGACTTGTCTAAATCGTGCTCCAACGATTAACAAGTTAGGCAATAACTTAGATCTACTTAGAGATTAATGAGCTGGTATATGCCAGGCATGGCTGATCTAGATTTTAAATGTCAGACCAAAGTTCAGGCTGAGATCTAGAAAAGTATATTACATTAATCTGTTACTAAATAGGGTTGCTTCGTTAGCTTGTTGTGTTGAGTGCACGGGTCGCGTAGTGGTTTAGTGGTTCCCTCGCCACTGCGAACAACACTCGATGTTGTGGGTCCAGTCCATGGGAATCCATGGGACAAAACTTTGTGTGATCCACAAATAGTTGTTCCGAGTCTGGGTGTTCTTTGTGTCCGTTATTTGAATTTTTGTAAAGTCCCCTTCGATACCGGATTTATTCCTAGTGCGGGAGTTGTCTTGTTATAGGAATGGTACCAGATTTGATCTCCGAGTTGGGTAGTGTTACAGTATGTTTCGTCAGCTGCTCTTACGCAATCCGTGCTGTTACTAAAATTTTCCCTAATAATATCCCAATAGCACTTCGTGATCCAGGATTTTCGATTATTCGTAACCAATGAGATATTGGGTGAAGTTGGAAATTTATATAGGATTTTTTCTGACCATCATCAATATATTATATACTGGGATAATATTTTAGTCGCGGCGAACTTAACCTTCCAAGCAACGGACTCAAATAACATCCAAACTCAAAATACTAATTAGCGTATCAATATTTTCTTCCGTATACTCTCTGCGAGGTGACCACAATAGCCATATATTGTGCAGTATAAAGCCTTAAAAGATAAGGTTGTGTTTTGTTAACTCTATGTTTTTATAATTTTATTTAAAATGGCGGATACAGGTTATGGTTCGAAGCTTTTTGTGCCTTGGCCTAGTAACATTTAAATTTTATTGTTTTCCTTGACCTCGGTCAATATACGGCCATTTTTTTCCTCATTTTTTATTTAAAGACAAAGTTGACAAAGGTTATATAATAATTTGTATATCTTCTTCTCCTTAGCCTTTATTATTCCCAAGTCACTTGGGGTCGGCTTTTCTAGTCTAACCGGGTTTGACTGGATATCAGTTTTTACACGGAGCGGCTGCCACCTGACCTCCGCAACCCGAAGGCTAACGATACCCTAAGGCCTAAAGCCTATAATAATTTGTATATAAGGAATAATTATTTAAAAAAAAAACCTTTTTTGTTTTATACTTTTTGCAGCTTTGATACTTAGTTGTGTATCCGCTTGTATTTGTAACTAATTGTGAAGTACGATTCCCTGGTTGGGCAGTGATATTGGACTGTTTGGAAATTCTGCATCTCTGCCTGCACCCTCCGTATGAAGAGAAGGTATAGGGAACGTCCCGGTCTCCTTTACGTAACAAACAGACAAGGCTTCTTTCATATCTATAATCATTTATATAATAGACAACTGTCGTTCTAGGATTCCTGTGTCGAGGAGGACTTTATAAACATTCAAACAACAGCCAGACTTGGAACCATTTTTAGACCACACAATTTATTGTCCCGTGTCGGATTCAAACCCACAACACTCGGCGTGGTGGCGAGGTGACCACTTAAACAACTACGCTATAAGTCAATACGTGTTACACTTTTTAATGCAATAATTACGTTAAGGAAATACTAGGTATCAAAATACTCATCAATTAAATAACAATTACATCAGAAACAGGTATAGCACGCGATATGACATTCATCTCTTAAAAAAATAGCAGATTGTCCATCAATTTCACTGTTAAATCATAACTGTTACGTTATTTCTAGGGCTGGCAGTTATAATTGATTTATTTCTGCGCTGATTGTGACTGGAACTTTATATGCTCTACACAACATTAATCGGATATAACCCGTTTTAAAATTGATATATCTTTTTGATTTCACGGATTTATATGAAAGAAATACCAGATGTTTTACTGAGCTTACCACAATATAATCCTTTTTAAATTAATTCAATTATTGTGCATATTACGCACATATACACAGACAAAAATGTATCTATACGATTTTATTATTTAAGTATGTGATGTTTCTTGCTAGATGAATTTGTGTATAATTTTCTTTGTTCCAGAGCTGTGTTTGTGTGATCTACTTTGATCACTATCAAAGCAAGTAAGTTCTTCTTTTATATACATAGTCTCACACTGATAACCCTGAAGGGGTAAGCAGAAATCTATCACGCCTACATTTTATCAACTATGGTTCAGGTTTCATATAAAAGAATTCGCGCCTATTGCTTTATACCGGGCACTTTCCCTTCTTACGTCAGAATTTTTTGAGAGAAAAACGCAATGACACCTTGCCTAGGTATCAAATCAGAGATTATCTCTCCAAGACGTGCTGCTAAATCAATTTTGAATACAAAAAAATTACGTATAAATAAATTTAAATTTAGTACAGTGACAACCCTGCTCGTTGCCAACTGGCCCGTTACCGCCATCTGTTACATAAGCGTGACACTTTTTTCACTCTACATCGCGCACGCACGCGCCTGCGCAATAGTAACAACATGTTTGCTTCTAATTTACGCGCCTTTTTTATTTAATTACTGCAGTTTTCGTAATGAAGTCTGGGGAGGTGTAAAATTTGTTGTTTTTATTTTTATAGACTATTCTTGTTTTTAGGATACTCCGTAAGCCAAAGATGGACTCCCATGCTAGGACTATGAATGGTATACGCTATTTTTGTTCCAATTCCAATATATTGGTAGAATTGGTAATAAAATTATTTCAATAAAACTATATGTTTATAGTATAGAAACGATAATAGAGCAACTAAATAATGTCATAGCTGTTAGAATTGTGCTCATTAAGACTTAGTTAGCATTAATACTCTGAGGTCCTTAAATGAAGATCCACGCAAACTCATTATTTTATTGCATAGCTACTCTTTCAGCTTTGGCAAATGCCATAAGCTGCTGATCACAGGTTCGATCTGAGGCTGGTCAAAATATAATTGAACTTTCTTATTAGAAAATTCTCAGTAGGTAGATAACTTCGCTTCCTATTATGCAGGACCTAAAGAGAACTGCCGAAATGTAGGTGCCATACGCCTGTGCCAACCCCGCCATAAAATATAGACATGGTGCTGAGTCAGACTGTTAAACATACAACAGAAAAACTATTGAACTCAAAGTTAAGTTTTTTATAAAAGAGGCCGTAATTTAATGAACCGCCATTTTTTTACAAAAATGTTTAGATATTCATCGTAAAATGGTTTTATTCATAAAGGTTATGTTTATTAAACTATCACCTAGACAATAGATTATAGACATGTCATAAGTGTGCGACCCGTGGGCAAACAATGCGTGACTAACTGTCCATTCTGCTAATTCAAAATATAGGATAGCAGCGTGAAATCCTTTGTTCGTTAATAAATTACCATCGACAAGAATTTCTTACAGAAATATGTAATATGAATCATCAAGCGACATTTTGAAATGAAAGTACTCGTATAATTATTTTTTTATTAACTTTAATAGTTAATGCACTACATGACTAGATACACTGAACAAAAAAAATATTTGTTCAGTGACAATTGACAGATTTTTTTTTTTTGTAGCTATTCTGTTTTATTTTTTTAATAGCGTTTTGACTAGAAAGAGGTTTATTGAATTTTATTGGTAGATTTTTTGTTTTCTTTTTTGTATTTATTTGAGTTGAAACATGTTTATTGTTTTTTTTAATGTGATGTTATAGTTAAACATTAAAATTATGTTTAAATAAGATTGTAATTGAAGCTAGTCATCTACGTAATGGTATTTGAGAATGTAACTTAACTAGAATGTTCGATCGCCATTCACTTAATCGAGTGCACTAACTGCTTAATGTTACATAGTCTTGTTACTTTGGAAACTTTTTATAAAAAAGACTAAAATATTCTAATAAAATAAATTTCATGAAATACTTTCAATTAAAATTAATTTCCTGTTGTTTTTTATTTTAGACTTTTATTTTGTGAATCTGTGGAGTCCTATATGCTTTTACTTATTTACTAAATAAAAATAAATATATTAAATTATCTTTTGAATAATAGTGCCTTTTTACATTTTTATATTTGATGATTGAATTATGTATTTTTTGTCCACTACAAAAAATATGTGGTGTTCATATTTTACCTAATTTCCATTGTAAATCATTTCGGAAGCACTGACCCAAATTCATACAGCCTAGAAGCTTCCACAAACTTTCATTTACAAAAATCTCCTCCTCCCCCGCCAAAAATCCTTTTCGTTCAAAAAGGCACACGCCCTCAAAACTTTAAACACTGACCTCTTAAAACATCTGCTGGGATCAATCTCCTGAAAGTCTTCGGTCTTTCCTCCTCCTTTTTCTCATCAGCGGCAAAAGCGAGAGCGAAAACAGCGAACGCGACGAAGTATTTCATTTTGAGCACCTCACGAATGCCTTCCAAAAATAAAAAATAGAAAAAAAATGGAGATACGCGCGCTTTTTTGACAAGTCAGCGTGGTCGCCGCACCGAGACTGAATCAACCGCTTCAGTTTCCCGCCGTTTTATGGCAGCTGTCAAGCGGGGAGTGAACGGCAAGATGGCCGGGGTATTATTTTTTTCTCATACGTCTCAGGGTTGGCTTTTGTTGTGCAATTTTTATTATTTTTATGATGTTATCAACGCGATGGACGGATACCCGAAACCTTAGTGTGACACACACATCCTAATTCGAACATTTACCTGGTGGACATTCTAAATTCAAAAACGTATTTTTGTGCTGTGTGTAATTTTAAGTAGCGCACGAAATTCGCTTTGGGCTTACGTGGAACCTAAACGTTATTGGCGATATGTGGGTGTTCTTCTGCCTAATCTTTATTATATAATTTATGGCATAATTCTATTTCTTTTTTATGAAACATAGACATCCTAAAATTACTTTAACGTGACATTTTTTGTGTGACATTCTAAATTCAAAATATATTTTTTTTATTATTAGTAACATGATATTATGCCACTAGAACTACTACTATAAATATTTAATTACAAAAACGATATTATTTATGGAGACAAACGCGTATCATAATACATTCTGTTAATTATCTGCTCAGATAACACAGTAGTTTATATGGTCACTTTGCCACAGTGCTGCAGGTTCCATCACTGCAAGAGACAAATTTTCAAATGGGTTTTTTCGTGTTTATGTGTTTTTTGTGTCCGTTATTAGTAAAGTTCTGCACGACAAATTTTTCTATTGCTGAAGTAGTGATTTATGCACAGTCTGTGGCAGGTGCGCAGTTTCTTCTAACTACTGTGCCATCACCCGTACTATCGATGAACAATTTAAAAGTGTATGTTTTACTTTTGTTCTGTGTTTTGATTTGGCTTGATATCGTACAACTTGCGGTATCTTTATGTTCAAGACCCTATAAATAAATTAAAAAAATCCTTTTTGTTAAGTCAGGTATATAAATTGTAAATTTAAAAATAAATTGCTACCTTGCTTTTACATTCGCGAAGTCCAAGGTTTGATTCTCAGATCGACCAAGCCTAACCAGTTTATTTACCAAAAATATCTATACTTTACTAGCCTAGTGGGAAACCTTTGGACTGCCACGTAGAAGTCTCTAGTTCGATCCCGCGCATCTCTGACTTTTCGAAGTTATGTGCGTATGAAATAGTTAATTATCGCTCGCTTTAATGGCGATGGAAAACATCGTGAGGAAACCTGCATGTCTAAGAGTTCTTAATAATGTTCTCGAATATATGTGAAGTCTGCCAATCCGCACTGGGCCAGCGTAATGGACTATGGCCTAAGCCTTCTCACACTCAGAAGAGGCCCATGCCCAGCAGTGGGACAGTATAATACAGGGCTGATATTATTTATATTATTATCTATACTTTGTCACCCTAGAATCCAATCCCACGATCGGATCAGATTGGCAAGCGAGAATGTAAACTTTTGCCAAGTAACCAAAAAATAACTCAAAGTTTAAATAGTTAGACTAAATAAAACTGCCTCAACGGGGAATCTTTATGAACAACATGAAAAACTGAACCGCGAACGCCTACTAAAAAAAATGTGACGGTAAAATCCAGTTTTATTACCCAACCGGCGCATCGAACTTCGACAACACAAAAGCAAAACTAATGACGCTTACTAACAAAATCTGGCTTAAAATCAAAGCAATTAAATATCATACCACTGCCCGGATAATCGAACTGTAGAACTGATCAACAACACGATCGGCAACCACACGATCACTCAAGCCACTGCACCAACCAGTTAATTAAGTTATGTATGTATATTATTACCTTCAGGCCATCAACCATCAACCATCCAGAATACCAGCGTTGTGGTTATACTGCAACATTGCTGACGCAGGACCTTATTTGTTCCTTTTATATTGGTTGTTTTCTGTTACCTACCTTACACGAATGTGGATCAAATAAAAAAGAAAATATTTCTTTCTTTCTTTCAGTTAGTCAATTTAACCATAACAGTAACAGACCGATATAACTGGACACCTTCAAACAATAGTTACCGATGACATACATTTACGTTCGCGTGTTACCATGTTGTAACTCGTCCTTCATTTAAACCTTCTTACTTTCAGAAGAATTAACCATTTGACATGGTTACACATAACTCTGTATCTCCACAGGGGTAGGTACCGGTCTGTTTCACCCATTTCGTTAGATATGTTTTTAATTCAGTTTAATTAGGATCAGGCTTAGATCTTAATATGGTCGATCTAGCAATAGAACTTATCTAACAACGGTATATCCAAGAGGTCACTGTGGTTTGACTGGACGAATGTCGTAGTGGTTTAAGTGGCCGCCTCGCCAATGCGCCTGATGTGAGATCGATCCCCAATTGTGTGATCTACAAATAGTTGTTCCTAGTCTGGGTATTTGTGTCCGTTGTTTGAATGTTTGTAAATGCCCCCGCTACATAAGAATTATACCTAGTGCGGGAGCTGTTTTATTTAAAAAAGAAAAGAACCGTTCGCCTTGCTACTGCGCGTGATGTAGGTTCGAAGCCCACACAGGACAAAATAAATGTATGATCCACCAAACTTCGTATGAGGTAGTTTAATATTTGAAAAAAATACCTAGAATAATTTAATTTCACATACATTACTTTAGATTAACCACTTTAAAAATAAAAAGAGTGGCGTGACTCCACCCATGCTAAAGAACATCCAGACTCGAAAGAACTATTTATGAATCCCACTAATGTTAATCCCATGCCATCGAACTCACTCGCCGCAGTAGCAAGACTTAAACCACTAAGCCATGCAGTCATTGTCATAACAAAATTATATAACAAAGAAAAGGGAGTGCCACAGGGAATAACACTGGCACTTATATACTCGTCGACTTAACAGCTGCATTAGATTGAATACAACTAGCGTTAATTTATTAGTGTGGGAGTAGTTTACCTAGAACTATGATAATCTTTCATTCCTAAACATTATTATATGAGTCACGTTGTTTTATATAATGCACCTAATGTCTTATGAACTGCGCGTAGACTTGTTTGAAGCCTTTGATTGTTATGACATCAGTAGAAACTATTCGCTAATTATAGAATGCACGAACGTTATTGACATGTGGAGCAAAGTAGGATATCCTTCTTGTCTTTAAGACTGGAATAATCGTAGAAAACTTACTGGAGAATAACATTATATTATTAGCCCGTGAATTTAACGTGAGAAGGGTTAGGCCATAGTCAAGCATGCTGGCCAAGTGCAGGTTGGCAGACTACAAATCTTTGTAAATATTATGAAGAACTATGTTTTCCTTTACCGTTACTTTTTAATACGCCTATGACTTCGAAAAGTCATAAGCGTATTAAAAAGTCGAGATGCGTGCCTTGGGATCGAATTGAAGACGTTTGCACTCTTGTGTTTGCGCACACGCCTTTGCACTACAATATGTCGTGGCAGATGGCTAGTCTCGGTTAATAATGGCCCTCGTGACTAATATTTATTTTGGAAGTAGGTACTTAATATAATATAATAAAAATGTCACAAAAAGCATCTAGACCAATCTACAGATCTTCCGGATTATATAGTGCAAGTCTCGAATGAATAATACACGTATTATTACAATCCTTTCAAAATTATGTAAATAAGTTGGCGACAGAGCTGATATACTAGCAAAAACATTGTCTCGCTCTGATCGCTGAAGGTTAAGGCCTGCTGTGCAATTCTATTAAATGTCACTAACAAAATTATATCCGAGTCAGCTGTTCTAATTTAAGATTTTATACAGTAACTATGGCAATAAAAGTCAGTTGCTATGGTTACTGCGACAATTAAATTCAAGTTGAGTTTTTAGCAGGATCGCGATAAATAAAGTGGATTAATACTTTTATATCTACTTTATTAGATTTGCCCGCGGTTTCGCTCGCCTTAATCTACATTTTGCCAATAATTTTCTCTCCCTCAGACACAGGACTTTATTTCTGGATTAAAGGTACCCTATGTCCTTTTCTCGTCCCCTGACAACGTGTATGCGAAATTTCATGATAATCGGTCGAGTAATTAAGGCGTGAAAGCGTAACAAATAAACTCACATTCGCATTTATATTATTAAGTTAGGATTGAATGGTAAATACAAATTATCTTAGACATAGAATAATTATTTAAATAGAAATTACATATACACTTAAATTCAATATATGCTTATATTTAATATCGCGATTCAGGAAAGTGGAACAACGCCATCTAGTTAGGAAAAATACGACATTAGCCAATATTTTGTTCTGCATGGGTTATTTGTTTAATTTTGTCGTATATAGTTTGGTACGAATCTAACTGACTCATTGCTTTCTAAATTACAAGATTTGCTTATAAGCAAGCACCAAGACAGTTGAAACTAATTAGCAGCGATAGCCTAGTGGGATACCGTTGGAATGCCACGCAGAGGTCTCGAGTTCGAACTCAAGGCGCGCATCTCTGACTTTTCGAAGTATATAACTTCGTACTAAATAGTTAATTATCGTTCGCTTTAACGGTGAAGGAAAACATCGTGAGGAAACCTGCATATCTGAGAGTTCTCCAAAATTTTCTCGAAGATATGTGAAGTCTGCCAACCCGCACTAGGCCAGCGTGGTGGACTATGGCCTAACCCTTCTCACACTGAGAAGAAGCCCGTGCCCAGCAGTGAGACAGTTTAATACAGGGTTGATATTATACTACTATTATTATAATATTAAATATTGCAACAAATTCAGCATTTGTCATTAATCTGTTTGATACAAAGTTATCGTACGCGTTTATTAGTTTGAACATAAATTTTAATTTAATGCAACAAAGTTTTTCTATGTCTCGTGACGTCAGCGCGAAGTCCAGATATATTATGCAAAGTATTTATTTACTGCCCAGGTTTACTCTAGCTTATGTATATAATGTATTAAGACATAAATAGCCTTAAACTTATATATTCGTGAATTATGAGATAATAGTGTTTACCAGTCTTTGCCTGTTCAGAGTGGCTAATAAATGTCATATTTTTAGGTTTTCAAATATAATCAACTAGGTTTTGCCCACGGCTACGCTCGCGTTAATCTAGATCTTGTCAGTAAATTTCTATCCCTCGGAAACAGTACTTTTTTGTGGAAGAAGAGTACCCTATGTCCTTTTCTGTACCCCTGACAACGAATATGCGAAAAATCGTGAAGATCGATCGAGTAGTTAAAGCGTGAAACAAACAAACAAACAAATAACAATCAATCTCACTTCCGAATATTATAATATTAGATAAGATTACATCTATAATACAATTTTACCTAAATCTATAAATTGTACTATAATAATTAATTAAATGAAGCTAAAAATAACACTTATTTGCGACTTTGCCACTTTGAACATAACTCAAGGCGTAACCGCTCGTAACAAAGGTTTACCTACTATTACTGCTTATGTATACAATGTATTTAATTATTAAATCATAAAATAGTGTCAAGCTCATACATTTACCAGGTACAGGTTAACCAATCGTAGAATGTGCATCAAGGCAACATCTCACAAAATACAATAAAAATACCAATAACATAGCCCCGTATATAAACCGTCCCACCGCTGAGCTTCTCAGTGTAAGAAGAATTAGGGTTGGTTGACTTCACATATCTTCGAGAACATTATGTAAAACTCTCAGACATGCCAGTTACCTGACGATGCTTGGCTTCACCGTTGAAGAATTAACAGAATTCGAAAAGTCAGAAGTGCGTGCCTTGGGATCGAACTCAAAAATTATGCATGGTTGTCCAACGATCTGCCACCAGACTATCTTCATATCTAAAGAAATCTACACAGTAAAATATTTACACATAGAAAGACTTAAATTAATAAATATAACATATGGGATGTGAGTTTAAATTATATTATATTATAATAATTATATATTTAGGTATGACATAAACAAATATAAAAAGTCCTCAAGGTACATATTAATTATCAAGTTAAACGGCGATAAGTTCGCACCTCATTACGTTAGACCTGAATATAAGTTACTATATATGACATATAGGTGTATTACACCTCTGCCTATCCTTTTCGGTGTTATTTATTTGCTAGCTTTTGCGCGCGACACCACTCGCGTGATACCTACATTAATAAAAAGTAGCCTTTGTCCTTCCCCAGGTTTTAAAATATATCTGTACCAAATTTCATGTAAATTGGTCGTGTGGTTTACCCGTGAAAAGGTAACAGACAGACAGAGTTACTTTCGAATTTATAATATTAGTAAGGATTTGAATCTCCAACAAAGGACGCACTTTACATTTTACTTAATAATATAAAACAGATTTCGTCTCCATGCTTGTTCAATTATAATTAGGCCATTTCAGCTGTAGCATATACCTACCAGCGATTTCGTCCACGTTTATAAAATCAAAAAATATGTTTATTCGTATAGGGCACAAAGTAACACTTATAAACGTCCGCGTAAGTTATACTTATTAATATGAAATTACATTTACCTTTTGCCATTTTCAGCAAAGCAAGGGCGTCAAACCAATGAGCAGAACCGGAAAGAAATTCACGGCCACTCTTTTTAATCGGCATGTTTACAATATTGCTTATTTTACAAATCGGTTATGGAAAGAACTGCATAATATAATTACTGCTCCGCTGCCGTGGCTTGTAGCGTGATAAATACAGCCAAAGTTACTTCTGGCTAAACAAACAAATTGTGCTGCCTTGTTATAATATTAGTATAGAAAAGTACACTTACAATAATAAGAGCAGCGATAGCTCAGTGGGGAGACCAACAGACTGCAATGCAGAGGGTCTCGGGTTCGAACCCACGTCGCGCACCTCTGACTTTCGGAAGTTATATGACTTTTCGAAATTATGTGCGTATTGATTGACAATTATCGCCTGCTCCGTGCCTCGGAGCTCGTTAAGCCGTCGGTCCCGGCTGCCATGAACATCTGTGGCAGTCGTTATTGGGAGAGTGTCGGCACAAAAGATCCCACTGAGTCGAAGTGTCGCCGGTCTGCACAGACTGGCCCCCACATAAGATACATACAATAATAAGATAAAATAGTTAAGAAATCATTAAGAATCTATATATATAAAACTCTTCCGTTACTGAGTGACTGACAGACAACGCACATCCGAAACTACTGAACACAAGAAGCTGAAATTTGGCATGTATGTTCCTTGGAGAGTGTAGGGAGCACTAAGAGAGGATTTTTGGAAATTCCACTCTGAAGGGGGTGAAAGGGGTGAAACCCGATATTCACACGGGAACGGGACTTACGCGGGTGAAACCGCGGGAAAACTACTAGTATTATAATAAACTAGAACCAATATAATTTTAAATTACGTACATTACTAATTTGTATTTAAAATCTTAAACAACAATGCCCCGTCGAAAGGACCCAGAATTGAAGGAAGAAGGAAGCAAGTGCCTTGGCAGAGAATTCCATTAAAATGTACAGCAAGCGATAACAATACTTAAAGATTTTAAATAGTTGTATCATTCAAAATATATGCTTTTATTGTTTTGAAGCCGTATTAGGCTCTCCCCACGGTGAAGTCCTCGCGAACCACACGGGAAAGCATACCTGGCTTCATGATTCATTTATTGATTTAAATGGATTAAAAGAGTAAGCCAAGATGTGACCTACCTGTGAGCAAAGTTTCACAGAAAATCGTTCAACGGTTTTCGCGTAATTCAGTGACAAACATTCAAATAGCTATACACAGTATCACATTTAATTTTATGATATTATTAGGATTAATTACGATAGTGCATTTATTAAACATTCGTAACCACATAACGAATAATTATTAGAAAGTTTAACTCATATAGTAATTCTAAAATTGTTTCTATATTCGTGTGTTGTGTACATAACATTGTACATACATACATAAGTTTAATAATTACACAATGTTGTCTTACATATACAATAATGTTTTACATTAAATTATTGTTTATACATATTATTATGATTTATTTCTGACATTTCAAGAGCACGGCCGTGATAGCTGCGAAATATTCTAAATATAGAGAAAAGTAAAAGGTGCAAATAAAATATACAGGATGATTTAGAAATCGTGTAATTCCTTTTAACGACGCATTCTACTGGTGATATAGAATAACCATGACCATATTTATTTTTATTAGAATCATGATTTTGGCGAAATTAATGTACGAATATTTCATGAATATTATATTATTATATTTTTAAATTAGATTAAATTAGTAAAATATTAAGATTGCGTCGGCTGGTCAACATATGACTATCTGAAACCATTTCACGAAAAAAAACGGTACAATAATTGTTTCAAAAAAATATTTCAATTAACAAAATATATGGTCAGGGTTATTCTATACCACTAGTAGAATGCGTAGTTAAAAGGAATTACACGAATTCAAAATCATTCTTTATATTATATTATTTTTACTGCACGTATGGCGCAGTGTTCAACATGACACAATAATTGTGTGATTCACAAATGGTTCTTTTGAGTCCAGGTTTTCTTTATGTCGTCTTTTTAATGTTTGTTAAGTCCCCCGCGACCTTATAGTTAGTATAGAGATCAATAAAAAACTATTAAATATTAATCCCGTTTATATAATGACCCATTGCTGGACATGAGCCAGCCCAGTGCCTGTAGGAAGATTTCACTCAATTTCGAGAACGTTATGTAGAACTCTTAGATAAGCAAAGTCAAAGTTAAAAATAATTTATTAATTTTGGTCTCAAAGTAATAATTATGAACGTCATAGTGTTTACTTAAGTTTTTATAAAAGTAATATTGTCTTCTGTTTACGCGAATATTATTCATTGAAATTAAACTACTATATACGGATCTTATCGCGTTGTTTATTTTACACTTTATTACATAATTTAGAAACTACTACTATTAAACTTTACTAATTTTTAAGCTAATTTATTTATTAATCCTATTTATATTTAAGTTTACACTTTCCCCGGCGTTTCGGTTGCCTTTCAGCAGCCATGGTCACGGGGAGACTAAGATGGTAGTTGTCTCAATGTTCCAGTGTCGTTATTTCAAAGTACCCGAACATAATTTAATCATTGGTGTTTCTATTTACGCAGAAAGTTTTATAAAGGTGCATGCAGTTTGTATACAGGTTTCTATAAAATATTTACCTAGACAGAAAGTTATTGTGATTTTTTTTCGAATATATTCAGTAGCAGCAAGGAGGTGGATATGTGTGTGGTAGATGAAAATAGACTTGGTACTTGGACATACAACCTATTTGATGTTAATAAATACCATTGAACACAAAAGTGAGCTAAGCAAGAATAGTCCTAGTAAAAGCCTTAAGGATAGTACTACTGATAGCCTTGGGGATAGTACTTCTGTCTGTGTTCAATGATACTTCATACGTTACAGGCCAATCTGAACATTGGGAAAACGTTCTCACTGGACATACATACATACATACATAGATTCACACCTGTTTCTCAGAGGGGTAGGCAGAGACTATGCATTTCCATTTGCTACGATCCTGACACACTTCTCTGGCTTCATTCACTTTCATCACATTCCTCATACACGCCCGTCGGTTCAAGGTGCTCTTAACCTGGCCTTTGTCCAGAACGCCTCCGATCTGATCAAAAAACGTTCGCCTAGGTCTTCCTCTTGCGACTGTTCCATTCACACTAGCCTTATAAACTTTCTTAGTCAGTCTTTCCTTGTCCATTCTTTCTACATGCCCAAACCAGCTTAACATACCCTTTTCTATTCTTGTCACTATATCCACTTTCATGCCGCATCTCTCTCTAATCACACTATTACTTATTCTATCTTTCAGAGTCACACCACATATATTTCTCAGCGCTCTCATTTCTACAGCATTTATTCTGCTCTCATGCTTCTTTTGCCATACCCAACTTTCACTTCCATACATAAGTGTGGGCACTAATAGTCCTCTATGAACAGCCAAACGTGCCTTTTCGGAAACATTTCGACTATTCATAAAAGCGCGTAGAGCTCCATTGACTTTGTTTCCCGCAATCGTTCTCCTTTCAATCTCACTGGACAGACCAGTCTAACCATCAATCATCAACGGGAAACACCGGATCCTACGTAATTAAACAAATCTTACCGAAATCTATATATAATCTTACTCTGCTTACCCTTTCCTTAATATACGCGCATATATGTTTAGGCGGGAATCAACGTATATGAAAACCTTGCAACGTATATGAAATATTTGCCTTAACATCTTTAATGTAATTGAATGTTTTCTCTGACTGTTAAGTAACGAAGCAAACAGCATAGAACCTTTCTCGTTTACCTGAGTTAACCGTACTAAGGGTATTACTTTGACCATTTGGGGGAGTAATTGCACATACATACATACATATATTCACGCCTGTTTCCCAAAGGGGTAGGCAGAGTCTACGGATTACTAGTCATTGTATTGAAAGAATTGGCCAGACTAGACACTGCGTTACCGTGACCAGCTGTTTCCAGGGTGCGCCGCGGGTAGGCTTCTTTCGTGTACCCCAGTCCCAAACTCACTGCGATTGTGCTGCACACAGTCAAACAATGATGCACCTACTGACCTGTCCAGCATGTCCTACATCCTGCACAAGAGCCGACCTCAACATCGCCACTGCTGCCGCCATAGCGGTCGCCACTTTCTGGACCAAGACCATTTGACCGCAAAAGGGGACAAGAGCATTGACTCAAAAAAAAGAAGAACAAGGGTACTTATTTGATAAAAAGGGACAGTTAAGTCATTATCTCAGTATCCCTAGTGCTTTCATTTCGCATGATTTTTTATATACCATAAATGTCAACTCCCGCTGTAGGAATTATTCATGTGTCCCGGGGGACTTTACAAATATTCAAACAACGGACATTAAGAATACCGAGGTTTGGAACCAGCATTTGTGGATCATACAATGTCCCGTGCGGGGATCGAACCCACAGTATTCGACTCAATGACAGTGGCGAGGCGACCACTTAAACCACATCGCCACTCTAGCAGGCAAAATAATAATGTGAACCCCACACAAGGCAAATATATGTGTGTTATCCATATACATATGTATATCACTTTCGTAATAAATATCGAAGTGTATTGATGATATATTATGATGTATTAAAAGAATCATATCTTAGCAAAAAAATTCCTACCACCAGAAATCGTAATCACTTTGCCCGGACCAGAAATCGAACAACAAAACCCACAATAAAAAAAAATTGTTATTTGACAAAAAAGGGTTGTACAATAACACTAAAAACGAAGGTAGAAATAATCGGATACAACTAAAATTATTAGGTATAAGTTTTTGGTAAAACTCTGATACCCATGATAAGAATAAACTTGTGTTATGGGTATCAGTGCTCTCTCTACGGGCGGTCGTGCGTGCGTGCGTGCGTGCGCGCGTGCGTGCGTGCGTGCGTGTGTGTGTGTGTGTACATTAGGAGGTTTTCTGTGTCGTTATAATTAATTACATTCATTTACACAAAGTGTGTGTACATGTTCTATTGTTTGTTCACTTTATTGTACAGATGCCCACTCAAAATATTAAAATGGTGTTGAGCAAGTGTTGATCTAGCTTTTAGGATGGGACATACTTGATAGTGTCTTCTTTTTTTAGCATATGAAACATATACAAGAGAAGAATGTCGACGTAAGAGTGTCTGTAACAAGAAAAGCTGTCTAGCAGTCAGAACCGTATACTCAGAATAAAGAACAGCGGTGGGATGTCTAAAGGGCTTAAAGCTCATGACTTTTAGTAAGGCTCTCTGTGCTCGCTCCACTGTAATAAGATGAGTCCTGTGGGCCCCACCCCACACAGTTATGCAATAGGTTAGGAGAGACTGACACAGAGCATAATAAACAGTTTTTAAAAGATCGTAATCTGAGACGTGTCTGAGTTTTTTAAAGATTGCTATCAGTTTACGGACTCGCGATGTAAGGATCTCTAAGTGAGGCTTCCATGTTATTGTGCTGTCAATGGTGACTCCAAGATATTTCACGCTGGTGCACCTGTTATGATTGGGCAGTCACAAGCTTGAGAGGTCGAATAGCTATCGCAGTGGGCTTTAAGAGTAAAATAATTAAATAAGAAGGGAGACCAGCTGTGTTAAGAGCAAATGGGACAAACACCATTTTATTTAGGTTTATCTTATCTTATGTGGAGGCCAGTCAGTGCAGACCGGCGACATTTCGACCCAGTGGGATCTTTTGTGTCGATACTCTCCCAATAACGACTGCCATAGATGTTCATGGCAGCCGAGACCGACGGCTCAACGTGCTCTCCGAGGCACGAAGTAGGCGATAATTGTCAATCAATACGCACATAATTTCGAAAAGTCATATAACTTCCGAAAATCAGAGGTGCGCGACGTGGGTTCGAACCCGAGACCCTCTGCATTGCAGTATATAAACTTAAAAAATAAAATAGTCATAAAGGCAGCGATAGCTCAGTGGGGAGACTAACAAGTCTCCCCACTGAGCTATCGCTGCCTTTATTTAGGTTTAATGTTAGGAGGTACCTTGAAAGCCAGGTCATTACTGCCATGATAGATTCCTCTGCGTGATTCAGTGTTGTGAAAAATAATTTATTTGTTTATTAATAATTAACTGTAACATTAACCACAAGTTTATACTACGGGTTCAGAGACGCAGTCACTTTCTATTAAAAACTAATTTAAAGCTGCAGGATTCAATATTCGGGGACAAACACAAAACTTATCGAAATCGAAAGTCGTGACTCAAACGCGTGACTCAATTCTACAAACAAAGAAACACTTTCATCTCTACAGATATACTTATAGCTACACATAAGCTATTATAGTTGTCCTTATATGGTCTTAACTGCACGACTGGCTTAGTGGTTTAAGTGGTCGTTTCGCATTACCGCCGCGCCGAGAGTTGTGGGTTCCATCTCCACACAGGACAAACAATTGTGTGATCCACAAATAGTTGTACCGAGTCTGGGTGTTCTTTGTGTCCGTTGTTTGAATGTTTGTTAAGTCCCCCGCGACACAGGATTTATACCTACTGCGGTAATTGTCTCTGTTATTACACTTTCATAATCCGATGGGACGGCAATTGGACATGACTGGAGAGACGTCAGATGCAGGACCAAAGGCTTTTACGTGCTTGCCAAGGCACGGGGTGTCTGACACCGCCAACTTCCTAACTCCGAAATAAATCTCCAATAACTTTTTTGTGGCTTGACCCGGGATTAGACTCCGAGACCTCATGCACAACATTGTTTACTGTAATTATTTCTGTCAAGAAATCAACGAAGTCACGAACTGTGTTCGGTAGACTACAATATTCCCCGTTCTCCCCTATTAGGGCGGATACTACCGGAGTACCGAAGCGGTTGCCATCTTAATAAAAAAACCGTCGGAAAGGAAGGATCGCCTACAGCAATTACAACATTATTACATTCGTACAAATGTCTGTCTGTTACTCAAGCACGCGTGTAAAACGTTGAGTATTGTACAAGATCCTGAGGCCTCAAGCAGCCGGATTCGCCTTCGTTTTTAAGCTACCCACGCAACGCTCATTTAGTTTTCGTTGAAAAATAAATGATTGTACGTATTATAATACTATCAACCCTCTATTAAACCGTCCCACTGCTGGGCGCGGGCCTCTTCTCAGTGTAACAAGGGTTAGGCTAGTCCACCACGCTGGACCAGTGCGGTTGGCACACTTCACATATCTTCGAGAATATCATGAAGACTCCCAGACATGCAGTGAAAAAATTGCATTTCTGGAATTGTTTCCCTTCAAGATATTTTCCTTCACCGTTAAAGCGAGCGTTATCTTATCTTATCTTGTGTGGAGGCCAGTCAGTACAGACCGGCGACACTTCGACCCAGTGGGATCTTTTGTATCGACCCCAAGATTTATCCCTTAGCTATCTCCTTATGACTGTACTGCATCAGCCGCAGCGTAATCTTCAGAGGGAGAAGCCTGAAGTCTTCAGGGTTTGCATATGCCAATCCCATCAGACCCATCCTCAATCCAGCCGCGCGTTACATTCACACAGTAGATGCGATATGGACTCGTTCTGTTTACCACAGGCTCTGCAGATCGAATTGTGTGCCAATCTCAATCTGCACAGGAAGTCGTTGGTGTCAAGTAGTTTTTCCCCTCTTACATTCACATTCGTGCTCCCCCAGACTGTGTGAAAGCGAGCGTTAATTAATTCGGCAAGTCAGAGTTGCGCTCCTTGGATTCAAATCGAGACCACTGCGTGACAGTCCTACGGTCTTCCACTTGGCTATCGCTACAACAACGTACATATTAATTTTTTTATTTAATTATATTAACGCCTGTTACTCAACATAGTACAGAGAGTCTTTAAATGGCCGTGATCAGCAGAAGTATTTGATTTAGTACTATCGTCATCGAATCGCCATTTGACACCGTATTCGCTGATCAGTTTTACATGGAAAACCTTTATCTATTTAGTCTCTATAGAAGCTACGACATACGAACAGACAGAAATATTAAACACTAGCTTTTAGCTAGAACCAGTACTTTTATCTGGATAAAAGGTACCCTTTGTGTTTTTCAGTACCCTTAACAAAGAATATGCGAAATTTTATGATGATGTGTCAAGTAGTTCAGCCGTAAAAGCGTAATAAACAAATAAACTGACATTCGCATTTATAATATTAGTTAGGATTCTGTTTTCGTCATATTGGTTAGGAATATCTATAAAGGCAGTTCACTCGTTAAAATGGCGGTGCTCTGGTTGATTTACGCCACTTACCGGAAAAAGCAAAACAACATCAACGTCCCGGTAAGTATTACATAAATTCTAAAAAGCAAGATTGCATTTGCCCTACTAATTCGCAAGCCAGCTCACTCGACGTAACACAAATAAGTGTGGTCAGTTTCCCATTAGTTTATATACATATCTAGTCTTAAGCCTATATCTAGGTCCCAATATCTTCTTTTTTAAATTGTATTTACACTGTAAATGTTGTTTGTGCTCTTATAAATTTTTCTTTCTTTCTATATCCCCGTAAAAAAGAAAACCCGCATTCGGAATGGTTTCTGTAAAACCCTATGTCGCGGGGGACTTTGCAAACATTAAAATGACGGACACAAAGAACACCAAGACTGAGAACGACCATTTTGCCATCACTTTTTTTTTGGATATCGGGAGATGTTAATGATTGATACGAACCGAAATTTTTGAAAACCTTAGTAGGCAAAATTTAATTAAGAAGAAGAATGGGCAGACCGATATTTGTATATACGGGTGTTAAACTTAGAACTACCTTCCTCTGGCATAAATACATATCGTTCTATTGATAAAAGAGAACTCGAAATTTGGAAGTAAGGCAATTTGAACTCTAATAGTGTGTCTGTTACAGTTCAAATTGCCTTACTGCCAATTTAGAATAAATACATATAAAGACTCACGCATGTTTCCCGGAGAGGTAGACAGAGGCGTTTTCTTTCCTCGAGCGTTCAACCATAAACTGATTGATTAATTTAGATTAATTACAGCAATTAAACAAGGTAAATAATATCTATATTACGTTAAATGTTTAATTGAAAAATATGGCTACATATTAGATACTTTGACTGCACGAATGGTTGGCAGTGGTTTATATGGTCACGGCGCCCTTGCTTACGCTCAACGTTATAGGTTTGATTGCAATGGGTACAAGACATATCAGGATTGTAGCGAACTCGTAATCTCCATCTACAACTACTTCGGAAAAATTATCTAAAATGTTGTACGTATCATTAATTACCCAACGCTGACAACTCTCATATCTTTTTTAGCTTTAAAAATAATATATTTTGTACAACAGGTTCCAAGTGTTTGCTGTCAGTTATTCTTTTACTCAAAAGTAAACTAAAACATTAATGTACCAAGTTCTTCAACTTATTACCTTAAATATCATTAATGTACCATGTTTATAGCAAATAAAGACTTCTTATTTTTATTATTCTTATCTTAGACACATTTTTATCCATATGCTGAGTTTGTTTAGTAAAAAACTCAGCATTGTTATTTTATAGCTCGTACCTTTTAAGTTGGTTTATTTGTTTCAAAATTAAAATTTTAAACGTAATTACCCTTTGCGTGGACTAAATCGTAACTTCTCTTCAGACATATTTGACAGTGCACCAAAGTAAACATGTCACTTGCCATCGCCTTTAATAAAGAGGCTTCGCAATGGCCATTATTTCTTGTAATGTGTGGCTTCAATGTAGTGACCGGCATTATGTTTGGGATGGCCGACCCATTCAAACTTCAACTTCAATCCCACACCGATTACCAATTACTCTGCCAGGGTCAGGATGGAAATAGTAAAGCGAAAAGCACAAACATGTGAACATGTGCAACAGGGGACCAACCACTACCTTAGATTTGACAAACCACAGATTCTCGCTAAAGAACACAGATTCCTACCAAGGATGCTTCGCGAGGCTATTGAAATCAAAAAACATCCTAATTTCAATAGAGAAGATGGTTGGAATGTACCACCAACTTGGGATCCAATCATTTAAATAGTCTAACCCAAGAAGAAGCAAACCACAGCTAGACTTCATGATACTCTGAGCTCATTCTGTGTAAATAGAAACACCAGTGATTAAATTATGTTTGGGTACTTTGAAATAACGACACTGGAACATTGAGACAACTACAACAGAAAGTGTAAACTTAAATATAAATAGTTTTAATAGTTTTAATAATTTAATTAGCTTAAAAATTAGTAAAGTTTAATAGTATCTAGTAGTAGTGTAACAGTTTCAAAATTTTGTAATAAAGTGTAAAATAAATAACGCGATAAAATCCGTATATAGTAGTAGTCCGTCCGTATATATTAGTAATTTCACTGATAAATTATTCTTAAGCAGGCTTTAGTTGTAAACATTGAAGCCACATATTGTAGTAAAAAATTGCCCGTGTAGAAAAGCCCCGTAACACTATAATCATAAAATCATTTTCTACGCAAAATATAATGCAATCCTAGGTAATACATAGGTTTTCCCGTATAACTGATGATTAAACAATGATCTGTATAAGGTCATCACTGAATTAGCAAACACACATTTGCATTGTAATTATATTTTTTCCTGTTCTTAAGATACGAGCTACGATAACCAGGTATGGAGACTAAAGCATGACTTTTTTGAGTTACCATTCACATTTTACTCTTAAAGCACTCATAGCCAGTTGCAATCACTAAACGGTAAACGATTAGCGAGCTTAAGCAACGTTGGGTGTGGTCAGTCTATAGATGGGTGACCGCTTAGTGGTATTTCATCTGAGCGTCTCCGTGCTTCGGAGGGCACGTAAAAAGTCGGTCCCGGTTGTTGTTAAATTGACAGCAGTCGTTAAGCCATGTCAGAGGCCTACGGGCGACTTGAACAACTCTTGACAACAGGTTGGCCACTAACCACACGAAAAGAAGAAGAACGTAAACTATCTCAATAAGATAGGTTGAATTTGTACATTATTTAAGTTCTAAATACTATTCTTCATATTTAAGACCTTTGCTCTTGACGGTGGGGTATACGCTATTTTTCTCGATTTACGGCCAATTGCTTGACCTCCTAATAAGACATGACCTTCGCCTTTTCCTTTAATTGGTCAGTAAATATTTAAATATAATATTCTATTACATACACAACACCATCTAGCCCAAACTAAGCAGAGCTTGTACTATGGGTACTAGACAATGGATAAACATACATATGTATATACTTTTTTTTGTAAATACATACATATTATACATAGAAACACCCAGACCAAGATTCATGCACACAAATGTTTGACTTGTGCCGGAATCGAACCCGCGACCTCAGGCGTGGCAGTCGGTTACACTGACCACTACGCCATCGAGGCCGACACATGTTCTTCTAGGTCTGTCCCTTCCTCTCTTTCCATCCACTTTGCCTTCTATGACGTCTTTTATGAAGTCATCATGTCTTATAAAGTGACGCAACATCTTTCCTCTTCTGTTTTCAACTGTCGTTAAAATATTGCATTCTGCTTGGAAAAGGTTCAGTACTGAAAGTACTTATCTTTTCTGTCCAGCTGATCCTTTTCACGCGCCTCCAGCACCACATTTCGAATGCTTGCAGTCTTTCCCGGTCTTGTTGGATCATTGTCCATTATTTTACACATAAGATTAAAAAGCAATCAAAAGGAACCTTTTTGTTAAAACAATATTAAAATTGGTTCCAAAATAAAAGAATAATTAATATTTTATATTTGGGTATAGGAAAAAAAGGAGGGTTGTGAAGATTTCTTGCTCTCTCCCTTGGACAGCTGGACAGCTGCATTTAAAAAGTGGTAACACATTTTCTATCGCTCGTCCTTTTCCTGTCATGTTACATTTACTCCCACTACCAGATTTGAAACACTTACAGCTTATTAATTTTTGTATTGAAAACTCTTCTTCTGCTTTAGGTAATATAACTACTTGATTTAAATAATGAAAATTTGTGAGTCAACCACCCTATTTTGACTCAAATCTCTTCCCAGTGTCAGTATTAAGTCATAGTCCATATACGCTGGTCCAGAGCGAGTTAGCAGACTTCACATATCTTGGAGAACTTTCAGTCATGCTGGTATTCTTACAATACTTTTCCCCCACTGTTAAAGCGAGCGATAAATAACTATTTAATAAGCACATAACTTCCAAAAGTCAGAGATGTGTGACGAGGAATCCCACGTCACACAGTCCCCTACGAGTTTATTGCTGCTTTTTTTTTACCCATATTATTATCAGCTTATTGGTAATAGAACTCGTTATCTCATACACAGTCGCATTAACTACTGCATCACTGAGGTTTATAGCAAAATATAGATTATTTTATTGGCTAGTAGCAACAGCTGTCACGCTCCCACCAATAATCTGCAAGTGACGTGCGATCTATGTCTATGTATAAGTCTAAGACTAAGCCAGTGTGCTAGATGTAGTCTATGTGGAGCAGGCGAGCCAAGGTTAAATACATGTATAATGATCGTTACGTTCTAAATGATTCACTTGTATTATGACTGGGCCTTTACTGGGTCAGCAGAGTTCTTTACTAATATGTATTTGTGTTGAACTATTAGGGTAAATTAAATTAAAGGACTTTTAATAAATTTTCTTTTCTTCATTTAAAAAGACAGCTCCTGCACTAAATATATATAATGTGTCGCAGAGAACTTTACCAACAGTCAAATAACGGAACAGCCAAACTCGAAATAACCGTTTGTGTTACTAGGAAATGTTTTAGCCACGTGGTGATCGAACCCACACTATTCGGCGATCACTTAAGCCAATACGACATCAGTGACATATATTTAGGCTAGTTCCTAGTTCTTAGGATCACATAAGTAATCGCTCTGCATGCGGCATGTAACAAGAATGAATTTCTGATCTGGGAGCCAATTTTCGTAATAAAAATGATTCCAAATTGAATTGACATCTAGCCTCAATGTTATAATCCCAAATAATATTCTCCTAAATATATAAATAACATTCCAATTCACATTTCACGTTCATTAAATCAGATGCGAACCCAATTATTTGAGCAATTAATGTCGCAATAATTGGTTCTCTCATAGACAGCATATTTATTGAAATTAACAATAGATCATAAATCTCTCATAGCATGTCATTAAGAATCAGTAGATTTGCATATGAATTCTTATTTCATAATTTACATAATATTTATTATTTATATTATTAGATCCAGGATAATATTAATTAGAATGCCCATACATTTGCATGTCTGGCCAAACGGAGCTTTTTGAGACACAATACTGTAACACCTGATCGTACATATTATGTTGAGTCAAATAAATTTATCTTTATCTAGCTTTAGCCTGCGGCTTCGCTCACATAGAAGGTCAAATTATATAAATAACAGTTACTGTAAAAATAAAATATAGCCTATGTTACTCGGTGATATGACGGTTATTTAGTTTTTGTGTTAAATTCTTACAAACAAACAAACAAACAAACAAAAAATCATATCTTCATAATATTATTATAGACTAATATTTTACAATTCAGATAAATAACACACTTAACTGTAACTCGTTGCATAAAACAGCTTCCGTGCGTCACGGAGGCTTTCAATAAAAACGTTACCATGTCACGTTTAGTGCACGTGACATCAGCGTCACGCAGCGTGACAGCTATGACATCTTCCTGCGTGCAATAACCGAGCGGGCAGACAGCTCGTCTGAAAGTTATTCAACCATACCAGCATTTTATAGTTCTTTTTCTTTTCTCTTTATTGAAATTTAGAGGCTTAAAATCTAAACAAAGATTAAGCTAGCCTCCATCATAGCCTAAATAAAATACAAGCGGCAAAGAAAGAGGAACATTAATTCACAATTAAGTTCTGTTCAAATTACCGACAAATTTATAAACTTTGATAGCGCTTTACTGCAAGGTATCAACAGGATTGTTTGAAAAATAATTTTATAGCTATAACAAGCAAACCCCGACCGCGTTTCTCCGTGGCTCAGCTTGATATTCATTATTAGGGAAAGAATGCCTGTTGCTGTAGGAACTTCAAGATAAAAAGTATTTGAAGACACACTTATATAGAAATGCACCGCTATGTAAATGTTTCAAACCAATCATCGTCTACTTTTTCAGTTTTGCGGTCACAAACATACGGCAACAACATTTTGTTGCCTCAATGGTATCACTGCAGTGTTTGCGATTGTTCCACTTATTCGCTTGCCGAGTAGATTTATATAAACACACATACAGAGAGCTTTCCTGGGTGGCGTATCGGTAAAGAATGTGATCGCTAACCATAAAGATGCGAGTTCAGTACCCGGGTTAGGCAAAGTTTTATTAGGTTTATTTGTCAAGAAAGACTACTATCGTCTACCGAGCACATTTTCAGACTAGTGCTACTGAATATTTCCTAACTGAAAAACATAATAATACATTGTCTTTACCGGATATCGTACCCATATCAAAACGAAATAAGGACCTACCATTTCGAAGATATAATGGTGTGAGTGTATGAAATTAAAAGCGATCGTAGGGTTCTACGTTCGATGTTCGGCTCGGGCAGTTTTATGCTTTCTCACAAGATAATTTCAGTAGCAAGACAGAGTAATATCGTCTATTCAAAATGAGACCTGAATCCATAGTTAGCAAAGAATTTGTGTAATACATCTCTGCATACCCCTTTTGTAATGAAGGCGTGAGACTATAAATAAAAACTGCATCTTACACCGACAAGTGATACAATAACGACCTCTTGCATAATCTGATCTTATAATTAATTTATATGCCGCACTCCGCCATCTTCCGTATCTCGTAATACTAAGATATTAATCAACTAATCTGACCTATTCATGGACAGCCTTCCTTGTGCCACAACTAGAACAACACTTACACGCAATGGTATACCTATTCATAATAATAATACTGCCATGCCGACTATGTATTGAGACAGTATATCTGGCAGATGCCGTTTTTTAATCCATAGTATTCATTATACCAGCCTATCACACACCCATCCCTATAGCCCAGATTTTTTAGGTTCCATATGTAGTAATAGTCTCTTACGTCTGCCGTATCTCGGTAAGTGTTCCGTCTTACTCTAAATTCTAAACTAAATCTCTCTAAGGGCCTCTGCATGTTGGCATGTCTCATGTCCCCGTGTAAGCCACCCGGGCCGGGTTTCCCCTAGCGCATTAGGCAAGTACCTGTGACAGAGAACCAAATAATACTAATAAATTTAAGGCAGACGCCGTTTTTCATCCATAGTTATTATTATACGGGCCCATCAAACACCCATCTCCATAACTTACATATATTAGAATTATAATTATTAATTAGCAATAGTCTTACGCCTGCTGCGGCTAGTGTCGCCATAATTATGTGTAGTAAAACTCTCGAAGGGCGTCTTCCCATTGGGCCCATGTCTCCGTGTAAGCCTCCCAAAGGGCTAGGTATTTTTCTGATATAATATGTTAGAAAATACCTGTAGTAAGAGAAACATAATAATACTAAACATTCGCTTTCAAAATATCGGCTTGTATTGCTTGCTATTAATACTGTGCCTGACCTTGACTTTGAAATTCACACCTGATGCACAGCAGTCGCATTCATGTTCAAATAAAAAGGCAGAAATAAAATAACAAATTTAGAGCATAATAGAGACCTTTATACATACGTATTAATTTTCTGATTGGTCACCAATCCATAATTTCTAGCTTAGCAAAATTGCTTATCGTCAAACTTTCCTTGATTTACGCCACATCAGAGCGCCTCACATTCATTGAATGTTGTTCACGGTGCATTTAATAGAAGATTACCAATTACTGTTACGAATTACTTACGGTATCTGGAATGTTCGACAGTAAAGATGTGTTTACATTGACCTAGTACATATGGTAACCGATAACTGCGAGGCATCTAGTCTCAGTTTCTTACGGGTCGAAGTCTGAAATTGTGACGAGTAAAGGTCAATAGACTCGACCCTATTTTGTAGGACCTTGAACCATAACTGGTACACTACATATGGTAAAGCCGATTAGAGCACGTACCAAGTTTGAATCCTAATATCTTTGCCGAACTATAAAAACTTGAAATTCTCTGCCTAAGCACGTGTTCTCCTCTTCCTTCCATTCTGGGTTTTTCAAGCGGGGCGTGAAAAAGTCTCCACTATCTACTCGATCGTCTATCGAGTGTAGTAATTTAATTGTAAAGACCGTGGTGTGGCGGGCTCTGCTCGTAGACTACACGACTGCTTATCATCAGGCTGATTGTAGTCATCTTGAACTGCAAAATAATAAAAAAGATTAGACTACGTTTAGAATTTGTGCATGCAGCACAGGGAGACGTCGGAGGGGAAAGATTGGCTTATATTCGGTTCGAATTTAACTGAATCGCGCTTATGTAACCGTGCCTTTATACCTTTCTAACAGTGCAATAATTACACGTCTGTGTGCATTTATTGATGTTTAAGTGAAAGTCTAGCAAATAAGCATTACGATTAATAGAAACTATGTTTGTGTAAAATATTCAAATATTGTCATTAATTTAATTTAATAATTCTGTCTGTGTTTTGTATTGAACTAACTGCTGCGCGCTTCTTCATTTGAGTAGTTCGGTTATGTCGCAAACTCCCTTAAGGGTTATTTTAATAAATCATTTCATGGTAGATGATAGCAAGATTTCAAGCTGCCTATGATTCAGAAAAAGTGTTATTCGGTTTTTATGTCATCCTAACTTATATCATAAATGCGAATGTGAGTTTGTTTGTTACGCTTTCACGCCTTTACTACTCGACCAATCGTCATAAAATTTTGCTTGTGTTGTCAGGGAACAGAAAATGTCATAGGGTACCTTTTATCCAGAAAAAAGTACCGTGCCCAAGAGATAGCAATTTATTGACAAAACCTACATTAACACGAGCGAAGCCGAGGGCAAAATGTAGTACTAACTTATATGATAAATGCAAATGTGAGTTTGTTTATTTGTTACACTTTCACGCCGTAACTTCTCGACTGATCATCATGTAATTTCGCATACACATCAACAGAAAAGGACATAGGGTACCTTTCATCCAGAAAAAAGTAATACTCCTGAGCGGAGCCGCGGGAAAAAGCTAGTGATTTATTATTTTTGAAAGCATACTTTTTGCGCCGTAACTTTCTGAATAACTTTATACATTTAAAAACAAGTTATTTAGCAAATTAACTAATGTTCTAGAAGACTTCAAACGGATTCAATAAATCATCAACCCGTCTACCTCGTATCATTCGAGTGTCGTCACCCATCATGTCGTCGACCGGTTGCTTGTTGCTTAACCGCCGCGCCGTGTCCGCTGCGTACGAAACTAAGTCACAGCCTACTTTAGAGAGTATTATTCATCGTGGTATGTCCTTGTGGGATGAGCAGATGTAATACAAAGAGAGACAAAATGGTGTCATCTCTGACTGCACGGATGGCGCAGTGGACGTCGATTGTCGTGGTTTCGATTTACACGGATCGAAAATTTGTGTGATCCACAAAGAAATAATTAAAAGCCTGGGTTTAGACCCAACTATTGATCTGTTTGTATTAATTTAAAACCATACGCAAGTCAGAACTTAAAGAAAAGAAATTTAATAATTTAATGGCTTGTCATCAAAAGTTTTAGGTACTAGGACTTCTTTTTTGTATTAAAAATAAATTATGATTGATTTTTCATTGACTTACGAATATAAAAACACCATCTTGTCAACAAAGTTTTGACTTACAAATAAGTAGCGATAGCTCAGAGGGGAGACCAACAGACTGCAATGCAGAGGATCTCGGGTTCGAACCCACGTCGCGCACCTCTGACTTTGGGAAGTTATATGACTTTTCAAAATTATGTGCGAATTGATTGTCAATTATTGTCTGTTCCGTGCCTCGGAGAGCACGTTAAGCCGTCGGTCCCGGCTGCCATGAACATCTATGGCAGTCGTTATTGGGAGAGTGTCGACACAAAAGATCCCACTGGGTCGAAGTGTCGCCGGTCTGTACTGACTGGCATTATGTGGGGGATAAGATAAGATAACTGTAGTACGTAAGAAGGCCTAGTTTTTATTCTTGTACATAACACAGGTATAATGTACAGATTATAATACAATTGTCATATCCTGTAATGTCAGCGAGTTGAGAGAGGGCTGCCAACGCTGACTCCACGGGGCCTGAGGGTGCCTAAGCTACCCCAATGTTATTATTGGAGAGACTGAGAACCTCCAATATTTTATCCTGGTCCATTAAACTAACTACTTGGATAATTGACACTAAGGGTTAGAACAATGACGATTTGAAACCTAAAATCTAGTATTTTCCGTCACCCTCAGCTCCCCTAATTCTAACTAATATTATAAATGCGAATGTGAGTTTGTTCATTCGTTTGTTACGCTTTTACGCCTTAACCGCTCGACCGATCATCATGACATTTCGCATACACATTGTAAGGAGTACAGAATGGGACATAGGCTACCTTCCACTCAGGAAAAATTTCTGTTACTAATCTTACGTAACCTAACCTAGAATTACGCGAGCGAATCCGTGGACAAAACCTAGTATTTCTATAAAGTCGGCGCCCCTGGAGGAGACTATTTCTAATTCGGGAGGAGTCTATTGTATATTCCAACGTCTATGGATATTCCATACAATTTTCAGATTTTTACCTTACCTAATCCCAAGATCCTTACAACTTTAACTTGACCACACCTTATTTGTTACACGGTATATATGTACATACAGATTTACATAAACACATTCACTTATGATATTTTATATTATATGTATAGTTACTTATGCAAATGTAATTATCGTGTAAAGTATATTATTTAATGCTTAGTAATGGACTTGTAATTATATAATATTATTAAATTAACATAAATTAACCAGTTCATTATGTAACATTATATATTGGACTAGCTGAACCGCGCAACTTCGTCAGCTTCACATAAAATAAATATTTAAGTTTATCACAACATTTTCGCTCCTATTGGTCGTAGCTTGGTGTAATATAGCCTTCCTCAGTAAATGGGCTATCCAACACTAAAATAATCATTCAATTCGAATCAGTAGTTCCTGAGATTAGCGCGTTCAACCAAACAAATAAACAAACAAACTCTTCAGGTTTATAATATTAGTGTAGATTTGACGTTTACTGCCGGTCATGTGGACGCAAGTTTGAGCTTAGGGTTGGGTAATGTTTCTCTAAGGACAATTTCATTGAAATTAAGGTGTTTTATAAGGATTTTATCGCGTTGTTTATTAACTATTAACACTATCATTACATAATTTTAAAAATATTACGCTACTCTTCTTCTCCCTAGCCTTTATTATTCCCAAGTCACTTGGGGTCGGCTTTTCTAGTCTAACTGGATTTGACTAGATATCAGTTTTAACACGGAGCGGCTGCCCACCTGACCTCCGCAACCCGAAGGCTAACGATACCCTAAGGCTAGACCAGTGTCAGGATATTAGAGGGTACTGACTTTCCCAATAACGACTGCCATAGATGTTCATAGCAGCCAGGACCGACGGCTTAACGTGCTCTCCTAGGCACGGAGCAGGCGATAATTGTCAATCAATACGAACGTAATTTCGAAAAGTCATATAATTTCCGAAAGTCAGAGGTGCACGACGTGGGTTCGAGTCTGAGACCCTCTGCATTGCAGTCTGTTGGTCTCCCCACTAAGCTATCGCTATCGCTATAGCTGTAAAATATTACGTAACTACTAAACCTATAAATTATAATACTATTTTCGCTATTTAAAAATCTTAAAACTATTTAGATTTAAATTTACACTTGCACCGACGTTTCTGATGCTTTTCAGCAGCCTTGTTCACGAGGACACTAAGATGATAGTTATCTTAATGTTAATCAAACTAAATCTGACATCTGAAAATTTCGTAATAAGACAATAATAGGACATTTTCAAATATAATAATAATAATATTCTACCACATACACACAATACCATCTAGCCCAAACTAAGCAGAGCTTGTACTATGGGTACTAGACAATGGATAAACATACATATATACTTTTTTTTTGTAAATACGTACGTATTGTACATAGAAACACCCAGACCAAGACAAACATCCATGTTCATGCACACAAATGTTTGACTTGTGCGGGAATCAACCCGCGACATCAGGCGTGGCGGGCGGTTACACTAACCACTATGCCATCGAGGCCGCCAATGCAGATTTTGTTTTAATCCTACCAGTAGAAACCCTCCTACGTTTAAATATGGTCATCTTTCTAGAAGTTAAGTTGTCATCTGACTCACAATGACAACATGACACCTGAAATATAAATGTAGTGTTAGGTACCATGCTTACTCATATTGAAAATTGTACACTATCGTTTCTCTATCTAATGTATAAACTTAGTTTTCTTAGTGTGGGCACTTTCTCGTGCGATCTAGGTACCGTCAGGTCAGGACATTTATGATTAAAATCTTTGACATGTATCATCTTTATAAATAAGTATGTTTATTCTGTACGTGTGTATGTCACTTAACAGCTCCTAAACGGCTGGACCGCTATTGTTTTTTTTTTGTGTATGTTTGAGTGGGATACTAGACGGTTTTGATTTACTGTTGGGTCCGGTAGGTGGAGCTACGGTTGTAACCCAAGATTCGAGCAGAAGAAGGTGTGTCGGGTCCGTTGGTATTATTATTAAACTGTGTAACTGTCCCGTGATTTCCATTTTTTAAAGACATTTCGCGCCCTTGGTATGTTTCCTGTATCATGGTGGACTTTACGCTTTACAAATATACAAACAATGGACTCAAAGAACACCCTGTCGCGGAACAACGATTTGTGCATTACACAAATTGTCGCGTGTGGGATTCAAACCCACTACACTCGACATACTAGCAGTGGCGAGGCGACCGCTTAAACCACTACGCCATCCGTGTAGTCACTGCTATATTATTTTATAACTAGATATTGCCGGCGGCATCGCTCGAGTTCTTGTAGATTTTGCAATAAATTCCTCCTTCGGGAACAGTACTATTTTCCTGGATGAATGGTATTCTATGTCCCTTTCTGTTCCCCTGAAAACGCGTATGCATAATTTCATGATGTTCGGTCGAGCAGTTAACCCGTGAAAGCGTAACAAACAAACAAACTCACATTCGCATTTATAATACTAGATTTGGTTGGTGGTTAATATACATTTATGTTAAGGTAGATTTTTAATATCCTATCTGTTATTCTGATGTATAAACAATAATACTGTAGAGTTTCATCAAAATCCGTTCAGTAGGTTTTGCGTAAAAAGGTAACAAACCAACCATCCATCCTCACAGACTTTGACATTTATAATTTAATTAGGATTGATTAGGATTGTCATATGATTCAAACCCAAACTCCACGTCATCCATGGAACCTGACCACCTTCAGCGCTTCCCTCGAAGGTCTATTATGAGTTTAATTTTTTGCCATAAAAACTGTCGGCCCCTGTCCCCTATAACCGCTCGACCGTTACTGTCATTCACCATCAATTGCCACATCAGGCCATGGACGGTCAGACACAAATGACGACCTGGGGAAATGGCTGGCAAGTATTTTGCTGGTATCATTGCTATTGTTTTATTGTGAACTAGCTGTTGCCCGCGACTTCGTCCGCATGGACTTTAATTTATTACCCAATACCTACTTTAAATTTGTTATCTTATTTTAATATATAAAACTACAACTAAAGAAATTAATAAGTCTACACCTATATAGGTGTAGTTAGCTATATATTCAAAAAATACATATGGTATCCGGACTTTTTTGTAGATATTGATAAGTTCTATAATACTGTAGAACATTTTTTTGTTCTATTATCAATAGTTTCCGCAGCGATGACAAATTTTTTATGACTACTTTTTCCCACCTTGGTTTATATTATTGCATTTTTATTAAGAATCCCTATTTTTTTTAAATGTTATATAGCCTATGTCACTCAGTGAAGATGCAGCTTTCAAATGGTGAAAGAATTTTTGAAGTCGGTCCAGTAGTTTTTGTGTGAAAACATTACAAACATACATACAAAAACACAAATGTTTCCTCTTTATAATATTAGTTTAGACTCGCTTTTGCCTGCCGCTTCGCTTGCGTAAAAGTAGGTTAGGTTGGATTAGTAATAGTACTTCTTTTTAAATAAAATATAGTCTATGTTACTCGGTGATAATATAGCATGCTAATGGCCTAAGAGTTTTTAAAATCGGTTGTGGTTAGTATGAGTTAAACCCTTAAAAACAAACAAAATGTCTTTATATTCCTTCGTTATAATATTAGGATAGACTAGATTTTGCTTGTGATTTCGTTCGTGTGGAATTTGGAAGTAGAGATCTATGCAGATTTTTGTTTCTTTGCCTGTAAGAAGAAGTTGATTTACACACATAATATAATATAAGAGCAGCGATAGCTCAGTGGAGAGACCAACAGACTGCAATGCAGAGGGTGTCGGGTTCGAACTCACGTCGTGCACCACTGACTTTCGAAAGTTAATATAATATATATATACATACATACACACATAGATTCACGCCTGTTTCCCAGAGGGGAAACGAATAATATATATATATATATGTTAATATAATATTCTACCATAGACACACAACACCATCTAGCCCAAACTAAGCAAAGCTTGTACTATGGGTTCTAGACAATGGATAAACATACATAGATACTTTTGTTTTGTAAATACATACATATTATACATAGAAACACCCAGACCAAGACAAACATCCATGTTCATGCACACAAATGTTTGACTTGTGCGGGAATCGAACCCGCGACTTCAGGCGTGGCAGTCAGTTACACTAACCACTACGTCATCGAGGCCGACATATATGTCTGTTATATGACTTTTCGAGATTATGTGCGTATTGATTGACAATTATCGCCTGCTCCGTGCCTCGGAGAGCACGTTAAGCCGTCGGTCCCGGCTGCCATGAACATCTATGGCAGTCGTTATTGGGAAAGTGTCGACACAAAAGATCCCATTGGGTCGAAGTGTCGCCGGTCTGCACTGACTGGCCACCACATAAGATACATACATACATAATAGGTAAGACTTAACTTCTAGGCAGCGTATCAAAATAAAACATGCACCAGATTTTAAGAGAAACTTTTAGGAATACAACTTTGAATTTCCAATTAATTTCTTGTACTATTTGTGTTATGCGCGTACATACGCGGATCGAAAAATAATGACTTTGGCTTCCATAGCCCTATAACTCCTCACTTACTATGTTTGCCATAAATATCTCCTATAATGTAGAAACATCAACCAGTTACCATTTTTTGAAATTAAACTGCTATATACGGATTTTATCGCGTTGTTTATTTGACTCTTTATTACAAAAATTTGAAAATTGTTTTAAATATTTATTATTATTTATTATTGTAATAAAGTGTCAAATAAACAACGCGATAAAAGCCGTATATAGCAGTTTAATTTCAATGAATAATATTCGCGTAAATAGAAGACAATATACAGTTAAAATTTTAGTTCTGTTTATGATTAGTGCTCCCTCTCCCGTGGCTCGTAACGTAATGTTATAAAGCCTTATGTTACTTCTGGATAACATATGTTTCCAGCTTTCCAATTGTAAAAAAGTTGTTAAAATCGGTTTAGTAGTTTCATAGTTTATCGGTTACAAACAAATCTTTTCTCTTTTTCATATTGATGTAGACTAGTCTCTACGTCTCTACAGTTTGTCAAAGCTTAGCTGATTCGGTGGCAGCGGTAGGAAGCTACTGCTGTGCATGAGGTCTCGGCTTCGATTCCCACGTCGGGTATAATAATATTGTGTAAACTTATTTTGTATTTATCTTACTTAAGTATTTAGTAGGAGATAAGCCTATGTTACCTGGTGTATTTCTAGTATCTTTACCTATCACTGTTACTGAGAATGTCCTCACAGTAAAAGCTGAGTGGCGCAGTACTAGCGTATACACGAGGTTTCGATTTCGATGCTCGGATCGGGCAAAATAATATATAGCCTATGACGTGCGATCTAAAACCATGACAAGCTCTGCCTACCTCTTCGAGGCTACGTACATGAAGGTTTAAGACTATGTATGTAAAAAACCTGAATTAGTTATTGTCAAATCCAAGACCTTACGATCGACAATGAACTTAATACTAACCCCACGAGACCATCGAGATTCGCCAGTCACAATCAGATCATTCACACTGAAGGGCACAATACTTAGTGCAACATTGAATGTTTCAATTTAATACAATTATGAAAGTTTCGCTAAGCGATAAGTGGATGGTCCAGTTAGCACGTTGCCTAATGAACGTGAGTTTTTCTAGGCAAACAACTGCATTAGTTATCAAGATGTTTTTAGAGTAGAATTGCTAAATTGTATTTGGCAATATGGGATGTGGAAGTTTTTGGTAAATTATAATATTCATAATAAATGTAGCAAGGTCCTTTATTAAGTGGTGTTTTAGACTAAATGTTGACTTTGTTAGACTGACTAGCTTGTTGCCGCGGTTTTGCTCGATCGAGAACAGTTCTTTTATCTGGATAAAAGGTACATTATTACCTTTTCTGTACTACTGACAACGTGTATGCGAAATTTTATGATGATCGATCAAGTAGTTAAGGCGTGAAAGTGTAATAAACAAACAAACACACATTCGCATTTATAATATTATAAATTGTTATGATACTTAGGAATCCATGCCATCTATCTTAGTCGTTAAACGGATTTATGTTTCGACTTAAGGATAAAATAGACGTCTCTGTTTCGTTTTCGTTAAATTTTGTTACTTTGTTTACAAAAGACTACTCCCGCACTACGAATAATTAATGCATCGAGGAATACTTTACAAACAACGGACACAGAGTACGTCCAGACAAAGAACAACTATTACTTGTAAATAATATTGTCTTCTGCTTACACGAATGTTATTAATTTTAGTTTTATATGGACAGTGATATATGGCATAAAGGTTGCAACATCTTGTGTATAAATGAGGTGTAAAGTACTGGAATAATTTACAACTTAACTAATATTAACAAAACTAACCACTTATAAATAGAACAAAATGAAGAGTAACAAAATATGGCACTGTAAAAATTAATAAAAAAGGATGGCCGGTTTAGGCAGCGTCGTAAAATTCCTCGTCATAAATTAAATTAAATGTTATTAATTGAAATTAAACAAATATACGGATTTTATCGCGTTGTTTATTTAACACTGTATTACATAATTTTACTAATTCTTAAGCTAATTAAATTATTAAAACTATTTTTATTTAAGCCTCCCTGTGACCATGGCTGCTGAAAAGCAACCGAAACGTCGGGGACAGTGTAAAATTAAATTAAATCTAAATAGTTTTTATAGTTTTAATAATAATTTAATTAGCTTAAAAATTAGTAAAGTTTAAAAGTAAAAGTAGTGTAACAGTTTTCAAAATTATGTAATAAAGTGTCAAATAAACAACGCGATAAAATCCGTATATAGTAGTTTAATTTCTATGAATAATATTCGCGTAAACAGAAGACAATATTATGTAATAAAGTGTAAAATAAACAACGCGATAAAATCCGTATATAGTAGTTTAATTTCTATGAATAATATTCGCGTAAACAGAAGACAAAATTATGTAATAAAGTGTCAAATAAACAACGCGATAAAATCCGTATATAGTAGTTTAACTTCAATATTACTTGTACACTTTAATATGTCATGGCCTCATGAGCTGATGGTCAGTCTTCTTTAAGATTGGCCGCCATCACCGAAATTCGGTCCGAAGGACATTATTAATGTAACACCTTGATGACTTTCTATGTTTTGTATATCTTTAATTATTAATTTATACGTTTTAAAAAGTAGCAGCGATAGCTCAGTTGGGAGACCAACAGACTGCAATGCAGAGGGTCTCGGGTTCGACCCCACGTCGCGCACCTCTGACTTTCGGAAGTTATATGACTTTGCGAAAAAATGTGCGTATTAATTCACAATTATCGCCTGCTCCGTGCCTCGGAGAGCACGTTAAGCCGTTGGTCCCGGCTGCCATGAACATCTATGGCAGTCGTTATTGGGAAAGTCAGTACCCTCTAATATCCTGACACTGGTCTGGCCTTAGGGTATCGTTAGCCTTCGGGTTGCGGAGGTCAGGTGGCAGCCGCTCCGTGTAAAAACTGATATCCAGTCAAATCCGGTTAGACCAGGAAAGCCGACCCCAAGTGACTTGGGAATAATAAAGGCTAAGAGATAAGAATAATTATTTTTTTAAAAAGCAGCAGCCTCGTAGTGGTTAACTATTGGATTGTCACACAGACGTCTCGAGTTCTATCCCAAGACGCGCATGTCTGACTTTTCGAAGTTATATGCATATTAAATAGTTAATTAATATAATAATATAATATATAATATATTATATTATTATATAAATAGTTAATTATCGCTTTCTTTGACGATGAAGGTAAACATCGTGAGAAAATCTGTATGTCTAAGAGTTCTCAAAAATGTTTTCAAAGATATGTGCAGTCTGCCAGCCTGTACTGGGCCAGCGTGGTGGACTATGGCCTAACCCTAATCACACTGAGAAGATGGCCGTGTCCAGTAGTGGAACAGTTTAATACAGGACTGATATTGTAATTCTTTTTGTTATTTACAGTTTTTATAGTTACTTTTTTATTCTCAATTCACCTAATTTGTTAATTGTAGATGCTATATTTATATAATTGTTTAATTTTAATGGATGTATACACTAGTCCAGTATTTTTTACAATGTGTGTTTTGTTTAAATTGTAGAAGAGCCTTAAAATAAACCAGTCCTAACTAATATTATAATTGTGAATGTGAGTTTGTTTGTTACAGTTTCACACCTCAAATACTCGACCGATCATCATGAAATTTCGCATACACATTGTCAGGGGTACAGAAAAGGATACCTTCATCCAGAAAAAAATACTGTTCCCTAAAGACGGCTAGTAAATCAATAAATAAATATTACATACACTTCTTAAGTCTATATCTTCGAAAGGGTAGGCAGAGCTGTATTACACATGTATTTGTGCAAATAAAGTTCAATTGTAATGAAGGTGAGTAGAACAGTCGCAAGGGGACGTTTTTCGAAAAGATCGGAGACGTTCTAGAAAAAGGCCAGGTTAAGAGCACCTTAAACCGGCGAGCGTGTATGAGGAATGTGATGAAAGTGAATGAAGCCAGAGAAGTGTGTCAAGATCGTAGCAAATGGAAATCCGTAGTCTCTGCCTACCTCTCTGGGAAACAGGCGTGAATCTATGAATGTAATGAAGGTTTATACAATCGCGTTAACCAGAACTAATATGGTTACGTGCCTTCCGAAGCACGAAGCTGTCTTAATTGCTTTATCTGCTACACTTGATTTATTAATTAACTGATCGCGCGTAACGTTACTTAAGCTGCTGGATCATGACTTAATAACACGCCTATCTGTGATGAATAAGTAGAGTTGAATCACATTTTTTTACTGGTCTGAAAGCGTAGTGGTCGCCTAGCTACTGACATTGCGCCGAGTGTTACAGGTTTGATCGTTATATCGGACAAAAATTTGTGTGATTCGTAAATTGTTGGTCCGAGTCTGCATGTTCTTTGTGTCCGTTGTTTGAATGATAATAAAACGGTTGGTTCACACACTATACTTACAGATTGGATATTCAAATAAAATATACACCACGATTACAGCAACATACATGTTTATTCATAAAATTTCTCGATCTTATATACCTCGCTCGGTAACCAAATCATAGCGCGATTCAGCCGTACCTAACAACGCCTTGTATTGACGCAGTGTGTAAACTTATTGACTATGGAGATAAGTAAATAAACGACATTGTTCAGCTGCCATACATTATAAACCTAAGAACATACAGCCTCAAAAAAATGATAAATATGTGGTTAAGGATGACCACATTTAATTAAAAGTGAATGTAAGTCACGGACACTTCTGAATAATCCGGGAGGTCCATTATTGTCATCCTTATTCCATCTTTTTTCTTTTACACCGGTGAGTGCGACATAACCCCTCCGCCCGCCCCCGCGGTGGGGTATGCGTCAATGCATTGCCACAAGTAAAAAAGAAAAAATAGTGTTGCTATGCTTGCACTATAGAAAAACGTATAATACCGAGAAAGTGGTATTCATTATTGTTTTTCACTATAAACTTATGACTTTTTAAGAAATTGGTCATGTCTATGATGAAGTTCAATATTGGTATTTATAGGATAGCATTCGTATTAACTACATAACATAAATTACAGACAAGCTAAATAGGAAATAATTTATCTGATAAAACCGTACACATATTGTAAAAACTGTAGTACTGTATGGCAACACAGCGTGCCTCAGATGTAAACAATGGATGCCGATATATTTGAAATCGCGAAAATACTTTTTAACACGAAAATAAGAATCGAAAGTGTCCGTGAGATTGTAATGATTGATTATTAAGTCATAAAATAAAATACAAATTATTGTTTAGATGGAATGTGTGGTGATTCATAGGCCAAATTGTTCATTGTCCATTAAACAGCGGTAGCTGTCTTTGTGTAGCAAATAAAAACGGTTAAGGTTCAGACCCAATTATTGATCTATTGGGGATGGATGGGCGACTTTTTTCTTGGCATGTTAGAAATTTCGTAAGAAAGATGTGTGATCAGTTTTCTGTTTTTTCTTTCCATTTTCTTTCTATTTTGCTAGGTAGTACTAATTTGGGTTGGTCGTGAGGCGATGGATTAAGGCGTGAAACAAATAAACTAACTCACATTTGAACAAATTTGACGTTCATAAATGTTACATTCTGACCTAAATTAATCAAAGATTTTCAATTCTGACTTTACCACATCTCTGCCTACCCTTTTGAGGATACAGACAAAATTCTACATAAACTTTTAAGGATAATACATTAAGAAACACAAAGTTATGTTGACACATATGACACATACCACTCTTAATAAAACAGCGACACAACTCAAAATTTGAAAGTTGGCCAATTTCAACTCTAATTGCGTGACTAAAACTCTAATATTATATTTGTGTTAAGTAATTGCAATAGAGTTCAATTTATTAAATCCAAAATACTTAATAAGTCTGTGTTTTATTAAGAGTGTGCCGGTAACGCCCCAAGCGGTCTGACGGGTTGGGCCGGCGCGACCTGATGACGTAACGTGGAAATATACCCGATGGCCGTGCCCACCGTTAATAGATAGCGTACACAGAAGGCTTACTGGGTTCCTAGTTATAGTACTAGTTTATGTAATAGTAAAACGGGTAATTAACGCCATCATGCTCAGTATTTACATAGCTTATTGAAATATTGGCGTTGTACAGACATGCATTTCAAAAGCGAATAAATATTCTAAGATAAAAGATACTCTATAAAATATGGCCGTGAGTTTCTTGCAGGTTTCTTCTCATAGGCTCAACCCTTTGCCTGAACCTAGCAACTAACCTAAATGTAGCTTCAGTAACTTAGTAAACTCACTAACCTATATATTTTGACGTTCATAGGTGTTACTTTGTGACCTAAATGAATAAATGATTTTCGACTTGACTTGACTTTGTCCTTTTCTGTATCACTGACAAGGTGTATACGAAATTTCATTATGATCGGTCAAGAAGATACGGCGCGAAAGCGTAACAAACAAACGAACAGCTGCCGCTGCCACTGCGCCGAGTGTTGTGGGTTCGAATCCCACACGGGACACAAATTTGTGCGATCCACAAATGGTTGTAACGAGACTGGGTATTCTTAATGTCCGTTGTTTGAACGTTTGTAAAGTCGCCCGCGACACAGGAATTATTCCTAATGCGGGTGTAGTCTTTCAACGAATTTTAACGTGTTTATAATATTAATTAGGAACTTAAGATATGATAGACTAACTGTATTTATATTGTATTAGTGGTGGGCTTTGTGGGCCTGCCCGCCATCCGTTCAGCACCAGGTCTGGGAGGCGGCGTGCGTGTTCCCACGCGCGCCTCTGTTTCAAGTCCGTCTTCCCTCTAGGGGGGAGACAGTAGGGTTTAAAGTGAGAAGTGGCTAGGGTAGGTCTCTCGTGTAGTGGCCTGCCGTTTCATACAGCGGGCGGGCCGAAACCTCGGCGGGGTCGCGACCGCATGTGCAAGTGATTCGCGCGGCTCCGTCGATAGCGGTTTTGTCGAGGAACACCGTGGTAGGTTTAGTCGGTATTCCGAGAGGTCCTTTATCATTTCAATATCTTTCTTTTACCCCAGTGAGTCCGACATAATCCCTCCGCCCGCCCCCGCGGAGGGTTATGCGTCGAAGACTCCACCCACGAAAAAAAAAGCTGTATTGCCCCGCGGTTTAATCCACGTTTATGATACCTGCCCCGTTCCCGTAGCTCTTGGCGTGACGTTACATAGCCTAAGTTACTACTGGGTGTAAGTAGCTATCTAATGGCGAAAGAATTTATAAAATCGGTTGAGCAGTTTTTGAGTATAATTCTTACAAACATAAAAACAAAAAATTTAATATTTCCTCTTTGTAATATTAGTATAGATATCTTCCCTCTATATAATCCCTCCTTATAATATAAAATATATAGGTAGGTATACAAAACTATACTATAATGATGTACTGTTTCGATATCTGGGTCTTTGTTTACTGTCAGGAAATTCTCAGCAGGAGAAAAATTTGTGAGTGAGTGCCAGCCACGGTATCTGGCACTCACAGTTCCAGACCCCGTGCTGCTATTAAGGATTTCTTTGCCCGATCCGAGAGCCAAAACCAATACCTCATGCAGAGCAATTGCCTTCAGTCCCACTGCGTCACCGTCACATATATATCCTATGACCACGAGTGCCCTACCACTGAACCAGAAAGATCTCTACACTAACAATAGTTTATTTAAACAACTACTGTGTTCACACAATGTGAAGGCAATGTACACTCACAATTACGATCTGAGTGAATTGAACTTCACGTAGTGATGAATAATACTGTTCGAAATATTATGTTAGTTGGTAGCGAGATTACTCATAGTTAGGTGATGAACAAATGGTACGGTTTTGAAGGTAAAAACGGTCACCACGTTGTATTGTAGGTTCGAATCCCGTAAGGGATAATTATTTTTGTGATCTACAGTGATGGTTCTCAGCCTGACCATGATTTTAGAGTCCATGAAATAGAGGACGTTTATTGTCCACCGGAAAGACAACGTTCTGCTACCACGAATTGCTTAAGAGAAAACCTAATAACACCCGGCCCGGGAACCGAACCCAAGACTTCATACACAACATTCGCATTGACTACTACTGCGCCACTAAGATTTCGATGGTTTACTGTCATATCAAATTTCATCAAAATTTGTTCAGCAATTCAGGCGTCATTGAGCAACAAACATACATACTTTCACATTTATAACATTAATAAGATTAATCAATATCGACCTTAAGCCAACATTGTCACTGTATTGAGTTATCTACACGGAAATCTAGTATTTCCTAGGCCTAACAAAGGCGCGCTAAAAACTGAGTTAACATTATTTTTCACTACCGCCTATTTCAATAATCTGTTTAGTAAGAGGTTGGTGCACGGTAGTGTAATAGCCAAGTTTGAAAATAACTCTTATTGACATAGTCTCCCGCCTATATTATTTTAGAAGTGGTGTATCACAACCTTATTTAGGCAGTTATTATTTATCAGCACACGTTATAGTGGTCTACTGACGTCTTCTGGGCATGGACTCAGAATTCGTGCTGTTACTTGGAGGTTCATGTTAGTATAACGTAAAAACACTTTGCTAGAGCCGGGAATCGAACCAAGGACTTTATGCATTGCATTTGCATTCACTGTGCATCAACGTTCTTATAAAACGTAGTAAAAGTATATTTTGAAAGGCTATACGTACAATATCCTAAGATATTGTCAGCCTCGATGGCGTAAAGGTTAGTGTAAGCGACTGCTACGCCTGAGGTTGCGGGTTTGATTCCCGCACAAGTCAAACATTTGTGTGCATGAACATGGATGTTTGTCTTGGTCTGGGTGTTTCTATGTATTATATGTATACGTATTTACAAAAAAAAGTATGTATGTATGTTTATCCATTGTCTAGTACCCATAGTAAAAGCTCTGCTTAGTTTGGGCTAGATGGTGTTGTGTGTATGTGATAGAATATTATATTATATTATTATTATACACATTTTCTTTAAAAAATATTGTAGTCATTTGGATTGCATATTACTACATACTGTTTTCGAAGATATGTAAACTCGGTAAACCCGCACTAGACCAGCGTAGTGGTTTATGGCCAATCCTTCTCATGCTTAGAATAATCTCGTACCCAGCAGTGGAACAGGTTATACACGAGACTTATATTTATTATGTTTCATAATAGTTTCCCTAAAAGTTTAATTTGTTTGCAAGTATCTTTCTTATTTTACACAGTGAAATTTTATTTTCTTCAATGTAGAACTTGGCTGTGTATTTGCACGCGATGTGTACCATTCTATTTAGCAACAGATTAACACATTAGTTCTCACATAATCGCGCAACGCCAACTTTATATTGTTGAACACGCGATCCAACCACGCCGACATTTGTAAAAAGTATTATTGTTCGTATTAGGAAACAGGCGGAGCGTTGGCTGGTCTTTTTAGGTTACCGTTTCATATCCTTACTAATATTATAAATGTGAATGTCGGTTTGTTTGTTTGTTTGTTACGCTTACACGCCTTAACTACTCGACCGATCATCATAAAATACTTTATGGATATTTTTTATTAATGCATTGTCATTATGAGTAAATTAAATAATGCACAAATGCAACAATCGCTATATACAACAAATTAATATTAACAAACCTAACTTATATGTAAAATTAAATTAAAAAGAAAGGCATGATATATATTATATTAAATAAATAAAATAGATTATCTTTTCTCTTTTATTTTACTCCTACCTTAGAATGGGTAAACTTTTAAATATAATCCTAATATCCTTAGTAATATTATACTCGTCGGCCTCGATGGCGTAGTGGTTAGTGTACCCGACTGCCACGCCTGAGGTCGCGGGTTCGATCCCCGCACAAGTCAAACATTTGTGTGCATGAACATGGATGTTTGTCTTGGTCTGGGTGTTTCTATGTATTATATGTATGTAATTACAAAAAAAAAGTATATATGTATGTTTCTCCATTGTCTAGTACCCATAGTACAAGCTCTGCTTAGTTTGGGCTAGATGGTGTTGTGTGTATGTGGTAGAATATTATATTATATATTATAAATGCGAAAGTGAGTTTGTTTATTTGTTTGTTTTTTAAGCTTTTACGCTTTAACTACTTGACTTGATCTTGAAATTTGGCATACACTTTGTCAGGGTTACATAACAGGATTTAGGCTACCTAACATCCAGAAAATACTGTTTATACTGATTGGTAACCTAGCCGAACCTACATTTACGCGAGCGAAGCCGCGAGCAAAATCTAGTTCATAGGTATATACATAGTCTAAAGCCCCTATAATAGGTAGGTTTTGCTTAACGAACCTTCAGTCCGAATTTCTGTTACGGTGACTAAACTTAACGGAGAGTGGACACCTGCGCAGGAGATTTCTATATAGCGCACAGGTATGTTCACAAACACAAGTGCACTGTTCATGGTACGATAGGACGGCCATCCGACACGAAACTAAAAAGATCAGGCGCAGAGTTAACGGCTTTACGTACTTGTCTTACACCGCTAACTTCCTAACTCCGGGCTCCTATTGAGATTTGTAAGCAGAATAAACCTAGTATCTTTTTATTGGTCCGACTTGGGATTCGAAACCGAGACCTGCACAGCAGTCGCGTTCACAACCGTTGCGCTACGGAGGCAGTCAGAATTTCGGCAAAATGGTTGGTTTAAACGAAATTCATAGTTTAAGGGCTGACTATAAAACCAAACCATATATTTACTTGGCTCACACAGTAATACTTAGATACTCGTATAATTATGTTTATTTTAAGTTTTCATCTCGGTGTTATTTAAAACTAATTATATTTAACTTCCCCGGCCTTTCTAATGCTTTTCAATAGACATTCTAATCATGACCATAGCTGCTGGGAAATGCTCGAAACGTCGGAATAAGGTAAGAATATAGGTAATAATTATTATTGTTTAAATATCAAAATAATAATAATAACTGATTTAATTTTTCTTTTTTAATCTCACGCATTATGAATAAATAACTCAAACAACAGACGGAAACACCAAGACTCGATAAAACTATTTCTGGATCGCACAAAATTTTGTCCCGTGTGGTGATCGACTCCACAACTCTCGGCCCAATATCAAGGGCTAGGCAATCACTTAGTCCACTGCCTCCGTGGCGCAGCGGTAGTGAATGCGACTGCTGTGCATGAGGTCACGGGTTCGAATTCCGGGTCGGGCTAACAAAAAGTTATTAGGTTTTTCTTTTAAGAAAGCTCAATAGCAGCCCGGAGTTAGGCAGTTGGCGGTGTTAGACACCCTCGTGCTTTGTAAAGCACGTAAAGCCGTTAGTCCTGCGCTTGATCTCTCTCCGGTCGTGTCGGATTACCGTCCCATCGGATCATGAGAGTTAGGTAACAGAGAGTGCTCTTGTGTTTGCGCATACACTTGTGCACTATAATATCTCCTGCGCAGATGGCCAGCCTCCGTTAAAACCAGCCTCCGTGACCGAAATTCGGTCTGGAGGACATTATTATTATTTATAATCTGCTATACCATCCGTGCATTTCAATTTGTAACATTTGAAAACGTAATCAGTAAGTATTCTTGCAAGACGAAGTGGTGTAATAGGTACACTAAACATTCACTTATAATAAAAGTCACTTGTAAGAGGAGTATACAGTTTCTTTTGAAATGTCAGACGGTAACATTGTATATAGTGACTCATATATCGTTTTGTTCGTATATAAAATTATATAAATAAAGGTCAAATGTATAATTTATTGCAGTCAGATGCTTTTTTATACTTCGAGGCTCGCTAGTGCTTTGTCTCGGCTCTGCACGGTTTTGAAAGTTAATTTAAAAAAATTATTCGATTTTATATCTGTAATATCTTTTAAAGTATGTGTTTAGTATATATGATGTATAAACTACGTTTGAATTTCCAATGCGAATACTATATTTTACTGAATAAGTATGTTTGAAATTTTAATTAAACGGCTTTTCTATTATTTAAATGAACAAAAGCAACAATGATAATTTACAACTTAACTAATATTAACAAACCTAACTACTTATAAGTTTATCAATATATGGTTTGAAATAGCTTCCGAAATATCTAATAACTTTTTATTAATCAGTGAAAGTTAAAATGATTATGTGAGTCAACTTTAGTAGATAGATATTATATGCCATCATGAAATCTACTGTAGGTGTTTTGAAGACCTACAATACTTCAGCACATTATTGTGACGTAACTTATAAAATTTATCCAGTATATTCCATATGAACCCTCAACAATTAATATATTTGTTAATTTGATTACAAATTACCGACTATTCTATACTATGTATAAATATATAATATAATGTTATAGATATAGGTAAAGCTTTCAGCAGAAAGTTTTATATTAGAGAGAAAACCGCATCAAAAATGAATCATTCATTCCGTGATGTAGTTCAGAAGAACAAAGCGAATACACACATAAATAAACAAGGATAGCGACTTAGTTCTCTAGATACTAGGTATTTGGTGAAGACACTTATGGCCAGTTTCACAACTATTAAGTAAAAGTTATCCGAAATATAAATCGCATGCTGTCTGACTCTTGTCAGGTTAAAGAGGAGAGATGGCGAGACATTTATCTTAAAGATAAATGCTATTTGGAGGTGGTGGAACAGGCACTTAGACTCATGTCTAATATAAAGAAAGAAATAAATATTTTATTTTAATGAAGCATTGCAACACACAATCAAAACTATCATAATGCAAAATTTGTGTGTAACAGTAATAAATGTATTTATAAATTGATAATAATAAAAATAAAACTTATATACATTATTATATACCTACATATATGAATTACTACATTATAATACGTTAATAAATACGTATACTATTACTTAATATATTATTATATATAATATCGAATACACATTTATACATGGAGCCCTTGTTGTTCAATGTGCGTCGCAGTGTTCATTAAAAAGAGATATTGCTCAGCATAATGCTGCACCGCTTGCGATACAGCGCTGATTTTCAGCAACACCTCAATAGTGATTATGAGCGTCTAATACAGTCCAAATTAATACCATTAAACTACAAAAAATGTACTGAATTTTAATTATTACATATAATAAGAAACACAGATTACAGATAAATTAAATAAATATACATGTCGATTTTTTATAACTACAGATACGAATTATAAATTAAATATTTTTATTTTTATACTAATTTAATAATAATAATACTCTACTAGTAACACATACCCACAACGTACACATTCCACTCACTAACTAAATACATATTTCTGATGTTTACTTGCCTTAGACCCGTGACATCTTTTTCTTTCCGGCTAGCCGAGAAAATAAAATAAAATAATAATTAATAATAATATTATTCTACCACAGACACACAACACCATCTAGCCCAAACTAAGCAGAGCTTGTACTATGGGTACTAGACAATGGATAAACATACATAATATATACTTTTTTTTTTGTAAATACATACATATTATACATAGAAACACCCAGACCAAGACAAACATCCATGTTCATGCACACAATTGTTTAACTTGAGCGGGAATTTAACCCGCGACCTCAGGTGTGGCAGTCGGTTACACTAACCACTATGCCATCGAGGCTGTCATGTCTGAAGTCTGAACACCCTCAAAAGGTTAAGCAGAGCTGTGTTACACCATAATTTTGCCTACTATATTTTATTAAGTACAACGAAAACTACATATGTAGGTAATTATGTTGACATTTCCGTGGTATTTTATAACATTTTGTAAATATTACAGTTTATATTCCATTAAGATTGAGATAAAGATCAGAACAACATGTTCATTAGTAATAATGATTACTATTAGCACTTTAAGTATTTGGAAACTTCCTATAATTAATTAATCTGAGTTAATCAGATGCTTGTCTTTGAAAAGAGGTAGTCTCAATTCAATTTGTGTTTTGATCATATACTAGCTTTTGTAACTGTAGGTTAAGTTAGTAACAGTACTTTTAGAGTTCGAAATAACTCTTATACAACAGCTTTGCCCGTCCGTCTGTTATACAACTTTTAACTCAAGAACCGTAAGAGCTAGATACTAGTGGTCAACGCCATTCGACTCAGCATAGTCGATATATCCCAAAATATATGACCTTTGACCTCTAACCTCAAGGTCACGTGATACCATTTTTTCGAACTCTGAGATTTACGGCAATTTATTGCCGTTTCTCACTTGTTTTCTGGATGAAATGTAACCTATGTCCCTTTCTGTACCTCTGACAACGTGTATGTGACATTTCACACTGATCGGTTGAGTAGTCCAGGCGTGCAAGCGTTACAAAAAACAAACTCACATTCGCATTTATAATATTAATTAGGATATAAAGTTCTAAATAATAGATATGTCCTCACCGTGCAAAAATCGTTCGCAAAAGTGTTCACACTAGGAAGAGTGAGCGCACACATTATATTTACATAATAGAGAACGATGATGTACAGTTTTCTATCATATACATTTTTAGACATCTGTTGCATTAGGAATCATTCCAGTGTGTTTAAGACTTTTTACAAACAGAACCATTCATGGATTACACCAATTATTGTCTCGTATGGAAATTGAACCTACAGCATGCGGCTCAGTGGCAGTGGCGAAGCGACCACTTAATCTCCTATACGTACCTGGAAAGTTAAAATAATAGGTATATGAACTGTAGAGTTACATAGGCCAACAAAGCTTGTCCAGGTACGATCCACAATATGTGTGCTATGCCATTAACATTAACAACTCCTCTACTAGAAATTAACGCTGTGTCGCAGGAGACTGTGCAAACATTCAAACAACGGACATAAAGAACACCCGGACTCGGAATAAATATTTGTGGATCACACAAATTTTTGTACCGTGTGGGATTCGAACCCACGACACTCGGCGTAATGGCAGTGGCGAGGCGATCATTTAAACCACTAAGCTATCCGTGCAGTTAGTTATTGCTATAATCATAATTAGTTAAAGTAAACAGCACATGTTGTACCGTTGATTTATGACTATAACTTCATTATAATTATGTTCATTAAACTTATACGCAAGGGTCAGGTTCACATATAATAATTATATAATATTTAATTTCTTATACTTCCATGCTACGCAGAGGTCTTGAGTTTGATCCCAAGGCGCGTACCTTTGAATTCTCGAAGTTATGCGCACATAACTTCGAGAATTCAAATGTAGAAGGTATTAAATAGTTAATTATCGCTCGCTTTAACTGTGAAGGAAAACATCGTGAGGAAGCTTGCATGTCTGAGAGTGCTACATAATAATTTTGAAGATATGTGAAGTCTGCTAACCAGGACAGTATGGTGGACTATGGCCTTACCCTTCTCATACTGAGAAGAACCCCGTAGTGGGATATTTGAATTAAAGTGCTTACCCATATTATTATACTTCCATACTAATGACTCCTTTGATTGCGCTACGGCAGTGAATGCAACTGCTGTCCATTAGGACCCGCGTTCAATTCCCAAAAATCGCAAATGTTTTTGGAATATTTTAGCAAAAGCCTGAAGTCTGCAACTGCGCCAGTACAGCAATAAGCTTGCCCCTGATAACGTGGAAAGTAACATGACAGCTTTTTTTAGGGAACTTCCAGACTCGGAACAACTATTTGTGGATCACACAAATTTTTGTCGCGTGTGGAGATCGATCCCACAACACTCGGCGCGGCGCCAGTGGCGAGGCGAACACTCCAACCACTACACCATCCGTGCAGTCAATATGTAAAATAATAGCTGGAGAAACAGCTGTTAAAATAGACATCAAACTTAAGACCTCACGATTGAAAACATGAGTACAAACTTATAACGGACGCCGCAGGCATGATCATTTCGTGGTCATTATTTACACAACACAATTACGTATTATTTTCAAGGTGACATAGAAGTAGGTATTGTATAAAAAGTTAAAGTTTTTGTCTCAGATTAAGGCCTATTATACGAGGCAAGTGTCCTGGGGCCCCAGTCTGCTATTACAATAGTGTCAGAATGGTCTATCATTGATTTCATAATTGTTGATTTTGACAAGTTTGGTAATCTACTAATATAATGGCGTCATTATGACTTTTCGATGGTCAACCACTGACACTCCATTGAAAATGGCATAGAATGGTAATCTCGTACTTAATGACAAATGATAAAATTTTGACAGATCCTTTGATCAAATTGCTTTTAACACTAATAAATAATATGTAAAAATATATATAAACGAAATCTGGCATGAATAAATGTTCTGTGGCGACTCCGCACAGACGAAGATGTAAGTTCCGCCTACATCTAACAGATAGCGCTAAATACGCTAAATGACGTCACAATCCTGCATCGCGCAAGCGGAGTTTACACAGCGACTAACTATATATACAAGCACCCGACATCAACCGTCGGGCCGCGGCCCGCCAGGCAATATCAACCAGCCTGGTCGGAGGATCCTCCCTTTGTGTTGGAGGGACATCACACTCCGTTCCTCCACAGTTCGAATTTAATGGTCGTTTTTCAAAAATCATTTCTATTAACGGGATTTATACAATACAACATGTCGTTCTACCACAATCCTATTACGAGACCATTGAACGACCAATGATCGACCATTATGAATTTAGCAGATTACGAACTTTTAGCAAAATGACAATGGAATTGCAGTTACGCCGTGTCGGAATGAAAAATTTATAAAAATAGCAGACTTGGGCCCCTGCTATCCCTGTTTTATTTACCATGTAAGACGAAGATAGCAGTATATTTGCTTTCAGAAACTGTTATCGCATGGCTTTAGTCTTGTTGATAAATAGACGTTTTGTAAATACACGGAGACATATCGTAGAACAGAGCACTGATAGCTAAATGGATAAAACGTTGGGCTGCCATGCATAAGTGTTGTGTTGGATTCAAAAGATATACACGTCTGCCATCCCCAAGTAGAATAAAACTATTGGGAAGAGAGGAACCCGCCACGCCAAAAGTCCCACCAATGTTTTAGGTCCACCTGATAGGGATGAGCTTATTTAAGTATCCTGCACACAGATCTGGATCTCGTATTGCTACTGAGCATTTCTTGCCAAATGATTCTAATACGTTGCTCGACACGGAAGTCGAACTTAAAACCTCATGCACATCATTCGCATTTAGCAGTCGTGTGGCACAGTTGACAAGACCGCGTTGAGCGAAATGTGCCAAAACAGGCGGTCACAGTTAAGTGAATAAAATTAACACTTTTTGTTTAATACAAATATAAAATATACATTTACCATAACAATGAATGTGTTTACATTTACTCCGTGTAAAAAAACTTAAAATAATTAATATTTTCGCCTACAAAATTACGTAAATTTAAAAACCTAAGCTCGTGTTATGTGATTTTTAGATTTTAACAGTAGAAATCTATCCTATTTTACAGGTTAAACGAAATATAAATAGTTATATTACAATTTGTCCGTCCCAAATATTTAAGTTATTGGTTGACAATAAAGATACATATTTATCAAAAAAGCACTTCAAATCCTTCATACCATTTCACTATGGCGGCCGCGCGTCGATTTGAACATGCGCCGCACGAGCTCTGTCATTGTCTGTCCTACGCTCGGCGCAGTCTTAGACAACAAATTATTTTATTACAATGAATTGCCGCCAAGTAACGTGTAATTCGATTCAATATACAAAATATATGTTTACAAAGTAACACTTATGAACTTTAAGACTACACTAACTAAACTTTAATATGAATTTACATTTAAGTACTTATTGCCACAAAAGTCATTACTTTTTATCGTCGGAGCTCAGCCAGCATTCTTAAAAACACTAGCACAAGCGTCTGTCTGTCTGTCTCTTACCTTTCCAGGCTCAATCCACTAAACCAATTTTAAAGAAATTTGGAATGGAGATAGACGCAAACCCTTTAAAGGACATAGGCTATATAATATAACGCTACGGCTCACGGGAGCAGCGCAGTAACCACAAATAGCACTGACGCGGGTGAGACCGCGGGCACAGCTAGTATGTTATATATTTTTATATATTACGATAAAAAGAGGAATGTCTTTATTCGAAAAAGTAGATACACTAGTTATAAGATCAGTGTCTCACAAGTTTACGAAAGCTTATCGCAAAGCATACAAATATGTCAATATATTCACATCTTCTAAAAGAGAATTTCCTTAGTAAGAATCTTAGCACTTTCAAGATCGGCAGTAAGCATCATCGCTACTGGACCAGTTAAGCAGACTAATGATACCTATTGGTTTATCTCCCAACAATTACGACCATATCTAATCGGTAAGTGTATGCAATTACTGCGTAATTTGCTACATGTTACTAATTAGACTGGTCGCATATACGCCGCGAGCGAGGGAGCGTTTTACTCTGTACCTACTAAAATACTATTGATATATAATAATACCAGCCCTGTATTAAACTGTCCCAATGCTGGGCATGAGCCTCTTCTCAGTGTGAGAAGGGATAGGCCATAATGCACCACGCTGGCCCGGTGCGGGTTAGCAAACTTCACATATCTTTGAGAACATTATGGAGAATTTTCAGACGAGCGATAATTATAACTACGAATATTCAGAGATACCTGCCTTGGGATCGAATTCGAGACCTCTGCGTAGCAGTCCAACTCTGAGTCTGAGTCTCACTAAATATACTGCAGCAATTTGATGAGTGAGAAAGTCGATGGTTTATCGACTCCCTCGGTCCATTCCTTCCCTTCTACATCCTGCCACTCACCCGTCCCTTCATATAGGTTATAGTAACTTCTAACAATGGCAGAACGTAAACTTTTGTTCCATTTAAATTGTTTACGGCAGGCAGTCGCTAGTTGTATGTTAGCATCATATGTGCTGCAGGCCAGTCTGCCACCACCAGAAAAAAACAACAACACTTTAGTTCATAATTTAGCAAAATATGGCGCTGTCAAAATCAAAATATCGTTTAAATCTGAACTAACTGCTTGCCCCAACTATTACCATAGAAAAAGGGGTTGACAATACCGAACTCCTCTGGTTAGGGACAGCCGCATCGTAAGATCTGGGCGTACTAGGTACAACTCGCAGTATTTCGCTTCGAACACAAAATATGCGTTGACACGTGTTTCGCCTGCACCATTCCTTGTTGCCCAATAATTTTATTACAATGGCTTTTCGCCAATTAACGTCAATTCGATTCAATATACAAAATATATTTCTGAATCACAAAGTAACACTTATGAACGTCAAGGCAACACAAACGTTTTTCTTCTTTTAAAAGAAAACTCCCGCACTAGGAATAGTTCCTGTGTCGCGGGGACTTTACGAACATTCAAACAACGGACACAAAGAACACCCAGACTCGGAACAACCATTTGTAGATCACACAAAGTTTTGTCCCGTGTGTGGATCGAACTCATAACATTCGGCGCGGCGCCAATGGCGAGGCGACCACTTATACCACTACGCCATACGCCAAGTAAACTTTAATATGAATTTACATTTACCTGTCGCCGTCGACACTTTATGACGTGGGGGCTAACAGCATTCTCAAAACCAATAGTGTGAGCGTCTATTGTTTACGCCACATCATCTAATTTGTTACCAGCCTTAATTATAAGTTGTTTCTTCGCATCATAATTGCGACATAGGTATTGTAATTATGCAAATAAAACCTAAGTACTACCTAACGGCGCTTTGTTACTTCAATTAAAATTAATATTGATTTGTATACATACATTTAATAGTATCAGTTATGCATACATAATATCATGCGTATATGCCTAATGAGGAAGGCAGAACTATACCACAATTCTTAAGCTATGGTTAAAGCTCTGTGTCATAGGAGGTACGCTTATTGCTGACTACCGACACAATTTTTCATGATACTACTAATAGTTTCCAAACATTCATAAAAACCCAATGACGCTTTACCTGACACTAACACCGAGTCCAAGAGTAAAAACAGTTGCATTCACCACCGCCCAGACACGCCGTAACACGCTGTAATGTTGTATACACTGCCATCGTTAAACACTATACAATTATTTTTATTTAGATGTATACAGACATCATGCCAGATTATTTCCTTGTCCACAAGTTAAGCTATCTATATATTAGTCATTTTATGAAAATTCTTTGAGCAGTTCTCATTGGCGTATACAAAGAGGTTCTTGTGGGCCAGGCCAGAATTGCCTAGTACCCCATGATGTAAGGTTTCAAAGTAAAACTCTAGGCTTGCAAGTAGGTTATCGCTTATTGACCGGGCCCACGATGGCAGATAGCCCTAAATACGCCAATAGCAGTCTGTTTGGGTAAAGAGGCTTTTAAACGAGCAATATTTTTACGGCAATATGTGGCTGCAATGTTCTCATTTATAGTCCGGCCAGCTCAGACACATTTGAATGCATCAGCCGTTCCTCATATAATTTTTTGAATATTAATTAGCAAAATATTTACATAATATAGTCTTCTGTTTACGCGAATATTATTCATTGAAATTAAGCTACTATATACGAATTTTATCGCGTTGTTTATTTCAAATTCAAATTTATTTATTCAGTAACAATTTACATTGTGTTTGAAGTCTTAATCTAAAAATAAATTAATTACAAAAACACGTTCATTAAGATTACAAAACGAACACAATCAACAATAATATTATAGAATACTACAAAAATTAGACAAATCAATTACAATACAATAATATAAATCAATTTCAATATAATAATATAAATCTAAATCCAATACAAAAAGTGATATCTATAAAATTAAGAATTGGATATGTCATCATCTATCGAATACAGACATTTCTCTAATAGGAATGCTCTGAGTCTTGACTTAAATGAGCTTTTATAAATCATAGTTTTTAAGTCCAATGGCAACCTTTTAAAAATCCGCACTGCTTGATATTGAGCACTATGTTGGACAATATTAAGTTGGGGATTTATTTTGTTTTTTAAATCTTTCCTGCGCGTACTTTCCCTCAACTGTCTTTCCTCAACTTTTTCATAGTAATGCAGATATTTTTTTAAATTCACTAACAATACCATAACATACAGGCTGGGCACAGTTAGAATTTTTAGATTTTTAAAGTGCGGCCTACAGCTCTCTATTTGTGATATCCGGACCATGATTCGTATGGCCCTTTTTTGAAGCACAAAGGCTCTCTGGCAGTTATACTTATAGCTATTTCCCCAAAACTGAACACTATATCTCAACCTTGATTCTATTAGAGCATAATATACTTTTTTAAGGTGTTTCAAGTCTATTACGTCCCTAAGACTGCGTAAGGCATAACATGCTGAAGAAATATACGAATCAATGGCTTGCAATTCTCTTTTCCAATTTAAATATTTATCAATGTATATCCCTAGAAACTTTACCTCATTAACTACGTCAATTTTAACTTCATTAAGTGCGATCGTCATGTTATCTTTATTACGAGCTGTCGTACTAAATAACATTATGTTGGTTTTTTCAGTGTTAATTAAAAGCTTGTTACTATCAAACCAGGATTTAAAAACTCTCAAAACTGCATTAACCTTAGCGGAAAGCTCTAGTATATCGTTAGCTTCAACTATTGCGTTGGTGTCATCTGCAAAAACTGTCAGCTGTGTGTCAGGAAAAATTGAAAACATGTAATTAATTAAATCATTTGTGAAAAGTATAAACAATATGGGCCCCAAGATCGATCCTTGGGGTACGCCTGCTACTATATCTTGCATAGAAGATCTATTACAATTGTTATTAATATTTACTCTCATATTACTAATATCTACGTACATTTTCCTATTTCCTACAAATGAAGCAAATAGTTGCAAAGTTTTGCCTCTCACGCCATAATGCTCCAATTTTGCAATAAGTAATTTATGGTCAATTGTATCAAAAGCTGAGCTTAAGTCAAGGAAAATGCCAGCTACCCTCTTTTTCCTATTCAATTTACTAATAATATCTTCCACTAATGTATATATAGCATCCCCTGTTCCGACATTTTTTTGGTATCCAAATTGTCTTAAGTGCAATACCTTGTTTAAATTTAGATGAAGTAGAAATCTACTCTTAATAATTTTTTCAAAAATTTTGGAAAAAATAGGAAGCAAAGAGATGGGTCTATAGTTTTTTGGATCCGTTTTTGAGCCCTTTTTGTGGAGTGGAACAATTTTTGCAATTTTTAACTGTTCTGGAAAAATACTTTCTAAAATGCATTTATTGTAAAAACTAGTCAAAGGTTCAGCTAATATATCTAAATTTTCTTTAATAACTGCTATGGGAATGTCGTCATAACCACATGATTTCTTATTTTCCATACGATTAACTATTTTAACTATCTCATTTGGAGTAACAGGCGCAATAACCATATCATTTTGAACCCTTTTGGTGCTTTGTTCTAGAAGTTTTAGGGGATCTAGATTTTCGCAATTACTTAAAATACATTTATATCTAAATTGATCCACCAATACATTTGCAATATCTAAGGGATTTTCTATAATCTTACCGTCAAATTTAAGCAAGGGAATTTCAGAATGCGGTACTTTTATTTTATTTGTACTTTTATTTATAACTCTCCAAACCTCTCTACTCAGATTACCAGAATTGTTAATAGTTTTCGTAATTGTAATTTTCTTGGCCTTAGATAATACCCTTCTGTATATTCTTATATATTTATTTTTATAATTCCTAACACTGTCTTCCAGATTGGTACCGCCAGCACACAGCAAACGTTTCATTTGACTTGATTTTTTAATGCCTTTTGTCAGCCACCTTAGTTTGAAACCATTTTTGAGTTTAATTTTTTGTTCCCTCTTTTTATAACAACTTTTGAAAATTGAAGCAAATGTCTTTGAACTTGTTGATTCCCATACCAGTCCAATCAGTTTCAAGAATATTTTGTCTAAGAGCTAGGCGGTTTTTGGTGTTAAAGACTCTCTTATTTACAACTATATATTTATTATTATTTGAATTATCAATATTATCCAACAAAAAGTCGCCCAACAGCGCACCGTGTCCATCTGCCAGGCCATTGTGGTCTACATCACATTGTTTTACATAATCATCAGGCAGATTAGTTATAACATTATCTAAACAAGATGCACAATTGTTGCGAATAAATGTAGGTGTATTAATAAGCAGTCGGAAATTATAACATGCCAGTAAACTCATGAATTCAGTCCGGGTTTTGCTCTCAACCATTAAGTCCACATTAAAATCACCACAAATAATGCTCTTCCTATTGAACAAATATTCCAACACCTTCTCCATATTTAACATGAAATGAGCGAAATTCCTGTCATTTGGGGTGCGGTAACAGCAACACAAATATAGACCAGTACCAACATCCTTAATACAACATACTTCAAAGGCTTCCATCTTATACAATTTGTTTATAAAATCGATATTTTCTACTTTTCTGTCTATGTATTTGACACTATATTACATAATTTTGAAAATAGTTACACTACTACTACTATTAAACTTTACTCATTTTTAAGCTAATTAAATTATAATTAAAACTATTTAGATTTAATTTAATTTTACACTTTCCCCGACGTTTCGGTTGCTTTTCAGCAGGCATGGTCACGGGGAGACTAAGATGGTAGTTGTCTCAATGTTCCAGTGTCAGTTGCAAAATATTGTAAATTATATTTTATATACGTATGGTTGTAGTCTCGAACTCTTTTTCCGAGTTTAATTATCTATGTAGGCGTGTATGTTATTTATATATATTCTATTCCATTCGACTTTCTCCTAAAATAGTAATAATTCACTTGATATAAAAAATATGCCAACATTTTCAATTAAAATGTTTGTTTACAAGGCATTTTCTTTACTCTGCTTTACACTAGGTATATAACCTACTAATTGGCCTTATTTATAGTATATACTACCAACTGGGTAACACTCAAGCATAATAATTGCCTATAAGTTTAATTACAGGCAATTATAATTAATTCACCGGTAATAAAGAAACGTTATAATGAATTGTTTATTCGTAACCGATTATGTGGTTAACAAAAAGTACGTTCATAGTCTCACGTTTCCTGGATGGGTAAACAGCACTACGGATTTTTGGTTGCTAAGATCTTGTCGTAGACTACAGCCAAAAAAAGTATTATCGATACCGATTCACCTTCCGATTCCGGTAAACATAATTGTGAAGGAAGGAGATGTGGTCATTTTTTAACAAAAAGGGAAGACCCTTCGACGAGGTTCTGTGATTCTGTCTGGCGGTCCGCGGTCTGATGTTTGATGGTTGTTAGAAAATTGTAAGCATTATTTCTTTTTATACTACTAATGTGGCAAACAAGCATACGGCCCACCTGAAGGTAAGTGGTTACCGAAGCCTATAGACGCCTGCAACACCAGAGGCATCACTTGCGCGTTGCCAACCCTTTAGGAAAAACAATGGGAAGGAGAAGGAGTAAGAAAGGGAAAAGTGCTATTTCACGTCGATATTCTGTGAGAGGGTAGTCCTTTCCCGGTCGAGCCGGTCCAGTCACGCTGAAATCAGCGAGGCTCTACTACTCAACTGAAATCAGCGAGGCTCTACTACTCAAACTTGAATTGCAAATTCTGCTGGCGCGATAACATAACTGCAAAGCAGGTTATGACAGTGACCATTGCTCTTTTTATCGTGTAGGTATTATATTTACGTCATGCCATGTGTCAAGTTAGAAAAGTCAATCTTAGCGATAATTAGATCTCATAGAAACTATTGTCAAAATTGCTAGACCACTTCCTTGGCTGACTGTATCTAGTTAAATTATCGTTGTTAACTGTTTGCTTTGCACCTACTCCAAATTAATTAAAATCGACTGCAAGATGCGATAGACCATAAAGAAAATTTATCTCTTTTCTATGTTTTTAAAGTCGACGAATCATTATCTGCTACAACCTACCCCTCTTTACAAAACGGGCAAGTACATATTATATTTCCATATATTTAAATGAACAAAGGCTATTTAAATGTAACACGTACCTTCATTTCCACGGTACTGGCCACATTATGTGTGACCCCAAGTTAAGGTCAACAATTATATTATTACATTGTTCTTGTTTCATAGTTCCGCTGAATGTGATACCTTTGTTTTCGCTTTTTTGTGCAAATGGTTGATTCATTTTAATATGCCTGGTTTTTATGCAGCGATGGTAACTATACAGTCTCTTTTATGAGTGGTTTTGGTAGTCTCTGATCAAATACTTGTATAGCCGTGAGCCCCTTCATATTGGAGCTGTATTAAGACTTAGAAGTTCGTGGTTATTGCACTGCACAACGAGCTAGGCTTCTGAACAATCCCGAAACGACATAGAAAGTAACTAGCGACATCATCCTCTACTATCTTTCATCCGTATAAAATATCTGCCTTGTTTATAAGCTGTCCCATTGCTGGACACAGGCGTCTTCTCATTCTGACGAGGGTAAGGCCACCACGGTGGCCCAGTTCAGGTTGGCAGACTTCACATATCTTCGAAAACATTATGGAGAACTTTTAGTTATGCTGGTTACATCACGATGGAGTCCTTCACAGTTAAAACGAGCTATAATTAATTAATTAATACGCACATAACCTCGAAAAGTCAGAAGTGCGTGCCTTGGGATCGAACTTGAGACCACTGCGTTGCAGTCCAACCGTCTTCTAAAAGGCTATCGCTGCTAATATTAGTTAATTAATATTAGGGTACTTACTTGGAAATAATTACACTGCAAGTTCAGACTACGGCCACCATCTTAGTCTCTATGTAAACATGTGAAGTTATCGCTCGCTTTAGCGGTGAAGGACAACATCGTGATGAAACCTGCGAATCCGAGAGTTCTCCTCAAAGATATGTGAAGTCTTGGAGGAAGGGTCTTAGGATCGAACCCGAGACCTCAGCATGGTAGTCCTTCGTATATAATTAAATATCAATAATTAACACAGATTCAAGGCTGTAAAACCTCTAACGGTAACGGGTAGACTGAAGCACATTACACAATAACAATACACATGTCGCCAGTTTCTGAGACCCTTGTAATAGGGAACCAGCCTATTGATCCATCGAGCCAGCTACACTTCATGCTACCACTGCTAATTTCCTGACAGTCACAGACGCCTTCAACAACAGTTATGGTAACGTGTTAACGCTAAAGAATCTGACACGCGACATCTACTGTTGCATAGCACGATAATTACCGCAGTGCCAAGTTTATGGACCGTGGCGAAGCGTACAGAAATTCTCTTTTGCTTGATTACTTGATACAGTTTACTGTTTTAACGTTTCCTGGTTTTATGATTCGCTTTGGTGGTTAATTTGACTGCTGTATGTGAAATTTTGGGTTCGATTTCGATGTATGGATTATGTAAGGATATTCTCTGTAACTGTATCAAGTGTGAACAATAGAGACGCCTTTTTTATCCGCGGGCAAAACGGGAGCGTTGTCGGTGCGTGCGGCTCACCCGAAAAATATGAAAAGTCCCGGCCCAGCCGGTGTCGTTTGAATGGTGGGTGGGTCACTGGAACCAAAACTACTTCAGCGATCCACCCAGCAGAATAGGCTCACGCTTAATTACGTGGATCCTAAAACTATTTCGCTACGGTTTTACCTCATTATAATTGGTGAGCTTATTGCCGCACAGTTTTACACTCCGAGTCGCTATAAAAAATTTCTTGCCTCAGGAATTGAACTCAACACCTCGTGCATAGTCGCAATCGCGGCAATCCGCGGCTATATACTTAACATCGAAACTTTATCGATCGGTTGACCTGCAATCAGCATCTAACAAGTCTCAAATCAAGTTGCGATTATTCGAATTCCTTTTTTCGTTACATACTATTACCTATTACTAATTAATATCCTAATTTCCTAACAAATATTATAATTGCGAATGTGAGTTTGTTTGTTTATTTGTTTGTTATGGTTTCACGCCTTAACTACGCGACTAATCATTATGACATTTTGCATACACGATGTTAGTGGTACAGAATACGACATAGGGTACCTTTCATCCAGAAAAAAAGGACTATGCCCAATTATTAACATAATCGACATTAACACGAGCGAAGCACGCACGACTGCACGGATGGTGTAGTGGTTTAAGTGGTCGGCTCGCCACTGCCACTGTGCTGTGTGTTGTGGGTTCGAATCCCACACGCGACAAAAATTTGTGCGATCCACAAATGCTTTGTATTCGTTGTTGAAATTCCTCGGCGATACAGGAATTTTTGCTAGAGCGGGAGTACTAGTAATAACTCTTGTCTTTTTAAAAATCTTTCTTTTATATAAACCAAGCTGCGAGCAAGATCTAGTAGCTTATAAACTGAATATATTATACGAAAACTACCGAAAATACTCGCTGAAGTATTACACAAAAACATGTTTGTAACATAATTATATTAAACTTCATAATGTAATGTTACAAGTTGTTGTTACAGCAATGTTATGTCAGGTTTCATATCTTCACGCTCTCTTTTGTAAAGAGGAGGAGCAGTAGTGATAATATCTTGGATGTTTATCTACTTATGGTGGACTGAAATTTGCTTGCAACTATTTTCTGAGAAGTATGGTTGGACGCGATTTCATTGCGTCTAGTATAGTATTATTTTATCTATGATTGTATGATATAGGCTATGCATCGTACGTTGGATTCTACTGAATTGAATTAAGTGAAATGTGACTTAGTTTTAAGTTGAACTAGAACTTATTAAGCTGTAGAAGCAAATAGTAAAATAAAATAAAACTAGATTTAGGAGTAATAAACAATAAATAATTTATATACCTGTATTAAACTGTCCCACTGCTGGGCACGCGCCTCTTCCTAACGTGAGAAGGCTAGACCATCGTCCACCACGCTGGCCTTGTGCTCATTAGCACACTTCACATATCTTCGAGAACATTATGGTTAACTCTCAGACATGCAAGTTTCCTCACGATGTATTCCTTCACCGTTTAAGTTAGCGATAATTAACTATTGAAATTAAACTGCTATATACGGATTTTATCGCGTTGTTTATTTGACACTTTATTACAAAATTTTGAAAATTGTTACATATATACTATACTATATATATATATATAATACTATATTCACAGTGTAAACATCAGCTCCGTAATAAAACTAAATTAAAAATAGTAAATATAACATTTCAAGTATTTCTGTGAGTTATATCGGTTAAACTAGTGACAATAATTACTGTATATCGTTGGTGAAACTATTCTTTCAGTGCAAACAGAGAAAATAAGTGACAAAACTTACAGTGTAAAACAACATTTTCTGTGCAATAATAGTGGAAAAAAAAATCACAAAAGACTATAAATAAGTGTTTTGATTTCTATTATAATACTAACCAACCATAAAAAGTGACAAACATTCCAACTAATTGTATCAAAATCATTCGATGAAAAAGTGGTTCCGTTACTTTTATTTGAAATAGTTCTGTTTGGCGCGATTGACCAATAGCAATCCACGCCGTATAAACTTTGAAGCAATTCGCGACAAGTTGGAATACATTACCAAATTGACACCAGACAACAAGCGTTTCCGTGGCGCATGTTTCTGTGTATGCGGACGGAATAACGAGGTCAGAGATCGCGTCCCACACCGAACATCGATGACTTTTTGAGAATTATTTAAAATATTTCAATTCTCACAGTTGGCTAAAAAGTTATATTAATGTTATAAAATACTTCATAATTATCTAAAATTTAATCTATAAAAAGTGACATCTAATAGTAAATATTATAGGAAACTTATAAGTAATTTCGCATGATCTCAACAGAGGGCGCTGTGATCAATAAACGACTTAAAATGGATACTGACAACATAACGTTTCGCAAACCCATTAGAACTAGCTCACTGAATAATCTGTCAAATCTGAACAATAGTAACAGTACTGTATTATTCGATACTACAATGCTGAGCATACCAGATAGCTTCCACGATAACACTGATGAAGTTAAGGAACTAAGTGAACAAGTTAAAACATTAACTCTACAACTGCAAAGCGCTCACTTAGAAATAGAAAATTTAAATAGCGAAAATTTTCGTCTCAAATGTGATCTCGAAAATAGCGTGAAATCTATAAGAACATATAAAAAAAATTGTTCAACCCCTGAAAGGAAAAGCATGACGCCCGGATCGGCACGTAAAAACACTAAATATACAAATGTTATGATAAAAAGCACCCACAGTACATCTATTAAATGCCACAAAGAAACGCAGACCTGTCACACCGATATACAGGCAACACACGTACCTAGATTATCTATTTCCGAAAAATTTACTACGAGCAATAATAAAGAACAAGAAATTCAAAACAAGGCCAATTCTATATCTAAGTTAAAACAAAAACAGAAACTTTGCATTCTATCTAACAATAAAGTAAAAGGGTCACTACCTATAATTGCGGATATATTCTCGGCTCATTTTGATTATTGTCAGTATATTATCCCAAATGGCACCGTAAAAGAACTTTTGTGCAATATAGAGCAAAAGATAAAACATTTCAGTAAAAATGATTACTGTTTATTGTGTATCGGGGAAAATGATATTGAAGCGGAAAGTAATCATATCAATACAATTAAAGTCTTAAGAGAATCCCTGAGAAATGTTACCAATACAAATATTATAATCTGTTTACCAACGTATAAAGCAGGAGCACCTATCTATAATTCAAAAGTTGAAATGTTCAATAATCGCCTTTGCTTTGATATCGCAAATAATACATATGCATACTTATTTGACAGCAATCAAGAACTATCCCTTGACATGTTCTCCTATACTACTGGCAGAATAATAAGAAAAGGACTAAGAAATATATATGACCGAATAATGAGTAATATTCTTGTTGACTTCTCTATGATGACTCATATTGACACAGACTCTAGTGACTTAATGAGGTCTAACACACCTAGCAAGCCAATACAGTGTCTTCAAGTTGAGGAACGTGAAACAGACACTCAGTTTTTTCTCTGAAAAACATATACATGTACTACATCAAAACATAGCAGGACTACTAAGCAAATCAGATGCTTTATGTATAAACTTGGAAGAACTAAAAGAAGATAACAAACTTATAAATGCTATATGTATTACAGAACACTTCATGATGGCAGGACATGAATCAAATCTAAACCTCCCTAATTATTTTCTAGCATCTTCTTACAGTCGCAAAAATGTAAAAAGAGGAGGAACCTGCATCCTGCTGAGAAAAGGCTGCAAGTTTAGGGAAGTGCCAGGAGTTGATCAATATTGTCTTGACAATGTATTTGAATGTTTATTTATTTATTTATTTATTTAAACACACATAAATGCTATCTTTACAGGTACTAACCTAATGCAATAGCCTATGTAATTTTATATTAAAAAACAAAACAAAAACAAAAATGGTAACTAATCTAAACAAATTGCACAGTAAGCAGCTTGTGTGAATTCATTCAGCGTGCACGAAAAGAGATCAATTTTGTGAGCCAACGTGTTGAGCGCCCGCAGCGCACGCGTGAGCGGCGCGCGCTGCAGCAGGCAGGTGCGTGCGCGTGGCACCACCAGCAGCTCCGGCCGCCGCCGCCGTCCCACGTACTCGTCCGGGACGTATAGCCTGAGCACCTCCAACACGTTCGGATTGTGTATTTTGCCTCGCATTACTTTGAATACGTAGACGCTGAGAGCGACCTCCCTTCTCACTTCTAGCCGATAATACCCTACCATACCCAGAACAAATAGAGTAGGGTAAAGGAGTGGATAGCCCGGGTATATCCCATATTGCTTCGAATACACGAATCTAACAAATTTGTTCTGGATACGTTCCAGCATCAGCCTGTACTTCTCCTCGTGTGGTGACCATATTACGGCATTGCATTCCAGGTGACTCTTCACGAGAGCCTCGTAAAGGGCTTTCAAAGCGCCTATGTTTGTGAAGCTGTTCGCTAGGCGTAATATTAATAATATGTTGTGCAGTCGAACTCCTTGATTATAAAATAGCTATCATTTGTGTGTATAGAACACCTAAAGTAAATAATTTGTATACATTCTTTCAAAGGCTGGAAAAATTTCTATGCTATATTTCAAAATTTAGGTATAATAATATTTTAATTGGTGGTGACGTTAATATTAATATTTTAAAAAATAACAACACCACTTTAGACTTTGAATGTTTACTACTAAATTATAATCTTAAGTTAGCCCTATATGAACCGACCAGACTTTCCAGCCAAACATGTATTGACAACTTTGCACACAATTTTGTAAAGCCATGTAAAACTGAAATTATTGAGTTTGGTTTGTCTGACCACACAGCCCAAATAATTACAATTCCTGTGAAAAGGGTTGTATCATTACGTTATTGGCGCACCATAAAACGTGATTATTGCTCTGAAAATATCCAAAAATTTAAAACTTGTATTGAAAACTTATCATTCTCAAATATTTATAACTGTGATGATCCAAATATGGCTTATAATTATTTTATAAAAGAATTTAAACTTTTTTACGACTTATGTTTTCCACAAATACAAATTATAAGTAAAGTAAACAAGAAGCCTAAATGGGTATCGCGCGGTATTCTAACGTGTAGTAAACGGAAAAGAAATATGTTATGGCAATATAGACTGAATCCCTCAACAGAAAATAAGTTGAAATATCGTAATTATTGCAAAATGTTTAAAAAAATTATAGCGTTAACAAAACGAGCTCAAAACAATTACCAAATAATAACGTCAAAGAATAAATGTAAAGCTGCATGGCATATCATTAATCAAACGAAACAAGTAATGCCCAGGGAAAATATTTATAACGTTAAAGATAAGCATAACAATGAAATCTATAAGCCCGTGGAAATAGCTAACGCGTTCAATAATTATTTTATCGAAAAAATTGAACCAATTCCCGACGCTGGGAAAAACGTTACTTCTTTAATTAATCGTCGATTAAATTCGATGTTTCTTGCTCCAAGTACATTTCATCAAATTAAAAAAATTATATGTAATCTTAAAAACACAAACAGTGTAGGATATGATGGGATAACAACAAAAATAATCAAACATGTAAATGAGAATATATGTAAACCCCTTAGCCACATTATTAATTTATGTATATCAAGCGGAATATTCCCACAAGAACTTAAATTGACTGTCATAAAACCGTTGCATAAGAAAGGAGATAAACAATTAATAGCAAATTACCGACCTATCGCACTTTTATCAATATTCTCAAAGATTTTTGAGAAATATCTATATGGTGAAGTGAATTCCTATTTTGAGAAAAATAACATTCTTTGTGAGGAACAAAAAGGATTTCGTCAGAAAAAAAACATAAATATGGCTATCTATGAATTTGTAAAAAATGTCATATGCCAAGTGGATAAGAGATCACCAGCTTGTGCAATATATTGCGATATGTCTCAGGCTTTTGACTATGTCGACCATAGTATACTTATTAAGAAACTGGAGGCATATGGTATCAGAGGCAATGCTTTAAACTTAATCAAGTCATATTTAACGGATCGAGCACAAATAACTGAATTAACTAGAGTCAATAATAAGACAAAATGCGAGATAAAATATGCTTCTATGAAGCGTTATATATCATACTCTGTACCTCAAGGTAGCGTACTAGGACCTTTGTTGTTTATTATCTATATAAATGACCTACCAAAATCCACAATACAACCGATGACCCTCTTTGCTGACGACAGTACAGTAACAATAGCTTGTAAAAATAGAAATTCTTATCAAAATGACATTAATCACGCATTGACATCTATAATTTCATGGTTATCTAATAATAATTTGAAAATCAATTTGACTAAAACCAACATCATGCACTTTGGACAGAGATCACAAAACTCACTAAATATAAACTTGGCACATAATAATCTTACCATCAGTGAAGTTACTTCTGCACGATTTCTAGGTCTAACTATAGACAGTGGATTAAATTGGAAAGATCATATTGACACTCTATGTAAGAGAATCAGCAGCCTATCATATGCCTTATATAAATTGACTACAACTGTCAACATAAACGCATTACTATCTGCATATCATGGTCTTGTCGAGTCTGTACTAAGATACGGTTTGATTTTCTGGGGTAACTCGACAAACAACAATATGGCATTCAAGATGCAAAAAAGATGCATACGATCTATGTTCCGTTTACATAGCACTGACAGTTGTAGGCCAATATTTACAAAACATAAAATTTTAACATTACCCTCACTCTATATATTGGAAATAGTAATATTTGTTAAAAGCAACTCTAATTTATTTCCCCGTCTCTCAGACAAAACAAACCGCAATCGCCGACATGACACCAGGCTTTGTGTACATCCGGCTAAAACAGCACTACTGCATAAAAGCATAATATGTAGAGCTCCAATAATATTTAATAAAATTCCAAATGACATTAAACAATTAAGTATTGATAAATTAAAAAAAGCTCTTAAAAAGACACTAATTGATAAATGTTACTACACACTGGACGACTTTCTAAATGACAAATCACTTTAAACTCTGACTTCTGAGTTGCAATTTGAGTTTTAAATATTTGGATTATTAAATGATATTATGTAACTGTCATGTATTTTATATTCACAATTATTATTACCTATTGACAATTGATTATAATTTTCTTTTCTAACTATGACATTTTATATTTCATTTATTTTTATTAGTTTACTTTACTTGTCATTTAATTATTATTATACATTTGCACGATTTCGTTATTGTTTCATTATAATTGTAACTTTTTATTTTATTTGGATTTATTTTTTGACATTATATTTGTACACCAATGTTGGTCAAACACGTTGATTCAAAACTTTTTCATTATATAAGATCTATAATAAACAAACTACAAATGTTAATATTATGTACACGTGTTTTAGCAAATAAATACATCTTTATCTTTATCTTTATCTTTATCTTTAATCTACAGTCCGCCGCTGTTTCTCAACTATTATTTAACTAATACTGAATGATTACACTTTATAGGTTAATTTTATTGATTGCTAGTTAATACTTAGCTTCCTATTAAATATTTAAGATTATACCTATGTGGAGAAGCTATTAATTGTGCAGATCATCGTTAATGATTATCAGCCCGACATCATTTCTTTGCTGCAAGACTCGAACCCGTTATTATTACCCTACTTATTTTATTCATTATCGCAGTATTTAATTAGATTAGTCATCGGTATGCTGATGATTACCCCGCTGGTACTGTGACGCAAGTTGAGTACTTAGGCAACTATTGAACGGTCCCGGGTTTCAGGTATGTTACTGGTTGCTAATGAACTGCTCCCGACCATTAGCTAATTCAGCATCAGTTTCGTTTAGCAGGTAGCAGTAACACACCTTAGCCAAAACATTTAGAAATATACCAGCAAAAGAAAAAGTATTCCACCAATAATAATACCACGGATTAAAGATGTTTAAATCGATCAGCATGACTACGTTTTTAAGGAAAATTACCACAAAACTACAGGGTCCCTGGCCTTATAACCTTGAAAGTAAATATTACTATATGTATAGCTGAAACTAAGTTACGTTGGAATTATACATAACTAGCTGTGCCCACGGTTTCACCCGCGTTTATGGTTACTGCGTCACCCCCGTGGGGCGTAGCGTGATGTTATATAGCCTATTCCTCGATAAATAGGTTTTCCAATACAAAAATATTTTTTAATTCGAACCTGTTGTTCCTGAGATTAGCGCGTTCAACCAAACAAACAAACAAACTCTTCAGCTTTATAATATTAGTATAGATACAGATATTTATGTATAGTTCTTATATAACCTTGATTATTTAACGTAGTACATAGTTTACTATTACATACATATGTACCTCACGGATATCCCCAAAAACATAAGTAGAAGTGTATAATACACCTATCTCGCCAGCTTTTCTTAAGGTCTCAAGTAGTCAAGTATATTGCTGTATACCCGGCACTACTTCAAATTCCATATAAATAATAATAATAACATCAGCCCTGTATTAAACTGTCCTACTGCTGGGCACGGACCTCTTCTCACTGTGAGAAGGGTTAGGCCATAGTCCACCACGCTGGCCCAGTGCGGGTTGGCAGACTTCACGTATCTTCGAGAACATATAGGACAATTCTCAGACATGCAGGTTTCCTCACGATGTATTCCATTACCGTTAAAGCAAGCGATAATTAACTATTTAATACGCATATAACTTCGAAAAGTCAGAGATGCGCGCCTTGGGATCGAACTCGAGACCTCTGCGTGGCAGTCTAACGGTTTCCCACTAGGCTATCGCTGCTAGCCAAATTCCATGCTGCTATGAAAAATTTCTGGTCAGAAAATCGCAACAACACCTTTTCCTGTCCGGGAATCCACGTTTCCCCTTTTCTACTTTTTAAAAAGACAACTCCCGCACTAGGAATAAGTTCTGTGTCGCGGGTAACTTTACAAACATTCCAACCACAGACACAAAGAACATCCAGACTCGAAGCAATCATTTGTGGATCACACAAAGTTTTGTCCCGTGTGAGATTCGAACCCATGACACTTTGCGTACTGGCAGTAGCGAGGTGGCCACTTACCACTCCATTTGTACAATCAAAAATTAATTCGTTTATATTTATTTAAAAGTCTGTTCTAGGTAAATTTCCTGTATCGCAGACTTCACAAACATTCAAACCCAGAAACAACTATGTATGGATTACACAAATATTATGTATAATTATATAATATTACGCAAACATCCAAATGACAGCACCGAACTAACATCCAGGTTACATGTCACTCGTTAACTACAAACGACTAATTACACATATCGCGTGCGTGGAGGAATTAATTATTGTTTGGTTAAGCAAGTTAATAACGTAACTAATAGCGAGTGATTTGTGTAACTCGTTATTGTTATGTATCTACATAATGCATAGTCTCACGGTTATATATCCGAAGAGGTGATGTGTATTACAACTATAATATATTATCAGCCCTGTATTAAACTGTCCCACTGCTGGGCACGGGCCTCTTCTCATTGTGAGAACGGTTGGGCCATAGTCCACCACGCTGGCTGGCCTAGTGCGGATTGCCAGACTTCACATATCTTCGAGATCGTTATGAAGAACTCTCAGACATGCAGGTTTCCTCACGATGTTTTCCTTCACCGGTAAAGCGAGCGATGATTAACACATAACTTGTAAAAGTCAGAGATGCTTGAGAACTCGAGAACTTTGCGAGGCAGTCCGACGGTTTCAATATTACACCTACATTTCACTAATTATGTTTTAGGTTTCACAAAACAGGTGGTGCGTATTGCCGTGTTTCGGGCACAGTTGTAGACTCCGTGCTTGTGCTGAAAATGTGTTGGTAGAATAAGCGAAAACCACTTTCTTAGTCCGGAACTCGAATGCGAGACGTCATGCATAGTAGTTGTCGTCATTTAATTTTAAATGGATCATGTTGAGGTTTATTACACCAACATTTCATCGACTATATTTTAGGTTTTACGAAATAGAGGGCAATCCTATTGCCGTCAATCAGGCATGGTTTCAGACTCCATGCTAAAACTAAGAATTTCTTTAAAATTCCATGGTCTCCCCGTGACCATGGCTGCTGAAAAGCTTTCGGTTGCTTTTCAGCAGCCGTCGGAGAAAGTGTAAAATTAAATCTAAATCTAAATAGCCTTTATAATTGAAATAGCTTAAACAGAAGTAAACAGTAACTAGTAGAAGTGTTTAACAGTAGTAGTTTAAGTTATAAAGTTGTTTAATTTCAATGAATAACATCCGCGAAAACCGAAGACAATATTAAGAATTTCTTGACAGAAGAATCGATATGTGTTTATCTGACCCCGATATCGAACCTAAGACCTTACGCACAACCATCGTCATTAAATACATCCTAAAACGGGTTGTGCTGAAGTGTATTTCACCCACAAAAAGCGACTAACACTTTCGTGGGCCAGGGGTCGAACCCAGGGATATAGAGTCAATATTGTCAAAGGAGTAGGCAGAAGATATCACATCTACATTTTGTAAGGTATTTAAGGTCAGTCAGTCACACGTAATGAGGAACGATCTTATTGCGGCCAACCAGGTACAATCCCAGAAGTCCTGCTTCGATTAAGTACTTTGTTACAAAATACACATTATATAACAAATCTATGCTCTTCTCCAGGAAAAAATCTATCTCCATGCCAAATTTCATCAAAATCGGCTTAGCCGTGAATGCATAACAAACAGACAAGCACAGATATTGAGTATTTTGAAACAATATACCTAATGACACTTCCGCCGTCTCAGGATCAGACACCGCCTGAATGTAATTTTCTGTAATTTAAAAACTATCCAAGTTTCTCTCCGTACTTTATATCAATCTTCTCTCTTAGCCTTTATTATTCCCATGTCACTTGGAGTCGGCTTTTCTGGTCTAACCGGATTTGACTGGATATCAGTTTTTACACAAAGCGGCTGCCACCTGACCTCCGAAACCCAAAGGCAAACGATACCCTAAGGCTAGACCAGTGTCAGGATATTAGAGGGTACTGACATTCCCAATAACGACTGCGATAGATGTTCATGGCAGCTGGGACCGACGGCTTAACGTGCTCTCTGAGGCATGAAGCAGGCGATAATTGTGAAATGTCAACAAAGTAATTAGTTAATGAGTTTGTTATGAAGATCAATAAACGACAACTACGGTGAAATTGAACAATACAAAAATTTAGCGATTAGTACGCTAGCAAACAGATAAGAAGAACCACTATGAATGCAAAAAAATATGACGGGAACAAAAAGACTGAACCTGTAGACCGACTTGACAGTGACAATTTAACTACTGAACCACTGGGTGAAAAAATGAAATGTTTAGATTTCGATTAGTATTTTCGAAAGCAATAATTGATATGAAGATAGAATGCGTAATTTAGACACAAAGTGTTGTCTAAAAAAAATTTTATTATACATAAAAAAAAAATTTATAGACTGATACACGCATTGAAGTACGCAGTTTAGAAGTATATATTTTCTAGTGTTACGCTAGGAAGTATTGCTTTTGTAGTTAAGTAATTAGGTTAAATATAAACGAATCACAAAAGAAAAAAAATCAAGACAATGTCGTGATCTAGCTAGCCCTACGACGAAGTCTTGGGTTTGGTAGAACAAAAGTCCACTAGCTAGAATCACCAAACTATTCCTTATAGTTAATTAGTTTCAAGTCTTTAACGTGCCACTCACCGAGAGGTTTACCAGACATATCAGACAGTATATATACTAACGGAGACTTCTTGGAAACAATTTTACATTTAATAAATTTAGGTGCCAACTTTTTACTAAAGTATTTATCTTTATCACTAAGGTAAAACGTTCTTCTCCACACAATATCACCAACATTAAACTCAACCGGTTTACGACGTAGATTGTAAGACTTACAATTGCGTTGGTGAGCGACCAATAATGCTGCTTGTACCTTCTCGAAAATAGAAGTTAAATAGCCAAGGTTCTCAGCGTAATTGTCATGAGGAATATGAACCAAATTGGGATCAGAGTTACTGTCCCCAAATAGTGAACCACAAGTGACAAGCTCGCGACCATACACAAGAAAATTAGGAGTAAAACCGGTTGTCTCGTTAACCGCGCAGTTTATTGCTAACTGAATTTTTGTAGTTAAAGTGTCCCAGATTCGATGATCGGAAGTTATAAAGGTAGAAATAGCTGTCATAATAGTTTTGTTATAACGTTCAACAGAGTTCACGTGAGGAGAATATAACGGTGTATAATGTAGATTTGGAATTTTGTATTTAGTTAAGAGATTTTTAAAAGTTGCACTAATGAATTGTTTACCGTTGTCTAAGATAATAGTGGATGGAATACCATGCACTAGAAACACGTTTTCTTCAAGTATTCTTGTTATTATGTCTGCGGTAGCCCGCTTGATAGGAAAAAGCAAAACAATATTTAGAAAAACAACAACTGACCACAAATATAAAAGAGTTTTGACTCCTACTAGGTGGTAATGGACCTATTAAGTCAATACTAATCACCTGAAAGGGTTTCTGGCAAGACTTAGGTTGGCCCATGTGACCCAAGGTGGAATGATTTTGATGTTTATGAGCGATACAGGAATCGCACAGATTCACGAACTTGACCACGTCAGAATACATGCCAGGCCAATAGTAATTAAGTGCTAAGCGCTTATAAGTCTTAAAGACGCCAAAATGACCAGCTGTGGGTGAAGCATGATTATTAGATATAATGGTAGACCTCTGTTCTGACGGAACAACTTCTTCACATAATTTCGAAAAGTCATATAATTTCTGAAAGTCAGATGTGCGCGACGTGGGTTCGAACCCGAGACCCTCTGCATTGCAGTCTGTTGGTCTCCCCAGTGAGCTATCGCTGCCGCACTTTACATGTCCGTACTTTATATCAATATAAATGTTTTTATTATGCTGAGATGGCAATTTACATGTTACAAAAACAATAATAAATTTTGTTGTGTTTTTTGTCTGTATGTCAAAGATATATAAATAAAGTCTGCCAACTGGCACTAGGTAGGTGTTGGACTATGGCCTAAAGTGGCCGAAACCTTCTCACACTTAGAAGCCCAGCAGTGGGACAGTTTATATACACGGTTAATTATTAATATTATGTCTGTACGGACTAATGTTCAGAACGGCTAAACCAATTTTATTGATACTTTCGAACAAGAGAGCAGTGACAGGTATAACTGACTAAATATTTTTATTTCAACAAATATATATGAAGGCTAAAGTTAAACTTAGAATCCTAGCTTTTCCAGAATGTGGTAACTAAAATAAAAGCATTGAGTTTCAATAATTTAATTGTCAATTAATTTGATCATATTTATCTTATCACGCTCACTTATATTGAAAACTAGCTGTGCCCGCGGTTTCACCCGCGTTTATGATTACTGCTTCGTCCCCGTGGGGCGTAGCGTAATGTTATATAGCCTATAGCATTCATATATTAGATATCCAATAATATTAGTATAGATTATAAAGCTGAAGAGTTTGTCTGTTTGTTTGATTGAACGCGCTAATCTCTGGAACTACTGATTCGAATTGAAAAATTCTTTCAGTGTTGGATAGCCCATTTATCGAAGAAGGCTATAGGCTATGTAACAACACACAAAGACCCATGGGGGCGGCGTAATAATCATAAACGCGAGTGAAACCGCGAGCACGTCTAGTCTGATGATATTTATCTTATCACGCTCACTCATATCGAAAATGTACACTATCGCTCACTATGTAATGTGTAAATTCACTTTTCCTAATGTGGACATATGTGTGCGATTTAATTACGGTGCCGGCACATCTATGATGTAGTCTGTCGGCTGCGAGCCCGTACGCCCCTTGACTTTCGCCCCTTTCATAGAAAGACGGAGCCCGGTACAATATGAGAATGTTTATATAATACTGATGATAAGTCTAAACTAGCATTTTAATCATTTTCTCACATGAATACAATAGGCAGAAATAATAAGCTTGCAAGAATGCATGATCTCAATCATTTTCTTTTCTCAGTACCATTACATTTCTACGGTCACAAGTATTTAAAACAATTGATCATAATATCCTGAGAGTAAGTTATTGATCACTCAATAACTTACTCTTAGGATGCATATTTTTATATTTTATGTATTACTAGCTGTTACCCACGCATTCGTCGGCCTGGAATATAACAAAAAAGATTTGATTGGAGGGAATTTCTTTTCTTAAATAAAAGTAGCTTACGTTGCTCCTTATAACATCAACTATCTGCCAGTGAAAGTCCCATCAATACCGGGATAACCGTTTCAAAGATTAGCCGGAACAAACAGACAGACAGATAAAAATTTAAAACACACTTTAATTTTATTTATTGGTATAGAGGTTGTAATGTATTAAATTAATGTTTTACATAATGCTCTTACCCATGATTGGTTTACATTACACTTAAATATTAGTCTATATCCTACCCCAATGCTCAAGGTATCCTTGTACTTAGCTGTATAAATTTGTAGAGCAGTTTAGCTGTGTAAACTTTGTCGTGTTATCACTGCTAATTTGCTGAATGCTGACAAGTAAAAGAGAGATACTTAACACACTGTAAGTATGCTTTGATGACTGTCTTTGTCTAGTAAGAGACAGAGAGTAGAGTCCAGCTTAATTTCAAAGTGAAGTACCTTGTGTTTTCCTGCTATGAGGTCTATAAGAAAGCCTACTTAAGATGTTCTAGCATTATAGTAGTAAATAGGGCTTCTAGTATTCTCTAACCGTTTGTATGTCAAGTGAATGGAGATTCACACTTGATAAATTGACATTTTATGGTGTCTCAAATGTTAATGTACAAAAGGTTAATACGTTGATATTTTTATTTGGCTACGAGCCCGTACGCCCCTTAACTTTTGCCCCTTTCATAGAAAGACGGAGCCCCGCTTCGCAGGGCTCCTATTTCCGAGTGGATTTTAAGAAAAAACATAACAAATACCTACTACGTGGCGAACCTTAAGGGGCGAACGGGCTCGTAACTAATCTGTCAAGTCTTACAACAACAGACATAATTAAAAATATGTTGCGTCTATCCACCAGTGTGCCACTGCGACTCAACAATACAGCGTTTAATTGTTTATTCCGGACCGTCTCACCTGGAAATTTTAAACGTGATTGTGAGTAAGATTTTAAGCCACAATAAAAGACATGTTTCTAAATAAAAGTTCGGATATTCGTCAACAGAGATCTATAGTTTCAATATTGGCTTCAAATCTTTATACTCAACATGTTTCTAGCAAAAAAAATTGTTGATTAGTAGATCCTCGCTGATTTCAGCATGATGGGCCAGCTCGACCGGGGAGAACTACCCTCTCACAGAATATCGACGTGAAATAGCAGTATTCCTACTGTTGTGTTTCGTTCGGTGAGCTTACTCACCACTAACGGCACTCTTAAGTGCCGGAGGCCCAATCACCCTCTTTCACCCTTCCCGCTCCTTCTCCTTCCCACTTCCTTTTTCCTTTCATAAAGGCAACGCGCAAGTGATGCCTCTGTTGTTGAAGGCGTCCATAGGCTACGGTGACCACTTACCATCACGTGGGCCGTATGCTTGTTTGCCACCTTAGTGGTATAAAACTAAGAGTTGTTATGTTTCATAAGTAAACGTAATCGCAACAAGCATAAGTATTAATCTAGTAGTCTATATGAACACTTTTACTTGTCCGTATTAGAGCTAGATCACTGGCCCCTGTTGCCACATCTGGTTGGAGTCTGTGCCGTACTAGCTACTCGCCCACGTACCGGTGACGCGGGACTTTCTCCGGTGTGCCCGATCTGACTCAACGCTGTGTGGCCAACACAACCGCGAGCTAGAAGTTCCGCAGACTACAGATAACGGAATGCCGGACAATTTGACCAGCATTATATATAAACTTCTAACTGGCCCCCACGGTTTCACCTACGTACGTATGATTGCAGAATGTAAGGTTTTAACTCAAAATTCCAAGGTTGTATGTGGGTACCTTCTTTTTACGAGTCAGGTTGTCCGTTGAAAATCCTCGCTGAATATGGATACTTAGTAATAATAATATTAGTCCAAAGTTACCACGATTATGACTTGATTTGACTGCACGGATGACGTAGTGGTTTAAGTGGTCACCTCGCCGCTGCCACTCTGCCGAGTGTTGTGGGTTCGAATCCCACACGAGACGAAACTTTACGAGATTCAAAAATGGTTGTTCCAAGTCTGGGTGTCCTTTGTTTGAATGTTTGTAAAGTCCCCTACGACACAAGATTAATTCCTAGTGCGGGAGAGGTAAAAAAAATTAGGCTGCAGTTACCACGTTTGCACACAGGTTGGCAGACTATATTAAGTATATTATTGAGAACTTTATCCATTACTTAAGCATTCTCAAACATGCAGGACTCCTCAAGATGTTCATCACACTTAATTACATGTACATAGGTAAAGTGAGCGATAATTGACTATTTAGTACGCACTTCAAAAATTTAGAGGTCCTGGCATAAAACTCGAGATCCAAGTCTAACGGTGTGCCACTAGCCTATCGCTACAATATTTATTTGGCAGTTATAAATAATTCAGTTAGCAAATCACAACAGCTGACATGTGATTGACCGCTTGTTTACAAATTTTTGTGTTGATTTTCAGAAACCGTGCCATTATTCCATAAAATCAAAACACTCTCATTAATTGTGTATTATTCTTTAAATTAACATAGTTTATTATGATGTTTTATTTGGACCATCAAAGATTAACTATGAAAAACAAACTTGAATGGGACAGTCATTGATGGGTAACCATTCCCCGACCACATCGGTGACCTGACAAGGTCAGGTCAGGCGTAACTTAAACTGATGAGCTTGTATGAAGAATGTGATGAAGCAAAAATTATATGCCAGGATCATAACATTAAAGAAATCGTAGTCTCGCAGAGACCCCATCAAGAAAAGGCGTACTTCTATTTACCTACGTACTTAAACTAACCACTAGTGAGATTGCTAAGTCAGAGATTTACCGGCGGCTCTAATTCTGACACTAGGGTAGAAATTAACTATTCGACAAAGAAACTAAAAGTATATAACAAGCTGCTGAAAAGCAACCGAAACGTCGGGGAAAGTGTAAAAATAAATTAAATCTAAATAGTTTAATAATAATTTAATTAGCTTAAAAATTAGTAAAGTTTAATAGTAGTAGAAGTGTAACAATTTTCAAAATTTTGTAATAATGTGTCAAATAAACAACGCGATAAAATCCGTATATAGCAGTTTAATTTCAATGAATAATATTCGCGTAAATAGAAGACAATATCAAGTATATAACAAGGTTTAATAAAATATAAGCTTTCCCTTGAGATGAATGCATTGAGTTCTTTTGCAAAGGACGACCACTTAAATCAGTATACCATTATTATACAGAAAGTATATTGTTAAGCCCATATTATGCAAATAAATTGAATTGAATTGAATATATGGTGTAGTGATTTAGTGGTCGTCTCGCCATTGCACTGGGTTTTATGGGTTTGATTGACACGGGACAACAACTTGTGTGATACACAAATAATTAATTGGTTCGAGTATACTGACTGATTCACTAAATGACGACAAAGATAATTGAGTTTATAAGAAAACCAAACTATTTGTATTTCCTAAATAAACTGCAACTATTCATCATTCGATCAATCGATTATTCTAGAAGCTTAGTGCACTTTCCCGCGGTTTTGATGGCCATCTTGTTTGCAGCCGGCCTGTCTCGACCGCGTTCGTAAACTGCGCCGATATTTGGCACTGCACGACAAATGTGCAATGTCTTAAAAAGTCCCGAGTTACGTGAAATAAATAAGATATGTTAGTTTCTCTTTCTGTTGTTATCTTTATTGGATTACACTTGTTGTTACTGCGACTTCGTTCGCGTTTATTTAAAGTATTTTCTGCTTCAGAGGTCAATTATTTGTCTCCATTACAAATATGTATATCTTTCTTTCATTTATTTGTAAGAATATATTCTAACTAATATTATTGATGCGAATGTGAGTTTATTTATTACGCTTTCAAGCCTTAACTACTAGACCGATTATCATGAAATTTCTTAAACGTTGTCAGGAGTACAGAAATGTACATTGGGTACCTTTCATACAGAAAAAGTACTGTACTAGAGCAAGTAAAGGCGCGGGCAAAGGCTAGTTATGAAGGTGTGACCTTTTGTTTTACAAATATTTAAACAATTACTTAGAGCTACTTACAATTTTATTATTAAACGGAACGGTACAAAACCAACTTACTTTCGGTTTCATAATAGTAAACTAGAAGACTAGGTGGTCTTTCATTCAAGTTTAGTTTAGTTAGAGTATATTTTCTGGGTGGAAGAGACTGTTGCCAAGTATGAGGTCTATAACTATGAAATTGCCGTTTATGTCCTATAGTCTAACCCAATACATACATAGATTCACGCCTGTTTCCCAGAGGAGTAGGCAGAGACTACAGATTTCCATTTGCTACGATCCTGACACACTTCTCTGGCTTCATTCACTTTCATCGTATTCCTCATACACGCCCGTCGGTTCAAGGCTTTTCTCAAATTCTATTCTATTCCAATAGAATTTGATAAAAAGGTAAACAACTTTTAGTGACTCATATCATAAAATATTTTTTTGTAAAATAAATTTATAGTTATTTATCAAAAGAATTACTTTCATACGACTTATTGTATTCATTAACTACTTTTCAAAGAGAGTTTGAATTTTCTAAATGACTTTATATTTAATTAGGCATGAAACGTTTGATTACATAAAATATTAATTCTATTGGGACAGAGTATATATCTTTTTTAGACAGCACGGATGGCGTAGTGGTTGAAGTGGTCGCCTCGCCACTGCTACCGCGCTGAGTGTTGTGGGTTCGAATCCTACACAAGACAAAAATTTGCGCGATACGTAAATGTTTGTCCCGATTCTGGATGTTCTTTGTGTCTGTTGTTTAAATGTTTGTAATGGCCCCCGCGATAGAGAAATTATTCCTAGTGCGGAGTTGTCTTCAAAAATAAAACCAATTTCGTGGTTTCTGTACAAATAAAATTCCACAAAAGAAATATATTGATAGCGACTTCCGAATTCCATGCGTACAAAGTCGCGGGGTAAAGCTTATGATGAATAAAATTAGTTAACACAATCACTAAATCATTTTGTGGTGATCGGTGTTGGATTTTCCTGGCATGTTTCAGGAAAGAGTTTATGGTTTATGGAGAACGGAAGCCAATTATCGTAATTTTCACGGTTGAGTTGAACGCTTGGGTGTAGGCAGTAAGTCAACGAAAGTATAAATAAATTGTGTTAACAGATTTAATATTACATTGATCATTTTCTTTTATTACCTGTTTTTAGTTTATTTGAATAATATTTTGTATTGAAATAGCTTGAACTCTGGCGATGGATGTTGTCTATAACTGTACGATAGATGACACGTAGTCATAAATGAAAAATACAGAGACAACATTTCAATCCGTAGGATCATGAATAGCTCAGTTGGCTGAGCGATGACACGGTTTGTTAAGGGCGCAGGTTCCAATCCTGCTTCAAAGAATGTCGTTTTCCTCTGATATAATTTACAAGGATATAGTCTAGCTTAAAACGTGAACGAAGTTGCGAATAAATGTAGTATTCTAATGCGTCAATAGGTATTATCTAGTTGTTACAAGCGTTGCAGTCTAGGATCGCTTGCTGTATCAGGAATGTCACTCGCTTGTTACCAATACTTTATAATAAATAATAATAAAAATTCTTTATTGGCGCAAAATAGTACATACAATAGAAAAAAAAAGTCCAAATGAATGTACAAGATAAAGATTAACTCTATAATGTTCTGCTGGTACTTAAATTAGGATAACCTGTGCTATAAGTACCAGCAACCTGTCAGTGTCACAGGAAATTAATCTTATACGGGTAACAACACAATTGAAAAATTACAAACATAAACAACAGCTTTGCTTATATGGCAAAAATAGAAAGTAAAACATGCAATGGTTGAATATCGCTATTAAATAGTAAACCATGTTTATGTGAGCATTTGTGTGTGTGTATGAAAAAGGATGATGAGGAAAGCAGATACCGAGCGTCCGAAATGTTGTTCACCAGGTAAAAGGTCTAAGGTATAAGGTCTCGGATTTGAATCCTGAGTCAGGCAAAGCAATAATGGATTTTCTCTCAAAAAATTCGCATTAGCAGTACGAAGTCTACAAATCCCGGTAGAGGTCAGGCTCGTCTCCTATTATGTGGGATCTACCCTTTGAGAATATAGGCGTGAGACTATTAATAGAAAAATAATAATCAATGAAACTAGCACAAAAATTATATTTGTTCATAAATATGTGCGGTTTTTGTTACAATCTTCACGCTACATGCGCTCTGGTGATGAGCAGAACTTAATGACAGCCTTGACACCGATGCGCGCTCGAATGTGGTGATTTAAAACACATTTTGTTAATAAGTGTGTCACTGAATACGGAAGTATCAAAATTACTTAGTTAGTTCGTGAATTATATTTGTTGTTAGTGATACTGCAGTTTTACTAAAAATATCGCCCTGGCTAGTTTATTTTTTTTATACTAAGCTAAGGTCCTTTAGACTGAATTCGACTTCACGGACGGTGTAGTGGTTTAGCCGCCTCGCCTTAGCCGTTGCGCCAAGTGTTGTGGGTTCGATCCTTACACGGGTTAAAACTTTGTGTGATCCATAAATGATTGTTTCGAGTATTTGTAAATTCCCCCGCGACAAATGAATTATTCCCAGAGCGAGAGCTGTATTTTAAAAAAATCACGAGTATTAGCCGTCTGCGCGGGAGATATTGTAGTGCACATGTACCTATGTGCGCAAATACAAGTGCACTTTCTGTTCTTAATCCGATGGGCCGACAATCCGACAAGACCGGAGCGAAATCCGACGCAGGACCAACGGCTTTACGTGCTTTCTAAGACACGAGGGGTATCTAACACCGCCAACTTCCTAACTCCGGGCTTCTGCTGAGAATTTCTTGTATTCGGAATTCTCCGGGATTTGAACCCGAGACCTTATGAACAGCAGTCGTATAGGTACATTACCGCTACATGCCGGCAAAGTGTGATTCACACACTACACTTGTTCACTAAGTGCGTGTGTTAGAGTAAGTTGGGAACTGCTTATCATCATTCATCATTACTTTCACACGAGCTGACTCACTCGTAGTCCTTACAAAAAAAACACTATATAGAAAAGTGATATCAGTGACATATTACAGAAACTATAAGACTTCTGTAGATTCCATAGAAACCATAAGACTTATAAAGAAGGAAGTTTTCAATTCGACTGTATGTTTTTTTTGTATGAACCTATGTTACGCGATTATTTCGCCAATTATGAACCGATTTTGATAGGTAATTCTGTTTTTGTTTAGTAGATCATACTTCAGAGGTAGTCCCATATAAATTTTATTGAAATTGAATTAGCGCTTTTTGAGATAATTAACAAAAAAAGAAAAAAACCTAGGTCTACTTTCTCTCAAACGGCACTGTCATTTAAAAGTAAACACACTTACTTCCTACTAAAACATGTTAATAAAATTAATTTAAAAAAGTGATATCAAAACTATTTTTTACTTGTAAGTTTAAGTTGGTACTTACAGGCAAGTATAGATTTTAAGACAGATTTTGTAATTAAAAAGTTTATTTGAAATGACTTTCAATTATTCTCTCAAATGTGATAATTTATAACATATTTTCACTTTAAAAAATAACATTTAGGTATAATCATGTCAACATAATTTGAAACAAGTAAGAATCGGTAATGAATTGCCGTAAATCTTAAAGTTCGAAAAAATGGTTCAAGTAACATGCAAAGGTCACGTGATACCACGTGACTTTGAGGTCAGAGGTCAAAGGTCATAGTAAGTTCGGGGGTATATCGACTATGCTGAGTCGAATGGCGTTGACTGAGAGTCTCTAGCTTTTACGGTTTTTGAGTTGAAAGTTGTATAACAAACAGACAGACGAACAAAGCTGTTCTATAAGAGTTTTTTCGAACTCTAAAACCATTATAATTGAACAGATATTCGAAATTACTAGCTATTAATCACATTAGTACATTGCAGTAGTAGACAGTATCTTACGCTGGCGTAATATCATACAGCTAGTTGTCAGTTTTGCAATAATAATTGCAATCAACTGCTAAGCCAATTATATAATATTAAACAGGAATAAAATTACCAGTTTACATAATACGTTTGCGATTCAAAAACGAAAGTGACAATCACAATTGAAACAAATGGATTACTAGAACAATTTATGGATGATTATTTAACACCAACACGAACACTTCAACATGCATTAGAATGTAAGTTGCTTTAGTTTTTGAATAACGCCATCTGTATTATACAGTACTAAATCTTTAGTAATGTAATGCGATAGGTCAGTTGTTTTATATCAAATGTACCAATAGATGACGCTATCCTAAACATTACGCATTTCGCGGGCAAATACTGCACAAGCTACCAACATTACAAAAATAACTAAATTGATAATCCGACTAATTTAAAATGTTAACCAAATGCATGACGTTGCCAGTAATAGACTTGACAATTTAAAGAATACGGGTACTACTCGTTCAGTAATTCAATGATAGCATTATATAATTTACAAGTCACAATAAATAATATTATATTATAAAATGATTGCTTTCAATTATAAAATAAAACAGCAATTCTATATTTATGTAATCAACTACTTATTTAGTGTAAATCAGGCAATCTTGGCAGTAAGTGCTTGACGTTTGTCCTTTAGTTTATTCAGTTATCAGCACTGTGCCGTGATTGCTCAACGCCGCGACACCGCGACACGAGCGCGAACGGTCATTGCCAGTTAGTCACGAAAATTTATAAAAAAATTACAACTTTTCATTCATTGTCTTCTTGTGTAATATTATTGTAACATACATTTGTTATAAAAATAAGTTCCGTGTCTGTGTTTAACAGTGGTTTTGTGTTATTGAAGTGTCTGCCGAATGTTTTGTGTTGTGTTTCAAAATAGTGAAGTGATTCAAGATGAGTAATTTTACGAAAATGATCAAAACTACGCCAATCACTGATGATTACGACATCTCCAACACGGTCCTCGGCCTTGGCATCAATGGAAAGGTAGGTTTTCATACGAAAAATTACTGAAAACGGTTAAACATTATAATTTTTGTGTTCATAATGTTGTTTACATATGACGTCAAAGGTTAAAATTAGCCTGTACCCGTTATTACCTTTATCTCATCACGCTTTTATGACAAAAAAATTGTTTGTTTTATAGTTTATTATACAATTTTACACATAAAAAATTGGAAACTTTTCAAGTCTTCATAATTTGTTCCTTATTTCATAATTACATATATTTTAAACATTGCAGCTACCTATTTCCTAGAAATAACGATTACGACATCGTATGTAAAGTTTGATTTTGTAAGGATGCGCTGCGTAATTAGTATTCATTCATCTTATTTCTGCCAAGCCTTAAAAAGTTTTATCTTTTGTTCTCAGTTGAGTTACATGACATGAATATGAATGTTGAAATACTTATTGCACCAATAAAAAACAAGTTACCTCTGTAACGATGTCTGTCGTCTGCCACAATTGTATCAGTGGGAAATTATCTTTGCTTAACATGTATAGGCACTTGCCAACCATAGTTACTGGTATTTAACTGCCTGTTTGTGATTTTCAGAGGTAATCTGACAACGGCTTTTTATATATTTGGAAGGCAAAGACTTCTGCATCTTAGCCATAAGTTTATCATGTACTGAGCTTCTATTGCATGTGTTCAATATTTAAGTATATAATAATAGCAGTGCTGTATTTAAACTGTCCAACTACTGGGCACGGGCCTCATCTCAGTGTGAGAAGGATCAGGCCATATTTAACTAAGCTGGCCGAGTGCAAATTGGCCGATAACATTATGGAGAACTCACAGACATGCAGGTTGCTTCCTGATGTATTCCTTAACAAGTGCATGTGTGCAGAAACACAGAAACCATAATAATTTAATCCTAAAATATTTGCAATTTCATGATATTAGCAGACGGCGACAGGCCTAGCCCTGTTGCCTTCTGTCTTTCCTTAGTCTAGACCAGAGGGTCCCAGACTTTTTTTCTCATAGACCACTTTCAAAATTTAGCACGTTCCGGTGGACCCCTGCATCTACATTTCTACCACATTCCTTGGCATTCGTATTTATTTAACTTTTACGAATTTCGCTTACAAATTGTGGATCCATATTTTTTTGTTACGCTTACGTAGCCCCCCTTCCCCAGGGTCCACCTGCACCACTTTGGGAACTAATGGTCTAGACTTGCAATATTGACCCAAAATTATTAGTTACAACCGTAAAACTAGCTTTATAACTCAAGAAAGAGTTAATCCAGGACATAACTTGTCTTATTTTACTATTATATACTTATTAAAAGTTATTTATCACTTCCTATGGTAGTAAAGGTAGATATAGACAAGGCATGTTTTATATCTATGTGCTGGCTACCACTCTCCAAAGGTTTAGGTGTCTCTTTTTCACCATTCTCTTAGCATGAGGTAGCCCAACATTAGGCATATGCCTATCTAATGTTTTTCTGCTCCGCAAATTCTAAGATTTGCCAATGCTATAACAGTCCTGTAGTTTAATTAACATCTTTAGACAATCTAGTATCATCATAAAACATATTCCATCGGAATCCAAGGCCTTAAAATCTGTGGTCTATTACCACATAAGTAAAAAAAGACACCTGTTTCGGCAATATAATTCACTATACTTATTATATTGTAATTTTCCTTGTATATACTTAGTTATTCATCACCTACTCACTGTAACAGTTAAGGAAATCCTAGTCAAGCAAAATTGCGTTGAGGTGTTCATAATTTTATTGTGCGTGAAAATTATTAACCCACACAAGGCCATTGCGGTAGACTAAGGTTTAAGTTTACTCTTAATAATATTATAAACTTTTGTGTTGCATTGTATATACTGTATACTATATGCATATAATTTATAATGGGAATTAAGTGATTTAGGTACTCGACCTTTCAACCAGGTTATACCTACCGTAATAAGCTGATTGATCACAAACTTTGTAACCTAAAGAAATTATAATATGTATGATCACATTAATTCCCAATAAATATGATTCTTCTGTTGTCTGAATCAGACAAAGATTTATTAAATTTATGTAATTTTTAGAAGTGATATGATTTATGATTAGAACACATAGCTGATGTAAAACACCAACACTCGTTGAAGTCTGCTGTGTGTGAACATGTGCAACAGGGGACCAACCACTACCTGAGATTTGACAAACCACAGATTCTCGCTAAAGAACACCGATTCCTACCAAGAATGCTTCGCGAGGCTATTGAAATCAAAAAACATCCTAATTTTAATAGAGAAGATGCTTGGAATGTACCACCAGCTTGGGATCCAGTAATAAAAATAGTCAAACCCAAGAAGAAGCAAACCACAGCTAGACTTCATGATACTTTGAGCTCATTCTGCCTAAATAGAAACACCAATGATTAAATTATGTTCGGGTACTTTGAAATAACTACACTGGAACATTGAGACAACTGCCATCTTAGTCTCCCCGTGACCATGGCTGCTGAAAAGCAGCCGAAACGTCGGGAAAAAATGTAAAAATAAATTAAATCTAAATAGTTTTAATAATAATTTAATTACCTTAAAAATTAGTAAAGTTTAATAGTAGTAGTAGTGTAACAATTTTCAAAATTTTGTAATAAAGTGTCAAATAAACAACGCGATAAAATCCGTATATAGCAGTTTAATTTCAATGAATGATATTCGCGTAAATAGAAGACAATATTATGATATGACATTTTTAATTGTTTCCTATTATTATATTTGCAGCGATAGCCTAGTGGGCAACCGTTGGACTGCCACGCAGAGGTCTCGAGTTCGAACCCAAGTTATATGCGTATTAAATAGTTAATCAAAGCTTGCTTTAATGGTGAAGGAAATCATCGTGAGGAAACCTGCATGTCTGAGAGTTCTCCATAATGTTCTCGAAGATATGCTGTCGAAAGTAGTATCGAAAGTCTGCCAACCCGCACTAGGCCAGCGTGGTGGACTATGGCATAACCCCTCTCAGTGAGAAGAGGCCCATGCCCAGTATACAGTATATAGTGGAGCAGTTTAATACAGGGCTGATATTATTATATACATGAATCACCTGCATCACAACTAACGAGTTTACGGTTCCAATTTATCAATGAATCACTGTAACCAAATTGAGATAATTATGATGATAAAAGCATTGTCTACATCCTGGCGTTCACATGTAGTTTAAGAAGTGATAAAATACCAGTAAGCTTTTCCTATATGACACAAGTATAAAACAATCATACTACTTTTTTTATGCTGACTTTAGGTAATAAAGGTCTTGATGATGGTATGACATAGCACAAGATGATAATTCTACAATGCATTTTGTTTTTTATTAGCCCGTTATGTCCTTTTGTAGGTTAAGACCTCCACTCTCTCTATAAAAAGCTGATACAGACCAATCTTTTTTAAAACACGTCTAGCTCGTATTCTGTGTAATACGAGCCTGCCGCGACGTCGCGTGCAATATGAGAATGTTTATATAATACTGATGATAAGTCTAAACTGGCATTTTAATAATTTTCTCACATGAATACAATAGGCAGAAATAATAAGCCTGCAAGAATGCATGATCTCAATCATTTTCTTTTCATTACATTTCTATGGTCACAAGAATTTAAAACAATTGATCATAATAAGATATCACTCAATAATTTACTCTTCTCTTAAGATGCATATTTTTATATTTTATGTATTACTAGCTGTTACACATCAATTCGTCCGCCTGGAATATAACAAAAAAGATCAGCTATCTGCCAGTGTAAGTCCCGTCAAAATCGGGACAACCGTTTCTGTGATTAGCCATAACAAACAGACAGACATATATTAATTCAAAAATATTTTATTGTGTAAGTACCATATATATTTTCATATGCATTTAGTAAAATGCTGTTATTTTGACATTACAAACACACTTTAATTTTATTTATTGGTATAGTGGTGGTAATGTATTACATGAATGTTTTACGTAATGATAAAAATATTAGTCTATATCCTACCCCAATGCTCAAGGTATCCTTGTATTTAGCTGTATAAATTTGTAGAGCAGTTTAGCTGTGTAAACTTTGTCGTGTTATCACTGCTAATTTGCTGAATGCTGACAAGTAAAAGAGAGATACTTAACACACTGTAAGTATGCTTTGATGACTGTCTTTGTCTAGTAAGAGACAGAGAGTAGAGTCCAGCTTAATTTCAAAGTGAAGTACCTTGTGTTTTCCTGCTATGAGGTCTATAAGAAAGCCTACTCAAGATGTTCTAGCATTATAGTAGTAAATAGGGCTTCTAGTATTCTCTAACCGTTTGTATGTCAAATGAATGGAGATTAACACTTGACAAAATTGACATATTATGGTGTCTCAAATGTTAATGTACAAAAGGTTAATAAGTTGATATGCTAATTTAGCAAGGTTATGGTTTTAAATTAAACTACTTTATATGAGTTTTATGAGCCCTTATTTTAAAACTAATTTTGTTTAATTTCCTTGACATTTTGGTTGCTTTCCATAGAGAGACTAAGATGGTAAGTCCATCAATGTCTTGAATTATGTATTGTATGAAATAAAGTAGTATCCTACAAATAATACTCAATTACTAGTTTCACAATTTATGCAAAATGAGCTTAAAATATCTATAGGTTTAATAAAGTGGGTCTAAAAACTTCTTGCATCTCAAACTAAAGGTACAGTTTGTTGGTAGTATCATTACCTTACATTATGGAAATTAATATTTTCTTTTTTTTTTAAGGCCACTCTCTCTCTTACAATATGTCTATGTATTCCTGTGTCACGGCGGACTTTACAAACATTGAAACAACGGACACAAAAAACACCCAGATTTGGAACAACCATTTATGGGTCACGCAAATTTTTCTCCCATTTGGGATTCGAACCCACAACATTCGACGCAGTGGCAGCGGCGGCGGCGTGGCGACCACTTAAATCACAACGCCATCCGTGTAGTCAATTAATATATCTGCACTAATTGGTTATGTTTGAGTTACTAATGGGAAGTCCCAAGTAGTTGTGAAAAACCAAATTGTTTAATTAATTTAATTAAGTATGTGTATAATTATTCATACATACATAGTCTCACGCCTACAGCCAAAAAGGGGTAAGCAGAGGTATTTTATTCTCCCATTTCACCAACTATAGTTTTAAATCCTATAAAATAGGTATCCCATTGGCTTTTGCAGGACATAGTTCGAGTCTTGGTGAGAACTACTTCATCAATATGAACCACAAAATAATGTTTTTTTAGTATGTTCATCTGTTTGTTTCGGTGTTATACTATAATTCTTATTGACTATATAAATCTGAAAAGAATAACGACTTTATAGTATTGAGGCGATGAAATAATTATTTATAGTAGTATTATTTTATATTAACATACTTACTTACTAGCTTTTTTGAGGTCAGTATTTTTTTTCTAGATGAATGATACCCTACGTCCTTTTCTGTATCCCTGCCAATGTGTATGCGAAATTACATGATAATCGATCGAGTAGTTAAAGCGGGAAAGCGTAACAAACAAACAAACTCACATTTGCATGTATAATATTAATTAGTATGCATTTATAATAGCATAAATAACTACAGTAAATACATATCTGCTTACCTCATCTGGTATATGGGCGTGGTACTACACAATGTATGGTTTATATAGTATCAGACATGTCTATTCAAATGCACTTATAACATCCCAACGAGATTAAATCAGCGTCTATTTATAATACACATAAGTGGCACTTTGGTGCTATTGAACTTATAATCGGCGTCTTGTTTGATATTAGCCAATAAGTAAATAAATATTTATATACTTCTGCCTTTGGTTGTATAGTGTGATGGTATGCATATATACCCTTGATCATAAAATTCGCATACACGTTGTCACGGGCACAGAAAAGGACATAGGGTACCTTTCATCCACAAAAAGGTACCGTTACTAACCTAACCTACTAGATTTTGCCCGCGACTTCGCTCACGTAAATGTAGGTTAGGTTACTAACAATACTTTTTTCTAAATGAAATGTGCCCTATGTTCTTTACGAAATTTCATGATGACCCGTCACGTAGTTAAGGCGTGAAAGCGTAACAACCAAACTCACATTCGCATTTATAATATTAGTTAGGATTTTATGACATTAGTAATAATAAAACTATGAATAGTAGTTTATCTTATTAGCTGTTATCGCGACTTCTCTCGTCAAGTAACTTGTTTACAGAGTTTCAGGCTGGCTTCTTGCCAAATATAAATCAAAATAATTCAGATGTTTGTTAGTTAGTCTATCGTCTCTAAACTGCTGAACGGATTTCGATGAAATTTGACGAGAGAGTAGACTGGATTGGATTAGCTTATAGAAACCGGTGATTAACCTGTAAATCTTTGGAATGGTAGATATAATTGTGAAACCTATAGACCTTGAGAATTCACTTGTAACAGAACATTGAGACTTCGCCGTTTTTGAATTGTCGAACTGAACAACGAACACTGTCAAGTATAGAACCAAACATCGCTATGAACATTTTCAAGATCATTCTAGGGTACCTACGTTCGACAGAAAAATATTCTTCACCAAGATGTCAGACTTGACGGTCCTGTGTACTGCATTTGTACTTAAATGGCTCGGCTCGGTAAAAAGCTAAGCGAAACAAATTGCTGTCCTTTCGCTAGAATGCTCGTTAGAACGCTCCCCGTTTAGTTTTCCGTAATGTAACATTCGCTAGAAGTGAATGCTCAAGTCTATCAGCACCATATTGTGTCTGGCCGCCAGTTTGTCGCTATCACTCAATAGGTTAATATTATTATTGTCCGACGTAAAAACTTGGTAGATGACACATTATACTTTTTGTTGAGGAGTCTCCTAATACAGACATTTTTTTGTCAAGGAGGCTCGAATTTCAATCAGTTGTCTACATGTTTTGTAGAAATAGAAATTAAGTACATGTTTCTTTTAAATATAATATTATTTCCATTTTTTTTAAAGACTGCTTGTTATACCGCACTAGGAATGATTCCTGTGTCGCGGGGGACTTTATAAACGTTCAAACTACGGACACAGAGAACACCTAGACTCGTAACAAGTAATTGTGGATCACACAAACTAATGTCCCGTGTGGGGATCGAACCCACAACACTTGGCGCGGCGGCAGTGGCGAGGCGACCACTAAAACTTAAACCGTGCAGTCTAGTTGTATGCAACAAGCGCAAAATATTTGATTTTTAGGTTTTCTAGACCTTGCAGTGTGGACTGTGGCTCGATACGTCAGGCACAGATACAGTTTTGTCATATTATAGATACTTATAGTTTATTTCATCAACACGACATGACATTTCAAAACTTTAGTCTTAAACAGCTTTTTATGGTAAAACCAATATTTTTGCATTTCAAACTAGTGATGAGTCACTGATTTCAAATATTTACATAACTCGCAATCTCTCGGATGTTTCTCCGTAGTAGGCAGAGGTGTCATCATCATCTCAGCCGAAAGACGCCTCCTGCTGGACATACGCCTTCCCCAAGGTTTGCCACACAGACCGGTCTTCGGCTACCCGCCCTTTGTGTCCTCATACCACGCTACTGTCTATTATAAATTACTAGTACGATTATTTTAATGTTTTATATTTATTTATTTTAAATATTATGTGTGGCGTTTTTGGCGGTGTCTTCTTATAACCCTTTGACTGCCTACCACCTAACCTAGGTCACAAAGTAAAGTTAGAAGTTACTGAATGAATTTACTTTCATGTTAGTTGCATAAAGGTTTAGGCAAAAAGTTGAGCTTGTGAAAAGTTACCTCTAGGAACTCACGGCATCTCTTTTATATCGCTAGTAAACCTCTGGTTATTCCTTACAAACGTATGGACCAGGTTTTATTTCAATCTTAAAACCAACTCGTACCACAGAATAATAAAACCATGTGAACTATTTCACAATACCGCGACTATCCTCCAAAGTAAGCCGATATCTTCATCCCACGCGTTCCGAGTACGCGGGGTAATCTGTTCTTATTCTCGTTTCACATTAAACTGCGGCTGCGTAAGATTATCATGCGTGTTTCGCGCAAATTGTTGAACATTGTGGTAAATATCGCTTGACGTCAGAGATATTATTATTAGCTAATGAAATGTGGGTTTAATACATCACTGCTTAGTCCTTTAGGGTAGTACGCTTGAGACTGTATGTAAATCGAGTAAAGTTAGTAAATAGCAGATTTAGTTTGAGCCTCATGTCAAAAACATTATATACTGTACTAGCTTTGACCCACAGCTTTGCTTATTTCGTTCATAAGATAATAATAATATTCTACCACATACACACAACATCATCTAGACCAAACTAAGCAGAGCTGGTACTATGGATATAAACATACATATATATACTTTTTTTGTAAATACTTACGTATTATACATAGAAAGATCTGTCCTCATCTGCCTCCAATGGCAGTACACTATAAATAAAAAATGAAATTTCTTTTTTAAAAATGTGAGATTAAATTTTTCTGCTTTTGCTTCCGCACTGGTAACTTAAACAATAGGGATAGGGACGAAACCAAATATTTATATTTATATTACTCTTCCTTCATATTATTCTTCATACTATTAAATTTTAATTTTAAGAAACATTTAAGTAAATAACGGGTACAAAAATCACAGTCTCCATATATTTATGGATCAAACACCATCTTAACGTCGTCGGTGGTGTGTGCAGGTGCAATCTTGGATTGGATTCCAAGATCCAGCAAATTATTATTTGGTTTTTGTGTTAGAAATTGCCGACAGCGGCACGGAATCAGGAAATCTGCCCGATGGACGGCAAAAGACTCGCTCCCTAACGTGATCCTAAAACCATTCTTGGCCAAAGATGGGTATAACAACTCTGACTACTTCAGCGGTCGTTTTATGCTTGTTAAGGCTTCATTCATACGTACCACAACCACACTACAACCACAACCACACCACAACGACACCACGTAGGCGTGCGCAATTTTGTACTGAAAATGAATAGTAGAATTTACACGGAATTTCCACATATTGCCATCATTATCGACTACGTGGATGATACCGACCACATCGCAACCACAACGCAACCACCAGCGACACCGCAAACTAGCGTCCAACCACATTGTAGACACAACGCTGCGTCGACGCACCGACGACTGTTTCCTGAACGAAAACCGGTGTCGAACTGTCTGTCTGCATTCGTGAGCGTCATCGCGTCGTCGCAACCACATCGCAACTACTAAAGACAACTCAACCACATCCACATGTTGTAGGAACCACAACGCAACTGCAAAAAGCTGCAGCGACACTATTCACACGTAACCACTGCTTGATCACCTTTTGTCGCGTCGATGTGGTGTGGTTGTGGTACGTGTGAATGAAGCCTAAGTGATATGTATGTGTAGTCTCACGCTTATATTATAAGCGTGAGACTACACATACATATCACATAACGAACATAAAACGACCGCTGAAACCACGCACCATCCGTGTATCCAATTACCTATTATTTAAATTCAATAACGTCAATTTAATTATTAAAATCGGTAGCCATTTTGGAGGTTGTATGCCGCAGGCTTTTACATTGAATAACGTGGTTATCGGCGACCCGTGACAACACGTGTGGGAGGTATGACAGGCACATTTAAAAATAAAATGTTTGTTACCTGCGGGCGATGGTACAGTTTTTTATTGCCTGGTGACATGAGCTCATAGATATGGCTGTGTTTGAAGGGAATATAAACAAGCCAGATATGAACTACCAGCCACTGCAAGGCGTGGTACTACACAATGTATGGTTTATATACTATCAGACATGTCTATTCAAATGCACTTATAACATCCCAACGAGATTAAATCAGCGTCTACTTATAATACACATAAGTGGCACTTTGGTGCTATTGAACTTATAATCGGCGTCTTGTTTGATATTAGCCAATAAGTAAATAAATATTTATATACTTCTGCCTTTGGTTGTATAGTGTGATGGTATGCATATATACCCTTGACTACTCGACCGATCATCATAAAATTCGCATACACGTTGTCACGGGCACAGAAAAGGACATAGGGTACCTTTCATCCACAAAAAGGTACCGTTACTAACCTAACCTACTAGATTTTGCTCGCGACTTCGCTCACGTAAATGTAGGTTAGGTTAGTAACAATACTTTTTTCTAAATGAAATGTGCCCTATGTTCTTTACGAAATTTCATGATGACCCGTCACGTAGTTAAGGCGTGAAAGCGTAACAACTAAACTCACATTCGCATTTATAATATTAGTTAGGATTTTATGACATTAGTAATAATAAAACTATGAATAGTAGTTTATCTTATTAGCTGTTATCGCGACTTCTCTCGTCAAGTAACTTGTTTACAGAGTTTCAGGCTGGCTTCTTGCCAAATATAAATCAAAATAATTCAGATGTTTGTTAGTTAGTCTATCGTCTCTAAACTGCTGAACGGATTTCGATGAAATTTGACGAGAGAGTAGACTGGATTGGATTAGCTTATAGAAACCGGTGATTAACCTGTAAATCTTTGGAATGGTAGATATAATTGTGAAACCTATAGACCTTGAGAATTCACTTGTAACAGAACATTGAGACTTCGCCGTTTTTGAATTGTCGAACTGAACAACGAACACTGTCAAGTATAGAACCAAACATCGCTATGAACATTTTCAAGATCATTCTAGGGTTCACCTACGTTCGACAAAAAAATATTCTTCACCATGATGTCAGACTTGACGGTCCTGTGTACTGCATTTGTACTTAAATGGCTCGGCTCGGTAAATAGCTAAGCGAAACAAATTGCTGTCCTTTCGCTAGAATGCTCGTTAGAACGCTCGCTAGAATGCTCGTTAGAACGCTCGCTAGAAGGCTCGCTAAAACGCTCCCCGTTTAGTTTTCCGTAATGTAACATTCGCTAGAAGTGAATGCTCAAGTCTATCAGCACCATATTGTGTCTGGCCGCCAGTTTGTCGATAGGTTAATATTATTATTGTCCGACGTAAAAACTTGGTAGATGACGCATTATACTTTTTGTTGAGGAGTCTCCTAATACAGACATTTTTTTGTCAAGGAGGCTCGAATTTCAATCAGTTGTCTACATGTTTTGTAGAAATAGAAATTAAGTACATGTTTCTTTTAAATATACTTAATATTATTTCCATTTTTTTTAAAGACTGCTTGCAAAACCGCACTAGGAATTATTCCTGTGTCGCGGGGGACTTTATAAACATTCAAACTACGGACACAGAGAACACCTAGACTCCTAGACCTCCAATGGCAGTACACTATAAATAAAAAATGAATTTTCTTTTTTAAAAATGTGTGATTAAATTTTTCTGCTTTTGCTTCCGCACTGGTAACTTAAACAATAGGGATAGGGACGAAACCAATTATTTATATATATATTACTCTTTCTTCATATTATTCTTCATACTATTAAATTTTAATTTTAAGAAACATTTAAATAACTGGTACAAAAATCACAGTCTCCATATATTTATGGATCAAACACCATCTTAACGTCGTCGGTGGTGTGTGAAGGTGCAATCTTGGATTGGATTCCAAGATCCAGCAAATTATTATTTGGTTTTTGTGTTAGAAATTGCCGACAGCGGCACGGAATCAGGAAATCTGCCCGATGGACGGCAAAAGACTCGCTCCCTAACGTGATCCTAAAACCATTCTTGGCCAAAGATGGGTATAACAACTCTGACTACTTCAGCGGTCGTTTTATGCTTGTTAAGGCTTCATTCATACGTACCACAACCACACTACAACCACAACCACACCACAACGACACCACGTAGGCGTGCGCAATTTTGTACTGAAAATGAATAGTAGAATTTACACGGAATTTCCACATATTGCCATCATTATCGACTACGTGGATGATACCGACCACATCGCAACCACCAGCGACACCGCAAACTAGCGTCCAACCACATTGTAGACACAACGCTGCGTCGACGCACCGACGACTGTTTCCTGAACGAAAACCGGTGTCGAACTGTCTGTCTGCATTCGTGAGCGTCATCGCGTCGTCGCAACCACATCGCAACTACTAAAGACAACTCAACCACATCCACATGTTGTAGGAACCACAACGCAACTGCAAAAAGCTGCAGCGACACTATTCACACGTAACCACTGCTTGATCACCTTTTGTCGCGTCGATGTGGTGTGGTTGTGGTACGTGTGAATGAAGCCTAAGTGATATGTATGTGTAGTCTCACGCTTATATTATAAGCGTGAGACTACAAATACATATCACATAACGAACATAAAACGACCGCTGAAACCACGCACCATCCGTGTATCCAATTACCTATTATTTAAATTCAATAACGTCAATTTAATTATTAAAATCGGTAGCCATTTTGGAGGTTGTATGCCGCAGGCTTTTACATTGAATAACGTGGTTATCGGCGACCCGTGACAACACGTGTGGGAGGTATGACAGGCACATTTAAAAATAAAATGTTTGTTACCTGCGGGCGATGGTACAGTTTTTTATTGCCTGGTGACATGAGCTCATAGATATGGCTGTGTTTGAAGGGAATATAAACAAGCCAGATATGAACTACCAGCCACTGCAATTCTGCCGTCTACTGACTAAAACGCCGTGAAGTGATATTATGAAAACCCATGTGGCTTTACGGCTTTTTAGTTAGCGGACAGCATCGCTAACCTCACTATACTATATACTCACATACTATACTCACTCAACAACCAGATCTTGAAATATTCCACGGTGAAGCCAATGATATCCTAACTAGTATTATAAATACGAATATGAGTTTGTTTGCTTGTTACGCTTTCACGCCTTAACCACTAAACTGATTATCATGAAATTTTGCATACACGTTGTAAGGGGAATAGAAAAGGACATAAGCTTTCATCCAGGATAAAAGCAGACATGTGTTTAGCACACGCAAAGTGAAGACTCCAAAATGTCTCAATTGCGGCGTTAGTCTCAAAATATAATCGGTTCACATAATATTGTCTTCTATTTACGCGAATATTATTCATTGAAATTAAACTGCTATATACGGATTTTATCGCGTTGTTTATTTGACACTTTATTACAAAATTTTGAAAATTGTTACACTACTACTACTATTAAACTTTACTAATTTTTAAGCTAATTAAATTATTATTAAACTATTTAGATTTAATTTATTTTTACACTATCCCCGACGTTTCGGTTGCTTTTCAGCAGCCATGGTCACGGGGAGACCGATATATAACCGGGATATAATCGGTTCTTCAAAATCCTTTGCAAAGCATTTAAAGCGAAACTGATTGTATGTATAAATTATTGCTAGATTTAACTGTAAAGGAAAACATCGTGAGCGAGATTTTCTGCATAAAATTATCGAATGTATGAAGTCTGCTTACCTACACTGCTTTAACGCAGTCAACCATGACGTAATCCTTCTGGTATGATACGTGCCCAGCAATGGGACAGTTTATAAACATGGCTGATATTGTCTATCTTACTAAGTATGGGATTTATCATGTTATTATAGTTTTTTTTTGTTTTTGTTATCACAGTTCAATAAAATATACGGATAGCGCAGTTGTTTAGGCAGTCACTCCGGCGGTGTTAGAGCACCAAGATTGGGTTCGATGTTCACACAGAGTGACCGTGAGTTTCTTGCAGGTTTCTTCTTATTGGCTCAACCTTTTTGCTTAACCTAGCAACTGACCTAAATATAGCTTCAGTAACTTAGTAAACTCATTAACCTAGGTTGTATAATATTTTGGCGTTCATAAGTGTTACTATGTGACCTACGTTTTTTGAATTTGACAAGAGATAATAATTGTGTAATCCACTGATAGTTGTAGGGAGTCTAGGTGATTGACCTGTGATAATCTCGTGTCGGATTCAAACCTACAACACTCAGTATAGTGTAGTGGCTAGGCAACCACCTAAATAACTACGCCATCCATGCAGTCAAATTCTAGCCTAATCCTAGGTATTTGTAACCCAAACTGCTAGTCAACTGTAAGAAAAAAGACAAACATCAGCAACAACAGTATCTTTCACAAAACATTTTCCGTACGATACATTTTGTAAAATATAATAATATTCTATCACATACACACAATACCATCTAGTCCAAACTAAGCAGAACTTGTACTATGTTTACTAGAATATGGATAAACATACAAATATACTTTTTTTTGTAAATACATACATATTATACATAGAAACACAAAAATGCACGCAAGAATAGTAAAAAAATATTTTATCATTGTTTACTTAAGTATGTTTGCACGACTGCGAGACTAAACTGGTGTTATGAGTTCATTCGTTAAGGAAAATTTGCTCAAGTACAACAATGGTACATCGCTCTTTAAAATACGAAGGTTATGTATTAATACATATTCGTTATGGGAAGGTAGCGCAACGACGGATAGGATACTTATAGCAGTCGCATACAAGCGTTAAATCTGATAGTAAGTAATGGTCAAATGACACAAAAAGGATGCACGAAACAAACTTTGACGTAACCCCGCGAGATGGCGATATATCCTCACTGCTTCCCAAATTTCTTATACCCAAATTTAAAATCAAAATTGGTTGCAAAATAAGGGAGTAATTAAACTCCCTTATTTTGCAACCAATTTTGATACTGCTTGACCAAAAATCTTTTGATTACGTACTTTTTGCTCTTGTGTGTAAAGTATTGTACTTAATCATACACAGGCAACTACCCAATAGATATTGAACAGGATGATTTATTGTTGTAGCAAATTGTGTAAGTCTAGTGGGAGACCGTTGGTCTGCCACGCAGAGGTCTGGATTTCGATTCCAAGACACGCATCTCTGACTTTTCGAAGTTATCTGCGTATTAAACTGTTAATTATCGCTTGCTTTAACATTGAAGGAAAACATCGTGAGGAAACCCACATGTTTGAGAGGTTTCCATAAAATTCTCCAAGATATGTGAAGTCTGCCAACCTGCATTTGGCCACCATGGTGGACTATGACCTAACCCTTCTCACACTGGGAAGAGGCTCGTGCCCAGCACAGGACAGTTTGATACAGGGCTGATATTATTATAAATTGTGTAAGGATTTTTCTCTCATGTATTGCACACGTGGTGACCCGTTATCGTATAATAGTATTTAGATTATGATATCAAATACCGCATACGATAAAGACGTGGCAATACGTGTGGACTAGATTGAAATATAAAATTGTATAATTAGATACGTTTACTCGAATGTTATACGTTATAATTAAACGCATGGCATATCGTTGTTTAAGCATAACTAAGTAATATCTATTTATATATTTTTAATGGTCGAAATTTTTGTTCCGTGTGGGATGCAAACCGACACTTGGCGCAGTGGTAGCGGCGAGGCGACCACTTAAACCACTACGCCATCCGAGCAGACAATGGTCTTACGTTTACGTGAATAATACATGTTAAAATTAGACTAACATGGTTTGTATCGCGGTTTAAGCAGAACTTTTCATATATTTATTGTATTACTAGTGGTCGCCCAGTAAGTCAGTGGTAATTCATACAAAAGAAAATTTATTCCTACATCATTTAAACTTTAAACTGTGCCAACTTTCATACGAGGAGTATGAGAGTTGGCATAGTTTTAAGTAAGTCTGCGCAAAATATGCTTTAATAGGGATAGAAAGTTTTCTCTACACGTATTAATATGACCGATTTTACGGCCATTGATATTTTTAACCAAGGGTGTAGTAGTTTAATTGTTTGTCACCCCGCCGCCACTACGCCGAGTGTCGTGGGTTCGACCCACACAAATAGTTGTTCTGAGTCTGGGTTTTCTTTTTGTCAGTTTTTTTGTTTGTATAGCCCCCAGCGACACAGGAATTGATACCAGTGCGGCATTAAATTGTTAAAAACATATTCTGTTTTATACCTATAAATACAAGTTCCCGCGGTTTGAGCTCAAATTTTAACTACTTAGGTATTGTTTAATTCCCAAGTCGAACTTTTGAACGCCGGCGCCCAGACACAATGTTTATTCATCGTGTCTCAATATGGTTATTATTATTTGACTCATAAACCTGTCTATTGTGGAATGCCAGACATGAATGCAAATCTATTGTGTCTGGTTGTCGGAGGGCCGATACTGCTGAATAAGTAATACCTATTTACATTAATTTATAATTTACCTAACGTTTTGGTTACTTTTTAATAGTGATGCGACTTGATTCCAATTTGACTCGAGTCACTTTGGTAAAAAACTGTATTCGAGACAAAAAAGTATCAAATCGAATTCACTCGGACTCACTTAAAACACACGTGTTGCTCAGCTCGCATTGACGATGCGAGACAAACATAAACAAAGCTTTAAATGTGTACGCGTGCGTTCCGGAAAATTGCGAAACGAATACCTAAGAACGATTATGTTATCTGTGTATCAGCATTGAAAATGAACAAAGAGAAAACCAATACTCGGGACGACTATTTATATATTTATATTATACACTTTTTTGTCTCGTCTAGAGATCGAACCTACAACAACAGCCACCATATTGTAGCGAGGTATCTGTGCCATCTGTGCAGTTAGTTACGTCTGAGTCCTAAAAATAAAGATGACGACATATGCGTGGGCCCTCCCCTTCGGGGAAATACAAGCAAGAATCTGTATCTACTTAACATCTCGTGATCGTCAATCAAACTAGGCCACTGTACCAAATAATCAGAAATATCATTCCATAGTTATTAACTTATTACTAATAACATAACTTTCTGGAAAATATTATTTATTTTGCAAAACTCGCGAAGTTCTGAGAAACTGTCTTGAGAATAAAAACAAACAGTTCGACATTGGGAATATCTGTCCGAATCAAATATCTTCTCAGAAATATCGGTCTCAAGTGAACTATAAATAATTATGTAAATTGTTTGCCTACCCTCGAAAATACAATTTTAATTTATCGTACAGTATTCGTTTTATTTGGTATCTATCAAAGCTGAAACTTATTTGGGAGAAAATACTGATTGCCAACCTACGCTTTTTACGATGATTACATTTGAAGATAATTTTTAAATTGTCTACCTCGATGAGTATGAATATGATAGTTATGGCAACTTTTTGCGGATTAAGCAGTGTTTCAGGCATTTTCTGTAAAGAAATGCTTAGGAGCTGCACGCAGGTAAACTACGCTCGCCACTAATTCCTTGCAGCTTAATACCCTAGCTAGAGGAATGTGGGTGTAAACCTCTGCATACACCTTCAGGGATACATGCATTAAGTTTATATGCTGGTTTGTGCACAGTCAGCGTTGCTTATTATCGCTTGCAATAACAAGTTTATTACTGGAATCAGATTTGCGGCGTAAATCTGTTTAAAAAAAAACTAACGTACAGCAGTAGTATGTATATCAGCCTCCAGTTTTACCGAGCAAAACGCAGTAACTTTGTCAGTGGCTGGTTCTTCCGGGGTCAGTCGGTTCATTCATACCGTCACTAAATAACGGGGACTATCGTTATTATGCTTACCATTGGGTGCCATTACCCAGGAAGGTCTTGTCAATCCTGTCACAGCTGCTGTTAAAAACTGTATTTTGCGGTAATCATTGTCAGTTTCTATGGTTACTATTGTAGTGACTATAAAGTATGAGGTCTTGAGACCTTACTATGCACTAGCACCTCTAGCGTTAAATAAAAGCGCGATCGGCAACGAAGGACTTCTCCACCCAAAAATCTGAGATTTGAACTTGATAAGTGAACATTTTTATTGGCACTACGTCTCATTAATGAGTGCAGATTTAGTTTCGACCACACTCTTTGTTCAAATCTTGTATACTTTCAAAAGGCGTCATAACTGACCTTCGCAGGTCAGTGAGCTGTGTTAACAGATCTTCTTTGAATGTTTGTATCATCTACAGAATCTGTTTATCTTATCCATAGAAGACAGAGCACACTAGCTAGACGCTACTAAAGACGCTTATAATCTGTCTATTCTACATTATTAGAAAACTAAATAAACAATAATAACTATATAATATTAACCTACCCATTATAAACAATTATATATAGCGCTTATATTACTGCTATACGTGTGTTTATATATCTATATATATATATATCCCTGTATACATAAAACAATTAAATGGCAATATGTTTAAAAATGCCTGAAAGAAGTGGCTTGTTATTAATGCCTTCTATAGTCTAAGGGATTTTTTTGATAATAAATAATATGTGTAGTCTCTAAGTATTTTTTAATGTTTACTAGAAATAAAAAATGTAAAGATGCCATACCCGAATGGGTAACTGTTGATTCTAATATTATGTAACACCATTGTACACACGGTTTTATGCAATAAATATATGTCTATGTTTACTTTATATTAGAGACTTGCTGCTTGCCGCGGGTTCACCCACGTTTATGATTACTGCGCCGCTCCCGTGGCTGCAAGTGTGATGTTTAATGTACAGCCTACTACCTTCGATGTCCTTTCCTTCGATTCGAATTCCGACTTGTAATTCCAGAGATTAGTGCGTTTATACAAAAAATAAAGAATCTCGTCAACTTTATTATATTAAGTAGTATATGATGTTTAAAAACGAATTGGGATTTACTAGGGCCCGTTTCCTATATTAAGAAACGCGTCGTTTTATGGATAACTGCAGGTAAAATGACGTGGATTTCTTGATATGGGAACCAGGCCCAGGACTCTGATGCCAAAACAGTAAGTATTTTTATTCTTGTCTGGTTGTTGCGGTATCACGCACAAATTACTTACAGGATTTTTATGCAGTTTTGCCATTTAATTTAAGTTTTTATGTTTAATAATTAATACGTCATAATTAAGTGACGTTTTATCTGATTGATATCTGAGATACGTTGCGTAGTCTGATACACGCAATTTTGTGTCCGCAATTTCTTTTAAGAAATGTTATATAATTCAATACTCAATACTTTATTGCATTTTACAATGTATACTTAGGTGGTCGTTTTTTTTTCATCAGCTTTATGTAATGTCCCTCTGCTGGGCAAAAGCCTCTCCCTTGGACTTCCAAATCACTCTGTTGGTGGATATCACCTGCCAGCCTCTATCAAATGCGTCGTGCTTAGCTTAAATGAGTTATTGTGAACCCTTTCGGGCACAGCAAAGTAGAAGACAGGGTAAGATATTATATATTTTTTGTGTAACATAATAAGTGTAGGTATATCTGTTATTATACTAAAACTTTATTGCAACCATTTTAATTGTTACGAATGTATGTGTACCAGTGTTCTTAAGTCTTTAGTTGTTTAGAATAGAATAGCATTTGCGGGTAAACGCTAGTGTTATATACAAAAGCCTCGTGTCAGTGACAACTACACACGCGATACAAATACATACGTCATTTGTAGAACTAACAGTGTCCGCTACTCTCAACGTCTTCACTCGACACCTATGTTATTTTCTCTTTGTCTCTAGTATAAGTGCGACGTACAGTATTTCTCATACCGTGACCAGCCGAAGCGTGGTATACGTAAACAACTCCGAATTAATCTTTCACGGCAATAACGATTACTATTTTTATCATGAACGATAAATTGCCTCGAAGGTCTCAATCTTCGCCTTGAAACGAGATTGTGTGTTTGCAATTAAATAATTTTATGAACGAATTAGTTGGTTTGGTGGACATTGGTTGGCCCTTTTCGGTGGATGGCGTAAATCGAGCAAGTGCTGCTTGCTATTATTGTAAGTCACCTTTTTGCCTCAGTGAAGAGCTGGTAACCTTAATCACCGCAGGAACACAACACAGGGTTGTTAAGTAGCGATCTTCTATTGTGTGAGGTTTTTCCAGAATACTTGCAGAAATAAGTACCTGGAAAGTACCTGTATCTTGGAACAGGACCTGTATGCTGAAGAGTACTTGTAATTTTCACGTTTAAGCTAGGCTCTTATACAAATTTGAGTCTACAATTAACTACTGCCACTGATGATCACAACAGTTTGGTGTTTAGTGTTCCTTAAGTCATATTTTTTATAAAAGTACACCCATCTATTTATGTGATCGGGGCAGCGTAACTTTATCTCGCTGATCTGTAGTCCCGAAGTCTATAGTTTTGAACTCCAATAGTTTATTTAAGACGGTGGTAGCCAATGCATAAGGCATTAGATATGCGAATGACAAGCCGTGGTTTGAATCCAATCACCATGCACTACGGATGTGAACCTACTCCTAACACAAGCTTTCTAGCACAGAAGCTTTTTAAATTTGTAACTCAAATTACTAGGTAACTGCAAAAAAACTGTGTAGCCTTGTAATGGTAATGAATCGGGCACTGTTAAGTGATCAAGTCAAATCCTTATTTGGTAGACAACATAGAGATTTGACTTTTTGTATGGTGGCCATATGTACACACGTGATAATGGCAACGTTATCTCACGGATCGATCAAACTGCGATGTCACTACTGCGTCTTGAAGTGTAACATTTTTTAATTACAGTCTCCTGATGGTTTATAATCAATCAGCTGCGCTGTAGTAGCGTAAAATCTATTATTGGTTCAATTTCCGGGTGTACTCATTGTTCTTCAGTCTTAGATATCTATGCTTTACAGTTTATAGAACAGAGCACCAAATATTGCGCTTCTAATAACGACGAAATTAGTAAAAATATATGTAACATACTTTCAACCGATTCTAGAAACTCATCTATACTATTATTATAAAGCTGAAGAGTTTGTTTGTTTGTTTGGTTGAACGCGCTAATCTCAGGAACAACTGGTTCGAATTCAAAAATTATTTTGTATTGCCCTTTTATCGAGGAAGACTATAGGCTACATCACATTACGCTAGAACCAATAGTACATATATGTTTAAAGTCAAAAATCTTTACTTCCATAAAAATCTGAAACCTTGGACACCTCAATTAAATAATATATTTATAAAAATTTAAAAGGAAATAATCCAAGATATGGTATAACTGCGTGCCAAAATAGTTCAAGGGCTTCCTCGTGATTGAGTAACGAAAATCTCTACAAATTTTTGACATTTTCGTTCATCAACACAAGTTACAATTATTGGCATAGGTATAACCCAATGCAATAGAGTACACATTATTTCATATTTAATTATGTTTTATCTGTCGCAATTAGCATTTTACATATGTCGTGCAGGTACATTAAACATGGTCCTTTGCTAAAAATACGTCTTTATACGATGTGGTAAAACGATGACGTCATATTTCACGACCGCCGCAAGAACATGAGCTTCACATTGATCTATCATTCACAGTTATGCATATCCTTTCAACCGTATCGCCCTACATTCGTCATAGAGCCGGGTGACGTCACAGTACATTGACATCTTTGTGTTTCCTTTGTGGGAGAGCCAGATCTGTTGTTAGGCTAGTTCTTGATGTTCGTGTGAAAAGATATACATGCATCTAAATAGTTTAATGACTTAAATAGTAGTAAATTCTAGCAGTAGTAATTTAATAGTTCCCAAGTTGTTTACTAGATTTTGCCCGCGGCTTCGCTCGCGTAAATGTAAGTTAGGAAGCGATTCGCGCGGCCTCGCCGTATATGGTTATGTCGAGGAACACAGTAGTAGGTTTAGTCGGTATTACCGGGGTATCTCTTCCCTGGTGAGCCCGATATAACCTATCCGTCGCCCCGCGGAGAGGTATGCGTCAAAGTTAAAAAGGTTAGATAAGTAATAGAACTCTGTTCTGTTCCCCTGACAACGTGTATGCGAGTTTTCATGATGTTCGGTCTATAAGTTAGTCGTGAAAGCGTAACAAAAAAAAACAGACAAACTCACATTCGTATTTATAAGTTAGGATAGGGTTTAAAAAATATCTATAAAATTCGTACAGAGTATTTTAATTTCAATGTATAACATTCGCGTAAACATAAGACAATACATATTTTTACGCCATTATATATGTAATATAAGGATTATAAGGATAGGTAAAAGTGTATAATAAAGTCATTATTTTGCCAGCTTTGTATATATTAATTGCCTCAATAGGTACTGTAACTTATCTTTTAGCCGGAAAGTAGATAATGAAATAAGCATTGTTAGTCCTGGAGTACAAAGGTTGGCTAAGAGGTATCGAATTAATTTATTATTATTACCTGGCCTTTCTCCGGCTTATCTCCGATTTGAGCAGAGAACTTTCATGAAGGTCTTCTTCACCCATGTTCCTTTCTATTTCTGACTGTCCATTAATATTTTATAGAATAAAGCATTAATCAAATAAGTAATTTGGGGATGAGACCGCTTACTAATAACACGAGGGATCCTATACTAAGAAAGGATTTTCAAGAACGAAGTACTATCACAAAAAATCATGCAGTCTCACGCTTATATCCTCGAAGGGTTAGGCAGATATCAGTTCCAAAATGTTAGTTTTATATTTGTATCGCGTTTGTAGTTATTGATACGTGCGGGTTGTGTAGAATCATCATCTCAGCCGAATGACGTCCACTGCTGGACATAGGCCTCCCGCAAAGTTTTCCATACAGACCGGTCTTGGGACACTCGCATCTTTTTGGACGCCTACCGCTGCTGCGTCTTCGGGTGCTTGGCCGCCACTTCAGAACCTTTCTGTCCCAACGGCCGTCGCGTCGGTTCTGCGCGCTATGTGCCCATTGCCAATTCAGCTTGGCTATCCGGAGAGTTACTTCGGCAATTTTAGTTTCTCATGATCTCCTAATTTCTCATTCGATCCCGCAGGGAAACTCCGTCTTCTAATATAAATACATGTAATTACTAATAACACTGCCGTAGTGTCTTGTGAATTGCATTTCACAGGGTCGAATATATGAACCCGGGACGTGGCCGTCTGCAAACTGATGGATAGTTGGCCCCGAAACAGTGATGTGTTTACGAGATGTAATACGTAGAAATGTTGTTATCTACCAAGAAATTCTTGTTTATATAATGTATCTGTTATTTTGTAGCTCGCGCTATTATTGTTATGAGGAAACATTTGCGCTCCTTTATTGCGTTGGTACTGTTTATTATTGTTTATAACATTCATATAATTTAATTATCCGTTTTCTACGTTTATTACATTTTAATATTATACCTAATATGTGAAATTTTGCAAAGATGTTTCGCTGTTTGTTGGATAATGGACCGATTTTGATAAAACTTGGTGCAGATAGACCATGTCATTGATTAACATTTAACACATTATATGATGTATGTATGTATCTTATGGGGGGCCAGTCAGTGCAGACCGACGACACTTCGACCCAGTGGGATCTATTGTGTCGACACTCTCCCAATAACGACTGCCATAGATGTTCATGGTAGCCGGGACTGACGGCTTAACGTGCTCTCCGAGGCACGGAGCAGGCGATAATTGTCAATCAATACGCACATAATTTTGAAAAGTCATATAGCTTCCGAAAGTCAGGGGTGCGTAACGTGGGTTTGAACCCGAGACCCTCTGCATTGCAGTCTATTGGTCTCCCCACTGAGCTATCGCTGCTACTACATTATATGATACACTTTACCTCAGTATGTCTTCCCATAGAAATAAGACGGGCGATGCCGCGTGCATGAATAATAATAAAAATAATATTCTACCACATACACACAACACCATCTAGCCCAAACTCAGCAGAGCTTGTACTATGGTACTAGACAATGGATACAACAAATAAGTTTGTAATAAAAATGTTAAACATTGAGCTTGTACATAACATATTCTTTAACGTTTCTATATGAAAAATGAAACGCAATTGTTTTAATGTTTGTCTGTCTGAACACGTATCACGTGCACTACTGCACTTGTTTAAATGAAACTTGTTATCACTAATAGTTTCTCCTGTTTATCAGCCTCACTGTCTGATTCTGTATTACTTCTAAGAATAGCGTTACAGAAAAAGCAATAACACCTTAGAATCCGGGAATCGGACAAACAAACAAACATAACCGCCAACTTATACTACAGAAACAACAAAGAAAACACGCAACCAAATAATATTTAAAAGTAGGTATATTCAATTCAACATCATACCAATAGATTAAATGTCAGTAAACGTTCAAAGACAACGATTAAATAATCATGAGTCACCGGTTACCGAGTCATCGTTATTACCGCCCAATATGTGTGTTATGCGTAAATGATGACTCATAAGTGGTAAGGCTAGTATCAGCTGATAATGTTGTAAGAGGTCGTGGGTTCACGACGATTCGATGACCTTAATTGTACTGTAAGAAATCTAGTGCGGCAATCTAAGCTTATGTATTGTTAGCTTCCAGTAGCAATAGTCGAGTGAGTGATCATTAGACTGCCATGCCGAAATCGCAAGTTCGATGCCAAGGTACGCATCTCTGACTTTTCGAAGTTATGTCCTATATTAAACCGTCAAGTCTTATAAAACGAGATATAGTAAAATCTATTGTGCCTGGCTACCGGTGTGCCGCTGCGACTCAATAGGTTAAATATTTACCAATTTCTAGTTTTAAAGGCGACGCGCGACAGAAGACATCGTTATGTCTGTCATGTCTGAGAGTTCTCCATAATGTTCTCGAAGATATGTGAAGTCTGCCAACCCGCATTCGGCCAGCGTGGTGGACTATGGCTTAATTAAACGCACTGAGATGAAGCCCGTGCTCAGCAGTAGGCAGTTTATAAAACACTAGCTGTGCCCGCGGTTTAACCCGCGTTTATGATTACTGCGCCGCCCCCGTGGAGCGTAGCGTGATGTTATATAGCCTATAACCTTCCCTGATAAATAGGCTATCCAACACTATAAATTTTTTCAATTCGAACCGGTAGTTTCTGAGTTTAGCGCGTTCAACCAAACAAACAAACTCTTTAGCTTTATAATATTAGTATAGATATAAATATTACTATTATATTATTTATAAACAGTTAAAAGTATTTAGATAAAATTTGGCACACTGAAATACTTATATCCTGGATTAATACGTAGAATATCTTATATGAATGAGAAAGATTGATGAATGATGTTAACACCCGGACATTGAACTAGTAAGAGATTGTATACTACAGAACCGCACCCGATTAATTACACTATTACAGGGCTGTATATGCGTTTAAGGTTCCAATAATTTGTTTAATGTGTGTATCAAAGAGCATGTTGCGGATGCAGATTTTTTGACATCCGCGGATGCGGATGCAGATACGGATATTTGAAATCTCACATCCGCGGATGCGGATACGGATGCGAATGTCCAAATCGATGCGGAAGTTCCGCAATTGCGGATGCCGATGTTGATGAAAATCGTTAATCTTATTTAATAAAAAGTATCTAATATCACCGCCTTCGCATGTTCAAGAATGTTTTACAAAGGTTCATAAGCTAAACACGTACTACTGAACAACTGATTTCTTTCTTATCGTAACCTACGCTATATCTGGATCCGCATTAAGATCCGCGTTGATTATTGCGGCGCGGATGCAGATCTCCAAATCGATGCGGAACATCACTGGTATCAAATTAACCTCTTTAGCTTAGCTAGAATGCATGTGTTAGACGTGAGTTCACGAGCGTAATGAAAAACAAAAAAGAAGGTATAGGATTCGAACCCATGGCCTCTTGATCGCAAGTCTTTCTTGCTTGCTACCATATTAATGTCAAAAGCTTCAAATTCCGTGACATTGTAAATATCAGCTGATCGATCGATCGATTTGCCAAATAAAGCTACGTTGTCACCATCACATACATAGATGGGTGACCATTTTACAAAAGACATCTCTTGGAAAGCAAGTAAACAAATAATCAAAAGACATAAGATATCTGGAAAAGTAATTGATAAAGTTAATTAATAAATATTATCTTTCTTTCACAGGTAATATTCACATGAAATAAAACGAGATAGATCATACTTTTAGCGATAAGGGCGAATTCGGCTATCTCTACAGAATCGTAAGTTCGTTGCTTTAATCCTTTTGCTTTGTGATAGACACAACAGAAAATATATTGTTCTATATAATTATTATTTTTTAGGTTACTTGAAAAAGTTGTTAGCAAAATATACAAATCATAGAATAAAATAGCTATGATTTAGGTCGTAAACAATGGGCTCCATACTGTTACTAAGACTTTTTGGACAGAAAAACCAAAAACACTGCCCGATCAATAGGTGTTAATACACCTCTGACATGTGACTATGTATGTACATTGTTAATTGTCTTTTTTTTACGGTAGTTAACTCACAATTTTTATTATTTAAGTCAATATAGTAACATTACCAAAACTCTAAAACAAAGAAATTTTTTAATCTAGTCATAATGTACAAGCGTTTCAAATCTGGTAGAAGCGGTAATTTTCAAATTACCGAAAAAGGATTCTCGACACAAATTGTGACGTAACCACTATTTAACCGCAGCCGTGCAAGGGAGATAGCAATCCATCACCACTACGACTCCACTGTTTCTTATATCCTTAAAATATTAATAACTTCCTTACTTATAACAGAGAGACAACCGGTGACGTAACCCATATTTTAATGAAGCTGTCTGAAGGAGATAGCGAGGCATCGCCACTAAAATCCCACTTTTTCTTATACCCAAATTTTAAATATAAATTGCTTTCTTATTTTGCAACCAATTGTGATACTGTTTGCACGAAAAGATTTATATCGACTGCTATTTGCTCTTCTGTATAAAATGATGTACAAAATCAAATATAGCGAACTATCCTATACATCTTTCAATAATGTGTCACGTCCAAGAGTGTGAAGGCTACGTTCAAGGTTTACAGAATTCCGTCTAAACGATACGACAATGTATGAACTAGATATTTTCGTTTTCACTGATTTATCATAGACCATTAAGCTTGGCTTATTACACAGAGGAGCTGGCAGACTGCCATCACTGGGCTATGTACATAATCTACGTTTTATTTACCGTGTAATGCTGAAATTGGATTCTAATTATTATTTAGTGATTGTAGCATTCCTCAACCCTTAAAGTGGTTATAGTCATCGGTGACCAAGGATTTGTTATAGAGTCTGTTACAGGGCAAAATAACTCCAAAGTTAGGTACACAGAAAGATTCTCGTACATATTTGCGAAGATGTAATATGGTGGCAACACCGATTATGGTTACATTGATCATAAATGTTTAATTCAGTATAAATTAATAAAATCATTAAATTACTTTAAAAAACAGTGTAATCAAGTGTAATTACCCTGATTCCTAAGTGACATTGTTGGTGAAGACATTTGTTAAGTGCAACCCATGAAATAACAGGAACTCAACAAACGCTACTGTGCATATAAACCCATCATAAACAACCAAAGAAAGACACAAAAAGGTACATAACATCTTAAATATCAGTTATAGTATTGTATTCGTCGACTGTTCACTACTAAATACCACAATATCTCAAAAACTACATTTCAAAATTCGTTACAAAAAACGAAAAGTTTATATTTTTAAAAACGTACAACTGGCGCCACTGCTCTTGTACACTACTAAGAAGCGGTGAATAGCGGAACTAAATTCGTTTGACGTCTACTTTCATTAACGTCAACTGTCACTGTCATCATCATACAACTAGCGCCATTAAACACCTGTACTATTAAGTAGTGGCAAATAGATAAAACACTGTTATCTCTACTCACCACCAGAGGCGCTATTAGTGATACCATACCAAAAAATTTATTATCATAGAGCAGAAAATTTCTACCAAAGAAGCTAAAAATGTCGTCAAAAAATTGCGCTGGCTGCATGAACGTTTTTTTTAAGGGCAGAGAATGCCTTAAATGCCGTAGCTGTCATTCATGGTTTGACCTAATTTGTGCAAATGTATCTGAAAGACATTTTAAAACCATGTCAGTAGAAAACCGAGGAAATTGGAACTGTCCAGGCTGCCGCAGCAAGGAACCGAAGATTGACAATACTAATACGCCGATCCGTGTTAAGAGTCCCTCTCAAACTCTCCCCAACTTCCAACGTTACCATGCGTACCAAACCTGCCCCACTGGATAAGATTAGTGATGATTCGGTGATTAATATAACAATACGGGAACTTAGAGATATTGTTAAGGAGGAAATTGAGAGCGCAATGAAAGTATTAGTCTCTGAAGAGTTTAAAAAGATAAATGAGCTAATAAAAGGCTTCCAGCAATCTCTCTCTTTCTACAACGAACAATACGAAATCACAAAGACAACTTTGGAAGAAAAATCTGCTAGGATTCTACAACTAGAGAAAGATAATCGCATATTACAGGATAACTTAAACCAGATAACGAAACGCACAAATCTACTTGAGCAACACGCACGATCCGCCAATATTGAAATACAATGCGTCCCTGAACATAAATCCGAGAACATTGTATCAACTGTCCTGCAGCTGAGCAAAGTAATCAATTGCGACATCAAGGACGCCGACATACTATTATGTACAAGAGTCGCTAAGAAAGATACGCAAAGCAATAGGCCCCGATCAATTATGGTAAAATTTAGCTCCCCAAGATTGCGCGATATTTTTTTAGCTGCTACCATTAAATTCAACAGGGTCAATGCTAAAAGCAAATTGAACACAAGTCACCTTGGCATTAGTGGAGATACACCTCATCCCATATATGTGGCTGAACATCTTTCTCCAGACAACAAGATACTCCATGCAGCAGCACGTACTCGAGCAAAAGAACTCGGTTTCAAATTTGTCTGGGTTCGGAACGGCAGAATTTTAATGAAGAAATCCGAATCAAGTGAAACATTTGTTGTTAGTAGCTTGGAAACTCTGAAGAGTTTAAATTAGTATTTCATATTATCCTGTTATGTGTTTTCGCATGCTTTCTGTCCTGTTTAAGTAAAATTCAATCGTTCACTTACTGTATATTTCCAAAACGTTAGAGGTCTTAGGACAAAAACAGCTGATTTTTATCACGTTGCGTGTTTGTGCAATTATGACATCATTATGCTTACAGAGACTTGGTTAAATGGTGGCATTTATGACTCCGAGTTATTTAACGATAATTACGTCGTATATAGGCGCGACAGGGAGGATACGAAATATAATAGCCGTAAAAATGGAGGTGGGGTACTTGTTGCCGTCTCTAGAAATTTAAAATCAAATCGAATGTTAGAGTTTGAGAGTAGTCTAGAGGATTTATGGGTATGTATAGATTTAGACGATTCTGGGCACAAAAATAAGAAACTTTACATCAATGCTATTTACTTGCCGCCACCACTGAAACAAGACGTTCTAGAGTTATACACTGTCAGCACACAAAAGGTTTTGGATAGTAAAGAACACGTATTGCTGGTAGGTGACTTTAATTTGAGTAGCATCGTCTGGCATCCTAAATACAATGCACAGCAACTGAATCCGGAATCAAACAACTCAGAAATCAACAATGCATTTCTTGAATTTGTCACCTTAAATAATTTGGGTCAATATAATTGCGTACTCAATCATAAGTCTAAAACATTAGACTTAATTCTTAGTACTACCCCGGTAATAAACGTCACACGCTCTGACTGGCCTCTAACACCGTTGGATCCTTTACATCCACCTCTACTATTTAGTATGACATTACCGTGCATATCCATCCTCCAACCTCAGCCCACATTAAAACCAAATTTCTTTAGAGCCGACTATGAAACCGTTATGGGACACTTAAATTCAATTGATTGGGCAACCCTATTTGACGACTGCTCTACGGTAAATGACACTGTTAGCAAGTTCTATACTGTGCTTAGAGAAACAATTACTCTTTACATACCTTTGAAAAAGATTGCGTGTACTAAATATCCGGTCTGGTACTCAAAAGAGCTTATTAGTGCGCTTAAAGAAAAACACAAATATCATAAACGAATAAAAAAATACAATAATCCATTGGATCGGGAAACATTCAACAGTTTGCGTACTAGATGTAGTGTTTTATTGCCCAGATGTTATCACAATTATGTTGAAAAAATGGAAAAGGCTATCAAATCTAATCCTAAATTATTCTGGTCTTTCATTAAAAACCGAAAAAAGGGCTCAAATTCTTACCCTGCTACCATGAAGTTTGACAACAAAATAGCGTCCAACGGCAACGACATATGTAATTTATTCGTGGAATGTTTCAAAAAATCTTTTAACGTCTCAAGTAACTCGAACCAAACACACATTTCAAATAGCTCAACTATGTCATCCTCTGCTCTTTGTAGTCTATCTTTCAGTGATTTAGAAATATCAAGAGTCTTAAAATCACTAGACCAATCTAAAGGTGCGGGTAGTGACGGGATTCCCCCTTTATTCATTAAACGCTGTGCAAAGGTTTTAGTCACACCTCTGAAAATCATTTTTAACAGGTCCCTTGCTGAGGGTATCTTCCCCGACGTTTGGAAAGAAGCATTGGTAGTACCTATTTTTAAGTCGGGTGACAAAAGTTCCGTAGCTAATTACAGACCTATTTCCATACTTGTAACTTTTGGAAAAATCTTTGAAAAACTAGTAACTAATCACTTAACATGGTATCTTAAACAGCACACATCCGAATTCCAGCACGGTTTCATAAAGGCCAGATCAACCACTACTAATTTAGTGAGCTTTACGTCTTTGTTAGTCAACAGTGTAGATAGCCGAATTCCCGTTGACGCAATTTACACGGATTTCAGTAAAGCGTTCGATACCGTAGACCATTTGGCCCTTTTATATAAACTTAACAGATTGGGAATATGTGGATCGATGATAAAGTGGATTGGTTCTTACTTAGCCGATAGGACATCGCAAGTCGTAGCTAGCGGGTACCGTTCAAGCGCATATTCTGTGACATCTGGGGTACCACAAGGGTCCCACTTAGGTCCTATCCTATTTAACATTTTTATTAACGATATTTCAAGCTGTTTCAAACATTCACACTTTTACCTTTACGCTGATGATCTCAAAGTTATGAAACCTATAGAGAACGAACTAGACCCAATATTGCTACAGGAAGACCTGAATTCATTATATCGGTGGTGTAACACAAACAGAATGGCTTTAAACATCGATAAGTGTTACTTCATACAATTCACGCGAAATAAGAACACACGCACCAATGTATACAGTATCAACGGAACCCCACTAAAGTGTAAGGATAAAGTTAGAGATTTAGGTATAACAATAGACACTCATTTGAAATTCGACACCCACATCTTGAATACTGTCTCAAAAGGCTTTAAAACCTTAGGTTTTGTTACCCGGACCTGTAAAGAATTCAAGCAGTCAAGCACTAAAATTAAGTTATTTAATACTATTGTGCGGCCTATTCTAGAATATAATACCATCGTTTGGAATCCTCACTACGAAGTATATAACAAGCGCATAGAAAGTGTACAAAAACGCTTTCTCTACCACCTATCCTATCAAGACCACATAGCAAAAAAGCTTCCCAGTTACACAGAGAGGCTGAAACACTACAATATGTGTACACTAAGCAGTCGCAGGAAGTATTTAGATGCCTTGTTCTTATATAAACTATACAATGGGTATTTGGATTGTAATGAACTTACCAGTGCTCTAACAATAACGATACCGTCGCGTCTACCACGAAAAACAACTTACAATCTCTTCTCAATCCTAGCTGCTAAGTCCAATCTTGGTCACTTTGCCCCTATACCGAGACTCTGTAGGCAATATAACTTTCTTTCTAAAAGAAACGATCTTGATCTCAGTGCACCTCTACATAAATTTAAAACCAGTCTTAAAAACATAATTGATGTAAATTATTTTTGATATTTTATGTTTTACCTTAGATGTTTATCTTTGATTTTAAATATTTTATTCTGATTGTTTAATTTGATGCTTTGTTTTTAATTATTATTGTTTATCTTTTATTGTAAATTCTAATTTTATCTCTTAATTCCTAACTAGTACCTAAGTTTTCTGTTTTTAAATTTTTAACATTTTTGATCTGTGTTAAATCTGTGTTTGTCACAATAATATTTTACTTGCATGCTGTGGTCTCCTATAATTGAAGGAGTACACGATATGATATGTGGACTGTCTTAAATGTCAAGTAATTGTGTATGTCCCTTGTTGGAGACCCTTATTTTAATAAATAAATAAAATAAATAAAGATGTAGGCATTGCACCCAATTGAAAAAGATTTTCTTTAAAGATGCCATTTATTTCTATTCCTTTTTCTTTAAATGAGGATACTCTCACATTAAGAATAATTTCTGTGTCGCGGGCGAGACTTTACAAACAAGGGACATAAATAACCTTTCTCTGAACAACCATTTGTGAACCACGCAATCTTGAGTCCCGTGTGCGATTTGAACCCTCAACACTGGATGTAGTAGCAATGGCTAGGTCACTTAAGCCAAAACGCCTTTTGTGCAGTCTAATAATGATGACTGCTCCCTTGGTCTACCATCAGTATACGGCTGTGGATTATAAAATCCCGAGCTCGTATCTCGGGTTGGCCTGCAGTAACGTTTTAAGTTAGTAGGGTTAGAATTTCTCAACGGAACGAGAAATCCTTTTATCAATAAACTATGACATTGTTTCTGAAATTTTATACCGTTTCGAAATACATAATTTGATGAGCGTGACACGGATGACATCTATCACAACCTAAGCTATATTATACGAAGTATTGGTAGCTGACGATGTTTCTCCCCATGCCTCCAAAAGCACGTAAAGTTCTATATCTAATCTCTCTCCGGTCGTGTCGGATTGCCGTCAATCAGGCTATGGGAGTTAGGCAATAGATAATGCACTCGTAGTTGCGTACACACTTGTGCACTATAATATATTCTGCTCATCTATGATAAAGCCTAACCTAATCTCTTTTAAAGATATCCCCGGTGACCAAAACTCCGGCTGGAGTACATTATTATAATGGATAGTATTAGTCCTCGATCTTTAGACTCAATACTGGTATTGGGAATTTCCTAACATAGGCATTGCCATAAGTAACTGTTTATTCCACAGTGACTCATAAACTTTATATTTACAACATTCACAAACTTCGTATTTTCGTATTTACACGTCACTTGTCGTCATACCTTGCATTGACATTTACCTAGGGTGACCACTCGACGGTATATTTATGGATTTGTCCTTGTTGTGAATTTTAGAAAGTAATCGTAAAAGTTTAACGTCTGTGATGTTGTTTTAATGACATTGTTATAAGAAAGATCAAATAATTAACGCTTTGAGCGAAGTTCAACCACGAAATTTTATTTTCTCGTCACCACTGCCGCCGCGCTGAATGTTGTGGATTCGAACCCTCACAGGACAAAATATTGTGTGATCCACAAATAATAATAATAATAACTTTATTTACACAAAAAGGATTGTAGGGTTTTTACAATAGCATGTTACATCAATAGTTTAATTTGGATTCACAATTTCGTGGGAGGAGTACTGTTGTCCTAGATAGGCTACAGGATAGCCTGTGTTTAGGACATATAGTTGTTCCGAGTCTGGGGATCTTTGTCCGTTGTTTAAATGTTTGTAAAGTCCACCACGGCACGGTAATGATTCCTAGTACGGGAGCTGTATTTTATTAGAAATTAAAATTAAATTAATCTTTAAATGACGTAAGGTTCCCAAGACTCCTTACGTCACTGATGAACAGCTTTAAATACAAAAGGTATTATCGTTAACTAATACGCAGAGACATATACGTCATTATCAAATACATACGTTAATCGGTAGTATATGACGCTAACTTCTAGGAAACCACAGTGCACGTTAACTTGTTCGGTTATTGAGGAAAACATTAAAGTAGTGTGTCATCATTATCTATTACGATTTGTGACGTATATCGTTGTTGGTATGTATGCTTGCGTCTTGCGCAAGGTTATGTGCCGGACAAAGATGTTAATACCTCCTTACTTCCGTGGGATGAATTTGCTAAGATTTGAACCATAAATGTGCACCATAATAAGATAACCCAAAAAGGGTCCACACTAAGAAGTGTGTGTTCACACATTAGATAAACGATAGTGTACAATTTTCAATATGACTCGTAAGCGTGACAATATACGTGACAGATAGGTGATCATATTTAATTGAATGTTTGGTTGATGCCTGATCGTAAGCTAAGATACCGGCAATTGGCTTAGCGTTATTGGGTTTTCTCTGTTAGGAAATGGCGACACTGCCAAAGAGTTTCTTTTTTCTATAACTTTGCAACCTAATCAAGCCTATTATTACATACTAAAGGCGGAATCCGATAAGATAAAACAATACGTGAACCACATAATCCTAATATAAAAAAAAAATCTAATACAAATATTTTTGAAGTATGACAAATATTTGTATTTGGTATTATATATTTGATGGATTCTGTTTCAGTCCATAGATTAGAAAAATGTATTATTCGTTTTGCCAGTAAACGGTTCTAATGAAATGCTTAAATAAAGTTAATATATTGGTGTGTGTGTTGCTTCTAGATAATATAAAGGTAAGTATTAATACTTTTAAAATGAGGAGACTGTTATATTTTTACTTTTACATGGGCCTTAGTAAACGAACAAGCTCCGTGTTGTCATCTCTAAATGACATTCCCGCATTACGAATAAATCCTGTGTCGCGGGGTACTTTACAAACATTCACACAACGGACATAAAGAACAGCCAGACTTGGAACAATCATTTGTGGAACTCACAAACTTTTGTCCCGTGTGGGATTCGAACCCACAACACTTAAACCACTACGCCATCCGTGCAGTCAAGTTGATTGTTTTTCCGTGTACCTAATTAAATAAAATTTTGTTAAAAAAAATGTGCACATGAATCCGGTGTGTATTTACGTCTATATGTGACATATTGACATTCCCAAATGTCACAGTATGACGCGAATGAATAATTTGGGACATTAATTCAGCGTTTGTTAATAACTTAACATGTTCTGTTATTCATATAGCGTCCATGTTAGTTTTGGGCACTGCCCGGTTATGTAGGAATTCAAATATAACCGTCTTAATCCTTTATCCATATATATATATATATATATATCTATATATTAGATATAGATATATACCCTTTGTAGATTTCAATATGTCTACAAAAGCAGTGATGTATTACACCCATTTCTTGCAGCTGTTTTGTAGGTCCGGAACATTACCATACTAGCTTTTGCTCGCGTCTTCGCTCGCGTAAAAGTAGGTAAGGGTATGTTGGTAGTCTTTTTTTTTTAAATAATATATAGCCTATGTCACTCGGTGTTAATATAGGTTACTAATGGTGAAAGAATTTATAAAATCGGTAGAGACGTTTTTGTGTTAAACCCTTACAAACAAACAAACTAACAAAAAATCTAATCTTTCCTCTTTATAATATTAGTATAGATCACTGTTCGATTTATATGACGTACTTAGTTATGTTTCGTATAGACTATCCCGGTAGGTTAAAATAAGGGTGAATAGTAAGTTTATTTAGTAGGTACAACGCCCAAAGAAAATCAAAGAACAAAAGATATCACATTTTTGTATTTTATGGAAAATATTAATATAAACTGTGGCATTAGACACATTAATATATTATCTTTAACTACCTAGCTGACCCGTGCTACTTCGTCTGCTCCACATAGAGAATTTGCCCCGTCTTTGCAACATTTTTCATTGGTCATAGCGTGATGTTCTGTGATGATTAGAGTCTTCCTCGATAAATGGGCTATCCAACACTAAAATATTTTTCTTTCTTACCAGTAGTACCTGAGATTAGCGCGTTTAACCAAACAAACAAGCAATCAAACAAACTCTTCAGCTTTATAATATTATTATAGATTTTCACTTGTGTTGATAGCAGTTGCTGGATTGTCGCCAGACGTAATTGTTTACAAAATTATATGTGGCGGTAGGAGAGCCGCTTTATTTCACCACGTTAATTCTGTGTGTCCGGCATCTAATACTCCATAACGTGGTGTAACTATATTGGCGTAAACGACATGAATCATTGAACCTTTTCACCGGAACAGTTTAGTAAATAAACTCTGCCTCTTACAAAACAATCAATGGTTTCTTTGTACACCAAGGTTAATATAGATTGTTTATTGACGTGAGTTGCATACTTTACGGTACAGTCGTAAAGGTGGTTAAGAGGAAATGCCACTTTTTACGATGCTAATGTTTTCCTTTACTTGGGTAGGTTATAGTGCCATATTAAATATGGTGTGTATACTCTAGAGTTTTTTCAGGGTAGGCGATCGATATATGTAAAATTATGCGCAGTCACTGACTTTGAATTACTGCATTAGGTGGATGTTTAGTTTAGTTTACTTCTCTCACGTTAGCGATTGTGGCCCTGTGTCGCGAACTGAAACCTTTAAAAATATACAACTTATAGTTGGCGCGAACCAGGGTTTGTAACCCTGTGCATGAGCACAGCAGTCAGCATCCACTAGCGCTACGGCACGGAGGCTGTAAGTTCTAAAATAAGAAAGCATTAAAAAAATTTAGGTTTGGGTAAAGGTGAGGGCGTAGTGGGCAAATCTCGCCTTTATTCAAATAGCGGTAAAATACGTCACAACGTTGTATCTGCCATAAATTTTAAGTCATTTGACAATTAATTCTTATCCTTACTATACCTCTCTCTCTCTGTCTCTCTCTGTCTCTCTCTCTCTCTCTCTCTCTCTCTCGAGAGAGAGAGAGAGAGATTTCCTTGTTATATTTTTGACTAAGGAAAATAGCGTGTTTCCTTAATTCCTCTTTGAAATTAAACTGCTATATACGGATTTTATCGCGTTGTTTATTTGACACTTTATTACAAAATTTTGAAAATTGTTACACTTCTACTACTATTAAACTTTACTAATTTTTAAGCTAATTAAATTATTATTAAACTATTTAGATTTAATTTATTTTTACACTTTCCCCGACGTTTCGGTTGCTTTTCAGCAGCCATGGTCACGGGGAGACTAAGATGGCAGTTGTCTCAATGTTCCAGTGTAGTTATTTCAAAGTACCCGAACATAATTTAATCATTGGTGTTTCTATTTACGCAGAATGAGCTCAAAGTATCATGAAGTCTAGCTGTGGTTTGCTTCTTCTTGGGTTTGACTATTTTTATTACTGGATCCCAAGCTGGTCGTACATTCCAACCATCTTCTCTATTAAAATTAGGATGTTTTTTGATTTCAATAGCCTCGCGAAGCATCCTTGGTAGGAATCGGTGTTCTTTAGCGAGAATCTGTGGTTTGTCAAATCTCAGGTAGTGGTTGGTCCCCTGTTGCACATGTTCACACACAGCAGACTTCAACGAGCGTTGGTGTTTTACATCAGCTATGTGTTCTTTTATGCGGGTGCCTATGTTTCTCTTGGTTTGACCAATGAACTAAACTATGTATATATAAAAATCCCAAAAAAATCCCAAAGATGAATTCGTCGCACTGAAGAACTTGCGGGCTAGGCCAGATATTACAGTACTCCGTGCAGATAAAGGAAACGCTACGGTCATAATGGATACGTCAGATTATAAACATAAAATTGAAAATTTACTTTCGGATGAAACAACATATAAACAGGTTAAAACAGACCCTACAAACAAAATATTGAATAAAACCAAAGACATCATTCATAAATACTCCGAAAAACTAGATCTAGACGTTAAACAATTAATACCAGCTTGCGTAAAACCTCCAAAGCTGTATGGGTTACCAAAAATACACAAGGAAAACGCTCCCCTACGTCCTATTGTGAGTCAGATCGACACACCAACTTACAGACTGGCTCAGCACGTAGCGAAGATACTCTCACCACTCAGAGGCAACTCGAGAGCACATGTAAAGGATTCGTACCATTTTGTGAGTGAAATTAAACACCTACGTCTCACTAACAATGAAACAATGGTTAGTTTTGATGTACAGTCATTATTTACATGCTTACCTGCACATGACTGTATTGAAATAACTAAAAGGAAGCTAATACAGTACAATATGCCTGAGGAATATGCAGAACTACTTAAGCATTGCTTAACAACTGGCTATCTGTTGTGGGACAATAAATTCTACATACAAGTCGATGGTGTCGCAATGGGCTCCCCAGTATCGCCTGTCGTTGCTGACATATATATGGAGGACTTCGAGGCTCGAGCTTTACATACTGCCCCCATCACACCCAGGATTTATAAGAGGTTTGTAGATGATACTTTTACAATATTACCAACAGATAGTGCAAGTGTATTCCTAGAACATCTTAATTCCATTAATAATAACATCCAATTTACTATGGAATTAGAGGCAAATAATTCATTAGCTTTCTTAGATGTACTTGTCATCAGGAATCCTGATCATACTTTGAGCCACACTGTATATAGGAAAAAGACCCATACAAATAGGTACTTAAACGGTGAATCTCACCACCATCCTAAACAGTTAGCTACCGTGGGAATGTCTTTGTTTCAGAGAGCCCATGGGATCTGTGACAAGAAACACCTGGACGCCGAGCTTCAACATGTCAAGCAAGTACTGCAAGACAACAAGCTCCAACAACCGCGCCGCTGTCACAGATCCCGAAAAAAGCCAGCCACAGTCGAGCGCCAGCCTGCTATACTGCCTTATGTAAGGGGTGTCACTGACAAGATTGGCTACATCTTGAAGCGAGCTTCAATCAACACATACTTCAAGCCGCCAACGAAGATAAGTAAATTTTTACCATCCGTCAAGTGCCAACTACCTTTACAAGATGCAGGGGTCTATAAAATAGATTGTGACTGCGGACTCTCATACATTGGTCAAACCAAGAGAAACATAGGCACCCGCATAAAAGAACACATAGCTGATGTAAAACACCAACGCTCGTTGAAGTCTGCTGTGTGTGAACATGTGCAACAGGGGACCAACCACTACCTGAGATTTGACAAACCACAGATTCTCGCTAAAGAACACCGATTCCTACCAAGGATGCTTCGCGAGGCTATTGAAATCAAAAAACATCCTAATTTTAATAGAGAAGATGGTTGGAATGTACCACCAGCTTGGGATCCAGTAATAAAAATAGTCAAACCCAAGAAGAAGCAAACCACAGCTAGACTTCATGATACTTTGAGCTCATTCTGCCTAAATAGAAACACCAATGATTAAATTATGTTCGGGTACTTTGAAATAACTACACTGGAACATTGAGACAACTGCCATCTTAGTCTCCCCGTGACCATGGCTGCTGAAAAGCAGCCGAAACGTCGGGAAAAAATGTAAAAATAAATTAAATCTAAATAGTTTTAATAATAATTTAATTACCTTAAAAATTAGTAAAGTTTAATAGTAGTAGTAGTGTAACAATTTTCAAAATTTTGTAATAAAGTGTCAAATAAACAACGCGATAAAATCCGTATATAGCAGTTTAATTTCAATCAATAATATTCGCGTAAATAGAAGACAATATTAATTCCTCTTTGCAAAATGAAACCGATTGACTAACAACACGCCATCGTCTTGTATAAGGTTAGGTAAAAGTGCATGTCATCTACATTCAGCAGGCTTAATTCCTACCTGATAAGGAACGAACGTATTGCGATACTACGGTAAGTTTGTTAAGCAATAATCTATATCTATACTAATATTACAAACAAAGATTAGATTTTTGTATGTTTGTTTGTAACGATTAAACTCGAAAATCACTTAAGAGATTTTGAAATTTTTGTCGCCTTTGGCATTATTATTAACGAGTAACATAGACTATATTTCATTTAAAAGTGAAGTACTGTTACTAACATGACATATCCTACTTGTACGGGAGCGAAGCCTCGTGCAAAAGCGACAAATTTAAATTATAAACGAGGAAAAAGACAATCCATCATACTGGAGTAGAACTCGCGACCTCGACATAGGGTACCTTGTCGCTTTACCAACTAAGCTATTCAATGTGTTATATTAGGGATTGAAAGGCCTATTTAGGGTTCATAGACGGTCAGTGCCATCTATCGTTTATAGGACTGAACTGATTGTCGAGGTCGCAGGTTCAAGTACAGTTTCATGCATTGCCTTTATCCTCGTTTTAATGTCCAGACTTGTTAGAAAAGGTCAGTGTACAATAATGAGGCAAATTATTAGAATAAAATAGACTGCTTTGTTGATCCAGTGGCATAAGCTTGCGCCCGATCGTCAGGTTCCAGGTTTGATACTTGCGTCACAACACTTGACGCAATGGTAGTAGCGAAGTGACGACTGAAACCACTGCGCCATCCTTTTGTGAATATGTAGGTCTTTGTTTATTTAATGGTTATTCTTAGAATGCCCATGTGTACACGTCTGGGATACATAAGGAAGTCGTAAGATCACTACCAGATTTTATCTACCGGATGCTGCGCAGTTTCCTGTTCGTCAGCAATCATCTTACGTTCGATCTGCATACCGAGTTTGTTGAGTACCATACAAAGATATGTTCATTGTTAAGGTCAGTGTTCAGTTCCGTCAAGGTAGTTTAGTGTGCATTCGTTTTTTTTAAATTAGTTTATATCTTGTTCTGTGGTTACTATGCTGTTAGGGTTATATGTTCGGTGCTTGGCTGATAAAACATATTGGTGTTCTTGAGAGCTAAGAATGTATGTAATGGCCGTGGAGTTCCCATGTCGTGGTATGAAGTTATGCTTATGTTTGTGGTCGGTCCTAGTCCATGGCACAAATCCCGAGTTGAGCTAAATGTTAATCCGTCTTTACCGTCTTTAATTTAAGAGCGTAGCTCTTTTCGGTGGAGAAATTGCCACGTCTATCTTCTGCTTTCCTGTTAACCTCTTGATACATCGCGACGCCCACATTTTTCTTCACTTGTTGGACAAAGATACGTCTTTATCTGACCACCTGACTACGAGATTTAAATTAATTTAAATGTATAATTTAATGTAAATAATGTTTAATATCCAATTTTGGAAACAAACATACATCTCGTCTGATGGTAATAGGTTATGACCTACGTTATGTGACACGAATTACGTAATCACCATTGTTTAACGCTGTTCATCAAGTAAGGTTGTCCCAATCGCAGTTGTAAGTAATGTTTTTATTTCGAATAGCTATTCAAAGATGGCGTCACATCGATAACGGTAATGGAATTCTCTAGTCATATTATTATTAAAATGCTATGTGCATAGATTAATTTTGAAGTTCATAGTTATTTTTTGGCGCTTAGTCGTTTTGCAGACGGTTTTATCCAATGAACAGAAGTCTGGATCTGCCCGTTGTCGTTCACGGCAGGCAGTCGCGGTTTGCCTGATTCATCTTAAGCTATTGCATACGTTGGTGCCCGACCGAGTCCGGCGCACGTCGCGTCGGCCAGACACTATCCCTATTACTAAACTAATATTATAAAGAAAAAGATTTGTGATTTTGTTTGTAATACTAAAAATATAAGGCACCGATTTAAAAAAATATTTTTATCCAGAATTAGGCCAGCGTGGTCGACTATGGACTAACCCTTCTCACATTAAGAAGTGGGCCGTGCCCAGCAGTGGGACAGTTTAATACAGGGCTAATATTATATCCAGAATTTACATAGTCCGAGATATACCTATAAGATCATGCTACGAGCCATGGGAGCAGAGCCGTTGTAAACATGGTCGAAACCGCAAGGGACAAGTCTTAAAAACATTTAAGTACTTTATTTTATATTATTTTTATTTAAACTCGCAAATCACTTTTTATCTGATTTTACTATAAAATTACGATTTTTGATGTTTCTCTTTACTTGTGCTATAAGACATGGCTTTTTTTGCCAAATTTCGTGTATCGGACATGCGCCATAAACGACTGTATCTTTTCATTGTGTTGACTTAGAACTTTGATGTTTTCACAGCTCCTAGGGAAACAAATACTCAATATGCAATCATATTGAGTGTATGATACTTCCATGTGTTCCTCAGAAAAAGGGTCCTGACAGACAGACATACAGACGGACAAAGAAGTGACCCTATAAGGGCTCCTTTTTCCTTTTGACGTACGGAACCCTAAAGAAAGACACCGTTTTACCGAAATACCGTCAATGAGCTGTAGAGTCGTATTAACGTGACGTAGGTTCGATTACCCGTTAGTATATTTCTGTTTCATGGACACAGGAAGAACAAGACCCTTTAAATCTATCAGTATCAGCTGTCACGACAAAATATATGACACGTCGTTTATCTTCGTTTGCGCCGACAACAACCGACGTTCCCCGATAATATTTGAAATTGGAACTTAATTTATTATGGTTCTAACGAATCGTTTTACATTTTGCAAATGGCAGACCTATCCTAGTCTTGAATCTACTTATAGTAGTCTCGAAACATAATACAATCGTCTGTTTGTGTAGCAGTATGCTGAGAGCCGTTTATTCTTTATTTTGTGTAATATTGAGATTAGGCAAATAGTTCAGTTAAAACTGCATAGAACCAAATCCAAGGTTACCCAATCTCTTGCGCGTTATTGGTTCTCGCAAAAATAGTTTGCTACACTGCTAGACAAGTCAGGCTTTTGGTTCGATACACGATTCGACGTAATAATCCTTAGCCATCCATATTAGCCAAAGAAGCATTATGGCAGTCAAGAAATACAATCAGATCCTTCACACCGAAATTCGGTCACGGCGGCCAAAACTTCTTGCTGCTCAGCAGAAAACTCAATAAATTTATGTTGTCTGTCCCGTCTGGATTAAACCAAGACCTCATGCACACAACAGCCGAATTCAAAGCCGCTTCCTCAGTTTCTTCCACTAACACTCACTTTGGATTTCGTTCAAACCAGAGCAGTTCTATTCTTCAGATTGCAGATGAACGCTAAGATTCCAGGCTTCTTGCTATCAACAAGAGACCATTATTTACGACTTTTGTACGAGAGCTAGGTTGGCTGTGGCATCTTATTATTGCAGGATTTACATTACCCCTGGCGTGGCATCTCATTATTGCAGAATTTACATTACCCCCAAGCCTACATAATTTTCGGTAACAGCTTACCAACAGACAATTGTTTGTTTACCACCTCTCTCTTAACACTTCACTACCACGCAATTTATTTATATTTGCCCGAGTTTTTCCTCCTGCGTAGATTAACATCGATCGTGTACCTCCAAATATAGCTTCAGCCAATATCTTCCCACGAGCGGTTACAATGACGCTGCGATTAGCGAGAAAAGGTCAACCGTGAACTGCAAATAAAAGTACATTTAATCACTCTATCATCTTCTTTTTGGATGAAAGGTACTCTATGTCCTCTGTACCTGTGACAATCTGTGTGCGGAATTTCATGCTGATTGAAAGCGTAGTTAACACGTGAAAGCATAACAAACAAACAGACTCATATAATAAATTCACATTTATAATATTAGTTACAATGTCTTTTTAATTTCTTGACTATTGACTAGAAGGATGGCTTAGTATTTTGAGTGGTCACCTTGCCACAGCCATTGTGTCGAGAGTTTTGGGTTCAATCTCCACACCGGACAAAAATGTTTGTGATTCATATTATCCAAATGTCCCAATGCGAATTGGAGTTTGTTTGTTTGTTACACTTTCGCAGTTTAATTACTCGTCCGATTATTATAAAATTTCGCATACATGTTGTCAGGGATACAGAAGAGTACTGTTGTCGAGCGAAGCCGCGGACATAGTCTAGTACCTACATACGTAATATTTCTTTATTTACATGCAAGAGTAGTGATATAAAAATGTAGGTATAATAAAATTTGTCCCAAGCATCGGTCCATTAGAATCAATTAGTAACAATGAATGCAGACGGACGACCTTCAATATCTTAAGAAAACGTGATTAGTACTTCGTTTATATGCTATATAGTAAATATAAATATACATTTACACTTTATACGATATATGAGCAGCGATAGCTCAGTGGGGAGACCAACAGACTGCAATGCAGAGGGTCTTGGGTTCGAACCCACGTCGCGTACCTCTGACTTTCGGAAGTTATATGACTTTTCGAAATTATGTGCGTATTGATTGACAATTATCGCCTGCTCCGTGCCTCTGAGAGCACATTAAGCTGTCGGTCCCGGCTGCCATGAACATCTGTGGCAGTCGTTATTGGGAGAGTGTCGACACAAAAGATCCCACTAGGTCGAAGTGTCGCCGGTCTGCACTGACTGGCCCCCACATAAGATAAGATAAGATATACGATGTATACTGTCAGACATTTGTAGATATGAGTAAATTTTTTCGTTTTGTTTTTTAATGGTATCTGTTGCGAGCGCAGACTTTGATCAAAGTTTTGTAAAAACTGGTTTAATGTAGGTATAGTATCGCATAAACAAACATACATAAGTATATTATGTTTTGATATACAAAAGTTACACACGGGTCAATGAGACATGAAACATTGTGCAGATGTTTCGATGTTCGTATCTCAATCACGCTTAAACCATTGAAATGATTTGGATGAGACTTAGCACACAAATAGCCCATATTCTGGGTTAAAATAAATGATACTTTAAATCTTTTAATAATAAATAAATGATTCTGTAAATGTATGCGGTACCATTGAATAAATGCGGACAGTGACAGATACTCGTAAGGTATAAAAGGATTCTGTCTTCAACCGTAAGCGTGATAATATATTTATAAATAAATTATGCCTGCGGTTTTCTCACATAAATTTTATAAGGTAAGGTTATAACAATTTTCAATCCCTCGGAAACAGTATTTTATTGTGGATAAAAGGTACCCTATGTCCTTTTTTATACCCCTGACAACGTGTGTGCAAAATTTCATGATGAATCGTCGAGTAGTTATTTCTTGAAAGCCTGACAAACAAACAAACTCACATTTACATGTATAATATTAGTTTGGATTTGGATTTAGATGTCATGATGGCATTGTATGTTAGTAGACAACTTAAGAAAAAAAAGAAAAGTTAAAAACCATTATTAAACGAAGTAGAACGCCAGTATGATTTAAATCTTTGGTTTTATTTAATGTGTTATGGTTGAAATCACCCTAGGATCTACACCAATGTTGGCATTATAGCGGCACTTATTAAAAAGGGTCAGCACGTGTGTAACCTCTATTGTTACAACCACTTGCCGTCAGACAGGCATGTTTAATATTTACTAGTAACACATGACATTTAAAAATGACTATATAAATAATGAATGACACATAATACGTGTATTACATTGTAGAGATTAATACCATCAGCAAGTTTGGATGCTTGACAAACTATTTATATATTGTGATTCAGAGCATAAAAATATATTTATTGAATACAATGGCCTATCTGTGCGTGGACAAAATGTCTAGCTTTGAACAGAACTACTTTTCTTTTAAACTTTTAAGCCGCAGTAACACACCGGTGGCCTGACGTAATAAATGTTTAATTAATAAAAAATGTACTGCGTAAGACTTGACAGATTAAAGCTCAAACCAGGAGTTCCTAACAAGGAATTTTTATTTAAAGCGGTAACGTAATGGATTATTTGTTAAACTTACGCACGAGATGTCATTTCCGTTCTCTTCCTAATCTTTTGTATTTCTATTAAATATAATATTTATTATTTATACACACAGTATCATATCACATTATTATATATGCTGGATAGCCTATAATTAGTAAATGTCCTAGTAATTTTATTTTACATCAGGGTATTATATAGATTATATCCTAAAGATATAAAGGAATCGCAACGCATGCTTATTTTTAATAAATTGCGTAATCGTCATGTTATAAAAAAACTATAATGAATAGTGTTTAAAAGTTAATATCAATGGCGTAAAATAAAAAATTATAAAATCAACTTTATTACACACAATATGTATTGTTATAGATTAAATATAAGTATAAATAGAATACAGTAAAACACAAATATTGTTTTAAATTACTATATTATTAGCATCATCATATTTATAAGAAAATTAATATACAAAAATTAAAACGTCGTTTCTAGCTAAGCGCACTATAATCCTATATGTTTGTACAGTGCGATGTCCGTCTACGCTCGATGTGACAGTGCGGGTCGCAATAAAAACATTATTATTTTACTACTTACCGCTTATGTGTATGTTCTTAAGTTATATTATTTTGTACTAGTATTAATTATGTTCTTATGTTAAGTGAATTGTAATATAATTCATAATGAAAATAAATATCTAAACTCAAACCCATATATTTACAATTGTCAAAAAAATATTATATAATGCCAAAAGAGTGTGTGTCAAGTGATAGAATAAATAATAAAATCTGTACAAGTTGCACTTGGCCGACTTATTTTATACTAGTAAGATGACAAATACATATACCCCGCCTTCTAGTCCGTCGTTATGCAATTGGCGCTACGAGCCCAAAGGCATTACTTTCACTTGACTTGACTTTGCAAGACCTCCAGTTTTTGGCAAGTTATCCAAACTAAATAAACTAAAACTACGCTAGATTTAAGTTTTAAAGGTCAGATGTAAATCTGAAAAAGCAAATAAGTTATGATACTTACCTACTTAATTTGTTTTTCTCTTTCTTTTACAGGTAATAATGGATTCAATTTACGTAAAAATATGGAAGATCGTTTAGCTTAGCAGTTGACCAATCACATCTAATGACTTGTAAAGGTAAAAATATGTCTCGTGTGCTCGCAAAGGACAAAGCAATGATATTATACTTACATATACATACAACAATACACACATTTTTTATCAGTTGACATGACAGTTTATGTTGAAGTGTTAAGACTTTTAAACATTCGCTTGGACGCTTCTTTGCCTTTTTATAATAGACTAACTTTTGCTCGCGGCTTGGATCGCGCATAAGTAGGTTAGTTTATGTAACAGTACTTTTTAAAATAAAATATAGCCTATGTCTCACGGTGTTAATATAGCTTACTAATGGTGAAATAATTTTTTAAATACGTTCATTAATTTTAGAGTTAAATCGTTACAAACATACAAACAACGTTGTGCAAGAGGTCCCGAGGTCAATTTTCGGTTTGAGCAAAGTCTTCTCCCTAGCCTTTATTATTCCCAAGTCACTTGGGGTCGGCTGTTCTAGTCTAACCGGATTTGACTGGATATCAGATTTTACACGTAGCGGCTGCCACCTGACCTCCGCAACCCGAAGGCTAACGATACCCTAAGGCTAGAGTTTTCGGATTGAGCAAAGTATTACTGGACTATTCTGACGAGAAATTCGCATCACACGCTCGGAGTCTGGGGCTACCCGGTAAACTGTGATGGGCTCATTCTCTATTAGATGGGGCCTTAAACCATTGCTAGCGAAATGTTGGTCTTATGCACCTCTGCCTACACCTTCGGCATAAAGACATGACACTATATCCTAACTAATTGAGCTTGTTTGTTTGTTTGTTTGTTCCGCTTTCAAGCCTTAACTACTCGACCGACCATCATGCATTGCATGAGATCGAATCTATAACACTTGTCCCAGTCGCAGCGGCAAGGCGATCACTTACACCACTATGCTTCTATACCGTCAAGCTTTGACTTTGACTTTGAATCATTTTGCGCCTTCACCTTTTTTTATACGTTGGGAAATGCGTTGACGCATACCTCTCCGCTAGGCGACGGAGAGGTTATGTCGGACTCACCGGAGGAAGATATCCCGGTAATGCCGACTGAACTTACTACCACGGTGTATGTCGGAGTCGGCGGAGCCGCGCGAATCACTTTCGCATGCAATCGCGACCTCGCCAAGGCAAGTAGCTATCTAATCTACCTATGTTAAATAAGTCCTGCTTACCTAATGGGGTAAGCAGGACTTATTTAACACTCGATGTGCCCGCGGTTTCACCCGCGTTTATAGTTACTGCGCCGCTCCCGTGGGTCGTAGTGTGAAGTTATATAGCGTATAGCCTTCCTCGATAAATAGGCTATCCAACAATAAAATTATTTTTCAATTCGAACCAGTAGTTCCTGAGATTAGCGCGTTCAAACAAACAAACAAACAAACTCTTCAGCTTTATAATATTAGTATAGATAGGTAGCTATGCAATCTAATGAGATTACAGAAAATAACGCATTAAACTGGTTCAGTTAATATTCATAAGGTAATTATGCTGGCGCTTCGTCTGATACGCAGTGTACAATGTTTATTTATGATATACACACGTGTGAGCACACGTGTGTATATCTACTTATATTATTAAAGGTATATTGAGTGTGTGCGCTTATCTTTACCTTGGGACTTTAGTAAAATACTTAGTTCAATTGAGAAGATGGAACATTTAAGAAGTATCAAAATGCTTTTATTATGTTAAGCTGTATTTACTTTTATATGTATACTTATCTACTAAATTATGCACGCAGCTTTGCTTGAGGCAATGTAAGTTATGTAAATTATCTATTCTATCGGAAACAATACTTCTTTCTGGATGAAAGGTACCTTAAGTCTTTTTCTGTACCCCTGATAACGTGTATGCAAAATTGCATGATGATCGGTCGAGTAGTTCAAGCCTGAAAGCTTAACAAACATACAAAGTCACATTCGCATCTATAATATTAGTTAGGATTAGAATTGTTAAGTAAAGTAAATTTAATATTTTCTTAAATTGTCTTATTATATGACCTCGTAACAACCGGTCAGTACCATATTATCCTTCTAATAATAATCATAAATGTAAAAGTTTCTGAGGAAGGATGGATGGATGGAGGGATAGATGTTTGTTACTCTTTCACGCAAAAACGACTGAACCGATTGCGATGAAACTTGGTATGTAGAAAGCTGGAGACTCGATAGTCCCAGGGCATTGGGATTTACGCGGGATAAACCGTGGCGCGCAGCTAGTATTTACCTATATAATACTTTCCTCAAAACTTTTTGCTTTGCCCGGTATAATACCATATTATCTCTTATTGCTTTTGCTAGAATTCCATTTATATTCTCCATTAGCCTTTGTAATGTAACCGTTGTAAATGTCAACGCATAGAAGTGATCACTTATCAGCTATTTTATTATTTATCTAATCAGCACTTATTTACCTGCATCGCCGAGTGTACGTACATTATATACATCGTTATAAATATTATAATGTATGGTAATGAGTCTCGTGGCGTTAGCTTGCACTTTTGTTTGCTTGCGTTTATTATAAAGGATTGAAGTATTCAACAAAATGACAATAATTAAACTGGGATTTTTATCATTCCGAAAGAATATAATATACAATTATTAATAACAATTCTAAATTTTGTAGGCAGATGGTATATTGGTTGCAGTTCATTACATAGAATTTGTAAAATAAAGAAAAGAGTGGCCGTGAGTTTCATGCTCGTTCTTCTTATTGGTTGCTTTGCTGAATGTAAACATCAACCATAATGTAATTATAATAATTTATTTTCTCATCACAAATGTTTGAACAGTAATATGGCTTAATTTAATAAAATATAACAACACATCTGTGAGAGACTGGTGTCCGAAATAGGTATAGGAATACCTCTGTTACGGGTCACCAGGCCTCCAAGACTTAATAGTAGACATATTATTAGATATAAACCTAATGTACGATGAGGAACAAATTTAATTATGGTGAATTGAAACAATGAATACGGTTAGACACTATATATGTAACTTTAAATACTAATACAAAATTATCTCAGCCGAAAGACTTCCACTGCTAGAGTAATACATGTAATTAATAATACATATATTATATACATATTATTATAGTCTATTCTCGGTACATAAATTAATTTTAAAAATAACCATTGATATAGAAACCACGAAATTTGATGCAAATATACTAAAGATTGCAATGCAAGATAATCACACAACCATTTTCATTTAGCTCTAAGGGCACAGGAAATTACAAATATGGTGTATCTCCTTCGTAACTCGTATTTACCACGATAATTTTTTACAACACTTTTACCTTAATAAGTAGTTAGCTGTGCTGCCTTGGTAAATTATTAATAAAAAGCCTTAGTTTATCCATACATTAGCGACCCGCCTCGGCTTCGCACCGGTAGCACAAAACCTTAAAAAACTATACACCTAAACCTTCCTCATGAATCACTCTGTCTATTGGTGAAAACCGCATGAAAATCCGGTCAGTAGTTTTTGATTTATTGCGAACAGACAGACGCGGCGGATAACTTTGTTTTATAATAATAATATGTAATGATAGACTCACGCCTATATTCTTGGAAGGGTATGCAGAGGTATTCTACAGCTTCATTTCGCCATGTATGGCTTTTCTTGATTACCACTCAGTTAAGATAAATGCTTGTGTTAGAAGTAGGTTCACGTCGGTAATGTAATGGATGAAGTTCAAAGCCACGATCCCTCCATATATATATTATCTCTCTATATATTATGTGACACTTAAATATGACCTCATTTTTCTGTTACACGCAATAAAAACTGGCTATTACCAAATATACAAGCATGAATATAGTATTCTCATAGGAACTACAGTTAACTAACTAACATAACATCTTAATCCAATAGATAAATAATTTCATACTATCCACATCTCGCTCCCTCTTTGCAACTTACTATAAGTATGACAGAGACACAACCAACCATTACATAACCAGCGACACGGTAATCCCCACTAGGAATTTCCCAAGAGGCCAAAGTTCCACTTTGATCTAAACTGATCAATAATATATGGTCGCATGAGAGTGTGGCCATTTAACAGTTTGGGTTTAACTTTGATGCTTCTAACTCTATTGGGGTGAGCACAAAGGTACATAAACCCTGTCAATATTAGCGCAATCTCGAATGTATTGGCATAGATTGGAAATTACAAAGGGGTTCCTATGACTTTGTTCCTCATTTGTCTCTACATTACGTCCCACATTGCAAAATGTTCCTTATTTGCCCCTCTTTCTAAATTATTCCTTTTCCGTCCAACATTTTTGTGCATATGGTTAGCAAAACAAAACATGGTTAAAATTATTTGAAATCTTTTCGTTGTCTGGCTCGTAGTGTCATGCAATCATAAGCCCAAAGTTTTGCTGAGAGATCAAAGAGATATTTTAAAATATGTTTTGGCCAACCGTACAACAAAACTACTTCGCAAAAATACATTTAAATACAACTAGTACCCTTAGGTCTTGCCCAGCTCGAGCAGAATACTTGGTTAGGAGCAGCGCGGAAGAGTGCAAGATACAATTTAGTTTTGAATGTGTACATCCGTATGATATAATAAAAGTATTTAGGTCGCTCAATTAAAAAAAATCAGCTGACTTCTGGGGTATTTCGGTAAAATTAGTTGAAAGTATTATTGTTAATATAGTGCCACACCTAGCCGCAGTATTCAACGGATGCATTGATGTGGGTATTTTTCCAAATTTAATGAAATGTAGTAAAATAATACCTTTATTTAAAAATGGATGCAAAAGTGACCCTAGTAATTTTAGGCCAATTTCAATATTACCTGCTATTAGCAAAATATTTGAGAAGATTATATTACAGCAATTAGAGAGCCACTTTAGTGTAAACAATTTATTTCATGCAGATCAATATGGTTTTAGGAAGGGTCGTTCTACGATAGATACGGGTGTTACGCTTTTAAGACATATATTCAGTGCCTGGGAAAATGTCATTGGCGTATTCCGTGATCACTCTAAAGCCTTTGACTGCGTTGACCATCATACGCTGTTGCGAAAACTCAGGCATTATGGCATCAGAGATACTGCACTTGACTTAGTTAATTCCTACCTAAGCGATAGAATACAACACGTTGATATCAACGAAAGTAGATCTTCTGGATTATCAGTCACAGTGGGCGTGCCACAGGGCTCAACTTTAGTACCCTTTCTGTTTTTAGTGTACGTAAATGATTTGACGTTCTTCGTGCAGGATTTGTGTGACATTGTTTTATTTGCAGATGATACATCCCTTATTTTTAAAGTAGACTGAAGAGCAACAAATTTAAATGCCGATAATGATTCGCTCGCGCACATCCTGGACTGGTTTACGTCGAATAATTTACTACTAAACTCTAAAAACACAAAATGTATCAAGTTTACATTGCCAAATGTAAAGAGTTCTAACATAGATATAAATATAAATAATGAAATTATTACTTTCGTACAATCTACAGGTTTGACTTTAGATCACAAGGTTCAGTGGGGCGCTCATATATCGTGTCTTGCAAGGAAACTTAGCTCAGCCGCATACGAAATTCGGAAAGTAAGACAGCTTACTGATGTAGATACTGCGAGACTAGTATACTTCATTTACTTTCACAGTGTCATATCTTACGGTATATTATTGTGGGGCAAGGCAGAGGACATTAAAACAATTTTTATTCTCCAAAAGCGTGCAGTACGTAGTATTTATAATTTAGGTGCACGAGTTTCCCTGAAAGATCGATTTAAGGAAATAGGCATACTTACTGTTGCGTCGCGATATATATTTTCTAACATTATGTTTATTAAACATAATATTCACTTATATAATAAGAATAGTGATATTAACGTAAACACTAGAAATAAGCATAAGTTAGTCAGCCCATATCATCGTTTACATAAAGTTCACAATACATTTGCGGGACTCAGTATACGTTTTTTTAATAAACTACCTATTAATATAATTAACTTACCATTGCTTAAATTTAAAAGCGCCGTTAAAATACAGCTCATTCGGAAGGGTTATTATTCAGTCAACGACTACTTAACTGACAAAAAATCATGGCATTAGTTGCTTGTTGCATTCAGGACTCAAAGATCTGAATTACCTATAAGTCAGTTTAGTAATGTAAAGGTACCTCGTGATTATATGTGATGTTATCAAGTATCCTGCTTCTCATTTTGATTATTATGCAAAAATACAAATCCACAACTGCATTTAGTCACGGACTGCCTTTGCATTGTCACAAAGTGTAAGTGTATGCGCCATCATGCCATCCTACTGCCTATATTAGATTTATGTTGAAAAATATAACTAGATCCAAATTATTTAATTTCTATAATATTATTAACTTATTAATTATTATTGTTATTATCTTTAGTTTTTTAGAGTCAGTAAAATTTGGTATAATGGTTGCAACACCTTGTTGATATGAGTTGCAAAATAATGAAATTATATTTAATTGGCGATTTAAAAGAGTGGTCGAGAATTGCTTGCATGTTTCTTCTCATAAGCTCAACCCTTTGCCTGAACCTAGCAACTAACCTAAATGTAGCTTCACTAACTTAGTAAACTCACTAACCTATATATTTTGACTTTGACTTTGACTTTGAAAAGTCCATACAAAAGAAAACAGAGACTTAAAGGAACATTATTTGGAAAGAAATAGGAATTACATTAAGAAATTAATATTTAATTAAACTTAGGAGGCTTATAGGTCGCGGGAAGCGGTTGGATGCGAGTGGCTTAAGATCGGTTTGAGTGGAAAACCTTGGGGGAGGCCTATGTCCAGCAGTGGACGTCTTTCGGCATGAGGGGCATATAAGGAACAATTTCTGGGATGAATGCGTATTTCTACGTTTTGGACGAAACATTAAGGACGAATGCGGGACAAACCGTTTTGTCGCCTGTTACACAGTTCTTTTTTCTGGGTGAAGGGTAGATACCTCAATGTCCTGTTCTGTAACCCTAACATCGTGTATGCGAAATTTATAGATGATTGGTTGCGCTTTCATGCCTAACTACTCGAAAGGTAAAGTGTGAAAGCATAACAAACAAATAAACAAACTCACATTCATATTTATAATATTAGTTAGTTTATCTCCTAATGTGGGCTGTATGACCTACTTACTTCAAACTGCTAATGAGAATTTCCGTTAAGTTCCTATAAGTATTCGAGGGGTAGTTAGTATTATAATAATCATGTGTCGCCGGAACCGATATGTCTATAGTGTCTATACTCATATTATGAAGGTGAAAGATTTGTATTTATTTACTTCATTAGTTTATGATGTAAAACCCAAAAACCAATGAACCGATGTAAAAAATCTTTAATCTTTAGAAACTACTTTATATCCAGAAGTAACATAGGCTAATAGCCACGGAAGCAAAGCAGCTATCATAAACGTGGAAAAACGCAGAGAACGTCTAGTCTTAAACAAATCATCTACGCAATGAAATGTACAACCCTAATAACAAACAGGAAAATTCTAATTATAGATTTACAGAGAATTTGCTATAAATGTACCTTACGTAAATAAATACACATAGTCTGTAAACATACACCTCTGTATTACAGAAAGGGTGGGCAGAGATGTAGGTATTAGACGCCCACATAACAGGTTATGTTTATAAACATTATGTAATAGGGAAACGAGTCTTATGACGTCTATAGAACCTATTTCTAGGTCTGCTGACAATGTTCGTGCATCAAAAGTAATAACAAATTTACTTCAACCGGGCATCGAACACCAGACTCTACGATCAGCGCCAAATGTAGGTGTAAATCCTAATCCTAATTTACGCCCATTTTCTCCACTATCAAGTAAAGGTTATTCGAAAGATAAATCGCATGCTGTCTCACTCTTGTTACGTTAATTAAAGAAGAGAAATGGCGAGACTTTTATCTTATGTATAAATGCTATTTAAAGATAGTGAGACAGGCTCTTAATTTTATAAATTAATGTGAATGTGAGTTTGTTTGTTAAGCTTTCACGCCTCAACTAGTCGACCGATCATTATGAAATTTCGCATACACGTTGTCGAGATAACAGAAAAACACATAGGGTACTTTACATTCAGAAAAACGTACCTACTGTTTCTAACCTAACTCACAGATAATATAATACTATACTAACTTAACCTACATTTACGCAAGTGAACCCGCGGGCCTAATCTAGTTTACACCATAAGACCAACAAGGCAATGGCATTGTATTACGGCAATAGTTTCGCGCTTACAATCGATGATAAATTCTGGGTTCAATTGCCAAGAGCAGTTTTGTCAGGTCTTTCTGTCACTATATACACTGCCGGTCAAAAGTTTGAGACCACCTACATCAAAGTTGCAAATGGATGTAAAACTCAAAATAAAAAGCTAAACATGAAAGGATTTATTGTGATATTTATTAAGTATGGCAAATGCAATTAAATATAAATAAAAAATATTAAATATTTCGACAATTTAACTTAAAATATATGTTGACAAGCTAAACAGCTTTTTCATCAAAAAACCCTCCCTTGCATTGAATCACTTTGTTGACAAGTCTTGGCATGCGGGCAATCAATTTGTCGATTGTTTCTAGTGAAATATTGTTCCAGCTTTCTTGCAATGCTCTCCACAAATCTTCTTGTGAGCTGGGACAACAACTGCGCACGTTTCTGTCCAGCTCTTCCCACAATAGTTCTATAGGGTTAAGGTCGGGGCTCTGAGCGGGCCACACCATGTTTTTTAACACCCCTTCTGCTTCTTTTGTATCTAAATAACCCCGGCATAATTTGGAGCTGTGTTTAGGGTCGTTGTCTTGTTGGAAAATAAAGCCATCTCCAACTAGCCGAAGTCCCGATGGTACAGCATTACACTCCAATATTGCTTTGTACTGCTCCTTTTTCATAATTCCTTCGACTCGTACCAAATCTCCAGTTCCACGGCTCAAGAAACAACCCCAAACCATAACGGAACCACCGCCATGCTTCACTGTGGGCAGGACACAGTCTGGCATCATCTTTTCCTCGGCACTCCGCCGAACAAAAACACGTCTTTTGCTCCCAAACACTTCAAATTTGGACTCATCTGTCCAAAGAACTCTTTTGAAGTCTTCTTCACTCCAGTCTCGATGGGTAAGGGCCCACTGCATTCTCTTCTTTTTGTTTTGTGGCCTTAAGAGAGGTTTTCGCACTGCTACGCGACCAAATAACTTAGCGTCTCTTAGTCTTCTTTTCACTGTGGTCAATGACACAGGTGTAGACCGGGATTTGTTCACTTCAGCGCGGATTTCTGGTGCTGTCAGGCGTCTATTCCGCTTGCTTGTTACCACGATGAACTTATCCTCGCTAGAAGTGGTAGCTCTCGGCCTTCCCGACCGCGAACAATCTTGATTATTGCCAGTCTCCTTGTATCGGGTTATTGTGTTATGAACACAAGTCTTCGACAACTTGAGCTGAGTAGCAATCGCACGTTCAGATTTGCTTTCGTTGTGTAAAGCAATGATGACAGCACGAGTTTCACCGTTAATTTGGCGTACTTTTCCCATAATGAGATGTCTTCACTGTAAGAACGACGAGCTCGGACTAACCAAGATTAAGAAATATTTACTCCATGGAAACTCAGGTGTTCACAGTGTTTTAGGAAGTTAAAATTTCCTAAAATTCTGTTAACACAAAACAAAGCCCAAATAATGAATAATAGTCAGGTAACAATAATATTACAATGACTTAAGCGCGCGGTCCGCACGCGGCGCCCATTGATGTTTCTAGACAAAAGACCTTTGTACGATGATTACATAAAAATAAATAGAAATAATGACTTCGAAAAATAGTTAAATATCCATTGTATATGCAGGTGTTCAAATTAATTGTTTATCAATGTATTTTTAACAAATTTTATTGTGAAACAATATTTTAACTTGTGGTCTCAAACTTTTGGCCGGTAGGGTATGTACACATGGCTACACATCAAGTTAAACACCCTATATACGCATAACTACGTTACATACAAAATAGAGAATTGTCGGAAAGGGACAGTGCATAGTGGTGTTCACCCATCACGGTGAACTAGCGCGTGCGGCGACGCCCGCGGCCCGTTTAGCGTGAATGAGACAAAATAACAAAAATATAACGTACTCTCTCGCACGATTCACAGCGTTCAACTTATAATAGTTCAAAGTCCAAACAGTCTAGGTTGATGTGTCGCTGTGTGTACATAGCATAATCTATACTAATATAAAGCTGAAGAGTTTGTTTGTTTGTTTGTTTGGTTGAACGAGCTAATCTCAGGAACTAAACTTGCGTTTTGAATAATTATTTTAGTGTTGGATAGCCCATTTATCGAGGAAGGCTATATATATCACACTACAACTAATAGGAGCAGAGCATCAATGAAACATTTTGCAAAAACTGGGAAAATTCTCTAAAAAGCAGACGAAATTGCGCAGTACAGCTCGTCTGTAAATAAGCGTGTAATGTCAATAACCTAGCCCCTTTTACGTAGGACCCAAACTTAGCCATCAAAAGTAGGTGTGAAACACTGACTTACTTCTTCGATTCTAAAAATGAATGTCATGATATTGAGTAACAGCTATGACATAGCGTGTTATGACGTCACTAAAATTGTATTTATTTATAAGCGTCCAATGTTTAACAATGTTATCGAGAGATAAGTGGCGTTAGCAGATATGGGAATACGATTGTCATCTATACTTATACTTATAATCCTAACTAATGTTATAAATGCGAAAGTAAGTTTGTTGTTTGATACGCTTTGATGCCTTAACTACTCGACCGATCATCATGAAATTTCGCATACATGTTGTCAGGGGTACAGAATAGGACATAGAGTACCTTTCACCCAGAAAAAAGAACTGCTACTAATCTAACCTAACCATTTTATAACGAGAAATGTTTAGTTTTTTTGTTGGTTTGTTGGTAATGATTTAACTAAAAAACTACCCAACCGATTTTAAAAATTCTTACATCACTAGAATACTATGTTATAATTTATAACCGAGTAAAAATAAATTACCTTATGTTACTATTGTCTTCTGTTTACGCGAATGTTATTCATTGAAATTAAACTACTATATACGGATTTTATCGCGTTATTTATTTTACACTTTATTTCATAATTTAGAAACTGTTACACTACTACTAGATACTATTAAACTTTACTAATTTTTAAGCTAATTAAATTATTAAAACTATTTATATTTAAGTTTACACTTTCCCTGACGTTTCGGTTGTTTTTCAGCAGCCATGGTGACGAAAAGAGTAAGATGGTAGCTGTCTCAATGTTCCAGTGTGAACTGGAACATTGAGACAGCTACCATAGCGTCAATTGTAAAAGATTAAGCTATTCCCTTTAATTAGACATAGTCTCACGCCTGTATCCCCAAACGACGGGTAATCGAAGGTCTATTACACTAACATTTCGCCAACTATTTAAGGTCATAATAAAGGGGTCGCTCATTGAGTTTAACGTGCACAGTTCCAGGCTCCGTGCTACTACTGAGAATTTCTCGACAGAATAACTCAGTAACACTTTATACGAACCGGCAATCAAACCTGAGACCTCACAGACAGCAGTCGCATTCATTACTGCTGCGCCGCCGAGCCAGTCACTCAGTGCCTTAAGAAATCAATTCCATTAATAAACAAGATGTTTATATCAATTTGTTCATAGTTTAATTTTGATTGATCATATAATTTGCACGCCCACGGCGTTTAGTTTAGTTCAATCTTTCTAATATTGACTGTAGACCCGAGCTCAGTGGGACAGTTTATAAATAAACAAGTAACGCGTAGATCACTTTATAAAGAAGTTTCATTTATTTAAAATGTAGGGTAGTATGTAATTATAATAAAATGACGACCAGCGCTCTAAAAATAATTCATGTTTCGCGTGGGATTCTACAAACATTCAAACAAGGGACACAAAAATACTCAGACCCGGAACAACCACTTGACCAACAAACTGTGTATTTTTTATGTATTTCGGTGTTAATAATAATAATAATAATAATATTCTACCACATACACACAACACCATCTAGCCCAAACTAAGCAGAGCTTGTACTATGGGTACTAGACAATAGATAAACATACATATATACTTTTTTTTTTGTAAATACATACATATTATACATAGAAACACCCAGACCAAGACAAACATCCATGTTCATGCACACAAATGTTTGACTTGTGCGGGAATCGAACCCGCGACCTCAGGCGTGGCAGTCGGTTACACTAACCACTACGCCATCGAGGCCGACAATAATATTAATATTTAGATGTGGTACAATTTAGGGTACTGGTGGCCCAATTTAAGATACTGGTTGCGTTAATTGGACCGAACGACAACTATAAATATAATAATAATAATAATAATAATAATAATAAAAAAACGAAAACGAAAAATGAAAACGGTTCTTAGCTATCCAGGATGTCGACAGATCTCTGGGAATGGCGAACTGATAAAAATTGAGCGGGGTATATTTCAGGGCGACAGCCTGAGTCCTCTTTGGTTTTGCTTAGCAATGAATCCTCTTAGTACATTACTAGAGGGTTCAGGGCTAGGTTACAGGTTACAAAGAGGTGGTGGAGTAATATCCCACTTGCTGTATATGGATGACTTAAAGCTGTTTGCCCACACTGATTTACAGCTGATGGATTTACTCAAAGTAACTGAAACTTTTAGTAAGTCTATCAGCATGGATTTCGGTGTGGATAAATGTGCTGTCATCCATGTAAAGCAAGAAAGGATAGTGGAATCCGAAGGAATACAACTTTTGGATTCCATTAACCTACGATCACTTCTTGTAACCGATACTTACAAGTACTTGGGTATGTCACAGGCGTTAAGTATCAATGAGGCTGGCATGAAGCAATCGCTGCAGGAGCGTTTCTTTGGTCGCCTGAAAAAAGTTTTAAATAGTCTTTTATCAGGTGGCAACAAGGTGCGCGCTTGTAACGGTTGGGTCATGCCAGTTCTCATGTACTCCTTTGGCATACTTAAGTGGACTCAGACTGAACTGGATGCCCTGGACCGGCGGGTCCGTACACTCTTGACGGCATACCGTATGCATCACCCACGTTCGTCTGTGATGAGGTTGTATATTCCGCGGAAATGTGGGGGCCGAGGCTTTCTGAATGCCAAGGCCCTTCATAACCGCGAGGTGTGCAACCTCAGAGAATACTTTCTCCAGGCAGACGTGGGTATGCATCGTGATGTAGTTGCTGTGGACACCGGACTCACCCCGCTCAGTTTGGCTAAAGAGAACTGGCGCAAGCCTGTAGTGCTTAGCACTAGCGATCGCAGGGATGTATGGCAGAGCAAGGAGCTTCACGGTAGGTTCTACAAGGCTCTATATGGAGCCGATGTAGACCTGTTAGCCTCCGTGAACTGGCTACGTTTCGGTGACCTCTTTGGGGAAACCGAAGGTTTTGTCTGTGCTATTGCGGACGAAGTTATCAAGACGAATAACTACCGGAAATATATCTTGAGGGATGGTACGGTTGACATTTGTCGGGCGTGCCATCTACCTGGTGAGTCCCTCAGGCATATAGTTTCCGGTTGTTCTCGTCTTGCTAACGGCGAGTACTTGCACAGACATAACCAAGTAGCCAGGATTATTCATCAGCAACTTGCTCTGAAATACAAACTTGTAGATGTTGAAGTGCCGTACTACAGGTATGTAGCTGAATCAGTTCTCGAAAATGGTCATGTCACGTTGTACTGGGATCGAACTATCATCACAGACAGGACTGTTGTGGCCAACAAACCTGACATTGTGGTGATAGATCGATCAGAGCGCCGTGCAATGATTATCGATGTCACCATTCCGCATGACGGCAATCTCGTGAAAGCTGAAAAGGATAAACAAATTAAATATATCGATTTAGCTCGCGAGGTTGTCGACATGTGGGATGTGGATTCGGCAATCATTGTGCCGATAGTCATATCTGTCAATGGTCTAATTGCTAAGAGCCTCGATCACCATCTAAAGAGGCTCGCGTTAGGTGCTTGGATCGGGGGTTTGATGCAGAAGGCAGTGCTATTAGATACAGCACGCATTGTGAGGAGGTTCCTGTCTCTGGAATCCTAACCACCGGCAGCTTGGACCCTGTTCCCGATGCCGGTGGGTCCTTTCAGTTTTTATATTTTTAAATATGTATGTTTTTATATTTATATTTAAAAATGTAATAATTAGAAGAAAAATAGTAATAAAGAGAATAATAATAAAAGAGTTGAAATACTTGGACCTAGCTCACGAGATTGTCGACATGTGGCGTGTGGACTCGGCGATCATTGTGCCGATAGTCATTACAGTCAATGGTTTAATACCTAAGAGCCTCGACCACCACCTGCAGAGGCTCGCGTTAGATGGCTGGATCAAGTCCTTGATGCAAAAGGCAGTACTACTCGACACGGCGCGTATTGTGAGGAGATTCCTCTCTCTGGGGCCCTAACCACCGGCAGCTTGGACCCTGTGCCCGATGTCGGTGGGTCATTTCAGTTTTTATATTTTTAAATATGTATAGATTTTATATTAATATTTAAAAATGTAATTATTAGAAAAAAAGTAATAAAGAGAATAATAATAATAATAATATTCTACACATACACACAACACCATCTAGCCCAAACTAAGGAGAGCTTGTACTATGGTTACTAGACAATGGATAAACATACATATACATACTTTTCTTTTTGTAAATACATACATATTATGCATAGAAACACCCAGACCAAGACAAACATCCATGTTCATGCACACAAATGTTTGACTTGTGCGGGAATCGAACCCGCGACCTCAGGTGTGGCAGTCGGTTACACTAACCACAACGCCATCGAGGCCGACAATAATAAATAAAAAGATATTTTTCTACATTCGCGACTGTGCTGCAGTACTAACAGACTGATGTTATCTAGCTACTGAACCAAGCTTTATTATGACTATGAGTCTTTCATCTTTATAGTTTAAACGGATGCCGAGAGATACATCATTATATCAAAAGTGGTCCAATATAGGTTACTCTACCTACTTCGATCGGCCAAATATCTCTAACTGATATCACAAGTCAAACGTCCACTTAAAACAAAACAATAGTTATTCCATTACAGAAGTAAATTGTAGTACAATATTAATTAACATTCTGATTTACTTTAAAATATTTAATTAAAAGATGTCATGGCATTTAGTTAACTGGCATTTCTTCATTAAATACTTTAAACAAAATATTCTCTGATTAAATTATCTTTTTGATTTCACGATAAAATGTTTCAGGAAAAATGTCGTACCATAAAAGGTTTAATTAGAATACCTTTAATTAGGGGACTTTCTATGGCAAGCCTTTATATGGCTGCCCTGTATTGTGCTCGCATTTAATCACGCCAGCTTATGAATTTTATTAACCAATCAGGTGATTCTTTTGAAGTCGAGTATAAAACGGTTTCAGGTGGTATACTGCTTACATTATACTATTATAACTGAATTAAAGTGAAATCATATTATCTTATCCTTAAAAACATATTTAATATAAGTAATTTAATCACAAATAAACACGAAAATTTGCTCGTACCGTCATTATCTCTTGTGATATCGTAGGTGCGTTGCCTGCGGACACACGAGATAATAATAATATAATAATATTCTATCACATACACACAACACCATCTAGCCCACACTAAGCAGAGCTTGTACTATGAGTGCTAGACAATGGATAAACATACATATATGCTTTTTTTTTGTAAATACTTACATATACATAGAACCACCCAGACCAAGACAAACATCTATGTTCATGCACACAAATTTTTGACTTGTGCGGGAATTGAAACCGCGACCTCAGGCGTGGCAGTCGGTTACCCTAACTACTCCGCCATCGAGTCGTGACGTTTCGAACAAATTTTCGTTGAGACCGTTTGATCCTCAACTTTAAAGAATCACCTAGACACCATTAGCGTAGCGATGGGTTATTTTACTAATTATTTTTGTTTAATATGTTTCGTTAGCATGGCGATATTCCACCTTTTTCTTATACTGAAATTTTAAATATGAATTGTTTCCTCATTTTGCGACACAGCGCACTTTAAATGCGACTGCTGCGCGTAATGTCATAGATTCGATACCTGGGTAGGCCATACTGTTATTGGATTTTTGTTTTCAGTAGCAGCATGGGGTCTGTAATTGTGTCACTGCGGCAATAGGCGAGCCCTCTTACGTACAACCTAAATCTATAATCGCGGGATCGATTCCCGCACAAGTAAAACATTTGTGTGCATGAACATGGATATTTGGTCTTGTTCTGGGTGTTACTATGTATAATATGAATGATTTTCAAAAAAAATATATAGGTACTTAAATATATATATGTTTATCCATTGTCTAGTACCCATAGTACAAGCTCTGCTTAGTTTGGGCTAGATGGTGTTGTGTGTATGTGATAGAATATAATATATTATTATTATTATTATAATTGTCGAAATGTGGTCGTAATACACCTCTGCCTACCCTATTAAGGATATAGGCATAAAACCTCAGCCTTAAAATATAAGATATCTATGCGTAACACTATGTTTCTATGTGATAGCAAAAGGCGAAGTGGAACCGATTTTAAGACAGGAAAAAAAGTGCTCGATGGGCGCCATTAGTACCGTCTCCGACGTACCCTAAAGCATAACTAACAAAACTTTAATTAAATAAATACTCACCTGCTTACCCCTTGAGGGATATACACGTACGTCTATTACTATACTAATATTATAAAGAGAAAATAATGATTTTATGCTATATTTTATTTTTAATAAAGTACTGTTACTACCATAACCTTAACTAACCTAAATTCACGCGAGCGAAGGCTCGGGCAAAAGCTAGTATGTGATATAGTTATTATTGGGCGAAGTAGAATCGTTTGTCAACCACAAAAAGAAACTGCTGGATTGACGTCGATAGAAGCGTCCCCAATCACGTACCCTAAAGCATAACTAACAAACCTTAAATTAAATAAGTACACACCTGCCTGCATATCTATACTAATATTATAATAAGGTAAGATTTGATTTCTTGTTTATTTGTAGCCATTCAACTCAATAACCACTAAACTGATTTAAAAAAATCTTTCACTATTGAAATGCTATATCGTCACCAAGTAACATAGGCTTAAGGGTATATATTATTTTTAATATAGTACTGTTACTAACATTATTTAACCAAACCTACATTTACGCGATCGAAGTCGCGGGCAAAAGCTAGTATGTAATATAGTTATTATTAGGCGGAGTGGAATCGTTTTTAAGACAGCAATAAAAAAGTGCTCGGTAGGCGCCAATAGAAGCGTCCCCTATTACGTATCTTGAAACAAAACTGACAAAAAATTATTTAATTAAATACACACCTGCCTACCTATCCAGGGATATTCAGACATAAGTTTGTAAACGTGTAAAGGTCGTCCAACATTCCCGGGCTTGAATCGATTCCGCACAGAAGGTCGGCACTCAGTCCTTGGGTCTGACCTCCGGGTATATTGCTCCACACGCCAAGGCTTCCGAGGTTAGAGAGCAAGGTCTTCGACAAGTGTTTTATTTGTTTAAATATTAAATGAACTTCATCTTGAGGAAATGACCATCAAAACTTTTAAAGACAAGGATTTTAACAGTGGGCCCAAGGGGTATGTGTGAAAGAGCTAACTACAGCTTGGGCTAGGCATGTCACCATCGTGTATACCTATATATATATGTTTCTATTAGTTTCCTTCAAAACAAATTTTTTTGGTAAACAGTAAAAGAATGGGTCCGGCTATGTCTGGATGTATTTATGTATTAGTTTAGTTTATATTTGCTGGATGTATGGATTCGCGCACCTCTGACTTTCGGAAGTTATATGACTTCGAAATTATGTGCGTATTGCTTGACAATAATTATCGCCTGCTCTGTGCCTCGGAGAGCACGTTAAGCCGTCAGTCTCGGCTGCCATGAACATCCATGGCAGTCGTTATTGGGAAGTCAGTGCCCTATAATTTGCTGACACTGTTTATTGAAATTAAGCTACTATATACGGATTTTATCGCGTTGTTTATTTGACACTTTTTTAGATAATTTAGAAACTACTACTATTAAACTTTACTAATCTTTAAGCCATTCAATTATTTATTTAAATTATTAAAACTATTAATATTTAAGTTTACACTTTTCCCGACGTTTCGGTTGCTTTTCAGCAGCCTTGGTCACGGGGAGACTAAGATGGTAGTTGTCTCAATGTTCCAGTGTCGTTATTTCAAAGTACCCGAACATAATTTAATCATTGGTGTTTCTATTTACGCAGAATGAGCTCAAAGTATCATGAAGTCTAGCTGTGGTTTGCTTCTTCTTGGGTTTGACTATTTGAATTACTGGATCCCAAGCTAGTGGTACATTCCATCTTCTCTATTAAAATAAGGATGTTTTTTAATTTCAATAGCCTCGCGAAGCATCTTTGGTAGGAATCGGTGTTCTTTAGCGAGAGTCTGTGGTTTGTCAAATCTAAATTATGTAGAAAGTGTCAAATAAACAACGCAATAAAATCCATATATAGTAGTTTAATTTGAATGATTAACATTCGCGTAAACAGAAGACAATATTATCCTGACACTGGTCTAGCCTTAGGGTATCGTTAGCCTTCGGGTTGAGGAGGTCAGGTGGCAGCCGCTCCGTGTAAAAACTGAACTGATATCCAGTCAAATCCTGTTACACCAGAAAAGCCGACCCCAAGTGACTTGGAAAAAATAAAGGCTAGGAAGAAGAATTCAACTATATTTATTATAAGGACTAGGTACCATAGTGTATCACTATATAAGAAAAATTTCGCTGAGGTGTACCCCTTTTGGCTGTCCTATTCATCATAAGAATATTGCTCTCTAAACCTTATTTAAATAAGGACCAATAATGGCACTCGGAAAATGCCATAGAAGGTAGTTCGTTACAATCGTGTTAAAAGCGTTCTGGATGGCAACGTTTCCCTGTAAAACGGTTTGGAGTGGTACGTTGGTAGAATAGATGGTAGTACCATTTTGAATAGGTTTTCAGAGCACTTCACAGTTATGTGATTGTTTTATCCAAATAGGTTCAGCTATGCTAATCCATTTATCCAAATAGGTTCGGCAACAGTGATATTACGTGGGCCTAAAAACCATAGCTAACGAAATGTTAGTGTAATAAACCTCTGCCCACCTCTTCCACGTGAGTTTAGATATGTATGTAATTATTGATTTATTTTAGGACTATGAGCACTAAAACATTGTTATAATACATATACATATAAGGATATTTTATGTAGTGCTGCCTTAATTATAGGCTACCACGGCGTGCATTAACAAATCACACTCTTAATAAAACAGCAAATCAAATCGAAATTTAGAAGTGAGGCATTCGAACTCTAATTTTGTGACTACAAATTCTAATATTATATTTGTGTTAAGCAATTGCAACAGAGTTTAAATTTGTTTAATTCAAAATACTGCGATAGGCCTCTGTTTTATTAACAGTGCGAAATGTATTTAGATTTAACCGTTTAAATGTAACAAACAGATTTTCCATTTATAAAGTTATTGCGCACAGGTAACTCTGACCCAAATAAATATCCACTGATGATAGATCGACCTCAACACACTTTCTAAAATCTTTAAACGATGCTATTATAATTATAATATATGATACGCCAACGCGCAAATATTTTGGCGCGTGGATTCCTAACGCACTTGACCCAAATGTTACATATATATGATAGATATTATATACGTCGTCTACTTGTAATCGTATTTTCTTAGAAAAGGAATTTTATCATTCACTAATTTTTGCCTGCGGCTTCGCTTGCGTAAGACTTATATTAGAAATAATACTTTAAAAAATATATAGCATATGTTACCCAGTGATAATATAGCTATTTAATGTTGAAGAATTTTTTAAATCGGTTGTGTAGTTTTTGCGTTAAACCCTTACAAACACAAACAAGCAAAATATCAAATCTTTCCTCTTTATTTATTAGTATAAACTAACTTTTGCCCGCGTTTTCGGATGCGTGGAATTTAGACATAGGTACCTACTTATATATTAAGACTTCGAGGCTTCGTATCAAGATGAAACATGCACCAGATTTTAAGTTATACTTCCAGCAATCCACTAGTGGAAACCGCATTCAGTTTCGTGCAGTAGTTTGTGCGTGATATGCCTTTATCCCCGAGCAGGTGGACAGAGACTATTGCCGTCTATCGGTCAAAGTTCTAGACTCCTCGCACTGCGTGATCATGGTGGCATGTTCATTAGTTATTATCATACATACTAATGTCAACGAATAATGTAATCGAATAATTTTATTAATGTTTCGAATATCTCGATGCGGCGATTCGAATAATTTGCGATTGATTTATCAACAATTTTTTTTGTTGTTGATTATCAATCGCGAATCGCTTGTTTGCTGTAGTTACATTTGATAAATATTTCAATTTTAATCAAGAAAGCCTTGTAGCCTACATAATTTACTACAAGCCTACGCTCGCTTCTTCCAACACTGAACTTTAAACTATTGCACCATCCGTGCATTGAACCTTTTGTTGTAAAATTACACTTATTTTATACATTCTGAGTCAATTCTTACCCAGAAACCACATGACTAAAATTGTTACTCACGTTTTTAAAACGCATAGTTTACAAAGTACTGCAATTGGCAGCACACCTCATTCTTTGAAACGTAGGTTGAGTTCACGCCTTTATTTATATATTTAATGGGATAAGCAGAGAGTACGTAATAGGAAGTCGAGCTCACAGATATAAAATTGAGCTTCACATTATTAACCTAAGTAAGGTTATAATAATATAAACCATAATATAATTTAAAAGTTAGTTAAGTATTAATTAGTTACTAATCAGAATAAGAAATCAACTAAATATTACTTAACTTTGAGTTGAATTTTATTATATATTTTATTGGTTGAATAATAGGTAAGTAACAGTCGCGGACCATTGATCGTAGTCGTCGTTAATCATTGATCATATTACTTATTATTTGATCAATGATTAACAACGAATTAATATAATTCAGTTGAAAAGTAGCTAAGTATAACCTAGCAATATTTTTATAAGTAACTAGCTATCCCGCGCGGTTTCTACCACATTTATGATAACTACTCCGCTCCCGTGACTCGTAGCGTGATCTTATTTACCCTTAAACATTCCTTAAGAATTGGGTTCTCTAATGTAGTGTATAATGTAAAATAACTTCCAAAATCTGTCTGGTTGTTCCAGTCCGTGTTTGAACGTATCGCGTTCGTACAAAAACACAAACAAACTTTAGCTTTCTAATATTAGTACTATTATCAAAGCTAACTAACTTAAGCCCTCGGCTTTACCTACATGTGCCATGCCCATTATGAGGCTTTATTAGGATGATAGGCTACGATAATAACTTGTTATCATGCGAGCCCTATGTCCATTTACCATTTTTGTGTATGTAGAAGATTTCATTATTTTCGCTATTGAAAATATTGTCATTCGAGCCCTGAGCTACGGGAGACCTTACAAACATACTACAGAAAAGGAGACCGGGAGAATTTACAGTGCTACCGCCCTCAGAACAGTTACTTATGGGATAACAAAAATAATTGTTGTGAGATTCGAACCCAAAACTCAGCGCAGTGAAAGAGTCGAAGCAGTTGCCTGCTGCACCATCCTGCAGTCCAGAGTACAGTAGCGGTCTGAGGAACTCAAGCTTGACCCAAAAGCTTGTGGGTCCACCCGTCACTTATGTCATTTATTTTTCTTAGTACCACAACTTACAGGTCAAATTCCTCAGCCCTCCTAAACTGCAATCCTGGATCCGCCACTGCTAGAGTATCATATTTAATTAGGATAATTTTTGTTCCAGGTCCTTGAATGCAAAGAGAAGTCGACAGGAGCGAAGCGTGCATTGAAGGTTTTGCACGACAATACGAAGGCGCGCCGCGAAGTGGAATTGCATTGGAGAGCGCGCGGCTGTATTCACATTGTTCAGGTATGAGACTTCCACAAGGCCGCATCTCTCTGCTCTATGACTTCCATAAACTGTTGAGTCGTAGAGGCACCCAGCGGCCAGACACAATATGTTAATAACTATGTCTGGCTATCCAAGACTTGACAGGTTAATGGCAGGTTTTTGTATTAATTGGGATTGTCTACCTAATACTGGCTTCGAGCTGGTACGTAATACCATTCTGTCTTTATTAGTCACTAGGCAAATTTGCTGTTTGAGTTAGGTGCCATAGGCATTGTTATAGTTCCAGTGACCCACCCACCTTGCAAAGCAGCGAGGTGGCACACGGTGGTGGTTTTAGTCGGTAGGCCTTTAGTCTCGCAAGAACCCCACATTGCCCTCTCGCCTCCCCTTGCGGAGAGGGTGGTATGCAAAAGGAGCAAGTCCCCACGTTAAAAAAGAGAAAAAAGAAGGTGCCATAGGCATTGAATCTGGAAAAGTTACATTACTTTTCTTTTTATTTAATAAATATTCAGTATTAGCTTTTCCCGCGGCTTCGCTCTGGAACAGTACTTTTTCCTGGATGAAAAGTATGTCCTTTTCTACACACCTCGCAACGTGTATGCTAAATCTCATGATGATCGGTCGAGTAGTTAAAGCTGAAATGTTACGTGAAAGCGTAACAAATAATCTAACAAACTCACAATCGCGACATTCGACACCAGTTTTAATCTTTATTTAAGTATTGTTTTCAAACACCATTAATTAATCGCTGCTTGGCTGAAATTAGCTGCGTAACTATCTTTGAGATTTGATTAAAACGAATTACTGCTATATTTGACAGTATAGAAATTTACAAGCTTCACAATCAAATACGTATAATATGTTAAAGCTAATATTGTCTTCTGTTTACGCCAATGTACGGGGAGACAGTCTCTCCTTGACCATGGCTGCTGAAAAACAACCGAATCGTCGGGGAAAGTGTAAACTTAAATATAAATAGTTTTAATAATTTAATTAGCTTAAAAATTTGTAAAGTACAATTATAGTAGTAGTAGTGTAACAGTTTCTAAATTATGTAATACAGTGTTAAATAATACATACATACATACATAGATTCACGCCTGTTTCCCAGAGGGGTAGGCAGAGACTACGGATTTCCATTTGCTACGATCCTGACACACTTCTCTGGCTTCATTCACTTTCATCACATTCCTCATACACGCCCGTCGGTTCAAGGTGCTCTTAACCTGGCCTTTGTCCAGAACGCCTCCGATCTGATCAAGAAACGTTCGCCTAGGTCTTCCTCTTGCGACTGTTCCATTCACACTAGCCTTATAAACTTTCTTAGTCAGTCTTTCCTCGTCCATTCTTTCTACATGCCCAAACCAGCTTAACATACCCTTTTCTATTCTTGTCACTATATCAACTTTTATGCCGCATCTCTCTCTAATCACACTATTCCTTATTCTATCTTTCAGAGTCACACCACATATATTTCTCAGCGCTCTCATTTCTACAGCATTTATTCTGCTCTCATGCTTCTTTTGCCATACCCAACTTTCACTTCCATACATAAGTGTGGGCACTAATAGTCCTCTATGAACAGCCAAACGTGCCTTTTCGGAAACATTTCGACTGTTCATAAAAGCGTTGTGACTTTTATACTAACTAATTCAGCAATATTTTTGGAATGGCTAATTACACGGACTGCTGCAGGAGTTGTATTATTAAAAACTGAACTGAATTCGAATTCTATGTGCTATTTCTTCGTGTATAGTTGCTTGTATTTAGGCCACTTTGGTTCTTTATAAAAGCGTGACGATATAAGTTATGTATATAAATAAACGGTTACTTATCCAAACATCTCCAAAGAGTGTCATTATTGACCGATAACAAATAACAAATGCGTGTCATAATCGAAGTACTTCTAAAAAACCCAATAACAAGAGTGATTCATATAGAATGATTTATCAAAACGTAAATATCGCATTCAATATGAAATTGTTGCGCCACCTGCGCGACTACCTAATACCCGCGACATCGTTCGCGTTAACTTACAGTCCGTTTGTCATTTTTTTACGTAGGCTCTCTTGCTGTGTATCAATCTCTGTTTTGAAGAGCACTTTACTCGGAAGTATCATTTGTGGATGCACGAATGGCGTAGTGGTTTAAGTGGTTATGGCTTTGCTCTCAAACCGGACAAAAATTGTGTGATCCACAAATGATTGTTCCGAGTCTGGGTGTTCTTGTGTCCGTTGTTTGAATGTTTGTAAAGTCCCCCGCGACAGAGGAATTGTTCCTAGTGCCGGAATAGTCTGTTAACAGTAAGCAAAGTATTGTTCCGTGTGTTATGGGCTCACGTTCCTTAGTTTCGGCAAAGCGAACACACAACTCAGGGCAGCGACAGTGGCGAAACGACTACTTACTCGTTGCGTCAACCGCGCAGTCATTTCCTTCATCAGTTCATCACACTATACACAATAACCCTAGTTCTATTAAACGGAAATCAACGATATCTGTTCGTTTTTGATAACTGGCATCCTTAAGGTAATTTGAAAACCGTTTCTACACCCGTTTAGTGGTTTTAACGTGATAATGGAATTAACAAACGGACAGACAAAAACTTAAAACCATTGTTTTGGCTTCAGACGTCACAAATCGTATTGCCAAAAATGCCGTGATGAATCAGATCTTTATTTTCGTTGTTCCAATGTTCGGAAAGTCCGCCGCGATACAGAAACTATTCCTAGTCCGGGTGTTTCCTATTTAGATATGATTAAGATTTTAAAGATAGTTTCTCTCAAATAAGAGCCACGCTTTGGCTGTTAAAAACCAGTCATTAATATCCTAACTGATATTATAAAGATGAGATGAGATGAGTTTGTTTGTTAGTTACGCTTTCACGCCTTAACTACTCGACCGAACATCATAAAATTTTGTATAAGTACACATTGTCAGGTGGACATGGGGTACGTTACATCCAAAAGAAGCACTGTTACTAGTCTAATTTGCTTTATGCGAGTGAATCCGCGGTCAAAATCTACATAGTAAATAATGATTCATGCTTGGTATCGACTTTCATAAGCCGGAGTTTTCTCAGTATAATACAAGTAATTTGCCATGAATGTATACTATACGACATGCCGAATCCTATGAATGTGAAAGTTTGTAGTATTGTTACTCAATCATGGCCTAGATATCTGAATGGGTTTTGTTGAAATTTAGATACACTTTAACTTAAGGAGAGTGTAGTATACAAACTGCAATCGAAGTCACTGGTAAACAATACTTATTTTTGGGTCTTCGGCTCGCGAAGGCTACCATTGCACCAAATATGTTTAATTTTTACATATTTGGCGAGTTTACTTCGTCTACAGCACAAAATAAAATGTATTTATTACAGCACATTCACAATATCTTCACAGGAAAAGCGATATTATTAGCTACTAACTATCCCCGCGGTTTCACTTACGTTTATGGTTTACTGCTCTGCTCCCGTGGCTCGTAGCGTGATGTTATATAGCCAATATTACTTCTGGATGAAGAAGTCATCTAATGGTGAAAGAATAATTAAAATTGGCCCAATTGTTTAAGATTATTTTCATTATAAATAAATATACAATAATACAAATCTTTCCTCTTTATAATATTGTGTAAAAGTAAAATTATAATGATGTCCTAATTACCTAGCATATATATGTATATGTGTAATTAGGACATAATTATAATTTTACATATTATAAGAGATGATGCACCGCTGCGCAAGATCTTTGAATTTCGACAAGCTAAGTGATAAATATCAATGTCTGTGCCAATTCAATTAATTAGTCGGAATAATAATATTTATTATATTTTATAATATTATATGTGCAGACGGCATAACAATTTAATAAATTATTACTTTGTATAATCTTTATTCCGATGAGGTATATTTTATAATATTATAAAATTATATTCGGAAAAGAAGCAGTGTGCTTTATGTTACTAGCACAAGCTAAGTGAAAGGTCAGAAATGACATTTCTGACTTCAAGTAGGTCGCTTTTTTATTGATCTTAAAACAACATGCAAAACAGTCAAAGAACAATAACTGTTTGAATGATAACTATTTCTCTCACATAAGCTCGTTTGTTATTTATTAAGCTACTTATGTATAATTTTTTTTACACAAGTTCTTATGAAAGAGACATATCAAGTGTATAAAATCGTTGAGTGAGTCTGGAAATCTCCTAGATAATAGACGAATGTTATCCAATTTGATTGCACGGATGGCGTAGTAGTTTAAGTGGTCGTCTCGTCGCTGCCGCTGCGCCCAGTGTTGTGGGTTCAAATCCCACTCGCGACAGAAAATTGTATGATCCACAAATAGTTGTTCCGAGTGTGTTTTTTCTGTCCATTGTTTGATTGTTTGTGAAGTCCTACGCGACACAGGAATTATTCCTAATGCTGGAGTTACGTCATTTAAAAGAAATATATTTAACAGCCAAGTATTGGATAATATTCGTCTATTCGTCACATCGCTATCGATTAGTATAATTATATTCAAAGGTTTCCACGTCATAGCTTGCACAATCATACCTTCTATTGCAAATTTGACGACTCATCCATCCGTTTCCGAACCTTGACGGCGTCGCTTTTCTTATCGATTCATTCAACAATGGGTATATTTGAATAGGCCATTAAGCTATGGTTTTACCTTTATATATAAAGAAACAATAGATTTGACGTGGTATACAAACAACACAGATACAGAAAGCCAGCGTTACACAAGATGCAAAAACAGATGGATTCATGCATGGAGTAATGATTGAAATTTAATTGATTTGATGCGAGAAGTTGGTTTGCAAGCATACCCGCTTGATGGTAAGCGATTACCGAAGACTATGATCGCTTGCAATTCCAGGGGTATACTTGTTGGCGCGCGCTCTAACCGAGCGCTCTATCTGAGCCCAGCACGTGTTGTCCTGGATAGGAAAGGGGAGGGCGAGATAAGGTGGAATAACTCCCCAGAGCACTCCCCGTAGTATATTCTGTAGAAACATGCCAAAGAGGCGATGTCCCTTCGGAGTTGTATGTTTATGTATACAAGACTTTGTACCGTTTGGGGATCGAAACCCATCACACTTATGGCAGTGGCGGTGGCGAGGTGACCTCTTAAACCACTACGCTATCCATGCCCTTTACAGGCGAAGCGCAATAACAGTGTTGCTACACGTACGTCGACTTCCTGTAAGGTAGAACCATCTTCTCAGTCGAGTCTGTGACTGTGATTTATCAAAAAATTGGCAACAGACTCAAGCCAGAGAAGTGTGTCAGGATCGTAGCAAATGAAAATCCGTAGTCTCTGCCTACCCCTCTGGGAAACAGGCGTGAATCTAAGTGTTTATGTATTGCAACATACTCTTTCAACTTACCTTAATAAAATGATTAGATTTTGTATCCATGTGCGATCATGATAATAAAAATCGAATCATTCGAAGTTTCAATGCGTAAGAAATCTGTAAAGTGGCTCGTCGACATTACATATCGCGAAGGTGTGGCATTAAGATAATATTGAAAATTCAAGAGTGAACAACCTATAGTAAAAGTCATTACTATTGTTCGTCGGGTCACGACAAGATTGTAACCACCATCGACGGCGACTTATCATCATCGAATCGTGTTTCGAAAATGCCTTCACGATTCGTATAAGAAATAAACAGTGGCAATGGATCTACGTTCGAACGCGGCCGGACCACACATTATTAGATATATTTTTTAGCAAAAGGCTAATTGTCTATGTATGATATTGTACGTTATTTGATCCGCAATAACGTCTATACTAATATTAAAAAGCTGAAGAGTTTGTTTGTTTGTTTGGTTGAACGCGCTATTTCAGGAACTACTGGTTCCAATTGAAAATTTATTTTAGTGTTCGATAGCCCATTTCTCGAGGAAGGCTATAGGCTATATAACATTACGCTACGACCAAAAGGAGCGGAGCACCAATGAAAAATTTTGCCAAATTCTCTTATGTGAAGCAGGCGAAGTTGCGCGGGTCAACTATTTTAATATACCTAAACTTACTAGATTTTGCCCGCGCCTTCGCTCGCGTACATGTAGGTTATGTTACGTTGGGTTAGATTAGTATCAGTACTTTTTCTGGATGAAAAGTACCCTATGTCGTTTTCTGTACCACTGACAACGTGTATGCGAAACTTCATGATGATCGGTGGAGTAGCCAAACTCACATTCGCATTTATATTATGAGTTAGGATTTGTAAAAACTATATCTTAATGGATTGGAATACATATGAAGGAGCAATAATATTGTTAGTAGTTGTTGGTAGTTGTATAAAAGAAAGAAAAAAATGTGTGTGTAAATGCGTTCATTTTAGCGTGTCATATTAAGCAGGTCATCTGTAGCGATGTCATTTGTGACATGTGTCACTAGACTGTCTCGTTAGACCCATGACATAGGTTGGCGTTAACTTTATCTACAGTCGCTAAGTTTTGTCTTATTAGGATATTCTTTACTAGTCTTTGTCCACGGCTTCGTTTGCGTTAATGTAGATTTTGTCAATAAATATCTGTCCCTCGGCAACACTACTTTTTTCTGTCCTATGTCCTTTTCTGTACCCCCGACACCGTATATGCGAAATTTCATTATGATGATTTGAGTAGTTAAGGTCTGAAATCGTAATACACAGTCACATTCGCATTTATAATATTAATTAGGATACCAACACCGAGCCTTTTATTCTTGACTATTTTATCGAGTTTTTCGGTAGGATATTCTTAATACCCACACTTTTTCTCTAGTGGCAAACGACCCAGTGGCCCACCTGGTGGTACGTGATAACCGCTGCCCATGGACTTTAGCAATGTCAGGAATGTACACAGTTAAGCCGCTGCCTACCGAAAGTTCTGTAGTCCTACAATGAAACGTAAATATTGAACTATGGGCGGACTGTTCATACTTCGTACCGTGTAACACATTCATTAAGAAATTTGTCTCGAATTATGATGCGTAACCTCTTGATTGTCCTAAACCCTTTTATGGATTGTTCTGAATAACGGAAATGTCACATTAAAAGAAGCGTATCCGAAGTAACTTTATTGTCCGAAGTTTCGGATAGCTATTTTTATGGAAGGTGTACTGTTTCGTAGACTGTAAGTTGAGTCTAGGTAGAAAAACGGAAGCTGGAGTTGACCTTTCAGCATTTAGAGGAGTCTTACTGGTTGTCAGTGTAGACTGTATTTTATTATTATTACCCTTGATTGGCACATAAGCCATTGGACATTAGTTAACACCTTATACCCTTGGCACTTTATTACTTTAGGTGTTAACCAAACGAAATAATAACAAATTACAGTAGGTACCTACAATGTTAGAATTTGTTTACCTTCATACCAAAAGGCCATGCATGTTTTAAGTTTTATGCTACCTAATCTAATTCTAAAAAGTAGTCATTTTTTCATTTATTTTATTCATTAACAATTTACAATTGTGTTTGAATGTTTATACATAAAATAACATAACATAATTCATATAGGAACAATATTTTTACACAATACACAAAAAAGTTATAATCTATGTAACTGAAGATTCTATAAATAGCTTTCCAGTAATGAAACCAGTTTCAGAATCAATTCAGCAGCGATCTCTGATCTTTAGAACCAAGAGATTACCCTCTACATATCTGTAAACATATTATCTATTTTATATGCAAGTTACGACCCATTCATATGACCACACCTTTCTGTGACATGCTCTATATCCCAAAAATATCCAACATCCTAAGCAATACGATAAAAAATATTGACAAATGGTACGTTTTTGGCATATTGAGTTTAATTTGCCATGAGTAACGTCAACTGCGCGTGGTGTAGGCACCGACGCGATAAACCACTGAGCCACGTAATGATAAGAGTGCACTCGGAGCGAATTATCAGCGCTCACGTGGTAATCACGAGTGTAGCTTGCAAAAACGCTCTGATTTTAACAGGCCACTTACCTGCCTGTTATATCTGAGTTCCTTTAGAGCAAAATATAACAGCCCACAGACATATGCGATACTCAAGTATGACATATTGTGTAACTGAATAGCAGTTACACATACGTGAGTCTCGCATCTGTCTCCGAAGGGATATGCTAAGGCATCTCTGCATACGCTTCTTCAAGATTATAAATGCGAGTATATGATCCACATTTTACCAGCTACAGTTTTAGGTACATGCGATAAAGGTCGGAGCTATGCCGAAGCGCAGCAGCGGCATGGGGCTGCTTCAAAACTTTTCCATACAAAATTTAAGCTAGCGATGCGTATTAATTATAGATTTCTCTACCAGCCGCGACCCCAAGCGACGCGCAAGGAGCTTGCCGCATGTTATTATACTCTTACTATTGAAGCAGACATGTGATGGCATTAAAATCGAACTGTATAATGATACACCTTGCTGTATCTGCGCCTCTTCTGTATAATTTTAATCGCCTACCGTCGCTTTACGACTTTTCTGCATAATTTAAACTTAATGGGTTCATATTTGTAAATCCGATGAAGCTAATGAGAATTTGCTAACAGAAAAATCTAATAACATTTTGACGCAGAATCGAACTCGAGACCTTCATGATGATACGCAATTTTAGGTTATAAGACCAACGAAGCAGCCAGAGAGTTATCGTTGTTGTAAACCATCTGGCTGTGATTCAGGTGAATCCAGTAAGACCCTGAACTATATAACCTAAGGCACACACCCAGCCCCAGGTATTCGTGCCTGAATCTTGACTCTGTCTCCCATCACTGATAGCAAGATGTCTATATTGTCTGGGTATACGAATTAGGACAATTATGTTGTTAACATCAGTGCTAATTTAAAAATAGCAAGTCTGAGATCAAATAATTGATAATCGATTCTTTGAGGTTAAAGAAATCGATTGGAAACACTGGGTCGATTTATAGAATTGATCTGAGTACAGTCACGGATCGTGACAATGCAAATCGGTATGACGACGGAGTAGAATGATCTTAAACTAGTTGTGCCTGCGGTTACATCCGCGTTTATGATTACTGCGCCGCCCCCGTGGTAGTTACGTGATGTTATATAGCCTATAGCCTTCCTCGATAAATAGGCTATCCAACACTGAAATATTTTTTCCCAAATCGAACCAGTAGTTCCTGCGATTAGCGCATTCAACCAAACAAACAAACAAACAAACTCTTTAGCTTTATAATATAAGTATACATATAATTTCTATATCTTATTCTCAAAAAGGTAGCCATGCGATCTTTCTTTATAATTTACAAGATTTTGCCCACGACTTCGCTCGCTCCAGAATACTCTAATGGTGACTATGAATTAAAGATAATGTCCTTTTCCGTACCCCTGACGTGTATGCATAATTTATTTTATGATGATAAATCGACTAGTTAAGGCGTAAAAGCGTAATGAACAAACAAACTCATATTTATAATATTAGTTAGGTTTAATTTAGCTTTCTTGTCTGGAGGAATAACTATACCCGTTCCATTATTGATTCTATTAAACGAAAGTCTATATATTTTGATGCTATATTTGATTGTAAATCGATTATTTTCCTCTTCATTCCAATATCGATTTTATCTAGAAGGCATTTTTCATCGTATTGTTCTTTTTCCAGGTCATAGACGTATACGAGAACTCGTACGGCGGCCGAGGGTGTCTACTCGTTGTGATGGAGTGCATGGACGGTGGAGAACTGTTCCAGAGAATCCAGGATAACAGAGAAGGAGCTTTCACTGAGAGACAGGCTGCTGAGGTAATTTGTTTTACTATTATAGCCTATTGGGAGATCACTGGACTGCAGAGGTCTCGAGTTTGGTCTGAAAGCGCACCTCTTTTTTCGCTTTAACGCAGAGTTCCACAACATAGTCCTTTTACAATAAAATTACAACTCCTGCACTAGGAATAAATACTGTGTGACACAATGAACACCCAGACTCCCCACAACCATTTGTTGATCACATGTAGTTTTGTCCCGTGTGAGATTCGAACCCACGACACTCGGCGCAGTGGCAGTAGCGAGGCGATCACTTAAACCACTACGCCATCCGTGCAGTCAAAAATGATTGAGATCAAAATTCGGTTTCGGTCATAGTCAGTCCCGTAACCCCCGGTTTCTGAATTGAAATAAATCAAAAATGTTAAATAATTAACCTATATAACCTAAACTATCTTTAACCTATAATAAAATTTTACAATTTTTGGAGTCGGATATCAAAAATATAAATGTACCTATATTTTTTTTGTTTATGTTGATTTTTCAACAAGCGCTGAATCAATGTCGATAAAATTTATATGGGACCACTCTGAAGTATGACCCACCAAACAAAAAAAGAATCATCCAAATCAATTCATAATTGGCGGAGTACCTAATCGCGTAACAAACATACAAAAAAAAAAACATACTGCCGAATTAAAATAAATAAAATAAAAATAAAAATTGTTTATTGCCAAATAAAATTAACAAGTTTGAGCGTTACCCGGTGGCCCCACACTAGGCAAGCCTGTCCTGTGGGTACCGTTAACGATTACCAGTTTTGTTTAGATACATTGCGCTCGATCGACATTATTTTTAACATATCATTAGGCTTAATACATAACTATTATAGTAACAAAGTAATACTAATATAAAAAACATAGCCTTAATTTTTACAAAACAAAAGAAATTAAAAGAAATTAAATTTAGCGATAGAAATAAAGAAGCGACTTATACTATTATTACACTTATAAATGCACATACAATTTTGCATATTCAAAAACGTTTACGACACATGCACCAGAATGCTTTCAGTGGAGTCATATGAAAGCGAGGTAAGCCAATTTGTTACCACACGCCGAGCTTGTTTAACAGAGCAGAGTTTTATATCGCATGCACAGACTATTTTATTATAAATGTAATGGTCTTTAAAAGGACTGAAACGCCTGCCGAAGCTTGTGTTAATAGTAGGTATTGGTAGCCTGAAGACTCGGCGTGTTAGTAGGTTATTGTAATCTCTTGAGCCAGATATCTTTCTATGTACATTAAGAGTTGTTTTTAAGATAAATAGTTGTCGTACGTTAAGTAGTTTGGCTTCTTCGTATAACATTTTTGTAGGGTAACGAAATGACTTCCTAAGCATTGTTTTTAGAACTGATCTTTGTGCTCTTTCTACTTGAATCATTACAGTTTTTACAGCGCTTCCCCAACAAGTAATGCAGTAAGTGATCAGTGACTGGCTCAGGGCAAAATATACCGACTTTAAACTGTCAATTGAAGCCGAAGGGCGAAGCAGTTTAATAATGTTTGCAGTTTTTCGCACACGGCTTGACAGGGAGCCAATGTGCGCTTTAAAGTTTAAGTTTTGGTCTATAATCACGCCGAGATATTTAATGGTGTCTGTTTTTACCAATGTTTTGCAGTGGCACTTGCGGCTTTGACCAGAGCATTCATGTATTTGAATAGCATTGCAACTTTTCGGAGCTGAGATTGAGGTTTTGTGGAAACATATATATTTTGTTTTATTGGTATTCAAAGTAAGCAAGTTATTCTGTAGCCATGTATTTACTTGCCTCATTCCATTCTCAGCGTTTGAGAAGGCTTCCCTCCAGGTAGATCCGTTATACAAAATAGCGGTATCATCTGCATAACATAATATTTCCCCATTGATACTATCATGAATATCGTTCATATACATTATGAACAGGGTAGGCCCCAGGATACTGCCCTGGGGAACACCGATAGTAGTAGTTCGAAGTTCGCTTTCACAGTCACCGACCCTGACACATTGCTTTCTTTCAGACAGATAACTCTTAAACCAGTTCAGTGCTATGCCTCTGATACCAAAATGATTTTCCAGTTTCGATGTTAATATAGGTATTGAAACGGTATCAAAGGCCTTTGCCAGGTCCAAAAAGATGCCGATGCTGGCTTTATTTCGGTCAAGATGGTTACATACTGTTGTCGTTAATAGTGTGACAGCTTCCTCCGTTGACATACCTTTCCTAAAACCAAATTGTCTGGAGGATAAAAGGTTATTAGTTTCGATATATCTGACGAGTCTCCTGTTTACGATCTTCTCAAGTAATTTGGAGAAGGCTGTCAGAAGCGATATTGGGCGATAGTTTTCTATGGCATTCCTAGTACCGTCCTTATGAATAGGTACAATAGACGCTATTTTCCAGCTGTCGGGAAATATACCAGATTCTAAGCTGTGATTAAAGATGGTGGTTAAGGGTCGTACAATGGCGGTCATAATTTCTTTTAAGAGGGTATTACTAATTCCGTCGATACCCGGTGCTTTCATATTTTGTAAGGAGAGGATTAGTGACTCCACTTCGTATTCATCCGTTGGTTGCAGAAAAAAAGAGTTTAGTAGTCCCTTACGACAGATTTGTGTTGCCAAATTACCCTGGTTTAATTGCATTTTAGCAAGGATATTATCTGCCAATTTCACGCCCACAGTGGAGAAGTAATCATTGCATATGTTCAGAGAATTTTTCGGGCTTGAGCTACCTTGGAGTGATAGCAGTTCCTGTGGTTCCTTATTAGTCTTTCTCAAATGACAAATGGTTTTTATGGCTTTCCACATTTTCTTGGGGTCTTTTGTGCTACTAGAGAGTTCCTTGTTTTCATAATCTACTTTAAGTTTTATTTGATAATTGAGAACCTCCTCCTTTTTAAAGTCGGTTAATAAGTAGGAAATCTCAAGTGATGAGTAAGGTATTCGCAAAAATTTTTATAGAATCGAATTTCAATAAACCGCTATCTTGATGAGCAACATTTACTTAAGTATATAATGTTTAAATACCTACCGCTACCCTTTATTATAGTTCAAGGAAACTTGATATCGAAGAAATAATGTATAGATTACGATTTCTTTTTTAAGTATGTCTCCTGCATTAGAACTAATTCCTGTATCGCTGGAGACTTTACAAACATGCAAACAACGGATACAATGAGCACCCAGAAGCCGAACAACTGTTTGTGAATAACATAAATTTTTGTCCCGTGTAGGGATCGAAGCCACAACACTCGGCGGGCCGGTAGTGAAGAGGCTACTTTTTAAACCATTACGCCATCCATGCAGTCTTAGGCTCGGTATCCACTAAAGCAGAGGGGAGACGAGAGAAAATGTGTTTTGAATAAACCAATCAGATTTCGTTATTTCCACAACGGCTCTCCGCTAAGCTTCGGTGGAAATGGATCAAGCGGAGAGGAGAGGAGATATCAAAATTTTGTATAAAATTTTGTGACGCGAGCTAGCAAGCGACGTGGCAGAACGGAGATGTATGAACAGTGTAGCGCTTGCGCACTCTGTTCCCCGCTGCCTTCTTCCCGCGCCTCGCACACCCAAAAGCGTCATTCAATTGACTGGTTTCGAGCTCTTACAGCTGACATCTCTGCTACACACAGCTCACATCTCCTCTCCGCTTTGGTGGAAATAACATGCCAGCTTCTCCTCTCGTCTCCTCTCCTCTCTGCTTTGGTGGATACCGGGACTTAAGTAGAGATTGAGTCGTTCTTAAGATGTAATTCTAGAAACTAGAAACTGGGCTGTGAATTGCCAAGCCGGGACTGGTACCCTCGAGTTATGAACCGAATTTGTATTTCTAATTTTATTCTGATAGTGACATATTAAGTTTATAATATCATTGACTAGACCTTCTACTGTGACACCTAAATGTAGCTAACGAAATCAGTCTGTTGTACACTTCTGCCTAACACTTCAAGTGTAAAACGGCGTGATATTATGTGACAATTACATTAAGCAACAGGTGCCATAGGTGAATATTAGTCTGCATTAGCTTACCTCTAAAACTGCCGTTTTCCTTACGTCCTAGTTTATAAATAGTAGCTATTTATAAACTGTTTATATATGTACTGTTACGGTTTCACAAATATGTATACGAAACAAGCTAATGAAGATTTCTTCACAGAAAAACTAATTAATCCTTTGCCCGACCCAGGAATCGAACACGAGACCTTAGTGCTGACCCTACCGCTGCGCCACCGAGGCAATAATTATATAACTTTTATGATATTTAAATTAAACGACTTTATACGAATTCTACAGCGATTTTTATTTTGAAAACACTATTATAACATAATTTTAAAACTTTAAACTGCTATTGTTTAACACTGTTTACTAGTTACTATTTACTTCTATTTAAGCTATTAATATTGATATCATTTTAATTTTACTCTTTCCTCAACGTCTTGGTTGCTTTTCAGCAGCCATATTCACGGGAGAACGTAATCCGTAAAAGTTGTTTAATTTCAATCTAATAACATTCGCTAGACAATATTATGATATACTTAACATACTTTTTAATAATCCACAGATAATGCACTCAATATGCGTGGCCGTTCGTCACTTGCACGACTCTAACATAGCCCACCGCGACATAAAGCCAGAGAACTTGCTTTACACCAGCCAGGAACCAAACGCAGTACTGAAGCTGACAGACTTCGGGTTCGCTAAAGAGACGCTCAGCCCCGCAGATACGCTACAGACTCCGTGCTACACACCGTACTATGTTGCTCCTGAGGTGAGGAAAAAAACCAACATAAGATTATTGAGAGGGTAGACCTTTGGTCAAAGAAAGGTTTGGGCTTATAGGTCCTTACAGAATATTGTAGGAAATCATCCTTATGTTGTGCTTTTGCGGTGATGGGGTGGTACGGTTGCTAGTATTCAGCAATAGCTTTAATTGTTTGTGTCGCCGCTGTTTAGATTTCTTTACTGTTTAGCTATTTTTTTTTACGTGGTCTAATGCTTTTATGCATACCTCTCTGCGGGTCGACGGAGAGGTTATGTCATTGTCAGGCTCACCGGGGGAAAGTTACCCCGGTAATACTGACTAAACCTACCACGGTGTTCTTCGATATAGCCATAGGCGGGACGGCGCGTATCGCTTTCACATGCAATCGCGACTCCGGCGAGGTTTCGGCCCGCCGTGTGAAACGGCATGCCACTTCAGAGAGAGAAGGGTTCGGCCATAGCATTGGGCCCACTGGCCTTGTGTGAGTTGCAAAACTTCACATATCTTTGAGAACATTATGGAGAACTCAGAGACATGCACGTTTTCTAACGATGTATTCTTTCACTGTTAAAGCAAGCGATAATTAACTATTAAATACGCATATAACTTCGATTATTCAGAGGAAGGCCTTAGGAATTAGGAATGGCCTCGAGACCTCTGCATGGCAATCCAACGGTCTCTCAATAAGCTTTCGCTGCTCTCAATTTTGCATAGATATAATCAGTTTGAGTTGTAGTCATCTCTTTTGCTAATTAATATTTCGTTGGCGTCTAGCACTACAACAATAGACATAATAAAACCTTTTCTTGAAATGGTTTGAAGGGCGGCAGTCCTCTATCTATACAAATAAATAAAACTGAAGTGTCTGTTTGTAATGTCAAAATAACAGCTTTTTACTAAATGCATATGAAAGTATATATATACGGTACTGATATCAAAATGTCTATTTTATTTTTTTTGTCTGTTTGTACCAGCTAATCTCTGAAACGACTGGACCGATTGTTACTGGCAGATAGCTGATGTTATGAAGAGTAACTGAGGCATTTCTTTTTAAATATGTTTCCGCAATATAATATTTTTTTTTGGTAATTTCTACGCGGCCATAGTGGAGAGTAACATCTAGTTCTATATAAATATAGATACTCTAAAGACATTTTATTATAGCAGTAGGTACATAATATTATGAAATCGCATTGTTGACGTGTTGTTTACGACATCTGTTAACAAAGATGATTGTTGTTCGCGTTACGATAAGTATTGTATTTACGTCAGCCGGGAACTACGAGATTTCTATTATAAATATTTGTACTCAAATATTGTTGCACTTATAGTAAACATGATAATGTGTTGCGGGAATGTTACAAATATGGCTGATATGGTTAGGTAGTAGTTGCTTCAGATTCGTCTGGATTCTTAAGATTTATTATTATTTTTTATTGATTAAAAGGTCTTAGTAGCAGTTCTGGTTCAGAACAAGTACAGATCAGAAGACTTACGGTCTATGGTTATGTTGTACTTGCACTTCTACTGCCTACCTTAAACCAAATAGGCGGTAAACAAGCACACGATCTTCTTAATGGTAAGCAGCTATTGTAGGCCATATGCATATGCAAAGGAAAAATAAGAAGCAATGGAAGGGGCACCCGCATCCACCCGCTTCCCGCGACCCTTACCAGGTCGTCAGTCCACCTTGTGGGGAGCCTACCCCTGCTGCGTTTTCCGTTGCGTGGCCGCCACTCCAGAACCTTTCTGACCCAACGTCTATCGGTTCTGCGCGCTATATACCCTGCTGGCTCGTATACTTAACCTTTGAAATGTCCATGACTCGTTGTGTTTGGTTGCGAAAAAAATACCAAAGATTTTCTTGACTCCCCCGTAGGGGTCACGGACGCGCAACGACGTCAACTCCTACGGTGGAATCATGGACGTTTCAAAGGTTGTAGAATAATGTCGATGATGATTAGAGTGCTAGCAAGTCTTACTGGTCACCGTAAAGCCGACAGTCTGTAGGCCACTGGGCAACAGAGCTGTCTACACTAACAGCAATATGGTAGTACTAATAGTGAATCTTGTGTGTTCTGCAGGTCCTGGGCCCCGAGAAGTACGATAAGTCGTGCGACATCTGGTCCCTGGGCGTGGTGATGTACATCCTGCTGTGTGGCTTCCCACCATTCTACTCCAACCACGGGCTCGCCATATCACCGGGCATGAAGAAGGTAAGTGTTTACATACATATTTGTTTATTTTTTACTCGAGTATTAGGAATAATTAAATTAATTAAATCCAAGAGCGGGAATTGTCTTTTTAAAGTAAAAATATAAAGAAAAAGAATTTCTGTATCACGGGGGACTTTACAACTTTACAACCATTCAAACAACGGACACAAAGGACACCAAGACTCGGAACAACTTCTATTTGCTGATCACGCAAATGTTTGTCTCATGTGGGATTTGAACCCACAACACTCGGCGCAGTGACAGTGGTGAGGCGACCACTTAAACCACTACGCCATCCATGAAAGTGCGTCCTATAATATATATATTAGGACAAACAGTTTATTTTGCTCAAATCTAAAGTTAGCATATTCTTCTTACGCCCACGGCCCAAGAAGAATATGCTTACTAAGACTTTGGGACAAGGGAATTGAAAGTCTTTGTAATTTTCTTAACCATCACTTGCCCGCTGCGCCATTCGTGCGGTCAACTTTTGTCTAAATCCATAAACACTTAAGGAACGTAATTAAATAAATAATAACAATAATTAAAATGTACCTGCTCGTGCTGTATATAAATTAGTGATCAAATGATTTTATCGAACCTTAAGCTTTTCAATTGAACTACCTGGATGCCTCCTACGCTATACTCAACACATTGCAGAATGACTATTCACTGCTATTATTTGCAGCGCATCAGACTCGGCCAGTATGAATCTTCGGCCATGCTGTTTAAATCGGTGATCAAATGTTTTATCGAACCCTAGACTTTTCAATTGAACTTTACAGACACCCGCTAGGATGGCCGCTAGGCCATCATAATCATGCATATTAATGTATGCGTTATAATTTGCAGCGCATCAGACTCGGCCAGTACGACTTCCCTGAGCCGGAGTGGTCCAACGTGTCGTCTGAGGCCAAGAATCTCATCCGAGGCATGCTCTCCGTCGACCCCGCCACCAGGCTTACCATACAACAAGTACGTATCATTCAGCTAGTCCACAGTTCGATGACTGGATCAGACAACATATTAATTAAGCTTATCCGTTGCATAACTGACAAAAATACATATCGACGCGGACGGTTGAAAGACTATTTGACTTAAGCGCCATTATTTGAGATTGTGACTTATACACATATTTGGAATCAGATAAGCTTCTTTCATTTCATTTATATCATTCAAGAACAATTAACATAGTGTGTGAATATACAATAATAATAAAAGAAACAATCAATTAAAGAAAAATAACATTGCAAATGACATAACAAATTGAATCACGATTAAAATAATAAATTGTACAATAAATAAACAAAACATTTTATTAAGTAGTGGTGTCAAAAAAATAAAAATATGTTGAAAGAAATGTCAAAGCCAATAAAACTAATATAATAATATCAGCCCTGTACTTTATTAAACTGTCCCACTGCTGGGCACGGGCCACTTCTCATTGTGAGAAGGGTCAGGCTATAGTCCACCACGCTGGACCAGTGCGGGTTGGCAGACTTCACATATTTTCGAGAACATTATGGAGAACTCTCAGATGCAGGTTTCCTCACGATGTTATCCTTCACCGTTAAAGCGAGCGATAATTAATTATTTAATACGCATATAACTTCGAAAAGTCAGAGATGCGCGTCTTGGGATCGAACTTGAGACCTCTGCGTGGCAGTCCAACGGTCTCCCACTACGTTATCGCTGCGCCAATAATTAATTATATTTGTAATTGTAGGTGCCAATCACAAATAAATTACAGGTGTTTACATGACATTTGTGGAATAATAGCATTCTTTTAACAACAACAGCTTGTGTTCCTTTTGGAAATCCTTTGTATACAATAATGATTTTACATATCTAGGCAATTTATTAAATAGCTAACAAATCAGTTATTGTCATAAACGCTATGTTTCAAGACTTGGTACATAATTGATTTGTAAATCTACCTTCTTGTGCTCTTCCTTATTTGTCTTTCTTCTTGCGTTTTATGCTCGTGGATGTATTTGATAAATGCATGAGTAATACTAGAATGTACAAACATGGAACTGTCAATATTCTAAGTTCTATAAAAATGATCTGCATGATTTTACTTCTATAGTCCTCTAATCGCTCTTTTGTGGGCAAAAAATGCTTTGTGAATATTCTACTCTCCATAAAAGGATACTATATCTTAATAGTAACTGTGACTCGATATTGCGATTCACGCGAAGTGTACCATTTTTAAACGCTCTCGACATTCGTGTCTAAAACATCTGAGTTTAAATAACAGGCTGAACTAATTGACTGAATTTTCCAAATGTGTTAACTCTGACTTCCAATTTAATCTATCATCTATGTATACTTCTAAGATTTTAACTACCGAGATTTGGGCGATGCTTTCACCGTTCATTGTACTAGTAAATGTTTCATTATTTTTGTCTGTCAAACGAAATAGTATAGCGTTTTCCTTGCTAGTTTTCACTTTAAGGCTATTTACGCTAAACCAGTTATAAAAGGTGTCTTATGTCTTATTTACTCTTACATTTAGAATATTTATGTCATCGGCGAATACTAAACTCGTGCGTTTTTGTCATCAGCAAAAATTACCAACTGAATAGAGTTTAAATGACATATTGTATAAGGTCGTTAATAAAAGTAAGAAAGAAAATTGGATTTGTTATGGAACCTTGGGGAACACCAGCATGAATTTTAAACATCTAAGATTTGTAAATTGCCTCACTAAGTGTATTATCATGAGAATAATTTTTTTCATTACAAGATTTAATTTCATCATACATTTTCCATGTTTTAGGTATGATGTTAAGAAGTGCCAGACTTACCCCGTACCTCATACTAGTCTAGTTTTTTGATAGTTATTCATGAATAACTGTGTCAAATGCCGAACTTAAGTCTAGAAAAAGTCTAGCCATTTTTTGCTTATTGTTCATTCTACGCACAACATTCGATATAAGCGCGTAAATTGCATCTTGTGTCCCAACAAATTTCTGATATCCAAATTGAATATTACTAAGCACTTTGTTTCGATTTAGATGCGTATAATAACCTGTCTGTAATTAATTTTCTTAAATTTTCAGTGCTTAGTAGTTAACAGTAGTTAACAGTAAGGTAAGGTATATACATATTCGGATCAACTCTCGAGCCTTTCTTCTGTATGGACAATATTTTAGCAACTTTAAATTGTTTGGGCAATATACCTGCATCAAAACATTCATTAAATAAAATATTAAATGGTTCTGCTAATGTGTCTATATTTTCTTTTATTATTGTTATAGGTATGATGTCATACCAATAACAATAATAAAAGAAAATATAGACACTATGCAGGGTGAAAATCGACTGGTTATGATGTCATAACCAGTCGATTTTCACCCTGCATTTTATTTACTATTTTGTATATCTCTCGTGGAGTTGAATGTACTAAGATAAGATCACTCTTTAGCTGTTCTGCATTGTTGTTTAAAATATCCATAGCAGTTTTGTATTTATGGTACTAGCTTTAGAGCATAACTCAAACTGTTTCAAAAAGATATCGACAACTGCAGATGGTTCTGTTATGAGTTTATTTTTATTTTTTTAGGATTCATTTAGTTTTGTTTTCCTGTCTCTTATTTCTGTGTGCGTTTGTAAGTTCCAGACATCTTTTCATATATTTTTTTGACTTTACTATCCTTGACTGCATTGTTAGTTTTTTAGATGTTTTAATTACATTTCTGTATAATGTGACATACTCTTTCCTATAATATACCATAGGGTCGTTTTGTTATTTTTCTTTGCCAACACATAAATGCCGTTTCATTTGGCTTGATAGTTTGATAATAATCTTTGATCCATTTTCTCTCTATATTTTCATTTATATCAAAACTATATATAAACTATAAACTAGTAGAGTTTTGATATAAATGAAAATAAAGAGAGTTCAATTATATTGTGTACAATTTTTATATCTCCACGAAGCTACTCACGGTAGATAGATACTAAAATACGCGCGCTCAATTTTTATAAAACACTAAGATTCAGTCAGATATTGGATTTATTTTTGCCACATGATAAGAGGCACTTATGTGGTAAACTAAATCATTGATTGTTTTTACTTTTACTACTTTTACATGTAATACTTCCGTGTTTTATTTTGGTTTACTAACTTTATCAACAAGTATAATTACTAAAATACTTAATTCGCTTACACATATTTACGCTCCCGACATATTTGGACAAAAGATATTTTGTCAACGAGGTTTTATTTTTATATCATTTTTATACTTTAGGAAATACAGATAAATTTGCGTGTGCGTGTACGTTTACTTGTGTGAATATGTGCGTGCGTGTGTGTGTGTGTGCGCTAGTGTATCTCCGATATTATTATTACAATAATGATTATGAAATTGCATACATTAATTGTATAACAATTCTGCTATCCGCAGGTGATGTCCAGCCCCTGGATCCGCCAGTTCACGCAGGTCCCTCAGACCCCGCTGTACACACACACACTCCTGCGCGAGGGCGGCGAGGTGTGGGCCGACGTGCAGGACGAGATGACGCGCTCGCTCGCCACCATGCGGGTCGACTACGATCAGGTGACGGCGAGTGTCCTACTTACACCTAGACATACCGTCGGGCTTCTACATACACATAGACAGACCCCACCACCATACTGTGACGATGATGTCCAGCCCATCACCCAGGTCCCTCAGACTCCGCTATACACACACATTACATACGCGTAGACATACCATCGGGGTCCTACATACGCCTAGACATACTATTGGGTCCTACATACGCCTAGACATACCATCGGGGTCCTTCATACGCCTAGACGTACTGCCAGAGTCTTGGGTACGGTATATGTAACGATGGACCCCTAATAAAGAGGTCTCGAAAGGCTACTACCATCAGTTCATACGACCGAGGGCTCCTGGGTTCGATACACGTAATAATAGACCCATGGTTGTGATGCCCGAAGGCTACCACCACCAGGTCACATCATCAAGGGGTCTAGGATTCAAAACTCGTATTGATAGACCAATGGTGGGGTCCACACGATCGCGGAGTCCGGGTTTCGACACACGTAGCGATGGACCTGGCTTCGTGTGGTCCTGGATTCAATACATGTATTGATAGACCCGTGGTTGTGATGTAGGTAGGCAACCACCACCGGCTTACACTATCGAGGGATCGTGGGTTCTATACATGTATTGATAAACCGGTGGTTGGATTCACACGATCGAGGGGTCCTAAGTTCGATACATGTAATGATAGACTCCTGATAAAGAGGTCTCGGCAGGCTACTACCATGGATTCACTCCATCGAAGGTTCCTGGGTTCAATTCACGTATTTACTGATAGTTGGTGGTGGGGTCTACATGATAGAGGAGTCTTGAATTCTACACGGGTCGGCTACGGCTCTTCTACGAAATTTTTAGTGCAAGCGCGGAATATTACTTATTATTTTGCCTTATAACTATGATATTATAATAATATCAGCCCTGTATTTAACTGTGCCACTGCTGGGCACGGGCCTCTTCTCAGTGCGATAAGGGCTAGGCCATAGTCCACCACGCTGGCCCACTGCGGGTTGGCAGACTTCACATATCTTCGAGAACATTATGGAGAAACACTCAGACATGCAGGTTTCCTCACGATGCTTTCCTTCGACGTTAAAGCAAGCGATAATTAACTATTTAATACGCACATAACTTCGAAAGTCAGAGATGCGTGCCTTGGGATCGAACTCGAGACCTGTGGCAGTCCAACAGTCTCCCACTAGGCTATGGCTGCGTTTAACTATGATACCAAATTGAATGTACTGTTAGTTAAACAAAGACTTATTTGACAAAGGCGAGCTCGAGAGTGTATTTAAATCCTCTTTTTTTTTTCCTAAGAATGTCCCTTGCTAAAGAAAACATGGCTCTTTGAATAGATTCACTTGTGAATTGTCTATACTTAACTCTTTTGGACGACATGGTTGCCTACCACTGGGTTAGTTGATAAGGGTGTCAGCCTAACCTACATTTAAGCGAGCGAAGCCGCGGGAATAAGCTAGTAATTCTATAAATAATAAATATGTTTTTTCGTTTCAGGTCCAAATCAAAGCACTAGAACAAAGCAACAACTCATTACTGAACAAGCGACGGAACAAAGTAGGTGCCTGAACTACATACCATACTACACCTGTCCATATCTTCACGCCATAGCCTTAAGGAGCTTGAGCTGCGGTCGTACTAGCCGACAACTGTATGCAGGCATATATAACTATCTATACTAATATTATAAAGAGGAAAGATTTAATTTTTTGTTTGTAAGGATTGAACTCAAAAACTACTCACTCACACGATCAAACGGTTTAAGAAATTATTTCACGATTAGAAAGCTATTATCACTGAGTAACATAGGCTATATTTTATTTAAAAACGTACTGTTACTAACACAATCGAATCTACTTTTACGCAAGCGAAGCCGCGAGTATAAGCTAGTACTTTATAAATGCGTATGTGAGTTTATTTGCCTTAACTATTCAACCGATCATTATGAAATTTCGCATACACGCTGTCAGGGGAACTGAGAAGGACATAGGGTACCTTCACGTGTATGAGAAATTTCATTACTGTAAAACAAACAAACCTACATTTGCATTTATAATATTAGTAGACACTGGCAGAAGTTAAGTATCAGATAATATCAGTTCATTCCAAATAAGCAAGTGGTAAGGTTGAAAACCTGCTAACATTACTTAAATGAATAGTACTCAATTACTCAATAAAAATTACTCAATACTCAATTACAAACCGCAATTACGGAATAACCATCACACAAATATTCATAAAAATCTCTTAATGTCCAGCTACTTAGTATATTCGCTGTCATAATTATGGATTATATAATACTAATTATATAAAACTATACATTCTTTTGATAAAAGAGAAACTCAACTCAAAATTTGGAAGTTAAAGCAATTTAAACTCTAATAGTGTGTAACTTAGGGTTCAAATCACCTAACTTCCAAATTTCAAGTTAAGTCTCTGTTTTATTAAGAGAACGATATGTATTTATGTTTGCCTTAATAGTAATCCCTTAGTAATGTTAATTTCTATGTGGGTGAACAAAACCCTAGTAAACCTAAGCGTCATACACCAAGTCTCTGAAAAGCAGATCAATACTAAAATGTATTAATAGACTGTCAAAAATATCAACGGCTGTGATTGAGACTGTATTAGTAACAAATAATCAAATTTTTTGACATGAGTTTTATTTTGACACCTCATTGATTAACCTCTCAAAAATCGAGTATGGTCCCAATATTGAGTCTGGCGTTATCATAATTAATTATGGACCACACATTTTTTTATGCACTGCTATGTTTGAAATACTGAATACACAACAAAAGTGACCTCTTATACCTCTGCGCCATCGGTTCAGATCCGATCCGATAATCACGCTTTTTTATAAGTTACTAACTGTTACCGGCGACATCGCCCGCGTGAAATCTAAAAAACAAATAAAAGTAGCCTACGTTACTCTTTATAACATCAGCTATCTGCAAGTCAAAATGGGTCCTGCCGTTTCAGAGATTAGCCGGAACAAACAGACAGACAGAGAAAATACTTAAAATTTGATTTTATGTATATTTGAATTTCATTTATTTGTATAGATGGAATGCCTATTTACAGTTGTCACATAGTAAAAGTAGTTTTACAAAATGCTGTATGTGATTGTACAAGTTGTGTTTACTAGTAACGACGCTAACGTCATCTAGTGTGCAGTGTAGTTAATTATATGGAAATATTATAATTATTATATACACACGAATAGCGAAAAATATATTACATTTCGGATAACAAAAATGTCTATTACTAAAAGTATTTTCTAGAAAAGTAATTTAGATTAAATAAATGATTTTAATAAAAAATATATGTTAGTATAAAGTTTTTGTTTCTAAAAATATTTTTAAATCAGTAGTGCTTTTTTCTTTTTGAAAAGCAGCGAAAATATTTTGTATGTTTTTCATAGTGAGCAAATAAAAATATATTTTAAGAAAGTTTTTTGTCTTATGAAGTTCTTAAGTGTTCGCAATCACAATTATAATTTTAAGTTATTAATTATATTTTCTTAGTAGGATAATTTCTTCTTTAAGCGATGACTAAGGCGTTCTGACATTGGCGTATAATACGCTCAACTTATTTTAAAGTGAGCGGCGTACTGTTTACAGTCGGCGAGCTAATTATACGTATATGTGGAGATTCCTTAAATATTATGATTAAGTATGTATTATTGTATATAAGGAACTTACTGCTATGTTTTACGCAGTTTGAACAACAAGCTTTCTACTAGAGCGATAGTCATATATATGTATGTATACAAAATGCGCGTGTTCGTAACACACACACACACACACACACACACACGGATGGTATAGTGGCTTAAGTGTACACCTTGCCACTGCTACTATGCCGAGTGTTGTGGGTTCGATCCCTACACGGGACAAAAATTTGTCTGATACACAAATAGTTATTCCGAGTGTACGTGTCTTTTGTGTCCGTTGTTTGAATATTTGTAAAATTCTCTGCGACACAAGAATTATGATTAATGTGTTGTCATTTAAACTTAAAAAATTAAAACTGTATATAAATTTAACACTTATATTGTGGAACTGACACTATTGACAGTGGTGTGCGCTTAGCGCCATTTGTCACATATTATTATTACTTTCGTCTCTAGTAGAAACATGACGCATTGTATTCCGTGCTTTGTGAAAAAATCATTTAATTATATAAATGTGTAACAGTGAGGGATGGTCATGGTTTATTTTAAGGTCATGACTGACCCTACAATATGATAGACCTCAAAAATCACATACAAGTTTATGTTTAATATAGGAAATAGAATAATTAATTTCGATGTTTTTTTTTACGAAATAGCTGGATTGCTTGTTGGTTCTGTGGTATAATTACACATACGTACTGTCGAATGTGAAGTTCGGGTTCGATTGCCAGGTTAAGCAAATTGGAATTGTATTAAGAAATTCTCTGTGGTATTTTGCATCAATATTAGGAAATGTTTGTAGCAGACAGCAGTACTTTACAAAGACTGTTAAAACTGCCAAGATCTACTTATGACTTATTTTCCAATAAATTACTCATATTTAAGTTGTAAGGAAATTCTCAGGGACAAGATTGTGAGAATATCCTAATTACAAGATATACCTAATTATTAATAATATGCCTGACACCTCACAACCATAAGCATCAGCTCAAACTATGCCATGGTGCCATTCAAGCAGTTTAGTATAACATAATGTACAAAATAATTAATATAACACTAAAATAAATTTGGCGCATTTAAAAAAATTAAAATACCAATTATTATTAAACGTTTCTCTCAGTACAAACAAACTAGCCTTCTTAATTACTGTTAATTTTGGAATTAACGAATTCGAATAGCACAGAAATCGGCCAAAGCTTCTATTATTCTATCTCCAAGTACTAAAAATCTAAAGTATTGATGGCAAAATAAATGTGTAAGGTAGAATGCTTATCCGTTTGGGCATATGGTACGTAAAGACTAGGGATGTTGCGGATGCAGATTTTTGGCCACCCGTGGATGCGGATGCAGATACAGATATTTAAAGGCTCACATCCGCGAATGCAGATGCCTATGTCCAAATCGATGCGGAAGCTCCTCAATTGCGGATGCCGACGTTGATGAAAATAGTGCATCTTATTTAATAAAAAGTATCTAATATCACCTTTTCCACCACACATTTTCTTTCTTGTTCAGCACCTGCGCTATATCTGGACATCTGCATTGACATCCGCGTTGATTATTGCGGATGCAGATGTTGAAATCGATGCGGAAGCTCCACAATTACGGATGCGGATGCGAATATTCGCAACATCCCTAGTACAGACATGTGACTTTGTTACTGTTATAAGAAAAATTGCTTATATGACTATGGCTATATATTCCCCGCGGCTTCGCCTGCATAAATTCCACGAGAGCACATTGCACTCTTAATTAATCAGGGATTTAACTCGAAATTGGAAGTAAGGAAATTTGTACTCTAATTGTATGATTATAAATTACAATATTATATTTGTGTTAAGTAATTGCAACAGAGTTCAAATTTGTTTAACCCAAAATACTCAGATAAGTCTCTGTTTTATTAAGAGTGCGACATGCTAGAAGCAAATAGAATCGTATACTACTCCAAGACATGATTTATCTCTCAGCCAAGTTTCATCTAAATCTGTTCAGCGCTTTAGACGTGATTGGGTTACAAACTGTCACATTTATTAATAGTATAACTATCAATGTGTGTTATGAAACTGATTACTTAATCTTAGTTTTAGTATTAGTGACTAATGTGTTTAGTTGACTATTGTTCCTTTAGTCAGACAGACTGACTATTTCCCAAAGCTTTTTTTTCACTTAATGTATGGACTCGTGATATCATTTAGTCAACTATGGAGCAGGATTCGAACTGGCGACCTCGGCAAGGTATGCTATTTTACTTACTAAGCTATTGTTAGTCCTGCCTCATAAGTTGATATTTCATTACTTATATGTTTTATGTGAATTTCGTCATTCGCTCGAATTATATTTGGTATATTGACCGAATTCCGACCGAATATTCAGTTAATTTCGACATATATATATATATCAAACCTCAATTTTACTTAATATTGTTGCTACTTACTTATTTTTATAAATATTTAATCATAAAATGTTATTGTTTTGAAAATATATTCAATAAACTACTTTATACGGATTATATAGTGGTTTATCTATAATATATAAAAATCTCGTGTCACCGTATTTGTGGTAGTAGGTACTCCGAAACGGCTAGAACGATTTTTATAATATTTTATGTATATTTGGTAGGTATGAGAATAGGTCGTAAAGTATATTTCATACCGCTAAGTGATTATTAGGGTGTCCGTATCCAACAGAACAACGTTTGCCGAGTGAGCTAGTTATCAAATATACATCACTATTAATAAAATAATTAAATTAAAAACTATTAAAATTTATATTTTTTTTATTTTTCCGTTGCTTTTCATGTTTACGGGGAGACTAAGATGGTGGCTGTCTACTAGACAATGGATAAACATACACATATACTTTTAATTTTGTAAATACATACATATCTTAATGTATAGTTATTTCAAATCAATTTAGTATATATATTTGTATAGTTTCAAAACCCGTATAGTAATGAATTTCAATGAAATAATAGCTAAAGAATATTTTAATTTTTAAGCATAAGACAATGATTATACAATTATTTTGCTTGAAATCATTCCGATGTTCCATTTAATATAGAATTCATGATATTTTGTTGTTTCACGATATTGCGAGTCCAATTATTCTCTTAGTTAGTAAGACTAATATTAAGCTTTGGAAAAGACATAAGGGTAAGTTCTAACGACACTACTTTTAGACAATCGCAATCTTGCAAATATTGTAATATTATTGTCGCAATACATACACCATGGCAGTTCAGTGGCGTATTTGCATTTACTGCCAATTGGAAAGTCCCAGATTTGATACACAGTTCGGTCTATAAACCAGTTATTTGTCACGGAGCTCAAAAGCCAGCTATCTAGATATGCATAGTAAATAACGTTAGATCTTTTATTAAGAGTGAAATAAAGATAATTGGCGTAAAGTGAGCGCAATACATCGCTATTTAATCTTTCATTGATTTAAGTAATGTTTCTTTTTTAAATGTTGTGATTCTTTGATTAGTCGCCATGTCTATAGAACTGTCAAACTAATGTCAATTTTGTATCTGTCAAATGTCAAATCTTGTGGTGCTGTCACAAAATTATTGTTTTGTATTTAAGTTAGAGTGTGGAGTAAGATGACTCTAATGCTGCGAGTGTTTGTGGAAAATTAATAAAAATATGGTCGTATACCCTATGTGTAGTTTTATTTTGTTGACCTCTAACAGATATTTTACAGCAGCGATAGCCTACTAGGAGACCGTTGGACTGACAAGCAGAAGTCTCGGGTACGATCCCAGGGTTTACGAACGAACTTAAACGCGTATTGAATTTAATTTTATCGCTCGCTTTAACAGAGAAGGTAAACATCGTGAGGAAACCTGCATGCCTGAGAGTTCTCCCTAATGTTCTCGAAGATCTAGGCCAGCGTGGTGGACTGGCCTGACCCTTCCCACACTGAGAAGAGACCCTTGCCCCGCAGTGGGGCAGTTTAATACAGGGCTGATATTATTTTTATTATATAACAGATATTTAACTGCCTTGGTGGCCCAACGGTAGTGAATTTGAATACTGTGCATGTGGTCTCGAATTCGATTCCCCGGTATGTGTGTTATTGGGTTTTTCTGTCGAGAAATTCTTCTTCTGATGGCGTAGTGGTTGAAGTGGTCGCTTTGTTACCACCACTGAGCATAGCGTTGTTGGTTCGATCCCCACACGGGATAAAAATTTGTATAGTCCACAAATAGTTGTTCCGAGTCTGGGTGTTCTTTGTGTCCGTTGTTTACATGTTTGTAGAGGTCCCCGCGACTCTGGAATATTCCTAGTGCAGGAGTTGCTAATATTATGTGAACAACTAAATTAATGTTGTAAACATAATCGTATGTGAAAAGAGTTTTATTACGTAGGTAGATACCAACTAAATAACACAAACAGACAGTATGATAGAAGTTTATATTAATTATTATTTAATATTAACTTATAGTTATGATGACTGAAAAGAGGAACCCACATTACTTAACTATATTGTTACGACCAACGATTATAGTACACATTTAGAAATATATAGATATGATTACGAGCAGCGTATCTAGTAGTTCTTTAATTAATTAATATCTTTTCGTCGTCGTTGTAAAGTATAATGATATCCATATATTATAAAGTATAGGTATTAAGATTTATTTTAAGCATTTATCATACTCGGATACGATGTAAAGTACCTTAGTATGATAATTGTATAGTACATGGATATGGTTATGGTTTGTTGAGGTCGCAGGTTCAAATCCTGCTTGGATTTGAACCTGCGACCTCAACATACCACATCGTCACTTTGTGAAAATTCCGAATCGGCTATAGTGAGTTTGTTTATTAATCCGTGGCACTTACAGCGACGGCACGAGTAGGTATCTTTTTAGTCGCTAGTACCTACTATTTACAATACTATTGGTTACAACTGAAGTTACAATTGACTTCGAGGTCAGTTTTATAGCGAAACAGCACACTTGCTCGAATACATACAAACATTACACAAATGAAAATAATTAGAATGACATTATTGTGTCATTATGCCAAAAAAACACTGTATTATTCTGAATGGAAACATTAATATATACCTAATATTCTATCACATACACACAACACCATCTAGCCCAAACTAAGCAGAGCTTGTATATAGGTACTATGGGTACTAGACAATGGATTAATATATATATATACTTCTTTTGTAAATACATACATATTATAGGTACATATAAACATCCAAACCAAGACAAACATCCATGTCCATGCACACAAATGTTTGAGATGTGCGGGAATCGAACCCGCGACCTCAGGCGTGGCGCAGTCGTTTACACTATCCACTACGCTAGAGTTGCCAACCGACCTGTTTTCCCAGGACATGTCCTAGTTTTTGTAGCGTCCTAGGACGTCCTGAATAGTTTTTAGGCAGAATACTGGGTTTTTAAATTTTAAAATTCGCGCGCCTTAATTAACGAATGGATTAATTTGAAGAACTTTAGCACAAATTTGAATCCTACTTAAAAAGGCGACAGCTTAAACGCCTTGTAGCTAACATATTTCAAGCAATGCATTTCTGAGGAACAGTATGCAGAACTACGGAAAGTGGCTGAATATGTATTTAGTATACCGATTCATAACGCTAATGTCGAGTCTTTTTCCTCATAAATTCACAGTGGTCAAAAGAAAGAAATCGATTACTGCCAACAACAGTAGCTGCAGTCATCAAAACTATACGTAACATAGATATGAAGTGTGACCAATTTTATGATTATTTGTTAACTCAACCACAGATACTGAAGGAAATTGGTGGGGTTGAAAAGTATAGTAAAAATTAATAAGTTTGTTATATATTAGAATTTATTAGATACTATAACTAACCTAACTAAGTTTAAAAAGTTTGTTACAAACTAAAGTGTGTCTTATATTTTAATTATTAAAAAAATTAATAACTAGTTTTAACTCGTATAATTTTCAGCGAATATTTTTATTAAAAAATATGTTTTAATTGCTTTTTTAACTATTGCAACTCTATTACTGCGTCCTGTTTTTAAAATTAATTGTCCTGGATTTTCCAACTACAAACGCTGGTTTTTTAAATTTGGGGTTGGCAGCCCTTCACTACGCCATCGAGGCCGCCCTATAAACAAACGTTTTCATTAAGGCCCAGTTCCTGTATTAAGAAACGAATTGTTTTATCTTGACTTCTTGACACATATTCTATAAAAAAAATTACAAAGTGTAAGTGTCGGTAAGGAAAACGACTCTCGACTCTTGATACAGGAACTGGGCCTAAATAAAAAATGCTATGAGATGACATCATGACACGGTGACATAAACACTTTTGTGACAATTTCTTTTGAATTGAAAAGTAGGTGGCGTAACAAATAAGTCATTCCTAATCTCGCAACCAATACAATTGTCAAAAATTGAAATTGCTTAAAGGTTGTTCAAAGGTAGAATCTATCTTAACAATATTTGCTGGTTGCACTTGCTAGCGTTTGTGCAGGAGCGCAGATTTTAAGAATGTATGCGCACCGGTAGAATTTCTATGCGTACCTACATTTTATACAATAGTTTGGTTGTAATAGGCATCGCCGTCGTTGCAGTCTGGTGAGTGTACGACTGACCTGTAGGCCCATCATAAAATGTCAATGCCAAAGTTTCAAGCTTATTGTTGATAGTTACTATTAGTGCCATGAAACATATAAAGTCATCCTAAAGTCTACAGTGGTACGAGCATTTTCGTAAGTTTCGGATAGACATTTTCATGGTAGACCTACAGTTTCTTATAATGACCAGCTCTAAGACGGCATTAAAGATAGACGCACATTGTAAGACAGACGTTTCGAAAGGTTCTGTAGGTACTTTTTTACTACTTTTAAAGTAACAGGCGTCGTATAAGGCGTTTCTTATAATGATAAAAACGGGACACTAAGACAGAAGGTGGATTCCCATTCTCAAATATTATTATACAATAAGTTACAGCAAAATTAATCTCATGAGGAATCATACAGCGAGAAACAATTAAGTGTGATCATATTGTAAGGTCGAAAAGACCCTGTGACTAGTGTAAAATATTGAAGATCATAGTTTTAATATAAAACAATTTCATATTTTTCAAATGAGAAATTTTATCTGAAATTTCAATACAGCGATATTCTTATCGAATAGCTAATTTAAATTAATCGTATGTAATGATTAATTTATAAGACTGCGCCGAGCGAAATGTGCTAAAACAGGCGGTCACAGTTAAGTGAATAAAATCAACACTTTTTGTTTAATACAAATATAAAATATACATTTACCATAACAATGAATGTGTTTACAATTACTCCGTGTAAAAACTTATAATAATTAATATTATCGCCTGCAAAATTACGTAAATTTGCAAAAAATGCAAAATGCTCGTGATACGTGATTTTTAGATTATAACAGTTGAAATCTATGCTATTTTACAGCTTAAACGAAAAATAAATAGTTATATTACAATTTGTCTGTCCCAAATATTTAAGTTATTGGTTGACAATAAAGATACATATTTATCAAAAAAGCACTTCAAATCCTCCAAACAATTTTACTATGGCGGCCGCGTGCCGATTTGAATATGCGCCGCACGAACTCTGTCATTCTCTGTCTTACGCTCGGCGCAGTCTTAGTGCTGATGGCATGTATAAATATATCCAAAAAGGTCTGATTAACAAAAATTATATATTGACGCGAGAAAAATTTATACTGAATTTAAAATTGATTTTGGAAACCTTCAATGCTTACCTACGCCAATTGTATATGTTACAGAACCGAATATTCAGCGTAATTTACTACACTATTTTATCACTAATACTTTACAACCTTTAATATGACCTCACATTACTATCACATTATATACAAATGCTTTCATATCACTTCATGGCGTAACTACATAATTATCGGTGGTGTACATGGAAGATATGTTTAATTATATATTGTACAGAGGTTCATATGTCCAATCGTCTTCGTCCCACGTCTCTGGCTCCTCGTTTAGTTCAATGGGTCGATTGTCGTTAAATAGTTTAACTGGAAACATATAGAGAATGAATGAATTAGAACATGTTTAGGCAAGAGTGAAATCTATACTAATATTATAAAGCTTAAGAGTTTGTTTGGTTGAACACGCTAATCTCGGGAACTACTGGTCCGAATTGAAAATTCTTTTAGTGTTGGATAACTCATTTATCGAAGAAGTCTATAGCCTATATAACATCACGTTACGACCAATAGCCTTGAATAATGTTGCAAAACCGGGGAAAATTCTCTTATGTGAAGCAGACGAAGTAGCGCGGGTCAGCTAGTATAGTCATACATATTTTGCCAACGATTTAGGTGTTGTAGTGGTAGTGAATGTGACTGCCATGCATGGAGTCTAAGACTTGGTTACCAGCTCGAGAAAAGCTGTATTTTTCTGTCAATAATTTCTCAGTAGTGGTACCGAGCCTGGAACTGTTCCTGATAGACATAGACGTTTATAGGCTGGATCCTTATAAGGTACGTAGGAATTAAAACCGTTGTTGGAGAAATATGTTTATATTTCACTACCATACCCTACCCTAGCGTTTTAGAGTAAAAAGCCTGCGTCTTTTTATGAGTTGTGTCTGTATAAAAATACATCCACACTTATGATAGAGGGACATGTCATGGGACATTCGTCAGACGACGTAGACGGTGTATTTCTACGTTATAGTCTGATCTTTGATATGCAAGCCATCGGATTTTAGATTTGAATAGAACTGTCAGTAGGGCAATACCTAAGAATTTTCAATTCATATCTGAAACATTGTGAAGAAGGGCCCTTCAGGTTCAGGTTATAGTTCCCTTTATCTCTGCGTGAATGTAGAATATTATTAAAATGAAAGCAGTAACAGAAGTATATCAGGATCTCCGACAACCCCTCTGGGAAACACACATGCGCAATTCTATATATTTATTTGTTACCTTGTTGCTCTAAGGTTGGCACCGACGGCGGAGGTGTCTTGGGCGCTGGTAATGCAGGCTCTATAATAAAAAGACAAAAATAGCCTTAATAAAGGTTGTATTTTATACAGAATATCATTTTAAGTGGTTATTATGAAAGTCCATCGTTATACTTGGCATTGATGATCTACAGATTGAAATACCTATTAGGATATGTCAACAAAAGGTTACTGAATTTTGCTGTTCATAACAAATACTCGATAGTAACTCTGTATTACGAAGTCAGCATTTTACACTCCCGCGCCTTAGCAAGCAGGGACAGCCGTTGGTCTTGCGCCTGATCTCTCTCCGATCGTGAGACTATTAGAGTAAAGAACTGCTGTGTGCGTCTGTGTGCACACTTGTGGACGGCAGTATCTCCTGCGCAGATAGCTAGTCTTCGTTACGATTAATCGCTCTTAACGAAAACAGATCTTGAGAATATTATTAATATAAAAATATTATATTAATTCTGTGACATCCAATAGAGACGCATGGAGGAAAACACATTCTGTGCTCATATCAAGTTTGGTTAACGATAGGAGAATGATGTCATAATCTTACTTGGCTTTGGTGGTGTTTTCTTTAACGCACTCGGATCAGGAATTGGTCGTAAATTGTTTGTCGTCGGCATAACTGAAATTAAAAGCAATGTTTTGAAAAATGCTCGTTTTGACATGCGACAAACACTTTAAACCGCTACATACATATTATTGCTTTAACTCATTCAGAGGCATCTGCGCTTCGGCCACCGGCAGCCAGACACAATAGATTTTTAATAATGTCTGGCATTCTAACATTGACAGTGTTTTTGGTGTTTGCAAAGTAGCAGCAGATACGAGCATGCCACCGATTCTTGAAAAAAATATCATTGTTCTGACAAAGCTAGAAAAAGCGAAACGTGTATGCAACATGCTAATTAAATCACGTTAACTTGAAGGTAGTTTGATCAGAATTGGAAATATTATAACATAATATATTTTTTATACGATTAATATGACTTACTAGTATTATGATTCACCATTTAAACTAAGTTTTAGTTATGTTAGGGGCGTCCATTTCATACCCGCAGCTAAGCTAGCAAAGGCATTCTAAAAACATTTTTCATTCTGCTATAACTGTTTTAAAAATACTTCACAACATTTATAGCATGACATTATGTTATATTATAAGTCAATTTAGTTTAATTAATAATTTCGCCTCACTAAAAATGCATAATTCTGATGATATGCGTAAGGCATCATTAACACGTTACCTACATATAGTAACTGGCTGTGAAAACTTTATCAGTGCGATGCAGGCACTAGTACTAATACAGACCAGCACTCGTATCGCCAGCTACAATTTATTTGTCATTAATAGGGAAAGCCACGGAATTAATCTACCTTGATGCGTCGGAGTTGGTTTCGGTTCTGGCAATAATGCTTGACGCGATTGTGATGGTTTCAACTCTGGCAGGAATGGTTGGCGCGCTGGAGACGGTTTTGATTCTGACATCGATGGTTTTCGAGGTTGCGTCGATTTTAACTCTGACAACAGTGCTTGACGAGATTGTGCTGGTGGTTTCAGATCTGGAAATACTAACAGCCATTAATTATTATAAACTAAAGGTGGCAAGCGAGCATTTTGACCGAATGATAAGTAGGTAAGGTCAGCGTAGCCTATATGATCGCTTACATATGATTAGGACAAAGGTATTGAAAGATGGGAAGAAAGCCAGGTACGTAGGAATTGAGTAAGAATTGCAAAGGCAAGCATGGCTATGTGAAAAAAAAATCTATTTATAAAAGTTAAAATACTCCATACTGATTTTTTTTTTACTGGTTATTTTATTTACAACTTTTAACAAATTTTTAACAGGTTACTGGTATCACCCGGTAAGCAACATTTTCGGAAAATGTCTACATCTGATTTCCATTCGCTTACATACCATTTTTTTCTTTTATGGTGTTGGCAACGCGTGTGCGATACCTAATGTATGGTAGGCGATCATTGGCTTCGATGACTGCTTACCATAATGCAGACCGTATGCTTACTAGTGAGATTTAACGAATAAGCTAAATTTTCTATTTGGCAGAATGAAGCAAATATAATCAGCAGATTGGAAATGTTGATCAGACTTAGACGAGAACGTAATAGTACGGTAGTCCTGGTCTGCAAGATCAGTGGTCAGATCGCTGTAACGATGACTAGTAAAATCCCTGCGTAGTTTTGTTTTGCTCAACTATGACCTCCCCTTTCCATTTACATACTCAGTTTTTATAACATGGCTGGTAGACCGAGGGTCTTATTGATAGAGGGTTCTTAATAATCGAACCTCGTTCCAAATATGTATAACATGTAGAGCTTTAATGTTTGACTTAAAAGGTTATTCGTGTGGTCGCTCAATTCTCGTGCGCTGGACACGCGTCCTGATGACAGGGAATGGGTATCTCTGCTATCCCAAGCACCCGTATTCCCATTACAAGGAATCCATGCTTTGAGCAACTCATTGCAATATTTTCATTAAGATTGTTTTCGTGATTTTTGAGTGTTTTATAGATATTTACTTTGTAATGTCCACAAACATATCCCTTATTTAATAAGTCACGTTGTAAATAGTATATTAGTATATTTTTATAGACTCTTACCAGAGTTCTGAAGCGGAGAGGGTTTCTTATCTAAAAACAAAAAGATAAGTAGGTAATATGGAACATGATCAATAATTTATTTTCCACTTATTAGTCCTGTCCTGCATTCCGTCCAGTAGCATGAGATTGCGTTTATAACTGCGGCTGATAGTGACATCCTGAGTTTGACTCTCGGGTCAGTATAGAGCTTTAGTGTTTTTCTGACATGCCCCTGGTATTATAAGCGACTAGCTGACCAGCGCAACTTCGTCTCCTTCACATAAGATTATTTCTCCGCTATTGCAACATTTTTCATTGATGCTCTGCTCCTATTGGACGTAGCGTGATGTTATATAGCCTATAGCCTTCTTCGAAAAATGGACTAACCAAAACTAAAAGATATTTTAATTCGAACCAGTAGTTCCTGAGATTAGCGCGTTTAACCAAACAAAACTAACTCTTTAGATTTGTTATATTGGTATAGATTATACGTACATAAAATACGGTAACTGTACACAGCTGGGTCATATAAAATATGACTGCAAACTACTAGCTTGTTTCCTAAAAAAATACTAATCACGAAATCCAGCATTATGGCGGTTAGATGAATTGGTGAAATAAGGGTGTGATGTGCCAATACTTTTGGACATGTAAACCTACTTTAAAGCCGAAGTTACTCAAGTATTATTACATAAAATAAATATATGGTAACTTACCAGGAAATCTGGGTAGAGTTGGTTTTCCTTCTGAAAACATAAAATTATAAATTATAATGATTATGTACATTATTTGTCACACACATATAAAAGTAGTAGCAGAACCAAAGGCTTCGAGTGCTTGCCGAGGCATGCGGGTGTTCAACACCGCCAACTTCCTAACTTGCGGGATGATATTGATATTTTTTAACAGAGAACTCAATAACTTTATGACGGCGCGACACGAGATTCGATCCGAGATCTCCTGCAAAGCAGTCGCATTAAGTACCTGCGTCACGGAAGCAGTCTAAAATTAGAGTCTAATATTATATTAAGGATACGTCAATCAGTCAGTGTCTTGTTCTAGGTATAGATTTACTACGAAACAAAAATACATGTTGCATTTACTAAGAGTACCCCTTCCTCTTACACTAAGGGTTATTGCAGCGCGATAAGTTATCTTGTAAGTCTTTTGCAACTAAAAAGTCAATCAAACGCAGCCGTTGGGATGACAAAAATTTGATTTTACAAAGAAAGAATGCAAAAAGGATCTTACCATTGAATCGTGAAGGGACCGGGCTAGGTCTGGCTTCTAAAAACAAACACAAGAACTGTATAACTAGCGTAACAAACTTAATTATTAAAATAGTTTTCCTGTGTGCCGTGGTAAGCGCATTTAGGCTACGGTAACTGCTTACCATCTGCGAGACCTTGTTTGCCACCTATATGATGCTAATGAAACTACCATGTATATGTCTGAGTGGTTATTACCGCTTACCATCAGGTGGGCGGCTGGCATGTCTGCCACAAACACCAAAAAACAATCAAAGATGCATATCACGTTTAAATACAGTCACTTTTCTGGACGTTAAGTTGTCATTGGACACACAAATGCCATCTCATCATGACACCTGAACAATAAATATAGTGCCAATTACTAGCTTTTGACCGCGGCTTCGAACGCGTTTTTTCCTGGATGAAAGGTACCTACACTATATCTTTTTTGTACCCCGCACTTCCTAGAATTACGCATACACGTAATTACGTGTACACGAAATTTCATGATGATGGGGTGAGTAGTTAAGGCGTTAAAGCAAAACAAACAAACTCAAATTCGCAATTTATAATATAAGTTGGATTAGTCAGGGTCACGCTCACATCTTCTATTATGTAAATGTAATGTATGATCAGTTGATCACTCTCCTTAGTGGGGACAGTGTTCCGTGCGATCTCAGTTCGTTGAGGAGAGAGAAGATTTAGATCAAAGATCTGCTTGATCTAAATGTTGCCTATTTAGATTTTACAAGTGGTACTTACGGGTAATAGGAGGTTTGCTGGCTTTCAGAGGCATCGACGGCTTGAGTGGTTCCATTGGGATACTTGGCAACTGCATGCCAAGCTTCTTAGGCGGTGGGACGCGACCTACAATTGGATAATTATCATAGTTTTATTCTTATTAAATCCAAAGACTTTAAAGACCTCATTAATTTAGTGGCTAATGTATCTTTAGGACCATGGTGTCCTAGGTAAGAATCTTGGATTGGGCGCATAAAAAATATTGAATATTCCTGTAATGTAAATCTTAGTTATGCCTGGAGTTACGAAAATGGCGGTGTTTCATTTTCATGACTCAGAAAGCTGTTGATCCTGCGAGACTTTGTGAGATAAAATATATGTGTTAATGTAGTTGACATACTTGGTATCTCCTGGATGGGTGGTGGTTCATACATGTTCTCGTCTTGCGTCGCTGCAATAAAGAGATATTTGTTAGTCGGTCTTCAAATCCGTTAAAGGAACAATATCTACAATAGCCGTGCAAGTACCTGAATAATATTCTTCTTGAGGCAGCGGCGCTGGTAGACGTTGGGCTATCGATATCTTGGCCACAGTGTCTTGGTCTGAAACGTAAAACAAAATGATTTAAGTTGCAATTTTTTATATATTTCCACAGTGGCAAATAGATCTACGGCCTACGCTTAAAGTAGGTAGTTTATAGGCAGCAACACCAGAAATACAAGTTATAATTATCAGCCCTGTATGTAAACTGTCCCACTACTGGGCAAGGGCCTCTTCCCAGTGTGAGAAGGGTTAGGCCATAGTCGACCACGCTGGCCCAGTGCGAGTTGGAAGACTTCACATATTTTTTAAAAACATTGTTGACAACTCTAAGTCACGCAGTTTTCCCACGATGTTTACCTTCCGTGTTAAAGCAATCGATAATTAACTATATTATATTTAACTTTTAAAAGCCTGAGGTGCCTTGGGATTGAACCCGAGATCTTTGCATGGCAGTATAAAAGCCTCGTATTAGGTTATCGCTGCTACACAAGATGCGCGTAGTTTATCTTTCTTAAAATTAATTTCTATTCGTGAGGCAAAGCTATGAGTCAGGGGGCTTTGTTCATCGCAGTCGTAGGTTCGAATCCTTTATGATAAGTATTTTCCTTCGCCTTGCTTGCGTTGCTTCGCTGCGTCCTCTTCACATAGGTTACAGTAACTGCTTATGCTATTTGCTTATGACATGGTTTACAGTAGACATTTGTACCTTGCCATCGCTCCTGTCTACAAACGGCGGTTACCATCTACCATCAGGTAGGCTACTGTCTAGCCTAACACCAACAGCAATTTAAAAATAAACTCTTCGTACCTGGTGGCTTCAGCCTTGGGAAAGTGGAGTGAGTAGACTTGTTGCTTTGAAGTGTACTAGTTGGTGAAGGTGGTATCCTCATTGGATCTCGCCTTGGAGGACCTGGGCAAATAAAGCTTATAAGTATACAAGGTATGTGAAGAATACCCTGGGTGTGTGAAAATTTTTCAAAGTGGTAGCTGCATAATTATGTTGACGTCTTAAAATACAATAATATAACATCAGCCCTGTTTATAAAGTGGCTCACTGCTGGGCACGGACCTCGTCTCACTATGAGAAAGGTTAGGCCATAGAAAACGATCTTAGTAACTAAAAAAGAACTTCGGTAAGAGTCCAGTTCAGTACCGAATTTCTTTTTTAGTTAAGATTGATTACGATAACGACGAGGATGCGTGGCGGGTTGCTACCCGCCACGCATCCTCGGATTGCCCACCCCAACTATGATGATAGAAAAAGGTTGAAATAATATTGCAATGGACGTGGTGGGTTATCCGAGGATGCGTAGCGGGCTTCTTTCTTCCCAATTATTTTATAACAATGAATGTGTACAAAGTAACGTCTGATTCGATTCAATGTATACTTACTTGGCAATGGTGGAGTAAATGGAACGCCTGTAAAACAAAACAATTAAATTAATGATCGGATCAATCGTAATGAAACCAATATTTATCCCAATTTAGTATGTTTATAACTTTTATATTTACATTTTCCTCTTAAGCCGATAGGCTATTTTAAACGCTATGGTGACAGAGACATGTCTTTGATTGTCTGCTCTAAAGTATTGAAAACCGCTAGGCAACATTATTTTGAGCATTTCTGTGCTAAGTAAAAGTCAATTATAAACGAGTCTAGAGTCTAATATTTATAAACAAGTATTATATAATAATATATGACAATTTTACTATACCCTTTTGTCTCTAGTATTATTATAATTAAATAGATTCAGATCCTCAAATATTTCTCCTCCCGAAAACATTTCTTTGAAAAATATTTTCACTTTGTCGTCACGTCAATAATACTTCAAAGATACATCCTTTAAAACAGGACTTGAACCCGCCGTCTCGGCAAACCGTGCCGTCACTTTACTGACTGAGCTATTTATGTCCTTACGTCTAGAGTTGAAATATCCCTTTAAATAATGCATTTTAGGTGCTTAATTAAACAATTCGATACAGTGCGAGATCTTTAACACAATTAGTTGTTATAGTCATTGTGCAGTTATCGCGTTGCACATTTGCGTTGGTAATCGTATTCTATAAGAATAATTAATGTAGTAATATGCAGCTGCCCTTAGTTGTTTCAAGAATTGTGACTTATTACCCTCAGCGCCAGTTACCGGCTTTACCCAGTTTTAGATTTGATATTAAAAGACAATGCACTACAGGCAATCAGGATATATTTTCAGTGTTATTGTTCACCAATATCTTGGTTGGTATTGAAAGATAAAACGATTCGCAAACTGTTCGATTTAGCATTAGAATGCCGTTTATTCGATGTAATTGATCGTTATTTGAATTAAAATCGATTATTCGATTGTTGACACGATGAAAGGATTGCGATGCATATTCTGTTATGTTATGTTATATTAATAACTTTCCGATGTTACGAAACTCGGATCATAATACATTTACTTTACATATCGCTAAAACAGTATCGAACAATAATCAATATTAGTTATTTCAATAACAATCACTATTTAAAATTAAACTACTTTATATGAATTTAATTACAGTTTACTTCAAGCACAATTCTTTAAAAGTTAGACATGCTTAAAGTAAGCCGCATAGCAATAACTTGGCATAAAGACACACAAGCATATAACGTCCACCCTTTCCAAAGTCGGTTAGCGAACCGCGTTTAAATCGGTATAAAGTAGTTTAATTTCAATGCATATTTAGCGTAATCGATTACAACAATCGAATAATCGTGTATCACTAGTTGAAATAAAAGTCGACAGTGCGTGCTCTAGGCTTACCGCCTATGGTGATATCGGGCACCTCGTAGATTTCACTGTCCCGGTTACTTTGTATTGGTGGTTCAGCCATTTTCCTGGCCTTCTGAATAGGGTTGGTACTGTAGCGGTCTGGAAAATGATGGGTTACCATTTATTTACAATATTTCGGCAGTATTTGAGTTATATTTTATAGGTATATTATTAACGAAATTGTGTGGTCATGTTTTAGGATATCGACTCTTGCCTTAAAATGAAACTACTTTATAGAGATTTTAACGCGATTTGTAGCGTATACGCGTATAGCGTAATGCGTCACAGCGATTTATACGCTGTAATTATTATTTTTATTATGTAAACTACTTCAAATAACTATTTTTCGACGTTGCATTGAAAGGAGAACGATTGCTGGCAACAAAGTGAATGGAGCTCTACGCGCTTTTATGAACAGTCGAAATGTATCCGAAAAGGCACGTTTGGCTGTTCATAGAGGACTATTAGTGCCCACACTTATGTATGGAAGTGAAAGTTGGGTATGGCAAAAGAAGCATGAGAGCAGAATAAATGCTGTAGAAATGAGAGCGCTGAGAAATATATGTGGTGTGACTCTGAAAGATAGAATAAGGAATAGTGTGATTAGAGAGAGATGCGGCATGAAAGTGGATATAGTGATAAGAATAGAAAAGGGTATGTTAAGCTAGTTTGGGCATGTAGAAAGCATGGACGAGGAAAGACTGACTAAGAAAGTTTATAAGGCACGAAGGAAGGCATTATGAAGTGAATGGGACAGTCGTAAGAGGAAGACCTAGGCGAACGTTTCTCGATCAGATCGGAGGCGTTCTGGACAAAGGCCAGGTTAAGAGCACCTTGAACCGACGGGCGTGTATGAGGAATGTGATGAAAGTGAATGAAGCCAGAGAAGTGTGTCAGGATCGTAGGAAATGGAAATCCGTAGTGTCTGCCTACCCCTCTGGGAAACAGGCGTGAATCTATGTATGTATGTATGCTTCATAGTATGAAACCCGTATTCCGTAACTATACACTGCAAGCCTGTCAGTAACAAATAATTATAAAGCGTATTCACAAAATGGATTTTGTCGAGAGCTATTTGCTGTGAAATCATACTCTTATCCATACTAGCATGATAATAAAAAAACTGAAGAGTTTGTTTATATGCCTCTCTGGAACTAGCAGTCGGAATTGCAAAATTATTTTTGCATTTGGTAGCCCAATTCTTTAGGAAGATTTTATGTTAAATACCTTCACGCTACGAACTACATAAGCGGATTGGTAGTCATAAACGCAGGGTAAAGCTAGAATTAAATTATGCGTAGGTATCAACCACTGCGGCTCACCAGACATCACAACCCCGCCTGTTGGAAAGCTTACGTGATTTCTACACAATGTTTTGGGATATTGGGATGCCTTGAGGATTTATACTGACCTGGGTCATTAACGTCGACGGAATCAGTTGTTTTGCCGAGCAAATGATTGTGCTGATTAAATTTCTTAACTGTAACAAAACGAAGAGAGTTAATTTAGAATCTCGAAGTCGTAGAATCAATGTAATAGGTACGTATAAAAAAAAGAGATTTCTAGAATAATATAAATTTGAATTTTTGTCACGTGTGGGATTTGAACCCACAACACTTGGCGCAGTGGCAGCGGCGAGGCGACCACTTAAACCACTACGCCATCTATGCAGTCGATGTTCTCATGTTTCTTTTTAGTTAAACATCCATTCTATTATTGTTAGTAATATTTGCGGATAATTATAATTATTTTACCTTTATTTCTGTAGTGGAACATAGCGATTGCTTCAGCTATTATAATGATGCTCGTGACCACACCACCGACAGTTATATAGAGTAGTAACATGTCTGGAAATAAAAACAATATATAAAAAAAAATTCGACGTCAAAAAAGGCATGTAAACGCATGCAATATATGATGATGATATAGTAGCTTTTGCCTGCGGCTTTGCTTGCGTACAAGTAGGTTAGGTTATGTAAGTAAGAGTACCTTTTTAAAAACAAAAATAGCTATAGTATTCGGTGATAATATAACTTACTATAGGTGAAATAATTTTTTAAATCAGTTGAATGGTTTTTAACTCTAATTCTTACAAACAAACAATGCAATATTTCCTCTTTGTAATATTAGTACAGAAGTATTGACTAGATATGTTTCACTTATTAATGGATGTTAAAAATCTGATCCATACAATTTTGTGATTAATAACTGTAGGTACTTGAGTTAATAGTTTAATCAATAAGTAGCACAATAGATAAAAAAGAGCTCATGTGAAGGATAAAAGAGAATAGCTAGCATTCAAACAATTATGCTTTGACTGTTTTACAAGAGATTTCGTTAAACCGATTTTGTTTCAGGAAAACGTTAGAAAAGCGACCCAATTGAGTCCTTTCAGAATCTTCACTTTTCGTGTGACAGTAACATATCTCATTCTTTCCTGTACATAATATCACTAGATTTTGCCCGTAGTTTCGCTCGCGTTAGTCTAGGTTTTATCTGCTCCGCTCCTATTGGTCGAAACGTGATATTTTATAGCCTATAGCCTTTGTCGATAAATGGGCTATCCGACTCTAAAATATTTTTTCAATTAGAACCACTAGTTTCTGAGATTAGCGCGTTCAAACGAACAAACAAACAAAATCTTCATCTTTTTAATATTAGTATAGATTGGGTGCATGGTAAAGTAAAGTTTGAAGGTAAAGACGTAGATGAATGTTCTCTGACCGCATCGGACATATTTTAAAAGCTAAATTAAGAGTAGATCTACCAAACCTAATGTTTATTTTCTGGTGGAGTGAGTAGGCTCTACGGCCATCCATTTGCTACGATCATATCACATCTCTCATACTTCATTTAATGTCATTACGTTTTCCAAGCACGCTCATAGAACCATTTTATTGCGGAAGGCTTACAGACTAATACTAATTATCTTATTTACACAATAATTTTGTCTCAAGCTGGGAGTGAGCACTGTTGCAGAATATATCCATGTCTAACTTACTAGGTCATTGAATATTTCTCTTCAACTGTGGAGTTGGTCAATCAAAATGATGGATCAAGTAAGTACTCTAAATATCTCCCTGTAAAGTGGTTTAGAGGGAGATATTTTAGATACCTACTTGATCTTACTCCGTAATATCTCTATTCTGGACAGAGAACATTTGTTTTTGTCGGTTACACTTGTCGCTAAAATTCTTTACTGCCTAGTGCACTAATATCGTTTAAAATTTACGATCAATGTCTTCTGCCAACGATCGTTTCCAGACAGCATGAATAATTACTAGCTACATGGCTCTTTAAAAATTCGATCCGTTTGCTTTTCCAAAATAAACTGCTGAGCCGAATTTAAAGTAATTTGGAATAGAGATAGAAGGACATAGGTTATCTAGCAACTTATAAATATTTAAAATAAATATAGATACTCACCTGTTGTTATTTTAGGCGGCACTGTAAATAATAAATATATATTAGTTTCATTACATAAGTATATGGGAAGGTTTGACTGCCACGGAAAGGTCTCGGGTTCGATCCTATGCATGCAACCCTGATTTTTTGAAGTTACGTTTTTATAAAATAGTTGATCTCTCACGTGCTTTGATGGTGAAGGAAAAGAAATATTGTACGGAAACCTGTCTGAGAGTTCTCTACGGTGTCCTAAGTTTGCCAATCAGGGCTAGGCTAGCGTGGACCACTTTAGCACTTCTTATATTGAGAAACGTGGCAACGTGGCAACTTCATATTAAACCCTCTATTACAAAGCTACATTAGTGTGGATTATTTATATATAGCAGAGTATTTATGTGATTTCTGAAGAGGTAGGCAGCATTATATAATAATATCACCCCTGCATTAAACTGTCCCACTGCTGGGCACGGGCCTCTTCTCAATGTAAGAAGGGTTAGGCCAAACTCCACCACGCTGGCCCAGTATGGGTTAACAGACTGCACACATCTTTGAGAACTTTATGGAGCACTCTCAGACATATAGGTCGCTTTACTATGTTTTCTTTCATCGTTAAAGAGAGCGATAAATAACTATTTGACACGCATATAACTTTATAAGTCAAAGATGTGCGCCTTGGGATCGCACTCGAGACCTCTGCGTGGCAGTCCAACGGTCTCCCACTAAGATATCGCTGATAAACTTATACTCAAATATTTTGTCTTAGGTCGAACTTAATTTAACTTTCATTGTTTTAAAAAGATTACTAATAATTTGATTACTAATTAATTTCAAGTATTCTTGTTAAACCGCCCAGCTAACCCAGAATCCTTATGTTAGTAGTAAATACTTATGTTTCTTATTCTTATGCTAGTCAGTTATGCAATTGGAGGGATTCGAACCCGAAACGTTTTGATCGCAAATTCAGCCATGTCATAGGCGGCAAGTCACTTAGCCAGACACAGACCCAATCTCTGAACTACTTTAAGAGTTTCTTGACAAAAAAATTCAACGGGAATCAAACTCAAGATCTCATACAATGTCATTTGGCTACCGCCGTTTCTAGCCACGAGCGTATTGCCTTTAACGAAATACATTCCAGTCTTCGTCCTGCAACGGAGCATTTCTGGGCAAGAACATTAATAACAATGTTCCCGACTCGGAAATCGAATCCGAGACTGCAAGCAAGTCGCATTCACTATTGAATCAATAAAAATAACTTATTTGAACTTACCAACGGTGACATTTGTGCTGCAAAGAGATTCAAATGTGTTCACTGCTTGATTGCTGTGTGGTGGACCATTGTGAATTAACAAGCTATGTGAAATGTATTTAAACGCCAATATTCCACCATTTTCCACTACAATATTTTGAAATAACGTCTGGAAAATACATTGATATAAGTTTAGAAAAAAAGAAAAAGAATGAAACCTGTATTTTTATTTCACAAAAACAAATATAGAATTAGTGCATGAAATAATGGTTGCCGCTCAGCATGATGCAGTGATACAAGATAAGTATATTAATTTTTTCTTTGCCATACATAATAATTTACTGCATCACGGCGCTGATTTTCAGTAACCAGCGACAACTACTAATAATAAAAAAAAATATAAAATCTATTTATATCAATACTAATATTATAAAGCTGAAGGGTTTGTTTGTTTGTTTGGTTGAACGCGTAAATGTTAGGAACTACGAGTTCGAGTTTTAAAATAATTTTAATGTTGGATAGCCCATTTAATAAGGCTATAAGTTATATAACATCACATTACGACCAATAGGAGCGGAGCATGAATGAAAAATGTTGCAAAACGGGGAAAATTATCTTATGTGAAGCCGACAAAGTTGCCCGGGTTAGTTAGAGTAAAATATTATTAAATAAAATTAAATGTAGGTATGGTTACAATTCGATTTCGAAGTTAGTAGTTGCTTATGTATGGTTTTGTGCATTATTATGCACACAAGAGCAAATACCAATCAATACAATCAGTAAATCGCATTAAATGTCATGCTGTGGTTGTTGCGTGATGCAGACAGACGGGTGTGGACAAAAATACTAAAAATAATTGTTTTGGTTTCTATAGCTGTATATTTTCTTTAAATATCTCCTATGTACAGACATCGACTAGTTATATGTGTAGATGACTAGGTTTTGCCCACGGCTTCACTTGCGTATATGTAGGTTAGGTTAGGTTAGTAACCCGGGCACGCTACGATCGTGGCGGTAAGACCCGTGTTTGAGGAGTGGCTGGAGAGGCGGCATGGCGCCCTCACTTTCCGGCTGACACAGGTAATGACTGGCCACGGTTGTTTTGGCCAGTTCCTGTGTCGTATACGCCGGCAAGAGACGCCCGGTTGTCACCACTGCGGCGACTGCCGCGACGTTGTTGTGGACACGGCGCTGCACACTTTGGCGGATTGCCCCGCCTGGGCATCGCAGCGCCGTGAGTTGATCGCGGCAGTCGGATTGGTTGCCCTCTCGCTCCCGGCCGTAGTTCAGTCTATGGTCCGGAGTGAGAGGTCGTGGAACGCCGTCGCCTCCTTTTGTGAGGAAGTCATTTCCATCAAGGAGGCGGCGGAGCGGGAGAGGGATCGTTTAAACCCTCTCCCCAATCGCAGAACCGGGCGCCGCCTCCAGCCACCCTGAGGATTGACCTGGGTGTGGCGTGCTTTGTGGGCCTGCCCGCCATCCGTTCAGCACCAGGTCCGAGAGGCGGCGTGCGTGTTCCCACGCGCGCCTCTGTGTCGAGTCCGTCTCCCCTCTAGGGGAGACAGTAGGGATAATTTGTGAGAAGTGCCTTTGGGTAGGTCTGTTCGTGTATTGGCCTGCCGTTTCATGCGGCGCGGCGGCGGGCCGAAACCTCAGCGGGGTCGCGACCGCATGCGAAAGTGATTCGCGCGGCCCCGTCGATAGTGGTTTTGTCGAGGAACACCGTGGTAGGTTTAGTCGGTATTCCGGGAGGTACATTATCTTCTTAACGTCTTTCTGTTACCCCGGCGAGTCCGACATAACCCCTCCGCCCGCCCCCGCGGAGGGGTATGCGTCATGCATTCCCCGAGGTAAAAAAAAATTTTTATAGTAACAGATCTTTTTAACACGCGTTTATTAGCTTGGTATGTATCTATGTATCTATGAATCTATGTAACGGAATCTTTGAACGTGATTTTCACTCCTTTCAAACCGACGGATAGATTTGTAACTTTGCACATTTATCGAGGACAATACAATAAATTAGAAAAAAGTCTAACAAGGTAAAAACAAAAAAAGGTTTAAAAAAAAATATTGTTTAGAAAACTACTGGGTTGCTTTCTAAGATATTTTGATAACCCCACGCTTTATTACTTTAAAATTATTAAATTATTTTCTACTTCCTAAGCGTGTTTTTTAGTTTTTTTATCTATTATTTATTTCTGGATGAAAGGTACCCTTTTCATCCAAAGAAGAACTGTTAATATCCTATTCTGTACCCCTGACTATTGTATGCGAAACTATTGTATGCGAAATTTTATAATGATCGGTCGAGTGGTTGGTGTAAAAGCGTAACAAACTAACAAACTTACTTTCGCATTTATTATATTAGTTAAGATATTCTGCAAAGAGTTTACAACTGGTCAAAGTTTCATCAAACACAGTTTAAGAAACCAACTGATGATGATCATTTTGTGATATTAAAGTATATTTATTTTCTTTTAAACAAATATTGTAAAGTACAGCCTTGGCCAAAAGTATTAGGCACCCTATAAATTACTGCATATTTCAGGCTTAGAGAGAAATAAAACTAATTATAATGATTAAAGTACTTTATTTCCATTAGAATATTGTAAAAACATCAATATTTTGTTGGGCCACCCTTTGATTTTATGACAGCAGCAACTCTGTGGGGCATACTACGTACAAGTTTCGCACATTCCTCTGGAGAAATTGCATCCCATTCTTGCACTAACGCGTTTTTTAAAGCAGTTTTTGATGTTATCGAGTGCTCTTTTATTTTTCTCTTCAAAATACTCCACAAATGTTCAATAGGATTTAGATCCGGGGACTGGGCAGGCCAATCTAACAGATCAATACAATTTTCAGTAAACCAGCGCATCGTAGTAGCTGACTTGTGACACGGAGCATTGTCTTGTTGGAATTTCACACCATTTAAGTTAGTGTCACCAAAAATACACGAAAGCGAAGGTACGAGAGCAGTTTCCAGTACATTAATGTATTTTTCACTGTTCATGCGACCTTCGCAAACAAACATTTTGCCGACTCCATCCGCAGCCATGCAACCCCAAATCATTACACTGCCTCCGCAGTGTTTTATGGTTGGTACTACGCAATCTGGGTGATATTCTTCGCCTTTGCGTCGCCTCACAAACGTCACACCTGGTGTTCCAAATACCTGTAGATGCCAAAAAAAAGCACACATTACAAACTTTTATAACATTTGAGTTTGAAGACAAACACAACAATGATCGTTGTAATTGTGGTATAGACTTCACTAAAAAAACTTACCTCAAAGTTTGATTCGTCAGACCACAGCACATTAGACCAATCCTCTTCTGTGAAATGTTGGTGTCTCAGAGCCCAATCAAGTCGTTTTCTTTTATTGTCTGCGGATAGCCACGGCTTCTTCCTAGCTTTGCAACCTTTTAAGCCGGCTTCTACTAGCCTTCGTCTTGCAGTTCGTGCGCTTATGGGATGTCCAGTCTCTTCAGTTAAAGCCACAGCAAGCTCCGAAGAAGTTTTTTTTCTATCTTTCACAGACTCTCGGATAAGTTTTCTGTCCTGACGGCTAGTAGTCACGCATTTTCTGCCTGTTCTTGGTTTATTTGCATGAGAGCCAGTCTCAACAAAACGTTTGATAGCAGATTGAACGGCGCATCGCGAACATTTCACCAACTTCGCGATTTCTTTTTGAGTCTTGCCTTGCTCATGTAAAAGTTGAATTTTTACACGATTTTCAATACGAATTTCGTTTCGTTTTGGCATTTTCAAATGAATTTCTTCTCAATTAATTCACAAAACCACAAATGCACTGTCTTTACACTAAGACTTCCAAACGGTAACTGACGAAACATTAAAAATAAATTTAGGAAAAAGTAAAATTTTATTATTGACGCACCAGATGTTTTACGACTGCTTAAAAAATGCCGCCTATTGTCTTAAATAGTGTTTTATGACACCGGTATCGCAGTTCTATAGAATATTGTTTAATTGTTCAAATAGCACAGGTGTGTGATAACTATATTGGGGGTGCCTAATACTTTTGGCCAAGGCTATATTAACGTTAATTTTATTATAACTACTTTTTGTCACGAAACTACCTTTTCATCTGTCACAAAGTGTACAGACAAGTATAGACATGAAAGAGAATACTTACAGACGTATTCTGGGTTTTTAATTTCGTTGTATGTGTATCATTGGCCATCTGCGATATGAACCTGAAAATACATTGTTAATATTATTACTTAAAACAAGTGAGAATCGGCAATCAATTGCCGTAAATCTTAGAGTTCGAAAAAATGGTTTAAGTAATATGCAAAGGTCACGTGATACCACGTGACCTTGATGTCAGAGGTCAAAGGTCATATTCATTTCGGGGTATATCGACTATGCTGAGTCGAATGGCGTCGACCGCGAGTCTCTAGCTCTTACGTTTCTTGAGTTGAAAGTTGTATAACAGACAGATGGACGGACGGACGCACAAAGCTGTAATATAAGAGTTTTTTCGAACTCTAAAATATATTTCCTTTAACAATTAAAAATAAATAACAATTAGATTTTTAACAATATATAGCGCTGTGCAAACAATGGAAAATTATAAATTTCGGTCGAATATCGACGATTGACCATTGTCTGCACGGATGGCGCAGTGGTTTAAGTGGTCGCCTCGCCACTGCCACAGCACCAAGTGTTGTGGGTTCAAACCTCAAGCGGGACAAAAAAAATTGTGTGATCCACAAATGGCTGTTTCGAGTCTGGATGTTCTTTGTGTCCGTTGTTTAAATGTTTGTTAAGTCCCCCATCATACAGGAAGTACACCTAGTGCAGGAATATCTCTAAAAAATACCCAAAGCCCGTGTTGATGTAAAAAAGAGATTCTGGACAAAAAATCCAAATACGTTTTGCTTGGCACGGGAATTGAACCCGAGGCCTCATGCACACTGTTAAGACTGCTATACAATTTGTAAACATGTTCTTACCATGTTTCGTCAATGTTCTTTTGATGGTTTTGCTTGGTTATAAGAACAATCCTGTCCCCCACTTTGAAAGTGTGGTTTTGTGCGACGTGACATGGTTGGGTTTCTGATTTTAATGTCACCGTTATGTTCTTGGTTTCTGTAAAAAAATAATTAAGGGTTATTATTTTAAAGTCCAGAACGTCCCGTAGTAAAAACAGAAGGTGCGACTTTGTCTGTCTGTGATGGATGCTTATGTTATTATAATTCTTGTCCAATTAACTTTAAAAATAGTTCAATATGAGTGTATTTTTGGAAAGGGTCCCAAAAACAATATAACTATGATTAGTTAGGTCATATGGGGTCTCATTTTTGCACATTATAAAATATATTTTTGGTGTTTTATGCAGGGTTATGACAAATCTTTATATACAGGCTGTGGTGTAAATAATGGATAACCCTGAAACTGTCGACTGGCCAGATTATTGCCTATCATTTACCCCACTTATATCACCATATGCCTATGGATGACCAAATTATTGATAATTTTGATATTTTAAATAAAAATCGTACTTACTCATACATAATCAGCTGCCATTTCTACAATTGGCGACATTTTCTCGTTCTGTTTTTTTTATGTCACTCCTGAATACTTGTATCATTAGACGAGTATCAAGTTTTTTTTGTTACAATGTAAGACAACTTTGCAAAAAATACTTATTCTCAAATTTTAACATGTTTTCCAATGAATTATAAATTTTTGAGAACCTGTATCGAAAAAAAAAAACATTTCCATGTGCATATGGTGATAACAGTGAGATAAATGATAGATGATAATCTGGCCAGTCGACAGTTTCAGGATTATTCATTATTAGGGATATAGGTACATAGTGTAAGGAAAATAATAGTGTAGTCACTATAGATGCATTCAAATGGAATGGTTCAGGATAATATTAAAGTATTTTATTACGTAATGTTGTTTGACGTCACACCTAATTCAAAATGGTGGTTGACACACAATAAACATTGACATTCATAAGTGTTGCTTTGTGAACTAAACTTTTAGGATTTTCTAAAAGTCTTTTATATGATATTGTCTTCTATTTACACGAATATTATTCATTGAAATTAAACTGCTATATACGGATTTTTTTCGCGTTGTTTATTTGACACTTTATTACAAAATTTTGAAAATTGTTACACTACTACTACTATTAAACTTTACTAATTTTTAAGCTAATTAAATTATTATTAAACTATTTAGATTTAATTTATTTTTACACTTTCCCCGACGTTTCGGTTGCTTTTCAACAGCCATGGTCACGGGGGACGAAAAGTAGAAAGTCTTTTATATGATACTAAGTTTTGTCCCCGGCTTCACGTAAATGTAGGTTTAGTTTAGGTTAGGTTGGTAACAGTACTTTTTTCTGGATGAAATGTACCCTATGTCCTATTCTGTACCTTTGGTAACGTGTATACAAAATTTCATGATTCTCGGGCGAGTAGTTCATGCGTAAAAGCGTAACAAATAAACAAACTCACTTTCGCATTTACAATATTCGTTAGGAGTTTAGGTATAAGTCAGTTCTAAAAAATTGTTAAAAAATAATTGGTCAAGTGTTGCTATAGCAATCAAATTGGTGAACTAAATGAATAATATTTGACTTTGACTAATATACTTTGTTAAACAATATAATGGCTACGTCAACTCGTAGCGGCGACAATTACCTAGTATTTTTGTATTTAATTAATTGATTACACAAATGGTTTACAGTTCAGTAGCTAGAGACTGGCACTACGCCGAGTGTTGTGGCTTCGAATCCCAAACAGGACAAAAACTGTGTGATCCACAAATGATGTTTCGAGTGTGGGTGTTCTTGGTGTCCGTTGCGTGAGTGTTTGTAAACTCTTTCGCAGTAAAGAATCTACTCCTGCAGCGGGAGTTGTCTTATTAAATAGAGAAAGAAATAAAGGTGTATAATATTAGTTTTATTTAAAATACAAAGTCGTGTAAAATTAATCTCTGTGTTGTTTAAAATATAAAGTCATGTAAAATGGATGTGTAGGTACGTACATATGTATATGTTTAAATATATCCGCGTTTAGTCTTGACCCAGCAATGATTATTAATATTTTATTAATATATATTATTTATATTGTCCTATTGTTACTTATCAATTTGCTCTTTTGTGGTTAATTGTTTGTTTTAAATGAACAATTTCTATAAATTAAACTGGATTTTGCGACTGGAATACAATTATATATTCTCTTTAAGTATCTACATATCTGCGGCAACCGCTCGAAGTATTAGATCTTATGTATTTCTTTAAAACTGGGAGATCACGCTTGACAATAAATAAACAAAAAATTGTCCTACGGCTGGGCACAGTCCACCAGGTAGGCCCAGTACAAGTTGACAGACTTTACATATCTTCGAAATCATTATGTAGCGCTCGCAGACGTGCAGGTTTCTTCACGATGTTTTCCTTCACTGTTAAAGCGAGCGATAATTAACTATTTAATACGCATATAACTTCGAGAAGTGAAAGTGTGAGTGCCTTGGGTTCGAACTCGAGACCTCTGCGTGACAGTCCAACGGCTTCCCAATAGGCTATCGCTGCATGTCTATGATGTGCATTATTATTGTTATATACTATTGGCATAAATAATAATAAAAGTGAGTCAACTACACTATTCCGTACTAAGTCCCGGGCTAAAGTTAGCAGTTACTACATTTAATATTTGATAAAACCCATAGTATAGGAATAAGTTATGACTTATCCGGCTGTAGCCGAGGGAAATACCGCAGTTCGAACGCGTCATTGAGTGATTAAAACTATTTATGTTATTTAATGTATTTTGTAAAATCATTGTGCATTACACAAACATTTAACTTAATTGGCGTAATTATTATATTTGTATACATACAGTCTCATGCTTCAATTTTGATTTCAATACAATATTTTCTTTTTTCTTGTTTATTTAAAAGTAGACAACTCCCACACTATTAAATATGTAATTTATACGGTGAAGGAAAACATCGCGAGGAAACCGAAGATGTGTGAAGTCTGGCCTCACCCTTCTGATAATGAGAAGAGGCCCGAGCCCAGCAGTGGGACAGTTTACAAACAGTGCTGATATTATTATAAGCCAAATAGTTACATTACCCAAACTCTGAAATACAAAGAATTTATGAAATCTACTTAAAAATAAATAAGATACAAGCGTTTAAAATCTGGTAGTAGTGGTAATTGTCAAAGGACAAGGGATGCACGATACAAACTGTGACGTCACCGCTACTTAGCAGCAGCTGTGCGAGGGAGATAGCGAAACAACGATCCCACTTTTTCTTATATCCAAATATTAGTTACTCCCTTATTTTACAAACCACATTGATATTTTGTTATTTGCTTTTATGCGTAAAATATTGCAGTAAATCACATAGGGCATAAACAACTACCCTATTTGGTAGTTATTTGCTTCAAGACCCCAAACTATTAATATTTCTTGATATACTTATTTATAAATTTTTCAGAAGGAATATTGTAAAATAGCTTATGATTCTTGTCATGTCTGACTCTCCAACAATGTCTTGTTACGGCTTCTGGGTGGGAAATCGAAGCTATAGAAACGAAAGCTGTCAAAACCGCATTCAATTATCCGCAGTAGTTTTTTAGTGACGCGTGTACAAACATTCAGACAGACGTCTGTCTGAATGTTTGTACTCTATATGTTTGGCTTCTATAGCTCACCTTTCACATAATTAATTCTTAAATATCTCGTATGTACAGACATCGAGCATTAACAATATTTTTCAATGTATAGTAATAGTCAATTGCTAGACTGAATCGATTCGTAAGTGTGTTTGTTCTACCATACATATAATAATACTTATATCTTTGAGTAACGTTTAGTTACCCTTGTGCCTAATAAAGGACAAATGCTTTTTATTTTGTATATTCATAGTATCACACTTATATCCTCGAAAGGGTAAGCAGAGGTACATTAATTCCACATTTTAAGGAATTTAAATTTTTACATAATATTTTTAGTAATAGAACATATATTGCAACTATAATCATCTCTCTTTTAGAGAGATATCTGCCCTACTAAAGTAATTCCTGTATTGCTGAGCCTACACTTAAACTTTTAAACAACGGACACAAAGAACACCAAGACTCGGAACAACCACTTGTGGATCACACAAAGTTTTGTCGCGTGTAGGATTCGAATCCACAACTCTCGGCGCAGTGGCAGTGGCGAGGCGACCACTTAAACCACTACGCTATTCGTGCAATCAAATGTGGGTGTAGTACACCTGTGCCTACCCCTTATATAGATGTGAGACCATGTATGTTCTGTTAAAAGCCTTTGAAACTAGCCACAGTACTAGGTAATTATATGTGCTCCTTTAGCTTCCTAGTATATGCGTAAGTTTTGTAATTGTCATGACTCATGCAAGAACGCATTCCTATCTGTCATGACTCAACTATTACCAACTGAACTGACGCGGGCGCGGGGACGTCACATATAATATAAGCTTTGAGTAACTTCTGTACACTTACTAACCGATAAACTTTGACTAAACCTACCGCGGTGTTCCTCGACATAACCATAGACGGCGGGGCCGCGCGAATCGCTTTCACATGCAATCGCGACCCCCGGCCCGCCGTGTGAAACGGCAAGCCACTACATAAAAAGACCCTCTACTGTCCCCTTGTAGGGGGACAAAAACACGACTCAAAGGCGCGCGTGGGAACACGCACGCCGCCTCACGGGCCTGGTGCTGATCTGGTGGCGGGCAGGGCGACGCATCCCACCACCCCCAGGTCAAACCTCAGGGTGGCTGGAGGTCATGTCGCGCCCTCCGGCGCCCGGTTCTGCAGTTGGGGAGAGGATTTAGGCGCTAACTCTCCCGCTCCGCCGCCTCCTTGATGGACATGACTTCCTCGCAGAAGGAGGCGACGGCGTTTCACGACCTCTCGCTCCGGACCATAGATTGAACCACGGCCTGAAGCGAGAGGGCAACCATACCGACTGCCGCGATCAACTCACGGCGCTGCGATGCCCAAGCGGGGCAATCCGCCAAAGTGTGCAGCGCCGTATCCACAACAACATCGCGGCAGTCGCCGCAGTGGTGATAGCCGGGCGTCTCCTGTCGGCCTATACGACACAGGAACTGGCCAAAACAACCATGACCAGTCATTACCTGTGGCAGCCGGAAGGTGAGGACGCCATGCCGCCTCTCCAGCCTCTCTTCAAGAACGGGACTTATCACCACGATCGTGGCGTGCCCAGCACTAGGGTGCACAAGTCGTTTCTTCCATTCGTCTACCATGACCTGGCGGAGCTCGGACCGTGCCGCCTCTAACATGGGAAGAGCAGGTCCTTCGCCCCGAGCTACCGCTTCCTGGCGCCAACGGTAGAGCGACGCCAGAAGCGCCGCATCCAGGTCCCATGGCATTGATCCGGCGAGGAGGCTCGCAGCCTCAAACGAGATCGTGCGGTATCCTCTAATTAACCTGACGGCCATGGCGCGCTGTGGCGCACGAAGCGCCGAAATGTTACGGGCCGTCAGGTGGTCCGCCGAAACTGGGGGCCCGTAAAGGGCCATGGACCGGAGATGGAATAATACTCATCCTAACCTAACTAATATTATAAATGCGAATATGAGTTTGTTTGTTAAGCTTTCACGCCTTAACTACTCGACCGATCATCATTCAATTTCGCATACACGTTGTCAGGGGAATAGAAAATACTAAAGATATATTTCATCCAGAAAAATAGTACTGTTACTAGCCCTAACCTTATGTAGGTTAGCTCTAATAACAGTACTATTTTTCGCATTTTTTCCGCATATTACTATGTTTTGCAAAGCAGACGCCGTATTCCATTCAAAGTTACCATTATACGGGTCTCTAAAACACATCCCCATAACCCATGCATAGCAATAGTCTTACACTTTAGATTGAAACTCTCGTAGGGCCTCGTTGAATAATTTCGACCCATGTCCCTGTCTACGATTCCCAAAAGATGAGGTATTTTTTTAACAAACGATATTAGAAAAACCTATGTTATGACAAACATAATAATAAAATAATATCAGCCCTGTATGTAGACTGTGCCACTGTTGGGCACGGGCCCCTTCTCAGTGTGAGAGGGGTTTGGCCAATTAGACTACCACGATGGCCGAGTACGGCTTGGCAGACTTCACAAATATTCGATAACTTTATAAACTACTCTGAGACATGTAAAATTTCTCTCGATGTTTTCCTACACCGTTGAAACATTCAATAATTAACTATTTAATATGCACATAACTTCGCAAACTCAGAGGTATGCCTTGGGATTATTTTTAAGACTAGAGGTCTCGATTTGATTACATAACTCAGGGCTAATTCTGGTTATAAAAATTATTCACAATAATGTTTTGAAATAGTCTTATTGCAATAAATATCACAAATCTTAAATTCAAATACATTTGTACAAATTTCATTTTATTTAAAATTTGTTGTTTATTAGACTAGGTATGGCAGAAACTATAGCAAATATATGTGATATTCGACGAATTATATTTACATGAATCTAAAATCTCGTGCAATTAGCATATCCTTACATCCTTGCCTAGGTATTAAGAATAGAGAGTTAGGTACAATGACATATTGGACATATTTTATTATAAGAATTGGTCTGTTATTGGCTGATTTTGTATTTCAATGAAAAATGCAAGCAAGTTCAGTTCATGTTAATATTTATAATATTTCGTCACGATTGACGTTTCTATCATAATTATATTATGACCACAAGTTAGCAGCAATAGCCTCGGGGGATGACCGTTGGACTGTCACGCAGAGATCACGAGTCCGACCCTAAGGCACCTCTTATTTTTCGAAGTTACATATGCGTATATAAAAATTATTATTATAAAAAAAGCTAAATGTACTCGCTTTAACTGTGAACGAAAAAAAACGTGAAGCAGCGTACATTTTTTCGAGTTATACATAATGTTCTCGAACATGTATGAAGTCTACTAACGTGCATTAGGCCAGCGTGGGGGACTATAGCCTAACCCTTCTCAAAACTGAGTAGAGACCTGTGTCCACGAAAGGGACAGTTTATATACAGGGCTTATAGTATTATACTGAAATGAATGGATTAATAACAAATAACAATAGCTTTACAATTATATTGACAGAGCATTACGCAAACTTAACATTCATTTATTTGACATTAAATAATAATAATAAATTAAAATAAACCCCTCTGGAACAGTTGTTATCTCCTCATGAGACTAACGCGACATCGGAGGACACAGTACCTACACTAGCTTTTAAACTATCATCTTCACTTAGTATTATAAACAAAAAATGTATCACCAGGTTAAATAAAAACGCACAAACCGCAGGGCAGCTTGTAGCGAGCTGTGAGTGACGACACTGCGGTCCTGAATGCCTCAAAGAGTCGGTTAGGGCCTCTTCCCCGGCTTGCCGTTACTGGTTGGCTGGGTAAAACTTTAAGAGCGCCCGTAGGACTCTCAACTCTGGCTAGCCTTGGTTGGCCGGTCAAAGGAGGGCCGCTAGAGCTATAAGGCTTGAGAGTGTCATTTTCAAGGGCATAACTACGGAAAAAACCGCTCCGGGTCTTCGTCGTCACGAGGCCCGTGATGGTGCAATACCGCTCAACACTAATGTGCTATTCAGGGAGCCCATCTAGTGAGTTGGCGAGTCACCTTCTGCCTATCTGATTAATGCTATTAGAGTATTCAGGGCAGGCGCCGTTTTTCATCCATAGTTAACAATATACCGGTCCATCAAACACCCATCACTATAGCCCAGACGTATTAGACTACATACATACGTACATATGTAGCAATAGTTCTACGCCTGCAGCGGCTAGTGCCACCGTAGGTGTGCCAACTCATATTAGATCAAAATTCTCTAAGGGTGTCTTCACGTTGGACCAATGATGTTAGAAAACATCCGTGATAAGAGAAACATAATATCTACACTTTTCAATCACACATAACTTAGCATAAACTTAGCGACACAAAAGATCCCACTGGGTCGAAGTGTCGCCGGTCTACACTGATTGGCCCCCGAAATAAGATAAGATAAGATAGCATAAACTTAAAATGTAGCATTCACGCGTTCTTCTTATAATACCACATACATGGTAATACCTTCCATTCATCCACAAAAATATCAACTTCTATCCAGAAGTTGCAGTTTAACGCTTTCTTAAATCCTTAAGAGAGCGGTAAGCTGCTGTAGTGACCGAGGTATGGGAGAGTTAAAGCGTGTGTACGATTGCAAATAACTATTACTAGATTTTGCTCGCGGCTTCGCTCGCATAAATGCCTATCCTATATTGTACGTGTCCCTGACAATGTGTATGCAAAATTTCCTGATGATCGGTGCAGTAGTTAAGGCATGAAAGCGTAACTAACAAACAAACTCACATTCGCATTTATCGAGTTCAATGGATATTTTTACTTAACCAAGGTGGTAAACATCTTTTGTTTTATTGCTGTTGGTTATAAACGACGGCCGACATGATGGTTAGCGGTAACCATTTGTTCATGGCCGTGTTTACTTGACATCACAAAACTATACATACGTAAGAGACGTAGGCTATGTATGCATAGTTCCACCTCAATCTTCCCGTAGGGGAAGGCAGGAGTATATTGCACCCAAATAGCAAAGTTTGGTTTAGGTCCTACGTGATAGGCAGCAAGCCTGTTGCCGGATCTCGTACCACTAGTGAGAACTTCTTGTCAGGAAACCCAATAACATTTTGCTGAAACCCGAGACAGCAGGGTCATGCAATACTACTATGCATCACATGGCTGTCTTTAGTAAAAAGATAAAATAATTATAGAAAGAACAATTGCAGCCATAGCTTAGCGGTGGACCGTTGGCCTGACCACGCAAAGGTCCCGAACACGATCTCATGGCACGCTCCTGATAGCTGCTTTACCCCACATATATAGGTGGGAAACGAATACACGATTTGCGCGAAGGTAACCAGTTATCGTAGCCTATGTGAAAAGTACAGGTGGTAGAGGATAGGAGAAGAAAGGGACTGAGGCGTTGACTTGGGCCTCCGAGCTCCGGCTCCCTCACTCACGGAACGAAACACAATAGTGCGTATACTGCTACTTCACTTGGATATTCTGTGAGAGAGTACTTTCCGGGTTGAGCTGACACAATAATGTTGAAATTAGTAAGGCTCTAGAGTATTCTAGAGTATACATAAAGGATTATGGTGGTCTGTCCTCCTGATCTGTACCCTCGAGGAGCCAAACAAGACAAAAAAGTTTGATCTACATCGAAATTCCCTGCCTGTTATCTACGAGGGAATAGATTGGATTTTTTTCCGTTTGTCCTCCCGAGAGGACAGATCAGGGAAATAAAGAACAAATGTAATAAAAAATGTGCACATCACTTGCGGTATTAATAAATGTCATCCAGAACGAATGTCGGCCGTGTCAGCCAATTTTAACGACGACTGGCCATCCGCGCAGAAGATATTATAGTGCACAAGTATGTGCGCAAACACAAGTGCATTCTCCTTTCCCTAACTCTCATGATCCGATGCGACCACAGAACATTGTGATAGGACGGTACTCCGACACGGCCGGAGATCAGACGCAAGTCTTACGACTTTACGTGCTTTCCGACACACGGATTGTCTAACAGCGCCAATTCCTAACGCCGCGTGTGGCCCTGATATGATAAAATATTCCCCGACATTTTGATTGAACAAATCAATGTGTCTTTTTGTATTTTGCTCCTTCCGCGTTGCATAATATGAAGAGGCATTCTCTATAAAAGTTAAAATAGTCAGTAGGATGGCATGATGGCGCATACACTTACACTTTGTGACAGTGCAAAGGCAGTCCGTGACTAAATGCGGTTGTTATAATATTACAAATACTGATGTTACGTGGCTGAGTCACACATTTATTACTACTTTACGCACACTTGTTTGAATTATATCTAAAAAATAGAGAGCGTATAATACGTAGAAATAGAAAATTATGACCGTAACCTTAAAAAAAAAATTAATATTACATCCGACAAAAAAATAATAAATGCATCAATACCACAAGGCAGTGTAATCGGTTGCTTACTTTTTTAATTTACATCAGCGACCTCCCGAGGATTACAAAGAAACCGTGTGTTCTATTCGCAGATGACATATCACGCTTACCTCATGCAAGAATGTGAATGCACTTAACGAGCGCCTCCAAAACATTTTTATAGAATTTCAGAATGGATGAAAGAACATAATCTTGAAATTAACTATGAAAATCTTAATTAATGACCTTCTATCCGTATCAAAAGAAGAAATAGACTTTTCAACCAATGAGACAAAAAAGAAAATGCCAAAGATTTCACATTATTGGGAATATCTATAGAGTATAGATACGAAATTAAACTGGAAGTCCCACGTAAAAAGCATACGGTCAAAAATATCTGGACTCGTCTATGCTCTCCGGGAAATTAAGAACACCACTGACTTTCAAACAAATGCTTGGCTTAGCTACGGAATTATCTTGTGAGGTAATAGCACAAACAAATCTTGTCTTTTCATTCTTCAAAAAATACTAATCCGTATCCTAACTAACATAGACCAAACCAATAGTTATAAACCCTACTTTAAAAAACATAAAATACTTACCTCGCCATGCACATACATTCTAGAAATATGTAAACTTGTGACAAACAATAGTACCTTCTTTAGTAAGCGTGCAGACAGACATGCAAGTAGATCACTAAGACACAAAAACCGACTACCTACTTCTAACATGACCCTTCATTCCAATAGCCCATATTGACATTCAATAAAAATATATAATAAACTTCCAGAAACCCTAAAAGAAGAACCTAGAAATATTTTATACCTATTTACAAATAACCTAAAAAAAATACCCATAAATAAAGCCTATTATAATATAAAAGAACACACTGATGATAAAGACTTAAAATAAATACATATGGAAACTATAATAAATATAATAATAATATTCTATCACATACATACAACACCATCTAGCCCAAACTAAGCAGAGCTTGTACTATGGGTACTAGACAATGGATAAACATACATATACTTTTTTTTTGTAAATACATACATATTATACATAGAAACACCCAGACCAAGACAAACATCCATGTTCATGCACACAAATGTTTGACTTGTGCGGGAATCGAACCCGCGACCTCAGGCGTGGCAGTCCGTTACACTGACCACTACGCCATCGAGTCGTCAAAATATATTATTAAACAATAATAATGATTAAATAACTAACATAACTATATATTTAAATGCAATAACGTATACAATATAACATTATACTAAATATTTAATTGAAATAGTAATTTAATTGTTTATATAAATATTACCTAAATGGAATAACACTAGAACGTAAATACTACATGCGAGTACATTCAATTTAAAATAATATTAAACTAATAAGTAGTGCAATAATTAATTTATGCAGAGATTTATGTGATCTATAAAACAGGATTCTCCTCTCTTGTACATCGCCGTGCCCTACAGGGCCCATGTTGTACCTACTGTGATATTGTAACACCTTTATATAACATATGGAGTGCAATAAAGATATTGAGTATTGACTATTGTTTAAGGTAACCAGGTTTACCAATAAATAATGTGTAAAAAGTAAGGGTGGGTGAAGATTCTGCAGCCTCACAAACAGCCATGACATCGTTGAACCCGTCAGCTTGTGGCCAATAGGTAAAATAAAGAAATTATCTGATCGCGATATACTTAGATATGTTACAATATTTACAGCTTGGTGTAGCTGTGAACAGCATAAACAATAGCTACGATAAGTTGCACGCGGTTCACGCGAGCTACTATGCCGTAAAAACCGTATGAAAATCTAATTAATAGTTTTTACATGATGCCTACACGAACAGACAGACAAACATTTTATTATTCAACTGAAACTGTATTTGTACACCTTAAGCTACTAAGCTGTGACAATCGCATCAAAATGTCTTCAGTAGTTTTTACACGGTGACGACACGAACAGACAGACAAAATGTTTAAATATTCAACCGAAATTGTTTTATGAAAACTTTACTATGTAAAGACACAACCTGATAACAGTTTGTTTATTCATTGAATTTAAGGTACATTCCACTGCTGGGCAAGGGCCTTAGATTTCCAAATCACTCTGTTCTTTGCTATCCCTTGTCAGTTCCTTTCAAAAGCGTCAAAGTCATCCCGCCATAGAAAAATAAATATTATAAAAAACAATAAAAATGTATTACACTCACCGCTTTTCACTAAGTTTATATTTAACCCAATACACACAAAAAATGTTAGCAGTAACATATTTTATCACTTATATCCGCAGCCCACTGTACATGTTCACTTCATCGCATTATTTAAAGTACTATAGGAAAATTCAAAATGGACGCCGCTGCAGTGACAACGATTTTAAATAAATAACGTGTACTCGTAAAAATTACATCATTTGTTTGATAAACAGATTGTTTTCTAGAAATTTTGTAAACATATTACGTAGTTTTTGTTTTTCATGCTTTCAATCTAAGAATTCCTTTGTGTAATGAGTAATAATTGGCTTCAATAAACAAACAATTACTGCATTTTGGAAAGACAATAAGTAGTCGAGGTTTTAAGAAGTCGCCTCGCCGCTGCTACTGCGCCGAGTATTGTCGGTTCGAATCCCACACGCTACAAAAAATTGTGTGACCCACAAATGGTTGTTCCGAGTCTGGGATTTCCTTGTGTCGGTTGTTAGAATGTTTGTAAAGTCCCTTACGATACAGGAATTATTCCTAGTGAGGGAGTTGTCTTTTTAACAAGAAAGTCTACGAAACAGCTGTATTTGTAAAAACCAATCCACAGATATTTAATAAACTATCATATGTCTCTAATCGCAACCGACGTGACAATCATAAACTGTGCATGCAAACTGCAAAAACAGCGCTTTTAGGCATTTTCTGCATGGCACCCAAAATATACAATAAAGTACCAAATAAATTTAAGGACCTTAATGTTAACGTATTTAAACGTAATTTAAGAAATCTTTTATTGAATAAATGCTACTATAATATTGATGATTTCCTATGTAATAATCTTGTATAATTATTATTTTTCTCTGTTTTAATAATCATTTATCAGGATCTAATTTAATTTGACATGTTCTTAATTATTGACTTCTTATCTATTACTATTATATTATTGGAATTGACTTATTAATTAATATTTTTAAATTTATTGTACGGATTTGAACTGACCTATTTATAATATATCTCACTACATTGTTAAGAGACACTTAATTGACATGTTAATTATTGTATTAGATCCAGCATAATTTTGAAATTCGTATTAATTACAAAGTAGATGCATTTGCATGTTTGACCAGACAGAGCATGTTGAGACAGAAAAATATCTGTAAGACCTGATTGTACACATGTTGAGTCAAATAAATTTATCTTTAAAGTGTGACGTGAAAATAGAAGTAGTCAAAATAATTTTATTTAGTGATCGTAATTAGTCTTTTTAATTAGTTTAAGTTTGTATCTTAGGGAAATGGTTATGGTCCTGGACCATAGGGTTCTCGATCTTTTTTTTTGTTTGGTATCAAAACAAGCTTATCTTTATAGATTAACTGACTGGATGGATGGCGTAATGGTTTAAGTAGTAATTTCACAACTGTCATTACGCCGAGTGTCATGCGTTCTACTTACACACGGAACCAAATTGTGTAAGTCACAAATAGTTCTTTCGAGTTTGGGTGTTTTTGTATCCGTTGTTTGAATGTTTGTACAGTCGAGACAGTATTTATTCCAAATGTAGGATTTGTAAGAAGAAGGTGAGTGAAAACCTGCAATTCTTACTTACTGGGCGATATGCAGTGGCAGTGTTAATTCCAGTACAAGGTGGTAATTCTCAGGGTAGGTGACTTATTTTGTAATACTAGCTTTAGTGCGCGGCTTCGCTCGCGTAAAAGTAGGTTAGGTTAGGTTAGCATCAGTCCTTTTTTTTAAATAAAATATAGCCAGTCTATGTTACTCAGTGATAATAAAGCTTTCTTTTAGTGAAAGAATTTTTAAAAGGGCCTTTTAAATATTTCAAGTTAAATCCTTACAAACAAAAAACAAACCTTTCCTCTTTATAATATTAGTAGATATAATATACATATATATAAACATAGTTGATGACATAAGGCAGTAAACATACACCCGATAGGGTAGCTTACGGAAATATAATATGTTTAACCGTGAGTTTATGTACTTATGTAGAAGACTGTCCTATAATTTCCGTAGTACAAGGTGTCACTAACTATCTATAAGAGCTCAAAACAGGATAATATATTAAACAAAGGGGATATTATTGTATGACAGTAAATAATTGGTTTATCCTTATAACGTTTAGTGTGTAATCCTTCATTTAGGAATATATTATTATTATTTAGATTTAATATCATTATGAGGCAGCGATAGACAAGTGGAAAGAACATTAGATTGCAACGAAGAGGTCTCGAGTTCGATCATACGGCACCTTCCTTTCAAAGTAATACCAACCAATGTACATTCTTTTGAAACGACACCTTCCGCATTAGGAATAATTCCTGTGTCGCGTTGAGACAAGTGCTCCTTTAGACTTTTCGGTCTTGCCTTATTTTTCTCATCAACATTTTTTATCATCTAATAATTTTATTATAATGTTTTTTATAGATATTGATTTTATAAATTAAGATTATTGTTTATAAAAAAAGTGATAATGAGACATAAAACCAAATATTTTCTTTCTTTCAGGGAATCGCGCGTGCAATGCTGGCCCTATGGAAAAGTAATAAAAGATGGGATAAAAAGAGAGGAATGGGCTCTCCCACGTCTCTATGTGTTAGCCTTCTACAGATAAACTACTATAGAAAACATATTTCATTTATTTATATATTATTATTAAACTGATGTATTAGATAAAATAAAGGCAATGTAATTTTATTTTAGGAGTGGAGTTAAGTTTATAAATATGGTGTTTGTTTAAACTTTTTTATGAATTTACCAATTCTAACTCCGCCAGCCTGGTGGACCATATTCGAATCCCACACGGGGCAAAAACTTGTGTGATCTACAAATGGCTGTTCCGAGTCTGGCTATTCTTTGTGTCTGTTGTTCGAATGCTAGTAAAGTTCCCCGTGACACCGGAATTATTCCTAGAGCGGGAGTTATAATAACAGTACTGTATTAAACTGTCCCACTGCTGGGCACGGGCCTCTTCTTAGTTTGAGAAGATTTAGGCCATAGTCCACCACGTTGGCCCAGTGCGGGTTGGCAGACTTCACAGAATTATATCTTCGATAACATTATGTAGAACTCTTAGACATGCAGGTTTCCTCACGATGTTTTCCTTCACCGTTAAAGCGAGCGATAATTAATTATTTAATACGCACATAACTTCAAAAAGTCAGAGATGCGTGCCTTGGGATCGAACTCAAGACCTCTGCGTGGCAGTCCAACGGTCACCCACTAGGCTATCGCAGCTGTTAATAGGGCTGCGATAGAGCGGGAATTGTCTTTTTTAAATATAAGCAGAGGCCATGTGAAACCACGGGCGGAAATTGGGTCAGTATACATATACTGGTTATGAATTATAATATTTATAAACAAAGTATGTACCCATATATGTTTATTTGTTATTGTATATTGTAGGAATTTCCGATTTATTTCTGCTTACTTATCATAGTCGTATGTAGTATATGAGTATAAATATGTATTATAATATGAATTTAATATTAAATGATGTTACATAATTATTAATTGTACTTTACTTACAATAACAGCTTTAGGCACATGTTATTTTAAAATGTGCTAAATATAAATCGGACAAATTGTGATATTTGTTGATACTTACATTTTTTTTAGGTGGGTGATTGCTTTTACGCATACTTCTCCGTGGGAGCGGACGGAGGAGGTTATGTCGGGCTCACCTGGGGCAAGATAGAAAGCGAATCCTACCGACTAAACCTACCACGATGTTCCTTCATACGGTCTACGGCCGGGGCGCAGAGATCGCTCGCGCATTCATCCTGCAGTTGTTGATACTTACCCGGTCACGCTTTGTTATAACTTTTATTTTTTTAATATACCATTCTCGTGGGCATATCTAGATTAAAAGTATATGAAAACATTCTTATATATAAATGAATCGTTTTGTAAAAATCTCAAGTCAATACATCGACTACTTTTTGAGTTTTGGATACACAAACATACGTATGCTGAATTTTATATATTACTAGCTGTGCCTGCAGTTTTACCCGCATTTATGATTATGCCGCCCCTGTGGGTCGTAACACGTTACGACCACGATCACGATGTTATGTAGCCTATAACCTTCCTCAATAAACAGGCTATCTAACACTAAAATAATTTTCATATCGAACCAGTAATTCCTGAGATAGCGATGAATAGATGAGCGAGTTCAACCAAACAAACAAACAAAGTCTTCAGCTTTATAATATTAGTATAGATGACGATATACATACATATATACCTACAAGGATTTTTGTCTCGGTGGCCCGGCGGTAGTGTTTGCGTCTTCTATGCATGAAGTATACCGTTTTCGAACCCTGGATCAAGCAAAGTGTTATTGGGTTTTCTGCCAAGAAATTCTTAATAGAAGCACGGAGTCCAGTAAACCGGCTATAGACTCGCCTCCTATCACTCAGGTCTCGACACTATAGATGGTGGGTCTACTACACTTCTGCCTCCCACTTCGAGTTTGGACATACTTAGGCGTAAGACTATGTATTACCGGGTCTAATGAGGCACTCTTTAGGAAATAATCTTTAACTGCTGCTTCTCTTTTATACTTATAAGAAACTAGCTTTTGCACGCGGCTCCGCCCGCGTGGTACCTTCATCAATAAAAAGTAGCCTATGTCCTTCGCTAGTTTTTAAAGTATCTTTGTATCAATTTTTATCCATATCGGTTGAGTAGTTTAGCCGTGAAAAGGTAACAGACAGGCGAAAGTTACTTTCGAATTTATAATATTAATAGTAAGGATAATAGTGACTAATGTATTTTTTATCGTAAGAGGAGATCCAACCGATAACGCTCGGTGACTTGAAGGTCACCATTTTAACCACTGCGCCATTTGCGCGTTTATTTAAGAATCTACTAAAATAATTAACTTATTCTTATACATTTTATTGTAGCTGTTCGCTGCTTCGGTCGCTTGGCGTGTCATTAAACCATAGGCTATATTATTTAGGGATTCTAAAGCTTACTAATTGTCGAAGAAATTACATAATCGGTTCAGTAGTTTCAGAGAACACACATACAAATTTCACCTCGCTATACTACTAGAACTTAGAATGTATCCCAACTACAAAAATATAAACGAGATTATGAGTTCATTAGTTTGTTAAAATAAAATTTCGCATACTCATTGTCAGAGGTGCAGAAAGGATATCGAGCTCCTTCATCCAGGAAAAAAGTAGGTACTCTTCTCGACAAAAACTAGATTAACAGGTTCCCTGTCCGATGTATCACGAATAATACATAACAATAGATTTTCTTTTGTGTCTATCGCGGCACAGCGAATGGGTTAAGGGGAGCGAAGCCGCGGCCAAAATCTTGTAGGCTAAATTATTTAGGGATTATAAAGCTTTCTATTTGTGAAAGAAATTATAGAATCCGTTCTGTAGTTTGAGAGATTACATCTATATGAGTACATTTTGCTGTAGGTATCTAATTTATTAGTAGAAATAAGAAATACATATTAAGTACCACGCCATCTATCAAGTTACATATGAACTAAAAACACATTGCACTCAATGAGATATGAAGAAGTTCCGCATTCAAACTCAGTGGCGCTAGCGTCGCATACAACTTAGCCCTCTGCCTACCCCTTTAGTATACTTGAATATAACTTAATAACTCACGGAGGGGCGGTTTTAGCGCACAATTAAGTATTCTATACATATATACATTCAGATAGGTACTTATAAGTCACGCGAATATGAAAATACTAACAAATTCATACTTCAAGACCGAAATGAATATTTAAGTTAGTCAGCAAACGTGTATATATCTAATATACCTACTTTTAGATGTACTTTTATTTCAACCGGCAATGTCAGAAATGTAGCCCAAGGGTGTATATGCTTCCCATACGGCGTGTGCCCGTCATAGACTTTATTTCGGCTGTCTATTACGCATGCGCGGGAAGCCGGGCCTGTTTAACCCAGCCACACTCAAAATGGCTACCCCACGGATCGCCTACAATTGATTTTTTTCCCCACTAAACAAGTTACCACATATTTTTAATAGCAGAACGCGGTTATACCGTATTATTAAACTAAATATACAGGTCGCCAATGGTCTTAGTGTAAAAATAGACAGTGAAATTATCTCATAACCTTCATGTGTTGAGTTTGTGAAGAAGTTATTAGCGTTTAGTATGTTCAATTGTTCGATTTGCTAACAAATGTATAGACTTAAGTGTTATACATCTTTCTACAGCCTCTGCAACACACGTAAGTACATACTTTATCATGTATTTTACACACCAGTTAGGGTTAGTTTTGTCTGACCTAAAATCTGTATAATGCAGTTAGCAACAGAATAGGCCAAGTGTCTAATAATCTTAGCGTAACTATGTGCACCAGTTCTTTTTTTTAATAATAAAATAAGTACCTAACATTTCTATTTTTTCTTTTTGGTCATATTTTTTTTCGTACGATATATTTCGAATATTTAATTTTAAATTTAAATTTGGAATTTTGGAACGTGCCCCAATTGGTGCATTTAAAAATGGAACAGTGGAATGACATAACATTAATGAGTAATATGTAACATTCGGTTGCCGAAGCGGTTTTCCCTGAATTTTAGGAATCCTATACACTTCTCGTTCTATCTTGTGTATCTGTCCTTGTCTGCCGCCGTTCCTGAATGGGTTTTAAGCATGCGCTCTTTGGATGTCTGGACAAAAATTTGCCATAATTTTCTTCTTTTTTTTCACGGGCGTTTTTTTGCGAATGTCATGTATGACATACTTTCAGTTAAATATGTCTGCAAAAAATATGTTAAGGTTAATCTCATTACGGAACAGTGTGGCATATAATCGTATTATGTACTAAGTTTATGAACACGAAATTTCTAAGATCGATTATAATTTGGACACGGTATTCTTGAACTATTTCATCAACAATTCGTAGCTAGTTTTTTATAACTAATTAATAGTAAATGAAGTCAAAGTTACCTTAACTCTGTAACATAGATATGTAAGAGAAATATGAGTTATTGCCCAAATTCATTACTTAAACATTTTTTAGGGACTACATGTGCCCAGTAGATGGCCAATGGATAAGGTCACTCTATATTTCGTTGGAGCTATAACAAGGCTAGTAAAACGTATTCTACATTTCTGACTACCCTTTTAAAATATACAGCCGTGAGGCTGAGTTATGTTTAAAAATATCTGCCATTAAAATAATAACTAAAATTTTATTTACGACAAATATAATAGCGAATTCTCTTAAAATGTCACGTAAGCTGTAAAACTTAGTCTATGCTATGAGCCTTGTATATGAACTGTCCCACTGCTAGGCATAGGCCTCTTCTCAGTATGAGAACAGTTATGCCATAGTCCATTTCGCTGGATTGCGGATTGTTAGACATCACATACATCACATCTTTTAGCGCATTATGGACAACTCATGATGTTTGCTTTCACCGTTAAAGCGAGCGATAATTATCTATTTAATACTAACATAAATTCGAAAATCAGATATGCGTGCGTTGGGATCGAACTCGTGACATCTGCGTTGCAATTCATAATAATGTGCGTATTAATTAGTTATTTATCGCTTGCTTTGATGGTGAAGGAAAACATCGTGAGGAAATCTGTATGTCTGAGAGTTCTATATAATGTTCTTGAAGATATGTGAAGTCCGCCAATCAGTCTAGCGTGGTGGACTATGGCCTAACCCTACTCACACTGAGAAGAGATCTTTGCCCAGCAGTGGGACAGTCTGATATTATTTATAATTATTACTTACATAACAGCCTTGTGTTGTATTCCTTTGGAAAGTCGGGTTTCCATTCCCTTATTATAATACCTTAGGGCATTATTATTGTATTTCCGGGAGCGAGATGGCGCGTTATACGCGTATAGTTGTCTTGTTTTTGCGCATGCAATAATAATGCTTTAGGGATAGTGGTAAGGGCTCAAGGGTCCTTAAAGACCTATGGTGTCAATATGACTTTAGTTGTTTGCCTTGTAGTGATAGTGTGTGAACTTTCAGTTATGTTCGCACGATCGTGAGGTCTCAAGTTTGAGTCCCGGCTTGCGTAAAGTTGTTGTAGTATTCTATAAGAAAATACTCAGTCTTTATGGAGTCTGTTAATTGTACTCGTGGTTTTAGCATGTGACTTTTAAGCTTTCTATATGTTAGTATAATAAACCTTTCGACACAAAAGATCCCACTGATTCGAAGTGTCGCCGGTCTGCACTGACTGGCCCCACATAAGATAAGATAAGATGATAAATCTTTGCCTAAAAACATCTAGACTCAAAACAAAAATTTGTAGGTCACACAAATTTCTGGGTCTACATAGGGATTGAACCCGCAATAATTGGAGCATTAGCCGTGATCTCTGCAATAAATATACATATTTTAACGTCGAGTTTGAAGTAAAGAAAAAGTTAATAGTAAAGAAAAGTTTAATAAGACGTCAGAAGTGTTTTATTATCGGTTCACGTCTAATGTAGTCAAGCTCTGTTTTAACTATCATAGGTATATATAAGGTACTAATAGATTGAAACGCTCTCCTAGGGTACAAGTTATACTCTACATGACGCTACGAATAATTTCGTGTCAGAAAAGCTCGATAACATTTAGACTGGTCTGCCTGGGACCTTCTTCTATTCGACAGTTATGCATGTAAATGCCTTTTAGTATGTTAATTTTGGCAATCCACAATTATCCCCACTGATCCTAACTAAAATTATACATGTAAATATGAGTTTGGTTGTTAGTTTTTACGGTTTCTCGCTTTAACTACTCTTCAGCTTTGTTTAATCAGTATGGGTACTTATTTTTAAATGGACTTAAGGTAGTTCCTTCTTTGTCATAAGATCATGTGAGGCCCTATGGTCGTGGCATCAGCCTCAGCCTCAGATCTGATCCCACAGTGGCTTTGTTACCGAAACAAACGTTAACTTTGATTGCCCAGGTAACGTAGTAGTTCGAGTGATCTTCTTGCCACTGGCCGAGTATTATGATTCCGATCCTCACAGCCCAAGAATCTCCTCCGTCCCTACTTTCTTTTACGCCTTTGCCCTAGACACATAGGCTGTACAGACATCGACCAGTTACAATTTACAAGAAAACAAAACCATGTTCATAAGCGGCAGTTACCGCTAAGCAGTGGGCCGATCAATCTACCCACCAACACCAATAAATAAAAACCCTCTGTGCAAGGGCCTCTGGCCTTAGATGGCCATGGATCAACCAATGCGTTAAAGATTAACGCATATATGTTTGGTAGTATATAAACACATGTAAACGAGTAAGAGAGTGCTAATATGACGATAGAAAGTCGTGCTGTTTAAAGCTTTACTTTGGTCACAAAGTACGACATTATAACTCGTCGGTTCCGATATTCATTCCCAAGGAAATATTCTTAGGTGAAGCCGCGGGCTAAAACTAGTGTTATAAATATAAACGTCTGGCTATCCCTCGGGAACAGTATTTTTCCTGGATAAAAGGTACTCCATGTCCTTTTCTGTACCCCCGGAAACGTGTATGCGATATTCAATGATGGTCGGTCGAGTAGTTAAGAGATGAAAGCGTAACAAACGTTCACATTTATAATATTAGTTGTGATTGTTAAGATTTTTGGATGTTTATCAAACCTGGTAGCTATCTGTTTGCCAAGTAAGATTTGGTTTAATAAAATATCTGTGTTCTGGGTTAAAACATATGATACTATTATCCCAGGAATAATTCTCCGTGGATTACACGTAAACGAAACCATGGGTACAAACAAGCAACTTATATATTTAACTCGGCTTCCTATCTGTAGAATAATTAACTTGTTTTCATAATTGACTTATCGCATTACCATCTGATGCAAATTATTTACCGATTGTGTTGTCCGTGTTTAATCATTATTATGACTGCATTGATTGTTTTAATATCTTAATTTTCTGTTTAGGTTTATGATATTTGTATACATTTGTAATTAATTATATTATTTATCTCTCACTTCAATATTTTGTGCATTTATTAGTGTGTTAAAAAATATGTTTAGTAAACAAAACTTTTATTAAGTTGCCTTAAGTTTTCAAAAGATATTGCTTTACAAATTATAAACGAACAATTATATTGTCCTATATGAAGTAGGGCTTGAGCGTGACATCATCATCAAGTCGTGTTATGCGTCCATGGACACCTAAAGGACATAAGTGAAAAGGCGATTATATATTACATTGTATACTTATTGTAAAACGAAGTATAGCATGGTGTTATTTGCGTCCCTGATGCAGTGATAGCACTGGTAGCCCAATGGTTAATACACTGGATTTGCGATTTAGAGATCGTGAGTTCGATCTGCAATACGCTACTGACCTGAATCCACTCCTAACAAAAGCATATCACCTTAGCTATTTTATCTTACTAATATTATAAAGCTGAAGAATTTGTTTGTTTGATTGAACGCGCTGAGTTTAGGAACTACGGGTTCGAATTGAAAAATTATTTTAGTGTTGGCTAGCCCATTTATCGAGGAAGGTTATAAGCTATATAACATCACGCTACGGCCAATAGGAGTGGAGCATCAATGTTAAATAAGAGCAGAGCATCAATGAAAATTGTTGCAAAGTCGAGGAAAATTCTCTTATGTGACGCATGTCGAAGTTGCGCGGGTCAGCTAGTCAAAATATAAAAATATAATTATGTAAACAGAACTATATTAATACAGTTGGCTTTTATAGAAAAGCGACGAGTATTGTAAGTTTAAATAACATTACTACGTATCTACGTTTAAAGGATTGCGTGATCAATGTTAAATAACTATTGTGCTTTGTATTATCGATTTTTAATACGCATTCCAATCGGTAGACGTGCCTCATGTTTAGAGTTAGGCGTAACGACGATTGTAAATGGCAGTATACTGTAAACGCTCGGCTTGATAATCACAATGAATGCAATAAATAAAGGATCGTAACTATATTTATCGTATAATTATTATAATTTTGACCCTAGTGTTCCACAAGGTTGCATTTTTGTCCCTCTTCTGTATTCAGTATTTTATACAGCATGGAATATTAATATGTTGTTGTATTTGAGGATCTTATAATAGAATCAATGTACGAATAAGACTAATTTACTATTTCAATGATTTTTTTTGTATCCTAGCTATCCTAAATTTATTGATACGGATGTGAGTTTGTTTGTTTGTAAAGCTTTCATGCTTTAACTACTGTACCGATCATCATCGCGTACATGTTTTCAGGGGACCAGAATACGAGACAGAGTACCTTGCCAAAAAAAGGACATAAATGACGAATGCGACCGCAGTCACGTGCAAAATGTTGTAATTATAAGAAATTTCATTGAAACAAAGATAGTAACTAACTTTTAGCAGGAACAATTGGCACGAATTTGCTATAAGTGTCGGAATCTGTAATATCAATGAAATGTCCAGGTAGATCTATAAATACTAATGCAAAACCATTTTCCGGACAAAAATATTTTATTAACCCTTTTGAACTGTTCGTCGCCTTGTTTTACCGAGCCTTTTTGTGACATGCTGTGTTACATCAAAATAATGAGGTACTCATATAAACTATACTAGTCGACATGATACATTGTTGTGTGGATTAGAATAATTGCTCATTAATATAATGGACTGGTTGTAACCTTGACAGTGGTATCCCACAAGGCACTATGCTTTCCACCTTTCGTTATACCATATATTCTCTCTTTAACTGCCTCGGTGGCGTTAATCGGTAGTTAATGGTTTATTGCTGTTGTGTATGAAGACCCGGTTTTAATTCCCGTGTCGCGCAAAGTGATTGTGGGTATCTCTATCAAGATATTCCCATTAGCAGCACGGAGTCACGGAGTGTGTGGTGGCAATAGGTTAACTAATATCATGTGGAAACAAAACCAGGTATAATGCACCTCGACCTACCCAATTAAATATGATCAACAACAAAAATACCTTGACGGTGCAACTATTTACCGTATAGCATTTTAATTACTAGGTACACTTCGCCTGCTAGTAACTAGTAATAAATATATATAATATAAAAATAAACGCCATAAATGTATTTTTTTATATAAGTAAATAAACATAGAGAGCAACTCCTCATCATAAGCAGTTACTAATGGACGCCTGGAATATACATTTGCGCATTACGGATTTTTCTTCTTTAAAATGGAGATACCTCTCCCCGTGGTCTCCCCGTGACCATGGCTGCTGAAAAGCAACCGAAACGTCGGGGAAAGTGTAAAAATAAATTAAATCTAAATAGTTTAATAATAATTTAATTAGCTTAAAAATTAGTAAAGTTTAATAGTAGTACTTAGTAGTGTAAAAAATTTTCATAATTTTGTAATAAAGTGTCAAATAAACAACGCGATAAAATCCGTATATAGCAGTTTAATTTCAATGAATAATATTCGCGTAAATAGAAGACAATATTATGGAGATACCGTTTTGTCTCCTAAAAAGCATCAAAACTCAAGCTACGCAGGAATACAAGTCCAGGTTATTTGACTGCTATCTTCTGCAAGACAAAAGTAATTCCTGAGTCAAAATCCTCCAACTTGAGCGAATCCTAGGTTTAGTTGCAGACCCAACTATCGTGACTGTACTGCACCAACTAGGGATTTTTAAAATGTTTATTCGCTGGTGTCAAGAGAGCAAGCAATGCGAGACCTCATTCACAACCGTGGTAGATGCCAGTACATTACCAAAGCAATTATCATCGACCGGGCACATTTTCAGGCTTAGAACTACCTATCAGAAAACCCAAATACACAGTCCTGGAGAATCTAGGACCTCGCATTTGATCCTAATTATTACCACAAACGTAATACATGATCAAGGATCCCAATGACTCTCCTGGATAATCCAGGACCTCGAATTTGATCTAAATTGTAACCTCTAACGTACCACACGAGCAAGGATACCAATGATAGTGTCCTGGAGAGTCCAGGACCTTAAACTTTATCCTAATTATACTACGGGAGCAAGAGTCCTAAAAATACAGTACTAAAGAATCCAGGAACTCAAATTTGATCCTAATTGTAACCACAACAGTACCACAGGAGCAAGCACGCAGGCACAAAGCCACGAATTCGTTCTAATTCTTCATGTGCGATGATTTAATTCAGCGGCAAATAGCGTAGTGTCTGCCGCGAGCCACTGGAATTATGTCATCCAATTAAAGGTATCGTCACATCGTGCACTGTCGGTCGAGTTACGTGCACCAGCCAGCCATTATATACGCCGTGTTTATAAGTTGTCACACTGCTGTCATGATCTCTGTACTCGCATGTTGCATGATTTGTGTAATAGTTATGTTTATTTCTATTCGTTTGTTTTACTAAAATACCATTTAGTTTATATTATTACAACTTAGTTTTAGTGATTCTGATACTTATATTATGTAGGGTGATCTTTACTTATAATAATATAAATCCTGTATTAAACTGTCCTACTGCTGTGCACGGACCTCTTCTCAGTGTGATAAAGGTCGGGTCATAGTCCACCACGCTGACCCAGTGCGGGTTGGCAAACTTCACATATCTTCGAGAATATTATGAAGAACTCTCAGGCATGCAGGTTTCCTCATGATGTTTTCCTTCACCGTTGAAGCGATGGACAATTAACTATTTAATATACACATAACTTTGAAAAGTCAACTTAAGTCCTCTGCGTGCCAGTTCAACGCTACTTTTTTTATTTTTGGTCTCTACCTAATTTAATGAAACACTAGCTTTTGTAGACTCCACCTGCAAGTCTTTAGTTATAAAGATTTTTGTCCTTATACGTGGTAATTTCAATAAATCCTAAATATATTTATTTATGCATCAGAAATAAGGCTATTGTCGCACTACACTCACATTTTGTCAGCAATGTTATTAGGGGCCATATAATAATCCTATCCTATTGTCGTATACGGCGCAGTTTTAGACCATGCGCTGCAAATTCTTTTTTGATTTCTTTTAAACTACAACTGCCGGACTATTCGCGGGAAACTTAACAAACATTCAAACAACGGACACAAAGAACGCCCAGAACAACCATTTGTGGATCACACAAACATTTGACCCGTGTGGGATTCGAACACACTACTCTACACTCAGCGCAGTAGCAGAGGCGAGGCAACCACTACACTATTGATGCATTAATTTCTGTAATTTTAACAGAAAATATTATTTGCGGCTTATTTAAAGAAACGATACTTTGAAATACATTTCAAGCCAATAAGAAGACCACCATTTTAGTCTCTATATATATTTAATCTAGATATACATATCAGTTAAATAAACGCACTCCAGTAAATGTAACTTGAAGTTTATATTATTAGTACCTATGCATGTTTCTTGTAAATACTGTAACAATTTTAATCTATGAAATAATTTACCAAGTTTAAAAAGTTACGTATAAATTATTCAGTAGGCGTTTTATTGATAAACTTATGATTCCACAAAATGGCTAACGGGAAAACAACAAATCCAATAAAAAGTTCAACTATTTGAGTGATTAATTTGAAGTAATTGGTATCGATTAGTCTCGGCCGCACAGCGGTAAACACTACTGCCGTGCTTGAAGTCTTGGGTTCAATTCGATTGAGTAAAGTAATACTTATTAAGTTTTCTATTACGAGATTTTCAGTGGCGGCATAGAGTTTAGAATTGTTTCCGGTAGACGACTAGGCACACTCTCTAAAACAATGTGGCTGTAATATCCATTTAAGGATATAGAGGGGTAATGGCGTAATTGGCTACACATACCGTAGGCAATTATTTGCTGACGCTGTAAATGAGTTTTCTTCTAATCAGACGGAGTGTTCGGGCAGGCAATGAGTTCTGGGACATTTATCAAAACGTTAATATGTCTTTGTTTTCTCTGATCTAAATTTACCTCTCAACCAATTCAGTTATTAAAAATACAAAAATGCTATTCAAACAAAAGACTATCATAACAAAATTTACGTTTTAAATAGTCCGGTTAACCTCGGATGTCGGCGTCCTAGCGTTGGTTGATAGGTTAAGGGACAAAGTCAAAGACAAAAATAATTTATTCATTTAGGTCACAGAGTAACACTTATGAACACCTAATGGGTTAGTGAGTTTATTAAATTTACTGAAGTCGCTAGATTCAGGCAAAAAGTTGAGCCCATGCGAAGACACCTGCAAGAAACTTATGGATACTACTTTTAAATAGACAGTCTTCGGTCTCCTAAACAGACAACTTTTTTCTGCAATTTGTGGCTCATAATAAACAAACTGGCAATGTTGACAACAACAACAACAACAACCATGTGCAATGTACCATAATATTTTTCGTGTGGCTCGGCATCACATACCAAACGGATAACACTTTGCCTGACCGAAAACTCAACATAGCATAAGCGCTAATCACACCTATTACCGAAACCTATTCGCCTATTGGCTGCCCCGATAGAAGTTCATTACACCCTTGTATTGCCAGCAATACTATGGCCCATTTAACAAGCAGCGAGCCGAATGAAGTGATTGAAATACTGCTGAAATGGCCGTACATTAGCTGTAAATATTGCAAGTTATATTTTTACTGGAATACATGGGTATTGCAGTAAAAATATTGCTCGTATATAAGCTTTTGGCTTATATAATAATATCAGCCCTGTATTAAACTGTCCCACTGCTAGGCACGGGCCTCTTCTCAAAGGATTAGTATATAGTCCACCACGCTGGCGCAGTGCGGGTTGGCACACTTCACATATCTTCGAGAACATTATGTAGAACTCTCAGACATGTAGGTTTCCTCACGATTTTTCCATTCACAGATCTCTGTGCGGTAGTCCAAAAGTCACTGTTCAAGAAAACATGATTTATCTAATTTATGTCGTTTAGTAATTAAAACAACTGGTGTTTTAACAACTTGTTTCAACAATTGATGACTACACGGATGGCGTAGTGGTTTAAGTGGTCGCCTCATCGCTGCCACTGCGCCAATTGTTTTGGATTCGAATCCCACACGGGACAAAAATTTGTGTAGTCCATAAATGGCTGTCTCGTGTCTGGGTGTTCTTTGTGTCCGTTATTTGAATGTTTATTAAGTCCCCCGCGACACAGGAATTATCCCTAGTTGTCTTTTTTAATTACAAAAGTTACATTATAAACATAATTCATTAAGGAGTGACATTACCTGTTCTATTAGATGTTGAAATCATTCATCATTCCCCTTAATCATTCAACTGCATAACGGTGCAATAGTTTAAGTAGGCGCTGCGCCACTAGGCCGCGTTGAGTGTTGCGGTTTCGACACCCGTACGTGACATATTGTGTAATTCATAATTATATTATTGATTTTGTGTCCGTTGTTTCAGTATTTAGACATTTCTGCGAAACAGGGATAAAGCGATGGTGTCGAATACATTTTGAATGCGGCGCATAACAGTCTATTCTTGATAAAATGGAGTATTTAGGAATTAAATTTGATTTTCAGACTTAATTTATTAGTTATCAGTTATCACACATAATTTAACTATAAAAAAACGGCGGTCGTCCTAACGATAAGGATTGACAATCAAGTAGTCGAGAGTTCGGTCCTTATCCATTGCAATACCGACTTTAACCCACTTCCAACCCAAGCATTCTAGGTTAGCTGGTAGGGTTAACAAGAAAATAGTATTCCTAGGGAACTAAATTGTAAGCACTTAAAATAGCATCTTATACTTTCATCACATATCCGACACAACGGATCCCTGATCGATTTACTAAATCGATACTTTTTTGAATCATCTATAATCGATTTTTAGATTTATCTATGTCAGCCCGATATGCTTAGCAGCAACTTCGTAAAATCGCACTTCTGAATCGATAGTGTAAAAATGATTTCTGTAGTAGCTATGACAATAATATTCAGTTACTATGGCTACTGCCGGAGTGACTATAAAGTTTTTTTTTTACGGAATAAACTCGTCTGGCAGGCATTTCTGCCACGCAGACATCTTTACGAATACAATCTATCTGCCTTGAAGATATTATATTGCAAAAGGGTGTGTATTCTCTATCAGGGAATAGATAGCGCATTTGTTTGCACAAACTTATTGCTGCACCATCTGACTATCAATGTGAAGACACCATAACTTTAACCCAACGGGAAGGTAATCAGACACGACCAGCGGGAGATCAGGCGCAGGACCAATGGCTTTACGTGTTTAACTTCTTAACGATCCTTGACAGAAAAGCCTAATAAATTTATTAGCCAAACCCAGGCATCCAACCTGAGATCTCACGCACCGCAGTCACATTCACTATCGCTGCGCTAAGACACAGAACATTTACATAACAGTAAGGTTCTATACCTACATGTAAGTTTTCAAGTTAGCCTCCTACATCTGCACTAAAGTGTATTTCTAATCTTAGAATAACTATTAGTATACTTAGCAACAGTGTTGGGACTATAATCTGCTATCTTCACGCATTAAAACGTTTAGGTACTAAGCAGTATGTAAAGGCAAGCCCTGTATTAAACTGACCCACTGGGCACAGTCCTCTTCTTAGTGTGAGAAGGGTTAGGCCATAGTCCACCACGCTGGCCTAGTGCGGATTGGCAGACTTCACATATCTTCGAGAACATTATGGAGAACTCTCAGACAAGCAGGTTTCCTCACGATGTTTGTCGTTCACCGTTAAAGCTAGCGATTTTTTTTTATATTGACACGGATATTTTTTTATTGGACCTGATGGAAAACCCAATTACAGTCCAGCGACAGTGATGACGAGGAGAAGATAGATGTCTTCTAGCCGTTGTCAGTGTCAAGCTGGTCCGACCAGATGCTTCTTCACACTACGTTTGAAGGACCCAATGTCATAGAAGGGAGGGAACACATGTGCCGGAAGACTATTCCAAAGTTTTATGATACGGCATAAAAAGGAATTGCTGAACCTTTTGATGCGAGATGGGATTGTGCTAAACGTCCATCCGTGGTTACGAAGACCAGCACGTGTGGTTTTTAAAAAGGAAGGGGGAAGGTGGGATGAGGTCAAATAATTCTTCGGAGCATTCGCCATGATAGAGGCGATAGAATACGCTAAGGGACGCAATGTCTCTACGAAGTTGTAGAGGTTCGATGTCCTTCGTAACCGCCTGGCTGTCGATTATACGTACGGCATGACGCTGCAGTTTGTCTAAGGCATCGAGTAGTTACTTAGCGGAACCATTCCAAAGGTGCAAACAGTACTCCATGCTGCTACGGACTTGGGCTTTGTACAGCAAATACCGCTGTTCAGGATTAAGAAACGCCGCACCTTGTTTAGAATCCCGAGTTTGCGTGCAGTTGTGGTTATTACACCCTCGATGTAGTCCCTAGAGTTACTGTTAAGGTCGTGGCGACTATTTAATACGCACATAATTTCGTAAAGTCAGAGATGCGCGCCTTGGGATCGAACTCGAGACCTCTGCGTGGCGGTCCAACGGTTTCCCACTAGGCTATCGCTGATGATAATATTACATTACAAAAAAAAAAAAACGGGAGCGCGAGCATTCTAGCGAAAGACAGTCAATATACCAAAATTACATCGTTCGCTAGAATTATCGTGAAAATGTTCGTAGTGATGTTTAGCTCCCTCTATGCTTGGATCTGTTCGTTGTTCAGTTCGACAATTTAAAAACGGCGAAGGCTTTATGTCCTGTTACGAGTGAATGCTCAAGTCAATCAGCACCTAGTCTTACTCAATTTTAAATGTTTTATTTAAGTAGGCCACTCTCGAACTACGAATAATTCCTCTGTCGCGGGGGACTTTACAAACATTCAAACAACGGATACAAAGAACAGCCAGACTTGGTACAATCATTTGTGGGTCACACAAATTTTTGTCAATGTGGGATTCAAACCTACAACACTCGGCATAATGGCAGTGGCGAGACGACCACTTTAACCATTATGCTATCCGTGCAGTCACCTCACCAAAACAATGGTTTAAATCACATATGCACTCTACTACGTGTAAATACGGTCACCTTTCTGTACATTAAGTTGACATCCGACACACAATGACAACATAACATCTGAATTATAAATATTGTATTATCACGCTCACTCATATTGAAAACTAGATTTTACCCGCGGCTTCGCTCACGTTTATCTGGGTTTTGTCAATACATTTCTATCCCTTGAGAATAGTAAAATGATGAGAGGTACCCTTGACAACGTGTAAGCAAAGTTTCACGATGACCGGTCAAGTAGTTAAGACATGATAGCTTACCAAACAAACAAACACAAATTCTCATTCGCATTTATGATGTTAGTTAGGATTGTAGGCATACTATCGTTTTATATCATGTGAATATAATGGGTGAGCTCTCTCTTCTTAAGCTGTGGACAGTTTTTCGTGCGATCTATGGAAGTTGACACAAATATGATTTATGTAGGTTAATCTTTGGTTGAAGCCTTTAAATAGAGTCCATTGGTTTTTACGCACAAGCGTGACAAGACAGTTACCTATCCAAAATTAGACCACACATCACTGAACTGTAACCATCCAACCAAAACTAACAAACTCACAAATCGCCCACCCATCCCAAATCCGACCAGCCCATCATTGCTTAACTCCATCGGTAGATCTACAATTTCGTTAGCTGTTAGTCCAAAAATAGCTCGTACCAATGTCCAACGATGTCCGTAGCGAACCATGAACGGTTGCGTTACTACCCATTGTAGAGATGTCAATTTGTTAATAAAAATATACCTATAGCTGATTCTAGTGCATCGACCCATTGACATGGATTTTAGGTGTAACGTCAACAGACAAATACAATTTAAAGATTTATACTTCTAAATCTATACTTCTATACTAATATTATAAAGCTGAAGAGTTTGTTTGTTTGGTTGAACGCGCTAATCTCAGGAACTACTTTTTTTATACGACTAAAGTGGCAAACAAGCATACGGCCCACCTGATGGTAGGTGGTCACAGTAGCCTATGGATGCCTGCAACACCAGAGGCATCACTTGCGCGTTGCCGACCCTGTAAAACCTTTTAACGCCCTGTTTGAAGAACCTCATACTTTAAGTCTTGTGGGAAAACCTCAGCAGGGAGTTCATTCTACAACCTGAGCGTCCTCGGGAGAAAATTCCTTTGCAACCGCTTCAAACTACTGGTTTAAATTGAAAAATTCTTTGAGTGTTGGATATACCTTTCCTCGAGGAGGAAGGCTATAAGCTATATAACATCACGCTACGACCAATAGGAGCAGAGCATCAATGAAAATATATTTTACTGGCAGTGGCACAGCGAAAGTGCTGACTGCTATGCTTGAGGTCTAAGCTTTGATGCCTGCTTAAAGTTATATTGGTACAGGAAAATTGGAATATAATACCAACTAGATTTTGCCCGAGGCTTCGCTCGTGTAATTGTAGTTTAGATCAGTAATAGTACTTTTTCTGGATTAAAGGTACCCTACGTCCTTTTCTGTTACCCTGATAACGTGTGTGTAAAATTTCATGATGACCGGTCGAGTAGTTATGCGTGAAAGTTTAACACACAAATAAACTCACATTCGCATATATTATAATACTAGTTTTTGCGCCTAGTAGCCAAGCCAAGTAGCCTATGCCCTTTTCTAGGTTTTAAACTATATCTGGACCAAATTTCATCTAAATCGGTCGCTTGGTTTAGCCGTGAAAAGGTAACAGACAGACAGAGTAACTTTCGAATTTATAATATTACTAAGGATATTAAGGATTAGTTCGGATATTGGACTTTACTGTCAAGAAAGTTCTGATGTAATCTCTGTAATCTTAGAACTCTCAGGCAAGAAATGCTCGGTAGCCCATGGAGCCTATTCCCATAGCTTCCTGTGTTGTATGGGAATAGGTTTGTCCCTAATTACGTGGGATCTAAAATCATAGTTGGCGAAATATTGACATAATACTCCTCTGCCTACCCATTTAGGGATAAAAGCAGGAGACTTTGTGTAAATGAAAATGTAAATTAAAGAACGGTAACAAAAACTGAAGTTTACATATCTAAAAATAAAAATTTACGACAATTTTTACGGCATCCATTTTCTAACCAGATGCGGATATTGTCATAAAATGTTTATTTTAGATTTAATTTCTCTTTGACTAAATTTTATTCACAATGCTCATAGTCTGCATGACTCCTTAAACTTTGTTATTAAAGGGATATTCTTAAAGATAAGGTTGCTTTAAGTGGTTGTAATATCGGGCACGCCACGATTGTGGCGGTAAGTCCCGTGTTTGAGGAGTGCCTGGAGAGGCGGCATGGCGCCCTCACCTTCCGGCTGACAAAGATAATGACTGGCCATGGTTGATTGGCCAGTTCCTGTGTCGTATAGACCGGCAAGAGACGCCCGGCTGTCACCACTGCGGCGACTGCCGCGACGTTGTTGTGGACAGGGCGCTGCACACTTTGGCGGATTGACCCGCCTGGGCATCGCAGCTCCGTGAGTTGATCGCGGCAGTCGGATTGGTTGCCTTCTCGCTCCCGGCCGTAGTTCAGTCTATGGTCAGGAGTAAGAGGTCGTGGAACACCGTCGCCTCCTTCTGTGAGGAAGTGATTTCCATCAAGGAGGAGGCGGAGCAGGAGAGGGAACGCGTAAACCCTCTCCCCAACCGCAGAGCCGGGCGCCAGAGGGCGCGAGACGACCTCCAGCCACCCTGAGGTTTGACCTGAGGGTGGTGGGCTTCGTGGGCCTGCCCGCTATCCGATCAGCACCAAGTCCGATAGGCGGCGTGCGTGTTTCCACGCGCGCCTCTGTATCGTGTGTCCCCACCCCTCTCAGGGGGACAGTAGGGATAAAATTTGTTTTTGGTTTTTGTTTTTGTGGTGCCCAAAAGGCAGGTCTATTTGTGTAATAGCCTGCCGTTTCATACGGCGGGCCAAAACCTCGGCGGGGTTGCGATTGTATGTGACGGAGAGATTATGTCGGTGAGTCTGACATAACCTCTCCGGCACCTCACGGAGAGGTATGTGTCAAAGCATTCCCCCACGTTAAAGAAAAAAACCAAAAATTAAGAATTGTTTGCAATATCACACGGGATACATTTGTGTGATCCACAAACAGGAATTATTCCTAGTGCAGTTGTCTTTTAAAAACGAAAGAATAAAGTAGCATTTTAACCTCTTTATAATCTTTAGATATAATAAACTTGTAACTGATATTTACGGAATTTAATGTGATGGGCTTCCGTATGAGCTATAGAATCCAAAACAAATAGTTTTTGAGTTTTTGTCTGCCTGCCTGTCTGCAACATTATACTCGAAATTGAATGCAGTTTTCACACTAATATTAATGGAGGTCTAACATTAAATCTGTTACAAATTACATCTTGATACCCTGCTTAGAAGGCGAGTAATGAATGTAGACGCCTCCGTGGCACAGCGGTAGTGAATGCGACTACTGTGCATGATTTTTCGAGTTCAACTCGTCGCTCGTCGGGCTAACAAAAATATATTGGGTTTTTTGTTAAGAAATCTCAATACCAGCATGGAATTAGGAAGTTGACGGTGTTAGACACCCCCGTGTCTCGGAAAGTACGTAAAGCCGTTGGTCCTGCGCCTGATCTCTTTTCGGTCATGTCGGATTGCCGTCTGATCGGGTCATGACAGTTAGGGAGCAGAAAGTGCACACATACTTGTGATATAATATCTCCTCCGCAGATGACTAGTCACCGCTAATGTTGGACGACGTGACCGATATTCGGTCTGGAGGACATTATTTTTATTACACATACAAAGAAAGCAAATATAGGTACCTATGTACTTCCAAATCCACGTACGAAACCACACGCTAAAGCTAGTTTTCCTATAAATAAAAAGCTGTTCAAGACAAACATACACATTGATAATAATTAGTAGTTGTTTCTGATATTAATTACGATTCGCCGTTCGGATCTCGTTGTAAAGAATCAACGGAAGCAGTTTAATTGGTATCGCCCACGATATAATTGTCGTATATGAGTGACATCATCGCATACTAGTGTATTTTGAAACATATACACACGACTTCATGTTCCGGAGGAGGTAGGCAGAGTTACAAACATTGCGTTACTTATATTTTAATGAGTCAATAACCATATATAGATGATGATACCTCCCGATCAATTTCGGTCACGACGGCTGCATCGTCTCCTTGGAGAGAGTTGTCGTTCATGTGCTCTCAAATTACTGCTGTAGTCAATCTTGTAAGAGAAGGTAACTGATTGCCAGAGGTCGTCGGTTACAGTTCGTCTAATCTAGAGTCAAGCATAGACCGATGTCGCTCCTCAAAGTCAAAAACCTTGGTTTTAACCAGAGCCCACCAGTCCGAACGGGAGACGGAGCTATTCCATTTTGTACATATCTAGACACATTGAAAGATGCATTGTGTCTGTTGAGGTCCACATGTCGATGAGTAAATTAACTTATTGACACACCAGTGGCCAGAGACAATAGATTTTTAATTATATCTGGTATTCTAAGACTTGACGGACTACGTACCAAGTAATATAGGGTAGATACACCTCAGACCTTTCAAAGCTAAGTGCGTATTAAATAGTTAATTATCGCTCGTTTTAACGGTGAACGAAAACTTCGTAAGGAAACCTGCATGTCTGAGCTACATAATGTTCTCGAAGATATTTGGAGTCTGTCATCCCGCAGTAGGCCAGCGTGGTGAACTACGGTCTAACTTTATATAGAGAAGGGCCCCGTGCCCAGCAGTCGGACAGTATTCACTGTATACAGGATTGATATTATATTATATTCTAATGATATAATAATACTTACTGTCTATCAGAAATCTTATCGTTCCTCTACTGAGAATTACCTTATACCTTATCTGAACCTGGCATCATAATATGCCGTAGCAGTAAGCTTCTTAACGCCATCTATCGATGTAATACACAAAACAAGCAAAGATACAGCTAGCGCCAAAGCGGACGATAACGGAACTAAGAGACGTATGATAGATTCTGAATTGTTGTTTCACAGTTGTTTGTGTTAATATGAGTAATGATGAGATTATTTCAAATTCCCGTCATCAATCGTCACCGAGTCGTGAAGGATTTTGATTGCATGGATGCTGTAGTGGTTTACGTGGTCGCCGCGCCTCTTGCTTGCCGTGTGTTGTGGGTTCGATACATGGAACAAATATTCGAGTGCTCCACAAATAATTGTTCCGAGTCTGGGTGTTATTTGTGTCCGTTGTTTAAATTTATGTAAAATCTCCGCGACACAAGATGGAATGCTTGTGCATGAAATATCCTTATTAAGAGAAATCAAAATATTTCTTTATAGATATATTTGTTTGCTATCTTAGTAGAGTGAAGTTTACATATTGAATGTCCAAAAAATATAGAAACTCGTTTAATTTATTTAATTGTGCAGCGATGGTGTTTTTGACGTCTATGCATGAGATCTGTAGTTCGAAATTCAGGTCAGGCTTACAAAAAATTGCTGGGTACTTCTGTCAAGATATTCTCAATGGCAGCCCGAAGATAGGAAGCTGGCAGTTTTGCACCTCGGAAAGCACATAAAGCCGTTAGTCGTGCGTCTGATCTCTCCCGGATCGTGTCAGGTTGCCGTCGGACTATGACAATTAGGGAATAGAGAGTGCACTTGTGTTTACGCACTTATGCACTACTAGCGACCGCACGGGTAGCACAAAACCTTAACAAACTATAAATCTTAACCTCTATAGTTTGTTATACCTATATAGTTTGAGTTTATCGCGAACAGACAGACGCGGCTAGGGACTTGTTTTATAATATGTAGTGCAGTTATCTCTGGCGGCTCTGTCTCCGTTAAAATTGACTGAAACTCAGTCTGGAAGTCCTTATAGTTCACATTCGAGTACTGATAAAGCAGAAATAATTAAAATTCCGGCGGTATTTACAGCGGCCATAGAACCAATCATAATACACATCAATAGAACAATAACGCTCTCGTATCTTATAATTACTTGAATGTTCATTGTGACTCGTATTCATTAAATTACTGAGGAATTCCATACAACATACTCACGCCATTATTTCCCCAGAGGGATAGGGAGAAGTGTTTCACACCTACTTTTGCGAGCTATGTTTTAGGTGCCATGCTTTCTAAAGCAAGTGTATAGCTGTTGCCCTGACTCCGTGCTGTTACTGAGAATTGCCGAGAAATCCAATTATCTATACTATATTATAAAGTTGAAGAGTTTGTTTGTTAGTTTGGTTGAACGCGCTAATCTCAGTAACTACTGGTTCGAATCAAAAATTCTTTTAGTGTTGGATAGCCTATTTATCGAGGAAGGCTATAGGCTATATATAACATCACGCTACGACCCACGGGGGCGGCGCAGTAATGATAAACGCGGGTGAAACCGTGGGAGCATCTAGTAGTATAATAATTACTAGCTGTGCCCGCGGTTTATGTATGTTGATACAGTAAATATTTTGCATGTGGTGCTTGCCTATAATTGGTTGTGCAGTTAGATTTAAGACACAAATACTTGTATGTTCCTATCTGTATTATATCTGTAACAACTGTAGATAAATCTAAAAAAAATATAGAAAGTCCATGGCTGGCGAAATTTGGCAACAGGTAAATGTAAATTCGCATGAATAAGTGTAACATTGACATTCATAAGTGTCACTTTGTGACCTACATGAATAAACATATATTTAATTATGATTTTGAATGTTATACGCCTAGCTACTACATGAAGATATAAGCGTGAGACTTTCTATATAAGTAAATTAACGTTTATATGCAGACCGTACATAAATATCGTATAATCGTGCCTATTTACAATGGTATAAATTGAGGATATCCTTCACGGTAGGGCTGAGTAAATATGTCATCATTTCGCTTGTCCCTTGTACTCCTTGTGACGTGCTGTCGTTATCCGTCACTGCTAAGGAATTTGTACGCACGCCAGTCAAATTAGCGAGCTATGTAACTGATTGATATGTTCATAGAAATATTCTTCTAGTTCAAATAAACATATTTAGAGTTTGTATGTTTGAACGCCTTATGGCCAGTTTCACAACTATCAAGTAAAAGTTATCCAAAATATAAATCGCATGCTGTCTTACTCTTGTTAGGTTAAAGAAGAGAGATGACGAGACTTTTATTTTATAGATAAAAGCTATTTGGAGGTTGTGGAACAGGTCCTAAAGGCCAGTCCCACAACTAACAAGTAAAATTTATCCGGAAGATAAATGGCATGCTGTCTCACTCTTGTTAGGTTAAAGAAGAGGGATGGCGAGACTTTTATCTTGTAGATAAATGCTATTTGGAGGTGGTGAGACAAGCCCTTAATCTTATAAAGTGGCTGACCGATTTGTAATAAGCTTGCTGCGTCGGAATGCCTGTTTATTGAAGTAGATTATTACTTGTTCAGTTACTATGAACGTCATATAACAAGAAAACCCGCGCGACAAAGCAAGACTATTCGTACATACATAATAACTGCCTCCGTGGCGCAGCGGTAGTGAATGCGACTGCTGTGCATGAGGTCTCGGGTTCGAATCCCGGGTCGGGCCAACAAAAAGCTATTGGGTTTTTCTGTAAAGAAATCTCAATAGCAGCCCGGAGTTAGGAAGTTGGCGGTGTTAGACACCCCCGTGCCTCGGAAAGCACGTAAAGCCGTTGGTCCTGCGCCTGATCTCTCTCCGGTCGTGTCGGATTGCCGTCCCATCGGGTCATGAGAGTTAGGGAACAGAGAGTGCACTTATGTTTGCGCACACACTTGTGCACTATAATATCTCCTGCGCAGATGGCCAGTCTCTGTTAAGACTGGCCGCCGTGGCCGAAATTCGGTCTGGAGGACATTATTATTAATAACAAAAAAGAAAATACCAGAAAATGTTACAATGTGTGTCTTATCCATTGGCGCCACACTAGGCAAGCCTGTCCTGTGGGTACTGTGACGATTATAATTTATAATTAGATATAAAAGTTTGTTTGTGTGTAGGGGTAATTGATCTCTGAAACTACTGAATCAATTTTAATCATTGCTTCACTCGCTCAATGTCTTTGAATCATACCGTTTATGGTTAAATTACAATGTCAGCGATGTTGCGAGTGGGAACTAGTCTATATATTAAAAACTAATGAGAGTGTGAAAACTAATAAAGACCATCTATTTAGAGGTCCATGAACTCATAACAATCTATTTCAAATTGTTATCTGTCTGTTTGTCCAGTATCAAGTCGAAGTACTGAACGAATTTTGTTTTGGTTTTCAGACTTTGATAGCTTAATATTCAACTTTAAATCCACATTTAGGCTTTTATTTTCAGTTGTAGTATTACTTACACATTAGTTTAAAGATTTTTGTATTTTATTAACTATTTCTTATAAATGTTTTAGTTAAATAGTGAGATTAAATTGTGTAATACAAACATTTTGGAAAATATGATTGTAACTCGGCTGTGCAGCTAGAACACCTAGTAAGAAACACGAGGTAAATTCTACTACCTAGGTATTTCAAAACGTTTGATACGCTTTTCTATATTATCACTGTGTGCCAGCGAACATTTCAATTTTTAAGAGCTTTCCAATGTTGTTTTTATATATTTGCAATGCAAATCGATGTATTACGGTTTAGTAAAAAGCAAAATGCAAAATCACGTTTTTCTTTGATCTGTATCAGATCGGAGATCCACAAAACGTGTGACATTTTGAAATTGCACAAAATAATTGTTCTGATTGTTTTCCAAATACATAAATATTTAGTTCACAAAGTAACACTTACGAACGTTAAAATCTATAGGTTATTGAAATTCAAATTCGAAATTCAATATAAATTAATTCAAGTCAGGTTACAAGAAAACACTAACGAATGTTAAAGATACACTAAATTTTTCTGTGAATTTATATGTACTGCCACGTTTAGCAAAGCAAGGGTTTAGGGCTCATGAGAAGAACGAGCAAGAAACTCATGGCCACTCTTTTTAATCGCCAAGGTTTTCGTTTACAATTCATAACAGCTGTAAGGTGCTGCTACAATTTCTCCATGAACTATTACTGAACTTACTCAAGCATTTGATATAATTTGATGGTAGCCTCTAAAGCAGCGCTAGGTATGGTAAATAGGAGCATCCACTTACATGTACCTACACAAAATAATCAAGACAAGGCATGGTTGTAGTCCGTAGTTTAATCTGTTTAAATAAAAATATGGTAAGTAAATTATCGAATTCCACGATACCAAAGTCGACCAGTCACCACAAGTAACACCCGTTCACGCATGGGCCAGCCATCGCCCCCATCGCCATATTGAAGGGAAGGGATCGACCCGGGCCATGACGCCACCACAAGCAATGACATTTGAGTGAGCATGACGGTCCTTGGCATGCGAACTCAGAATAAGACTCAAAAAGAAAACTTTACGGAACTGGCCATGATCACGAGTTATCTTCATTGCACATTCTTCTTGATTAAAATACGACTGAGTGTAACAACTACGTAAATTCTAGCTTAAACATGGCGTAACAATACAAAAAAAAAATAAAAAAAATAAGTGTTAGTATTTGTCATTTAACGTCCTGTGATCTGATGCAAATATTAGTGCCATGGATGTTTGTCATTCAAATAATCATCTATATTATAATATGCTTTAGAAATTAAGCATATTTGGATTTTAACTTAAATTTTAAATGTATTATCTGGTAATTTTACAATATTGGTCGGTATTTTATTATAAAAACGTATACCAAGACGCATGAAGGAACCATGAACTTATATTAATGACTATAAAGATCTATAATAATAACAAAACATCTTAAAGTGATCAGCACATAGATATTATCAGCAGAACCAAAAAAGCTGACATGAAATGAATTCGCGAGAATAATTTAGATTTTTTCAATATTTATTGTTTATTAAAGTTTAACTACAAAACTCCTAAAGCAGATAGGCGATTGACCATTGCTTTTTATAGCTCAGACCTCTAGGAGGGGACCTCTACGCGTAAACAAGGGTCCACAGAGCAATCGAGGACTGCACTTCATGTAGATTAATCTATTTGCGCAAGCGCAGCCATCGGTCACGAGCCACTATTATAACGACTATGTATCCTCGAAGGTAGGCAGAGAATACTTTGTTATAGTTAAGCTTATAAATCGACCGATGGTAAATATAAAAGATTTGATATTTTGTTTGTATGTTTGTTTGTAAAAATTTAACTGGAAAACTATTCACCCTTGTATGGCTATATTATCACTGAGTAACATTGCTATATTCATTTTAAAAAGTATTGTTGCTAACATAACCTAGCCTACTTTTACGCGAGTGAAGCCGCGGGCAAAAACTAGTATATACACATAGAAACTCTTACGCTTGTCCCCGAAGGGTTGAGCAGAGGTGTATTACACTCATATTACAAATTATTGTTTGATGTCTAACGGACATTTTTGTAAGTCTTTAAAATCCACCGGGATGCACTAATACGGAAGTTGCATTTAAAAAGACAATATCTCATACTGTACAATAACATTAAAATATAAGATCCTACAGACTGAATTTTGGTCATGGCAGCCAATCTTGATTGATAGACATTGGCCATCTACAAAAGATATATTATAGTGCATAAGTGTGTATGCAAACATAAGTGTACTCCCTATTCCCTCACTCTCATAGTCCGGAAAGAGATCAGGCACAGGACTAACGGCTTTACGTGCTTTCCGAAGCAAAGGAGTGTGCAAGAACGCCAGCTGGTTAACTCTGGGCTGATATTAAAAATTTCTCGACGGAAAACCATTTATTATTGGCCCGTCCTGCGATCCTTGAATCGAACTCGAGACCTCATTCGCATCTGTTGCATTTCCTATCACTGCATCACCACTAGAGTCTGTTATAAAACCGTAATAACATTATATCGAATCCGGAATCGAACGCATACCCTACTCAAACCCAAGTTAGTGGTGTCAACAACTACTGTGTCAACGAGGAGTTCTGTATTTTCAATAACTGAATATCATGCTAGTTACACACTCATCTGCCAAATTATATCTAACTATTATATTCAATCATTATTATATACATAATTTAGTTATTAACTATAGAAAAACTAAATTGGTCAGTACGACCGCAAGAAATAAATCTTTTGCGTATTATATATATTATACTACACACTACATATTGTGTATCCTACACATATATGTATATAAGTCATGGAAGACACATATACAGATGACCTAGGATAAATAGAAGACACAGACGAAACCAAATCTAGAAGCAAGTGTAAGACGCAAAAATATCTAATAACCTAGCGACCCACCCCGGCTTCGCACGGTTACGGTACAAAACTTTAATAAATTATACACCTAAACCTTCCTCATGAATCACTCTGTTTATTGGTGAAAACCGCATGAAAATCTGTTCAGTAGTTTTTGAGTTTATCGCGAACAGACAGACCGACACGGCGGGGAACTTTATTTTATAATATGTAGTGATAAACATTAAATGCTGTTTATTGGTCAGCGTATCACTTAAGAAAGGCTGGACTGATTTGAGTATTTTTATAAGTTATTCGTAGCCTGAAATAGTGTTATTACAGAATAAACAAATGGAAAAGTTGCAGTGACAATAATCCATACTAGACGGTTTTAGCTTTCTGAACTTAGTCAAACTAACTACAAGCAAGGGACCATACTTAAAGCAATACATCTACGATATAATCGTTCTGTAGGTACATGTGTATACCACGGAACTCTTTCTAACTCCTCTTACGATGACATTTGTGTGTGTTTGAGTGTTTCCCTTAATGGTTAAGGCTCACAATTGGACCCGGTAAATCGCGCAGCGATCGATTTGTTCGAACAGGATATCATCCGTCTGCTTCTGTGTTTGTGTACGCAAATCTGGAAAAGTAGTTGATGGATTCATTTGAAATTTTAACATAACGTTTCATTTTTATATAAGAGTGTTTTATATACCGCGGCTTCGCTCGCTCTATCCCTCGGGAACAGTACTTTTTCTGGGTGAAAGGTACTCCATGTCCTTTTCTGTTCTCCTGACATGTTGCCAAAATTTCATAATGATCGCTAGAGTAATTAAGGCGTGAAAGCGTAACAAACAACAAACAAACTCACATTCGCATTTATTATATTACATAGTTAGGATATGTGAGCCTCAGGCATTCTTAATCGTCGGACGAAACGCAGTAACGCTGTTATTACTTTAACGCCTGTTTTCTGTAAGATTGCTTCCCTGAGCAAACAAAAAGACAGACATTTATTGTATCATCTTACTCACCTGTTTAATACCGAACCACGTTTAGTCTAGACTGTTCAATCTTTAAATCTTTGCCAAAAAGCAACAAAGCACTTACGTAAATTGTCAACTTTAATTTATAATAAGTATAAACAATTAAGTTTTATAAACAAAAAATAATTGTCATATGTCCAAATTTTCTACAATTTGGATAACAATTTACATAATATTGTCTTCTATTTACGCGAATATTATTCATTGAAATTAAACTGCTATATACGGATTTTATCGCGTTGTTTATTTGACACTTTATTACAAAATTTTGAAAATTGTTACACTACTACTACTATTAAACTTTACTAATTTTTAAGCTAATTAAATTATTATTAAACTATTTAGATTTAATTTATTTTTACACTTTCCCCGACGTTTCGGTTGCTTTTCAGCAGCCATGGTCACGGGGAGACTAAGATGGCAGTTGTCTCAATTTTCCAGTGTAGTTATTTCAAAGTACCCGAACATAATTTAATCATTGGTGTTTCTATTTACGCAGAATGAGCTCAAAGTATCATGAAGTCTAGCTGTGGTTTGCTTCTTCTTGGGTTTGACTATTTTTATTACTGGATCCCAAGCTGGTGGTACATTCCAACCATCTTCTCTATTAAAATTAGGATGTTTTTTGATTTCAATAGCCTCGCGAAGCATCCTTGGTAGGAATCGGTGTTCTTTAGCGAGAATCTGTGGTTTGTCAAATCTCAGGTAGTGGTTGGTCCCCTGTTGCACATGTTCACACACAGCAGACTTCAACGAGCGTTTGTGTTTTACATCAGCTATGTGTTCTTTTATGCGGGTGCCTATGCTTCTCTTGGTTTGACCAATGTATGAGAGTCCGCAGTCACAATCTATTTTATAGACCCCTGCTTCTTGTAAAGGTAGTTGGCACTTGACGGATGGTAAAAATTGACTTATCTTCGTTGGCGGCTTGAAGTATGTGTTGATTGAAGCTCGCTTCAAGATGTAGCCAATCTTGTCAGTGACACCCCTTACATAAGGCAGTATAGCAGGCTGGCGCTCGACTGTGGCTGGCTTTTCTCGGGATCTGTGACAGCGGCGCGGCTGTTGGAGCTTGTTGTCTTGCAGTACTTGCTTGACATGTTGAAGCTCGGCGTCCAGGTGTTTCTTGTCACAGATCCCATGGGCTCTCTGAAACAAAGACATTCCCACGGTAGCTAACTGTTTAGGATGGTGGTGAGATTCACCGTTTAAGTACCTATTTGTATGGGTCTTTTTTCCTATATACAGTGTGGCTCAAAGTATGATCAGGATTCCTGATGACAAGTACATCTAAGAAAGCTAATGAATTATTTGCCTCTAATTCCATAGTAAATTGGATGTTATTATTAATGTAATTAAGATGTTCTAGGAATACACTTGCACTATCTGTTGGTAATATTGTAAAAGTATCATTTACAAACCTCTTATAAATCCTGGGTGTGATGGGGGCAGTATGTAAAGCTCGAGCCTCGAAGTCCTTCCATATATATGTCAGCAACGACAGGCGATACTGGGGAGCCCATTGCGACACCATCGACTTGTATGTAGAATTTATTGTCCCACAATACCAGCTTAATTAATTATTAATTAATACCAGCTTGCGTAAAACCTCCAAAGCTGTATGGGTTACCAAAAATACACAAGGAAAACGCTCCCCTACGTCCTATTGTGAGTCAGATCGACACACCAACTTACAGACTGGCTCAGCACGTAGCGAAGATACTCTCACCACTCAGAGGCAACTCGAGAGCACATGTAAAGGATTCATACCATTTTGTGAGTGAAATTAAACACCTACGTCTCACTAACAATGAAACAATGGTTAGTTTTGATGTACAGTCATTATTTACATGCTTACCTGCACATGACTGTATTGAAATAACTAAAAGGAAGCTAATACAGTACAATATGCCTGAGGAATATGCAGAACTACTTAAGCATTGCTTAACAACTGGCTATCTGTTGTGGGACAATAAATTCTACATACAAGTCGATGGTGTCGCAATGGGCTCCCCAGTATCGCCTGTCGTTGCTGACATATATATGGAGGACTTCGAGGCTCGAGCTTTACATACTGCCCCCATCACACCCAGGATTTATAAGAGGTTTGTAGATGATACTTTTACAATATTACCAACAGATAGTGCAAGTGTATTCCTAGAACATCTTAATTACATTAATAATAACATCCAATTTACTATGGAATTAGAGGCAAATAATTCATTAGCTTTCTTAGATGTACTTGTCATCAGGAATCCTGATCATACTTTGAGCCACACTGTATATAGGAAAAAGACCCATACAAATAGGTACTTAAACGGTGAATCTCACCACCATCCTAAACAGTTAGCTACCGTGGGAATGTCTTTGTTTCAGAGAGCCCATGGGATCTGTGACAAGAAACACCTGGACGCCGAGCTTCAACATGTCAAGCAAGTACTGCAAGACAACAAGCTCCAACAGCCGCGCCGCTGTCACAGATCCCGAGAAAAGCCAGCCACAGTCGAGCGCCAGCCTGCTATACTGCCTTATGTAAGGGGTGTCACTGACAAGATTGGCTACATCTTGAAGCGAGCTTCAATCAACACATACTTCAAGCCGCCAACGAAGATAAGTCAATTTTTACCATCCGTCAAGTGCCAACTACCTTTACAAGATGCAGGGGTCTATAAAATAGATTGTGACTGCGGACTCTCATACATTGGTCAAACCAAGAGAAGCATAGGCACCCGCATAAAAGAACACATAGCTGATGTAAAACACAAACGCTCGTTGAAGTCTGCTGTGTGTGAACATGTGCAACAGGGGACCAACCACTACCTGAGATTTGACAAACCACAGATTCTCGCTAAAGAACACCGATTCCTACCAAGGATGCTTCGCGAGGCTATTGAAATCAAAAAACATCCTAATTTTAGTAGAGAAGATGGTTGGAATGTACCACCAGCTTGGGATCCAGTAATAAAAATAGTCAAACCCAAGAAGAAGCAAACCACAGCTAGACTTCATGATACTTTGAGCTCATTCTGCGTAAATAGAAACACCAATGATTAAATTATGTTCGGGTACTTTGAAATAACTACACTGGAAAATTGAGACAACTGCCATCTTAGTCTCCCCGTGACCATGGCTGCTGAAAAGCAACCGAAACGTCGGGGAAAGTGTAAAAATAAATTAAATCTAAATAGTTTAATAATAATTTAATTAGCTTAAAAATTAGTAAAGTTTAATAGTAGTAGTAGTGTAACAATTTTCAAAATTTTGTAATAAAGTGTCAAATAAACAACGCGATAAAATCCGTATATAGCAGTTTAATTTCAATGGATAACAATTGCTATAATTTTGCACGTTTTGTAAAAATATTTTTGTCTTTCACGTTTTCGACTGATTTTAGGTAGAATCCCTGCTCCCACGTGTTATTCCGTAAGAAGGTAGAATGTGGAATTAACTGGAAGAACTCTTTAGAGCACCTTATACGAATCGGGACTACACAGATGGTCTGGTGGTTTAAGTGGTCGTCTTATCATGGCACTATGCCGAGTGTTATGAATTCAAATCCCACACGGGACAAAAATTGTGTGATCCACGAATGGTTGTTCCGAGTTTGGGTGTTTTTTTTGTCTGTTGCTTAAATGTTTATGTGTCCCCGTGTTACAGGAATAATTGCTAGACGAGGAGCTATCTTAAAAAAAAAGCATTCTTAAACACAACAAATACCGCAGTGCTTCAATAATCTATTTGTGTAATACACCGACAATTGACTAACTAGACTCTGTCTTCGAGATCTCAGTGTTTACAAATACCTCAGCCAAATAAAATCAGTCTTTTCCAAGAAATCTCAATAGCAGCCCAGAGCTAGGAAGTTGGCGGCGTTGCACACCTTCGAGCCTCGGCAAGCACGTAAACCCGTTGGTCCTGCGGCGGATGCCTCTTCGGTGGTGTTGGATTACCGTCCCATCGGATTACGAGAATTAGGGGAACAGAGAGTGCACTTGTGTTTGCACACTCACTTTTGCTGTATAATAGCAGATGCAAGCAGATGGCTAGTCTCCGTTAAGATCGCCGCCGTGATCGAAGTACGGTCTGGAGGACCTTATTATTGTAACCATCAGGAGGATTGTTTATGTGTTTACCACCTTGGCAGTATAAGAAAATGTTAGTATGTATGTGTATGCCAAGATGAAGTGGCAGTGGGCAGGGCACATAGCACGCAGAACCGATGGCCGTTGGGGCGGAAAGGTTCTACAGTGGCGGCCACGCACCGGAACACGCAGCAGGGGTAGACCCCCACAAGGTGGACCGACGACCTGGTAAGGGTCGCGGGAAGCGGTTGGATGCGGGTGGCCCAAGACCGGTCTGTGTGGAAAACCTTGGGGGTGGCCTATGTCCAGCAGTGGACGTCTTTCGGCTGAGATGAGATGTGTATCTAATAACGGTGACATACACGGATGTACAGATACACTATGCTAATATTATTTCATGTAGATACTCGCAGCCATGTAAAGACTCTTGAGATTCAAGACCATCTCACCATATCCTAGTTATACAACATATAACAAGCAAGTGCAATATCTACAAATCGTAATGTGCTAATAATTCAAGTCTGTATGTCTCCGGGGAGGAGAGTAGAAGTGTATTACACCCAAATATCTCTAGCTCTGTTTATGGAGCCCACGTTATAATGGTCGAGCATAATAACGCTGGTACTGCATTACGCCTGGTGAGTGGTTCCTGGAGGCTCACATATGTACCTAGCTCATTGTTTAACCTTTCATCCTATCTTTAACCCATTTTCCTTGGACCACTGCTTTGCATGAGATATCGGGTGCGATGTCCAAGCAAGACAAAAGTTATTGGGTTTTATCTAGTGAAGTATAAAGTGGGGAACGGTGTCCGATAGACGACAATAGAATTGACTAACCCTCTATTAGATGGCACCTAAATAAAATGAGATATTATGCATTGGCAAAATGAGGTGAAAGTAAAACGAAATTCAAGGCGCAGTATGATAGTAGGTAAGTAGCCGCCCCGCTACTGCCACTGCGCTGGATGGAGCGGGTTCGATCCCAGCACGAATAAAAAAATTGTGTAATCCTCAAATATGTAGTTAATTTCATGGTGATCGGTCAAGTAGTTAGAGGTATGATATTGTTACCAACAAACTGACATTTGCATTTTTATTATATGTTATATATACTTAAGTATATATTAGTTGAGATTATGTGATGTAGATTATCTCAGTCATGCACAAACCACTTCAGGTCGAGGGTCATCATTGACGCTTACACTAGCTTCTTTGTTAGAATGTTTACATTATAGGGTCTTACCCATGAAATTAGCATTTCTATATCTAATATCGTCATTGCCATTTAATGGTTGTATGAAAATAAATTGCACTTGTATTTGACTGTTGCGTAATAAGTAGCGATAGCTCAGTGGGGAAACCAACAGACTGCAATGCCGAGAGTCTCGGGTTCGAACCCCCGTCGCGCACCTCTGACTTTCGGAAGATATATGACTTTTCGAAATTATGTGCGTATTGATTGACAATTATCGCCTACTCCGTGCCTCGGAGAGCACGTTAAGCCGTCGGTCCCGGCTGCCATGAACATCTATGGCAGTCGTTATTGGGCAAGTCAGTACCCTCTAATATCTTGACACTGGTCCAGCCTTAGGGTATCGTTAGCCTTCGGGTTGCGGAGGTCAGGTGGCAGCCGCTCCGTGTAAAAACTGATATCCAGTCAAATCCGGTTAGACTAGAAAAGCCGACCCCAAGTGACTTGGGAATAATAAAGGCTAGGGAGAAGAAGAAGATTTGACTGTAGCTTCGCTCACTCAAGAACAGTACTTTTCTGGATAAAAGGCATCCTGTCTTTTTCTGTACTCCTGACAACGTTAATGCGAAATTTCATGAAAATCGGTCGAGTAGTAAAAAGATATTTAAGCGATAGTTTGTATGAAGATCACAACGTTACCGATTCTCTTCATACAAAAACAGTTTTTATGACTGCCTCGTTGGCTCAGCAGGCGTGATGGCTACTGCTGTTCATGAGATCCCGGGTTCGATGCCTGGATCGGACAAAATGTAAAATATTTCTGACCAGAAATTCAGCTGGTTTGAGCATGTAGAAAGAATGGACGAGAAAGGATTGACTAAGAAAGTTTATATAAGACTACTGTGAGTGGAACAGTCGCAAAGGGAAAACCTAGGCAAACGTTTCTTGATCATATCGGAGACGTTCTGAACAAATGCCAGGTTAAGAGCACCTTAAACCGGCGAGCGTATATGAGGAACGTGATGAAAGTAAATGAAGTCAGAGAAGTGTGTCAGATTCGTAGCAAATGGAAATCCGTAGTCTCTGCCTACCCCTCTGGAAAACAGGCGTGAATCTACGAATGACGAAGAAATTCACATCCTGTATCTGGCAATAGGCTCGCCCTCTATTACGTGGGACCTTTAACCGAAATGTGGGTAGGTATGTTATACACCTCTGCCCACCCTTCATACCTCCTCATAAAGGTTTGAGACTATGTATGTAAAACGACAATTCATTAGGTAAAGACTTTATTTATGTTCTGTGTGAACACAGTACCGATGTGACCTCACATATGATGTTAAATAGGTTTAAATAAATGTAACTAAGCACTGGATGTGACCTCAGAGTAAGTGATTGTTGACCTCAATCCTCTGCGCAATTTCAATATACATATGCTCACGACTGCAAACCCCTGGAGGGGTAGGCAGTGTATGTAATAGACAAAGATTTAAAAGATGTGTCTTCACTGTACTTATATAATAATATCAGCCCTGTATTAAACTGTCCCACTGCTGGGCACCAAACTTCTTCTCAGTGTGAGAAGTGTTAGGCCATAGTCAACCACGCCGGCCCAGAATGGGTTAGCAGATTTTACATATCTTCGAAAATATTATGGAGATGACAGACATGAAGGTTTCCTCACGATATTTTACTTCACCGTTAAAGCGAGCGATAATTAACTATTTGATAAAGTCAGATATGTGTGCCCAAGGATCGAACTCGAGACCTCTGCTTGGCAGTTCAACGGTTCCCCACTAGGCTATCACTGTTCACCGTTCTTATGTAGACTGCACAAAAAACAGTAAATGTTAAAATAAATGTTGAAAAAATAATAAATAACCTTATTTTAGTCTGAAAGATGAAAATAGTCTCGTCACTGATTACTTTTGACCTCAATTTAGCTGTTTAGAGCGTTAAAGCTTACAGAAATATATTTTCATTTCATTTATTTCATTAAAGAACAATATTTACATTGTATATGAATTTGGCACTATACACAACATAGAAATTGATCAGACACTACGGCATTTAATGGAACACTTCATCATCTCATCCGAAAGACGTCCTCTGCCAGCAGGGGGGCCTGTGTCCAGACATAAGCTCCTCCATATTTACAGATTTTATGTTGTGTTATATGAAACTGTCAAAACGCTAACTTTATTTCGTACCTACATATGTATGTAATAATAATAATAATAATAATATTCTACCACATACACACAACACCATCTAGCCCAAACTAAGCAGAGCTTGTACTATGGGTACTAGACAATGGATATATATACTTCTTTTTTGTAAATACATACTTATTATACATAGAAACACCCAGACCAAGACAATGTATGATTATGGTGATCCAGAAATAGTACCTAAAGACAGATTTTATAATTGTTATGAACCTGAGCCAAGGGATTTCACATTTTGATAGTTGTTGTTTTGAATTCTATCAAATTTATTATTTAGATAGTGTTTTTGACCTTTGCAAAATCAGCTCTAAGATATTACCTACGCCTGGTCTAAAACTTAAGCCCAGAACTTAACGATCGGCGGTTCATTTTTATCCTAGCCTTAACACTACACGGATGGCGTAGTGGTTTAAGTTGTCGCCTCGTCACTGCGTCGTGGGTTCGAATCTCACACGGGACAAAAATTTGTGTGATCCACAAATGGTTGTTCTGAGTCTGGATGTTCTTTGTGTCCGTTATTTCAATGTTTGTAAAGTCCCCCGCGATACAAGAATTATTCCTAGAGCGGGAGTAATCCTTAAAAATGGATTTGTACCCAATTTAAGGTATTACAGTCGGTTTTGTAACCTGACCATATTCGGTTAAATACTAATCTCGAAAACCTAAAGACGATTATGTTTAAGTGGTAGACTAGATCTACTGTAATGTTGACCTGATTATATCAAGTCCATAAAGGTATTTTCGGACCCTATAGGGTTCAATAATAGGCTATTTGACAGTATAATAAATACTGACTTATTCATGGCATTATAATTTTATTTTATACTAGATACGATAGCCTAGTGGGTAACCGTTGGACTGCCACGCAGAGGTCTCGAGTTCGATCCCAAGGCGCGCATCTCTGACTTTTCGAAGTTATATGCTTATTAAATAGTTAAAGTTCTCAATAATGTTCTCAAAGATATGTGAAGTCTGCAAACCCGCACCGGGCCAGCGTGGTGGACTATAGCCTGACCCTTCTCACAGTGAGAAGAGGCTCATGCCCAGCAGTGGGACAGTTTAATACAGGGCTGATATTATTATATTATTATAAATGTTGTCCGCGGCTTCGCTCGCATAAATGTAGGTTAGGTTAATTATTTAACCTAACCTACATTATTTTACAATAGTATTTTTCTGGACGAAGGGTACCCATCCTTTTCTGTTCCCCTGACATCGTGTATGCGAAATTTCATGATTATTATTCGAGTAGTTTAGGCGTCAAACAAACAAACTCACATTCGCATTTATAAAATAAGTTATGACGCAATAAATTAAAAAAATAAGCATTATTTTTACCAAAAGATCCAAAATAAAATTTATTTATTTTAATTTGAAACCACGTGGTCGTATATTGTTTTGGTTAGCTACATTTATTTTGACGTCACACGTTTGTAAACGTCTGCTGTCATTGTTTACTGTCCAATGATTATTTACTAACGTGTTACGTCAATTGATTACTCGACGCCTTATTGCCAAGCTTTATACAGTTTAAATAATTTGTTTATTTTGTAATCTATACTAATATTATAAAGCTGTAGAGTTTGTTTGTTTATTTTGTTTGGTTGACCGCGCTAATCTCAGGAACTACTGGTTCGAATTGAAAAATTATTTTAATGTTGGATAGCCTATTTATCGAGGAAGGCTATAGGCTATATAACATCATGCTACAACTCACGAGGGCGGCGCAGTAACGATAAACGCGGGTAAAACCGTGGGCACATCTAGTGAAATTATATGTAGGGTCCATAAATTCCACTAAATAATGTAAGATGGGTGCCAGAAACTAGTCTAATAGGCTATTCTCCCTTTTTTATTTGTCAGCACGGATGGCGTAGTGGTTAAAGTGATCACCTAGCTACTGTCTTTGCGCCGAGTGTTGTGGGTTCGATCCTCACACGGGACAAAAACTGATGTGTTCACAAATATGTAGTTGTTTCGAGCTTAGATGTTCTTTATGTAGGTACACGTTGTATCAACGTTAGCAAAATATTATGTGACAAAGAAAAATTACAAGTAGTCTCTTCTTAAAAAAAATCTACATATATTTATATCGTAAACATGCTAAATTAGATGAAGACAGGGTGTCATATATGTTCATGAAAGCAAAGACCAATGACTTTACGTGCTTGCCAAGACAATTAAAGATGAAAATATTTATTTCCCGGGTTCGATTCCCGCACAAGTCAAATATTTGTGTGCATGAACATGGATGTTTGTCTTGGTCTGGGTGTTTCTATGTATAATATGCGCGTATTTACAAAAAAAAATGTTTATAATATTTATGTTTATCCATTGTCTAGTACCCATAGTACAAGCTCTGCTTAGTGTGGGCTAGATGGTGTTGTGTGTGTGTGATACAATATTATTATTATATTATTATTATTTTTAATTCTTCTCGGTGGCTATGTATATTCTTTTGTCGCAAAGTACATATAAACAATGACACAACGGACACAAAACACCCAGACTCGGAACAACTACTTGAGGATCACAAAAACTATCCAGTGTGCGGATCCCCTCACTGGATAGCTTTTGTGATCCTCAAGTAGTTATAACAATTGATGCACTGACAGAGTGACTACTTAGGCCAGGTTACTACTTCAAGAAACCAGTGGTTTTAGCTAAGGACAGTTAAAATTTGACATGTTTTCATAGTATTGTCTTACGTTTACGCGAATATCATACTTTAAAAGTAAAACGCTTTATACGGCTTTTATAACGTTGTTTATTAATACCTACTTACTTCATGATTAGAGCAGCGATAGCTCAGTGGGGAGACCAACAGACTGCAATGCAGAGGGTCTCGGGTTCGAACCCACGTCGCGCACCTCTGACTTTTGAAAGTTATATGACTTTTCGAAATGATGTGCGTATCGATTGACAATTATCGCCTGCTCCGTGCCTCGGAGAGCACGTTAAGCCATCGTTCCCGGCTGCCATGAACATCTGTGGCAGTCGTTATCGGGAGAGTGTCGACACAAAAGATCCCACTGGGTCGAAGTGTCGCCGGTCTGCACTGACTGGCCCCCACATAAGATACATAATTACTTCATGATACTTTGAGCTTATTCTTTGTAAATAGAAACACCAACGATTAATATATTATGTTCGGATACTGTGGAATAACTATACAACAGAACATTGAAACAACCGCCATCTTAGTCTCCCCGTGAACATGGCTGCTGGAAAGCAACCGAAACGTCGGGGAAAGTGTAAGTTTAAATACAAATCGTTTTAATCATTTGAAATAGCTAAAATAGTATCAAAGGTTCAGTAGTAGTGTAATATTTACAAAATTATGTAATTAAACTATAAAAGTGTCAATAAACAAAGCAATAAAAAATTTCATAGAGCTTAAGCGGCGATAGCCCAATGGATAAGACATAAGACTTGCGGTTGAGAAGTCGCTGGTTCGAATCCCACTCTTTGCACTACCGACGTGAAACCAATCCTTTTTTTTAAATATTTTCGTAATTTAACTGTTCGTAGCTAAAACGGCACGTTTCTTGATATAGGAACCGCGCCTTAAACTATTGCGCCATCATGGCAGTGAGGTATATATGTATCATTATAATAGATACATAACATTTGACATTGATTTTAGTTCAAAGAAATATATTCACGATGTTATTTAACCTTAGTAGGCAGTGAACCTTCGGTGAGATGAAGTAACTCCGGCAAAACCACGAATACTAATTAATTAATGGCGTGTTCATAAACATAAATCTATACTAATATTATACAGAGGATATTTTTTTTGTTAGTTTGTTTGTACAGAATAAGCTCCGAAACTACTGCACCGATCTTAACCATTTTTATACCTATAGAAAGCTAAATTATCAGGAAGTAACATAGGCTACGATTTATTTTCAAAACAATTAGAGGTCCATAAGAAAATCTATACTAATATTATAAAGAGGAAAGTTTTTTTTGTTTGTTTGTTTGTACCAAATAGGCTCCAAAACTACTAGACCGATCTTAACCAATTTTTTACTAATAGAAATTATATTATCAGAAAATTGTAATAATGTTATCCAAAGTAGCAAAATGTTGCCTATAAAGTTCGTCATTTGGCGTGCGCTGGGAAAACTATTGATGATACATAAACATTATGTACTACATGATTAAAGTACTCATTATTAGCTACAAAAATATCTGCGAGGAAATATACCTAACTATCATAGTTAAGTCACAATAGTAACTTTTGTGTTCTAAAATTTAGTTAGGTCGCGGGTAGAAACAAGATTTCGTTACATTCGTATCAATACGAATGTGAGTTTGTTTGTTTGTTACGCTTTCGCGCATTAACTACTCGACCGATCATCATGAATTTTCGCGTACACATTGTCAGTGCAGAAAAGAACGTACCTTTCATCCGGGAAAAAGCAAATTTACCCAAGCGAAGCCGCAGACAAAATCTAGTTAACCATAAATAGATTTGAATTTTTAATCGTAGGCGATAGTGTAGGACGTGTTATAGAGTTTAGCATAGAGCCTTGGAACGTATTCTTATTTTAAAATATGCCGTTGTTCCGATTGACCTAGTGGCAGAATGTATGTCATTTCCGGATTTTTTAAATTAACGCTCTTATTTATTTATGAAGGTAGGCAGAGATGAAGCTCATAGTCTATTAGTTATGCTTTTAAGTGTCATATTGGTGTGTAGTTGCGATTAGTAAGTTGATTGACTGACCTTATAAATACGACAGCCAAGCCTCGAGTAAAACTTTAATTTATTATAATTTATTTTGATTACAGTCATGAAAAACAGCGATAGCTTAGTAGACCGTTGGACTGCCACGCAGAGGTCTCGAGTTCGATTAAATAGTTAATTATCGCTCGCATTAACGGTGAAGGAAAACATCGTGAGAAAACCTGCACGTCTCGGAGTTCTCTTTAATGTTCTCAAAGATAGTGAAGTCTGCCAACCCACACTGGGTCAGTGTGGTGGACTACGACCTGACCCTTCTCACACTGAGAGGCCCGTGCCCAGTAGTAGGATAATTTAATACAGGGCTGATGTTATAGTCATATTATAAGTATAAGATGTTATTTTCTGTATGTCGGTAGTTGTATCTGTGCATAATGTAGTGTATGTAGTGCTCTTATTTGAATAATAGGCACTTAAACTGCTTTGTAATAGTGTACTCTTTGTTGAAGAGCCAAAATAAATAATTATTAAGGAATAAGAAACTTCGCTATGAATAATACCTTTGTCGCAGGAGACTCTATAGGCATTCAAACAACGGACACTTCGGAACCACTATTTGTGGATCACATAATTTTTTGCCCCGTGTGAGGATCGAAGCCACAACGATCGACGCAGTGGCAATAACGAGGCGATCACTGTATCCACTGCGCGATCCGTGCAGACAAATATAATTTTTATTATTTTACACTACTCTGGGGTTAGAAATAATTGCTGTCGAGAGGCAGATTATAATAATTTAAACCACGGACACTAAGAACACTGTGGAGCGCATATGTTTGTCGCGTGTGGGATTTGAACCCATATTACTCAGCGCAGTGGCAGTGTCGAGATGACTATTTAGACCACTACGCCATCCGTGCAGTCGTGTCTAACATCACCAATTTCCTAACGCCTGGCTGTTATTGAAATTTTTAGCAAAATCTCAATAACAGGTATAGTGGCGACGTAGCCATTAAGTTATCGGTTTGGCTAGAGCTACCACCGATTAGTCCTTTTCTATATACTCTGCTCTATAGTATTGTGTTACGTTTACGCAAATGTTAATTATGAAAATTTAATTGACAGTCATAGCCTCGGAGACCATGTCTGCTGAAAAGTAACCGATACATCGGGTAAAGTGTAAATCTAAATCCTAATAATTATTTTAAACGCGAATGTGTGTTTGTTACGCTTTCACGCCTTAACTGCCCGGCCGATCATCATGAAATTTCGCATATAGGTTGTCAGGGTACAGAAAAGGACATAGAGTACTTTCATGCAGAAACGAATGAGAATCGGCAATGAAATGCCGTAAATCTTAGAGTTCGAAAAAATGGCTCAAATAATATGCAAAGGTCGCGTAATACCACGTGAGAGGTCAGAGGTCAAAGGTCATAATCATTTCGAGGGTATATCGACGACGCTGAGTCGAATGGCGTTGACCGCGAGTCTCTAGCTCTTACGGTTCTTGAGTTGAAAGTTGTATAACAGACAGACGGACGGACAAGCTGTTGTATAAGAGATTTTTCGAACTTTAAAATGTACTATTACTAACTAAACCTAACCTACAGTAACGCGAGAGAAGCCGCAGGATAAATGTTTAATAATTTAATAGTTCTATAATTATTTAAAGAAGAAGGGTTTTTTAATGGTTCTACAGTGGCGGCCACGCACCGGAACACGCAGCAGGGGTAGGCCCCCCACAAGGTGAACCGACGACCTGGTAAGGGTCGCGGGAAGCGGTTGGTTGCGGGTGGCCCAAGACTGGTCTGTTTGGAAAACCTTGGGAGAGGCCTATGTCCAGCAGTGGACCTCTTTCGGCTGAGATGATGATGATGATAATTATTTAAACGTAGTGTTTCAAATAAACCGCGATAAAAGCCGTCTAATGTAGTTTAATTTCAAGACACTGGTCTACTTCTATAACCCACTCCAATACAATGGGTTATCAATTATCATAGCTTGAGGAGTTACCGAGAGTACTCTACTATTCTCATTAAAATATACCTTAATTAAAAGACAGGTTGACTTATGAGGACATGAACATATAAAAGCGTCATTTAGTTTTCAATACAGTGTAAATTATTTTCAATAGAAGTAAATGAGGTTACTTTTTCCAACCATGCCATAACGGTAAAACAGTAAATAATATATTTTAGATATTAAGCAGCAATAGCTCAGTGGGGAGAACCAACAGACTGCAATGCAGAGGATCTCGGGTTCGAACCCACTTCACGCACCTCTGACTTTTGGAAGTTATAAGACTTTTCGAAATTATGTGCGTATTGATTGACAATTATCGGCTGCTCCGTGCCTCGGAGAGCGCGTTAAGCCGTCGCGTCGGTCCCGGCTGCCATGAACATCTATGGCAGTCGTTATTAGGAAAGTCAGTACCCTATAATATCCTGACACTGGTCTAGCCTTAGGGTATCGTTAGCCTTCGGGTTGCGGTGGTCAGGTGGCAGCCGCTCCGTGTAAAAACTGATATCCAGTCAAATCCGGTTAGACCAGAAAAGCCGACCCCAAGTGACTTGGGAATAATAAAGGCTAAGAGAGAAGAAGAATTATACATTACATGATTCAAATTTGTATACATACATTGTATACATGTGATGTATAATTAAAAAGTTTATTCAACCGATGGCATCTTGTAATATATTTTCAATTTCGCCATCTTTTATATATTTATCAGAAACCTTCACCAACGTGTCCACAACTCATACGGAACAAATAAACATGTATATTTGCTTTTCATATAGATAATTACTTGTCATACATTTAAAAAGAAATGTTCTTCAAGTTGTGTACTATGAGTCATATTGAATATGTGTCGCATCCGGTATTTGAACCCGCGAACTACATTTATGACTATAGAATTTAAACTCATGGCGTTGCAATGGAAAGTTTGAACATGGTACATGAGCTATGTATATGAGAACGGGACCTTCGAATTGAGGTCATGTACCTACATAGTGACATTGTTGGTAAATACCTTATAATTCAATCTAATATTATAAATGTGAATGTGAGTTTGCTTGTTTATTCCACTTTCACGCCGTAACTATTCGATTGATCATCATGATATTTCGCATAAACGTTGTCAGGGGTATAGAAATATATTCTATCACATACACACAACACCATCTAGCCCAAACTAAGCAAAGCTTGTGCTATGGGTACTAGACAATGGATAAACATAACATATAATTTTTTTTGTAAATACATACGTATTATACCTAGACAGATACATAAGGTACCTCTTATCCAGAAAAAGTACTGTTCCCGAGCGAAAGCGCAGGAAAAGGTTTGTAGTTTATATATTTGAGTGAAAAAGAGCGTTAAAACTGCTTAAGGCTTTACCAATGCGACGTCGTGAGTTCGATTTCCTCGCGGAGGATGAATTGCGTGATCAATAGAGGGTAGTTCTGATTTTGGATGTTCTTGTGTCTGTTGTTTGTATATTTGTAAAGAACTGGGTCGTCTTTAAAAAGAAATTGTATCTAATATTGCTTTATGTTTACGCGAATGTTATTCTTTGCAATTAAACTGTTACGCTACTGTTTACAAATTTTATCGAAGTTTACTTAACTAAACACCAATTTAAGATAACTATAATTGAACTATTTAAATATACACTTCCAATGAAAAATCATTTATTTAAAACGAGTATTATCATTCGATTTTATTCACGTTTCGATTGATTTTCAGCAGTCATGGCCACGGGGAGTCTGTAATGGTGGTCGTCGTTGTTTTGTGTTTTAAGTAGAAAGTTTAATTTCAATGTGTAGAACAAAATATTAAATTAGCTAGAAATCTTTTTTTGTAATGCATTTTCCGTACTAGGGAGCAGTCGTAGGGCATTTTACAAATATAATAATAATTACTGACGGATGTAAAGTGCAGTCAACTAGTATCTTGATCCATCAATACTTGGAGATCATAAAAATTAGAAATTATTATTATTTAACCTGTAGCATTATACCTCATAGAAGTAGTAATGTAAAAATATCTATGGTTCTTTAAAAACCCTATAGCTAGTCGAGTCTTGGCAATATTTCGTCGTTTCGCTAAACCCGAGACAATACGACCGGTGCACTCGAAAACGACTTTGAATAGCTTATTAGTAAAGTATACTATCTCATATCCTTGTTAACTTTCAATTTCACACAAGTAACATTTTTGTTTATTCTTGTTAGTCGCGTGGCATAAGTTTGTCTCCAATCACAACCGATCGTAACCCGAGTTCAATACTCGATTAAAATATATTAAATATATGTATGCTTGTCAATGTTTAATAGCTTAAAATTATCTGGAAATATGCATTGTAAAGTTTAGTACATTATCCACGTTTATTTTTTTAAAGACAATCATAACATCCAATCCCTGTGTCGTGGAGTATTTTACAATAATTATAACAACAGACTTGGAACGACTAATTGTGGTCTACACAATTTTTTATCCCGGGCGTCGATCCCACTACACTTGGCTCACTGACAGTAGCAGGGCGACCGCTTATACCACTACGCAATTCGTTCTATCATCGAACCCACAACACTTAGCTCACGGAAACTGACAGTGCCACCACCCATCCGTGCTATCATAATCATTACGCAGATCCTAAAACATAACTATCGTTATTTAGATGTAATACTTCTCTGCCCACCCCTTCGGGGACACAGACGTAAACAGATGTCTCAATCTCTTGAACGAGACTACAAGTCTGTGACGTGCGGTACGTAGAGGCCACACATTAAATAATATTGTAGGAGTGTGGTCCAAAGTCAATAGATACTGGACACAAATTACTTATATACGGATGGCCGCGTTAAAACAACATGCATAAATATAATGTAGTTAAATATTAGCATATTGCGATTTTAGTTAATGGCTGTACATTATGTACCGACTGCACGGATGGCTCAGTGGATTAAGTGACCGCCTCGCCACTGCCGCCACGCCGCGCGCCGCGCGTGTGTTCTGCTTTCGAGCCCCACATGAGACAAACAATTGTGTGATCCACAAATAGTTGTGCCGAGTTTTGGTGTTTTGTTTGAATGTTTGTAAAGTCCCCCGCGACACAGGTATTATTCCTAATGTTAGGTTTCTATAAAACAAAAAATAAATACTAATATGCGGATGGCAATATATATATAAACATAATATAGTTAAATGCAGCGATTTTGGTTGATTGCTGTATATATTGTGTTTGCTTTGGTAAAGCAGAGGTACTGAATGTGACTTTATCGGGTTGCTTTACCAGGATTAAAAGTATCCTATGTATATCCAGGATATTATCTACACTCTACAGTTTCATCCAAATCCGTTCGACAGTTTACGCATAATTGAGTAGTAAATAATATATAAACATGTTTCGAACTTTTATATTTATAATATTAGTAGCGTATTACATTAGCTCTTAACTACAGCTTCGCAGCCATGCGTCTGAAGAAGTAATTTCGTTACCAAAACCGTACTATTCTCGAAATAAAAGTAGCCTGTACTATTCTACGACTCATTAACTATCTCTACGTCAAAACATCATGTCGATTGCTTCATTACTAATTGTCAGACGAGCAAACCAATATATACCAATATTTTTATATTATATATGACTTTTGAACTGAATTACTAAATCAATGAATTACATGCCAACAAACTGGTAACTATAGATAATAATTAAAGAATAAGGTTGTGATAGCAAAAAAAGTATTTTAATTTTAGTGTAGGAATTTGCACTTGTGCACCATAATCGCTTTTGCTTATAACTCGAACATGAGCGGATAAAAGTAGATGCACTTACCGCGCGCTCTTAGTCTCTGCCAAGTCGCCACAGATGACTGACGCGACACACAAACAGATACACATACACGCACCGGTAGTGATACAGTGATCGTGTTGTGCAGTGATATCATTTATCAAATATAATCATTTTATTAAAAATAATTTGTCTTATAAATTATTGATAATATTGTGATATTTTTTATAAGAAAATAATTGTTCGATTTTTGAAAGTTTGGTTCGAAAGTGAGTTCCCGTTTTGAAAATTACTGCGGTGTGTATTTTGATAATTTTTTATATGATTTTGTGTTGATATTTATGTTGCTTTTTCGATGATGTAATTGTTAATTAATTGTTTTCTTAAACTGATTCTAATTGAATGATGTCTGTGATTAAATTTAAAGCACAGTTGACAGGGAATAAGCTTAGTTTTAAACTTATAAATGGGTGCTTCAATCATTTATCTTTAAACATTAATAATTAATTACATAACATAGGTAGCCAAAGATAAGTATACATTATTGTTATATTATATAAATAAAAATGATATAATATACATAGATAACAAGAAACATAAATTAAATATAAGTAATAATACTTACGCATCTTACCATTTCTTAATATAAATAACAAAATTACATAGTTTTGAAACATTTATTTATTTTAAAACACGTGATAACGCAAATTATATTTTTATAATTATTGTTTATTTTTCTGATAAATAAATAACTGTGTGGAAAATAATTATGTTGAAGCATCATAACGAGTAGAAAACGCACCGAGAGGCGTACATTGTCGAAGTGATTCAACTTTCTCATTTTAATGTAACTGGCCTGAGGCGAAGCATCTTCACTCGCAATAATACTTTTGATTTCATTATGGCTGCGTTGTTGTGCGTTATTTTACAACGATAGTTAACGTGTTGAACTAGACTATTTCATAGTAAATAATTAGTGCAACCTATAGAAGGACTACTTCTAGTGGATCGCCTACACTATAAGCGATTTCTTTTTTACCCGACTACGGCAGAGGGTTATGTGTTTGACCGGTATGTATGTATGTTCATCTGTGCTCTTAAAACTTCTAAATTACTACTACTACCACGGCTATCCTCTGAACATCACTATGAATATGTATATATATAATATGTAAAGTATGTAATATAATACTATAGTTATATTTGTACACATAATAATTATGTGTTAGTTGTTTATTTAATAGACGATAAATATTGAACAGTTTGTACATAACAATTTCAGATGAGATTATTTTCTTGTTTCATACTTTTCAGGTTTTAGTTATTGAACTTACCTTTAATTATGTTTTTCATTCGCAATGAACTTGGGCATAAATTATATAAAATTTTCAAGCCGTTAGCAATGCCGTTGATAATATAACAGGTGTTACAGACAAACATACAATAAAGCTTCCATATATACATAGTCTCACGCCTATATCGCAAAAAGGGTAGGCAGATGTGTATTACATTGCATCAGCTGAGTTTTTTTATATCTCATGTAAGATGGTAGGCGACAGTTGGCTAGACTAAGCAGTCTAGCCTAAACATTAGGCTAGATTAAGCAGTCTAACTTAAACAGTACAGTGTGTCTGGTCAATTCCAGACTCTAGCCTACTGACTGTCTACTGGTCAATTCTAGACCTTCTGGTACTGAGAATTTCCTACCAGGAAAATACTTTCCCCGAACTGTTTTTGAGTAATCTATTATTCACTATATTTGTATTGACTGTTAATATGTCGTCATCTTTTACATAGATTGTGTGTGATTAATCTTATTTAAGATCTCTATCAATCTTTAAGATATGATATGTAGAGTTGTGTCATGTCACCTGATATATGGCAGAAAGTTGTGCGATCTAAAGATAGCTGTTTAGAGACTGGGTGTCTATAGTACATCCTGACTAATATTATAAATGCGAATGTGAGTTAGGTTGTTTGTTTGTTACGCTTTCAAGCCTTAACATTATCATGAAATTTTGTATACTCGTAGTCAATGGAACAGAAAAGAACATAGGGTTTCAATCTACATTTATGCGAGCGAAGCCGCGGACAAATTAAAGTATAATATATAACATCAGCCCTGATTATAAACTGTCCCACTGCTGGGCGCAGGCCGCATCTCAGTGTAAAATTAAACCATAATTTAGTGCGGGTTGGCAGACTTCACATATCTCCGAGAATATTATACAGAACTCTCAGATATCCAGGTTTCCTCACAATGTTTTCCTTCGTTGTTAAATTGAGAGATAATTAATCAAATCAAACATTCTTTATTGTGCATATCCATATAGCTTTGAAATGAGAGAGGTGAGTTTCTTGGGATCCAACTCGAGACCTCTGCGTGGCAGTCCAATGGTCTCCCAGTAGGCTATCGCCGCTGTACATCCTGACTCATATTATAAATAACTGCGAATGTGAGCATGGTTGTTATGCTTTCACGCCTTAACTACTGAACCGATCATCATGAAATTTCGAATACATGTTGTCAGGGGAACAGAAAAGGACATGGGGTACCTTTCATTCAGAAAAAGTACTGTTACTAACATAACCTAACCTACATTTACGACAAACGAAGCCGCGGGCAAAATCTAGTTGTACAAGTAGATAATCATAGTAAAGGGAGTGTGAGTGTGATGATTTGTTTTCAGCCTTATAAACCATCAGCTTTTACTACAGTCCAACATCGGCCATTTGATTGGCTGAATTCGAAACACCCAATTAAATCACTTGACACTAGCTTGATTTTGACACGTCGTTGATTAGCTTGTCAAACTGAGTATTAGCCTTACGATGCAATAGTGTTCTGCGCATTAGGGATCTGTTAAAGGTATGAAGCAAGCGTCTGTTGGTAAATACAGTTATTTCCTCGAAGGGCTTTTTATACAAATATGTATATTTGTCTCGCCCTTCAAGGTAGGTGTCGGCCTAGATGGCATAGTGGTTAGTGTAATCAACTGCCACGCCTGAAGTCGCAGGTTCGATTCCCGCACTAGTCAAACATTTGTGTGTATGAACATAGATATTTGTCTTGGTCTGGGTGTTTCTTTGTATAATATGTAAGCATTTACAAAAAAACGTATATTTGTATGTTTATTCATTGTCTAGTATTCATAGTACAACTTAGTTTGGGCTAGATGGTGTTGTGTGTATGTGATTGAATATTATTATTATAAAATGTAAGTGTAATAAATGTAATAATTAACATTTATATTTTACCAAATATGAACCTAGTTCCAGTTAATAAAGGGCAAGCCTAAGCTGTGTAACGAACACAGTACCAGATTCAGTGCTACTATAAAGACGTTTTATAAATAAAAATCCCTTTAAACACTTTGCGTGACCCATGATTAGAACCAGAGACCGCATAGCCGTCGCATTCGGTGCCGCTGCGCTAACGAAGCATATAGGTACCTTTACTTCCGATAGATACCTATTCTGTCGTCATAAGGAAAAACGTCGTATCAATTTTTTTTATTGCTATTATATTTTTCATCTGCTAGTATACTTTAAAAGTATTCCTTTTTGGGCGATTCGTGTTTTTCCTTATGACGGCAGTTTTCATATCCTAGGAGTTATACTCGCAGTTGACCTCAAGCTGTTTATTTTAGGTGTCCGAATAAATGAGTATTATAAGTTTGATTCTAAGTATAAATAATTAATCATACATTACTTAGTAATAACTCATAATTAGTAATTCGATGTTTTTGAAGTATTATTATCAAACGTCTTTAGCTGGATTAATTTTTATAAAGTAAACTTTTAAAAACTTAACTCATATTATAAATGCGAATGTGAGTTTGTTTGTTTGTTACGTTTTCACGCATGAAATACTTAACGGATCGTCATAAAATTTTGCATACACCTTGTCAGGGGGACAGAAAAGGATAAAGGGTACCCTTCATCCAGAAAATAAGTACTGTCTAATAATTATAAAGTCAAACACTTTATTATATGACTAGCTGACCCGCGCAACTTCGTCTGCTTCACATAAGAGAATTTTTCTGTTCTTACAAAATGTATATTAATGCTCAGCTTCTATAGCTCGTATATATATATATAGCATATAGCCTTCCTGGATAAATGGGCTATCAAACCGTAAAATAATTTTTCAATTCGAACCCGTAGTTCTTGAGATTAGCGCGTTCAATCAAACAAACAAACAAACTCTTCAGCTTTATAAAAGTTTAGACAATCACTTTCTATAATTAAAAAATTGGCAATTAATGACCTACTTTTAGTATAAAAACATTCTTCTACTGTACTGTACTTCAATACTAGTTTTTCCTGCGGCTTCGCTTGCGTAAATGTAGGTTAGGTTAGGAACTGTCCTTTCTTCTGGATAGGTATGTCCTTTTTTGTGCTCTGACAAGGTGTTTGCAAAATTTCATAATGATGAGTTACGTAGTTAAGGCGTGAAATCGTAACAAACAAACAAACTCTCATTCGCATTTATAATATTAGTTATGCGTGTGGCCCAGTTAGGATGTCGGTACAGTTAATTAACTACAATGATAACCGCCATTTTCAGGATAACTACTGGTTGAAACTGTATGGGGTTAAACTGACCTAGTATTTACGACCTTCACGTTAAGACTCATCATCCCAACAACGTAGGAAGACAAAACGCAATAATAAAAATGCCTCGGTGGCGCAGTGGTGATTGCGACTGCTGTGCGTTAGGTTTTACGTTAGATGGCCGGATAAAGCAGTATAATTTGAACTTTTATGATTTTCAGAATAATTGAGTATGGACGGCTAAACGGTAACAAGATAAGATACGATAAGATGGACGGCTAGGCTTCTATTAAGTGGGATCTAAGACATAGTTGGCGAAATGTTTTTGTAATAGGTACTCCTCTGCCTACCCCCTCGGGGATTGAGACGTGAGACTATGTGTATAAGCAACTATTGTTAGATTATTTTGTATTTATACAAGAAAGAGTTGTAACGCAGTTACTGCGTTTCGCCAGATATTAAGAGTTACGTTTTGGAGACGCTTATCCCATTCCTTTTATCACGTCCTAATATTATAAATGCGAATGTAAGTTTGTTTGTTTGTTACGCTCTCACGCCTTAACTACTCGACCGATCATAATGAAATTTCGCATACACGTTGTCAGGGGCACGGGAAGGGACATAGGGTACCTTTTATCGATATAAAATACGGTATCCGAGAAATAGCTATTATTTAATAACTGTTCCCTAGAGTCGGCAGCGCACGACTGATATTTCTGGTATTGTAAGCAAACGTAGTTTTTTCTGCCTATCCGCAGATACTTTATCGGTTTAAGGCAATAACACTACATCTAATATTGTCTTCTATTTACGCGAATGTTATTCATTGAAATTAAACTACTATATACGACTGAATTATACTACTATATATTTGAATGACGGGATCCAGTAATTCAAATAGTCAAACCCAAGAAGAAGCAAACCACAGCTAGACTTCATGATACTCTGAGCTCATTCTGCGTAAATAGAAACATCAATGATTAAATTATGTTCGGTTACTTTGAAATAACGACACTGGAATACTGAGACAACTACCATCTTAGTCTCCCCGTGACCATGGCTGCTGAAAAGCAACCGCAACGTCGGGGAAAGTGTAAACTTAAATATAAATAGTTTTAATAATTTAATTAGCTTAAAATTAGTAAAGTTCAATAGTATCTAGTAGTAGTGTAACAGTTTCAAAATTTTGTAATAAAGTGTAAAATAAATAACGCGATAAAATCCGTATATAGTAGTTTAATTTCACTGCATCTAATATGTAGATTACCACCTTGGATCCTAAATTATGCATTAAATAGGAACTAAACTTAGACCTTAATATGTTTTTGTACCTTGATACAACCTTAGTTCAAATGCACGACGTTTTAGTATGTGATTGGCACACGCTTGATATATAACATTATTATTACGTATTATGTAAACTAAACTAATATTAAAAATATGGAAGGTAATCTGTCTTTGCTTGGTACATTTTCACGGTCAAATTGCTGAATTGATTTGTATTAAATCTTTGTAGATAAAAATAGTGTGAGTGGGTGACAGCTGGACTGCTACGCAGAGGTCTCGAGTTCGATACCAAATCGCGCATTTCTGACTTTTCGAAGTAATGTGCGCATTAAATAGTTAATATCGCTCGCTTTAACAGTGAAGGAAAACATCGTGAGGCTTTCCCGACTTGTTCTTTCTTAATATTTGGCTCACCGTGTGATTCACGCGAGCGAACTCGCTAGCAAAAACTATCTTGTAAATACGTAGTTTTGTACATTTGTCATTACATGACATAACTCTATTGTTTAAATAAAACAACAACGGCTTCTTTTTTTAATTAAATAGATCGCGAATGAAATCACTGGTTGTTATTGAATAGATGAATGTAGCTCCGAATGTAAACAACATGTTATTAATACGACTCGACGAGTGGTTTACGTCCAGTGGAATAGCTGTTTTACATTTAAAATAAGTAAACAATGCTGCTGATAATATCGGCGGCCATATTAGTTTTAACACCGATCATTTTAAGACGAAATCATTTGGTCATCTATAAGTGATAAGCAGCGATAGCGTAATGGGAGACCGTTGGCCTGCCACGAGGACTGCCAGAGGTGTCAATTAAATATATGGCACACAACTCCGACTTTTGAAGTTATGTGTGTATTAAATAGTTAATTATTTATCGCTCGCTTTAACGGTGAAGGTCAACCATCGTGAGGAAAGCTGTATGTCTGAGAGTTCTCCATACTATTCTCGAAGATATGTGAAGTCTGTCAATCCGCACTGAACGTGGACTATAGCCTAACCCTTCTCACACTGAGGATGGGGCCGTGCCCAAAAGTGGGATAATTTATATACAGGGCTGATATTAGGTATATATATTATAGCTATTATTATGTAAATGATTGTTCTGAGTGTACTGTGTAAGATAATTATTTTTGGAAAGTCCTCGCAACACAGGGTACGAAGCCAAGTGCGACGGTTGTCTTTTTCAAATAGACATACATAATATCCGCAACATTGTATTTTGCGCTTGCGCAGGCGATTAAAGGTTGGGCGGCGCCTCATTATACGTGTTTTTCTAGACTTATGGACTTAAACGACATGTAAAACCTAGTTGGTCCCTTTTGTGCTTGCACTTAAACCCGGTTGCGAGGTATAGAAATTGTTTGCAGGGATGGTCGTTGATGGTGAGTTTTCTGTTTAAAAGGACTTAATTGGTTAGGAACCTCTAAAATTAGAAGAGATCAAAGACTACCATAAGCGCCTACAATAAGGGGAGCCTTATACCTGTTTGCCAGCTCTATGATTTTATTAATAAAATAAAAAGTAAGTGCTTAAACTAAAACCCGACTACAGAAAAATCACGCTCTAAAAAGTAAAAAACAAGAAAATATTTTCATCTGAAATTGTTATGTACAAACTATTCAAAATTTATTGTCTATTAAATTAACAACAAAAATATAATATATTTTAATGTATTTAATACATATTCATAGTAATGTTTAGATGTCGTGGTCATATACCATTTTGCCTGAACCTTATGATCTCTTACGTAGGTGGCATAAGACCACGGCGTGCGCCAGTTTTGAGCAAAGAATCCACTGCACCTAAACTCTTGAATCTACAGTCACTTCGAAGTCGATAGTACATTGTGTTCTCCTATAACAATACGACAATGAATATGTATGGACAGTAGAAAGTATCGGCGTGCGGTACATCGTGACTCACTTCGGTAAAACGCCAGTAAGCGTCGTGACGATGTTTTTTGTTCCTTATACGACGTGTGATCGGAGCCGCGGCGTGATCGTTTTTATGGATCGGCATGTAAAAATGATCAGTGTATTTGAATGCACAGGTGTAGTGATTTAAGTGATCATCTGAGTAGAGCTACTGCGCCAGTGTTAGGTATTTACTTATTTATTTGATTTTGCCCGCAGCTATGCTAGTAGTAGTTCTTTCTCTGTATGAAAGGTACCCTATATAATTTTCTGTTCCCCTGATAACATGTATGCGAAATATCATGATGATCGGTCGATCAGTTAAGGCGTAACAAACAAACAAACAAACTCACATTCGCATTTATAATTTTATATAGGCTTTCTTCTTATCAACTAGTATCTTCACAGGTTTTAAACCTAATACAATAGTGTCCATCTACCATTGTGTAATTTAATTAATACTAGATCTTTAGCTATGAAATTGCCCTTTATATTCCATATTTAATTTCGTGGTTTTTGTACAAAATACTATAGTTATTTTGTGGGTTCGAATACTACACGAGAAAAGTGCGTTCCACAGATACGTGCTCCGAGTCTGCGTGTACTTTGTGTCCCTTGTTTGAATTATTGTAAAGTCGCCCATGCTGTATTAATTGATAGTAGGGGAAATGTCTTTTTAAAAAGAAAGAAAAGTTAAACAATAAATGATAAACGGGCCTAAGCTTGCTAACGATCATAATAATGGCACAACTAATACATTACTGGCGCATATGACTCAAATCTGCGATTTACGATATCTGTATGTTAACCGTAAGAGTATCTGCCATGGCTAAGCTCTTTTTAAAGTTACTAATTCGACTTTCATAATGTTTTATAACTAATGAATTTGACAGTGAAAGTTTATATGAGTCAGCAAATAATATACTTGGGCACGCCAGATGTTTTAGTCAACGAATAGAACAGAGTCTTCCTCGTTGGTCCAGTGACGATCGTGATATCTGGGTTAGCCGGTATCCTATTGTACTTCGGTATATCAAGTATTTGTAGGCGATGAATAGAAGAGAATGTTGTCTATAAGTTTAGTGCCACATGTTGATTGTTAATCTTATTTGCCTGTGTTTATTTCCTAGAAATAACGTAATTCTGATTTCTGTGAGAAATTCTCTGAAACAGTACGAGGTTTAAAACTGTGCCTACGGCAATAATATTTAACTAAAACTTTTACTGAGCAGTCAGATACATATATTTATTTCTGTAAAAAAGTATACACCAGCCTTGTGTCTGAGTATTTACAAACATACAATTAACGGCCGATACAAAGTACACCGAGAATCAGAACAATCATTATTGGATTACACAAATAGTCTTCCCCTGGTATTCGAACCCGCACCTCTCAGAGCCACGAGAATACTAGCCTTCTGCGCCATTCATATCTCTGTATGTGTTAATATGAGAACGTAAGGAAATGATAAAATCTGTTGAGCAGACAGACAAGAAAGAACCGAGCGAGTCTTATGTACAGCGCATTTTCCGCGTAGAGAAAGTGATAGCTTCATACCCGGTAATATACCGTGACTTTGTTCTTCACGACGTCGTAAGAGCCACTTATAACAGTACCGAATACGGCAAGAACAGCGGTAATAAATGCAAGTACTGTGTATCTTGACCTTTCAATAAATCTGACAAAAATATATTGATTTTTGGGCCAAGAAATGTCTCAATAGCAGCCCGGAGTTAAGAAGGTGGCGATGGTACACACCCCCGGAAAGCACGTAAAGACATAAATCCTATGCCTGATCTCTCTCTAGTCGTGACGGATTACCGTCTCATCGAATCATGAGAGTGAAGGAACAGAGAGTGCACTTGTGTTTGCGCACACAATTGTACACTAGAAAATCTCTTGCGCAGATATCTAGTGTCTGTTAAGATTGGCAGCCGTGACGGAAATTCGGTCTGGAAAACATTATTATTATTACTATCAGCTGTATCATCTGTTTGCTTTAGCTGTCTCTATGTGGAAAATGGGCACAAATATTTATTACAGGTCTAAATGTTCTGTGTGCTCATTGTTTTAATATTTGTACCCTGTCGCGACACAACGGGTATTACGAAAGATAAAAATAAACAACCTATCAAAGAGATAGGAATAATTCCTGTGTCGCGAGACTTTACAAACATTTCAACTTTACACACCTATTGGTGGATGACACTGGCTGACCTGGTGGTTTTTGTCCCGTGTGGTAATCGAACCCACGACACTCGATGCAGTAACAGTGGCGAGGCGACAACTTAAACCACTACGCCATCCGTGCATAATTGCGCTAACACCAGTTGTTCGTTATATAATCTTCTAGCTATCCTTTGGGATCAATACATTTTCTAGAGGAAAGGTCATTACTTGTACCCCTGACATCGTGTATGTGCAATTTATTGGTAATCGGTCGAGTCGTTAGGTCGTAAAAGAGTAACAAACAAACTCACATTTGTGTTCATAATGTGCTATAAATACATTTTTTTATAAAAGCTAGGATTCAAACCACGGTACGAGCGGCAACTGACTTACTCTTAGACCAGCCAACAAAACACGTTTAATTTCAATATTCAGTTCTACAGCAACACAGAAAAAATGGAGTAGTCTATTGTCAATAATAACTGTACCTACTTTAAATCGACCATAGAGCATAGTCTATGGCACCATCGTGTTCGGATTTAAATAGCTCAGTCGGTTACTCACGACTTAAGTGGGACGGGTACAGTCACTCACACAAGTGGTGGGCAGAGAAAGTGCTTTAATATCCGTACGACCAAAATAACATTCCATTTGAATGTAGATTTTTCAATAAATTAATATCATCGGAGAACAGTGCTCTTCTGTAGATGAGTGCTAGGTTATGTCCTTCTAAGTACTCCTGACAACGAGTATGCAAAATTTCTTTATGATTGGTCAAGTCGTTAAGACGTGAAAACGTAACAAACAAACACACTCACATTCACATTTATAATATTAGTTAGGGTCAGGATATGACAGAAAGTCGCCCCATAACCATGGCAGCTGGAGAGCAGCCGAATCGTCGGTAAAAGTAAATTAATATAAATAAGTTTCAGAATAAATCGTACAAAGTAGTTGAAGTTCAATGTATAACATTCGTGTAAACGTAAGACATTATGTACCTAACAGGAAGGTCGTGTGTAGGGGAAATAATAGTAGAGATAATATTGAGGCTGCACGGATCGCGTGGTGATTTCAGTGTTCGCCATTGCCACTGCGCCGAGTGTGATGGGTTTGATCCCCACATGAAACAAAAATATAAAAGTAAACTTTGTTGTCAAGATGATTGCTATTAAACTAAAGACCAATATAAGAGAGTACATTCTATACTTTTTCATAATTACATGACTATGATTTAATTTGCAAATCAGAGATATTACATAGAAAGCTGAAAAATGGCTCCAGTTTTAACCCTTGTGGGACACCCATTATTAGAACAAATGTCCTGAAGATGTCTTGTCGTTAACATCTATCTGTTTACTGTCTGTTTTATTTCTACTGTCCAAATAAAATATCACGAGTTCGGAAGTCTTATTCCTTATTAGGTTATGTTGTTATTCCTAATGGCAGTATCATTCGCCAGCCAATCAAAAGCTTTGGACGAGAGACCAGATAAGAGACCTAACGGATCTTATAAGTTTTCTTAAGCTTCGAATATAGTTTATACTAATTTTCTTTTTATTTATAAGGATATCGCTTGGATCTCTGATTGGACAAAGCTACTTTATGAAATATAAATGAATTTAATACCTAAACTCTTGCATTCAGAAACGTATCTGATGTAAAAATAAATTAAGTACGACATTGTCTTTTGAGAGAGAATGCCGTTACGGCCTGGGTCCGCGTAGTCTTAAATAACAAATAAATTTCTTGATAGTCATTTATTTATAGATATTGAAACAATATATACATACATTATTTTCTTCAAAAGCATAAATATTCTAAAATAAAATAAAATATGTCATAAATTTAGTAAAAAAAATCAACAATAATACATACAATATTAAGTTAGTGAGAAATCAAATATTATATAAATAAACAAATATGTAAAATAAAAACCTTTTTGCGGAGCGTCTGGACTATTGTGGTTGAAGAAGTATAAAGCAATGATATCCAATGAAGAGCGTTATCTGTATTAAATCAATAATAGCAACAGCGCTGTATTGCCCGATTTAGGCTTCATTCAGACTAGAAGTTTCTGTTGTTGTCGTCATCGTCTGGTCTACGTCTGGCAAAGAAGTTTCTGTTATTATCGTCATCGTCTGGCCTGCGTCTGGCAAAATAGTTCCTGTTGTTATCATCGTCATCTGGTCTGCGTCTGGCATAAAAGTTCCTGTTGTTATCATCGTCATCCGGCCGTCGTCTGGCAAAATAATTCCTGTTGTTATCATCATCGTCTGGTCGGCGTCTGGCAAAAAAGTTTCTGTTATTATCGTCATCATCATCTGGTCGTCGTCTGGCAAAAAAGTTTCGGTTATTATCGTCATCATCTGGTCGTCGTCTAGCATAAAAGTTTCTGTTATTATCGTCATCATCTGGTCTACGTCTGGCAAAGAAGTTCCTGTTGTTATCATCGTCGTCTGGCCTGCGTCTGGCAAAATAGTTTCTGTTATTATCGTCATCATCTGGTCGGCGTCTGGCAAAGAAGTTCCTATTGTTATCATCGTCATCGGGCCTGCGTCTAGCAAAGAAGTTCCTGTTATTATCATCGTCATCTGGCCTGCGTCTGGCGAAGAAGTTCCTGTTGTTATCATCGTCATCGGGTCGGCGTCTGGCAAAGAAGTTCCTGTTGTTGTCGTCATCGTCTGGCCTGCGTCTGGCAAAGAAGTTTCTGTTGTTGTCGTCATCATCTGGCCTGCGTCTGGCAACATTATTTCTGTTGTTGTCATCATCATCGGGTCTACTTCTGCCTAAATTGTTTCTGTTGTAATCATCATCGGGCCTGCGTCTAGCAAAGAAGTTCCTGTTGTTATCATCGTCATCGGGACGGCGTCTGGCAAAGAAGTTCCTGTTGTTGTCGTCGTCATCGTCTGGCCTGCGTCTGGCAAAGAAGTTTCTGTTGTTGTCGTCATCATCTGGCCTGCGTCTGGCAAAATAATTTCTGTTGTTATCATCATCATCGGGTCGGCGTCTAGCGAAGAAGTTCCTGTTGTTGTCGTCATCGTCTGGCCTGCGTCGTGCATAGAAGTTCCTGTTGTTATCGTCATCATCGGGTCGACGTCTGGCAAAGAAGTTCCTGTTGTTGTCGTCGTCATCATCTGGCCTGCGTCTGGCAAAATTATTCCTGTTGTAGTCATCATCGTCTGGCCTGCGTCTGGCAAAATAGTTTCTGTTGTTATCATCGTCATCGGGTCGGCGTCTGGCAAAATAGTTCCTGTTGTTATCGTCATCATCTGGCCTGCGTCTGGCAAAATTATTCCTGTTGTAGTCGTCATCATCTGGTCGACTTCTGGCGAAATTGTTTCTGTTATTATCATCATCGTCTGGTCTGCTTCTGGCATAGTTGTTTCTGTCATTATCATCATCAGGTCTGGTCCTAGTAATGGCTGACTCTTTTGGGTGATCACAATGTCTGCCTGTAACGTAGACAATTACAGAAAGTAATATACCCAATTGCATTATGTAAACCCTCATTTTGCCGGTTTATTGCAATGAGTAAACTAAAACTGCGGTGATTGCCAGAAAATCTTTGGCTTATAAATATGAAGGCATGTCAAATCGATTATATTTTTGTGTTTTAATATTATATTATAAATGTATATTATAAACGGTACATGTTAAACATTCTAAAATATTATTACGTGACGAACAATTGGACTAACATGGGTTGTTATCGATAAGGAATACAAAATTTGAAATTATATACGTAACAGTACAATTTTAGTTTCCCTACAGGTAAGAAGAATTTCCAAACGACTAAGAAGTCAATATCTTGATAATACTCTTGGTTCCTTTTTGTATCGATTAGGAAATTTTCTGGTTTTATTGGCTTCGAAAGCCTGTTAAAATAATTTGGTTTCTGGTTGCTGTAACACATTTTATTTATTTGTTAAGAATCTCCACATCTTTACTGTAAACAGTTAAGATGAAGATAGCAGATAAAATAAAGGACAAATCAAATTATTATATTCAGAATTACGAAGTAGATAGAATACAATTGTAACTAAACATATAACGTGAATGCATCCTTAAGTTGGTTATGAGCTTCAAGCTCGGTAAAAGCGTTGTATGTGAGGGAATTCTGTGTAGAAGCTTTCCCCTCTTATTAATTATGGATATATCTCGTAAATGTGCATGTATTCACATTTCCCCAGCCAACTTTAAACACTCAAGTCGTTGTATTATCATTATTTTAAAATGGTTTACCTTAAGTACAGAACTCTTGTCCAAAATACTATGTCATGCGTTCTCCTAAAAGGAATTAGCCAAGTTTTAGAACTTATTTAAGAGCTTATTATACCAAATTGTTTTTGATACTACAGACGATAAGTTTGTTCCGAGTATAAAATGCAAACCGTTGGGCCGAAGAGGAATATTTTGTTTACGAATAGTTTACATTTTCTTAAATCAGTTTTTTTTATTCGGTCATAATTAAAATGATTGAATTAAATAATGCAAGTCTTTAACTGGGAGAAACACTAGTGGACTTGTTTAAATTTGTAAAAATAACATACAAATAAAACATTTAATCAATATATATAAGTTATTTAAGTTAATTGATTTATTAGTATTTTAATTTATCTGTCACACTAGGTTCGTCGATTATATCTGAGGCAAGAAATTTGTGCAATGATCGCTGTTTTCATTAAGGATTTTGAAATATAAATTTATGATGTAATTCATAGTATTTTGGTTCTTATTAATTATTGGTAACGGTATGGCAATCGTAGTATTAACAATATATATGGTAAAATGCTTAGTGGCATTTTTTGATGCTCTCTTCCCAGTTCAGTTAATTTTTAGTTGCGCAGAAATTCATTAACATAGCACGGAATCTGACAATCTTTTCGTTAGGAAATAGTAAGACTACTGTACATATAACAATTGCCTACCATATATGTATGACCTACAACATAATTGGCGAAAAATTTGTGTAAATGTCTGCCTAATCGTTTCGTATATACACAAATTGATCTTTTCTTTTTCCCACTTAAAATAATCATACTATAGCGCGTGTGTAGCAAGGTTATTATTTTTCATGATCATTACCACCACCGTAAAGTATAAATATTAAAATAATAAGTAAAAAAATATGATTGGTCGATAAGACGTTAGCGCGCGCCAGTACCTACGCGTGAGTACTTTCACCGCAAGGTCAACGGCAAAGCGCCGCACAGTGTATTTCTGAAACCTATTTTTCGAATCTCTCATTTTTATTAGAAAACTGCTAGATATAATCATTTATTTAAATGCAAGATTTCGAATCCCTATTTAGATAGCATGAATAGTTCTTGAGAAAAATATTTGAAAATCATAATATTTTCAACTGGATATTTATAAAAAAATATATATCTCTGAAACTTAGCAATATACGCTAAAGCAATATTAAGAACAGTGATGGCGTATTTCATGCTGCGTCTTTTAGAGCTTAAACGAATCTCGTAGCTTTATTAGATTCATTTATATACGCGTTTTATTGTTTTTAGATTTTTTATTTATCATGAGTATTCTGCCATATTGGGAAAAGTTATTTACACTGAAATTATTGTCTTTGATTTCTCAAACAACTACATAAATTACACGTCCCAATTCAATGGAATTTAGAAATTACAAGCATTTTAAGTTTCATCCCGATTTTAAGACGTTAGGGTTATCGCACATTCAGATAATAATTTACATACAGAAGCTTCACAGATATTTTTTTCTAAATATCCGGTTGAAAATATTATGATTTTCAAATATTTTTCTCAAAAACTATTCATGCTATCTAAATGGGGATTCGAAATCTTGCAATTAAATAAATGATTATATCTAGCAGTTTTCTAATAAAAGTGATATGTCCGGAAAATAGCTTTCTTAAAACACTGTGCGCCGCGCTTGAATAGACAGTACAGTCACGCACCGCTGTGTTTGTGACGAACGTACCGATCGATGTACTGAAACAAATAGTGCTCTTACCGATCTGATTGTTCGTTATAATGAACAAGTTTTTACCCGCAGTTTCGCTTGCCTAAATCTAGGTTAGGTTAGTAACAGTGTTATTTCTAGGTGAATTCCTATGTCCTTCTGCTCCTCTGACAATGTGTATACAAAATAATGATATTTTAATTATTCAACTGATCATCATGAGATGATCGGTTGAATAGTTAAGGCGAAACAAACAAACTCACATTTACATTTATAATATTAGTTAGGATTAGTTTCATGCGATAGTAATTTAAAAATAAACATCGCGATGAAATCCGTATAAAGCAGATTAATCTCGATGTATGACATTTGCTCAAACGTAAGACAATGTTATGCTAAACCAAACCCACTAATCATTTTATAGCCACTCTGACTTTTTTTGTTCGTCTTTGTGATATTATGTTTGTTTGCTTTCGTATAGCACCCACATTAGCAGATTAGTTTATTATCCTGCGAGGCCCATAGAAATAAGTAATTATGCGTTTTAGTTTTCAATACTGTATGCTGTATGCCTCATCATATTTATACTAACATCTTTTGTACATAATTATGATTTATAATAAAGACAATTTGAATTTGAATCTTGCATTTTTATGGTGTATAGTAGTATTTGTCGCATATATATTGTATATTGCTAAGGATGGATTAACAAATTTCAATGTTGAATAGATGACCAGTAATCTACAGGGCCACTATTGACAATGAAACGTCGTCTTAAAAAGCCTGGCACTTGAAAGCCCTGTTTATCTCAGCAATATAAAACAAGTTTATTTCTCTGTGGATTTCCTTACGTTCCTTGCTCTACGAGAATTATAGAACTCTTTTTTTAAGATTACTAGCAATTTGGGTCTCAAATTACTAGTATCTTGTTAACCCCTCCAGCTAAGCTAGAATGCTTGTATTAGGAGTGGCTTCACGACAGTAGTGCAACGGTTGCGATTCGAACCTAAGTCCAATACCTTATCCATTGGACCACCGATCATCATGATATGATCGCCGTAGGCGCAGGACTATTAATACAACATATGGAATGTATGCCTTTGGGAAGGGTGCTTAATAAGATGAATTTATTATTATTGGCATAATCTTTATTCATCTACAGAGCCTGCCTCATTTTTCTCCCCTTCTACATATCCGCAGCACCTTCTTCAAGGTCCAATCCCTACTGAAATAGGGATTGGACTCAGCTGGTCCAATGTGGAGGTCTCACGACATGTTAACAGCACTAGAGTTCACGAAATTCGCATTAGTGTTGCTCATAAGTAAACTGTGTTAATATTAGTGTAATTAAGAGTATTGAAAAGTCAATAACACAAAGTAAAGAGCTCCAATATTAGGTACATGATTGTAATGTGTGAAGGTAAAGCTACCAGCAATATAACCAAAGAATTTTTTGGAAAAACCTCTTAAATATACCTAAAAACGCGTAAAAATATAACAAAATATTGTTATTACTCAATAAAACCTACTCTATATCATCAATGTTTTAATGAGAAACATGTTTATTCTCTTTTGTAAATGTCTATATTGAACATTTAATTAATAATTAAATATTTATTCACCCAATCGATGTTTTACTTATCGATATATTTAACAAGCAGTGCGGATATCGGGCGAAATCGATCTAAAACATTTAACACTATTACCCGCGGTTTCGTTTACTTTACTGCTCCACTATCGTGGCTCGTAGCATAATGAATTCTTCCATTGCATTAAAAAAGGTCAACTACCGCAATAGGAATATTACCTGTGTCAGACTTGGAACAAATATTTGTGTATCACACAATTTTTTTTACCTTGTTTGGGAACCTCAAACCCACAACACTGAGCATAGTGGCAATGCCAAAGTGACCAATTAAACCACCACCGGATCGAACCCCAAACCCACAACACACAGCGCTGTAGCATTGGCTGGACCACCAAATAAAACAACTTCACCACCACAATTAAAATTGTTTTCGGAGATTCAGATTTTGCGGACAGCAACAGCGGTCGGCTTACTTTATTAAAGATATTTGATTAACACAAAAGATAACTTACCCTCTAAAGTAAACCGACTCATCTCCAAGTTTCGTGGACGCGGTCACGTGATGCAGTTACGTAACAAACACACACGCTCACGTAATCTTAGCAGCTGGTCCGGTAATATCACGTGTGGATATCGATGGTCGTCCATTTGTACTTTTGATTGCCTTAACGGTTCTGTAGCATGTTGCTGTGTTTGCCGAGGTTCCAGATTTGAAATGAAATGATTATTTATTTGCATAAAATATGGTAGTAAAGTAATTTAAATGTACATACCTAATAAAAAATGTTCACATATTTCGCCGGTTTACCCGACATGCAAATAATTTTTAATTGTAAGTAGCAATATATATTTAAAACCAATAATTCCCAGGTGGTAAGTAGATTCCAATATTAAGCATACATTTAAAAAATATGTCAAAATAAGATTATAATGCAATGTCAATAATTCATATAAATACAATTAAAATACAAAACAAAAAATGTGTGATTCCTAGTAGAAGGGTTCTTGAGTTTTCCTGTTAGGAAATGATAGTATTCTATTTTGAGACGATGGTGGGTCGTTTGGTAGGGTTCCCGTAACCTATGGCCGCTTGTCATGCTAATGTTGCCTAAATAAAAAGGAATTAAAGATGAGATTACTTACTTACTTTACGTTTTAACCAGACAATACTGGGAATAATTCCTCTATCGCGGGGGACTTTACAAACATTCAAACAACAGGCACAAAGAACAACCATTTGTGGAACGCACAAAATTTTGTCCCGTGTGGGATTCGAACCAATAACACTCGGCACAGCGACGATGCGACCAATTAAACCACTGCGCTATCCGTGCAGAAAAATGTTTGCGTTTTTGTGTTAGGAATTGTTTAGTTTTGTAGGATAGTCGATAAAGAAAGATAATTTGATTTGTTCCACATTCTTATAAGTTAATTACAAACAGGAAACACAACCAATATAAAAAGAACAAATAGGGTCCTACGTCATCTATGTTGCAGTATAACCACAACGCTGGTATTATTGTAGAGACTACATCGCATAATAATATCAGCCTTGTATTGAACTGTCCACCACGCTGGCCCAGTGCGAGTTGGCAGACTTCATATATCTTTGAGAACATTATTGAGTACTCTCAGACATGCAGGTTTCATCACGATGTTTTCCTTCACCGTTAAAGCGATAATTAACTATTTATTACGCACATAACTTTGAAAAGTCAGAGATGCGCGCCTTGGGATCGAACCCGAGACCTTTGCGTAGCCGTCCAACGGTTTCCCACTAGGCTATCATTCATAATATAAACAAATATTATTTTTATACTGACGTCTTTACTTATATTTATAAAATATTGTCATGATTACGGTCATAAAATCAATTATATTATAAATGCGGCCTATTATCCAAATAGTGCTACTGGCTTTTGCCCGCGGCTTCGCTCGCGTAAAAGTACGTTAGGCTATGTTAGTAACAGTACACTTTATAAAATAAAATGTAGCCTGTTACACGTGTGACGATAATCGCCTAGACGCCCGGCGAACGCGGGCGCACGTCACTAGCCACCTCTCGCGACCGGTGGTGCGAGACTATATAAGGAACGGACGGCGTCAGTCGCGTCTCCGGGCGGCCCGGCTTCACACCTTCAGCTAAGTGTCCTGATTGTACAAGGACCACGAAGCAAGTCTTTAGCGAACCACGCCCTGACTATAGTTATATAAGTAAAGATTGTCTCTTTTATTTGTAATCTTAATACATTAAAAGTGTATTTGTTATACCTTCTCTCATTGTACTTTCTAATTATATCTACATTTCTCTTAAAGTAAACCCTAAAGGTTACACACGGTGATAATAAAGCTTTCTAATGCTGAAATAATTTTTAAAATCGATAGATTAGTTTTTGAGTAAAATCCTTACAAACAAACAAACAAAAATCAAATCTTTCCTCTTTATAATATAAGTATAGACAAAGAAACGCCGTTATGTCTGTATGTTTTTGTTTATTTCCTTGGTTTCGTGTCTTCACACATTCAGTAAACAAACTGAATGTGTGAAGACAGCAGTGAGTTTAAATAAATTTGAAGGATTTTTGAAGGTTACTTAGTCATTATGACAATTACATTATGAAAAATAGTAAATATATAGTAATGGTATATATATATATATATAATATAAATTATATGTCTTTTGTCTCTAGTGTATAATTAAGTTTCATGTTGTCTGCCTGTCAGTGCTGTGCATATTTGTAATTGGGGTCGCACATGCACTTTGATAATTGTTCATTTTATGTGAATGTCTGTGTTTACCATGTAAAAATGCCTACATAAATAAATAAAAATAATATCGACCCTGCAAACAAACAGTCCTACTGTAAGCTTGCATGTCTGAGAGTTCTCTATAAAGATCTCGAAGATATGTGAAGTCTGCCAACCCGCAACGGGGCCAGCATGGTGGACTATGACCTAACCCTTCTCACACTGAGAAGATGCCCGTGCCCAGCATTGAGTCAGTTCATATTTAGGGTTGATATTCTGCCTCGCACAACAAAACTGTGGAATGAGCTGTCGCCTGCGGTTTTTCTTGACCCATACGACCTACAAACCTTCAAGAAAAGAGCGTACTCATTCTTAAAAGGCCGGCAGCGCACTTGTAACTCCTCTGGTGTTGCGGGTGGCTATGGGCGGCGGTGATCGCTTACCATCAGGCGATAAGTCTGCCCGGTTGCCAGCTAAATCATAAAAAAATGAACTTATTGTAATTCTTTTTGATAGTTACATGTTAATATAGTTACTTCTTTACTCTCCTAATTTATGAATTGTGGGATAGTTTGAAACAGGGCTGAAATCATTATTATTATAGGTAGAAGGTATTTATATTGCTAATCTTCTCCGCTCGCTACTAGATGAATGACTTGGGCGTCATAACATTATGGATGGAAAACATTGCATTTTTGTGTTCCAGATTCGATGCCAAGTTTTGTAGATGTTGGCAGACGGTCACATGTTTACGTAACTCATATGTACGCACAAACGTTTTTATATATATGTATATTCTTATTTTAGGTTAGAAATAGGCTCAGAACTTATACTGTTTTGTTATGTAAGGTATGTAAGTGAGGTATCTGTTCGCCAGGTAGTAAGCTTTTATTTAGTTCAGAGATTCTTGCAGCACATACATACCTACATGGTATAACCCCGAAGTTGAGTATTTTGCGGATGAATGGAAGATATTATTATTAGAATATATGAGCTGTTGTGAGGAGAACGCGCAAATACTAAATTTACAATTTATATGATACTAGCTTTTGCACGCGACTGCACCCGCGTGGTACCTACCTACATCAATAAAAAGTAGCCTATGTCCTTCCCCAGGTTTTAAAGTATCTACCAAATTTCATCCATATCGGTCGAGTGGTTTAGCCGTGAAAAGGTAACAGACGGACAGAGTTACTTTCAAATTTATAATATTAGTAAGGATAATTGTGATTAAATAGTGTAATTGGCGCAAGTCGTTCTATGTGATGTAAAATAAATACATAAATAAATAAACGGTGTCAGCCCTATATCGCTTAATAGAGAGAGCTGTTAAACACTCATTTGACCGGGATGTGGTTTCGGGTTCCACGTAATAGGGAGAAACTTTTGTCGTTTAGACAAAGTCCCAGATTACGTATTCCACTAAGAATTCCGACCCAGACATTGAACTCGAAACCTCATGCACAGCAGTCGCATATACTACCGCTGTTTCAGTAAATCATATTTGATGGAAAAGCAGTCCACGTGAACGAAATCAAAGGCAAACAAATGTTTACATCATAGATGTGCCGTCAGTGCCGTCACCAAATACTTACGTTACTTAGATCTCACGGAAAAGTGTCCACACCAAGAAGAGTGAGTGCACACATTACATGTATATGTTAGAGACCGATAGTGTACAATTTGCAATGTGAGTATGCGTGATAATACTAGAATATATATTATATACTAATATTAATAGAGGTGTGATTAGATTTTTCGTTTCTAAAGATTTAACACGAAAATACTCATTCGTTTTAAAAAAAGCTTTATCAACACCCAGTAACATAGACCATATTTTATTTAAAAAAGTTCTGTTACTAACGTCTTTTCTTAACTCAAGCGAAACCGTGGCCAAAAGCTAGTTCCTCATAATTTGTCAATATGACTCACATTATGTAACCCCACAACAATTCGTGTACAATCTTTGCCTGTCCTACAACCGTAAGAGTCATGGTGCAGCTCCGTTACCCGACAATCAATAGGGCCAAGGTCGGGCGTCGCCCCCGACACGCCCTCTAGCGACAGACCTTTAAAACTTAAATTGTATGTCTCCGCCAGCATAGGACGCCACTGATACGGTAGAAAAGGACAAAATATTGGGCCTGTCAAAATATATTGTTGAAGTAAAAGTTCAACTGACTGTATGGTTCTGTGGGATATGATTACGTTTGTTTGAGCTTGTGAGGGGGAGTGCTCGGGTTCGATTTATGAGTGAAAATAAATGGATGAAAGAAAGCATTCAAAAGTGCTATTATTACGTGGGCAAGTGTAAACTCACTAACCACTTTGACGTTTACAACAACAAATGTTACTTTGTGACCTGAATGAATAAATGATTTTTGACAGTGACTTGAAATTTCTGTTTCTTAAAGATTTCTAACAAATTAGTTTCCAAGTACTCTTGTTAACCCTCCAATTAGTAGTGGGTTACCGTTAGTTTTATTTAAGGAAATTCTCAGTTACGATCTTAGTAACTGAGTCTTAAAATGTAGGTACCTATCACGTAAACGGCAATAAAAGACTATCATAGAAAACAGAATACATGAAAGGACGACATTGCGCATATCAGCTTGTCAACTAATATTTTTATTTAAATAAATTATTTTAATAATAGGTACATTATAGTATCACGCCTATATCTTCAAAGGGGGTTAGCAGAAATGTATCACACTTAAATGTCACCAGTTGCCATTCACTGGACACATTTCCAAAATATTTGCCATTTCTAAGTATTTTTGACAGGAAAAGTATCAATGATACTTTACGCCACTTTTGTAAAACCTCTAAAAGTCTAACCCAAGACTTTATCAGCACAGCAATCACATTCATTACTGCTGCACCACACTCCTTTTTTTGTTAAAAGGCCGACTACTACTACCGCACTAGGATTCATTCGTGCGTCGCGGGGGACTCTACAAACATTCAAACAACGGACACAAAGAACACCCAGACTCAGAACAACCATTTGTGGATCACACAAAATGTTGTCTCGTGAACCTGCAACACTCAGCGCAGTCAGTGGCGAGTGGATCACTTAAACCACTACGCCGTCCGTGCAGGCTTTTGCTTAAGGTTCCACGGAATAGAGACATGTACCGATACCCTATCTATACTAATATTATATAGCTGCAGAGTTTGTTTGTTTAGTTGGTTATGTTAGGTAGTAGAGCCTCGCTGATTTCAGCATGAATAGGCCGGCTCGACTGGGGAAGGACTACCCTCTCATAGAATATCGACGTGAAATACCATTGTTCCTACTGTTGTGTTTCGTTCGGTGAGTGAGAGTGCCAGAGGTCAATCACCCGCTTTCGCCCTTCCCGCTCCTTCTTCTCCACACTTCTTTTTTCTCTTCTTCTTTTCCTAAAGGGTCGGTAATGCGCAAGTGATGCCTCTCGTCAGTGGCGTAACTTGCCTTAAAAGGTGCCCTGTTTCAAAGTGTGTTGAGGGGCCCAGAGGATTTAAGATTGTGGATTGTTCACACTTTCGGGGCACCTGTAGACTGGGGGCCCCGTATCGTTGATACGGCGGTAGCTACGCCCTTGACTCTGGTGTTGCAGGCGTCCATAGGCTACGGTGACCACTTACCATCAGGTGAGCCGTAAGCTTGTTTGCCACCTTAACCGTATAAAAAAAACGCTCTAATCTCAGAAACTACTGGTTCGAATTGGAAAATTCTATTAATGTTGGATAGCCTATTTATCGAGGAAGAACATAGGCTATATAACATCACGCTACGATCAATAGGAGCGGAGCATTAATGAAAAATGTTGCAAAAACGGGGAAGAGTCTCTTACGTGACGCAGACGAAGTTGCGCGGGTCAGCTAGTCTCTTCATATACGATTAGTTTTGATCTGTAAACAGCGCAAAGAAAGTGATACATTCTGTTGATAGTCATTTAACCTAGAAACGCCTACGCGCCTAGTGGCGGATGTCTCCTATTCAAGACCTACATAGCACGGGTTCAATCTACATTGTTTTTTTCCTACAAGTAATATGTCACATATTTAAACTTTACTCGTAATATAAATGCAAGAGTCACTCATACTAAGATATTCTTTTTGTAGAGACAACTGTGAAATAATTTCTGTGTCACCGGGAACTTATAAACATTCAAACAACGGATATACAACAACACCTAGATTGAGAACAATTATTTGTGGTTCGCACAAGCATTTGTACCGTGTGGGGATCGAATGCAATACTCGGTGTGACAAGGTTACCACTTACACCATTGGTGCAATGAATGACTACGTAATATATGTCCAGACTTGTCTTGTATGGAAATCGATCCCACAACCCTCGGGTCAGTAACAATAGCTCAGATAAACCCACACGTGCAGTCAATGTTTTGATATCCAAACCGCTAAATCGATTTTGATAAAATGTTGTGTAGGTAAGTATACTTTGAACGTTGCAGTCACCATTCATCTTTTTAGGTCCATAGACAAATGGTAAGAACGGATATACCTTTAATAATTTCGTCCTGTCCGTCTGTATGTTACAGCCATTATGCTACGAAATTGCTTAACAAACAGCGATCGTACTAGGGATACATCGTATGCTTTAAAGTAATTTACAAACATTCCAGATTCGTTGTCGTTGGCAAAGTGACCACTTAAACCAATTCGCCATCCGTGCAATTATTGCTATAAATCAAATTTTAAAAATTAAGCAATTAACCTCAGTTTCTGATTATAATAATTATATAGCTCTCGTGAATATATAAATAAATTAAAATTGATTTATCTATATTAATATATAGATATCTATATCAAACTGTCTCGGTGGCGCAGAGGTAGTTTAAGCAACTGTTATGCATGAAGTCTCAAGTTCGATTCCTCGGGCAAAGTGTAATTTCGGTTTTTTGTTAAGAATTTCTGAGTAGTAGTATGGCAGCACAGGGACTGAAATTGTGCCTGGTAAAACGGCAATAGGCTCTCCCCCTATTTACATGGCATCTAAAGAGATAGAGTAGATAGAATTCTCTATAATTTTCTCAAAGATATGTGAAGTCTGCCAACCCGCACTGGCCCCAGCGCGGTGGACTATGGCCTAACCCTTCTCGCAGTGAGAAGAAAGCAGTGGGACGGTTTATATACAGCGCTGATATTACGATATTGCCGAATTAGGGCACTTGCAATCTCACCACAGAAATACGTATGGCGTAGTGGCGTTTGTAGTCGCCTCGCTACTGCCACCGCGTCGAGTGTTGTGGGTTCGAATCCCGCACGGAACATTTGTGTGATCCACAACGGTTGTTCCGAGTCTGGATGTTCTTTGCATCCGTTGTTTGAATGTTTGTAAAGTCCCCCGCGGTACAGGATATTATTACTAGTGGTCTTTTAAAAATAAGAAAAAATATATTCTCCATTATATTCTTGAAGATACATATGATTATGTATGAAGTCTGGCAACCCGCACTGGGCCAGCGTGGTGGACAGCCTAACTCTTCTCACATTGAGAAGAGGCCCGTGCCCAGCAGTGGGACAGTTTATGTACATGGCTGATATTAATATATTGCCTAGCTAGGGCACCTGAAATCCCACCACAGAAACATTGACAAGGCTGTTCGTACGATCTTTAACCTTTATCAAAACACGACAATATATTATATATATTATCCGGAACAGCTTTACTAGGCCATGGTCAGTGAATTCGCCATTTAGAATACATTTGCATTTTATTTTATTTACAGTTTAATAACTTTATGTATACACACGTGATGCTTCGATAGCTGAGTGCCAATTAATTTGATTAGTAATGGTTTAACTTATGACTTAATTACCTTGAATATATAATACGGCTGTTTACCGTCGGAGGGATAGGTGGAAGTCTTGGTCATGGATTCAGTGGTAATTCTAAATCTATACTAATATTATAAAGCTGAAGAGTTTGTTTGTTTAAACGCGCTAATCTCAAGAACTACTGGTTCGAATTGTAAAATTCTTTTAGTGTTGGATAGCCTATTTATCAAGGAAGGCTTTAGGCTATGTAACATCACGCTACGACCCACGGGAGCGGCGCAGTAACTATAAACGCGGGTGGAACTGCGGGCACATGTAGTAATATTATAAATGCGAATGTGAGTTTTGTTACGCTTTTACGCCATAACTACTCAACCAATTATCATGAAATTTCGCATACACATTGTCAGTGGTACAAAAGGATATAGGGTACCTTTTATCCAGCAAAAGTACAACTACTAACCTAACTTACAATTACATAAGCGAAGCCGCGGGCAAAATCTAGTTATAGTACCTATAAATGCAAACGTAACTGTAACTGTCTGTTACGCTTTCTCGACTATTGTGCTAAACCGATTTATATGAAATTTAGCAAGGAAATAAATTGTATATTTTTTATTTTATTATATTATATAAATAACAATACTCAACACGGGAATTTAAACCGAGACTTCACGATCGGCCGCAACGGGACCATCAAGGCTATTGTAATTTTATTTTGGATTTTTATGGATTACGAAATTTATACAAAATGAATGTAATTGTATAAGTAACTGTTCGGAAATACTTAGTTTTCTTATCACTGATAACAGTATCGCACGCTTTAGGAACAATATTTGTTCGTGATACGGCTCGCTACAATCTGGCCCCGATTTTCGGTTATCAATCAAAATGATAGCTCCTTGACGTACGAATTATTTTTTATTTATTCTAACTGCCAAGAGTGCGTCTGTGGCGCAGTGGTAGTAGGTAGACTGCGGTGTGTGAGATTATGGGTTCGACGCTTGGGTCGAGCAAAGGGTTATTCGGTTAGACAACAAGAGGCACACCGACTATTATATCGGACCTAAATGCAAAGCTGGCGAAATATGAGTGAAATACACATGGTGGCAACCACTTCTGAGATATTAGGAAAGACTTTGTACGTTTGTTTAAGTGACCAACGAATGCGATTGCTGTGCGTGAGGTCTAGCGTTCAATTCCCGAGTTAGACAAAGTATTATTTTGTTATGCTGTTAGGAAAATCTCAACAGCTTAAATTCAGAAAAGTGCCCGATGGCCGGCAATAGACCTGATTCTCATAAAGTAAAATCAGACCTGTTGAAATATGGTTAATCTCTATCTACCCTTTCTAAGATATAAGGGGGGAGAGGTTTCATGTTATGTCATAATAAATAACAATATACATGATTGATATATAACCTCTACCTTTTGATCTCGGCGTAAAAGAATGAAAACTCTTTTATGGGACTGGCTTGAACATAGATAATAGACAAAAAAAACATAAAAAATGAGTGAAGATAAACGTCATGATGATGGTATAGATCGTGTCTGTATTTTAGCGATAAAATAAAAGTATAATAACGATACAACTTTTATATAAATGTCTATTCTACACGTCTATCGATATATGTGACGAAAACTATACATATTGAAAATGGAGCTCCAATATTTTCTGTGTCGTTTCGTACTTTGAATTTGTGAATTGACATTTTGTTGTGTCAAGAAAACTGTGGCATTTTATATGATTTTTCGGTAAGATCATTTTATTTCACATAGAGTCTTATTCATATTTTAGAGCTCTGCGTATTGCAATACAAAGTATGATTGATGTCATGGGTTATAAATACTGTAGTAGGCATGAAACTATTGACTTGATCGGTTTTCACAAGGATCGCGTAGGCCTTGTTTTAAAACGCTGTCTCTAATATCTTTACCTAACTAAATATTGAACGTATACTAAACGAACTGTTATATGTGTCAAAAACATATACTCACGCTTGTTTTGCCTATGAAAAGACAACTCTTGAAGTCTTGCCCTGTGTTCAGTCTTTCATAAATGTTCCATGTTATTCTTTACTTGGCGTTGCGCCCTAATGTCTCTGATTTTGTCAGATAAATTTTATGCCAGGAAACCATTGTTTTAGTCAGAAAACGCTAGCCGAAGTGGTATTGACTCATGCATTGAAGAAACAGGCACAACCTTGTTTGGGGGCAATGCAATATTAATCTGCAATTGTTCCTTTAAATAAACAAATCTTTATCCTTGGGTAACATCTTTGTTATTTATTTATTTTGGTTTATATTAATTAAAAAGGCTACAGGCTAATAATTATATTAACTAAACATGAGAATATGAAAATATTTTTAACAATGATGAGACACAAGACAGAGCTGGTCAGACATATTTCTCACAAAACTTTAAATAGGCTAACAAAATCACCACCCATCCGCAAACAGACCAATAGTTATATATATTATTTTCTACATATAATTCTTTCTTTATTGACTAATGATCTCCTAGACTGTTTAACCAATCAACTTGTTGTTGAAACGATAAATCGAACCCGAACCATCTACCAGTCGCAAATGAATAAGTTAGATTGCATAACCAGATTTTAAATGCGCAATCGAAACACCTCAGAATTTAAAATTGCCACCCTTAAACTTGAGCAAGCCTTGGCATTCCACATAAATATCCAATATATTTATGAATCAAATTCATTGTATTATTATAATAATATGCCTATGTCAAGTATACACACACCCGCTTTTGTAGCAACCATGAATAGTATCTGTGACCTAACGGAGGCTGTATCTATTTATGCATAGCACTGTCAAATGCGTCACAGTTCAATACGAATTTTCGTAATCTTAAGGTAGCTTCGTGGGAGTCCGATGGACTGCCACGGAGATGTTTAGATTTCGATCCCAAGGCTCGGTGACTATTTGAAGTTATGTGCGTAATAAATAGTTAATTATCGCTCTCTTTAACGGTGAAGGAAACCTCCATGACTGAGAGCTCTCCATAATATTCTCGGAGATATGTAAGTCTGCCAAACTGCACTGGGTCAGCGTAATAGACTAGGACGCAACCAAACTCGAACTCAGAAGAGGCCCAGCAGTGGGACGACTTATATACAGGACTGATATTGTTATTATTTAGGAACAAAATAATAATATAATAATAATATAATATTCTACCACATACACACACCACCATCTAGCCCAAACTAAGCAGAGCTTGTACTATGGGTACTAGACAGTGGATAAAGATACATATATATATACAATTTCGTTTTGTAATCTATGAAGAATAGAATTATGAAGCGTGTAGAACTATTTGAAGGATTGTTTAGAGATTAGTTTGACAAGAAAATGTACGACCTGTCTGATAGTACGCAGTTACTGCTGTCAAAATCCGTATGCTATACAAGAAGCATCACTCAAGGCATGTTGGTGTTGTAGATGCAGTTTCATGCGTCTCTTGAAGAACATCGTGTTGCATTCTAAAAAACAATTATTTCTATAGGTGAAGGTGAACTTGGGCGTCAACTTTGATGGCGCGTAAAATCTTAGTTCAAGTTTGGTACCTTGAGAATGGCTAAAGATGCATGTTCTACGGATTTTGCTTGTGAAATGCTTTTTGTACTGATGGTCTTGTAGTACTAGTTGGGTGATAAACATAATAGTGAGTTCTTCCGGGTCGAGCATTATCATATTTTCATACTTGGTTTAACTTTTCAGTAGCAAAAGTAAGGCCTACACTCACTACACTTTTGACTGCACGAAGCCGCTGTGATTGTGCCATGTGTAGTGGGTTCGAATCCCACACGGGACAAAAATTTATGTGATTTACAAATGGTTGTTCCGAGTCTGGGTATTCTTTGTGTCCGTTGTTTGAATGTTTGTAAAGTCCGCCAGCGATATTGGAATTATATATATTATTATATATATTATTATATATATTATTATATATATTATTATATATATTATTAAATAAAAATAAATAAATACAATGTACGTGATTCTTTAAAATAGTGATGGTGAGATGTTGAAACAACACCTCTGTCTACCCTTTCGTGTTATGCAGTCTTGAGTATATGTATAATATGTCCATATATTTTAAGCTAGATCTTACCCGCGGCTTTGCTCGCGTAAATGTATTTTAGGTTAGTAACAGTAATTTTTCTGGATGTAAGGTACCCTATGTCTTTTCTGTTACTCTGATAACGTGTATGCGAAATTTCATGATGTTCGGGCGAGTAGTTAAGGCGTGCAAGCGTAACAAACAAACCCGCATTCGTATTTATAATATTAGTTAGGATGTCTGATACTCAAAATGTGTCTTTTAAAGGAAATTTACTCAGAATTGTTAGATAACTATCGATATTAGTTTAAAATATGTGTAGATAAGGTGATAGATGTTATCAGTTAACCGATACATGATATTCCTATCAGACTTGCCGGATATTACAAATTATTTGGGTCTCACATTTGCGAGTGAAAGCGCACTTCGTTGCCAAGTATTTCGTTTCATTTCATTCAAAAAAAGACAACTCCCGCACTAGGAATAATTCCTGTGAACTTACAAACATTCAACCAACAGACACAAAGAATACCCAGACTTGGTTCAACTATTTGTGGATCACACAAACATTTGTCCCGTGTGGGATTCGAACGCACAACACTTGGCGCAGTGGCAGCGGCGCCGGCGAGGCGATCATTATCTGTGCATTCATATTAAGTGACAATAAGAATTTACCACCTAATCTTCATAATGCTACCCTCTTACAGATATACGCTGTAAGAGTAGGGACACTGTTACTGGGTTTCGCCCGGTGATCAAGAAATCCCCTAGTGATCTTGTTACATATTTAACTCTCCCAATTCTATCCTGTCATCCTAGCTTTGATTCCTATACGGACTAAACGTGAACTGAAAACCCCTTGGTGATGCCCTCAGTGTAACAAACAATAATGCGCTACTGCTTACTTACTTATCAGGCGTGTCGAGAGCTAAAATGATGGTGAAGTAGTTTAAAAAAATGCTTGATCACAGTTAAATAAAGGCCTGTGTCGTATCCCTGCGATGTAGGGTTTCCAAATATCTTAAAGAAGCATTGTAAAGTTGTCTAGATGTAGTCTTTGTCTTTAAACTCACAGTGCAGTGAACTTCTTGCGTAGGTAAAGGATGGTTTTAGTTTTCTCGATATGTTTTCGAACTGTATAAAACGTAACTAATGGAATTTGTATTAATTATTATTAATCATCAACCAGCCCAGTCTCAATCCATGTAGACGTCAGAAAACAATACTGAATTCTAGCATTTTAGGTCCCAGTATTTAGGCTAGACATTAACGAGTCAGTCAGTGAATGAATTAGGACCTATCTTATTCTCTCTCCCTCCCTAGCTGTGTACCCCACATGGTGGTGGGGTCAGCTTTCCTTATTTTCTCCTCCACTTCGCTCTGTCTTCGACATCATCGTCAGTAACATGGCATTCACTCTTGTCCTTTAGCACTACACCTTTCCACCTTGTCTTGGGTCTACCTCTAGGTCTCCGACCGGGGAGGTCAAGGTGTAGTGCCAAATTTCTAACGTAGTTCGGTGGCCTCCTTTTCACGTGACCATACCACCTCAGCCTACTCTCCTGCATCTTGTCGGCAATGTTGCACGTACTCGTTGCGAATTTCGTGCGAGGAAGCCTCGGTTTACGCGACATCGCCAACAAGATGCAGGAGATCTTATTATATACATATGTATATTGACTAGTTAAACCTTGCCACGTTTCACTGTGGCTCAGTCCAATAGTAATTATCGGAGCAGTTATTCCCACTCTCGTGAAAAATTCGAAATAAAATATAGAAGAGAGTCTAGAAATGCAACGTTGTGTAAAATATTCAAGTTAATATCAAATACTTTTCGTTTGAAAACAAACATTGAAAAGCATGATGTTTTATATATAGAGGGAAAGATATCATATTGACTGCCGATACAATATTTCTAAATATGTATGAGATCAAACTTAGAGTAGTAGAGCCGCTCTGAATTCAGCATGAATGGGCCGGTTCGACCGGGGAAGGACTACCCTCTTACAGAATATCGACGTAAAATAGCAGTATTCCTACTGTTGTGTTTCGTTCGGTGAGTTTTTATTGATGTCACTTGAACCATAAAAAAGTAATGCTAAAACAAAAAATAGAATTCTTAAAGAGGCCTAGAGTTTCTTGCAGGTATCTTCTCATAGGCTCAACTCTTCGCCTGAACCTAGCAAGTAACCTAAATGTAACTTCAGTAACTTAATAACCAATTGATTTTGACATTCATTAGTCATATTTTGTGACCTAAATGATGTAAGGCTTTGAGTTAATCGCGTGTAAAATTCCGATTACATTCTAAAACAGCGGAACTATTAACCAAATTAGTTATGCATTCAGCATTAATATCTTATGATATTATGTCATTATATTCTTAAATCTTTTGACCTAGTGTTAGAACTAGTATATTAGCGAACCGGTCGACCTTTTTCTCAATAAAAATGGGCTCATTCAAACTCATGGCTACTCGCTAATTCGTATGTCGAGGTTACAATTCACTTCCGATGTCTTGGAGATTAACATTGGAGGAACATCAATAAGGGTGCTTATATTCGATGTCAATAAAAACGCATGTATCATATTATGTTCGTCATAACTCCGTTGGATTTGGGCGGACTATGTTTGTTGTGTTGTAATTTTGTTGAATTGTGATTTTAAATGTGGTAAGATGAATGATTTATCTCTTGAGAGCTATGCTACAATATCGGTTATAACGTATGGAAACCAGTGTTGCAAAATACACGGATAGTATAATGCTTGAAGTAGACAATATGCCGTGTCAGTGTTGTGGATTCGATTCCCTCACGCGACGTAAATTAATGTAATCTACAAATTGTTGTGCCGAGTCTGGATGTTCTTTGTGTACGTTGTTTCAATGTTTGTAAGTTCCCTGCGATATAGCCATTATTTCTAGATCGGATGCTGTCTTTTAATTATAAGTAATGATATATTGCCATTAAGGTTTTAAACGTCGATAGACGTACATACCATAGATTCAGAAATTTCGAAGATTAGTCTGTACAAACAATCCGACAGATAAAACATCAATTATTAAATAATCGCTAATGATAAAAATCTCGATATTACAGACATTTCAATTTTATTACATTATATTATATCAACGGTTGGATGCGGGTGGCCCAAGACCGGTCTGTGTGGAAGATCTTGGGGGAGGCCTATGTCCAGCAGTGGACAATTTTCGGCTGAGATGATGATGATATCTGCCTAGCTAAACGCGTAGTTCGTTTAAATAAAGAGATTATAGAGAATTTTTGTATAAAATTTTACATACTGCACGTAGTACGCGTACGGAAGTAGACGGTACAAACCATACTAATCATGTCAGGCTAAATCTGTATGGAATAGGCAGACGCGTCCAGGGGCGTAGACTTTATATATTTGGGAGGCTTAGATTAAATAGTAAACAAACACTAATGATTTGCATACAGTAAGTTTTTAATACCCACGGTAGTAGTCCCAGTGTGCCGAGAGACTTTACAGGCATTAAAAAAGAACACCCAGATACAGAACAACTGTGTGTGTAAATCACGTTTTTGATCTCGTGTGTGATTGCAGTGGGCTAATAAATATTTAAATGACTAGGTGAAGGCACCTTGTCATTTAAATATTTATCGATGGGTCAACACAATAGATGATTGCACAGATGGCGCAGCGGGCAACCAAATTGCTTTGCCACTGCCACCACGCTGAGTGTTGTGGGTTCTAATCCCACATGGGACAGTCATGGTGATCCACAAATTATTGTTCCGAGTCTGAGTTTATGTTTTCGTTGGACTGCCATGCAGAGGTCTCGAGTTCGACCCCAAGCCGCGCATCTGTTACTTTTCGAAGTTATTTGCGTATCAAATAGTTAATTATAATAAGTTGCATCATCTTTTAAATGACGAAATTATACATTATATAAATCTAATTTAGTTAAAATACAAGCCGCCCAATTGGTGCATGCAGTGGCGCCTTAAAAGATTATACGATCAACAAAGATTACCATGAATGAAACATAAGTATTGTTGTGTAATCACTGTGAAGGAAAACATCGGGAGAAAACCTGCTTGAGAGTTCCCATAATGTTCTGGAAGATATTATGTGAAGTCCGTCAACCCGCACTAGGCCAACGTGATGGACTATGCCTAGCCCTTCTCACACTGAGAAGAGGTCCGTGCCCAGCATTGAGACTGTTTAATACAGCGCTTATATTATTAAATTGTATTTTTTTTAATTTCTCTTGGACAAGGATTGACTCTTAGACCACTACGCCAATAGTATCCCCATGAAACCAATTTTATAAACCGAAACTAATTTTATATTTCTCCCGCAGGTATAAACAAGCAACCATGTTGAAACGACAGCCTGTTTGTTGACAAGCGACTGGCCCCCCCCGCGCGTTGAGGCTTCATGTATTTAGCAAGTGTGCGAGCGTGAGATTTTAGAGGAAATACAAAAGGAAAGATGGCGTCTTGTCTGTCTGGTGGACACTACGTGACGGGGAGTCAGGAGTACGTGCCCGTGGCTGAGTTTTACGCGGACAAGTCTGTTTTTGTTACCGGCGGCACTGGTTTTATGGGAAAGGTGAGGATTTTTATATAAGTTATTGTGACGGTGTTTTGGTGGTGATTGTGAATGTTATGCGTGAAATCTCAGGTAAGTGTCCAGATTTTTCTGTAAAGAAGAATGCTACGCCTGCGATTGTTGTATTTTAAGTCTCAGGTTCGATATCCAGGTTTTTCTGTGAAGAAGGAAAAGTGACACGGGGTCAGGAACTGTGCTTGATAATGGGCAATAGGCATGCGTATCAACTCCTGTGTAGGATCTCGGGTTCAAGCCCGGGCTTTATTATGAAGAAATTCTAGAACGCACGACGGCAATATTACCGATGTGGGACCTAAGCTGTGGGAATTAAGTTGTGGGACCTAAGCTGTGGGACCTAAACTGTGGGACCTAAGCTGTGGGATCTAAGCTGTGGGACCTAAGCTGTGGGACCTAAGTTGTGGGATCTAAGCAGTGAGTGTAATACACCTCTGTCTACCTCTTGGGCTTATAAGTAAAAGACTATGCAAGACACTAATAACCTAGCAACTAATTACCGAAGAATTAAAATACCAGTTTACATAACTGCAATCTTTTGAAGCTCCCGCAGCGCTGTGTGGTGTAGGTTCGAATTCCACTTGAGACAATTATGTCTGTTATCCACAAATAATCACTCTGTGTAACGCACACTAAGTGTGTACTTTATTTTATTTTTATAAATTACACCTTGACACATGGCAAATAAAGATACAGCAGCCATCTTTTAAAAATAATGTACTCCTCTCAAATATATTTAAGGCCTGTCATACTGTTGTTTGCACGTTTCAAGTACCCTGGATACCTTTTTGATTGTCAGGAATATGCCCTCAGCAGAAGGCAGTTCTAAGGCTTAATACCACTCGATACGAAACTTCCGCTACAAAATACAATAGCGTAGCTTCACGCCGTCATATCGGGTGCGGCAGAGGTGTGCGGCACCTACATTTGAAGGCTGTTTGTTATGTTTAGGTCTTACGTAATGGGAAGCAAACTTATTGATACTGTTAAACTGTTTGTTGTGGATGTTTGAGATGTTAAGATAGAAGTAGAGAGAGACTGAAATTTTAAATAGAGCCTTTATGCTGAACCGAACTTGTGTCGCGGAAGGCAATACAAACATTAAAATATACGAATATAAATAGGATTTGTCCTGTGCGTCGGTGGCACAGTGCTAGTGAACACTTCTATTGTGCAAGAGAAGTCGAGTTTGATTCCCAACTTGGGAACAGTGTTACTTGGTTTGACAGTCTACAATTAATCTCAGGATTATCCCGTATTCTGGAACAGTGCACTATATTGCGTGTAACCTAACACCACAATATGCACTTCTGCCTATTACTGCCTACACCAGCGGTCGACTAGTCAACAAACCCACAACACTCAGTAACTCTGACGAACAATCAGGTGACTTCTTAAACACTGCGCCAATACACATATCTATAGTCATAGATGTGTGTCTATTGGCGCAGTGGTTTGTTTGTAGTGGTTAGTATAGTCATACTAATGATGTTTTTGTATCCAAACAGGTACTGGTCGAGAAACTACTAAGAAGTTGTCCAAAAATTAAGAAGATCTATTTGTTGATGCGGCCCAAACGTGGGCAAGACGTCGCCTCGCGCCTCACCGAGCTCACACAGTCACCGGTGAGTACACTACACTCTACAATACTCTTCTACCATACTGACCCTCTACTTGAGCTAAATTCTACGTAGAACATTTGTAGGGAAAAATTATTGGTCTGTTGCCCGCGGTTTCATCTACGTAGGTATATGTGCTCTTTTTAATATGGAGAAAACATTTACGCTTTCTTCTATGCGGGAAAAGGGGAGCAGAGAGGGTATGTTGGGCTCACCCGGAGAAAGACGGAAAGTCTGCGTCCTACCGACGAAACCTGCCACGTTATGCTAACTCACACTAATGTAGTTTCAGTTCCAGCGCACCCCTCTGAGTAGTGGGGCGCTGACACTGAAACTACATCAGCGACCCAGAGATGGTTACCGACCATTGTGACCCTCTGCTTGAACTAAATTCTATCGGTCTTATTTATAAAAAATATCTTACAGAAGCCTTAATACGACGGGTAGTTCAAATAGTATGTCCAATAAATGCACTGTAAAAAAGCTTTATTCATTATTTGTTTGTAAACCTTTATTATATACTACTTCGTTATTAGAAAATCTAGTATTCTTATGCATTATAATTAACAATACTTTTTAGAAATGTTACGTATAATGGCGTTATAACCCTCTTGTAAGTTTTATGAATATGGCCGTATGTATGTAGAATGTTTGTAGGCAAAAACACGACTTCGTTTATAAGAATGCATTCCGGAATCAAAAGTAACCTATAGTTAAAGTTTTAAATCATTGATATGACATATAGTGCCCTCATCGCACTCAGAACGCATGAAAAACTGTCCACACTAAGAAGAGTGAGCTCACACGTTAGGTAACAATCAATATGTCGATAGAGCACCGTTTTTGATATGAGTGAGCGTGATAATACTATAATCATAATTCAAATGTCATGTTGTCATTGTGTGTCAGATGACAACTTAACGTACCTACAGAAAGGTGACCATATTTAAACACAGTAGCATCGCACGCATCTATGATTTAAATTTCTGCCTATAGTCCTTCATTTTACTTGCCTTACGTGCCTCGGAGAGCACGTTAAGCCGTGGGTCCCGGCTGCCATGAACATCTATGGCAGTCGTTATTGGGAAAGTCAGTACCCTCTAATATCCTGACACTGGTCTAGCCTTAGGGTATCGTTAGCCTTCGGGTTGCGGAGGTCAGGTGGCAGCCGCTCCGTGTAAAACTGATATCCAGTCAAATCCGGTTAGACCAGAAAAGCCGACCCCAAGTGACTTGGGAATAATAAAGGCTAAGAGAGAAGAAGAGTCCTTCATTTTACTTGTCTTCATTAGTAAACAAATATGTCGTACTGGTAACTAAACATAATACATAGATACCGAACTCTATGTATTGTGATAATAATTTTTGAATTTTTTTGAGAACTTATACCTATAATCTAAGACTGAATGATTTTATAATAAGTTTGTTTGTTTACTAATTAATTATTTATTTTTATTACTATATTACTAGTAATAATTACTATATCACTAGTAAAAATAATTAATAAAATAAAGTTTCATCCAGGGTATGGTCTATCTGTGTAGTGAAATGTGAATCTTTATAAACAACTTAAATATAGGTAAACCATGTCTTCCTCTCGCTCCCGGCCGTAGTTTGATCTTTGATCAGGAGTGAGAGGTCGTGGAACACCGTCGCCTCCTTCTGTGAGGAAGTGATTTCCATCAAGGAGGCGGCGGAGCGGGAGAGGGAACGCGTAAACCCTCTCCCCAACCGCAGAACCAGGCGCCGAAGGGCGCGGGACGACCTACAGCCACCCTGAGGTTTGACCTAGGGGTGGTGGGCTTCGTGGGGCTGCCCGCCATCCGATCAGCACTTGGTTTAAGAGGCGGCGTGCGTGTTCCCACGCGCGCCTCTGTCGAGTCCGTCTCCCCTCTAGGGAGGGACAGCAGGGATTATTTGTGACAAGTGCCTATAGGGTAGGTCTTATCGCGTAGTGTGTATCCGATTCATACGGCGGGCCGAAACTTCGGCAGGGTCGCGACCGCATGCCCATGTTATTCGCGTGGCCCCGTCGATAGCGGTTTTGTCGAGGAACACCGTGGTAGGTTTAGTCGGTATTCCGGGAGGTCCATTACCACTTCAACATCTTTATTTTACCCCTGTGTCTCCGACATAACCCCTCCGCCCACCCCTGCGGAGAGGTATGCGTCAATGCATTAAACCAAGTCAAAAAAAAAATGTCTTAGAATTTTTCTTACTACATTTTAATAACTAACCTATCAAGAGTAACAGAACTTCACCCACTGAATTATAATTGTACGCAGAGGTATAAAGAAAATAGTTGTAAGACCTACCATGTATAACTTTATTGATTTTATACTACAGTCACTATTTCTTTAATAAAACATTATATTATTATAAAGGATACTTTTTCTCCCATTAATCCTTAGCGGGATTTGTGCGAGCAAAGTCGCTGGTATAATTTAGTTAGGTACTTATTTATTTAACATCGATGTTTACTTATAATCTGTCTGATAGTAGCACTTTGCAAGCTCTTTTTTACGACACTTGTATCAATGTCCTAGCTAAATGCATTCCACGCTACACTAATGTATACAAAGCTAATTTGAAACAATTACGCGCATGCGCCAACACGTGTCCGATGACGTCACAGGCTAAACTAATACTGCGCGACACATACGAACAGACTTGATCCAGCTGTAGTAGCCCACCCCAACTATCGCAATAGAAAAAGGTTGACAATACCGAACTCCTCTGGATAGGGACATCCACGTCACCGCGTCGCGTCTAGGACTCGGCCGTACGCCAACTTGCAGTATTCAGCTTCAAACGAAAAATATGTGTCGACCAGTGAGTTAATACGGACAAGGAAATACTAAGGACATTACTAGTAACATGTGTTAGAGTGCACGCTCTCTAATTCACTCAGTCTGTGATTACTACAACGACACGTTTAACATTAAACGTTCCAAAAGGGCTTATTGAAGTGCGTTTTTGCCTAATATATTTTGATAATTTGTCGGTAGCCCATCGAACAATGATTTGCGATGGAGACGAGGTTCGACTACTTTGGGTAACACGATTACTAGTTGCTTGTAACACAAATCGCTGGTCAACTTGTTCTTCCCTACGTCCATCGCATACAATATTTCATTATTTTTTTAAACTCGGCTTTGTTTGCGTTCATCCTCTTGTTTGTTATAATTTGTCGACTAAGTGCTAAATAGTTTTAACACGCTCTCAGTTAGACCTGAATGTTACCGTGTGTGTACGAATGTAATATAATGTTGTCGTCCAAAATAGATGTTTCAGTGTTACGCACGCCTCGCACATTAGTCCAGAAAGTGGAAAATATAATGATATCTGCCCTATTAAACTGTCCCACTGCTGGGCAAGGGCCTCTTCTCAGTGTGAGAAGGGTCAGGCTATAGACCACCACACTTGCAGAGTTCACATATCCTCAAGAACATTATGGTGAACTCTTAGACATGCAGGTTTCCTCGCGATGTTTTCCTTCGCCGTTAAAGCGAGCGATAATTATCTATATAGTACGCACATAACTTCGAAAAGTCAGCGTTGCGTGCCATGGGATCGAGCTTGAGACCTCTGCGTGGCAGTCCAACGGTTTCCATCTTGGCTATTGCTGCTTTTTAATGAAACATAACACATCTAATTGAAGCAAACATATGACAAACAACATATGACTTTAACTCGAGCGTTTTTTAAAGACAGATCAGTATAATAATAATATATTCATTTAATTTAATTTGTGTTTCATATTTTCTCTTATTGTAATCTAATTAAAACTCAATAGTAGTTGTGCTTATTGTAAGAGGTTGCCGTTGACGACCGTACTAATTTTAATTGTTTTACAGTCGTCAGCGTCTGCCACACTAAAACAAATGGTTTATTGAAAAATGGTTACAAATCGGAACGTAGTTCATAATAATAACAAAATCAATAAATTATCAAATAGAATACCAATATTACATTATTACAAAGATAAAAGATAAATGTAAGAGTAAAACAATTTGTTACCAGACGTTCAAACCAATGTCAACGGGTTTGATTGGCTAATTGAATTACCAACAACCAATCACATGACTTTGATGTTGACACGTCGTTGACTAACCTTTGTGAAACAGGGTGTGTGATTAGAATTGCTTTGTGCTATGATGTGTATTTGCGATTGTAACGTCCCGCGTTTGATATCCGAGTTGGCCAGTTTTATTGAGATTTAGGTTGGTTGACTCAGGGGCAATAGATTATTTTTGCGAAGTGCCTATAGGGTAGGTCTTATCGGGTAGTGGTCTGCCGTTTCATACGGCGGGCGGGCCGAAACCTCGACGGGGTCGCGACTGCATGCGCAAGTGTTTTGTCGAGGAACACCGTGGTAGGTTTAGTCGGTATTCCGGGAGGTACATAATTCTTATTCCATCTTTCTTTTACCCCGGCGAGTCCGACATAACCCCTCCGCCCACCCCCGCGTAGGGGTATGCGTCATGCATTGCCCCACGTTAAAAAAAAAAAAAAGCGCCAATAGATTAGGCCCATATTTCTAGGACTACCTACATCTCTCGTTACGTTCTGTTATTTTTTGTTATTTTGATGTCCTATTATTATCTACCCTATCCTTAATTCAGTCGAAGTCGATAACTTCAAGGAAAAGAAATATCTTCGAGCAAGAGATACCCGTCATATTGTAAAATATAGGTACCCTATGACCCATTTTTTTATTTATTTAATACTAAATATATCTATACTAGCAATATTATAAAGCTGAAGATTGTTTGTTTGTTTGGTTGAACGCGCTAATCTCAGGAACGAATAGTTTACATTGAAAAAAATTCGAGGAAGGCTATAAGCTATATGACATGACGCTACGACCAATACGGGCGGAGCATCAATGGAAAATGTTGCATAAATGGGGCAAATTCTCTCATGTGACGCAGACGAAGACACGCGAGTTAGCTAGTAATGAATAAAAAAGCATATTATCCTTTTTTGGAACCCAGTTTCAGCATCTTTGGTGTAACACATCACGTACAGTGTTAATATAATATATATAATATATTCTAATATTCTATCACATACACACAACACCATCTAGCCCAAACTAAGCAGAGCTTGTATTATGGGTATTAGACAATGGATAAACATACATTTATACTTTTTTTTAGTAAATACTTACATATTATACATAGAAACACCCAGACCAAAACAAACATCCATGTCCATACACACAAATGTTTGACTTGTGCGGGAATCGAACCCGCGACCTCAGGTGCGACAGTCGGTTACACTAACCACTACGCCATCAAGGCCGCCAAAGTGTTAAATATATTGTACCCGCTGAATCTATTTTGTGTCCATAAACACTTTGTTTTTATTTTATTTATTTATATAAATGTGTCATAGGGCCGCTTATCATCAGAAGGGCAGTGAGTTTATTTACCACCATTAAAACGTTTAAAATATCCCACAATTACCATGCTATCGGTCGCAAACATAATTATGCAAATTAATACACGGTACAGCGAGATTGTCATTTATAAAAATGCATAATATCGTGTTTAGTTAATATTTACGTCGTTTAAAAAACCCTGCATATTTTCATTTTTATTTTTGATTCTAATTTTGTCTTATACTGATGTCAGTGACTACAAAAAAGATTTGGCCAAGGTGACACAGAGACGTAGGCCGCCTTGACGGTTTGATGGCAAAGGGATTATAATTTGTGTAAACCACACATATTTCGTCCATCTAATTTATAAAGACAACTCCCGCACTAGGAATAAATCCTGTGTCGCGGGGGACTTTACTAACATTCAAACAACGGACAGAAAGAACACCCAGACTCGGCACAACCGTTTGTGCATCACACAAATGTTTGTCCCGTGTGGGGTTCGAACCCTCGCCTCGGCGCTGTGGTAGTGGCGAGGTGACCACGTAAGGCAAGTGCTATACTATCGTTTTGTGCTCACCAGGTGGTGTTACTAGCCAACAAAGTCCGCTCAACCTGTCCCAGCTGCTGTCAAAAGCGTGCAAGCAAGCATGTTATTTTTAAGCAGTATAAATTACATGCTTCCTTGCTATAAAAATAATTGATATAACTATTCAAAACGGCGCGCGGCGGTGTAACAATATAATTATGCGTCCGCGTCGTCTTAAATATGTCTCGCAAGAGTTAACACTTCAGTAGGTGCAAATAGTATGTATAGACAATTTCTACTTAATTGTGTTATTTAGTAAACTACAAAATCACTGTAGAATCATTCAGTTACTGCTTTCAGAATTACTCATTCTCTATAAGACAACAAAGACAACACACGGAGATGGGTGTCCAGGTATCGTCTCTAGCTCTCAATACGACATATTTGTTTACTTAATAAGACAGCTAAGAAAATTTACCACACGTTCGGCATTTTTATTTTCGATTTTATACTTTAGCAGCAATAGCCTATTGGAAGACCGTTGGATTGCCACGCAGCGGTCTCGAGTTCGATCCCAAGGCGCGCATGTCTGAATTTTCCAAGATATATGCGTATTAAATAGTTAATTATCACTTGCTTTAACGGTGAAGGAAAACCGTCGTGAGGCAACCTGCATATCCGAGGGTTCTCCATAATGTTCTCAAAGATATGTGGGCACTGGGCCCGCACAGCATGGTGGACTATTGCCTAACCCTTCTCACGCTGAGAAGAGGCCCGTGTTCAGCAGTGGAACAGTTTAATACAGGGCGGGTATAATTATTACTTTCCGATATAAATGAACCAACATAAAAAATAAACAAACGTGCTGAGGTAGGTTCTACAATCAGAACGAATATGGCGCACACGCCGATAAAATGGGTTGTTTACCAACTCGACACAAGACGCGATTATTAACCTGACTGTACTCTTTTCTTTGCATTAATCTAGGTGTGTCCAGATGGCGACAACATAAAAGTGAGTTAATTTAAATTTCACTATATGGACACGCGTAAAAATATTCGGGTGTCCAGTTGACGAAATGTGAATTTGAATTTGTGTATATTCTTTTGCCCTTTCGTATTAAATAGAGATTCCTATGTGCCCAACATATAATTTAAATTGTCGCAATCACTGAGTTGATATTAAACTAATCCTAACTAATATAATAAATGCAAATGTGCGTTTGTTTGTTACGCTTTCACGCCTTAACTACTCGACCGATCATCATGCATTTCGCATATGCGATGTCAGGGGTACAGAATAGGACAAGTCGTTTTCATGAGCAAAGCCGCGGGCATTAACTAGTAAGAAAATATTGAATTAAATAGCAAGCAATGTCTGGAATGAATGGCTAGTGCGTGTTTGCAGTATCTTAAGTGAAAGTGGTATTTATATTTGTATGTATATACGTACATCGTAATTTCATTCGTTCAATCATTCACTGCGCATGTTTTATTCATTCGCCGTAATTGAATGTAAATTACTTTGCGTTCTATGTATGGGACAATGTATTTTGTTTGTTTTCTATAATAACTTGAGATATTGTTTACTGTACCTATACTAGCTTCCGACCGTGGCTTTGCTCGGGTTGTATATCATTAAAAAATAGCTTAAGTTAGTGAAAGTATTTTCAGGATCAGTCCAATAATTTTAGAGATTGAGAGACCCTCTACAAACAGACACGTTTTATGTCGCTACTATCACTACATATTATAAAAGAAAGTCTCTCACCACGTCTGTCTGTTCGCGATAAACTTAAAACCTATCGAACGAATTTTCATGCGGTTTTCACCAATAAACAGAGTGATTCATGAGGAAGGTTTAGGTGTATAGTTTGTTAAGGTTTTGTGCTACCGGTGCGACGCGAGGGGTCGCTAGTTATAAGCAGATTCCTCACGACGTTTGCTTTTACTGTTATGGCGAGCGACAATTAACTATTTAATACGCATATAACTTCGGAAAGTCAAAGGTACGTGCTGGCCATGTACCCATAAATGTAAAGTGTGTGAGTGATACCCCAGAGATTGAAATAATAGATGCGCCCTACAACGTTTACATATTATCACTTTTCTAAACGTTCAGTTGTCATCTGTGATCTGAAACACAATGACAACATGACGTCATCTGAAATATAAATATTGTATGACGCTGACTCATATTGAAAATTGTACACTATCATCGTCTGTCATGTAAATATAATGTGTGAGTTCACTCTTCATGGTGTGGACAGTTTTTTGTGCGCGATCTAAGCACAGTGAGAGCACATCTATGGTTTGAATGTTTCTATTGCAAGCGATCATAACCTATGGTGACCACTTACCATCATTCGGAGCATATGTTTGTTTGCCACCTTAATTATTAACTTAAACCTGCTCTCGTGGCGCAGCGGTAGTGAATGCGACTGCTGCGCATGATGTCTCGAATTCGAATCCCGTGTCGTTTTTCTGTTCTGTTCTGAAATCTTAATACCATCCTGGAGTTAGAAAGTTGACGGTGTTAGACATCCCCGTGCCTCGGAAAGCACGTAAAGCCGTTGGTCCTACGACTGATCTCTCGCCGATCATGTCGGATTGCCGTTCCATTGGATCATGAGTATTGAGGAATAGAGAATGCACTTGTGTTTGCGCACACACTTGCGCACTATAATGTCTCTTGTGCAGATGACCAGTCTCCGTTTTAAGATTGGCCGCCGCGCCGTGGTCGAAATTCGGTCTGGAGGACATTATAAAAACGTATCACTAATCATTCTCTTGGTCTGGTCCCAATTTATTTGGGATCGGCGCAGTATGTCCTTCGCTTCCATACTTCTCTGTCACCCGTCATCTGATCATTTACCCCTTTTCCTTTCATATCCATCCTCACACAGTCCATCCATCTTTTCCTTGGCCTTCCTCTCCCTTTTCGTCCCTCTACCCTCATATCCATCACTTGCTTACCTACATACCACATACACACAACACCATCTAGCCCAAACTAAGCAGAGCTTGTACTATGGGTTCTAGACAATGGATATACATACATATTATATACTTTTTTTTTTTTTTTTGTAAATACATACGTATCATCTCTTCGCATAACATGTCCATACCAAGCCAAACGATTTCCATTCACTTTCTCATCTATGGGCACCACTTTCAGACTACCTCTTACGTATTCATTCCTAATTCTGTCCATTCTCGTCACTCCACACATCCATCGTAACATTCTCATCTCTGCTACATGCAATCGTTTCTCATCCATCTTCTTAGTAGCCCAACACTCAGCTCCATACAGTACGACAGGCCTTATAACCACCTTATACATGCGACCCTTTAATTTCAAAGGCAGTTTAGGATCGCATATAACGTATATAAATAAAAACGTATCACTAATATATACATGAATTATAATTGTGTAATATAATTATAAGTCATGTCTAGATTTAGTTATTACTTACTTATTCCATATTACTAATTGACATGTCGGATATTAAGTATAAATATAATGTATAAGCTCTAAGTTTAGTTTTAAATGAAGTATCATCATAAATCAATAGTTTTTAAGAAACAAGTGGTTGACATCCTTCGGCCCCCTCCCCCTCGTGATCATGACTGCTGAAAAGCAGCCGACACATTAGGAATGCGTAAATATAAATAATTAAAATGTATACCTAATAATGTTAACTGAACTACGATAAAATCCGTATAGTTCTAGTACTTGATTGCACGGATGGCGTAGTGGTTGAAGTGGTCGCTTCGCCATTGTATTGCGCCGAATACTGTGGGTTCGAATCCCACTCGGAATATAACTTTGCGTGATCCACAACCGGAACAACCTCCTCCGTGTCCTTCGCAACACAAAGATTATTACAAGAGCGGGCTGTTTATAAAAAAATACGAAGACGTAAGCCAATATGTAAACCAGCCGGTATAATTATTATATGTATAGTCTATATAGTCACATAATATAGTCCACGTACAATGGAAAACAGCGAGAATTAAATTTGTATACATTATTTTCACGAAGATATCGAATTTTCTTTTTTATCGTCTTATAAAATATATCAGCATATTCTAATCGATACGTAAACAACACTACCAGCTGACGCGGGTGACTTCTGTAAACCCGAAAATGAGCAGGCGCACAGGATCACTACTATCTGTCTCGCTCTAGCATCGGCAAATATTTCGTCGACACGTTTCTGTTTATTTTGCGATCTTAATAGCCATTGACCATTATACTGTGCCCCAGATGTGGATACTATTCAAATTGTTTACAATACAGCTGGTCGTTTAGTAGGTTGTAATCGCCAATTATTGTCTGTTTGAAATGCATACATCAATATTGTGAGCACAAATACCTTGCTATTAATCTTGCAGTCTTTAAAATCTTCCATAGTGCAGGCTGTTCATCCACCAACAAACATCATTAAACAACAAACAATAGTTATATTGACTCCGTTGTTTAACATGCAATATTTATTTTTCCTAGAAATTTTAATTACTGTCAAAGAGTCTTGACCTTTTACGATCGCAGTATGAACATCATCATAACTAAAATATGGTATGTTCTAGACATCGCCGTTCTACAAGCAAATTCGTTCCTAAGTCATAACATTATTAATTACATTCATAATAAGTCTTCAGTAAAAGTATTTAAAAAGAAAAAGTAAGTTAAACCAATGGACAAAATAGACAGCTTACCTTAAAATGTGTACCAACCGCGGGAATGTTACAAGCATTGAAAAAAAACCAGAGACAAACAATACGGCATTTTTTGTATCGCACAATTTAACAATAGAGGGCACAGGTTCAGTGACCTTTAGTTAAAAGGATAAAAACGATAGTGCTTAACTCGTTTTGTGTCGATATTTAAATAAAAAATAAATAAAATTATTGAAATTGTCATAAAATTTTAAATTCGATATTTTGATATGGGGTTAGAGCACAACAGCTGTCTGTCTTGCTGTTCACGTGGTATTATTAGTAAGTAATCGATTGGGGTCACAGGTACGGTGCCCTGGGCCGGCAAAGTATTATTCATACAGTATATTGGGCTGTATATCGTTATCTACATAAAACTTTCTTCAGTGATTCGTGTCCTTGGTGGCGCAGTCGTAGTTAATGCAACTCATGGACATGTCTCGAATTCGATTCTCAAGTTAAAAAATTAAATGAATCTGCAACTGACAACACAAATATAAACATAGAATACTAAACTAAAAATACATACTAACTGAAAGATAACGATGATAAATAAAGACACAAATTAATAAGTTAATGGAGGCAGGTTGTTAAAAAGCGGCGGTAGCCCAATAGCTAAGGCTTGTGATTGAGAGGTCATGAGTTCGATCCCGACGAAAATGTACTCATAGCATAAGTATTATATGTATAATAATAATATAAGTCCTGTATTAAACTGTTCCACTGCTGGGCACGGGCCTCTTCTCACTGTGAGAAGGGTTAGGTTAGGTTTGTCATATTCCACCACGCTGGCCTGGTGCGGGTTGGCATTCTTCACATATCTTCGAGAACTTGTAGAACTCTCAGATTTGCAGGTTTCCTCACGACGCGATGTACTGAACTATTTAAACTTCGAAAAGTCAGAGATGTGTGGCTTAGAATCGAAGTCGAGACCTCTGTGTGGCAGTCCAACGGTCTTCCACTAGGATGTCGCTGCAAGCAACAAGCATTTAGTTTATTACATCAAAAGATTTACATGAACTAGTGATATGTGACACAAATTGCGAGATATTAATTTAAAATAAACTGCCTCGGTGGCACAGCGGTAGTGAATGCGACTGCTGTGTAGGATGTCTCAGGTTCAATTTACACACATTCTTTATAATGTTTTTAGAGTTGTGTGTTGCATCAACTAATACTTTAAATGTGAATGTGAGTTTGTTTGTTTGTTAAGCTTTCACGCCTTAACTACTTGACCGATCATCATGAAATTTCGCATACACGTTGTCAGGGGAACAGAAAAGGACATGGGGTACCTTTTATCCAGAAAATAGTACTGTTACTAATCTAACCTACCCTACATTTATGCGAGCGAAGACACGGTCACAATTTGTTTTTTTATAATTTATAATTTGTTATTTCTCTTTTGTACAGTTATTCGCGACCCTTCGGAGAGAGAGCCCTCAAGCGTTGAACAAGATTATCCCAATAGTGGGCGACATCACTGAACCGGAGCTGGGCATCAGCGCCGCAGACCAGGCCATGCTTTGTCAGAAGGTAAGTCTTTGAATTACAGAATATTAAACGAATAGCAACCTAAATACAAAGAAAATAAGTTTTATTTTAGAACGGCACGACAGTGTTACCTGATTTTGTACGTTAAGTCGTATTAATATCTTAAGTCTTTACTTGTGAAACTAATTTCATGCATGGCGTAGTGATTATAAGTGGCCCCGCCACTGCCATATTTCGAGTGTTGTGGGTTCAATTCCTACTGCGGACACAAAATTGTGTGCCACTAATAGATATCTGCAGTCTGGTTGATTGTATCAGTTGTTTAGATGTTTCAAACACAACTAATGGAATTTACAAAAAATGCTATAACGTAACATTTCGTCACTGCCATGTTTCTATACAATGATTATATTGAATTTAGTGAGTATATATTTATAAGTTAGTAGTTTAATATAGGCAGTAGCCATTATTTCACCAACTGTGGATTTTGGTATATCGTGGAGCTATACTACTTCCTTATTTTACCAGGTGTGGTTTAAGGTCTACCATCTGCTTCAGGTCCCCTGTCCGATGTGTCACATATCAACATAACAATAGATTTTCTATTGTGTCTAACACGGTACAGGGCAAAGGTCAAAGAGTCGTATCATACCTAACCTAGTCTCACCCTTGTCAATACACACATAACATCGACTTGTCTACGATGTGTACTTACATCATAAGATCGAACTCAAAGCCTTGGCATGTTTGACCAATAGTTTTACCAACTAGGCTATTTATACCATGCGCTGTGTACATAGTGGTATTGTAACCACCTTCTCTGTTTGTTCACCAGGTATCAGTGGTATTCCACTCGGCGGCGACGGTGAAGTTCGACGAAAAACTGAAGCTATCCGTCACCATCAATATGCTTGGCACGCAACAGCTGGTCCAACTCTGTCATCGCATGCTTAGTCTTGAGGTAAGCTCAACGGACTTATACCGAATAACATCCCTTTAAAATTTTATTGGGTAAAAATTGTACCGACTAGGTTACATAACTGATTTTAATAAATAAAATATTTATTAGCGTTAACGGTTAAAATAACCGTCGCCTTAGTTTGTTAGATGACGTTGTTTTTAAGTCTTGTACCGACAAGATTACGTGGGCGGTTTTATTAATTAAAATACTTTTGTGGCTTTACCGCTAAGACCAACGAAGTTGTTCTAATCAGTAAGAATAGGGTGTCGTTTATCAGAATTTTATCGACAATATTACATAAGTGGTTTTAAGTAGCCTTTTTTAATTGTATAAAACCTTAGCTTGTAGTAGTTCATTGGACTCTACCGACTAAAAACACTTAAAACTCTTAGTCGACAGGGTTTGACGTCGTTTATCGGACATTTACCGATAAGATGGCCTTGATGTTATTATTCTGTAAAAGTATGGTATCATTTTAACTCTATCTTACGCCAAATATTTCGTTTATACTTTTAGTACAGTCATTTGGTAGTTTCACCTGGAAAGTTTTCCGGGTGTTTTGAAAATTGGTAGTATTATAGATTTCGATTTGCTCTTTCCGAATTTACCTTTTGCCACCTCGTAACTATGCCGCTTGCGCTGTCATATTGGAAAAATGGCGCGTGATAGCAGTTTTTTCACAATATCTCCTTTCCAACTCATTTTACGATAAAAGGATCTCATACAAAATTAAATTAGAGAAAATTCCTACAATTTATGTAACAACACTCTTTTTGTAAAATCTATAGTTTTGGCGTACGAGCGCCGTATACTTTTATTCATCTACACCAACAGGTGCGTTTTGTATATTTACGTAAAATAACTATACTATGTCCAGTGCCAGATTGTGAGTACACATTTTCGTCTTTCAGCATTACGCATCGTGCTATTTCGCCATTGGAAGAGGAAATTTTTAACCATGATCTGGCCGCACTGACTCTGTACCTATTGCAGGTATACAGCGTCGCCTTTATGTCGGGCCACTCTCTCTCTCCCTTCTACGAAACATGTGACCATCTGACGGACCGATGGCGTAGTGGTTTAAGTGGTCGCCTCGCCACTGTCACTGCGACGAGTGTTGTGGGTTCGATCCCCACACGAGACAAAAGTGTGTGATCCACAAATAGTTGTCTGAGTCTAGGTGTATTTTGTGTCTGCTCCTTTTAACTGCCCTTTAAACTTTTCCTTTGAACTGCCTCCGTGGCGCAGCGGTAGTGAATGCGACTGCTGTTCATGAGGTCTCGGGTTCTAATCCCGGGTCGGGCCAACAAAAAAGCTATTGGGTTTTTCTGTAAAGAAATCTCAATAGCAGCCCGGAGTTAGGAAGTTGGCGGTGTTAGACACCCCCGTGCCTCGGAAAGCACGTAAAGCCGTTGGTCCTGCGCCTGATCTCTCTCCGGTCGTGTCGGATTGCCGTCCCATCGGGTCATGAGAGTTAGGGAACAGAGAGTGCACTTATGTTTGCGCACACACTTGTGCACTATAATATCTCCTGCGCAGATGGCCAGTCTCTGTTAAGACTGGCCGCCGTGGCCGAAATTCGGTCTGGAGGACATTATTATTTTGTGTCCGTTCCTTCAACACCTTTATGTCGGACCAAATGACTGTGCTATGTGTACGATATTTAAAAAATATATAGAGTAGGTGTGTTACAGCAAGCCTCAAGACATCGCAAAAAATATATTGAGCATTTTCTATTTAATATTGTCTTAAGTTAACGCGAATGTCGCGAATTATAACTGCCTCCGTGGCGTAGCGGAAGTGAATACAACTGCGTTGGATTAGATCCCAGGTTCGAATCTTGCGTCCTTCAATAAGTTATAGTTTGTCTGTCAAGAAAGCCCAGAGTAAGAAAGTTGGTGGTGTTACACACTCCCATGCCTGGGCAAGTGAAGCCGTTGGTTCTGCGTTTGATTTCTCTCGGTTATGTCCAATTACTATCCCGTCGGACTATGAGAGTTCGCTTGTGTTACGCACACACTTGTGCACTTTAAAATATCCTGAGTTCTCAAATACCCGTTAAGTCTGTGTAAATCGTAACTACTCAACAGATTAAAAAAATTCTTTCGTCATTAGAAAGCTATATTATGAGTTATGACCGAGTAACATAGGCCATATTTTATTGAAAAAAAAAACATGCTCATACTAACACGTTACCTATCCTAATCTACTTTTACGCCAGCGAAGCCGCGGGCAGAAGCTAGTTACTGTTATTATAGTATAATAATATGATGGTTGTTGGTATTGTATGATGGTTTGTCTGTATGTCAGGCGCTAGTGCACGTGTCGACGGCGTACTGCAACTGCGAGCGCGAGCGCGTGGAGGAGACGGTGTACGCGCCGCCCGCGCATCCCGAGCACGTGGTCACGCTCGTGCAGACCCTGCCCGACGAGCTCGTCGACAGGATCACGCCTGACCTCGTCGGTGAGACCCCAGCATCAGCTTACACACCTTAACACTAACAGACATGGCCGCACCATGGTACTGCCAGTGGCAACCCATAGTCTACCCCCTGGTAATACCCTTATATAAGACCAAAGGCTTGCCATACTCAATATAAATATAGCACGCAATATCGTAGCCATTACTAAGTAACTTTACCTTAATTTAACCCGGCCCGCCAGTGATGTACTCGCTGCGTAAACTTCGCTTGCGAGATTCAGGAATGTAAGGCGTAGTGCAAATTATGTACAACGCCATCTCTTGACGTTCGACAAGACTTGCTTGTTTGTGTGGAGTTGCTGCAAGCCCAATGCTTGACTCAATCTAGAATATGTGATATTTTAACTAACAGTGGCGTTGTATAGCATGCATTCAGTGTGGATTGGTGAGCAGTAGTAGTGAATGCGTCTGCTGCCATGAGGTGTCGGGTTCGATTCTCGAGTAAAGTGTTGTTATGTTTTCCTGTTAAGAAATTCGCAGTAGCAGCGTAACGCCTGGACGGCATTAGCTTATAACATGTAATCTAAAATCTTTACTGGCAGAATGTAGTTGTAATACATCTCTTTCCCACCTGTAAATAAGACTATGTATGACCATGCTTAGCAACACTGCAGCGCAAAACATACAGAACTCTATAGGTTGCAACTCGAATGTCTTATCCATTTGGTAGTAAAACTAAATAATTATCTCAGGAATACAACACGAGGCTGCTTGCCTGTGTATTTTCTGTGGAGTAGGGGTCCCCAGTCAACGTACCCGAGTTCACGCGATATCCCAGGTCTAAGAGAAGATTTTTCTATGTCGTGCTTTTTGCTGTTATTTTACTCTTAACTAAAGATCCACCCACCGGTTTATATTTTTGTGATTATCTGGTGCAATATATTAATGTATTGTTGTTTCAACGCTTTTAGGGGACCGGCCCAACACGTACACGTTTACGAAGGCGTTGGCCGAGGACATGCTTATAAAGGAGAGCGGCAATCTTCCCGTGGCTATTGTACGACCTTCCATCGGTAAGTCACACGGGGTTACTCGCTTACAAGTACAAGAAAAAGGGGTGAGAGAGGAAGATGAGATTTTTTATTCATATCCAGTTTTGTTGTGAGGTGGCAGCAACCATATGGCTTGCCATAAAAGTATCGTGAGGTGGCATGCATGCATATGACTTGCCCTAATGGTACATAAGTCTATGAACGTAATGCCAAGCACTTGCGTTTATGAGACGTTTTATGTACAACAAGAGTAGCAACAATGCATATGGTACGCCTGGATGTAGCATTATGTTAGATAGCGCAATAAATCCTAACTAACATTGCATGCCTTAACTACTCGACCGATAATCATGAAATTTCGCATGCACGTTGTCAAGGGCACAGAAAAAGTATATTTACCTTTCATCCAGAAAAAGTACTGTTCCCGAGAGATATAAATTAAATCAAATGTGATTAGTACTAGATGCCGAGCTTAGTGCATTCGAACAAACTCTTTAGCTTTTAATATTAGTATAAATTTAGACTGTGTAACCTATTGTGTAACCAATACCTGCAATAAATATCAGCAATTACCCAGAATTATGTCAAATGTGAGTAATGTATGCACACTGCTGCACAGTGTAATGTTTATCAGAGATAACTATCGGCTGATTAAGAGTGATTCTCGGGTTTTCTTATGTTATCATACGGATAAGATATTCATGGAATTGGTAAATATATATGTTGTTAGTTCAAAGAAATGTCTATAATTTGATAATACCTAAATGTAAAAGGCCTTAAAAATATAACTGTACTGGCTGACTGGCCTGCTAGACGTTGTTCTGCCTTTGCCGGTAGAAGGCATTTTATAGTGGCGAAAGTCAATCACAGCGCCATCTAGGCTTGCTATTATTGTTAGTCATCTTTTTACCTTATTTCACGCAAATAATATTATGTATTTTATATAAATAATGATTATTATTTAAGTAAAACCAAGTACATACCTATATAGTATATAATTATTCAAAGTTAATATTTGAAAGCTTAATCTGAAATTATGAACTTCGCTTTGTATAACTAAAACGAGATCAAGCTAAAAATACTGCAAAAGAGTGTGTACAATTTTTTATGGTCAACAGTATTATTTAAATAAATGCCTAATAGTTTTCATGGATGACAATTAAAATCTAAAATATACCAAAACATATGATGTCACACATAGTAACAGGTCAGTGTCATTTGATGAGTATTCCATCTAGACGCACGAACCGCCGATAACACATTTTTTAATGCGTACTGCCAAAAAATTTAACATTTTGCCTATATCAGTTTTCGATTAATTAATTCTAGGTTTCTCGAAGTTTTAAGTGAATGAGTATCTTTTAGGCTAGCGTGCTCTATCGTGAATCACATTGACTGTGAGAGACAGACGTCAATTAAAAGCCGACAGAAAAATTATGTCTTACGATGAGATTGCTTAATAAATATGGCTCTTTAAGTCACAACTAGCAAACTTATTGCAAACTGTTTATTACATAAGTGATCCCTTTCCTTAAAACCAATATCTATGGCCTTGTAGATTATATTATCAGATGACATGTGACTGTCTAGCGATGCTTAACGACAAATACATTACGTGCCGATCGTTGTATTTAGAACATATTTTGCCAAAGAATAATTCCGGCCACGCATCAAAGAACGCAGTAGGGGTAGGCACACCGCAAGGTGGACCGACGACCTGGTTAGGAGCGCAGGAATTCTTGGATGCGGGTGGCTCAAATCCAAGTATAATTAAATAAAATGTTGAAAGAATAATTACGGTCAAATAAAATGGGAAAATGTGAAAAATAAGATAGTAGTCTGATACTGCCTTTATTAGTCTCGTGATTTTTGTTTGCGAGTATGATTGCACACAATCTTGGGTTCGAATGTAAGATCTATCAATATTAGGACTTTTTATAAAGAATGCTTAAAGCAACCCGATCTTAAATCCCAAGTAAGTGGCAATAGGCTACCGCCCAAGTAAAATGAAATATGGATGTAATTCACCTCGGCTTATTCGTCCGTAGATGCACTGCAGGCGTGCATCGACCATATTTATAGCTATGGTCACTTTGCCAGACTTCAAGCTACAGCAGAGAATATCGTTACTGACCCGGGGCTTCAACCAGGCACCTCATAATCATAAGCATAAATTTAAACCACGGGACGTACAGTCATATGACTCGCAACATCCCCATAATCCGCAAAATATTATTAATAAGTAGAAAACTGTGTCACGATGTTATTAAAGAATTTCGTATAAATAATGGTGTTATCATTGATGAATGGTTTGAACGTGAGCTCCGCGCTTGTTGCAAGTAAATGATTACATCATACTCGATACAACATACATAATATGTAGGTATTGTGGTAAAGTCACAAAATCAATAAATTGACAGGCTACATGTCCGGCCTCTTCTCACTATGAAAAGGTCAGGCCATAGTCCACCACGCCAGGCCAGTTACTTTTTTTTGGTTTTTAAGAAAGACATTTTCCGCGGTAGGAATAATTCCCGTGTCGCGAAGGACTTTGCAAACATTCAAACAACGGACACAAAAACCACACAGACTCGGCACAATAATTTGTGGATCACACAAATTATTATCCCGTGTGGGGATCGAACCCACAACACTCGGCGCGGCGGCAGTGGCGACTAATTAAACCACTATGACATCCGTGCAGTCAAAAATCCAGTGTTAGTGGGCAGACTTTATCTTCGAGAACATTACGTAAAACCATCAGATATGTACGTTTCTTTACGATGTTTTCCTTTACCGTTAAACCGTTATGTAGTTTTTATCAATAATTGCATTATATTGTCTTCTGTTTACGCGAATATTATTCATTGAAATTAAACTACTATATACGGATTTTATCGCGGTATTTATTTTACACTTTATTACATAATTTTGAAAACTGTTACACTACTACTATTATTAAACTTTACTAATTTTCACGGGGAGTCTCCCCGTGACCATGGCTGCTGAAAAGCAACCGAAACGTCGGGGAAAGTGTAAAATTAAAGTAAATCTAAATAGTTTCAATAGTTTTAATAATAATTCAATTAGCTTAAAAATTAGTAAAGTTTAATAATAGTAGTAGTGTAACAGTTTTCAAAATTATGTAATAAAGTGTCAAATAAATAACGCGATAAAATCCGTATATAGTAGTTTAATTTCAATAAATAATTGCATTTATAATCTACATACATTTATAAACTCACCACACCTGTATTCGTAAACAACTGGGCACATGGATATATAACACATATTGTACCAGCAACTTTCTACATACCATCTTACCACGTTACGGAATGCGGTCCTATTGACATAATTATAATGAAAACAATATCAGCCTATCTTCAAACTGCTCTACTACTGAGCACAGGCCACTTCTCGATAAGGTTAACACTTAACCCACCACGCTGGCCCAGTGCCAAATATGAAGAACAAATCCAGATTTATGTGTCCGACTTTAGCATCTATAAGTTTCTTTAACGTATAGATATCAGGACATGCGTAGCATGATATTCGGTCTTTCTCTCCTTTACCCAGGTTTACAGAATAGTAATATAATAATATAAATACATTCCTGGTTTAGAAACTTCCATAAATCTGTGACCAGATTATCTATATTCGGGTTATCCTAAGCGCAAAGTTTGTTTAAGTTACAAAGAACAAAAGACAGTGCAATATAAAAACTATGACTAAAAGTATTTTATCAAACCAATATTAAATATTATCTAACAAGTAACGGCTTTTATAGCATCGTATACGTCAGAGATATTATATCAGTAAGGACTCAACCATGCGCTTACTTTCTTTGGATTAAATTAAGTGTAATAACCATGTCTTCCTCTTTAGGATACATAGGCGGTGATAAAGATGAAACCATAATTTAATAGGTTACCAATATTGTCTAGAAAGTACAAGCCAAGATAAGGTTTAGCTTCGAGTCTACCTAAGCCTTCTGAATATACTTTGTGACGTTAGTAAGACAATTACAGAAAAATCCTATTAGACTGCCCGGAACATAAGCGTTACACGCCAACTAAAGTTACTACCACCTAAATAATCAACAAGGAAGACAAACACACACACACACACAAACAGATAATCACATTTTGCCTCAATTCCTAAGCCTGTTTCGGTAGGATGGTATATGGCTTTGCACTTGCTATGCTCCTGACAATTATTGACAAATCAGCCGCCTACCTAGTAGCAAGGGTTGCCTCAGCTTTTATGGCTGAAACGATGCTAAACTAACATAGCCTAATTGCTACCGAACGTAACGTAAAGGAAAAAGGGAGCAGGTTAAAGTTTCCTATTGATTAGAACACAAATGTATCTGGCGTCTATTATAGACAGAAAGGTAGTACCAACTTGCTTAGCGCTAATATTAAATTGACATTTATCATAAACTAGGTTATTCCCGCGGCTTCGCTCGCGTAAATGTTGGTTAGCGTAGTAACAGTATTGTTTTTTAAATTAAAGGTACTCAACATTTTATGATGATCGGTTAAGTAGTTAAAACTTGAAAGCACAACAAACAAACAAACACAGTCACATTCGCATTCATAATATTAGTTGGGATATGGGACTCCTCTACTAATGATAGCAAAAAGCTGAAAGAGCGGAATCGATGGATCGAAGAGCCAGAGTCACGTCTCTGTATTACAACCGCTAAAGTTAGAATCAGGATAACCCTGTCACTGTTAAACATTCTACCTTCATTCGTTTTCATCTAATGCTAGCTTTTGCCGGCGACTTCGCTCGCATAAAAGTAGTTTAGATTATGTTTGTAATAGTGCTTTTGTAATTAAATTTCGCCCATGTTACTCGGTGATAATATAGATATCCAGGGAAGAAAGAATTTTTAAAATCGTTTTAATAGATTGTGAGTTTAGCTTCAAATTAAATATTTCCTCTTAGTATAGATTACTAAATCAGAATTATTTTTGTATTACAGTGCTCTCATCCCTCCGAGAGCCTGTGAAAGGTTGGGTCGACAACTGGAACGGTCCCAACGGCATCATCGCGGCGGTGGGCAAGGGCATCTTCCGCACGATGCTGGGCACCGGCACCAAGGTCGCGGACCTGGTGCCCGTCGACACAGTCATCAACCTCATGATCGTGTGCGCGTGGAGGACGCATTTGAGACGGTGAGTACAACACTTACTGGTCTTACCAACTCGTTGAAAGTAGAGACTAAATTTTTCAGACGTTTAAGGCACAGTTGGATACACGTCGAAGTCTGAATGAGGCTATCGTTTTTGTGCTCACCGGTCGGCTTACTAGCTGTAAGGTCCCTGTCTAAAGCCGTATTTGGCGGTAACAATTGTCGGTTCCTATGGTTACAGTTGAAGTTACAATAGATTTTAACGTCTAGACCCTTAGTTCCCAAAGTGGCCCAGGTGGACCCTCAGGGGTCCACGGGAGACTCGACGGGGGTCTACGTTGGCATGACAAAAAATGGGGGTTCACAATTCGTAAGTGGGGGTCCACGAAAATTCATTTGCTTTCGATAGAGAAGAACTAAAATGTTGGCTTGACTTCACCTGTCACTGTAGGCAGATAATATTTTAAGAAGCTCAGCGACTGTTACTTGTAAAAACTTGCATATTCCATATTCAGTACAACCTGTCGAGACTTGTAAAGCGCTGCCGCTGCCGCCGCCGCCGTCCGCAACGCTTGTTCAGACGTGCAAAGGGAAGAAATACGACTTGTGGTGTGTGTGCTTGCAATCTTGCATAAACTTGTTTGATTCTTCACCAATATAAATACGAATGCCAAGGATAAACGTTACTCATTTGATTCCGGAATTTCGAAAAGAAAAGTTAAGTAAAGTGAATCGATGTTAGTGTTTGCCAGTGTCAGAAAAAGTAAGTATTTTCCTGCCTATTTGTTATAAATACTTTTATTTTATGTTGTAATAAGTATATTTGTAATGTTTGCGTGTCATAGGTACGTATAAAAATTAAATACTGAACATAGTCATTATTAGATACTTCCATAAAAGAACAGAAAGCTGAGAACGGTTAAACTTTTTGTACCTATTGTATAAGTAATTTTTTTTACCGATTGTTTGCTGGACTAACGGAGAGATATATTATGATTGACCTGCATGATTGTAGATTTTTCAGGTTCCTAATGCTAAATGACTTAATTAAATATATCTTCATAAATTGTTCGCATTTTTACGTACCCGTAACGTGCATCAAAGTAATAAATAAATCATTAAAATCGCGGCGTTTTGATATCAAAATATGTTTATGAAAAAATGTTTTACGTTACATTAAAATCGGTTCAGCCGTATTCATAAAACTCTATTATGGATTAAGATTAATAATTACAATCAGTTTCCCGTTGGTACTTTGTTTATTTCATCGCAATAATTAATTAGGTAATCCTATTCTGTTAAAATATATACCTTGTTGAGTATGATCACCTTATGATTACTAAAACAAAGTTCTTTTTATTTACAGGTAGGTAACTGATACGAAACATGGCTGAATCTAAGAAGAAAATGTCGACAGTATAGTGTTGATTATTTAAAATTTGATTTTCTTCCATCAAAGGCAGACAAGCGATTGCCCATATACCTTTTATGCAACAAAGTTTTGAGCTTTAGACTCTATGAAACCATCGAAGCTCGAAGATCATCTAAGAAGGTGTCATCCTGATAAAATAGGTGAAGATTTGGAATATTTTCAAGCATTGAAGGAAAAATATGAAAAGAGACCCACCGTGCACAGTATGTTCGCTTTAACATCTGAAAGTAACGGTGATGGCTTGCGGTCATCTTATAATATCTCATTACTTATAGCGAAATCTGGAAAACCGCACACCATTGGAGAACAGTTAATTTTACCAGCTGTTGAAGAGGTTTTAAAAACTGTTTTGCACAAATCTCCATTTGACATACTCAAAAGATTTCCTTTGAGTAACAACACTGTACAAAGACGTATTGATGAAATGAGCTTTGATATTGAAAGTTTCTTGTATAATTATCTGCAAACATCTCATTTTTCTATTCAACTGGACCAAACAACTTTACCTGTTAATGAAACATTATTATTGGCATATGTTCGATTTGTTATGGACGAAGAGTTATGAAAAGCTACTATTCGCGAAAACTTTGGAGACGGACACTAAAGGTGAATCAATATTTAATGTCCTGAGTGATTTTTTTTTAAGGAAAAATATATTTCATTTACAAACGTTATTTTGGTGGCAACAGATGGAGCTCCTGCCATGGTCGGGCGATATCGTGGATTAATAAGCCATCTTAAAAGAATTATACCAGAGGTAACTGCAATTCACTGTGTTATCCACCGACAACACCTAGTAGCGAAAAATTTTAGTTTTAGATTGCACTAATCGCTTCAATTTGTGATTAATGCAGTTAACAAAATAAGAAGCAATGCGTTGAATACGCGTTTATTTGCACAATTGTGTAATGAAAACGACGAAGACTTCCAACGATTGCTCTTACATACTGAAGTACGCTGGTTGTCGAAAGGTGCATGTTTAACAAGATTTTACTCACTTCTTGAATCAGTTTTAGAATTTCTGGAAAGTAAAGATCCAGATTTAAAAGAAAACCTGGTCAATTTGAAAGTAGACATCGCGTTTTGACAGATTTGCTCAAAACATTTAATGACATTTACTTACAATTACAAGGGTACAGCCTCAATTTAATCAAAACAAATGGTGTAATTTCAGTTTTGCGTGCAAAATTGAAATTTATGAAGCCAAATATTAGTCGGTGCGAATTTGCCCAGTTTTCAAACTTGTCACGGGTAGAATGCCTTGATAAGGATATTCAGACACGTTCAACATTTAACTGTCCTGCATAATGACTTCAAAATCAGATTTGAAGATATTCTGACGATGGAAATACCACCATGGATCATAAATCCATTTGATGAAACGGAAGTGGAGAATGTGAAATTACAAGAGGAGCTACTCGAGCTTAGCACTAATGAGGAGCTGAAAGTGAAATTTAAAAGAGGGTATCAGACATTTTAGCTGCAGGCAGAAATACCCGAAAAATATCCTGGACTGTGGGGAATTGCGAGAAAGCTTTTAATAGCATTTCTCTCGTCATATATTGTCGGAAAAAGTTTTAGTGTCGTTACAATTACATTACGACTGTTATCATGTTACTATGTTATATAACAATAATAATTAATAATGCAATAATTACATATTTTAATAAATACAACACATAAATATATACTATTCTCTTTTTATTTTTACCACTCCGAATAGGGAGTTTTCTAAACGAAATAAGTGAGAATTGATTGGTTCCTTGTGCTGTGAGTAGATGTCATAAAAGTAAAGTTGGATGGAATTACTTTTTTGATTGGCCAACTTTACTTTTTTTTATATCACACACAGCACAGCACAATCAATTAATGAATTATCCAATCAATTCTCAAGAGCAGCGATAGCTCAGTGGGGAGACCAACAGACTGCAATCCAGAGGGTCTCGGGTTCGAACCCACGTCGCGCACCTATGACTTTCGGAAGTTATGACTTTTCGAAATTATGTGCGTATTGATTGACAATTATCGCCTGCTCCGTGCCTCGGAGAGCACGTTAAGCCGTCGGTCCCGGCTGCCATGAACATCTATGGCAGTCGTTATTGGGAGAGTGTCGATACAAAAGATCCCACTGGGTCGAAGTGTCGCCGGTCTGCACTGAATGGCCCCCACATAAGATACATCCAATCAATTCTCACTTTTTTTTTCGAAAACTATTAATTTGTGGTTGGAACTCAGCCGCAACGCAAATGTCCATAGTTAGATCTAATCTTCACATTTTTGTCGAGTTTTGGGAATATGGTAGAAATGTAGCTGCAGAGGGTCCATCTCCAAATTTAGCTGGTTCCAGCTAAATTTTGAAAGTGGTCTATGAGAAAAAAAGTCTGGGAACCTCTGGTCTAGACCTTACTATCCACTACCACCTCTAGCGTTGAATTCAAGCACGGTAGCCCCATTGTCGCTTAAATGGAAGCAGATTGCCTAAGAAGTACCTCCATCGTACAGAAACGTGCAGCCAAATAACTTTTTATAGTGTTCCATCTATGAGAAATCTTTATAACAGGCTGTGATTTTCTGCAAAAAGGAGGTTCACTCCTAGTCCTGTCTGCTACAAATTTAAGCAAAATCTTAAATTAGATAAAGCTGCTTTTTACTAGGTAGTACGTACTTGCTTAATTTGCACGGGTCTTTAGACAGATTAGTATAGACGACGATAATGACAACATCAATATTCCCTTACTAAAGTTTGCTTGACAAATGATTAGTGATAGAATATCTTAGACTCACCCCAGGTGTCTTAAAGACAGACCAATACAAAAATTAGTTAACCAAAAGTCAAACGTATATCAACTGCTGCGGTTGGTTGATATTTAGATTTTGAAGTCGTCGTAACCTTTCAAAATCAGGATATTTTAAAATCAAACGAAACTTACGAGTAAAATAGTTTGAAAAGACCATGAACAGACAAAACATCAGCAAAAAGCACATTCTTAATGAACTTTATTTGTCTGTATATAAACGTGTATGTTTTGTTTGTTTTCCAGAGGCGAGGGTGTGGTAGTGTACAACTGCTGCACCGGCCAGCAGAACCCCATCACGTGGCAGCGCTTCGTCAAGACCAGTTTCAAGTACATGCGGAAACATCCCTTCAGTCAGTATAACTCAATACTATATAATATGTTAAAGATAGCATCATGTGACTGAATAAATATCCTTATATTATATGTATATAAAAAGAAGAGAGTTATTCTTGTATGACTATTAAAATGATAAATAATTAAAGCCGACATGATATAAGCGTCTAAGGATGCTTGCAATAACTTTGACAGAAAATGAATACTATTGATCTGTCAGGGTCTGTGGTAGCAATGAACCAAGAAGTCGGGTCATCTGCGTATTAAAAATTCCGGGTATTAATGGGATAAATCTTTTCTTGTAAAAGTGAGCAACGTAACAGCATTGCTTACAGTGAGTGTAGCGGAAATACGAATAACTATTCTGCCCTAGAGACGTAAATTCAACACGCTCATAAATACGCTGAATTAGCAATGTGCACGATTCGTTTAAAAGTGTCAACAGTACTATATAAAAACGCGCAGACTTTGTTTTGAGCAACAGTAGGTACCGTATTGCGTACATTCGTATTCGAATATTATAATATTACAATTCCTTGCATCGTTACCCCAAATAATAGTACCAACCCGCTGGATGGCATCATTTTAGGCAATAATCCCGATGCATTGTCCACTACCCAAAACTTGCGACCACTGGCCACATCACCCAAAATATGCCACATCACCCAAAATATGCCACTTCTATTACATGCTTATGAGAAAGCCGGTTTAATGTATGTGGTTTCGTCTGCTCACAGGTGAGGTGGTGTGGTACCCTGGCGGGGACATCACCAGCAACAGGCTGAAACACGGCGTATTGTCGCTGCTGCAGCACCGCGCGCCCGCCGCGCTCATGGACCTCGTCGCCACCGCCACCGGCAAGAAGCCCATGTGAGTACGCAACACTAGCATACATACATATGTGCATACAGTCAAATACAATAGCAGGGATATAAGGTTCGCTTTACTGCCAGCGCTAGAAGCAAAGATCTAATAATCCTATAGCCCAGATAGCAAACAAGGTTATTTGCGCGGAGGCACCTATACTTGTCAAATTCTGTTTGAGCAAAGCTCTAAGTTTGAACAGAGATATTGTTCTGCCCCTTTCAGTTATTTTCTTTTCTTTTCTTTCTTAATGCTTTTAGGTTTAATGTAAATTTACTAATGTAAGGCCCAATCAAGCTTTCCCAATTTAAAGCTTCAAATATTATGTTATAATTAATGTTTAAAATTTTTCATCAGTTATCGAGTAAAAAAGGTTGATCATGAAAGTATATAAAGCGTATGTAAACGAGATGAGGTCCCGGGCTGCACTCCCGGGTAGGCCAATTTCTTATTCGGTTTTGGAACTGTGCCCGATAAACGGCGATAGGCGCTTCTCGCTCGCCTTTAATTACGTGTGACCTGAAACAAGAGCTGGCAAAATTTGGATGTAATACACTTTACCTCTTAAGAGATATAGACGAATCTTTATAAGAACTTTCTACAATCAGAACAGTAAGGTTTTGAAAAAGGACCCGATTATAAAGACTTAAAAATGCGAAAACTATGTATAGAACAAAAGAGGCGTGTCACACACTTAAAAATCTGTAGTCTCTGCCTACCCTTTCAAAAGACGGGCGTGAGTCTATGTAACTAAAAACTAGTTCAATTGAATTGGCGCATGTCAATGTAACGCCGATCCATTTCGCTAAATTATATTATGTTCTACATGTTATTTGTAGTACAAATATCGATACACACCGTGTCGAAAGCCTTACACGGTTCCATACGTGTAAACTAGGCCGCCCTGTGGCACGCTTATTTTTTTACGTAAAATATGGTCCAATAATTATTATTTTACTGTTGCTTTTGTAAGTATAAATTTGTAACGGTTGTTCTTAAAATAAAGATATACTAGGCCAACCTATGGTGTCGCTTGCTTTATTATAGCAATTGTTGTATTTATATACAACAATTAAGATTTTTTTTTTTAAGGGATAAGTAATTCTCAGCGTTCCTGCAATGCGTCTTTATATATTTCTGTATCCTTGTAGTGTCTAGTTAAAAATGTTTGCGCTCCGCCAATTGACTTAAGGTTTACAACGATCGGATGAATGGTATATTAAAGCATGATATGGGCGGCCTACATGGCCTAGTGATTAGTGTAACCGACTGCCACGCCTGAGGTCGCGGGTTCGATTTTCGCACAGGCCAAGCATTTGTGTGCATGGACATGGATGTTTGTCGTGGTTTGGGTGTTTTTATGTATAATATGTATGTATTTACAAAAAAACGTATACATATATGTATGTTTATCCATTGTCTAGTACCCATAGTACAAGCTCTGCTTAGTGTGGGCTAGATGGTGTTGTGTGAATGTGATAGAATATTATTATTATTATCATATTATATGTAACAAACAAACAGACATTTTTATGTATAATAATGCTAAAAATGTAACGTAAAGTCAATTACGAAATACGAAATATGTATTACTAAAATCATTGTCTAACTATTGGGTGATTTATCCTATTGTATTGTAACTCAAGTAGGACAAGAAACATTAGGGCTGTTATATTGTGGAATTTCATAATATGAAATTCTAGCATATTATGCTAGACTGCTAACTAAATAACCTAGTACTCTGTTTCTTCACTAATGAACAACGCAAATCACTTTGAAGAGGCGCTGACTCTTAGAAAACCCAAAAAGTATTTATAGACCCCAGTGCGTTAGACAGGATTTATGCTTGTTTACGACCTCATAGCCGCCATAAATCGACCGTTCACTGACCACACCGGAGACATTTTAAGGCTTTGTTGGCCTTTAGGTGAGCTATGCAGAATTTAATGAGGACGATTAAAGCAAGAAATATATGCCGAGGTCTTAGCAAGCGATGACTATAGTCTCTGCCTATTCAACCCACAAGCAGACTTGAGTTTATGTGTGTATAGTGCTATTTTCCTTCGTTCTTACTCTACCGCTGTTTCTATATCCTACGACTAGTGTTATATATGAAGTTAATCGTTGGTTGGTGTTTCCTAAGGATGGTCCGCGTGCAAAACAAGCTGGAGAAGGCGGCGGCGTGCCTGGAGTACTTCACCACGCGCCAGTGGGCCTTCGCCGACGACAACGTGCAGGCGCTCTGCGCCTCGCTCTCGCCTGACGACCGCAGGTTTGTGACCACACCTCCAATAACTGAATATAACCATATCTACACACACAATGAACCCTTCTCATCCTGAGAAGAGACCCGTGCCCAGCAGTGGTACAGTTAATATACAGGACTGATATTGTTATTATTATATACAACGAAAATAAGCATTGCGGCCGGGCCCTGGGGTTCGAAAGTTAAGCATTACAGTATTGTACGTTTCGGCAACGTGGATTTGAATCAAAATGCATAAACGACACTGTCATCTAATCCACTATTATGAATGTCTGATATAGCTTTCAAGGCAAATTTATTGTAGGATAGGATTGGATTTAGATGCAAACGCAAGAAATCTCTCTTACCTGTTTTCTCTTCTTCAGGTATCGTAGATTTTACATTTTCTCTAAATGAAGTCTTTTTGCTTGGTTTATGCTAAAAATCGATTAAAGTATAAATAAATTCTATGAAATCAGCAAGAACTACACGTAATAAGCTATAGCAGTAAAGTTAACCAAATAAAGATCACAATAATATTCGAATATTTAAATAACCTGAACTATTCGAATGTTTATTTAAAAAACTATACGACGTCGTCGCGGACGATTATGTGGATAGCATAATCGTATCATAGTTTGCAATTAAAAAACCATGTTCAGAGATAGCTTATTTATCTTCATCGCTCTGTCAACTAAGTCACCAGAAAAATCGGACAGATTGTCCTTAACCACTCCTTCAAATCTTCCTACACGATTTTATATCTTGTTTGTATCTGATCTCCTGGTTGTTGTTCCCAGGACCTTCGACTTCAACGTGCGGAACATCGACTGGGACGCGTATATCGAGTCGTACGTGCTCGGCATCCGGAGGTTCTTGTTCAAAGAGAGCCCCGACACGCTGCCCCGCTCACGGGCCGTGCTCAACAGGTACACACACATCTCTTTCAGTACCACTTAGATAGATACAGATACACAGGAAGCCTGCCTAAAGGTCAACGGATGGCGTAGTGGTTCAAGTGGTCGCCACTGCCGCCGCGCCGAGTGTTGTGGGTTATACCCACACACGGGACGAAAATTTGTGTGATACACAAATGGTTGCTCCGAGTCTGGGTGTTCTTTGTTTCCGTTATTAATGTTTTTAAGGTCTTCCGTGACACAAAAACTATTCCTAGTGCAATCGGTGCATTTAAAAAAAACAAAACAAATATAGTAGTCGGGTAACATACGTTACCGAACCAGAAAAAAAAAGTCGTTATTTAAAAATTTATTAACGTTGGTTGCTTAGCATAAATTTCCACTTTTGTTTGCATGCAATTGGTCCGGGTTCGGTCTCTGAGTCAAGTAAAATGTTACTGGGTTTTCTTTTAGAATATTTAATGTTGTATAAAAGATTCTTGAAATGTGTCAAGGAGATTGCAGAAAGCTTGCCCAAGATTACGTGGGAACTCAAAGGTTTCAAAAAAATATGACTCTTATTCACCTATGCCTACCCTTTGGGGAATGTGTAGGCGCGATTCTACGTTTTTTTTTTATTGTAAAATAAACTTAATGCCATGTGTATACTTGTCCAATCACAAACTTACATATGAAATACATTACATTATTACATAGAATTATTTTTTACAAAGTAATATTAATTTGTAATACACATTATACCGTTTGAGTTCACGCGAGTAAATGCTCAAATGCGTAGGCAGAGCTTTATGACACCTATATTTCGCCAGCTGTATTATAAACCACAGGGCTAGCTATAAATAATTACCCAACAAACAACCCAATGATTCTTTTCCCGTCTCGGCAATGACATCGGTGCCATGATCGGCTAATTAATGGATATCATAACTAATATTACAAATGCGATTGCGATTGTTTGTTTTGTCACGCCTTACTATAATAACTTACTACTCGATCAGCCATCATGAAATGTCGCATACACTCGTCATGGATACAGAAAAGGACATCTCACACCTTACTTTACCTTTCAACCCGAAAAATGCGAGCGCAGCAAAGTCTATTAGCAATGCTGTCTCTTACCGAACTTGAAATTATAAAAGAGTTACATAATATATTTACTGAACTGTAACTTCTTTGTAAGGATAGCAGTGCTTAATATCAACACACTCTAACACAACTCATAAACCGCAGAAAATCTTTACTGGCTCAAGGAAAAAACAAAGAAAACATAAAAATAATTACAGAAATAAGCAAACATGTTAATAAATATATCAGAAGAGACCGCAAAAACTAAAGACTAGAAGTGTTAGAGAGACAAATAATGAGAACAGGCGGTGTAAGAAAAGCTCTGAGAGAACTCAAGGAAACAGGAAAAGAGTGGGTGCCTAAACTAAGGGAAAAAGAAGATACCATCAGAAACAGGAAAGGTATACAAGAACTGGCCACAGAATTCTACAAAGAACTATATTCAAACAAAGACGCACGTAGGCAGCTTTCCTCCTCCTCCTCCTCACAACCATTTAAGAGTAAAACAGCAGACAGCCTGTCAGAGTGGGAACCTGATGTTTTGAAGAGTGAAGTGGAAAAGGCAATAAAAAGTCAAAAAATGGAAAAGGCACCTGGACCGGACAAAATTTCAAACGAGATGTTGAGAGGGACTATTGCTGAATTAGTACCAATACTTACTAAGATGTTCAATCTAATTTTGAAAAGTGGATATCTACCAACACAATGGGATACTTCATATATAATCTTACTACACAAGAAAGGCGCAAAGGACGACATCAGGAACTACCGGCCAATAAGCCTAATGTCGAATGACATGCTTATTGGCTACAAAATATTCGCAAAGATCATCTTGGGCAGGATAAGCGCAAAATTAGACGAAAGCCAACCAATAGAACAAGCCGGTTTCAGACGGAACTTTTCAACAATAGACCACATCCACACACTTAAACAGATAATTGAGAAGTACAGCGAATTCAACAAAACACTGTATGTAGCTTTTATAGATTATGCAAAGGCATTCGATTGCATTAGTCATAAGGCAATATGGGAGAGCTTAGAAAAGCAAGGTATACCTGCAACATATATTAACATTATCAAAAATACATATATATACAAACAGTAAAGCAAAAATCCAATTAGAAGCTTTGGGCAAAGAATTCCGGATAAAACGAGGAGTTAAACAGGGAGATCCAATGTCCCCAAAGTTGTTTTCAGCAGTTTTAGAAAGAACGTCTTTCGCAACCTTGACTGGGAACATCTAGGCCTCAACATAGACAGAAGAAAACTAAACCACTTAAGATTTGCGGACGATCTGGTTTTACTAGAAAAAAATCCAAAGGCACTCGAGAAGATGATCCATACTCTAAATACTGAGAGCTCTAAAGTGGGTTTAAAAATAATCATAACAAAAACGAAACCGATCACCAACTTCAAAATGATACCCATTGAAATTAAAGGACAACAAATAGAATATGTCGATGAATATTGCTACTTGGGCCAGATCATCTCCGCTAGAGACCAAACTACCAAGGAAATAAATAAGAGGATTGCTAATGGGTGGAAAAGATACAGGTCTCTCAAAGAAATTGTAAAATCTAAAAACTACAATATGGCAACGAAAAGAAAAGTATTCAATGCTTGTATTCTTCCATGCATCACCTACGGCTGCGAAACATAGTCTCTTACAAAATACCATAGAGACAAACTAGGAAAGTGCCAGAGAGGTATGGAACGAAGCATGACAGGAACAAGAAGGCAAGATAGAATTAGCAATGTGCAATTAAGAGCAAAAACCAAATTAACCGATATCCTGAAAAAATAGACCTCCAAAAATGGAGATGGACCGGCCATATGTTGAGATCTATACAAGAAAAGTGGAGCCAAATTACAACGAATTGGTATCCAGGAGACGGCAAGAGATGTCGAGGACGGCAACAATTGCGCTGGGAAGATGAGCTGAAACTTACTGCGGGACCCAAATGGAGAAGAGTTGCTCACGACAGGAAACAATGGAAACTACTGGAGGAGGCCTTTGCCAAAAGGCACACTGAGTTGAGAGACATCCTATAGCCAAACGAATCAAACAATACAGTCATAAAGATTAGTCTCACCCAGTTTAACGGGCTAAATAAATAAATAACTTCTTTGTAATGGGCTACACTTTCTTTACTCACGAAGTTTTTACTTTATCTATTTATTTACTTTTACCACCAAGGCATATAACATTGTAGAGGTAATCAATTATTATAGTCTACGGATGCTTGCAATAGTAAAGGGACATACCAATTCTACTAGTCCTACAGTTACCAATTTTTAAAGGATATATTGCGCTTTTAAAGACGCCATTCAATAGTTCCATTAAAAGTATAGTCTTTTAAAAAATTCTGAATACTACATGTACACATCTCAAAGAGATCTGGCCACGATCTTTTGTAAGGTGATAGTAGGCCACCGAGGTGTCAAAAAAGCTCACGGCCCGCTTGACGGTGATTACCTACAATCGCTTGCAATAGCAGAAGTAATATGCCAACAGGTTGTGACCCTATGAAACATGAATTATAGATGGGACGAAAAGGAATGGAAGAGTTGAATGATACTATTTTCACGTCGGCTGCCTGTAAAATACTTTCGTGAAAAGGCGACCTTTTTTAACGTCACCAAAATAATAATTGGCAAAGGCACGGAAAATCATAAAAACGAGAAATAGTTTCGTCATCCGTCCAACATAGTTGTGGGACTGAAGCATATTCAATGAATGTTCCAGATTACACATAGTGCACGTGGTGACGCAGGTGGCGGCGGTGTTCTTCCTGTGGCGGTTCCTGTTCGCCCGCTCTCGCGCGCTGCGCGGCGCGTGGCGGCGCGTGCTGGAGCTGCTGGCGCGCGCGGCGCGCCTGCTGGCCGTGGCCTGATGCGCGCCGGCCCCGCCCCTCGCGCCGCGCCCCTCACCACCCCGTACCGCACGCGTCCGACGCCCGTCTGACGTTTGACATACGATATTTACAAGATGGCGGCTCCCGCCAATACAACATTGACACCAATAGATCGTTAAGTACACAGGCAAATAATTTAGGTAATATATTTTTCTCTTTGAATAAGCTTTTACGGGGCTGTTATATTTGCTTCCGGATCTGTACTGTGTTATTGGAACTGTAATTATTGTATTACGATTCCGTATAATGGCTAGTATTAGATATGAAAACCGGCTTGAATGTTATTTTAATGAAATATGAGTAGTTGATATTAAGACGAATAATTTTGTTGCATGTCTTGTATATTCAAAGTTGTTGACCATATTATAGCGGGGTGGCGAGTTTTCCATAACACAGTATAGGATTCAATACTTCCCAGGCGCTAGGCTGTTAGTTATGGATCGTTATAAGTAATAGTGATTCCAATAATTTTGTACCTTTAACAGCTCAATATCTAAAGAGTTCAAAATCTGTTATCGCATAGTTTTAATTACAATAGCAACATTATATATTAATATAACGTGAGACTCACGGAATTATTTGTGCAAAATGATGCTAAAGTATGTCAGTTATAGTGCCAATATGTCTGGAGTCTTCATTGTTTCGATGGCGTTGATATAATGCTAGTAACTCGTCCCGCTTTCGATTCGGTTGATATTTATAAATCTTGGATCATTCTAACAAACTCATTGTCTCTCATACACATCGTCCATCACGAGCTGGGAGGTATACACAAATTCGAAGACCAAAGATTTGTAGAGCACGAATAACTGACGGATTGATTAGAAGTTTTTAAGAAATTCGAGGCATTTTGGCCATAAAATCATTTGAATAAGTTCAAAAGCATTATTCTCGCTGAACGCCATTAGGTTATAGCAGAAAATGTATTCAATAAATCAACCATTCCGTTCGGCATGTGTATATTTTCCCAACAACGCAATTAGAATTTCTGAAAGCTCAATAATAAATAGACGTTTATGAACTAGTCAAAAGCATTCGTTTAAAAGAACAACTGGTATGTGAGTTGAGTCGCAATGTTTGAAGCTGTTTTCACTTAGGCCAGCATTTACATATACATTATATCTAACACTTTGAACACTTGCTAAATACATAGAGTTGTTCTTGAACGCAGAATATATATAGGCACCCATGTAAAATAAAGATCCCAAAATAAAATTGTTAAACAAACGATAATTAGCGAAAATATTATATGAAACGATATGTGGCGTCTACTAATCGATCATTAGGAGATACAGACGTAGTTCCCTCTTTCATCATGTTTAGAATTAATATAGTACCCAGATATGTTGGCGATACATCGGATTTATGGGAAATGTACCAATTCTTCAGCATACGACTTTTGGTGCTGTAGAATCTATTAGAAAATAATCCAATATCTTTATTATCCTGACTGACGAGAAGCTGCGTGCTGTTGAATTTGGAACTGTACTTAGAGGTTTAGGAATAACATTGTCAAATATGTGATTGGGGTCTGCATAGAGCTTCTTGCATGATTTAAAATTGTGACGGTTTAATAGATAATTACTTTTCCATTAGTTTTAAATCTAAATCTGCAGAGCTGATATGAGATGACAAAATACAGCCTCTTGTTTGACATTGTTGTTTAATATTAACACTCTAGTTGTTAAAACCAAATTTTCCATCGAAATCTGTGGTCGCTATTACGTAATATTTGTAGTTCTAACTTCTGTAAAGTGATTGCCGTAATGATTGATTAGCAGATGTCACATCTAATGATAATGATTATAAAGGATCGCGTGGTTTGATAGCGGCTAGGAGCGTAGAGATTGATTCGCGGTAATGTAAAGAAATGTAGAAGCAATACAATGCGGTATATTCACCTTCCTGTGATTGTAGAATGGTTTACCGCTTTACCAACGCTAAGAAGGCAGTTTACCATTGCCCATTTCCACGATTATTAAACAATATAATACATGAGTTATTTTAATAGAGAAAAACATTTGTGATTCTGATGCAGGAGCCCAGTATGCATTGAGGCCGATTGAAGAGTGATTGGTCGTAAGCTTAGCAGTTGACTTGATTTGGCTCCTATTCCTTTATTTGGCTGTAATGAAGCTCAATTTGATATTCTTCCTTCACATGCTATTTTGAATGGCTTTTACATAAAGCTGTGTGTATTGACAACAGTGTCTATTTATACATAACAAATTAACATTTTTAACGAAGTTCCCATGTCATTGAACTTCCATAGGAAACATTTTTGAACCTTACGTGGGAATATTAATTATATAAATAGATAATTATTATCATTGATCACGCCAAGGCCTATACAACATTAAGAAGTAGAAAAATATATCAATGTTTTGTCAATAATTTAAATCTATGGATCTATTATTGTGTTTCCGTCAAATCCCTTGACACTACATTGCCACTTATTTTGCTAATTCAAAAAATTGTAAAGCATAATAATACGCGAAATGTTACGATTATTGTGCTTAATCTTTTTAGTACGATTGGAAATGGATTGTAGTACGCATGTATTACTTATATTGCTTATCTTGACGACATGCTCATGTCGTCGTGTATAACAACTGAACATTTTTTGTTATCGAGGGAGTACGGAAATTATTAATTTTAAATATATAACGCGTTGAATTTATCGATAAGAATACACAATGCGATTGAGTAGGTAATGCAACAACATCAATGAAGTCCACACACCGATGTAAATTAAAACATCGAATGAAATTACTTCACGCGTGTGAACAATATTAGAATGTTGTATTTCCGTTGCGAAATCGATAATTACTGATATGGTCTTGTTGGCGGGTAGCACTAGGGCAGTCTGCTAGTCGATATTAATGAGACGTATGACATGGGTCCTTCTAAGCTTAGTTTAAACGCAAGCAACATTTTATAAAATTAAAATTTTAAAAATTCGTTCCAAAATGACGCTTCCTTAGTGATAATTAACATAGGTATTTATTGTTTTTTTTATATAATAAATTGTTTTCCAGTTGACGTATCTATGCTAGGATACCCTCGAGGCCACGTGCCCTCTCCGACGCGTACTTATAACTTGGTATAACGCAATCTGTCTTCTCAGTCCCACAATAATCGGTGTAAGCTGTACTTGTTAAGTAATGCCTAAGTTTATACGACATGTTATTTAAGTGTTAGCATTTTTATTGTATAAGTCTAACGCAGGACACTTTGGCTCTCACTATTTTCTCCTATATCACAGAGATTGTAAGTAAGAGGAATCGTTCACGCAAAGTTGAGGTTCGGTACTCAGAACGTGTTCTAGATGATAGCTTTTGTTGTTCTTCCAGTCGTTTACTCCTATTTCTATCTAGGTATAGCTCTACTGTGTTTCACTGCCTTCTCGTTTGTAATATTTAGTGTTACTCTGACGGTTTCACAGTTCCGTTGTTAATATTTAATCTATATTTGCAGCCTACTCCTTTTAGTATAAGCGTGTAGCGCAACCGCCGACGTTGCGAGACATATAGAGATGATATATTAACAGTTCTCAACTTTGCGTCAGATATTCCAATTTTCTTTCAGTGTCGTAATAATTTAAGTTGTCTTAGTGTACATTTGAAACTTGTCGATTCCTAAAAGGGAAGTGAATTGGAGTTAATTATTATGTGTCGAGAGCACTGACCGGTTGAGTCGAGCGAGACTCGCAACCGTTCAGTGTTCTCGATAGATAGAGTTAGTGTACGTAATGTTTGTTTTTGCCAGTAAGTATATTATATGTACATTTTGAAAAAGAAAAAATAATTCAACCACTTTTATTGTTTTCAAAAGCTTGTATACTTTTCTGTTTAGTAATTTTTTATATTTAATTAAGGTAAGAAGATATTGTTCGGCAAACTTTCCGGTGAAATGTTAGTACTGAGGTATTATTGTGTATATAGAATTTAGTTATCCCAAAGTTAAATCCAAATATATACATGCGGGAATTATTTTTCATTTTTCACTGTTCTTAAATAATGTAGACATGTTTTGGAGTGGTGTAAGGTTTTGGCGATTTTCGAACGAACTTTCAATATGGTAGTATTATAATTGGCTTGAATCAAAATTTGTATAATTACGAACGAAAGTAATATTAGTTCTATTTTTAATTAACTTAAACAGCAGCTTCACTGCTGTAACTTAAATGTTATTATCGTTTATTTACGACAACAACATTCATATCTCCAAAAATCTATTTAGACAAGTCGGGTTTTCGAAATGACATTTGACGTAGTAAGAGATAGCGCTACAACGCAATAATCTATCTCTTTTCTTAGTAGTTTAAGCGTTTTCTCTTGTTAGAAATATCGCGTTGCATGTAGATTTGAACAGTACAGATTTTTGCAAGTAAAATAAATTTTTTTGGTTAATCTACGTTGTTGTCGTAAATTAATGTAATAATGCAACAAAATATTGGCAAAAGCACATTTAATTTTATGATTAATTAAATGAACTGACAAATTAATACTTACATAATGTCCGTTAACTACCCGCTAGATTTTGCAACTTCAAAATGGCGGTGCGTCGTTCGAAAACCGCAATATAATGCTTTAAATTTGTTTTGCTTAGACGCCAGCGGTTAATGGCTATGGTAAAATCCGTAAAACCTTGATGGGATGTTTATATATAGCGCCGGTTAAAATATGCTCAATGTTTGATAGTCCCCGTCTCATCTGGCTGGGTAGTGCTGGAGAAAATGCCTATGTCATGGCGAATTTGTAACATGGAACACTTATATCATGGGAATACGTATCACAAAAAGATGTATTTACTTTTTAAATTAACGATGTTATAGGTAGCCTGAATCTTTATAGTAAGTATAGACAGACAAAAAGATAAAGTAATGTAGATAATAATTACAGTCATTAAGACAACGAAATAATTAAAAATCATACTACATTTTGTACAATTATGTTAAACAATATATTTTGTTGAAATCGCCATCTTCTATTTTAAAATCAACCTATATCTTTCCGTGAGAGTGAGAAGCAGCTATACGCATCAGCCCAGCTAGACGAAGACGGCGATAGTCCGCAGGCAGCGAAACGTGTCTCGGTGATAGGTCGGTATATACATGGGGGGGTTTATTTATTATTCCATAATGTAATAAAACGAATGTAAAGTTCAAAATGTTTCATTGGAAACGCCTGAACCTGAATATTCCTGCTCCATATCCTGCACAGCATCCTTGACTCCCAGAAGAACATCCAACACGTCGAGGACCATGTAGCCCAGTGGTGTAAGTTTACCCTTACGCTGAACCGTCGCTACTGACATGAAGTCTCAGGCGAAAAGCAATTTCAGAAATTGTTTTATTTTACTATGTTACAGTTTGTCGTTGATGACCTCTCTTAAGAGAGGTCATCAACGACATCTAAGTGAAATTAAGGGATAAAATTTATTTCACTTTATTTAACCTAGTGGCAGCGGCATATCGACGGCCAGATACAATAGTTTTTCAGTCATGATCGGCATTCCAAAAATTTGCAGATTAAATTTATAAATACTTATACCAGGGCTGCTCTATTCTCAATCCGACTAGGCACGCTACTGTGTAAGGCAAAATGTTACATGCATGGTGCGTCAGGATATTTGCAACAGCGCGGAGTTTGGATAAAAGGCTATACTCTCTACTATACTTATGAAAACGAAAAAAAAACTGGCATAGTAGGGATAAGTAGCAATGAAGTTCCAATCATCCCAACCAGTGACGTCATGGTAGGAAAGAGTGGGAAAATTCCACTGTGAGCGAGACAAGTAGAATTTTTTCACAGAGAGACATTCAAAGTAAGTAAAGTAAAATATTGTTTATCACAAAAAGATAGAGGTAAAACATTATAAAAGGAAGACAAATACTTAAAATAGTGCTTGTGCCACAGAATACATATTAGTACCTACTTTAATATACATCATACCAATATGTATGTGCTCTATATTATGTACTGTATACATTTATTTATTTTGTAGAGAGGTTTATTTCATAACCTGGTTTTCCTTTGATTTCTCATTAGACAAGCTTGTGCCGAGAAACCTCTATGGTACGGATTAGTAGAATAGACCTTAAGAGCAACTAGAAATCTCTCTTAACGACAGCTAAAGCCAGATGCCAATGTAAATAAGCGGTTGCATACAAATTTTTACTTATGTAGGTACTGTACAGACAATTTCTTTAATCATATTGTAAGGTACACTTGAACGCACTACAGCGCGCGTCTGTGTAAATAGAAAGGGAGTGTAATCGATCACATGTAGAGACAACAATAATAATATACAGACATAATCGCCGACTTCTTACACAAATTACGGTAACCACGATGCAATGAGGCAAAGAGAAAATAGGAACAAAAGTAGGAAGTCCCGTTATGTGATCAAAGTAAGACCTAGTTCAGTATGTGTCAGACGAATGCTAACAGCTGGTTTTTGTTAAATCGCACCGGACACCGCCGACTGACGACTAATCCGTGCATAGGTATTGGTTTCGATGTGCTCTGGCTCACTCCAACGTAAGCCATTTTATAAGAATCGTCGGTTATGGATAACTGACATCGTTATATGACGAATAAAGAATAAAAAGAAAACGTTTTTTGTAAGTCATTTAATAAATAAGGTATAAGAAGCAGTAATACAACAATAATTACAGTAAAACTTCTACATAACCGACGCACAAATATTAATCGAATAATTCGAATTAGGTACTTGTTATTTGTTTTGATGATGACGCACACCATCTTTTTGACCTTGAAAGCACAAATTGATACAGGTGGTCAATTCTTAATATTATTTATTCCCAAATGCCAACGATCAGTTGATACTTGACTCGCTCGCCACACACGTCGTTATGCGTGAGTAGTTCGGTGTATATAGAACTTGTGACTTAACTTGGCATCAAAGTGCATAAAATTGGTTATTTACATATGGTAAATTGACTTGGTTATTTAATTATGGTTAATTGACTCTCTTGTCTGGCAAAATAGTAGTCGCAATAAAAATTCTGTGTCTCGCATAGATCCCCGTGCCGGCGAACGAGGGAGATTAACCGACATTTGAACGCTGCATTGTACCATTGTTGAATCGTTCGATTTATTCGCTGACTATCGGGCATCACTATATAACGATAAGACATTTCAAAAACTACTTACAGCAGCATATTACAATAGAATAAGCGTTGACAGTCACGATATACCAAAGTCTAGATAAAACCAATTAATATACGATCTGATAATAATTATCAAAGCGAAACAATCGTGGTTGGCTTGCGTAGCACGAGGGACGAACAAGTACCGACTTTTTGTGTAGTAGAGTCTCGCTGACTTCAGCGCGAATGGGCCAGCTCGACCGGGGAAGGACTACCCTCTCACAGTATATCGACGTGAAGTAACAGTATTTCTACTATTGTGTCGCGTTTGGTGAGAGTGCCGAAGGCCCAATCACCCTCTTTCCCCCTTCCCGCTCCCTTCTCCTTCCCACTTCTTTTTTCCCTAAAGGGTCGGCAACACGCAGCTGATGCCTCTAGCGTTGCAGGCGACCATAGGCTACGGTGACCACTAAAGCCAAGCTCACACCAGTCAACCTGTGATCACGATTGATGCAAGACGGTCGAAACGTCGGAAAATAAACGCGATTAAGGGCCTGTTCCACAACCCCCAAATAAAAATTATCTATAAGATTGAAGTTTCGCCATCACTCTTTTTTACCCTAGCAAGAGTGAGACGCAATTTATATATTGGATACATTTTTACTTGATAGCGGTGAAACGGGCCTTAAGAGCCGTTGTCTAACATTTTATTATGTGTACAAATCGCGAAAGTTACACATGTCTAAGGTATAACTGTTGTAGTCTGCTTCGATCCTCTTCCTGGCCCCGTGTCATCGTATAAGGACTTTCCTTCCTTTGTTTCAAAGCTTTGCATAAGTGTAATAACTATATAAAATAAATAAGTAAATGTTGTGAGAAATTTATTTCAATCAGCGATACCGCCGCCTACGGGCGCCTCTTCTCTCTTTGTCGCATAGTTGTACTCTACGAACCTGCGGGTAAACGTACAAATAAATAATATACAGAGGTATAGACGGATAGTTACGTCTGAATACTGCTGAAATCGCTAACTATCTATTAAATCCCAGGTGGTTTGTCGAACCTGTTACCGGCTATTGGACAAACAGCCAGAGACCGTGCTGTTATTGTGCGTGATCGTGCTATCCCAACGAAAGCGATATTGGCTATTTTTCAAGATATACAAATAAAGAAATAGCTCTTTAAATCCAAAATACACATACTTGGTTCAAGATATTTCGTTGAACCCAAGCTAGGCTGAGCCTGTGTAATGAGAAGCATTACAAACGTATGCAGGTCGGTTATAACTTCTCTATCTAAATAGCAATGTATAATTATCTAATAATAAGATAATGTTTAGTAATCAAAATATTCAATAAATTTACCATGTAATATGTTGTTTTAATTGGTGTGTCTAATAAATTACTTTTCTTTCTTTCCTTTCTTTCTTTCTTTCTATCGGCAATAGGTTCACGTCTTATATAATATATGACACTATAACTTAGCTGGCAATTTATAGCCGTATACATTCACCTCTACCCCGAAACTAATGACTATATTCAAGCGTAATACCATATCAATTTTTCTTAACCTACACTGTCCCGTTATTGCGCAAGGGTCTCCCCTACATTTTTCCAAGGGTTCTTATCTAGAGCTTCGATTTGCCAGCCTTCAAATCTATGTGCAAATCATCGCGCCAGCATTACCTTGGCCTACCGTGATGACGATACGTCTCTCTTGTTATATACGCCCGCTTAAATGAGAAAAACTATTTTAACAGTCTTACTTCTCCAACGGTGGGCAGAGATAATGCCTCAGGTTCCTGGGCATGATCACTTCGTTCTGGACTCGGCAGGCCTCTCTTGCGTAGTCCTCAAACTCGGTGACGATCTCCGAGTCCACTGTCGGCCCAATACCAGGGACTGCGTACACTACGATGATCTAGAAAGGTTTAGAAACAAATACAGTTTATTTAGGTCATGGGTGTGCAACGGATGTCGACGTTTAAACGCAATGCTTTTACTTTAATTATTATTCAAAATGGCTAAACGGTTAAAGAATTAGAGATATGCAGATGACGAATCGATCACTATTTGGTTTTCTTATTCAATTATTTACATATTAGTTATATGCCAATGCCCAATATACTGATGTGAGTACGTATGTGAAAGAAAAGAGACTTCTAATTGAGATAAGACATTAGAGAGATTGGTGCATCTTCGCAATTCGGTCTAGAAGACATTATTATTATTATCGACCGATAATAATAATAATGTCCTCTAGACCGAATTTTGGTCAAGGCGGCCAATCATAACGGGCATTAGCGTAGGAGATATTATAGGGCACAAGTGTGTGTTCTGTAACACGACCGGAGAGAGATCAGGCGCAGGAGCAACGGCTTGAGGTGCTTGCCGAGATACGGGGGTATCTAACACCGCCATCTTTCAAGTGCCGAGGTAACCGCAATTAAATTATAGTAAAAGGCCTTGGTGAACAAACGAGGTTCCAGGTTCTCCAAAAGGTGCCCCACCCGCTCACATCAGAGAGGTGAGAAGAAAGCCAACAGTCGGGGCGTGACCCGCTAGGCACGAGCACCCAGCCTTGTGGGAGGATCCTCTTTTCATGTTGGAGGGACATTACACCTCGTTACTCCACAAGTACGTACCTCCGGTATAGGCTGTTCCTCCTCCTCTACCTCCTCGACCTCTGGCACAATTACGTCCATGTTCTCATCGATGAACGTCTCCAGGATGCCGCGCACCATTTCCACCTCATCCGGCTTAGCCTGCACATTAACACATAGTGCGAGGTTAGATTACATGCATAAACATGGGAGAGATCGGCAAGGGAAGAAGATACCAAAAATACAAAATAAAGTCTTAGCGACATAAAAAGCATTTTCTAGCTAATAATATTTAGATTTATTGAAATTAAACTACTATATACGGATTTTATCGCGTTGTTTATTTGACACGTGATTACAAAATTTTGAAAATTGTTACACTACTACTACTATTAAACTTTACTTATTTTTAAGCTAATTAAATTATTATTAAAAGTATTTAGATTTAATTTAATTTTACACTTTCCCCGACGTTTCGGTTGCTTTTCAGCAGCCATGGTCACGGGGAGACTAAGATGGTAGTTGTCTCAATGTTCCAGTGACTACACTGGAACATTGAGACAACTACCATCTTAGTCTTCGATCATCAGTCATCTTAGTTCATGTTCGGGTACTTTGAAATAACTATATTTCAAAGTACCCGAACATAATTTAATCATTGGTGTTTCTATTTACGCAGAATGAGCTCAAAGTATCATGAAGTCTAGCTGTGGTTTGCTTCTTCTTAGGTTTGACTATTTGTATTACTGGATCCCAAGCTGGTGGTACATTCCAACCATCTTGTCTATTAAAATTAGGATGTTTTTTGATTTCAATAGCCTCGCGAAGCATCCTTGATAGGAATCGATGTTCTTTAGCGAGAATCTGTGGTTTGTCGAATCTCAGGTAGTGGTTGGTCCCCTGTTGCACATGTTCACACACAACTATTGAAATGTTCTTTTGCCATACCCAACTTTCACTTCCATACATAAGTGTGGGCACTAATAGTCCTCTATGAACAGCCAAACGTGCCTCTTCGGAAACATTTCGACTGTTCATAAAAGCGCGTAGAGCTCCATTCACTTTGTTTCCCGCAATCGTTCTCCTTTCAATATCTCCTTCATGTTTACCATCCCTTGTAAACAACGTACCCAAATATACAAACTCTTTCACTTGCTCCACTTTTTCTCCATCAATCATAATATTACACATCGTCACGCACTCTTCCATTTCAAATACCATTACTTTCGTCTTGCTTACATTTATTTTCATTCCTTTACTCTCAAAAGCACCATGCATAATAGTTACCATCGCCTGCAACTCTTCTGCTGATGACGCAAATAATGAAACAAACGATCCTTATGTGGCATATAATAGTTTTATCGACACTTTTCCATTATATTACAAGTTATACTTTCCTGAAAGATTACTTCTGGTGAACACAAAACAGAAATCAAAGTGGATATCACGAGGCATGCAAGCATGCAGCAAAAAAAAACGGCATTTATTGTGGCAATCCCGACACGAACATGGTACAATAAATAAAATAGTCTTAAGTAATTATTCCGAATTATTTAAAAAAATTATCAACCTGACACAGCGTACACAAAATAATTATATGGTGAAGATGTCAAACAACAAAACAAAAAGTATTTGGAAAATAATTAATACTACAAAATTTTATAATCAAAAACAGACCATTGGCAAAATCAGGATAAACAACAATATTGTTAGTAAGCCTAAAAAACACAGTATCAGAATTCCAATATTGCTAAAGTTGAAACCACTAAATTCCTAGGCATAGTTATAGATAGTATGCTAAATTGGAAAGCGTAAGTAGAAGCCCTGATGAAAAAAATAAGCAAATCAACTTATGCTAATACAAATTGTCCTCAGTACTCAATATTTATGCATTACTTACAGCGTACAATGGCCTATATTCTCAATACTCAGGTACGGCATTATCTTTTAGGGCAATTCTACTAATAAGGAATTAATATTCAAGCTCAATAAAGATGCATAAACACGATGTTTAAACTAAATATCACTGACAGTTGCAAGCCCTACTTTACAAAGCATAAGATGATCACTGTTCCTGCTTTGTATATTTTTGAGACAACAGTCTTTGTTAAATCAAACCCTAAACGGTTTCCTCAGCTATCTGACATAGTCAATCGTAGTAGACGTGATACCAGCAGACTTTGCCTTCATAGTTCAAACACAACCCTCATGCGAAATAGTGTATTCTGTATAGCTCCAATCATTTACAATAAGATACCCAGATGCTGGAATGAGCAAAATATTAATGTTTTTAAAAAGAAGCTATTCAATTATCTGATAGATAAAGCTTACTATGAGATACAAGAATTCATTAATGATAAACTATACCTGACATTATAATCATTTTTATAAGAATTCTCATTAATTTGATTCACAACTACAATTTAATTTAATTTCTAATTTGAATTTTCGTTTTGATTTCAATTTGAATTTAAATTTCTTTTAATTTTGATTTGGAATTAAATTTTATTTGGAATTTGATTTTGATTTATGATTTAAATTTAAATTAATTTCATTTAATTCATGGTCTCTTTTTATTTTAATTGTATTATTCTATTGAAATTTTTTTATTTCTGTATATTTTAATTGTTAATCATATATCCATATTTTGATAATGTTCTGATTTAGATTTCTTTTTGGTATGAATTTGTTTAAATTTATTTAATTATTTCTGTTGTTCTCTTAGATCCCCTGTAAATATTTGTACGTCTTATAGACAAAACATGACCGATCCTTTTATCTTTATATTTTCATCTCGTATACTTACATATGTGTGCATACTCATGTTTAAACAAATAAAAGTATCTTTATCTTTGTATAGGTCATGAGTAAAGGCAGACGCGCTTGCCAATTATTGCATGGCGGTACACACTATTGCTGTTATCGTTGGTTAGCGTTAATTATTCAAAGCAATTATTTTCATCGTTGGCTCTATTTGTTTGGTACTCTGGATTAATATGCATAGTTTTTGGTAAATCTTATAATTTACAGTGACGTTTATGTCATGCATGAGTCGTCAAAGTCATGCGTGAGTCGTCAAAGTCATGAGTCCCATTGGCCGCTCACGGAGCACTATTATAATTAGTTAGTGGTACCTAATTAAAAGAGAGTAGACATGAGTTTCTTGTAGGTATCTTCTCATAGGCTCGACCGTTGGGAGAACCTAGCAATTAACTAAAATGTACCTTCAGTAAAATTACTAAAGTCACAAACCAATATACTTTGAAGTGTTACAATGTTACCTAAATAATTAATGTTTACAACAGTATTGCACTCATTACAAATGTTTTATTTTATACTCTTCATTCTAAAATTCGAAAACGGTTCAATAAAATTATAGGATATTAAGATCTTATCCTTAGTCCGACCTTCTTTTTCTTCAGATCAGGATCCGGCAGTATAGCTATCTGGTCATCTATGTAGGCCAAGATCTCCTTTTCAATGGTCTGCACGATAAACTCTCCGCTGGTCGTGGACATTTGGCGACCAGCGACCATTCCTGACAACAAACAACGACAAACAATGTATACGTGTAACTCTGTTTTCCTAGTTTTATATACTTAACGAATGTCGTGGAACTCTGCAATTGGCTTAAGATTTTATTGTCATTGCGATAATTCCCATGAACACTGTAAAAAAGCTGTCGAGTTTCCCACTAATAAATAAATAAATCATTGAATCAGTCCTCATTTATTCGTCTTGCTCGTGACTAAGAACCAAAGTTAGGTTCTTTCTATTATACCCTTGACATAGAAGATCAAGGATTTGGGTAAACGCTATATTGACCACGCTTAGTTAAGTCATGTCAGTATTATTAAGAATGGACTCCAATTTTCGTGTTTCGAAATTTAGTATGGTGACATACTCGAAAATCTCACTGATTATTTAATACTTACCATTTTCATTGTTACTAAAACAAGTGTACCAACTAAATCAGTTATAACATAACATAGTTATCTTTTAGCTTATAAAATAATTTTATTAAAAACCTAATGTCAACATCCGTTTTGTCCGTAACGAGTCGGGCTAATTGGAATGTCGGGATAATTCGAATATATTCGCTCAAACCGGAGCAATCCGGCTGAGGACAAAGCTGTGCCGTACAAAACAGAAGCATTGTAGTTGCGTTGTAGCCCAACCATTGTCATCTTTAACCTATGTACTGGAACTGAAACTGAGAAGGATGCGCAATTTTTTTGGTGTTGCAAACGCCTATAATCGTTGATACCTGCTGACTATCTGGCCGGCTGTATGCTTGTCTGTCACTATAGTGGTATAAAAAGTGTAATAATAATATAGATATCTAACCGAGATCATAGTTAGCCGAATTGAATTTATCCACAAGAGCGTCTAAGTCCTCGAACGTCTCTTCCAAATCCAATATACGTTCATGTTTGGCACGTGCAGCCTGGGGAGGGAAGGAAGGAAGGGAAAGGATTTTTTATAAAAGGTAAGAAAAAACAATAGTTACGATTATAGGTACGGAACTGTAATACGGTTCTAATTTCGTTTCTTTCTACTTTAAAAAAGATTCCCGCACTAGGAATGATTCCTGAGTCGCGGGGACTTTTTCAACATTAAAACAACAAACACAAAGAACAGCCAGACTCAGAACAGCAATTTGTGTGATCGAACTGAGAACACTGCCATTGCACTTGGCAGTAGCGAGACGACCACTTCGACCGTGCATTCACACGCAACCATCAGCCCGTGTTTAGACTGAGAGAGCGTACGGACCCAGTTTAGGTTATTTCTAATTGCTTTTGCTACAAGATTTTCAATTAGGTGAAGGGCTCATCGAAATGTATTTATTTGACCCTAGAGTTTCACACAAACTAGGGCTATTTTACTACAGAAATGCCTTCTGCCATACAGAAGAACGCAGTCAAATAATCGTATATGGCGTTCCAGCGTTTCCAGATTACTTTGAGCAAGTGATGTGTTGTTAATAGGGATTCTAGTGGCCTTGGTAACCAGGGCTGCAATCGCAGTATAAAATATAGTAGTCATAAATGACAGAATAAGCACGGTACTTGTTGTTAGCTTTTCTAAATTGTACTCATATGCCTAGATTAATACACACAGGCCTAGATTAAGCTATTTCTATTGTATGTATATTATATTGTGTACGTAATTAGCGCTGGCATTTAGCGTCTAAATAAATAAACGTACGGTTGATATCACAGGAGGTGTTGTAAGCAAAACTAGGTTCATAGATTACAGTTACAGCTTATCATCGCAGGTTTGTTACCTTGATAGTTTAAAAAAGAACAACATTTAGCGCTCACTGAAACCGTTACGCACAAATGTGCAGAAACTAAATTCCGCACTCAAACTTTCTACTTACAAAAATTTAAGCAAATTATGAAACTAGATATACGACGAATACTTGACTGCCGCATTGGCCTCCTGGAGTAAATTCACGTCCATGTGCTATTTTACTGTTGTTTTTAGGCTATCCCTAATAGAGCTACGCAGCGTCCAGGAATGTTCTCGCAACCTATTACGCGAAATTCTATACAAAGTAAAGTTGTTTAAAACTTTTGCCTACATCTTCAGACATTTGTGTATATCCAAAGGTGTAGACGACATGAATCTACTCATGTACGTAAACGACAAACGTGTGCAAACGAAACTTTACTTCAGCAATAATCCTGTCGATCGGGTCCAGATACTCTTCTTCTAGTTCGACTATTTCTGAGGGCTTAGACTTTACGATGACGCTCTTCATCTGCGAGGGCTGAATCTTCGACACGGCTTGACCCTGGAACTTTGACTCTGTATCGGTTCCAAGTTTGGACTTCGCTCCCTGGGTCGTCGACATTGTTCCTTGTGTTGTTGTTTCATCTGCTAGCTCGTCTTCGCCTAAACTTAGTCGAAATAATACATTTTAAGAGTAGACTGACGAAGATGAGTGTCAAATATGTCGTAAATGAGTCGTACAAATGAGTGGAGCTATAATATATTTAATAGTTACTTAAGCTCTATTGAGTAAAAGTATAACACAGTGAAGCTTTATAACTGAATGATGAGGGAGAAGTGCTCATTGGTGTATGTTTGATGTAGTATGTTGATTTAGTTTACACTAAATAAATACTTTTTTATTTGTTATTATTTGCTCACTATGCACGCGATAATAGTTCACTAATCTAATATCATACTTTAGATACTAATCTTCAACTATTTAACTAAGTCAACTAAACAAATACTTTTCACTTAGAGTCTAGGTAAAAGCTAACTACATAGTTTATACCAAACTCAGATCCTATATTCTTATCTACATATGTCTACTAATTAAAAGTGTAATAAAGATATATGTCTGTACAACAAGGGAAATATTTACGAAAACTAATTGGGATGATTTTAGAATTATTGTCTGTCTATTTATTTCTGCCGCCAGCACTTAAAATCCTCTGAACGTATTTTAAAACGAATGCCACAATTTGGAATTCTCTAACGTAAAGTTTAATCCGTTCAGTAAAACCAGAGATTCATACAGCCACTGGACAAACGCTCGTAGTTAAATAATTATGTAGTTAGCACTACAAGCAGGTTTTATACTGTATACGATTCTACTCTACTTATCTATGACTGTTCATTGTTTTGTGATCCAATTAATTAAATAAGTATGAGCTGTGGCCATAAACTAGCTTCTTGCTGGAGATATGCCTGCTCTCTTTTATAATATATCTGCATAAGCAATGTGCAATAAAATAAGCGAAAAATGAATGTTTGACAATCTCTCTTATAATTTAGATTAATAGTTGACACTGTTTCTTATTCGAATCAAAATCAAATATTTTAATTAGGATTTGACGCTTTCTCACCAAATTTGTATTGAGATGTGAGGGTCGATTGCGCTGATGAAGTTCTTGTACCTCTCGTACAAAGATGATGACAGTTTTTTTTTTCAAGTCAATACGAAGGTATATTTGTATTTGTGTATTGAAAATACTTAATCAAACATAATCAAAACCGCATATACCGCATTCCAATAGTTATCAATATTTTAAAACATTCGATTCTAATTCATAATTGCACATCTCCCCGGCTACCCCTTTTCGAGATATATGTACATGTGGTGGACTATATATAATTATATATACGAGTATATATAATATATAAAGGAAACTGCCTAACCGTAGATCTCGTATGGTATCTCATTGCCATCTTCGTCATACACAACTATTAATAGTTCATGCTTGTCTTCTTCTGATTCAGCTTCATCTTTTTTCGCTTTAAGATCTAATAAATAGAGAAAATAACACATAATGACAATTTTTAAAGCAATTAGGAAACTTTACAAAAGCCAGCTTTTGTCCTGCCCAGCCAATATACTTTTAATGTCTTCTGCCGCAATTGCATTCAATCTTGTGTCGCGGGGACTTTACAAACATTTAAATAACAGACACTAAGAATACCCAGATCCCGAATCACAATGTTTTGTCCCGTGTGGGGATCGAACTCGCGACCCTCGACGCAGCGGCAGTGGCGAGGTGAGCACTCAGACCACTACCACTACTCTTGTGCTGTCTGGTTTGGTGGAACTCTTCTATTTCTTTTCTTCCTTTTCAATGACAGTCGGTAACGCACGATTATGTGCGTTGTAGTAATACAAGCGAGCATCGCCGATGACCATTAGATGGACCGCATGCGTCTTTATCTCTTCAGCTTGCTTATAATGCTTATAATCATAAAACATCAGCGTTTTTGTATTGATACATCGATATCGAATAGCGATACAATCGATAAAAGAATTATTTCGCTCGAATAGTTATCGATTAATTTAATCTCACCTTTAACCTTTTCTTCGACGGCCTGGTCCTCCATTTGCGCGCCGCTTAGCTGCTTCAGGCGTTTCTGTAAAGATAAACATAATTTAGTTATATTAATTTGGTAACTATAGAGTGTGTAAAAGAAATGTGTGGTCATATTTAAGTGTCACATAGTGTAGCCCCTATACAATGAAAAACCGTGACAAATACATCCGTATACACTATTTTCACTAAGATATAGCTTTTTCTTTTTATCGATTTATCAATATCATACATTCTAATCGATACTTAAACAATGACCGAAAATGACCAAGCGCAATTTTGATAATTATGTAACGCTTTTGTTGTAAAGTACAGACAAAATTATTATATTCATATTTTTTGATCCCAGTATAATACACATAGATTATTATTTATCAGATATACATTACGATTCTATAATATAACCACACCTTTTAGTTACAACGTGTAACAAAAAGGTCTGTCTATATTTTAGTAAAACTATTCTGCAAGGAATACACAACTACAACAGTTCAATTAAACATGGTTCTAGATCAGATCCATCTACTTTATAATGTTTCTGTTGCTCTTCTACGGACATTAAATTAATGTTATGTTATTTTTCTTCACCGTCGTCAATTACGATATATCAACTCTGCTAGCGGTATAAAATATCATTAGTAGTGAAAGAGCTTCTGTCGGGGTAACCAGAAATGTTCTTGTGTACGTTCAACTGAAATAACTTGATGGAGTACACAGATATACACATAGTACATATCTGAACCACGAGCTGACTGACAGGTGCGGGAGACTCGTGCCGCGCGGCGCTGCTGCACACTTGCGCCTGACCATGTACAACTAACGCGTCAGCAGTGTCGCTACAGCTACCAACAAGCTTACCAAGGCTACAAAATTATTGTTATTATTGTCACTTATATGATACTCCATAGTATCTAAATACTCTAAAATGCTAATATTAATTGATGTTGGTGTCACTACTAGAGGTTATGACAAAATTTACAAGTATAATTAATAAATAATCAAAAACTAACTTCCACATCTTCGCTAGGCTGGGCTTTGCCTGAAAATAATTATAAGGAGTTGATAATAAACATTAATACAGCAGCACTATCTACATCCACCATAAGGATAAGGATAGCTTAAATTATATCTTCCTTCAATACTTTATATCCAGGTCAGTCTGGCCGAGGAGCAGCAGATCACATTCTAAATAGCAACATGTTATCTGCCGGTGAGAGAAGTATCTATCACCTTAGTTAGGTATCAAACAATACAGGAAGTAAGTCAACAATCATATTTAATCATTGAGGTGACAGTGTAACGCTTATGAACGCCAATGCTTAAGAGTTAATGAGTTTGCTATAGATACACTGTTCATGTGATCCCCCGGTGAATAAGAGTTCAGAGGCTCACGTTCCTCGCCGCTGATCCCCGCTTTAATTCCTTTTTCTTTTTGTTGGCAATACACGAACGATTCTCCTGGTATTGCAAGCAATCATAGGCAATGGTAACTGCTTACCACGCGATTCATGTGCTTTTACCACCTTTTTGATTAACTTTCTAAGGTCACGTAAAAAGAACGATCAACATATCTACTTCTACTTTACAAACAAGATGTTATAACCTTTCCTCTCTGCCATATAAGTGTCCCTCTCTATCTGGTTAGCTCTCTCTATAGAAGGAGATCTCTTGATCTCCCCGATGAGAGACTGAGCGGCCTTCATGCTGAGTCTGGCGCTGAAGTCGATTTTATCGTCTATGATCGACAGACGGACCAAATCAGACGCAAAATCCCAGAATTCGTCTTCATCTTCTTTGACATTTTCATCTTTCTGTTGGGAATTAGGGAGTTTTGTTATTGTAGGTAAGGTAAGGATAGGAAGTTATAGGAGCCTTGTTATCACCAGGCAATCATGTACCATTTATGAAAAGCGCATGAGTCTCATTTATGAAGAGTGCACGAGTCTTATTATTAAATTTTAAGTTTGATCGTTATTATATATATCACGAAATTGCAATAGGTACTTAAGGTATGTAACCATAGTTACGAAGAATTATACGACATTAGCCGAACCATGCCGAAGTACTACGAACGCGATTCGACTGCGTGTGTCAAATGATTGTGTGCGTGTAGTGATTTTTCATTAATTTAATGTATTTCTAATGCATATTTATATAAATGTTAGGCTTCGCCACTCCTTGTCCATTTAAACTTTAACTGTCCCCATACTAATTATCCGTCCGCGCAATTTACGTAAAAAGGGGAACAAAGGTTTTGCTTCACGTATTAATATATAGATAAAGGATAGAAAAGCCAGCTAGCTTTTCTAACCTTTACATCGATTCATAAATAAACAATTTAATAATTGGCAACGGCTGCCAATTATTAAATTATTGCCAGTACCAATGCTGCTCGTCTGGGGAAGTACCTAGAGGTAACCAACATCAAAGGCATAACTATTACTGAAGTTCCACTCACCCACAGGAAAACGGCACTAGATTTACTAACGCTCTTACTGCGTTTCGCTCCGTGCGTATGTGTGCCGAAGCTTAAACATAGCCTGTAGATGCATGCAACTCCTTAACAAAATACCAGTATCTTATTATGGTGGCGGCTATGGGGTCTCGTTACGTCTAACGATATAGCTTGATAGAAGAATACCACAAAACAAAGTATACACACCTCTTTGTCCTTCTTCGCCATCGTTGAAGTCGCTGGCTCAGCTTCCACCTGCTCTTCCTCCAATTCCTCAGGAAGATTACCTGGAAACCATTAAAATATCACATATTATTTTTTCGACAACTAGCTTCAGAACTCTCTGATGACAAGCAGAAGCAATAGGCCATACACTACAAGTCTACATCAGTCTAGTGAGTGTTTCATGCTTGTTTTCATGGGTATCAATCACCCTTTTGCCTGAACTTATCATGCATATATAAGTTCACGCCGAAACAGAGAAATATTTCGCAAGACGATTGTAGGTCCTCCATGTCATTGCGACCAGTCTCTCTAGTTCCTTCCGCCGAAAAGCGAATGACATGCTTGACGGGCTTTACTTTCGCAAAATGCGAAGGAAGTCATGAGTAACTACTATTTAATATCAGCCCCCTATAAAACTGTCCCACTGCTGGGCTCTTTTCAGTGTGAAAAGCGTGGTGGATGATAACCTACATTGTCCACCACGCTGGCACAGTAGGCATACTTTATATATCATCGAGAACATTATGGAGAACTCTCAGACACGCAGGTTTCCTCACGATGTTTTCCTTCGCCTTTAATGCAAATGATATTTTTTTGTCTTTTTATTTCGAAAAGACAGCTCCCGCACTAGGATTAATTCCTGTATCGCAGCGAACTTTACAAACATGCCAACATAGTACACAAAGAGCATCCAGACTCGGAACAACCATTTGTGAATCACACAAATGTTTGTCCCGTGTGGGATTCGAACCCACAACACTGGGCGCAGTGGCAGCGACGAGACGGCCACTTAAATTACTACGCCATCCGTGCAGTACCTATTAACTATATAATACGCCCATAACTTCGAAAATTCAGATATGCGCTCCTTAGGATCGAACCCAAGACCTCTGCGTGGCCGTCCAACGACCTGCCACTAAGCTTTAGCTGCTTCTTCTACTAGTATCATATAAAACTGGTAAACACCTTCCCTGTACCCGTTGTAGTACTTGACATCAGCGGAGGCGTCGATGGCTGCCAGGAAGCGGTACATCTTGAGAAAGTCCTTCATGGAGATGGCCGCCGAGCCACCATCCGGCTCCTTCGTCAGAGACTCGCATAGCAGGATCATCGTGTGCGTCAAGCACTGGAATAATTATTACAGACTAGCTTTTTAGCCAACGGCTTCGCTCGCTTGGAACCAGTACTATTTTTGAGATAAAAGGTACTCTATGTCCTACTTTGTTCCCCTAATAACGTGTGTGCGAAATTTCATGATAATAAATCAAGTAGTTACGGCGTGAAAGCGTAGCAAACAAACTCGCATTCGCATTTATAGTATTAGTGACCTAGTAGTACCTAATGACGTCGTATTCTGTAATATATAAGCTATACATATTCGATGTTGATTAGACATTGTATTTGTTAAAATACAGTTTATTTGTTACGATTTCACGTGTTAACTGCAGGGGTACAGAAAAGGACATAGGGTGCTTTTCATCCAGAAAAAGTGTAGAGATAGATCATTGATAAACCATATGTATATCCACGCGAAGCCGCGGGCAAAATATATTTATAAAGTAAAGTAATGAGCCTACCTTAGTGAGCAGTCCTCCTGCCACCGCTATGAAGTGCAGGTAGGGCACACTGTCAGCTCTGTTGTACACCTCGCACAGACACAGGATCCTTCGTAACTCCATGGGGTCTAAACAGAAGCCCTGCCACGCCCTCTTCACTACTGGCATTGGGATGTCTGTCATACCAGTCAACTGAAACATATACATAAAATGTTCTGTGTCATAGGCAAACCTTTTGATATGAATGCAAGATAACAATCCGGCAGTAGAATTCATGGAAATAAGTACATATGTGGATTAGTTATTATTATAACTATCACGCCTGTAATGATAAATATATAACTAAATAAAATAAAATGCCTCCTATTTCTTGCATAATCAAAGGAAAGACTTAAACATTTTTAATAGATTTCTGCATTGAATCCTATGTTAGTTAAAATAAATAAATTATTAATATAAACTGTCTGCAAGAACCCTGTTCTCCCTCCTCCAAAAACAGTAATTTTTCCGATCTTTGGCTACTTGTATGCTACTTGGGCCATTAATACTTTTTATTTAGGTCTGTAATGATATCAGCCCTATTCTTGATATAATATACTTAATATTATCGTAGTCACGGGTTACTGAATCTTAGAAGACAGACCCAAGCCGTGACCACGATTAATGCAAGTCGGTCGAAACGTTGGGCGATAAAAAGGTATCTATTACCTTCTAAATACTTAATCGCGATTAAAACTCGTTGTCTAATATTATTATATTAAACTATACAAATCGCGAAGGTCTAAAAACGTTTATCAGCCCTATTTATAAACTGTCCCATTGCGGGGCATGAGCCTCTGCTCAGTATGAGAATAGAGATAGGCCGACAGGATAGGCAGAGATGTTATGTTATAGCCACACTTCCACCCACATTTGACTAGTTACATTTTGGAACTTACGAAATACGCACCTATTTTCAGACTCCGCATTGCTACTGAAAATTTCCGAACACAAAACCCAATCCTGAATGAATAAGCAGAGGTAATGCACGCTGGCAATGCTTAAGTTTCTTAAAAGAGGAACAATCAGTGCTTGTAGCGCCAATATTTTAGTACCGCCAGCGCCACCGCGCTGGACACCGCACTTGCGAAAAATCTTTATAGTGATCCCCACGGACGCATTGTATATCGTTTATTTTGCTTATCTTTGAACCTGCAACTCGGATTTAAAAAGTTGTTGCCCTTGATAGTCGTGAGGAAAATTATAGGCTACATAACACCACGCAACAAGCGAAGGCAGCGGAGCAGTCATCATAAACCGGCACCAACTCTACTTGATGAAGGAGTGTTACCTGGTTAGCGAGCACTTTATGGCACCCCCTGGTGAGCCCTCCCTCTGAGCTGTAGATGGGGTACTCGAGCCGCAGCTTCACAGGCGGCGGCCGGTGTTCCGCCAGTGCCCTGAAGTACTCGAACGACCAGCGCAGCAGGTCGTACGGCTGCGTTTTGATCGCCGCTGCGATTATAAAGATAGATTATATGTGAGTAGTCCATAGACGTTAAACGCTTATTTTAAGCAATCTGTAGGGTTCTTGCTTACTGAGTACCATAAATATATAGATCTAATTAAGATCTGTAATTTTTTTCCAACATCCGATACAAAGAACGCCCCGTCTCAAAATAGCTATTTGTAGATCACACATTTTTTTGTATGATCTACATCGGATATTGTGGTTTTGATTCCCCCAAAACCCTCGGCTCAGTAGCAGCGGCAAGGCGATCAGACCAGTACTCCATGCAATCTAAGTCGGTTTGAACAAAATAACCATAACGCGCCATCTAGTAGCTATTGTGCTAACTTCCTTTAATCTTTGTTTTTCAGCCTTCTTTATATTATTTTAATAATAATTATAAATGTTTTTAATAAGTGTCAATGGTAAAGGGAATAAAAACACGATATTAAATCTGGTAATTAAATAAAACCAGTAATAATTTACTAACACTTATGAAAGCCAAAGTAAATAAAGTTCCCGCACTACTTAAAAGTAATTCTTGTGTCGCAGAGGACATTACTAACATTCAAGTAACAGCCACAAAGAATACTCAAGAGTCGGAATAACCATTTGCAGATTAAACATTTTTTGTCCCCAATCTCTTTTCTGAACATGGCAATCATGTTGAGCATATTATTATATTATGCGAACATAATAATCTGCAAGAAACTCAAAGTACAATATTACATACATACCTAGATTCATGGCTGTTTCCCAGAGGGGTAGGCATAGACAACGGAATTCCATTTGCTACGATCCTGCCACACTTCTCTGGCTTCATTCACTTTCATCACATTCCTCATACACGCCCTTCGGTTCAAGGTGCTCTTAACCTGGCCTTTGTCCAGAACGCCTCCGATCTGATCGAGAAACGTTCGCCTTGGTCTTCCTCTTGCGATTGTTCCATTCACACAAGCCTTATAAACTTTCTTAGTCAGTCTTTCCTCGTCCATTCTTTCTACATGCCCAAACCAGTTTAACATACCCTCTTCTATTCTTGTCACTATATCCACTTTCATGCCGCATCTCTCTCTAATCACACTATTCCTTATTCTATCTTTCAGAGTCACACCACATATGCTTCACAGCGCTCTCATTTCTACAGCATTTATTCTGCTCTCGTGCTTCTTTTGCCATACTCAACTTTCACTTCCATACATAAGTGTGGGCACTAATAGTCCTCTATGAACAGCCAAACGTGCCTTTTCGGATACATTTCGACTGTTCAAAAAAGCGCGTAGAGCTCCATTACAATATTTAACATATCAAACCTCACCTTTACAATATTTCTTGAGTATGTAAGGAAATTTGGGTGGTATGACGATCTGCTGTGAGCAGTACATATGTTCCACTAGCTCCGGCATAGTAGATGCTGTTCATCACAACTACAACAGGAAAAACAACCCATCACATCAGTTAGTTGAAGTTATAGCCGATAGACTGCGCTAGTAGCTAGCAAAACCACTCACAGGAATCATCTTTTTTCGTATATTCCGTATAAAATGTAATTTTCTATTAACTATAGAAAATATATTATTACGACATTAAACTCTAGATATTTCTATGCAAGTCATAAAATTGAATTAAAACTTGTTGTAAACTAAAAGGAAAACCATGTTCATCTTCAGTAGTTGCGGTTTAAATCATTAGATGGCGCTACCAATAGTTACCGAAACAATTTATTAAACAAGTGAAAAGATAGAATGATCCTGGTGATATCAATTAGAATACCTTTAAAACCATAATATTATTATAAATTATGAAAGTAGGTAACTCTGTTTGTTTGCTTTTGCTTTCACAGATGCGCTGCTGATTTTGATGCCATTTAGTACGGAGTAATGACTATGCCAAGACTAGTACCTGCTAAATAACACTTTATCTAGTATATTAAAGACCGACAAACTAATTATGTCATTTATTGTGTTCCAACAGATCTATGTTATTAACAGTTCCTGTACAAAATATGTAACCAGACGCACTGGTTTAGTTTCTGTGTCCATTAGTATGTTAGCATGCGTTAGAGTTTTATTGATTTATATACATAGATACCTACTTACATATATTTCAATATGATCTATTAATAATGCGAATGCGTTTATTTGTTTGTTACGCTTTCAGTTAACTACTCGACCGATAATCATAAAATTTCACCTAAACGTTGTTAAGGGGTACAGAAAAGTACCTTTCTTCCTGATAAAAAGTAGGTTCAGTTCCTGAACGAGTAAAGCCGTGGACAAAAGGAGAAACTGACTGACGTATCGACGCACAGGTCAAACTGTACCTGCAGACATATTACATATATAAGTTACTTAAACATACCTTAAAATTGCATTATCAAAAATTCATCCAGGATATTGGAGAATGCCAAGTCAGATCAAATACTAATAAAAAATATGGATAGTCCTATGGAGTTAAAACTTGTAACCATATAAAAAAATAAGTAAAGTAACTAAACATTTATATCACCAATTATAATTAAACCACCCTTAGGAGAAGCTTTAAAGTTTATATCTATGCCAAATATAGTAGAAATATAAAGGGCTTACGAATAAGTAGTACGTATCTAAGCGCAATAACCTACTAGATACCACGTGGTAGTGCTAAACCTTTCCGAGCTGCACATGCAGGCGAAGTCCGGGGCGTAAACTAGCCAAAGATATAATATTATAACGGATACCGCCAAGACCGACAGATTGATGGGTTCTTCGAGATACGACGGGACGGGATGAAGTACCAGCTACAGACAGAAAAGCGTGATAAACGGTTCCTTCTTAGCTTATAGATGTCTGTAACACCAGTCATCAAAGGGTCCACATAAAAACTCGCAATAGTCCTTTGAGAAATAATTATGATAGATTTTGATAACGGTTGTAAAATTAGCCCTAAGAAAAGTCAAGACAGTTTTCCTCAATCTTATTTTCCGTCATTTTCTATTGTCTCGTATTCATACCACGTGGCCAAAACTGAGACTAGCACACGTAATCTAGGCTTAACTAGGACTAAAATACACTGTAAAATAATATTATTTACCTACTGGTAATTTTAATAGGAATCTTTTAATAAAATAAAAAATACTCACAACACAATGAATCAGTTTCAGTTTACAAAACGCGTTGCTATGACAACATTACTGTCAAAGCGACGTCAAAATTTTATGAAAGAAAGGGAATCTAGAGCTTCAATGCTTTGCTTCAATCGGCCTATATTTTCAACTGGATAACTCTTTTTACATAATTATAGACAGGTAACAAGCATATACGCCTGATGGTAAAGAGCTGCGTGCAATGCGCGTTACTAAATTACAATAGTAACTTACTCCTCATTTGTTTGCCTGGCGGTCTTATTCATAAAAATATATCTGATATAACATCAACTCTGTATTAAACTGTCCCACTGCTGGGCACGGGCCTCTTCTCAGTGTGGGAAGATTTACGCTATAGTCACGCTGGCCCAGTGCGGGGTGGCAGACTTCACATGTCTTCGAGAACTTTATGCAGAACTCTCAGACATGCAGGTTTCCTTGCGATATTTTCCTTCACCGTTAAAGCAAGCGATAACTATCTATGAATACGCCCATAACTTCTAAAAGTCAGAGATGCGCGCCTCGGGATCGAACTCGAGACCTCTGCGTGGCAGTCCAAATGGTCTCCCACAAGGCTATAAAAAAAATTGTAGAGGCTTAATACGATGCGTAGTTAAATAATACACAGGTGCGTTGTAAATAAAGATTATTTATTAATTTTCTGTAATTCTTTATTAAATACAGCATCATTATTAGGCAAACTAGCAATCTTATTTATTAGTTTGAACATGTAACTGTAACTTTTAGTTTTATAGAGTACTATAATATTTTATTAACACAATGTACCATGTATGTATACATTTTTTTTACATGATTTAATTTAAAGAACCAAATTAAAAGTGAAATGTACATGGTTTGCTGTATAAAAAAAAATAAGCATTGTAGCGTAAGTTTCAGGTCAATGAACTAACATCAACGTTACACACATCACAACTACGTGACCTCTCTTTGAGAACATGACTTCCACCTACGAGCATAGCGAACCATGTCTCGAAGGGCTTTACAAACATTGAAACAACGAACACAAAAAATACCGTAACTAGAAATAACTTAAGCGGATAATACACATTTGCGTGGGCATTGAACCAAAAACATTTGGCGTGTTGTGATGGCGAGGTATCTACTTCAACCACTGCGCTATCAGTGCAATAATTTGCTATGTTTATCCATTTATAGCACACTTAATTTTTCATTCATGGTTACTTTATTGTATGTAACTTGTTTGGAGTTGGACTGCCACGCAGAGGTCTCCAGTTCGATTCTAGGTCACGCAGTTATGAGCAAATTTAAAAACGTGTTCCCCACGCGCAGCGTTAGTGGATCGGCCTGCTCAGTGCATTACTGCGCGGATTTGATGCCCGGGTCGGGTAAAATGTTAAGAAATTTTCAGTACAATAAACTCGCCCACTATTAAGTTGGACTTATAACCGCAGCTGGCGAAAAGTAGAATTGAACTCGTTGTCATGACAAAGAAAAACTTTGTAACACAACCTGCATGTCTGAGAGTCACCATGAAGCACTAAAAGATGTGTGTAGTCTGCCAACCCGCACAGCACCAGCGTGCTGGAGTAGGGTGTAATCTTCGCATAATATAATCAGGGCTTATATTATTTAAATTCACCCGTTCCAGTGCGCGTTGATAAATATTATACCTATGCTAAATGTGGCTTTCAATATTTAATTGTGTTTTCATTTTACTTACGACAGTATGTAATTGTATGACAGTGCTATATAATGGCGGACTCTAATGATGGAGTCGTCAACAAGCCAGAGGACATAAAGAAGTAATAATAAAAAATAACTCCGTCGAATATGGGATTGTATGATCGTTCACTCGTTCGCTTGTTTCGTCGCATTTCATTTGTCTTGAGTTCTTGTTCTAACTTATCTAATTTTAGATAATAATCCAATATTAACAAATAACACTTCTTCCAAATATGATAATATAATATGTAAAGTATCTATCTATGGTCAATATTTATTATTTTGTGACAGAATATTTCAATAATTTTTTATTAAGTCTCGAGATTCGAACGTGGGGCTTTGTTATCAACAGTTGTAGAATCTAATTACTATACCAACGAGGTAGACTTGTAACTTTTAACTAAGTACTATCTAATTAAAGGATTTACCATTACGTTTCATTGACGTATTAAGCATAAAAACTAAAAGGAAAACGTAAAACCATCTCTAATTGTTTACTGTGGTCTATCAATCGCTGCCTGGCTATTCCATGTTCGCTTTTTAACCTGAATAAATGTCGGGATTGGGTCAATTATTATCACTAGGGTTAATATTACTCATTGGCATTTAAAACAATTACCTCTATAAAATATCAAATTTTGACCTTACTTGTTCCTACATTTATTTAATCATAGTACAAAAATCGTGCCTTATCACGAATATTTCTAATCAACATAAAAAATGAAATTCATTCCACACGAAAATATTCACTATGCCAATAAAATTTCCATGGTTGTTTCACGTGAAAAAAGTAATCTTTATGCGTTAGGCGTCGGATTTAATTACTTTTGACTTTAATTTCGCACGGCCGCACGTGGCGCCATCTCTGCGCGCAGTGACGAACTACGTGGTAAAAGTCGATCCTGTCACGTGGTACCGCTCACTCGAGAGGAAAAAAAACAAAACCTGTTTAGTTCTGTGACGTTTCTGATGTTTTTATGTCGTGCGTTTCGAGGAAGGTGCCCAAGTGATATTACCGTGTACATTTCATAGATACGACATTCATAATTACTAATTATAGTTCCAAACAACGTTGTGAGTGTATTCTTATAGGATTCAATCGTGTTGTTGTTGAAAGGTGTAAAGTTATTGTCACTGGCGACCTGCAAACGTCGGGTGAATGAAACCGCTTTGATAGTGCCACTAATATAATCACAAATACGGAAAAATGTGCAATCACTGACTGGTTCATTATACGACAATTATGTGTGAACACACTTTTATTAAATCAGTTCTATGTGCAAAATTGTGTTAAAGAAATGGGTGACAGATTGAAACATCCATTCAAAGTGAAAAGTACATTTGTAGTTTGTGTCTTATTAGAAAAATGGATGTGATAACTGGATTATCTCCTATCTGTGAGTATTGCTAAGCTATGGCTTTCTATTGAGAAAAGGGTCACTCGATTGGTATTCAATGCGTGCCATTAGGGTCTATGACCATACAATGGCATTTGTGGAATTAGCATAAAAGTGAACGATTTTCAACTTGGACTCTTTGCTGTCTTTGGATGTTTATTTTTGTGTTGATGTTTTTTTGTCCCTGTTTGTGTTTATTCTTTTTAGTTGACTGTCTTCTTTATAACAGTTGCATATCGAAATCATATAAATGCGACGTTAGAAATGTTTACTTTACTTATTAAATCATTTCGCCAGAAAATTAATTCGTCACAGATAATAAAATTTGTTACAAATATGATACGTCGCCATCTAAATGCATAACTGTACCTACAATTTAGTAAACAATTTTTTATGGTGCTAAGATGCCAGCTAGCTTACGCCCGACTGTTAGTAAGCGGTTTCCATAGCCTTAAATGTTTGCAACACCACAGGCATCGGTGGCGTGTTGCCGACTCTAGAAAAGGAACCGCTGTACTACCAGCGAAAGGGTCAAAGATTACATACCTACCTAGTCTTTTGCTGACAGTATTCCGGTCCCTCAAAGAGCGTGGCAACCCCATTAACTGCGGGAACACAACACAAGCCTGTTTAGCTGCAATCTTCTCTACTTACCGATGCTTCAGTACCAGATCTGCTCCATTTTGAGCTAAATTCCAGATTTTAAGAGGGAAAGTTCGCTGTGTTTCACCTTTCTTAAATAATTAGGTATATGATTAATAGATTAAACATAACATAATATGATTTAAAGGGAGTAGGCATAGCTATAGGTATCATCTACTTATACCTCTGCCTACGTATAAGGGCGCAAAACTATTAACGTCTAGCTAGTACATTGTCAGACTGCGTGCTGCTACAGAAAATTTCCAAACAGAAAATCTCGAACCCGGATTTCGAACCCGGGTCCTGAGGTTTGCACGCAAATTATGCCACTGTTCCAACAAGTTCATCTATTATAAGCGACTTGTTATACCTACCTATTTATTAAGGTAATAATTATAATAGACTTTAATTACTTATAGAAAAGTAATTACGTATAATTTGCTGGAGTTTAGGTACATACCTACCTATTGCGTTTTATTTTTATCATCTCATCCTTTATATCCGAATCAAGTTTGAGTACCTAGGTACCTATCTATTCTGTAATAGAAAACTAGAAATAAATAATACTACGCTCATTCTAACCTAACCATAATCATACATAAGTAAATTAGAAGAAAGAAGGGTTCCTTTCAAAACACACAGGCGCGAAGACACCAATCTTTATAAGATACTGACCGCGGCTTCACCCGCTAAAAATCTTTTCATTTTAGACGTAAGCTTTAAATAAATTATTGAATAAATTTGAGTCCACCCTTTACTTATTATTAGTATGCTTGTATTACAATGTAGTTTAAAATACCAAATTGTATTAGTTTATCCTTTCGTCTCGGCAAACGCGTCCCTTTGATTCTTCTGAAACAAAGTGTTCTACCTACCATGCCTATTAGGTAGTTCCTGTTCCCATTAATATTAGAAGTGCGATCGTTTAGATGTAACAATGTTTGTTATAAATTAATATATAATAGGAATTATAATTAAATTTGGTGCACGGGTAGACTATAGCTTGGATTAACATTACACGTCTCTTATCACATTAACATTTTCAGGAACCTCTGTTAACATAACGTTTCATCGTAAAAATGCAATTCGGTGGCGCTGTTATGATTTTAAATAAAGATAATTATATAATTGGAATTTATAACAAACGGCGGTTTTTAATAAACTTTCTATCTGTAGATTCTTAGCGATACGTATTTGACATAATTGGTATGCGGCTTATGTTAAGTTCATGTGCTTAATATAGCAAGTCATAGTTTAGTTAATGAGAACCGCCTTAAGAGATTACGAGTGACTAGACCAGATCTTTTCTTAATCACTCTTTTCAGCAGCTAATAATTAGCTTAATAACCTCAAGTGCTCAAAGATCAATTCTTAAATAATATAGGCAAAATGGAGGTGATACCCCATCAGTTTTTTTATACTACTGAAAGCCTACAGCCAGTCTCGTAAATAGTTTCTGTAGCCTATGGCTGCTTGCTACACCAAGAGTATCACTTCCGTGTTGCCAACCTTACATGTTACGTTATCCTTGTCCCGCTAGATGAGCAGAGCCTTACGACAATGCTGGTGCGTCCATCATGAAGCAAGTCGTGAGCTTGTAACCAATTAAATAAAATATAAAAAAGAAAACAGATTTTTATATACATTTGTGTGCATAGGTATCTAGACAAAACAGTCCAAAATGTTTTCCTCCTGTGTTTTCCCTCAAATCTATATCTTATATATAAAAATAAATCCGTTTCCCTTGGTCACATAACTTGAGAACGACTACCGATTTCATTCATCTTTCTTTTTAAGTTTTCTGATTGTTTGTAGAAGATTCATAACCTACGAACACTTCGAAAATTGCACAGAAAATTTAATAATTTCTGAAAACTTAATGAGTATTTTAACTTCGCGCATTTGCCAGTTCGTCTAAGACAAGTCGAAGTCTGTCGAGCCAGCTATTCTTCAATAATGATTACGGTCGCATTTCGACCACTGGGCGATGACTAGTCAATTTAATCTTATGATTCTCGGTAATGAATCGCAGCCGTGATGCGATCTACAATACAGCTACTACGTATTAATAATATAAAACTTGTTATATGAAAATAACACCAAACCTGTTCTCAATTTACGTATTGTGTCTTGAAGTCGCATCTCTCGGAATTGTAGAACTAACACTATGGAAATTATTTTAATATAGCATTGATACATTAATTATATGGACTTGTTGATCGCATAGTTCAATTACTATAGGCACAGATAATATAATACTAGGTAACACATAGCATTGCCTTATGCAACACATAGAGGCTCAGTCTCTGTCATAGGACCATGCATAGCTCAGTCGCCAGAGTGACACGGTTTATTAAGGTTGCGGGTTCAAGGCCTGTTTTATGCATTGGCCTTTTTTTGTCTGTTATAATGGTCAAATTATGTTACACTAGCTTTTGCCCGCGTTTTGGTCGGGAATAGCACTTTCTTTCTGGTTGTACCTTACTTGTACCATATGTCCTTTTCTGTACACCTGACAACGTGTATGCGAAATTTCATGATGATCGATCGAGTAGTTGAGTCGTGAAAGCGTAACAAACAAAATCACATTCGCATTTATAATATCAGTTAGGAAGCTATATCTACAGTACTGTAATATAGGTACACCCCAATCCTACGAGACCGATCATCGTGAAATATCGCATACTCATTATCAAAGAAACAGAAAAGAACATAGAGTACCTTTCATGCAGAGTAAGTTCAGTAAGTAAAAGTAGTTTGTAATGCATTGACGCATACCTCTTCGCGGAAAAGGGGAGCGGAGAGGTTATGTCGGGCTCAGGGAAAAGAGGGAAAGTCCTGGGTACTACCGACTAAACCCACCACGGTGTGCCATCTCGCTGCCTTGGATGGTGGGTGAGTCGCTGGAACTGAAACTACATCAGCGACGTTACTAATCTAACCTAACCTCACCTATGTACATTAATTACACTCACGCCTAAACCACCGAAAGGGTAGGCAGAGGTGTACAGCAGACACATTTCACTCGCTACATTAAACATTACCGAGCTGCGTGTTACTACTGAGAATTACGTAACACAATAACACTGGGCTCGACCCGGAAATCGAATTGAACACAAGAACTCGTCATCGGTCGTAAACCTGAATGACAATATATGCTAAGGGACTTACGATGTGGGTAGTCTGCTTATTCCTTTGTGGAGAATAGCGTGATATAAATAATAACGTCACAATTAGGTTCTTGGGCAAACTACTATTTATTTATTAACTAGATTTTGTCCGCGGCTTCGCTCGTGTAAATAAAGGTTTTCCTGGAGGAAAGGGACTCTATGTTCTTTTCTTTTTCCCTGACTACGTATGCCAAATTTCATAATGATCGGTCGAGTAGTTCAGACGTTTAGCATTTATAATATTAAATGCTTAGGATTTGGACATCCAGTAATTGTTACATTATGTTTACATAAACAAATAAGACCATGAATATCATTATTCAGAATCTAAATATCACTATCATCTGAAATGTTTTGCATGTAGTCACCTAAATGCGCAACATGTCACAGCATGCATAATTATGGTGTAACACTGTTATCATAATAGATAAAATATACTGTAATTAGTGAGAAATAAAAATAATGCTAATGATTTATTCTAATTGAAAATTCAGCAGTGCGGTGTGCAGTGTTGGTGAACAAGACTGCTGTGCATGAGGTCTCGGCTCCGATGCTCACACTTTGACTTAATCTGTCTAGATAGTCTTAATAGTTGCCCGGAGTCTAAGATCATCAACCTATACCTTCGAAGATAGAGGCCTGAGACTGACCTCGTCATATGAGTTTAAAAATACTGCAATCATAATTAAATGGCGATTTAAAAGAGTGGTCGTGAGTTTCTTACAGGTATCTTCTCATAGGCTCAATCCTTTACCTGAACCAAGTAACTAACCTTAGTGTAAATTCAGTTCGGTATTTTGATATAACTACACTTTATGTGAAAATGTGAAATGTGTGTGTGTGTCTCCATGTGAAAATGGCTGCTGAAAAGCAACCGAAACGTCGGGGCAAGTGTAAAATGAAATCTAAATAATGTTTATCATTTAAATAGCATAAATAGAATTAAACAGTAACCAGTAAAAGTGTTTAACAGTACTACTGTTAAACACTTTTACTGGTTACTTTAAACTACTGTTTAAAGTTTCAAAATTGTGTAATAATAGTGTTTTATAAAAAATAAACAACGCGATAAAATCCGTATTTTAAAGTGGTTTAATTCCAATCAGTGATTTGTGATCTAAATGAATAAATGTATTTTTATTTTGACTATAAATGTGTATGTGTATGAAATTCTTGTCGTATCACAACACCTGGATATATACCAGATTGACAGTAGGTAATAGGCTTGCGACAGAACAAAGCCAGTGAAATGTCGATCTTATAACTCTGCCTACCCCGTATGAGATACGTGGTCGTGAGCATAGGTAAGCTAGTGTGAGCGGCACAATTGGATGATGATGTGAACGATGTCAAGGCGGTAAGGTACCAGAAGTGCGCCCTAACGAGGGTACAATGGACCGGGCTGTGGTCATTATGTTGTTTGCGCCGCCGCGCGTGGCGCAAGCTGCGAGCGGTCACTGCGCAGATCGAGCGATCCGCGGACTTCTGACCAGACAAATCTATTTAGTTACCAGTTTCTACTGGTAACTAAATAGATGCCATTCCACTCTGGCGTAAAGTTATACAGTTACTGAGTTTAGCTCGGTCAGTTAGTTTGGTAAGTTTACATCTCTACCTCTACCATCATATACCTTTGAACTCATCTTAGTAATTCTCTTATAGAACTAGGCGTCTACCGCAGCTGGTAATAATTCCTGTCATTTCCTGTGTTGCGCTAGAGTTAATAATCATCCATTCAATGGGCAAAAAGAACACCCAGACTCGGGACAATCATTTCGCACCCTTAATAAAACAGAGACTTATCTCAGTATTTTGGATTAAACAAATTTGAACTCTATTGCAAAAATTTAACACAAATATAATATTAGAATTTAACATATACAATTAGAGTTCAAATTGCCTCACTTTCAAATTTCGAGTTAAGTCGCTGATTTATTAGGAGTGCGATTTGTGAATGAGACAAATTTTAGTACCGTGTGGATGATCAAACTGAGTACACTTGCTACGGCGTAATGTCAAGGTAACCACTTAAACCAATGCACCATTCATGCGGTCACCCTAACTAATATTATAAATGCGAATGTGAGTTTGTTTGTTACTCTTTCACGCCTTAACTACTTGACCGATCATCGTGAAATTTCATACAAACAAAGTACTGCCACTGGTTAGGTAAGTAACAGTACTTTTTCCTAACATAACCTACATTCTTTCTTTTTCTAACCTACATTTATGCGAGCGACGCCGCGGACAAAATTTAGTACTACATAGAAGCAGTGTGAACTGTCGCTTATGACATGTGGCACACAGTGGCTTATCTACACACGTCTGGTTCAGCATGTTCCGTCGAAAGGTCAAGTGGAGCACAAATATGTGTGATGGTTCTGTCAACAGTATTGATTACCAGTCCACGGCGTCAGAGTGCGGGACCACGTCACCATGGGCTGAGCCAACGTCTCTTAGATCATAGAACCGCATATTGGACAAGGGTTAGGCAGTACGAAGTTTCTTACTATTTAGGTTTTAAAGTACTAGTATTATTGTTAAGTAAGTAATAGCAGCGATAGCTCAGTGGGGAGACCAACAGACTGCAATGCAGAGGATCTCGGGTTCGACCCCACGTCGCGCACCTCTGACTTTCGGAAGTTATATGACTTTTCGAAGTTATGTGCGTATTGATTGACAATTATCGCCTGCTCCCTGCCTCGGAGAACACGTTAAGCCGTCGGTCCCGGCTGCCATGAACATCTATCGCAGTCGTTATTGGGAAAGTGAGTACCCTCTAATATCCTGACACTGGTCTAGCCTTAAAGTATCGTTAGCCTTCGGGTTGCGGCGGTCAGGTGGCAGCCGCTCCGTGTAAAATCTGATATCCAGTCAAATCCAGTTAGACTAGAAAAGCCGACCCTAAGTGACTTGGGAATAATAAAGGCTAAGGGAGAAGTACTATTGTTAAGTTATTAGTGTAATTATTATTGGTTGTAGGGTTCACGTCGATAGTGCTATGGGTTGGTTTTGAATTTACGATATCTCGATCGTTTGTCAATGCCTTATCCAATAATGTAATGTTGCACAATCTTGTAAAACCATTTTTTGCATGTGTGAGAAAGAGACAATGTATGTAATGTTAATGCTTGTAAAGACGACTATGGGCTCGTTTCCTATTACGATGGATCAAAAATCATAAGGTTCTTCTTCTTCTTGTCGTGTCAACAGTCAACTCAAAATATCAAATCTGCTTTGAATAAAAGGTGGCCATTTCAATAGCTGGTGGGCTGGCCGCGTTAAGGTCTTCCTTGGTGCACGTGATCGGGCACAAAGGGCACACTAGTAGGTGTGACATCGACTAGACTGGATCACCGCAGTCGCATGCAGTAAGGCTGGGATCCCTGAATCCCCATTTGCACATATTTTGTCTACAGCGACCAACCTGAGTGCGAAGGCGATTTAGTGACTTCCATACGGGCCACGGTAGGTCGTGTCCCGGTGGGAGTTGACTGTGGACTGAAAGTCAAAGAAAGTGAAAGAAAGAGGTGGTGGGTTCTGTCCAGTCCACAGTTTACTTTAACTCAGTGGATTCCCTCAGATCATAAGGTAGTAGTAGAGATAGTGTTATACACGTTATTGTCTTACTCGAGGGCTAGGAAAACCTTGATCCAAATGAATACGCTCACCGCTAGATGCAAATGCACGAAATTACTAGTTTGTACCATAAGCTGGGCTTCCGGGTTTCTGAGAAAAAGAAAGTATGCTTAAAGAACCGGGCATTTTCCGGGACAATATGTAACCTACATATGTCTTCTCTGGCCCATAAACTGTATCTACGCAATAAAAAATCTTGTAGATACGTTACATCGTTGCTACATAAAAAAAGCGTAAACCAGCAGACACCCTTTCACATTTTTATAATTCTAGGGAATATTAAAAGGCTACAAAGTCCGGAGAGAAAATCAAAAACAAATATTTTGTAAATTTTCAGCGAATTAACGCGTCAAGCGAGGAGATATTTTCGTGGCCCAGGCATTACGGATACGTAGGGTAAGAATATTGAAAGTTCCATAGGGCACCTGCCTAACTCTCCTATCCTTTTTATTATATTATACTCTCTTCAACTCCTTTTCCCTAGGGTCAGCAACACACTAATGATAACTCTTGTATTGTAAGCTATGGTTACCGTATAGGCTACGGTGACAGCTTACCATCAGGCGGGTCGTATGCTTCCTTGCTAACTATTGTATGAAAAGACAGTACCTAAACAGAATTGGTAGTGGCAAATTCATGGATTGATCAGATTGTTTCCAAATGACGTGCATGATATTTTTTACGGATAGGTCGTGGACGACGTAGTTTGGATAAGTAGCATGAATTCGAATAATGCGGTTGTCGCTGTCGTCACCACCGATTGGCCCAAAACGATCGTGTGCCTGCTATTCTTAAAACCTACTAAGTAATATTATAAACATAACATTGTGTAAAGGTTGTTTGTTGAGACTTTGAATGTTTGTTACTCAATTACACGTAAACCGTGGAACGCTTTGGGATTCATTTGGCACACAAATAGACCATGTGTTATTTTATAATATTTATAACCTATACTTTTTATCCCGGTTCCGTGGTCCGCCATCCCGTATGATTCACGTGGACGAAAATAAATATATGTATACATATATTTCACGTCTATATTTCTGAAGGAGTACACACGTGTGTTACTTCCACATCTCACCAATAATTGTTATAGGCTGAAATTCGTTATAAAGTGCATATACGCAGTGAGAGCCTAGTGGGCAACCGTCGGTCTGCCACGCAGAGTTCGATTCCGAGGCGCGCATCTCTGACTCTTTAAAGTTATGTGCGTATGAAATAGTTAATTATCGCGAGGGAATCTCCATGTCTTAAGAGTTCTACATAATGTTTTCAAAGATATGTGAAATCTACTAACCCGCACTGGGCCAGCGTGGTGGTCTATGGCTTAGTCCTTTCCACAGTGAGAAGAGGCCTATGCCCAGTAGTGGGACAGTTTAATACAGGGCTGATATCATTGTATATGAAGAATACCATTCAAAGAGCTATCCTGTCTGCGAATCGTACTCTTTTCTATAATAACATTTTCGCCACTAGCCTTTAGACATTCATCTACAATACCTACAAGAGTTTTCGCCTACCAAATAATGTTCTTTTTGTTAATAACCCGATAAGCAGTCTCGTAGGTCGGGCAGGTGTTCGCGAGGTAGTCGAGTCGCGTGTAGCGGCGGGCGGCGGGGAGTTGTCGTCACAATGGACAACTTTAGTACGTTTTGTCGCATTGTCTGCGCATGGGAATGTGTCACAGTGCACGTTGATTCAGTAGATTAAGTCGGTTTTAACATCGTATACCATTTGATATTACATACATACATACGTAGATTCACGCCAGTTTCCCAGAGGGCAGAGACTACGGATTTCCATTTGCTACGATCCTGACACACTTTTCCGGCTTCATTCACTTTCATCACATTCCCACGCTCGCAGGTTTAAGGTGCTCTAAACATGGCCTTTGTCCAGAACGTCTCCGATCTGATAGAGAAACGTTCGCCTAGGTCTTCCACCTTGCGACTGTTCCATTTACACTGGCCTTATAAACTTAGTCAGCGTCCATTTTTTCTACGTGCCCGAACCAGCTTAACATACATTTGATATTAACGGTTTAATTTTTACAAAGATACACTCAACTTAAAGCTACAAGTGTTAGATCAATAGATTGAGTGTGCACCCTGACTCACAGTAGGCCACAGCATGCAAAGTACAAACATAGATGCAGTTGGCGACATTGAACAAAATTACAAATAAAATATTTAAAAGGTTTTGAAAGTGACGTCAGTGTATGACGTCTTAGATTTGGTTTCCGGGTCAGGTAAAGTGTAATTAGGATTACCTGACAAAAAATGTTTAGTAGTACAGAGTTTAGTAATATGTTTAGTGGACAGTAATAGGTCGCCCCTCTAATACGTGGAACTTAAAAATATAGTTGGTAAAATGTGGGTGTACTTCATACACCCTTTGCTTACCTCTTCGGGATATAGATGTCTATGTAAACAGTATACTCGACATTATTTATACTCGAATTCAAAACTGGCTTTTTGTTTTGTAACCATCATAAATTCATAACCAACCATTTAGGTATTGGACATCAATTTACTAACAAACAACTCTGTAACGCTTTACCTAAGCTGAGAATCAAACTCGGTACCTCACAATTGTATGTCTATCAGAGAGTTACGCCACGGGACGTACGACGTATCAACTACCGGCACTTCTCAATAATCTATTTGTGGTTTTCCTTAGTATCGATACAGATTGGACCAAATGTCTAATTTGTATGCGGTATTTGCGCTATGAAAAACTGAAAATAAATAGGTTATTGAGAACTGCTGTAATCTACCGATAGTATATAAGATTTTCTCTACTGAAATACTGGTATAAAAAACATAATAAAATTTTATGTAGTTGTAAAATATAATAGTATTTTATAGTATCACTATTGTTGGCTATTACTCAAGTTAGTATGAAATTGGAGAAAGGTGCACTAACATTATTTGGGTATCCTAACTAATATTGCGAATGTGAGTTTATTGTTTGTTATGCTTTCACGCCATAAATACTCGACCAATCATGATGAAATTTTGCATAGGTACACGTTATCAGTAGTAAATATAATGTAAATACTTGACCAATATAAGGAAAATACGAATGGGGCAGTAGAAAGGAAAATATATAAGCATATCGTAGTAGGATATGTACTCGCCCATACTACATGTACTTTGCACGGATGCCACTGCTATGCCACTGCGGTAATTGTAAGCTTGGTACCCACAGTGGACAAAAAATTGTGTGATCCATAAATAGTTGTTCCAGCTCTGGGTAATCTTTGTGCCCGCTGTCTGAACGTTTTTAAATATCCTCGGGAGAAAGGATGTAGGTACAGAGCACGAAAGGCGACTTCAAAAAAATGTATCAGGAATAGTTAAAAGTCTCGGCTACCCAATTGCTTCGAATTTTGGAATTCTACTGACATACGGAGCTGTATTAGGTCCTACTTGCCTCCGTTAAACTGCCTCCGTGGCGCAACGGTATTGAATGCGACTGCTGAGCATGAGGTCTCGGGTTCGAGCCAATAAAAAGATATTGGGTTTTTTCTGTTTAGAAATCTCAATACGAGCCCGGAGTTAGGAAGTTGGCGGTGTTAGACATCCCTTGCCTCGGAAAACACGTAAAGCCGTTGGTCCTGCGCCTGATCTCTCTCCGGTCGTGTCGGATTACCGTCCCATCAGATGGATCATGAGGGTTAGGGAACAGAGATGAGAGAGTGCACTTGTGTTTGCGCACATACTTGTGCACTATAATATCTCCTGCGCTGAAGGCCAGTCTGCGTTAAGATCGCCTTTCGTGTCGCCGTGGCCATAATTCGGTCTGAAGGACATTATTAGGTCCTATTTTAACGACGTAGTGAGACTCTGGTTTTGTTCCCGTTTCTTTTTGTTTCTCACTGTCTACCGTAATTTGTGTTCACTTTAACAATTTATATTTTTATTGTGTTATTGTATTAGTTTTGTTTCTATGTTAGGCGACATTCCCTGACCAAAGGCCTTATCACGATCCCTTATTCCCTTACTATGGCATGCGCGAGAACAAGATGTCATTCCCGCACTTGCAATGAGATAATGATAAAAGCTAGGGTAGATAGCGCTGTGCCGAGAATTATGGCCAGTCCCACAACTAACAAGTAAAACTTATCCGAAGGCTAAATCGCATGCTGTCTTACTCTTATAATGTTAAAGAAGAGAGATGGCGACACTTTTCTCTTATAGATAAATGCTATTTGGAGGTGGTGGGACAGGCCCTTAAAGTTACTAACTGCATATTGCCTACCTACTCCTTTAAGGACATATGGTCGCTTGTATAGATAATATGTAAAATGAACCAACCAACCTATCTGTTAATAATTAATTATTTCACGATGATTTAAGTATATTTACTTAATAAACACATCCGGCATATCATAATAAATAAAAAAGAAGATAATAATATAATATTGTAGTAGCTAGTCTTTGACCGTGTCTTTGTCTGTCTGAACTAAAGTTTACTCTCGACTTCACTAACAGAGATGAAAACACACAGTATGTGTCATATTACACTATATCTCTAGATCTACTGAACGGCGACAGATGAAGCATGGCTCAGTTTTTAAGTTTAACCCTAATCTACCAAACTGTGAAAACCATTTCAAAATGCGGCCATTAGTCTTTGCGTCATGCCGGTACAAACACAAACGGACTAAAATTTAAACAATAATCGTTTTTGGGTTAAAAGATATAATAATATTCTACCACATACACACAACACCATCTAGCCCAAACTAAGCAGAGCTTGTACTATGGGTACTAGACAATGGATAAACATACATATATACTTTTTTTTGTAAATTCATACATATTATACATAGAAACACCCAGACCAAGACAAACATCCATGTTCATGCACACAAATGTTTGACTTGTGCGGGAATCGAACCCGCGACCTCAGGTGTGGCAGTCGGCTACACTAACCACTACGCCATTAAGTCGTCGCATATAGTTAAGAGATATGTAATAATCGTTTTAAGCGAAGTATTCGATGCTCAAAAGCTTTTTTAAATATGATTAAACTGTTCAGAACCTTTATCTCCGACAAACTCGCTACATTTTAATAATAGTATAAATTAAGAAATATTAAATATAGTATGGTGGTACCACAGCAGGAATGAATCCGGCATGCATATGGTCTCGGGCTCGATATTCGAGAATCGAACCCAAGACCTCGACTGCGCCAGACTCGCATACTAATACGCGGGACCTAAAACGATAGTGGGTGCACTACACTTCTGCTTACCTCTTTGAGGGAGGCTATATATTTATGTATGTATTTTTTTGTGGTACTGTACCACCCTCTCACAGAAGATCGACGTAAAATAACAGTATCTGTTATAATTAATAAAGTGTTAATAAAGTGTCAAATAAACAACGCGATAAAATCCGTATATAGCAGTTTAATTTCAATGAATAATATTCGCGTAAATAGAAGACAATATTAAGTATCTGTTATGTTTTGTTCGATGAGTGAGAGCGCCGGCGGCCCAATCACCCTTCCCTTTCCAAACCCTATCCTGCTCCATTTCCCTTTTCCTTCCGGTAGGCAGCGACTTGGTTGTTTTTTTGACATTGCTTCTGTAATGCTAAGAAAACACAGTCATGTGTATGAGCCACGGTTCTTGCTTACTATCAGGTGGTCAGCTGGCTGGTCTGTCACCGATGAACCCAATAAAAAAAATAAAAATTATGTCAATAATTTATCAATTGAAACGAACTACCGTGGTTCTCGGTGACGTTTAATGCTGGTATGTACTGGCTTTTTCTTTTCTGTTTATTGTATGTTTACATGATCACAAAGTATTGAAGAAAGAGCCAAATGCGTTAAAGCTTGCGTTTTGAAAATGAAAGCCTACGTTCTGCAGTTTTTTTCTTTTCTTTCTCTTTCTTTTCGTCTTTTCTCGACACAAAGATTATCCAGTCTCGGAACAACCATTTTTGGATCACACAAGTTTTTGTCTTCAAACTTTGGATTCAAACTCACAACACTCGCGCAGTGGCAGTGGCCAGGCGACACTTAGACCACTACGCCATCCGAGGGAGCGGCGCAGCTGTATTGACGTGACGACGTAACGGACACAGTTATTTTACATTGATAATAATTACATGTACACAATGATATGTATGCATGTACTATACATGTACATACATATGTATATATACTTAGCTCGAGATGAGTGGACGCGATGACACCTCTAATTGTTTTGCATAAACGTCATAATTATATGAACATTAGTATTTATTCCTGCGTGATTATAAAAATAATGAATAATACAGTCAAGTGCGAATCGTATTGTGCACGATTGTTTTATTAATTACCAGCTATTGCTTGCGGTGTTGCTCGCGTACAAGAAGGTCAGGGTAGATTATATTAGTAACAATACTCTTTAAATAAAACATGGCCGATGTTACTAGGTTATAATAGAGCTTCCTAATGGTGAAAGGACTTTAAAATCGATCCGCTTGTTTTATGATTATTCATTACAAAAATACAAAAATACAATAATCCTAACTAATATTATAAATGCGAATGTGAGTTTGTTTGTTACGATTTCACATCTTAACTACTCGAACAAACATTATGAAATTTCGCACACACTTTGTCAGGGGAACAGAAATGGACATTGTACTATGGGTACTAGACAATGGATAAACGTACATATATATACTTTTTTTTTCTAAATACATACATAATATTATACATAGAAACACCCAGACCAAGACAAACATCCATGTCCATTGTCCATGCACACAAATGTTTGACTCGTGCGGGAATCGAACCCGCGACCTCAGGCGTGGCAGTCGGTTACACTAACCACTATGCCATCGAGTCTTCATTTAAGAATAAACTGTAGGTATAGAAAGTTAATTAGTTAATTATTCATACATTGAAGCTCCGTTCGAAACTTCGAATACTGGTCGCATCGGATAAGTAAGTTTGTTTCTAATCGGTAGATTGAATATGAATTGATTCCTTAAAAAGTAGCTAGAATTTTTAAATATAGTACTATACATATATTTTCATGAATGCTAGTTTATTTAATAATTTTTGCTTTGTCTATACTGGCGGGGTTGATTATGACCTTTATTATTTCAAGTCATAGACCTTGAGACAACGCAAATTGTTACTACGGTATTTATTTATTAACTTGTGGACTCTTAACACAAAATAGTAATACTAACACTACGATCAACTTTTCAAGGTGTCACATCATCCAAGACAGTTATTTATGACAACTCCCGCTCTAGGAATAATTCCTGTGTCGCGGAGCACTTTACAAACATAATAGAGACAGTATAATATTGTCTTCTATTTACGCGAATATTATTCATTGAAATTAAATTTATTATGTGAAAATGATTAAATTTCAATAATAGAGACAGACTAAACAACGGACACAACATCCAGACTCGGAACAACCATTTGTGGATCACACAAAGTTTTGTCCCGCGTGGGATCGAACCCATGACACGCGGCGCAGTGGCAGTGGCGAGGTGTCCACTTAAACCATCGGTGCAGTCCTGAATGGTAGTTCTGCAGTATGCCTGTTTAGTGGCTTTGATCACTCGTATATTATTAAGTAAGATAATGACAAACATAGCTCTGTCCCACTCGTATAATAAATGCCACTTGATTAAATAACATGATAACAGTTTGTAATACTCACATACACCCGGTGGCACATAGCACACACCTTCATATGAGCATAGCTTTAACTAAAATCTTTACTAATATTATAAAGCTGAAGAGTTTGTTTGTTTGGGTGAACGCGCTAATCTCAGAAACTCCTGGTTCGAATTGAAAAATTATTTTAGTGTTTGATAGCCCATTTATCAGGGAAGGCTATAAGCTATATAACATCACGCTACAACCAAAAGGAGCGGAGCATCAATGAAAAATGTAGCAAAAACGGGGAAAATACTCTTACGTGAAGCTGACGAAGTTGCGCGGGTCCGCTAGTAACTTACAATATCAGCCCTGTATTAAACTGTCCCACTGCTTGGCACGGGCCTCTTCTCAGTGTGAGAAGAGTTAATTACATTGGTGTTCATCAAACAAATTAAAAACTAATGTTTGAAGAAATTTGAACTAATTAAGATTTATTAGTGGTATTTTTTTCAAACTTCTACGATGAGCCGTTTTTGTGATCTCGGCAATCCCAAAACGTTACCGCAGCAAAATCTTAAATAACTTTAGAACCACAACACACAAATTTTGCTGTTCACAAACATTTAATATGCAACCAAAGCTATATATTCATGCATTTATTTCCGGGATAGAAACGATTTTCTAAAAATTGTTTTGCCAGGGTAATGTTTCAAAAATTACTGCAGCAAAATCTGTTTTTCTCGAATAACTTTACAATTACAACTTGAACAAATTTTGCTATTAGTGAACAAATTACTCTTCACGATGAATTAATTATTTGTTATACTCTCAACTCTCTAAAGCACAAAATTTTATTACATTTTGCTGCGGTAACGCACACTAGGATAAGTATAAACATTTAAACAATGGACACATAGATAACCCACACGCGGGTTAACTATTCGTGGATCAAACAAATATTCTTCTAGTCCGGCGATACCACACTCGACGCAGCGTGCTGGTGACCACTTAAACCATTGCACCGGCCGTGCAATCTATAACAACGCACATTATACATACCACAGAGGCAACCTTAAATATACGTAACTATTTAGTTCCTACAACTGGTATCAAAAGAGGCAGGACATAGCCTATGTATCTGCTAACTTTCACCCAAAACAGGACAGCAGTTTACCCGTGAGTAAGTGACAAACTGTGTTTACATTTATAATATTAGTAGTATTGAAATTAAATATACAACTGAAATTCGAGTTAGATATTATTATCAATTTATCATATAGATAAAAACAGATAAACTGTTAGTGACGTCACACGGCATTTCCAACAGAACGCGGATAACACGTTAGAGTGAGAGGTGCCACAGAATACGTATTAATACTACATTATACGTCAGTACCAATATGTACCCTATGTTACTGTAAACATTTTGCAGAGAGCTTCAAAAACCAAGATTCCTTTGGTTTTTCAGTAGGCACGTCTGTTTTGAGGAAGTGGGAATCTGACTTGCCCAACGAGGATTCTGTATCTAAGAAGACAATTTTTAGAACGATGTTTCATACAATCCATAACTTCGTATTGTTTTAATTATACGCATTACTAAGTATGACTGTAATGGACATTAACAGATTTTTTTAAATTTGCTTGTAAGTCATCGCTTTTCCTGTAATGTTTACGTGCTTTACACTTTACAGAGCTCTATTAATGTAGTAATCTCATTAATTCATTGTAATTTATCCTTTCGTTCTCTTTTACTAAAAAGGTAATCTGTAATTTTCTCCCTTTTAGAATATCCCGTATTTTACTTCCTTTAAAAGTATCCTGAATTTTTCTATCTTTTAAGATATCCTGTATCTTTTCTTTATTTTATTATATACCTTGCTTCATTCCCTCTCATCACATTCCATGCGATAATGAATGTTCGTGAACAAATTGAGCGCAGAATACATTTTGTCCAATTTAAGTGAACCCTGACATTGATTCACCTTCAACTGAAAACGCGACCACTGTGACTGCAGACATGGCGCAATATCATTCTAATTAAATATTATTTGTACGAAAATGTGATTGCGTTTAAGAAAATGTTGAAGCGGCGCTAGCTCCACGGTTTTTACGTCCCCTAATTGTAATGTCCTACGTCCTTCAAGGAAGGATTTAAAGAATGTACCTAGATTTCCCACTAAAATCTGATGTAGCGAGTCTTATGCCAAGTTAAGCTTACCTGCTCAAACATCTGCGCCCTACTGAAAATCGCAGGCAGTGGTAAAACCACTTGCATCTTAGTCAATTGGCGTGTGATGTGTGAACAATGTAACAGTAACAAACCTGTCATTTATTTAATCTGTTTTGAAAAAGATCCCTCCCGCTCTAGGAATTATTCCTGTGTCGCGTGGAACTTTATAAACATTTAAACAACGGATACAAAGAACATCCAGACTCAGAACAACTATATGTGGATCACACAAATTTTTTGTACCATGTAGGATTCGAACCCACAGGACAATCGGTGCAATGGCAATGGCGAGGCGACCACTATAACCACTACGCCATACAAAAAAGTATCAGTTTTTAAAGCGTGGTGTATGTTTGATTGCAGTCACAACAATGTACATATAGTAAACAAAGCCAGCAAGTGTTCAAATCGTGACAATAGTTACCTTACGATGGTAACCTTAACCGTTGGGCCGCTACATTAAGCTATTTATAACTTAACCGTATATAATTTCAAAACTACTAGAAACGCAGTATTGCATGACGTTTTTCCTTGTCATTGCATAATAGTAAAACAAGGCTGTTTTTTTTGTTTAATCTGTTCGTACGTTTGTACCCTTGTATCTCTTAAACGGCTGAACTTTGATTAGTATGAAATTGTAACTTATGTTTTTTGTAAACAGTGCTATAATATCAATAATTTGATTTCGTAATAGGCCTGAAGGTTAGCCTGCGCGATTGTTTGGCAGTCGTATACTGTAGGGTTCGATTTACAGGTCAGGCAAGTTCTTGTACTATTGACTTTTCTGTAAGGTAATTATTATTATCTACTGTTAGATGGCCTGGACCAGTGTCAGGATATTAGAGGGTACAGCCTTAGGGTATCGTTAGCCTTTGGGTTGCGGAGGTCAGATGGCAGCCGCTCCGTGTAAAAACTGATATCCAGTCAAATCCGGTTAGACTAGAAAAGTCGACCCCAAGTGACTTGGGAATAATAAAGGCTAAGGGAGAAGAAGACTGTTAGATGGCCTGGCTAAATAAATAAGAGTGTACTAGACCTCTGTATTAGTCTTCAATATATAAAAGTGTAATGCTATCGGTCAAATGAAGTCATGACGTCATATTTACGTAATATACGTAATTAACAATATTAATGTACACTTACACCTGAAGCGCGACAGCTATAGTTTTAGGAACCACATACTCGAGCCTATCATTGTTTCACCGACATAATGCTGGCGTTCGTGCTGCTACTAAAAGCTTCTTAACTAGAAATTCAACAACTTCTGACATGGCTGTCAAACCTAGGACCTCTTTATCGCACACAAACTTATACCACAGACGTTATTAAGAATAATCACAGTTGAATCCTAACTAATATTAGTTTGTTGACTACGCGTTCACGCCTTCAAAGTGAAATTGAATAACATAAGAGCAAAAATTAAATTAAATCTGAAATTTCGCATACACGTTGTCAGGGGAATAGAAAATGACATAGGGTATCTTTTATCCAGAATAAAGTACTACTAACCTAATCTAAACTACATTTACGAGCGAAGCTGCGAGCAATATCTAGTAAGTAATCATTTTGTTTGACACAACATTTACCCAAGTCTATAGTTTCAGTAGTCGGTGCACCTCGCAACGTTTACCTGTGACATTAAAAGGGCACGGCAGGTATCGAACTAGTACTGAACTATTGCACAAATACTCTAGCTATTTGGGTCTATGGGTAGATCTAGTTATTGCACAGGTGGCCTTGTGGTTCTGTGGTAATTTCGGGATGAATGTGAGGTTGGAGTTCGAGTTGTGAGTTGAGCTAAATGTTATTGGTTTAAAATTTCTCAGTGGTAGCAGTGGGGCGGCGCCGATGGCGTAGTGGATTAAGTGGTCGCATCGCCACAGTTACTGCGCCGAGTGCTGTGGGTTTGATTCCCGAACGGAACAAAAAGTTCTGTGATTCATTTTCGCTGAATCTACATAAACTATCGAAAATCGTTTTATAACACATTTGCCTCTCATTGTAAATCATTACGATAAGCAAAAAAGTATTGAGTATTAAGTATTTTCTTTTGCCTGCTGTAGGGAACGCTACCAACCTTTATCTAAAAATATTGAGTATTAAGTATTTTCTTTTGCCTGCTGTAGGAAACGCTACCAACCTTTATCTAAAAATATTGAGTATTAAGTATTTTCTTTTGCCTGCTGTAGGAAACGCTACCAACCTTTATCTAAAAATATTGAGTATTAAGTATTTTCTTTTGCCTGCTGTAGGAAACGCTACCAACCTTTATCTAAAAATATTGAGTATTAAGTATTTTCTTTTGCCTGCTGTAGGAAACGCTACCAACCTTTATCTAAAAATATTGAGTATTAAGTATTTTCTTTTGCCTGCTGTAGGAAACGCTACCAACCTTTATCTAAAAATATTGAGTATTAAGAATTTTCTTTTGCCTGCTGTAGGAAACGCTACCAACCTTTATCTAAAAATATTGAGTATTAAGTATTTTCTTTTGCCTGCTGTAGGAAACGCTACCAACCTTTATCTAAAAATATTGAGTATTAAGTATTTTCTTTTGCCTGCTGTAGGAAACGCTACCAACCTTTATCTAAAAATATTGAGTAAGTATTAAGTATTTTCTTTTGCCTGCTGTAGGAAACGCTACCAACCTTTATCTAAAAATATTGAGTATTAAGTATTTTCTTTTGCCTGCTGTAGGAAACGCTACCAACCTTTATCTAAAAATATTGAGTATTAAGTATTTTCTTTTGCCTGCTGTAGGAAACGCTACCAACCTTTATCTAAAAATATTGAGTATTAAGTATTTTCTTTTGCCTGCTGTAGGAATCGCTACCAACCTTTATCTAAAAATATTGAGTATTAAGTATTTTCTTTTGCCTGCTGTAGGAATCGCTACCAACCTTTATCTAAAAATCACTACACATTGTAAAACAAAGTCCCCTGCCGCGTCTGTGTGTCTATTTGCGATAAACTCAAAACCTACTGATTGGATTTTTATGCGGTTTTCACCAATAGACAGAGTGATTCATGAGGAAGGTTAAAATGTATATTTTTTTATGGTTTTGTGCTACCTGTGCGAAGCAGGAGTAGTTAAAAATATATGTAAGTATAAATATGATAGTTTGTAACAATGTATACTTGTTTGTTTGACAAACTTTTAAATGAATTTGGATTTAACTAAGCACACAGCCATGTCTGGGATAAACACATGAGATCTCTTGTATCTGCGTCCTTGTGGCAACCACGTGAAAAGGCCGCGGGCAAAAACGATTACTAAAAATAAAAAAGCAGGGCAGGGATTTCTAGATATTTCTATTACCAATTTCTAGTTTCCTTGAGCCCTCCAGCTAAGTTAGAATCCTTGTGTTTTTAATCCCACCCACAAGACTAGCGACGTATACCATGTCCAAAGCCTTTTTTTAAGATTACTAGCAGTGTCGGTAACTATCTACTAAGATCCAGTTAAGTTAGAATCTTTGTGTTTGTGGCGAAGGGAACAAGGGTATCTATACTGATGGACTTGTGATCGAAAGGTGGCGGGTTCGAAACCCACCCATTGTACTACCGGCATGGGTGTGCTTTGACACTGCAATGGGTAGAATACGAACGTGCCGGAGTGACGCCCTCTGGCGTGCCGGGGTGTCACCCAGGAGTCGTCTGCAGGCATTTCTTGCCTGTGTTGGACACTGTTGGGTGGGCCGCTGATGTAGTTCCAGTACCAGTGACCCACCTACCATTCAAGGCAGCGAGTTGGCACACCGTGGTAGGTTTAGTCGACAGTACCCGGACGTTCCATCTTTTCTCGGGTGAGCCCGACATAACCTCTCCGCTCCCCATTTCCACGAAGAGATACATATGTGACAATAACCAAAAAAAAAAAAAAAAAGAAAATAAAAGTATTCTGTCCAGCGACCTCTCGATCCAGCCTTATCCATTGCGATATATACATCTATCCCCTTCACTTCAAGGTCCAAACATGATCCTAAACGTGTGTAAGCAGCGATGCCCTTCAGTACAGTTTAAGTCTACAAACTATTGCCCAGCAGTGATGTAGTACGCACGCATTCATGATCTATGGGTTGTGGTTCGTGGCCCTAATGTCGCTGCTAGCTCGGCACATGACGATCAATGTTTATCACATTGCGATGTCATTTATATTTACGGGTTGTAGGCAGGATGGCAGGTTCATTCATTTTCAATAAAATTATTGGGAAGAAAGGAATCCGTCACGCACCCTTGGATCGCCCACCCCAACTATTGCAATTGAAAACGGTTGACAATACCGAACTCCTCTGGATAGGGACAGCCACGACGTGGGACCCGGGCGTACTCCAAATTGCAATATTCCGCTTCGAACACAAAATATGCGTCGACACGTGTTTCGCCCCAGCGCGACGCATCTTCAGGACGTGGCAACGAATGAGCTCATTTCATTACATTTTAAAAAGACAACTCCTGCACTAGGAATCATTTCTGTGTCGCGGGGAACTTTACAAACATTCAAACAACGGACACAAAGAACGCCCAGACTCGGAACAACCATTTAATTTTGTGGATCACTTTGGGATTCGAACCCACAACACTCGGCGCAGCGGCCGCGGCAGTGGCGAGCCGACCGTTTAAACCACTACGCCATCCGTGTATTCATTTATTAATATTCGTGCCCCTAATGTCGCTGCTGGGTCGGCTCATGACGACCAATGTTTATCATATCGCGATGTCATTAGTACATACAGGTTGTAGGCAAGGGTGGCAAGTTTGAGTCGGGACTAACGTAAATTGTACAAGTTATAATAAATCTCGGCAGTGTTTGCGACTGCTGTGCATTAGCTACAAGTGTTGTTGGAATTTTTTGTCAAGATATTCAGAGCGGTATAATCTGGAAGTTTGTCCGGTAAACGGCAAGGCTGACAAAAAGAGTGTAATTCACCTTTTCCTATCTCTTTAGGATGTAGGCGTAAAACTGTGTATCCTAACAAATATTATAAATGCGCATATGGGGTTGTTTGTTACGCTTTCATGACTTAGCTACTCGACCGATAATCATGAAATTTCGCATACGCGTTGTTAGAGAAGCAGAAAAGGACATATGATACCTTTTATCCAGAAAAGTACTGTTCCTGTGGATTGAAAATTCATATATAGCCTATGATTACGCGAGCGAAGTCGCAGGCAAAATCTAGTATTTAAATAAATGTACTTAAGGATCTGAGGCCTCAAATCCCGGGTCAATGCTATTAGGACATTTTTCTAAGAAATTTAACGTAATAGCACGAAGTCATGAACTGTCCGGCAAGCCTGCCCTAGGGACCTAACTAAACTATAGCTGGCGACATGTGGTTGTAAATCACCTCTGCCTACCTCTTCGGGGATATAAGCATAAGACTATGTATGTAAGTATACCTTCTTCTTCTCCCTAACCTTTATTATTCACAAGTCACTTGGTTAGGCTTTTACTAGTCTAACCGGATTTGACTGGATATCAGTTTTGACACGGATCGGCTGCCACCTGACCTCCGCAACCCGAAGGCTAACAATACCCTAAGGCTAGACCAGTGTCAGGATATTAGAGGGTACTGTCTTCCCAGTAATGACTGCCATAGATGCTCATGTCAGCCGGGACTGACGGCTTAACGTGCTCTCCGAGGCACGGAGCAGGCGATAATTGTCAATAAATACGCACATAATTTCGAAAAGTCATATAACTTACTAAAGTCATAGAAGCGCGACGTGGGTTCGAACTCGAGACCCTCTGCATTGCAGTCTGTTGGTCTCCCCACTGAGCTATCGCTGCTTATGTAGGTATACCTATCTATATAAATTAAACGCAACAACAGAAGCACACAGCCGTGGTATGCAGTTATCGTAGACAATGTGCAACACAAAGAGATAGGCGAAGAAAAGTAAGGAAAAGAACTCAGCGATTGGTCCTAGGCGCCCACGTGAAGTATGTTTAGGTCGCATATAATACACGTAGGTAGTGGTGAGATCGGCACATAGTAGGCCAAATATAGCTCGGTGTGTGGAACTACCGATTACTACGAAACGACCATGTTACGAGGTCATTACGTCATAGCCTAGTAGTGTAGTATATAGACATTTCTACACTACCAAAATAGACGTTGATAAAATTATTAAAGTTTACTAGTTTTTTAGTTCGCGCCTTCGCTTGCGTCAGTGTAGGTTATGTCAATTTGCTATACCTCGGGAACAGTAAGTTGACGTCTGTACCAATGAAAACGTGTATGTGAAATTCCATGATGATCGGTCAAGTAATTAAGGCGGAAATGCGTAACAAACAAACAAACTCACATTCGTATTTATAATATTAGTTAGGTCTTTTCTCTTCCTAAAGAAAAAGTAGTAAATAATTTTACTAAATTTAATGTAAGTATATTCGAATAGCGGGTCGTGGGTGATTGATTGTCAAAGTGCCAAAATTTCATATTTGTATTATTAGCAATTTCACAACCAACATTATCACTATAGAATCATTACAATTTTTATTTAAAAACCAATGTGTATGTTTTTCGAGTTTCTGAGACATCTCCAAGTTACCTTGACATTTTATAACAATCATAAAATAACTTAATAATACGTACATATATGTATAATTTAAATTGTATAATTATTTTAGTTATTATATTCTACTGTATTAAGCTATGCAGTTTTTAATTATATATGCACATATACTCAGACTATAAAAAATTAAAGTTCGATTGCTTTTCCATAAAGAGTAAACTACGTCTTGCACTTTCAAGTCATCTTCATACCAGTTTCGGTTCGGTCTTAGCAGCGTGGCAGCTGGAAATGCACTTGAATTTTAATGTTTCCATTTTTCTATCTATCCATTTGCGAATAAACAGATTTTTGTCAATTTATTGGTACTCTATGAATACTGGAGAACTACATGTGACACATTTCTTTGTCTTTTACAAACCGATTGGAGGTTTAACCAATTTTAGTATAATCTAAACTTCAGCAGCCTGTATATAACTGTTTTGGTTTGACGATACGTCAATTTTTGACGTTGTAAAGTAGCGACGCATCGGCACGCGTTCACAATTTATAATCCTTGCGCGCTATTGGTGGACTTTACACAAGAGGGTGAGAGAAGCCCCGCCCTTCCATAACTACAGGTTGCTACCTAATATTTGGTCGATGTTGTTATGGTATTACACCTTGAAATGGTAACGATTTACCCCGAATGTTCACGAAGGTTGACGAACAAAAGATCAAGTACAAAGGTAAAAATACATTTAGCCTTTTGTTGTCGTTTTAGATTATATTTTCTTTATGAAATCTGCGATATTTGCTTTGTTGACCCATGGCCTTTAATACATATTAATACTAATCTGTTATCGTTAAATCTCAGTTTTGATACTCGGTTTGATAAGTTTTTGAGTTTTAAAGCAATTCCCAAAAGCAGCACGTGCTCTGGAAATAATTGGTAGATAGATAAGTTTCCCCTAATGCGTAAAACCTTAAACATGGCTGGCAAAATGTGATTTAAACACAGCTCTGCCTATTCTTTGGGGATATACAATTGAGAAAATGTATAGGTATTATTTTATTTAAAAAGGTGGTAACGGCTCTGATTGTTAGCGCCAGAGCATACGATCACTCGCAGTGCCAGTAATAAAAATGCATTGGACTGCCACGCAGAGGTTTCGAATTCGACACCAAAGCGCAACCACCGACTTTTCAAAATTATGTGCGTCTTAGAATAGTTAACTACCCCTTGCTTTACCGGTGAAGGAAAACATCATGAAGAACCCTGTACGTCTAAGAGTTCTCCATAACGTTCTCGAAGATAATTATGTGAAGTCTGCCAACTTGCACTGGGCCAGCTTGATGGACTAACCTTTCCCACAGTGAGAAGAGGCAGAGGAAGAGGTGGAATTCTAAATAGGAAATGGTGCGGCGTCCTCGACGAAAATACAAACATTACGGCTCGAACCTCATACACAGTCTCACGGCACTAACTAAAAAGGGGTAGGCAGAGACGTATTACACCCACTTCTACATATCTATGGTTTTAAGTCTCCAGTCACTATTACTTAATGAGGGCTGTTATTATATACATACATACATAGATTCACGCTTGTTTCCCAGAGGGGTAGGCAGAGACAACGGATTTCCATTTGCTACGATCCTGACTATTCCTGACACACTTCTCTGGCTACATTCACTTTCATCACATTCACCATACACGCCCTGTTATTATTACCAGTAATATCATTTTGGTGTTGCCGGCCACAGGAAAAGAGAAATTAAAGATTCTGAAACTTTGATTCACCGGGCGAAATACTTACTATTCTTAGACCAGTTTCCTGTTCAATACTAACATTGTGTCGTCGGCCAAATAAGAATAGATGATATTACAATAGCCACCTGTGGTGTTCACACAGGCAACAGGAGTGAAGCAGAGAACTAGGTTATTGGGACAACCACTCCAGCCTGGGTTGTCGATATATTACCCAAATATAATATATTTATACAGACTGGATCGTTAGGTTTGTGGAATTAATTCACGCTTTTGTTTGGAGCGTTTGGGGGGGTTGGATTCTCGGAGTGTGTAAGCTGTTGTTTCTTTTGGGCAATTATTAGTAGCAGCACTTATAGATAGATATATATGACACTGGCTGAAAATATAATATAATATTCTATCACATACACACAACACCATCTAGCCCAAACTAAGCAGAGCTTGTACTATGGATACTAGACAATGGATAAACATACATATATACTTTTTTTTTGTAAATACATACATATTATACATAGAAACTACCCATATACCCAGACTAAGACAAACATCCATGTTCATGCACACAAATGTTTGACTTGTGCGGGAATCGAACCCACGACCTCAGGCGTGGCAGTCGGTTACACTAACCACTACGCCATCGAGTCGTCAAATCAGTTTGTCATATGACCTTTAGAACCCAAAGAGTCAAGGATTTGCACAAGAAGTTAAAAGAGCTGGCTCGGTGGCGCAGTGGTAGTAAATTCCACTGCTGTGCATGAGAGTTCGGTTCCCTAGGCGGGTAAACTGTATTTCTTTGCGAAATTCTCAGTAGCGAGCATGGCATATAGCAATGTTTTAGCTAATTGCGGTTTACACGGCAACAAGTTTAAAGAGCCTCTGCTACCTACATTTTGAAACGATTTGATATCCGACTAGAATCTGATCGCGGCTTCGCCTCGAATGCTACGGGCATAAATACGGGTATTACAAGTATCATATGTATGTGTTTATGCCGAGCATCATTTCCTATAGAATATATGGAATCATAGAAATCGTTCAACAGTTTGGCCGTGATTGCGTACCATAGCTCCAAACATCTTAAGAAATATTAATAGGATGTCACAATAATTAAGTGTCCCGGCCTCACAGTGCTGTGCTTACAGTTCGAGAACAAGCTAGGCTTGATACATATTCTTATTAGTAAATTTATTAATTAAACACTGTCATTCAATATAAAGCTCGCAGACGCACACAACAAGCATAGTAGTGCTAGATTTCATATAATTAGTATTTAGTGAAGCAGTATAGGACGTACAAATCATACGTAGATACCGTCTCTGCTCACTGCTCATGTCGACTAACATAAATGTTGACTTCAAATGGTACCCATCTATGCACGTAACCGTGGTAACGTTGCTTAACCTCGCCATCGTGTCGCACTCAAACAAATACACAAAGGAATAAAACGTAAACATATAGCTACATGTCTTCTAAAATCGAACTCGGTCCGTTTCACGAACAAAACAACGCGGTGATCGACCAAGCTCGCTCGGTTGCTATGGTTGCTCCCGGCCCGTGACTCAGTCACGTGGTCGTCCTCAACCATCGTATAAAGTGTAGCTCAGTTCACTAGCGGCGAGGGGGATACTCAGGGTTTCAAGAGAAATACAAGTTAAGAGCTTAAGAAGGCCTTTGGAGAACTTTAGAAAGTAACGAAGGCCACAGCTAGTCGTAGCGGGTTTTGATTTTAAATTAAACTATAGTACTTTAAATACATATCGTATTTAAGTATTCACTTATGTCTGCGACCGACCATGAGGTCCCAAATTCAATATTAAACATTTGTTATCAACATGCGATTGAAACATCCCAGGGCATAGGACGCATGTATATTCTATACGCTATGGTAATTGCATCCCTCACACAGGTCATATAAAGCTGTCCTGTATAGAATGGATAATCCTAAAAAACCTCATATCAGAGCTATCGGGAACCTCAAAACTAAACATAAATATTAATGTTGCCCAAGTAGTATATATGAAAGCAGCGATAGCCTAGTAGGAAACCGTTGGACTGCCACGCAGAGGTCTCGAGTTCGATCCAAGGCGCGCATCTCTCATATTAAATAGTTAATTATCGCTATTATACAATTACAGTGCAAGTCCTGACTCCCAACTAGCGTGAGCTGTATGTTGGGAAACAGTCCTTCTCAAAATAATGTTCTGGAAGGTATGTAAAATCTGCTAATCCGCAGTGGGCAAGCGGGGTGGACTATGGCCTAACCCTTTTCACTCTTAGAAGAGGCCTGTGCCCAGCAGTGGGACAGTTTAATACATGGCTGGTATTATTTGTAGCCACGATATGCAGAAAAGCAAAACACTGCGTAAAGTTGTAAAAAAAAATACTTCGAATTTTTTTTTTTGCTTTTTGGTGCTTCGGGATTATACATTTTTTACGGGACACCTTTATATAAGAACTACGAAATCATGCCTTCAGTAAACTTCATAGAAGATATTATTTTCTCAATAGGCTCAGAAACTTCTATCCTATTTAATTCCTCGTATCTTTAATAGCTTCCTCGGGGCTAGAAGGCAGCTAGCGATATCTTCGCGAGACCTCTAAGCCAGTAGTGGCTCACCACCGCACAGACGTATACCGATTTGACCTTATATATTTAAAAACAAATACTGGTATTATTCGTCGTTCAGTAGTAGAACTCAGCGCAAATGACAGATCTTTATCTAGCATTAATTCTAACATGAAGTTTTTGACCTTCTAATAACCCGCTTGTTTTATGTCTGACACTAAAATTACTTATTAATGTTTGAGTTATAAATTGCTGAGCTGATAAAGAGGGTTCATTTCTTTTTAAGCGAATAACAAAAGGAGGAGGGTCGAAGTTTGACTGCTCCAGTGGCACAGCGGTAGAGAATGCGACTGCTGTGCATCAAAAGTCTTGAGTTTATTGCCCGGGTCAAGCAGAATGTCATTGTATTTGCATTTATTTTCGTTGGATCCCAGTTTTAGATACCATTTTTAGGTATTAACCATGAGTGGGTCCCATTGCTATTTCCATTGAATCCCATGTTAACAACTTTGTACTTTTCAGAAGAAAAGTGATTTAGCTTTATCAACAACAACACGGTGTCTAGAAATGTGCGCACGAGTCCATAGTGGACGCGACTCCTATTACTTGGAACCTAAAGCCACAGTTGTGCAAATGGAAGTGTAACGCACGTCTGCCCTTCCTTCGGTGGCAAGTACCGTGAGGCTGCGTATGCAGTTCCAGCTATAAGGTTTGTAGTTTGGTCGAGGATTCCGCATCATTGCTGTTTGCTCTATTTAAAACTCCATTAAATCCCAAACGCGATGTTTTACCAGACTGCACGAGTAGCGCTATATGTAATGCAGGCACGCAGTCAACGCCAAACCGCTTAGTGTTAGTTTCTATGCTCAAACAGGCGTGCTCAAAAGTAAATAATGTGCCCTGCACGCCAGCCCTGTATTAGACTGTCCCACTGCTGGGTCCGTGCCCAGCAGTGGGACAGTCTAATACAGGGCTGGACAGGAAGGGCAGGACTGAAGAGAGGCCCGTGCCTCTCCTCAGTATGAAAAGGGTTAGGCCGTTGTCCATCACGCTGGCCATGTGCAGGTTGGCAGAATTCACATATCTTCAAGATCATTATGAAGAACTCCCAGACATGCAGGTTTCCTCACAATTTTTTCCTTCATCGTTTAAGCGAGCGACAATTAACTATTTAATACGCACATAACTTCGAATGCACTCCTTAGGATCGAAGCCGCGACCTCTGCGTGGCAATCCAACCGTCTCCCACTAGGCTATCGCTGCTTATAGACAAAAGTGTGGTTTAGAAATATTCGGTAAGTAGGTACCAAATATTCGATCAATACCCTTTTGCGTCATAACATGTGACCTAAATAGTTTGCAAAATGTGGGTGGTTTTCACCCTTGATTTTATACTTAAGTAAAACGTAAATAGAAGTTGAAGATTATTCAAATAGTTTTCTAGTAAACTCTCGAAACACGATTAAAGTGATACATAGCTGTTGAAGAACGGCTACCGGGCGACTTATGTTAATGCCTCTATTATGTATGTTAAGCGGGACTGATTTAAGAAAGCTGCTTACTTAATAAATCTTGTTGATACAATGCCACAGTCGAATAACCACGAAGTTCCATGTTGATATACCCATTCGCTGTGCAAATGGCACCATATGGGGTCAAATGACTTACCCGATGTATCGTTGAGCTGTTATTGTGCCTTCATTTAGGATTGCTAGCTCGGTTCTACCCGTTAGACTTATGCCACTCCATACCATAACATTGGGACCCCCAAATCGGCCTCCTCCGTGAATGCATGCTACAAAATATCGCTCACCTTCTCTTCTCCTTACTTTAATGCGACGATCATCACTAAAATCTTCACTTCACACTCATATGTAAACAGTAACAAACTCTAATCATTCATGTCCCAATTCAAATGTTGCCTTGCAAATGTTTACCGGTTTGCGCGATGAGCACTTGTTAATGAAATTCGCACTGTTCGTGTTCTGGAGAACTGCTTGTCTTCATGCATTTGGTTTCTGATAGTTTGGTTACTGACGCGTGTCCATGTTGTCTGGCGCAGGCGGGTTTGCAACGTGCGGGCAGCGACAGTATGCTCTCGACATCTCTACGTGCACTCAAGTAAATGTATCGATCGTCCGGTGCTAAAGTTCCTCACACCCTGCTTGATACCTGTCTTCTAGTACTTCTCCCAGTGCCTTGGTACCGATTATAAGCATTCAGGATGGCTCTTCGCCAAAAACACAGCTGCAAAGCAACTGAACTGTGAATGGCCTTCTTGAATTAATGTTATGGCCCTAGTCGTAGTCCATATTGGTTTTTTTATACTACAAAGGTGGCAAACAAACGTACGGCCCACCTGATGGTAAGTGGTCACCGTAGCCTATAGACGCCTGCAACACCAGAGGCATCACTTGCGCGTTGCCGACCCTTTAGGAAAGGAAGTGGGAAGGAGAAGGAGCGTAAAGGTGGAAAGAGGCTGATTGGGCCTCCGGCACTCTCACTCACCGAACGAAACACAACAGTAGGAATACGGCTATTTCACGTCGATAATCTGTGAGAGTGTAGTTCTTCCCCGATCGAGCCGGCCCATTCATGCTGAAATCAGCGAGGCTCTACTACTCTGAAAATAGTCGTCATATTATGTCGTCGAACATGCGTCATTGTTGTTTTAGAAATGAATGGAATGAACGAATGAAAATGAACAAAACTGTTCCCTGCATAACGCAAATGTTAAATAAGTTTAAAATAGAGTAAAATCAAGTGGTTACAAAAAAGGAATAACTACCCAAATCCCCACTAATGCAGGAAAATATGAAAAAAAATTGTTGACAAACCGTTGAACTAACATATCACTACAGATTTCACCACTTGCGTAAAGTAAATTATCGATAAATTAGCCCTGATTTAAAAATATGCGAGTGGCCCTTGTTTTCTTTTGACTAGTATAGTTGTATAAAATAAGTATGTTAAGAACCTATAAGCGAACTAATATGGGCAACCCTACTTAGGCCCGGTTTTTATATTCAAGAATAGTTTTAGCCAAGGACAGTAACATTAGGATATATTTTTTATAGAATATGGGTCAAATATTAACTTTCTGTAGGTAAAACGACTCGTTCCATTAATAAAGGAACAGGGCCTTCAAGAGTTATTGCTTTATACCCGAGGTGAGTTCCAAAGGCTAACATACCTACCCCTCCAATTCCATTAATTCATTCATTCATTCATAGATTCACGCCTGTTTCCCAGAGGGGTAGGCAGAGACTACGGATTTCCATTTGCTACGATCCTGACACACTTCTCTGGCTTCATTCACTTTCATCACATAGCTCATACAAGCCCGTCGGTTCAAGGTGCTCTTAACCTGGCCAATTCCATTCATTTTATCAAATCTATAATGTTTATTCCGTAGGGACGCCAGAGGTGTAGCGTCTTATTTCTTATCTTTATTAACTACTTTATACGGATTATTATTGCATAATTTTGAAAATATTATACTACTGTTTTTACTACTATTTAAGCTACTTAAATTATTAAACTATTGGATATAGGCCTAACATTTCCGCGACGTTTCGGTTGGTGTTCAGTATCCATGTTTACGGGGAGACTAAGATGGTAGTAGTCGCAGTTTCTTGAAGTGTAGTTATTTCAAAGTACCCGAACATAATTTTATTATTGGTGTTCCTATTTATGCAGAATAAGCTTAAAGTATCATAAAGCCTAGCTCTGTTTTGCTTCCTCTTGGGTTCGACTATCTGAATTACTGGACCCACGCTGGTGGTACATTCCAAACATCTCTATTGAATCCAGGTTAATTTTTGTTATCTTTTCTGTGCTTACCACCGTTGTTGTATAACAAGTGAGGATTAATAACATTGTTCTACATCAGTAGGCAGTAAATAAACAAGCAGGTATTGTAACGCTCACGCTAATTACTGTAATGGGGTGATACGTTCACAGGTCGGTCGCACGACCCGCGCTAATGCGTGCATCCGTACTGAGGTCACTCACTACCCCCTGTTTAATTATAGGGTTCTGGGAACCGATAACTATCATTAATAGTTTGAATGGTTTGTTTAATCAATTTAGGTATTGTAGGTACATAGCAGGTCATTGGCGTAGCAAAGTGTTTGCTACTGCAGTGTGTGAAGTCTTGGGTTCGATTCCGGGTCGTTTTGTTTAATCAATTCATAGTAACTCATTAGCGCAGCGGAGTGTATGCCACTGCTATGTAGGAGGTCTTGAGTTTGATTCCTGGGTTATGCAAAGTTTTGTAGGGTTTATAGTGACAATTCGGTGGCGTAGCGGCAGTTTATGCGACTGCTGTGTATACATAAAGTCTCTGGTTTGATTCCCGGGTTATGCAAAGTGTTGTAAGGTTGTTATATTGTTTGCATTATCTGTGGTGTGTTCTTAGTAGCAGCAAAGAGTTGTGATTGAAAAACGGTAATTGGCTCGCCTCATATTAAGTGGGACTTACTATCTTAGGTGGCTAAACGTGCGTGTATTACATCTCTGCCTACCCCATCGGTAATATAACCGTGAGGTTATGCATGTCAATGTATGACGGACAGTACGGGCGTTTAAAAAAAATTCCGGCACACGTAACTAAGTGATCTTTAAATTTGTGCTCGCTATTAGGTAATATTGTATATTCTATCACACACACACAACACCATCTAGCCCACACTAAGCAGAGCTTGTACTATGGGTACTAGACAATGGATAAACATACATATATACTTTTTTTTTTGTAAATGCATACGTATCATACATAGAAATACCCAGACCAAGACAAACATCCATGTTCATGCACACAAATGTTTGACTTGTCCCGCAATAGGTTGTTTAGGTGTTACAGAGACGCAGCGAGGTAGGGCCCTTAGCTACCTATATTCTCGTACCTCGTCTATCTATTAAAAGTATGTATTATGACTGGGCGAACTATCTTTAACAGGACCGAAAACGTTCTAAAGAAAGGCCAGTATACGACGACCAAGAAAATAATTATATATTTCGCTAACTAGACATTTCCCTCTTTTCTGTCCCACTTAATAGTGAGCTAGTTCCTATCGGTAACCAAGCACAGTTCCAGACACCGAACTGCTACTGGGCATTCATTGACAAAATCCTTTTACTTGAACTCGAGACATAAACAGCAGTCGCATTCACTATCAAAAAGGTATATATACGAGTATTTCGGACTTGTCTTATCTGAAAACGAATGCTACTATATCTGCCTACCCTCTCGGTATATGGACTACATGAGTGTATGTGTGTACGACACTAACACTTCGTTTATACAACGAGCGAACAGTTCACTCACTACAGTTAAAAAGTGTACGTTTATATTTTCAACTGTAGGTAAACTGGAACCACTGAGACGTTCCTAGATATTTTTTTTCAAAGTATAGCTTTTTATTTGATTTTTAGTTTTAATATTACGTAATGTTAAATGTGTAATCTTTATGTTCACATGTCTGAGTATGTATTTTATGACTTATTCGTGAAGATCTATAATTGGCCTTTTGTGTCTTATTGCGTTTATTTCGAAAGTTGTATGTGCTGTTGGTCTTCCAAAGATAAATAAATAAATAAATTAGTCTAAATTCTAACAACAATAGACCACTAGTTGTCTGTAATAGTCCAAAACAGAATGAGTAGTATTAATATCGTAGTTGTGCGCAAAGGTCATCTGTCCAGCCCCCCATTGTTGCGATAATAGATTCCGTGGGACTGCGCAACTGCTCACGCGCATCGCGTGTTATAATCTATCTATACCTACCCGCCAAATTAATCTCGTAAATTATTACAGTAATAATATTACTGTAATAATAGTTGTAAGTGATGATTATATAAATATATTAATTAATAACTATCGAACAATATTTAAAAAGATAATAATATATAAGACTTGCTTCTGCAAATTCGTACCCCTTTGTTATAACTAGTAAGGTGTTGTATTACATGTAACTGCCACACTAATGCTGGCTCCGACCTGGTTAGTAACACCATTCAGCCTAATTCAGGCACCCAGCAGATTGGAAAACCTACCTATAATATAGATGCCACTCTTGAGACATATTTTATTTTGATTTAATGTTATATTTAGCTCTTAAAACTAACAGTTATAACGTAACTCAAAATAAATTTGTTATAATTTAGAAAATAATGATTATAATTGATATTGAGCCAATCAACGTCATCTTGTACTGATCTTTATCTTAATAATAGTTCTTTATTAGCTCGAACAATATAAAATCATTCCTGTGCTCCTTCTCCTTTACGATGGGCTCGAATGTGGCTGTTACCATACATAGCTTCTGTGAAGCGAAGGAAACACAGCTAAGAACATGAGCTCTTACCGCCAGAAGGCAGTGGCCTATCTGATAGTAGTCTGTAGACTCTGCTACTAAAGAATAAACCTGAGCTAACTGAGCCTTACAATGAACCTGACGGGTACTCCAGACTTAGTAAAGTTCCCACACGAGCTCGCTGCTGCCCATAGTGCACACAGCTGTCGTTCCACGCCATCGCCAGCACCTGACGCCGCACACACCCTTAACGCTCCATCGAGTAACCGTGAAATACCGAATTGATAGCATTAAGCGTTTTAGATCACCACCTGTGATATGCTCCAATACACATGTTTATAATACAGTTCTGTCTAAATATATAGATACACTCAACGGCCGTATATCTACGAATGCGTAGGCAAAGGTGTATTAAAAAAATGGCAGCTAATCTTAACTTTGATTGGCCGCCGTGTATACCTGTAACATCTCTTATGGAGATCCATAAGAGAGGTTATAGGACACAAGTGTATTATCAAACAGAAGTGTACCTACTCTCTATTCCATAATTCCAAAACGACCGAAAAAGATAAGGCGCAGAAACATCAGCTTTACGTGCTTTCCGCCGCACGGGGCTATACAACACCGCCAATGACCTAATTCCGGGCTGCTATTGAGAATCTCTTGACATAAAAACGTAAAATAATTATGTCAGCTCTGTTTATGAACAAGCCCACTACTGAGTGCATGCCTTTATTTTAGTATGCAATGGGTAAGCTCATAATCCACTACATTGGCCCAGAGTGCATTGGCAGACATCACATATTTTTTAAATTATGTAGAACTCCTAGACATGTAAGTTTTTCTCACGATGTTTTCCTGAACGGTTAAAAGAAAAAAATATATATTAATAATGAACACCCATCCCCATAGACCAGAATAATTAGATTCCATATGTAGCAATAGTCTCCTACACCTGCCGCGGCTAGTGTCTCGGTAAGTGTTCCATCTCACTTTAAACTAAAACTCTCGAAGGGCCTCTGCATGTTGAACCCCTATTTTCCTTACGTATTAGGGAAATACCCGTGGAAGAGAAACAAATAATAATAATAATAACGATGCTAACCAAGCATTCATCCCGTCTGATGGTAAGCGGGTACCGTAGCCTATGGTCTCGTGTACCAGGGATATCATTTGCGCGCCGACTGAAGTTAAAATAGAAGGGTAGAGTTCAAATGCGAAGAAGGGAGTCCAAGTACAATTACAACAATTGCAGTAGAAGCAAATAAAGATGGGTTTACAGCACTTATAAGTTATAACTTATACCTCCAAAAGTGTCACTTAGCACGCGAAACGCAGTAATACCTAGTGTTATTATACCTACGCCGGATCGCTTTGAAAGCCTGCTTTTTTTGTATTACCATCAAATAATTGTGCGCCTTTCCACTCGACTCACACAATTTTTAATAATAATCTCGTCAAGTTTTTCTAGAATATATTTGGGAGCAAACAATACAATAGGTTTTTACACAATTAAAATTAATTATTATTTTTACATTTGAATGTATAATCGGCAACGCTATCAGTACAGCGATGTTTAACATTGAGTTTTGGAGAATCATCGTTTTACTATATACTCAACATTTTAGATTAGAACATATTAATTACTAGTTTTTGCTCCTGTCTTCGCCCGTGAGTATCCCAACGGCAATCAAGTATTCTATGTGTACATCTAGAAGATGCAACATCAGCTAGCAGAGGTGGACAACATCATTTTTTGCCAATAATATTTTAGGTAGGAGGAAGGCCTGCTTTGTCTAGCCAGATTACCAGATTTCTAATGGAAAACCAATAATACTTTATGCGATCGTAGAATCAAACCCGAGACTGAGGTCTCTATCCCTACAAAATAGGAAACAAGACTGAGGTCTTGTTTCCTATTTTGTTTATTGTTACTTGTATTTAATATTAATTGTTTCTAAAATACTACATATATAACTACCTGAATAATTGACCACACAACATAGGCTAGTAAGGAGACCGTTGTCACGCAGAAGTCTGTAGTTCGAAGTCACGGCACGCACCTCTAACTTTTGAACTCGATGCGTATTAAATAGTTTTAAAATATGGTTCGTCATAACGGTTAAGAAAAATATTAATAATAATAATAATCATAAATCATTTATTGGCAAGAAAAATTCGTGTGTATACAGTAGACAAAAACCGTCCACACTAGGCTCGGCCTGTCTCGTGGAAGGTTTTAGAAGAGAGTTAACAAAATTTAAGATTGGTACACAGTTCAAAGTACTTGTAATCTAAACACAGTTAATACAGTTGCAGTAATAGAAGTAAAATTGTTTTACGGATTATTAGGAAGTTAAAGTTAATACAGTTAAAAGAGATTGTCATTTTATTATTCTTAAGAATTCTTCCGAGTATTGGTAGGACCAGTTCAGCAATTGCATTGTTATTTTTTTTAACTTGGTAATTATTCAGTTCTATGATGTTATAAATTGCTTGAACGGCGAAGAAAAATGTGTGAAAGTCCTGTGTATCTAAGAGTTCTCTAGACTGTTCTCGAAGATACGTGAAATCTACCCGCACTGGGACAACATGGCAAACTATGGCCTTAACCTTTCTTATACTGTAGAGAGTCGCGTTCTCAGCAATGAAACAGTTCATAAATACGGTTGACATTATTATATTATGAACTGCCGCATCATTTCGTCTGTGAAAACAAAAACCTTTATATTTTAATAAACCACTTCATCGCCAAAGCTACAGTATATTGGATATAATTGAGTTTACTTAATAGCTCGCAGTGATATTGAAACGCTGCGTTTTAACCTGCGTGATTACAACTATTAATAAACTGAAAAAATATTTTGCTGATTAAACGGGTGGTAAATAATCGTCCACCCCTAATATTCAAATTATCCAAATTCATCCCCCAACGTTTAACTCGTAAAAGGGAAAGTCCGTGATTGGTCAGCGCTTTGCCCCCAAACCGCCAATGTTTTTCGTGGAAACCGTGAAAAGGCAAATACGGCGGTCCCTCTCGCACTCCCTACTCCGTATATATGTTGTCTTACTCGCACGTAAGGGGTGAAACGCGCTGATGACGTTTACTGTCAGTGCCTTCTAAGTTTAAACTAATGTCGGACGTAGGTACTAGACAAACAAAGGATTTTTTTAAAATAACTTTCATTTATTAAAGAAATATAATCAGTGTTACAAGTGTTAATTAATGTTGTCTGTTTATATACTGTAGTGACGGTTCGCCGCTTGATTTCACTGTGTAATGTGATTTAAAAGTGAAAACTGAATTCTATAAAAAACACGCGTGTGATATGTTCACTTACAATTTCTATGCGGAATAGAATTAATTTACTCAATTACCGTTAGATGTAAATCAAGCAAAACATCATAAAATAAATATACTTACCTGCACATCTCTGCAAAAAAAATATTATCCATTAAAAAAATACAAATTTCGTATAAATTTAAAAAAGGAACATTATTATTAATTTAAAAAAGAACATTAAATGAAAAAAATAACTTAGTTCGATATTCAAAAAGTGGATATTCTATTTTCAAACATTTGACGTTTCCCGCGATGTGTCACATCGGGTTCGTTGTCGACGCCACATGAAATAGAAATACAATGTGTTGGTATTAAACTAAGATGGAATATACTTGGCACATGGAGGACGTCAGCCAGGAATCGAACTCTAGGACCGTGACTAGAGTGCAGAGCAGAGCTCAAGGTAATGTCTTTCTACCCTAGCCTTTCGTTAATTTAGTAGTTGTAGTAATCTTGTAGTAAGTATGTGTGTTTGTACCACGAGTCCGATTTGTGCGTTAGTCTTTACATAGTATAGGTACAATTGTACCGAGTAGATGAATTAAACATAGCTTGCACCGTGTCTTCGGTCACACGTAGTAAAAGGAAAGTCTATTGCCGTAGAGCAGCAATGACTGAGACTTGCGTAAAGTAATTTCTCTAAATCCAGGCATCGAACCTCACGGGCATCATCTAAAGACTTTAAACCTTGATTTCTTTATCTAATCTTACCTTCATTATAAAACTTTTTAATCAGGTTCTGTTGTAGTTACCATTGGAAACACTTGGTAAGTCCTACAGTAAGTTAAATTGTCGTAGAATCCGCAACGAAAATAATCATTTTACAAAATAAACAAATGTTAACATACTTGATTAACTCTCAGTAAACTCATCTACTGGTATTTTTATTTTGTGTTATAAATGATTACTCTCCCACTAGGAATAATTTCTGCGTCGCGGGCACTTTACAAACATGTAAACAACGGACACAAAGAACACCTAGACTCGGAACAACTACATACTTGTGGATCACACAAATGTTTGTGTGGAGTGGGGATCGAACTCCCCAACACTCGGCGGAGTGGCAGTAGCAAGGCGACCACTTAAACCACTACGCCATTTGACAGTTAGGACTATAAGTTTATGATATAATGTCCACTCTCCAATATTAATCATCAGCTCAGAAGAGATAGATCAGTTTTAATTCGTATCCGTCTTTATTATTGATCAGGGACAACCTGGACAAATCTGGATGTTTTCACAACACCAGTGGAAGATTCCGTCTTTATGACAGTTCGGCATGAATCGGTTAATTCCGAGAGACCATCATCTTTCAGCCAACCGACTTAACAGTAGTAAAACCGTTAATGCGTTCGCTCCGTAAGTGAGAATAAGTCTCTTAAATCCGTTGATGCAAGGACTACCATGCTCCTTTAATGATTAGGGCCTATGCAGACCACGTTTTGTAAACGCGCCGTCGACGCGCGTTTGTAGCGATACAGACGCGATACGCACGCAAGTCAGTCGCAGCCTGTAGACCTTTGCACACCTGTATAAATTCAAACACGCATTTGAATCGATACAAACGCGCGTGTGTAGCGATACAAACGCGCTGGTGTCGCGCGTTTGAATCGATACAAAAGCGATGCTAACCCTCGTGTGTATCGATACAAACGACAACAAACTGCTCCGTAGGATAAAAGCGCGCCGTCAACGCACGTTTCTAAAACGTGCGTCAACGGCGCGTTTAAAAAACGTGGTGTGCACAGGCCTTTAGGATGATGGGATTCATTCGGAATCTGCAACATGGGCAATTGTTAATCATCGGTTGGAAAGCAAGCATTTTGGCAAGCAAGTCAAAGTAACGGTTCCGGCGGCTCACATATACCAAAAGGGAGTCCTTTTAAGGGCGCCAACGGGATATATGTATTACCCTAATACTAAGCCTCCGCTGTCCGTCCGTCTGTCAGTCACCGGACTGTATCTTATAAACCGTAATATAATAATATGAGCCCTGTGTTAAACTGTCCCATTGCTGGGCACGGGCCTCTTGTAAGTGTTAGAAGGGTTAGGCCATACCACGCTGGCCCAGTGCGGGTTGGCAGACTTCACATATGCTTTTGAATATTTCCCCGCGATGTTTTCCTTTACCGTTAAAGCTAGCCATAAATAACTGTTTACGGACATCATTTCGAAAACTTAGAGATGCGTGTCTTGGGGTCGAACCCGAGACCTGCGTGGCAGTCCAACGTTTAATGCTGCTATTGACAACAAATAATAAATAACAAAGTTTTATATCTTGTACGATCGTAAAGAATTCCTTGTGTGTGAATTTTGTAAATTCCTTGCTTGATTTGTTTTCTTTCATCCTACCTTAAATTTTACTAGATACTTTCAGAATAAATTAAACAATAGCAAAACATTAGGTCTCTGGAAAATAAACTATCTTTGAATCCGCATCGAATTTCTTCAAACTGAGTACATTGGCTGTGCTGGGAAAGCTATGAACTTTATGTACTTATCTTCTGAGAAAAGCCAGGTACATCTAACGCAGAAGTGCATTTCAGCAACGTTTAGCTATGTTTGAGCTTTCGCGTTTTAGAGCCGATCTTGTTGCCGTCTCACGAGCATATCACCAGACTTCATACTGTTACTACAAATTTCGCAATCGACCACAAACATGTTATAATTCGAATCATAGTCGATTATTCGAAACTTTATTTGATGATGACACGACTGATTGATTGGTCGTAGTTAGCTGGCGATGTTTCCGTACGCGGTGGACAATGGTCTTAGATAACAGAAATTACAAAAGGTACACATTTCATTGAAAAATGTTTTGTGCCGGCAAAAATATTTTGGTTTGCGTAAAAAACACGAATATTTCATTTTCTTTTCAATAATCGCACATACTATACGCTTGAGGTGGTGACTAATTAACGACTGCATTATCCTAATACTATCAAATGCGTGTAGAGTTTTAAAAACATTTACGCGAATCGTACTCCATACTACAGACTACAGACGGTGTCAAAACATTCGACATTATGAAACATAAACGGCGCGCGATCCGATCGGCTAACGTTAACAACTACACAACACTTTCTATCTCGTACATATGTACATACATTCACGCCTGTATATCAGCCAAATGGTAGGTAGACATATATATGTACATATTTAGTTAGTTAAGTATTAGGTTTCATGTTATCTTGTCCCGTTTACCTGGACTACAGTGTTCCGTTTACCTGGTATTTTCATCGCCATGTTGCTTTTAATAATTTCTTAACCTAAAATATATTAGCTGACTCGGGAATCAGACTTATGCTATAAGGCTATAGAATTACAAGCATTTTTAAACAACAAACAAACACATGTACATCTCTACTGGTAAGCCTATGGCCGATTATAAATGCTAAGATACGACTCTACTTAGCCCTAGATATCAGAGCCAAAATTAAAGAATTTCTTTACTTAATTCTTCTTTAAACTCTTTTACCTAAAGCAGATAAAAAAATTACAGGAGTTCCTTATAGTATAAGTTACATCGGCAATGTACATTTTATACGAGGAAGGTACCTACAGAGGGAGCAGATAAGCAAACTGTCCACCTGATGGTAGTCAGTTACCATAGTCTATCATCATCTATGGCAGTCGTTATCGGGAGAGTGCCGACGCAAAAGATCCCACTGGGTCGAAGTGTCGCCGGTCTGCATTGACTGGCCCCCACATAAGATACATACAAACCATGGTCTAATCGTCTTTAAAAATTGCAAGTGATTGGTTATCACTCGGATGTTGACATCTCTGGGTAATAACAATATAAAATGGATAAAGGGAAACACAAAGTAGAAGTAGATGTGTCATTCTTAGGCATCTTGTTCTTTGGTAAATAGGAACGCAATAACAGTGCCACTACCCTTATGTCGGTTTTCTGTAATAAGGTGGTTCTTACTGGACTTCATCTTACTTATGCTTAAAGAAATTAATGTTATTTTGTTGCCGTGGCCTTACACGGCAAACAAAAATACTTACCGTATTTTAGGAACAGAGATAGATGTCCCTGTTTGTAACCTTTTTAAAAAAGGATTAATAACTAGACATAGTGCACGACACTGGCCCAGTGCAAGTTGTCAGATGTTACACATCTCGCGATGTTTTCCTACAAAGACAATTCAAAAATGCCTGCCGTTGGGTTGAACTCGAGATCCTCTCTGGAACAGTCCAACGACATTTACATTATCACTGCTTTTGGTCACCATAGTGACGTGAAAGTTAAATAGGTTCGGTTTTATAAGTATAATAGTTTCCATATTGGTCCAGTAATTTCAACTTAGGTATACCTATCTTTATATTATCTTCTATATTTCATAAAGTGCTGCAAGCCATCATATACTATCGCAAACTCTTCTGTCATTTATTAAGATATTTCCTCTCTTTGAAACCCGTGTTGCACCTTACTTACAAACAATAATATCGGCACAACTATATGTGAAATTTTCTATCACGTGTGGGCCTCAAATCAAACACAACACTCGGCGCATGGCAAGTGAAGGTGACCCTTTACAGCGCTAAGCTATCAGTGCAGTCAAACTTTGAATATAAAAATTGACATTTAAGTAAGATTGAATTGAAGAATAATTAGGCGCACTTTCTTAATAATATGAGGTATAATTATGCGGCGAAATATTTCAGTTGGTCAAATAGAGCGTGGCGCTTTGCAGCATTCGTGTGCAGGAACTGGTTTGTGGAGTACCTACTCAGTACGGTTCACATAAGCACTGTCCCGTGTCAATGTGCACCTCGCTGTTACTGCGCCGATAACGTCGTAGCGCATGCTAACTTTGTTTATTTATTAAATTTGATTACGTTACCAATTACACTAATTAACTTGTCGGATTAACTATTATATTATAATAGTACCAGGCCTGCTGGTCTGCTGCCAGCTGTTCCACTGCTGGGCGCGGGCCTCTGCTCAGTGTGACTAGGGTTAGATCATAGTCCACCACAGTGGCTTAGTGCGGATTGACTGACAGCAGACTTCACATATCTTCGAGTAGACCATGGAGAACTCTTGGACATGCAGGTTTTACCAAGATGATTTTCTTCGCCATTAAAGTGGGTGATGAATAACTATTTACTATGAAAAGGTAGAGGTGCGTGCCTTGGTATGAAACTCGAGAATTGTGCGCGGCAGTAGAACTCGCCGCCATTAGGCTGTCGCTGCTGTAGCTCAGCTTTACTGAGACGTGATAATAAACACATTGTATCTGGACCCTAATGGCCGAACAATGGTTATAGAGTCAAACCAAGGGAAAACATACAAAAATAAAGATAATTAGGTAGGTATTTACACAAAATAATTAATGTAAAATATTTAAAATCAAATTTTCAATCTCTTATAGTTTTCTAACATAGTTAACCCTCACACATTGATATATCAATGCCCTCACAAGTATCTTTTCACTAATCACATGAAACAATATAACAAAACAACAAAAACATGTCTTAACATGTTCTACCCGTGTATAAATTTTCATCCAAATCCGTTCAGCGGTTCACGCATGATAAGTAACAAACAAACATGTTTACAAACTTTACAAACATAATTAAGTACTTAATTTAAGTAGTATAGCAGTTCGGTCATGATTAAGTACCAAAACATTGAACCATCTATTATATTATTACTTATTAGTGATAAAATTAAAAACAAATAAATCATCCGCCATGAAATAAAATCATTTATTGTCGGAGATACGATATCTACGCACAATGGATCTAAATAATACACTCTGTAACATGAGATGCGTATGCGCAGATAACAATGTCATATTGACGCGGACGTTGTCAGTTGTCGCGGAGGTTTCGTTGTTGGCGTCATACGATGTATTGTTTAGATGTCAATGGGTTTATTATTAATGGATACTTTATTTTTAATTTGTTCTTAGAATCTTTTTATGTTTGTGGATGGAGGTGTCGTACGGGGATGACAGTATGTACCATAAGATCGGTTTTTCTGAATGCGTCGTGATTTTACGTCGAACTTGGCGTATCTTATCTATTAAACTGCTTTAAAAGCCATATATTGCGTGAAGTTCGTTTACACAGAGATTAATATATACTTTAAATTAGAAATCCTTTTTTTGATCTGGCTTAGTTTGTATAAAGTAGGAGTTGTTTCACCCGCGTTAAATAGTATTTACGTATCGTTACAGCTCTTTCTCCCTGGGTCTTAGTGTAATGTTATTTACTATAGCTAAACCTTCCTTTGCCAGTAACGCAAAACGGTTTTCCAGATTAGATTAGTAGTTCCTAATTGTACTGCGTTCAAATAAACAAATCTTTTAGCATTATAATATTAGTGTTAGATATTAAAACGGCAACATACATAGATAAAATGGCAGACGGAGTTGTATAACATCCACATTTTTGGATCTTACGTAATAGAAGAGAATTATTATCGTCGTCTACCACAGTACATATTTTAGTACATTTCTAAACACAGAACTGTTGCGAAGAATTATTTTACAGAAGCTCTACCACTTGCTCCACCTGGGAGTCGTACCTAAGAGTTTTATGTATAACGGTAGCCTACACTGCCGCTACGCCACCGAAACTTGCGTAATTTATAGTCTGATATGGAAACTAATTGTTATGACTATATTATGTTCATTTTCTATTGATTTCTGTCTACTATGTGTTCAACTTATACAAGCCCAAGAATGACTTTGACTACTGTGTATTACCTATACCGAAAAGTGCACAGCCGCTGTTCGGTATGGAATTAATAACCTCAGTTAAGTCTAAGTTTTCTTCGAAGAGGTTAATGAAAACACTATGTGGGTCTGTGTGTCTGTCAGTGACAGTTTGTTAGTGACAGGCATAGCTCCGGAACTACTGGACCGATTGACTTGTAACTTAATGTGCAGACACCTTGGGGTCATACCTCGGTCGACTTTGTATATGGGCCCTGTGGGTCAAAAGACCCACGAGATATAGGGGTCACAAGGTCATAAGGTCAGGAGATATCCACCAACAGAATGATTTGGAAGTCCAAGGGAGAGGCTTTTGCCCAGCAGTGGGACATGACAAAATGCTGATGAAAAAAAAAGAAGACGAGGTTGAATTAAGGGTTTTTACACAAAACTCGTTTTCTTAAAAAAGCTCAAATCGTATATTGGATCTTAGGATAATCCACAAACATAAAAGTATTCATAAGCTGCTAGACCGATGACGAAACAAAAACTCTACAAACCCTTAAATATAAACCAAACGAAACCATGAACATAACTTTTTAATTTCATAGTTGCGAATGTAACATTTGTTTGTTTTTTTGTTACGCTGTACCGATCATCATGAAATTTCGCATACACGTTGTCGGGGTTACCGTAAAGGATATAGAGTAACTTTCATCCAGAAAAAATTTTTTTTTTTTTATATTCTACCACATACACACAACACCATCTAGCCCAAACTAAGCAGAGCTTGTACTATGGATACTAGACAATGGATAAACATACATATATACTTTTTTTTTTTTTGTAAATACATACATATTATACATAGAAACACCCAGACCAAGACAAACATCCATGTTCATGCACACAAATGTTTGACTTGTGCGGGAATCGAACCCGCGACCTCAGGCGTGGCAGTCGGTTACACTAACCACTACGCCATCGAGGCCGACCCGTATTGTTCCCGAGGGATAGCTAGTTTACCTATTAAACAATAAGTCACGAGACCTGTACGCGACTTACCACCTGTCTCCACCCTCAAATAAACTACCCTTACAAATAACAATATTTATTGAACAAATCACACGGTTGACCGCGCGCGGCGGTACAGGGCGCCTAACTCTACCTCGCTAATTGTGAACTAAACTGTGACCAACCCCTAGCAGGGGTTGGAACTAGTGATCCGTGAAAATGCATCTGGTATGGGGCTGTAACCGATTTATTTTTCGTAATTTGTATAATTAAATATTGGCATGATCAAAACTCAAAGGCATGACGTAGTACCTATATGTCTTGTTTTTATGCGGACCAGGGTCGCCAAATATACATTGTATTGTATATAGATTATAGGTGTAGGCAGAGACTTCATACAGACATGATTTTATATTATTAATGTCACAAACACGGATACGGTCCACCTGAATATAAGTAGCCATAATACCATGGCCGATGATCGCGTGAACAGACCCAGGCGATGCTGACTCTTATAACATGTTGTAGCTTTGGCCTGTGCGGTTGCTGCTGCAACAAACAAAGATTATACTGTTGACCGATTGACAGCGCAGCGACTCCCCAAGGAGCATAAAAAGCCTATTCATCACAGGAACACCGCACAAGGTTGTTTGACTACGAAGTTAGTCCGCAGCATAGACTGAGCTGGAGCCTCTAAGGCACACTATGTTGCTTACAATGCTGTTCACTGTTTTGTGAGTAATATATAATCTATGTGTATCTAATACATTTTTCATTCATTGAAGTTCTCTATGTAGAAGGTACTTCCTAATTCGGGCTTGAGTTTAAGCAAAATCTCAGGTTTAAGTGGGATTAACATTCTTATCCGGATTATACTTGGTATTATGATCAACTTTTTTTCTGGGATATTGCATTGTATATCTACATATTACACATAGAAACACCCAGGCCAAGACAAACATCCATGTCCATGCACACAAATGTTTGACTTGTGCGGGAATCGAACCCGCAACCATTTATGTTTTATAACAATGTTTTAGTATATATGTTTTGTTGTCTTTAAATACCTCAATAAATATTTTCGAAAAGATAGGCAAAAGTGTATTGCATCCTCATTTCATCAGCAATTGTTTAAGGACCCATATAAAAGGGGACGAGCCCGTATCAGCCTACTGGCCAGACGTCCAGACTCTGTTCTGCTAGTACGGAGACTGGCAGTGTGACCAGTAATTCCTTGCCTGGAAACCTTGACCCAATAACATTTTGCTCGTTCTAGGAACCTTACCCAAAGCTCACAGTAGTCGTTTTACCGATGCGGTCTTTCTGTAATCTATCTTAAAATAATCTGGAGGTCTCATAAGTATTTTGGCTCGAGGTCTAAAGGTCGTAAGATCCTCGAAGTGGAACAAACACAAATAATAAACACTTACATAAGATCAAATAAGAAGATCACTAAGTTTGTTGTTATCGCGCGTGTCCCTGACTGTATTATCTGTCACAATTATTCATTTGGACTGCGGATTCTATATAAATGCACTACGATTAGGGTGGTTTGCATCAAAGATACGCGACGATGTGTAGGTAGGGATATATTTGTTACCACCAATGGCATCATTCTATATTGCTAGTTTAGCTTTGGTTAAATGTAGTAAAAGGATTGTTTAATAAACGATTCTTCATGAGCAATAATCCCAGTAGATATACATCGCGGTAGACATTACATACATCCAAACAAAGAACACAGACTCTGCATAAGTATTTACGAATAACATTTTTTTTAACATGTGATCTTTGAGGACTCTTGGCGACCTGGTTGTACCAAGTAATACATAAATAGATCCCGTGCCTGGAAACACACGTCAAGCAGGTTTTGTCGGATTGCCGTCCACTCGGATTATGAGAGCAAGGTAATAGAGAGTGCACTTGTGCTTGCACTCACACTAGTTCATTATAATATACCACATCGCGATGACCGGTCTTCGTTAGAATTGATTGCTGTGAATTTGGTCTAGAAGGTCTTATTAACGTAAGGGGCCAAATGGTATATATGCGATATACGGAGCGGAATGAACGCGTAAACGAAGCGTTATGCGTGTTTAAGACACTAATGGCCTGTCCTACAACTAACAAGTAAAAGTTATCCGAAAGATAAATCGCATGCTGTCTCACTCATGTTAGGTTAAAGAAGAGAGATTGCGAGACTTTTATCTTATAGATAAATGCTATATGCTATGAGGTGGTAGGACAAGCCCTAAGATTTATATTACATCTATCAGCAACAATTACCATTTTAGCTAGATGGTTTTGAATACACTTATACGCTCTGTGAGCCAAAGGCTATCGCATTGTTTTAGCTAATATTATCGACTATTTAAATTGGTTTTGTCTATCTACATTTGCAGTTGCAAGTTTAGATAGATAAAACCAAAGAAAATGACTGATCAACTTTCTTATTTATAAAAAGGCAATGCTCGCACTAAGAATAATTTTTGTACCGTGGGGGATTTTACAGACATTCAAATGACAGACACAAAGAACACCCTGACTCGGAACAACTATTAAATTTGTGGATCATACTAATTTTGTCCCGTGTGGGATTCGAACACACAACACTTGGTAAGTAGCAGTGACGAGGCGACCACTTCAACCACTGCGCCATTCGTGCAGTCAAAGTATTTAAACGTAGCCAATCACATAGCTACATTAAGATGACGTAGTCGCATGCCGAAGCGTCCGCTCGCATACGTTTTGTAAAAGCTTATAACTGTAGTACTTGAGTTACATATGAAAGGATTATAACGTGTCGAGTAAGAACTGCACTTATACGCATTTGAAATACAAAAGTGGGCAAGTTGCATCCATGCGGCAATAAGAATGTCTATGCATACGTATCTATGTACCTACATACAAAATATCTATTCTCACTAAAGAAAGTTCAAATTGTTGTTGATGCATGTGATTAGATTTAAAAAAGTATAAAGGTCCTCCGGACCGTATTTCGGTCACAGCGGAGGCTGACCATCTTTGCAGGTGACATACACAAGTGAGTGCGTGACAAACGCCGTCTCTTTTTTCATACTATCATAGACTAGTGAGATCACGCCGGCCACCGGACCAGTGCAACCGCGCAACTTAACTATACTTCGAATGACCGCGAGTATCACTTCTACAAGCGAAAAACGTAACTTTAAGTTTTATTATTATTTATTATTATTATAGAGCGCCCGAATTAAGTAGCAACCGTAAGCAACTCACCGCAGTTTTAATTGTAAACCCTTATCATAATACATCTGATTATATCACGACTGAATAAATTTTCCTTTTTTTTAACTCAAACATTTAGCTAAGCATCAAAAATTAAATTCCTAATTAACGTTAATTACATTTCTTTTGTTGTTGTTTCTGTTCAACTAAGTCTATGTTTTATTGAACCCAGTGAAAATAATTTAAGTTTATATGTGCTCTAAACATTTAATACATAATATGTCATGTGTAAAAGCATGCCATCGTGGAAGTGAACTTTGAATGTTCAGACTTGGTGTACATTTTCAAGCCTTCTGCTCGGTATGTTATCTTGGCTTTGTACGAACTGTTAAAATATAATTAAACTTTAAGTACACAATACTAAATGATTGTTATTATATCTGTTTAATATTCTATGTGAGTAGTTCGATATGATTGATAGAGAAGGACGCCGAGTACTCCTACCGACTGTTTGTGATATACATTAGTTTTCTGACTGTCTCGGTGGCGTAGCGGTAGTAAATGCAGCTATAGTGCATGAGATCTCTAGCGCGATTCCCGGGTGAGAAAAGTGTTATTGGATTTTTCTGTTCCTCCGAAGTAAAGTCAAAGGTTTACTTTTTTATTACACATTTGACCAATTATGTTTATACGTCATTCATCATACAAAGCGAGCCTATTGCCGGGTACGGCACGGGTCCAGACTACGTGCTGCTACTGAAAATTTCTTGAGAAATATATGCTAACTACAACTAAAATGCGACTACATATACAAACATACAAATATGTAGCACAAAGAGCATCCAAACTCAAAAATAATAATCATTTGTGACCTAATAAGTGGCCTATGTAGGATTCCAAGATACAACATTTAGCGCAACGGAATGGACTGGAAGGAATGGAAGGGACCGCTCGCCCGCAGTGCCATTTATGCCCACACACTTATTATTCAGGAAGCGCTGTGTTGTCAACAGAAGACCAATGGTTGCTGCTTGGGCAGAACAGTAACTGTAGAGAGGCGTCGACGCGCGAGTGATGCCTCGAGTATTGCAGGCGTCCATAGTCTAGCTTATACCTACTACAATAGTGGAATTTTTAAGTGGAAGCTTTAAGCTAATTTTGCCACTTTTTCGCTTATTATTGACAAATCGTGAAGCAAGAAAAATAATAAGTCTTAAGACTCAAAACTAATAGGTAATCTTACAGCAAACTAAAATTATGTTTACATTTACCATAATAAATGTAAAATTTGTAAAGATTTTTGGATGTTTGTCTTTGAATCACGCGACAACCGTTAAACAGATTTGACACACAAACTATGTATGTCCTTGACAACCAACAACTACACAGGATACTTTTTATCCTGGCTACTCCCGTGGGATTATGCGAGCGAACGCATAAGCAGCAAGTCATGCCATATTGTTTACAAACCTATGCTGAACACTATCTTAGTACTAAAATAGACATTATATCTAAGAGTTGGTCCAGCAAAGTGACCGCCGCCGCGCCGCTGATAGCGCACAGATTTGTGTCAAGGCGACTACGAGACTCGCAGTTATCGCATTCGTGCGAAATTATCTTTGTTACTAATAATATTAGTGTTTGAGGAAAATCTTTTATTATGTAAATATGTTATCTTCGAGGTTACCCTAACTGAATGCTCGGCTAGATATTAACCCTGCAAGAAGTTAGCTCATGAATTTGAATCCGGTTATGCATTATGCGATACCTATTTTGCATGGTCAATGACGCGGGATATGTACTAATGTTTGTAATTGTTGTCAATTAATCGATTAGAATTCGAATGTAATTGTGCGTAACGGTAGTCCAATGACCTTAAATATAGTGCTACCTGCGCTTTGCGAGTCATATAAATAGCTTAAACACAAAGACATGTAAATTCTTTATTTATATAGAAAATGCATCTACATAATTGCTACCTACTTAGCATTCTTCTACTCTCCTAATGTGCTCACCAGCCCTCCAACACACCATGGGCCAATTTTGAAAAACATATTGAAATGCAGTTAGAAAATGATTATTAGTGTATAGAAATGCATCAACTAAATCATTCGACATTTTAAAGTAAAATAAAAAGATAAAAAAAGTAAAAATATCAGGGTTAGAATGAGAGAAAGGCCACATTGCCTTATGTTATTATCAATTAAAGTGCTTAAATTACTAATCTTAAAGGTAAGGACAACAGGAATATCCCAAGTTTATCTATTATATCTGAATTGTAAAAATCCGATGTACATTATACTAAATTTTGCGTAGCACCATAATTAACAAATAATAACTTTTAAACTGAGCTTTTAAGCTGCAGACAGCTTGTGACCACGGCCGGTGTAACCTGGTCGAAACGTCAAGCATAAAAAAGGTAAACATTATGCATGATCGCGTTAATACCCGTTACATATTATACTAATTAACAAAATTGACCTATATTATTATTTGACTGAAATATTGACAAATAACTTATTGATTAAGTTTGGACTTACACTTATTATGACGCTTATATCTGATATCCTGGGCATTGTGTTATTCATTTTTCTTTTATTCGCAGTAACATTATAGAATTCACTCTATTCATGATAGACAGCAATTGGCGAAGGATAGGATAATTTCATTTTTATGGATAGGACAAGGGCTATCCCTTATAAGGCTAAGGCATAAGGCTCCGGCATAGTTGGGCAAATGTGAGTGTAACTCCGGAGATTTACCTGCCGGAGAGTTTATGTTCATATGCAAATAAGCATAGGTACAACGCGGGCAACGGTAAGCTGTTACCGAGGGAGTACAACAGAAAAATGTTACCAAAACCAGTTTCTCGGCGAGATAGGTACTACGGGTTTTCACTAGCTACGATCCTGGCATAGTTATCTTAATTCATTTACTTGCATTGCGTTCTTTATGCACGCTCATCTACTTAGTATACTCTTAGCAATATACAGAGACTGTCGACTATCTAAGAGGGCAAGCGGCAGTATATGTCACCTAAATTTCACCAACTATAATTTAGATCGCACTTAACAGAAAGTATAAGCTATGCATCTACCGAACAAAGATTTTAATTCCGTGCTACTACTAAAAAACACCTAATAACACCCGATTCCTGAAGAGCACACCCTGCCGCTGTGCCACTGAGTGGCACTGAGCCAGTAGCACAGCCGCCTCTACCTAGCCACTTGACAGCGATAAGCAATATTACATTTCGTTCGTATTCTCTGCCCACTGTAGCTGTTCCACTAAGGCAGAAGCAAGCTATTCAATTTTAAGATAACCATTACCTCGCTCCATGACACAATAAGCAAATTATATTATACTTCGCTCGTATTCTCTGCCCACTGTAGCTATTCCACTAAGGCAGAAGCAAGCTATTCCATTTTAAAATAACTTCTATCAAGTCTCTTGACACGACAAGCAATGTAATAAATACACTTGGCTCGTATTCTCTTCCCACGGTATATTGTAAAGCTCTGTCTAACCCATTTAGGATAGTCGGTCGTGAAGTTACATTATAATGTTAGTAATTACCGCGTGTTGACATCATCACAGTACACACGACGTGCAACGCGCGCCGTGGCAGTCAGGCGTTCACCTCGGTCCTTTCACTCATTCACTTATACATTCAATCGTTAATGAAACAGTCATTGACTTTGGACGTATATGGGCATTATTAGGATTCCGTCGGGATTTTTATGTAGCCTATGTAATTCCACTAATTTTTGTTATAATTATTATCTAAAGGTTTGTTTGTTAAATAGGTTATAAAGTTTGATTGTTTGTTACTCAATTATGTTCAAATGACTAAGCAGGTTTTGATCAAATGTTGTATAGTGATAGCTTGGATCATTTTATAGAAACGTAACGCGTATATTTGTACAAAGGAAATCGCAGTTAACCGGTAGGACATATTATCCGAAGGCAAACTAATAGAGCAAAGTGTAAGACAAACATCAAGAAACAGAGCTACAAGCTTCTATAAGCATCTATTATTCCTTTGTGAAGGTGGAACCATCACATTAGAATAACGTTTACCTAAGTAAATAAGATCTAATAAAGACCTATTAAAAAATATCCAAGATTTTTTTATTTCTTATTGTGTAATGTCTATAACGATGAACCGATTTAGATAAAATTTGCGATGTGTCCAATATATTAGAATAATATATTTAATAAAATAAATACATTATTCCAATTTATGAACAAACCATGGGCAGGATGAAATGTCCTCGTGTCTGTCGTATTTCACGACACGCTTACCTTAATGACATGATGTGTCGTACTCTTATCACCGCTGGCGGACCAGCCGTATTAGAACCTACAGGCTTGATACGCGACGATGGGCAGAGACCCGATGGTATACTTTGGAAAATGGGTAGACCATTGGTGTGGGACGCCACATATGTCGACACCCTTGCGCTATCACATCTTCCGAGCACGGTGAGCTGTGCCAGTGCTGCTGCTGCAGCTGCGGAAAACCTCAAACGGCACAAATACAGTAATTTAAATGGAATTACGTTTTTGCGCCGTTTGGGGTGGAGACGCTAGGTTCATGGAGTCCGGATGCTCGTGCGCTTTTCATAGATTTATCTAAGCAGCTAATCGACACTTCGCGTGGCCTGAAGAAGATTGCACTTTTCATAGTTCAAAGAATCAGCATTGCCATTCAACGTGGTCATTCTGCCGGTCCTCTGAGCACTTTTTCATTTGACAGCGATGCTGAAGATTTACGACAATTTTATTTATTTACTATCATATAGATATTTTGTGTTAATTCCTTTTTATTTTCATACAATTAGTGAACATCGCAATACTTTTTACGTGGTCAAATACACATCTCGCGATTGAGTGTTTTGTTGATTCGAATTCTAAAAGTATTTGTATGCAATTGGTCACATCGCTAATGTTATGGCATCAGTATTACGATCGAGAGGTCATAGGTTCTTACTCCATGAATGCTCGGTTGTGTAATGGTTTAAGTGATCGTCTCGCCGCTATGACGACTCCAGTGTTATTAGTTAGATCGCCACATACTGCTCAATCATTTATGTAATACACAGTTAGTCCTGCTGAAGCGGGGTGTTCTTTGTGTCCGTTGTGGCAATACTTCAAATCTATTTTTTGTTAAATCTACTAAGGTGTGGCAAACAAGCATACGCCCCACCTGATGGTAAGTGGTCACCGTAGCCTATGGACGCCTGCAACACCAGACTCATCACTTGCGCGTTGATGACCCTTGCTCCCTTTCGACGGCGAAAGAGCGTGATAGGGCCTCTAATATTTTATTTAAAATGTTCATGCATATTCTGCCGTGTAACGGCGTGCAAATATATTAGCTCCTTTTAAATCTAACTAAATATGTTTTTAATTATATTATATTATTTTATAGACTTAAAGCTATTAGTTTTTACATTACAATATTCTTTGTTTAGTAATACCTAAATTAATTTATTTTTAAATAATAACAGCAGAATATTATTTATATAATTAGGCAAGTGATTATATAGGTAGGTATAATTATACAAACTAGCGGTCGCCTAGTGGTCAAAATTCGACCATAATTGATTTAAATTTTAAGTTTGATCGTTATTAAGGTTTTATTGTCTATAATTTAACCAAAGCTACAGGTTAATTTACCCATCTTTTTCAAATAAATTATTATTTAGATATACTCTTTCATTGACGATATTCCTAAGCTTGCTACTTTATTTTCTTTTTTTACATATAAATAAGGTATATGTAACCATAGTTACAAGGAATTGTACGACGTCAGACGAACAATGACGGAATACTACGAACGCGATTCGACTGCGTGTGTCAAATGCTTGTTATGTATTATTTAATGTATTTCTAATGCATATTTTATAAAATATTAGGATTCGCCACTCCTTCTCCATATAAACTTTAACTGTGCCAAATTTCATACTCCTCCGCCCGCCCAGTTTTCGTAAAAAGGGGTATAAAGTTTTTGATTCACGTATTAATATAATTATAGATAGATATATTAGCCATTTCCTTGATCTAATCTTATTAACCTGTTAAATATAATCTTCTAGAGGCTGCGACAGAAGTCTTGAGTACAATCCCAAGGCACACACCTCCGACCTATTAAAGTTATGCGCGTATTTAATATTTTATTAGCGCTCGCTTCAACGTAAAAAGAAAACATCGTGGGAATACCTGCATATCTGTGAGATCTCCATAATGCTCTCGAAGTTGAGTGATGTCTGCCAACCCGCACTGGCCGGCGTGGACTATGTCGTAACATAATATAACTTCCTCTGAGGAGTGCTCGTGCCCAGCAGTGGGACTGTTTATATTCAGGACTGATATAATAATAATATTCTACCAACCTAAGCAGAGCTTGTACTACGGGTACTGGACAATGGATAATAATAATAATAATCAATTAATATAATGTTTCTTATGCCGAGTACCTACTGCTAAGTATATTTCGTCTCGTAATATTTTATATCATTCTGTAAAATTGTTGCATAAAGATGCATTCTAAGAAAGGCAACAAAATGTTAACGAATATTTAAAGTATAGACGCACTCAACTACGTTTAAATATGGTCACCTTTCGGGATGTTAAGTTGTTATCTGACACACTGACAACATGAAATCTGAATAATAAATTTCAATTTAATAATTACTATTCTGATTTAAAAAATTGTACACTGTCGTTCTTTGTAATTTAAATGTAATGTGTGAGCTCACTCTTCATAGTGTGGACACTTTTTCGTACAGTATAGGTACGGTGAGGGCTCGTTTAATCTTTTAATATTACACGTTACCTCTTAGCATCCTAACTATATTAATGCGAAAGTGATTTTTTTTTTGTTTTTTATGCTTTGACGCCTTAACTACTCGACCAATCATCATGCAATTTCGCATACACATTGTCAGGAAGAGAGAAGAGAAGAAGAGAGAACAGAAAAAGACAATCTTACATCCAAATAAAAGTGCTGTACCTATTACTAATGTATAATGTTATATTTATTGTAAATTGGTGTTACTACGGAACCTTAGTCTAGTATTGTGAGGCATCATTTTCCTGACACGCAGTGGGATTTGTAAATACGACAGATAATTGATGCAGTTAACCACCGCCCCTCGTCACGCAGAGTAAAAGTTATTGTCGTTCACAATACTCACGCGGTCCACTATGTGGTTTTATTGATTATGACGAGACGACTTTCAAGGAATTATCACTTTACATCAATGCTTTACATACATAAACCGACGAGAGTGCTTGAAGAATGTGATAAGAGTGAATGGGATAGGAGATATGTATGGGTCTTAGCAATGAACCCGCAGTCTCTGCTTACCTCTCCGGTAACCTCGCCATTACCTTTTCACTGAGTGTTGCGGATTCCACAAACAGTTGTTCCGAGTCTGGGTGTTCTTTGTGACCGTTGTTCGAATGTTTGTAAAGTTCCCCGCGGCACAGGAATCATGCCTAGACGGGAGTAGTCTTTGCAAGAATGAAAATGAGAAAATCATTTACTTCAATTTCGTTACATGCTTAAATTTTTGACTGATTTGATGTTCGCGACCGATCATGATGTAAAGATTAAAAAAATAAAGGTATAATGCTACGCTTTTAGTGACAGTACAGATAAGCCTGTTCGCCCGAAAACTCAAAAACTATCACCCTCTTACAAAAGAAAATTGACATAAGAATAATAGCACTCTTACTGTATTTTAGCTGGTAAGAATCTGCTCCATTGTTTTCCTATCATCTCATCTTTAATTCCTTTTACCTAAGATGTTGCACACGGTAAGAGTGTCGGAGGCCTACCTACCTATTCAATTCCTTTCATTTCTTCACATCTTCAATTCTTTTTCCATAATTGGCCACTTCTATCTAAGCCAAAATCTATATATGTATGAATGAATGAATTCACTGGGGATAGCTAATTCCATATCGATGTATTTCCATAGCTATGTCTAAAATTCGCGAAAAATTTATATACGGCACGCATCACTTGGCAATCGTCTGAAGAACGCGGTGGGGAACAACTGACAACCAGTCGTCCGTAGCAATTGCTGTTGCTCAGTCGCTAATAGGTGTTGTGAAACTATCGGCTTATTGGATTTTCTTGCGTTTACGTGTAATAGATAAGGTTTCGGTAACGGCGACGCGCGAATGATTGCCTGTCCTGCCCTGGGTGCTATGCTTGTCCATGGTCCAGGTTATGGTGACCGCTTACCATTAGGCGGGCTGCAGGATTGTCTACCACTTTGGTGCTATAAAAATGTTATCAGTTTTGTCGCGTGTTTGTATGTTTACTAATTTTCACCTATATTTAGACATTTTAATTAGTGGCAGCCAAAGTCAAGAATACTCAATTGTCTATCTAAATGAGAAAGACCGTGTTAATGCGCCGGCACCAGAATTTAATCAATGAGATTTTCTTAACTATCAGATAAACGTTAACTCAGGAATAAACTTGGGTGATTGACAGGTTTTTTTTTGTATATAATATACCTATATGTCAAATATGATCACCGGGTATTCGGTTTGATGATTTAAAATTGGTTGACAGTCTGGTAATGATTGAATTAAAACAATCATTTTGACCAAGCCTAGCGTGAAATGTCGAGCTTACCTTTTAATTGACCGGCAATCACTGTCACCTGTCAAGATCGTTGACATTCGTTGACAGGTTGTATGAAATCCCTAGCCTATAGTGGTAGTTTGTTGAAAACATCACAGGCGGGTACCGAGTGCCTTAAAATGGCTATTAAAGTTACTGAATCGTGATAAGTGTTGATAAAGTTGGAAACTAAAAGAAACCTCGTTAAAATATAATACTAAAAACTAATTTTTATTCGGCTAACGAGTGCCAGTGTGTGCTTTTGGATCTATCTCAAAAACTACTTAACTAATTTTTGAGATAATGATACGTGACAATTTTACCAGCTCGGAAATTCCTTAAAATCACATTGAATTTGATTGACTGTAAGGATGCCAGTGAAATAGTGACTACTACAAATACCAAACAATGCGCTGAGTATAGCGTATTTTTAAACAAACAGTCTAATTCAAGGAGTGAACTTACTCAGAAAGAGTCATCGTGCAAGTATACAAAATTTTCCGTGCCTCGGAAAGCACGTAAAGCCGTTAGTCCTGCGCCTGATCCCTCTCCGATCGTGTCGGATTATCCGTCCCATCGGATCATGAGAGTTAGGGAACAGAGAGTGCACTTGTGTTTGCACACATACTTGTGCACTATAATATCTCCTGCGCAATTGGCCAATCTCCGTTAAGATTGGCCGCCATGACCGAAATTCGGTCTGGAGGACATTATACAAAACGTTGGGCGCCGACTAAACGGGACCGAACTTCGTTTGTTTGTAAACCATTTCTGTAAAACTGTGCTACTTAGAGATATGGTTTTATTTTGTTCTTGTTAACTGCTATTAACTTAATAACAATGAATAGCGTAGTGGCTTAAATGGTAACCTCACCACTGCCGGTAAATCGAGTGTTTTAGTTTCGAATCCTGAACGAATAAGTTTATTATTGGCAAGTTGTTCCGAGGCTGGTGGTTCACTGCGTCTCTTGCCGGTAAAGTAATATTCATCTCTCTACATCTCGCTTTCAACTTGACCTCTTGACCTATGCATTTTTTATTTGTTTTATGATATAACTGTGCTGAAGGTATTTTATTTAAATCGTCAATCAGATAGCGCGTCGATGTTATTCTGCACGAGACATAAATAATTGTATTGAGTCTGGGTGTTCTTTGAGCTCGTTGTATTTCTCCGCATCATCGGGACGAATCTAATGCGCATGACGATTTGTAAAAAAAATTCTTGTTCACCTCGTTTTTTTATTTTCTTGCAGTTTAATATTAAATAATAGATCATATTGTACCTATTAAGTAACCAACTAACTTCCCTCTTCAATTTTATGATTCTTAGTAAATCATATAAGCGGCAATTCGTTCTTTAAAAATATGTAGCTGGCTTACTATTTTTCAACGTATAAGATGTTTTCGTAGTAAGTGCGTTTGATATTTCCGTCTCAGTTCTGCGCGGAGATGAAGAATAAATGTCTACGAAATATTTCGCGTAAGTTCTGCTTCTATATTATTATGAAACTGTAAATATGTGTCAGTATATTAATTTACCAAAAATGAAGGTTTTCTGAATTCAAAACCTATACATATTCTTCGTGTCTGTTTATTTGTTTTTGCTTCAGGTAAACCTGCGGCTTAAAATGCGGTTTATTTGAAAAATCATCACTTCTCACTGTTAATAAACTATTAATATTTACACTTTCATCGAGTTTCTAAGTGTTTTTGAGTAGCTAACGTCAACATGGTCATGAGGAGACTGAAGTATAAATAGTTAAATAACAGTTAAAAAGGTAGTATTCAAGGAAACCGCGGTGAAACCCATATATATATTATTAAATTTAAGTTCTGGTTGTATTTTAACCATCAAAATCAAACGTATTCATTTGTATTATATAGATGGTACATGGTGTTAATAAAATATGCTCTATGCTAAACCTATACTACTACAACTATATGCATTCCAGGAATAATCTGTACCTCAATAATAATAATATGGCCATTTGTTATTATAGTCGTATGCTACCACGTAAATTGCAAGTTATTCATTGAAATTAAACTATAATATATATACGGATTTTATTGCGTTGTTTATTTTACACTTTATTACATAATTTTGAAACTGTTACACTATGTACTAGGTACTAGATACTATTAAACTTTACTAATTTTTAAGCTAATTAAACTATTAAAACTATTTATATTTAAGTTTAGACTTTCCCCGACGTTCCGGTTTTTTTCAGCAGCCATGGTCACGGGGAGACTAAGATGGTAGTCGTCTCAATGTTCCGGTGTCGTTATTTCAAAGTACCCGAACATAATTTAATGATTTAATACAAAATTATTTTATATTAAATAATTAAATTATTTTGCAAGTTATTATTTATATGGATAACACATTGTATGTTTCAGCACTTTTTAATAAGGTTTTTAATTGTACCGCAAAGCATCAATGGCTACAAATAATATTTTAATATATTACCAGAACTTTAGAGCTATCCGTACAAAGTTACAAACACTTTATATGAATATAATATTGTCGCACTCATATGACGTTATCATACTGACTGAAACCTGGCTCGTTCCTAGGATTCGATACTTAGTATTTCGATATGACCGCAATCGGATTGCAACGAAAAAACGGGAGGGCGGAGGTGTATTAGTGGCAGTGCCTCGAGAGCTACGACTTAATCTGATAAAAACACAACTCATACATACAGAGATTGCCCAAGTGATTGTGTGGTTACCAGCTTCCCAGCGTAACAGACATCATGTCATCAGCGCAGCCTATGTACTGCCTCGAACATGTGAGGAAGTCTATATGGCGTATTTTAATAAATTGCAGGGCTTAACCTATGACGCCTCTATTGATGCATATTTTATTGTCGGTGATTTTAACATACCCTATATCGATTGGTTGATCCTAGGGAATCATGCGATTGCTCGGGCATCGAATTCAATAGGGTCGAGGGTGCACGTTGTTTAATTTCATGAGCTTAGTTAATGGCTTACAGTACTATACCACTAGAAATAAATTAGGTCGAATATTAGATCTATTCATTTCAAATGTAGATTGTCTTAAAGTGTCCTGTAACGCTCTACTAGAACCCGATAGCCACCATCCTCCTTTTTCGACGTTAACTTGTCTTGGTATGAATTTTATTTCTATGAAATGTCGTTCAAGTAAGAGGTATAACTTTAATTAAGCTGATTATAAAGACATAAACAACAATCTAGCAGATGTCAATTGGAAAGCGATACTTCATCATCTATCGTCTCAACAAGCTGTTAGCGTCTTCTATGAGATTTTGTATGGAATTATCAGATCATACGTACCGCTAACTCAAGTTAAGCGATCTAATTTCCCTGTATGGATTCCTCCTTCTCTCATCCGTATTTTAAATATATAGAACAGGCATGGACCAAGTGGAAGAAATACTCAATCAATCTGACTACTTTCAATTTACAATGCAATTCTCTACTTATCGTACTCTATTTCACAAAGAGTGTAGTAAATGTTACCGTAACTATATGAATTCAGTTAAAGATAGCATTCCTAAGAACATGAAGCATTTCTGGACCTTCATGACAAACAGAAAGAATAACGCAAGCATGCCGGCTAGTATGTACCTTCGGGAATCATCATCCGGTAATGCTGCAGAAATATGCAGTTTATTATTCTCTCATTTTAGTTCCGTGTATGAACATACAACTTTCGATCCTACCAAATGGTTATCCTGTAATGTTTATGCGGATAAGGGACTAATTACACTTATTCAGCTCTGTTCAGCTTTTGTCCATAGAAAACAACGAATTTGTATGGAGATGCGTACGCATCCGTTCAACTTTCCGCGTCTATTCATCTTTCGCGGCAAATAGGCATAAAATAGGGACAAGTGTGTTTTTATCATATGAACTCTATCTATAGCATTCGCATGGTTCCAATACTAAATAAGTAGCTTACCGTCTTCGCAGCATATTCAGCGCCGTCCGCAGTCGATAGAAGCGTTTTAGCGGAGATAACACGGTAGGACGGCTTTTCTCATTCTTTCGACGCTGTTCGCAGCTGACAGAAGCAAAAATGCATAAATGTGACCAAAATCAAATTAAAAAATTCAGCGGAACGCAAATGGAGCTGAATAAGTGTAATTAGTCCCTTAGGCATCCTGCTTATCTGATATTTACCTGTCTGAAGATCTCATTTGCTCACAATTAAAATCATTAGATTCGTCTAAGAGTGCTGGGCCTGATGGCTTACCACCCAGCTTTTTCATAAATACTTCGAAACACTTGCGTACATATAATCTTTGTATATATAAATCTTCTGTGCGTGTGTTTGTAATTAAACTACTCCTAAACGGCTGGACCGATATTGATAAAAAATTTTGTGTGTTCAAATGGATTCGAGAGTGGTTTAAATTGGGTTTCTTTTTTTTTTTCGTGTGTACAGAACAGCGTCTGTTGGGACAACTAGTATTAAATAAATGTCTAGGTGAAGGCAACTTTCCGACAATCTGGATGCGTGCATTCATTACTCCTGTATACAAGGAAGGCGGTAAGGCAAATGTTGAGAATTATCGCCCCATCTCCATCTTATCCACATTATCCAAGGTCTTTGAGAGTCTTGTACACGGTGCTATATATCCTAAGATCCACCAAATTATTATACTACGACTAATCTTATGATATTTACTAATTACTTGTTTGAGAATATGGATCGACGAATTCAGGTAGATACTGTGTATACAGACTTTCAGAAAGCTTTTGACAAGGTTGATCACGCACTGCTTATGGAGAAAATTGCCTTTAATGGTATACGCGGTAATCTGCTTAGATGGTTTGCTTCATATATTTCTAATAGGTCTCAGATAGGTGTTATTAAAGGTTATGAATCCGACTCTATATTGGTAACATCAGGCGTTCCGCAGGGATCCATAATAGGACCGCTTTTATTTGTTTTATTTATCAATGATATTCAAAATTGTTTTATTAATTCACGCTTTTTATTATATGCCGATGACATAAAATTTACAGACCCTGCAGAAATACTCATGACTGTTTACTCTTCAAGACGATCTTAATAGACTTCACTCGTATTGTATTAAAAATAAACTCTTTCTCAGTTTAACTAAATGCCACTCAATCACATTTAGCAAAAACAAAAATAGGATCAACTTTGATTATTCCATTAATGGTGTGTGCGTTACATTGGGGTCTTGTTTACACTTTGATATACATATTGATAATGTTATTAATAAGGCCTTTCAAATGTTTGGTTTCGTTATGAGATCCTCCCGTGACGTTGTACGGACCTCTACGTTCTTGCTTCTATACAAAACTTTGATACGATCTCAGTTAGAATACGCAGTTCCTATTTGGCATCCCTACTATGAAACATACAAGTCTAGACTAGAAATAGTACAAAAAAAGGTTTTGCTTTCTATGAACTACAAATTCCATCGCTCTAGCATACCTTATAAAGATTTACTTAATCGGTATGGGATTCTAAGCTTGGAGTCCAGGCGCTTACTTTTAGGAGTCATGATGCTGCACGGCTTATGCAACAACAGATTTGACTGCATGGAGATAACAAATAAATTATTATAATAATAATAATAAAGTTTATTGATCAATTTCAAATATTGCAGTACATGGGTATACAGTTTATTATACATGGTAAAATTATTGATTTGCTACAATTATAGTGGGTGCAGTTCTGATCTCCTAACTAGGTTACAGTATAACCTGTATGAAGGAGTAACAGTACCGACTCCCCCAATTGATTACAAGCATATTATGTAATATTACTATTTACGCTTATTTGTATTTTACTGCTACTAAACTATGGTTCAATCAAAAAAATAAAAATAAAAATAATAATAATAATGTAAAAAAAACCATAAGTGAGCAAATTTTTGAAAGTAGGATATGACTTAGAACTATTTGTGTGTGTGGTGGATGTGTGTGTGTGTGTGTGTGTGGTGTGTGTGTGTGTGTGTGTGTGTGTGTGTTGTGTGTGTGTGTGTGTGTGTGTGTGTGTGTGTGTGTGTGTGTGTGTGTGTGGTGTGTGTGTGTGTGTGTATGTGTGTGGTTGTTGTGTTACATATCTTGAGTGCTACGCAGCTGTCGGTAATTATATAAGCATTTTTTCTGTTTCTTCGTATGAATGGTGTAGAAGAAATGAGTAAATCATTTTCTTACAGTATGTTAAGCCGTATACTGGTCAATGTTTATGTATTTTATTGTATAATGAAGGTCCAAGAAAATAAAAGAATCTTGTAATGAATGACGAACGTGCATGTGGGAGAGTACAGATTTTGTCTTTTCTACGTTTATGGATTGTCCTATATGGAGTTTTCTGGTGTTGTAGAAGAACTGTTTGTATGATAAAGTGTTGTCTTACATTTAGAATATTCCATTTACAATACAATTCATTGGTAGGGAATATGATAGGGCGAAAAGTAGCCACTTTTAGTACAGCTCTATGTGCTATCTCTAACGGTTTTATAATCGTTTTATCAGTACCTCCCCAACATGAAATGCAGTATGTGACAATAGATTGGCATAAGGCAAAATAGACATTGCGTATTACGGTCTGGTTAGCAACTTTCCGAAGCGCTTTAAATAAAAATATAAGTTTTCTAAGTCTGCCTGTGAGAAGGTTTATATGGGACTTAAAGTTGAGAGTCTTATCCAATGTCACACATAGATATTTTATTTGTTCAACAGAGGTTAAGGATGGACAGTTACAAGGAGTTTGGGGTTCAGTGGGGCAGGAGTGGACTTTTATAGTTACTGGGATAGGTGGTTGAGAGGCTGAACTGATTGAATATGTAACGAACTTGGTTTTGGAAGTATTGAGTGTAAGGGTGTGATCATTGAGCCAGTTTAGTGCTGTGTTGAATGCGAGTTGTGCCCTTATTTCTAACTGGGGCCAAGTTTCAGCTACGATGGTTATCGCAGTATCATCCGCAAATGAAATTATGTTTGAATTTTGTATATTAAGGTCGCACAGCTGATTTATAAAGATAAGAAAAAGGTTTGGCCCTATAATACTTCCCTGAGGCACACCGTAATAAATAGGAAGTTCATTTCTATTATTATTATTTATCCTAACAACCTGCGATCGATTTGTTAGGTAGCTCTTGAATAGATCTAATTGAACACCTCTGACACCCACTCCCTCAAGTTTTAATAAGAGTGTAGAGACGGGTACCGTGTCTAACGCTTTCGCGAGGTCTAAAAATATAGTTAGTACTTTTTTATTATCATTAATACTTTGTTCTACGTGATTAGTTAATTCGTGGACTGCGTCACATGTTGATAAGTTTCTACGAAAGCCGAATTGATGAGATGATATTAGTTTATAGTGTTCCAAGTAAATAACCAATCTCTTATTAGTTAACCGTTCGAGCACCTTAGATAAAGCACTTAGGACTGCTATGAGTCGGTAATTATTAGGTGAAGTACCGTCTCCTCCCTTGAAAATTGGATGAATAATTGCCTTTTTAAATGAAGTAGGGAAGACAGCAGTGTCGAAACAAAGATTAAAAAGATGGCATAGGATGGGTGCCAGTAGGGTAGAGTATTTTTTTAGGAAATAGGGCGAGATACCATCCCATCCAGTAGCAGCATTGGTGCGTAGGGAGCATATGATTTGAATGATTTCGTCAATAGTACATTGTTATATAATATAGTTCCTAGAACTGTCATTCGACGAGGAGTTCGTCTGCCCCGTCTGTTCTGTACAGACACATGCAGAACAAACGCCGGAGTGCGTGCGCCTCTTCGTAGACTTGTAGAAGCATACAATACTTATCTTATTCAGTTGGACATATTTTCTCTCACTCACCAACAATTCAAACGAAAAGCTATTGAATTGTTTAAATCACTTTAGGTTAAGTATAACGTTTCATTTTAGATTTTTTTTGTTAAAATTTGTCGAATTCATTCAATTGTGTTCACCATAACTTTCATTTTCCATTGTTAATCCGTGGACAATGGTGTCGATTATATGTTTGATAATTTAATGTAAAACACTATCTTGTAATACTTTAACATTTAATTGTTTTTGTCGCTAAGAAAAGAAAAAAATACTGTGCAATCGCTCAAGTCACAATTTTATAACGTTGAACCCCTCGTAAGCTGGAATGCAGATATATGCGAGATATTTTTCTAGTGTATAAGTTTCCCATAGACAAGACTTCCATAATATATTACTCTGTACTAAGCATTTCGGTATTCACCATTCGGTTAATTTTGTAATGTTATGTCTCCGGCAGTCTTTCTCCTTTTCTTCTTTTTCTTTGCTTTCAGAAGAAATCAGAAAAAGAAAAAGACAACAATTTTTAATTTTTAGAATTATTCTATTGTAATTGTACGTAAATATCTTTAATTATTATTTATAATTATACGTTGATAAAATTCACAAAACGTCTACGTGAATGGCCAAATGTCTTTACTTCCTAGAAATAAATGCTTATTAATAACTGCATTATTAAACCATAATTATACATAAATTCGAAAGCGTGATCTGACAGAATTGGAAAAAGACATATCAATCTTTTTTATTATATCTTTCGGTTTCGAAAATCCATTGAGTATTATCCGCTATTTCTAATAGTTTCAGATCTACCCGTCTACGCACACTTGAAAAATCCGTCCCGAAATAATAATATAATGATTAGATACCGGTATCAATTCCTTAACTTCAAAATTAGGCTTTGACCATAATAACTCAATGCCGGTATTGCATACCATTGTCAAGCGCATATTTGTACCAAAGATGTTGATTAGAATCTAAAGGTCTTGAAAGCAAGACGACATGTATTGCCTTGTTCCCTAAATAACGCAAGGTTTCCGTTTGGTTGCAGGTCCGGGCTTCATCGAAGAGTTGGATATCGAGGCGTACATGAGTTCCGTCGACGGCTGCTACCCTCCGCAGACCATCGACCACGCGCGCCGGACTGGGTAGATCTATCTTCTCATTTTTAGCACAGTAATTTCAGAACAATGTAGCGAAGAAGACTTAACTTCTTCTCGTCATTTCTCAAATTTTATATATTTGCCTTTCCTTCCTCTCTTTACAATATAAAATATTATTAAGATGCGATTATTTTAAACATCATAACTTTTGTCTATGGAACTAATATGGTGTTTACACATATTTCCTCTATAAAATAAAAAATAAAAAATAATAAAAAATAAAAAAAAGTCTTTATTTTCCTTCACAGCAGGCATCTTAAAAACTAGATAGATCTATGACAAGATGGTTACTTATTATGCAATTTGTGAAGGACTGGTGCTAGAAATAGATATATAATATCTGTGCTACTGGTCACCAGGCCCATCAAGTTGCAGGTTGCGTGCGTGTCACATTTTAAGTGCTTAGTTTTTTCTTTATTGTCATTAGTTAGATGCTATATGTGTTATAATACTTATATTTAAATTTCTAGGTTTAAAAATTAACAAATATTATGTTTTTACTATAAAGTGGAGAGCAATTTATTTATGTGTGTGTGTGTCCATGAGCGTGTGTGTGTGTAAGTGTGTAGGTGTGAGTGCATGAGTGATGTGTAGTGTGATTAGTGGAAGATTCAAGGTGGAAGATTCAGGGTGGCTACCGGCAAATTGATTCTTGTTTGTTTATTTCAGGGGACGTAAGAGGTTTTCAGTTATTTCATAATCTAGAGGGAGGAGGAATTTCAGAAGTGCTTTTTTGCAATTGTGGGAGTTTAGTGGGTAAATTTTTAATTTGTTATTTAATTTATTATAGAGGAATGGTCCTAGATAGGTCATGAAATGTTGTGAGAAGGCAGTATTGTGTCGTTGCTGTTTAGCAACATAACCCATTCTTCTCTTGTCCATAATGGTGTCTGTTACAAACGGTGTTTGGGAGTGTTTAAGCAGGGTTGCTCTGAGGATGAAAGTTCTCCTAACACTTAGGACTTCCCATAGTTGGTACACTTTTAGAGTGGGGTGTCGATATGGCAGTTTCGCTGCCACTTTTAGAAGAGCTCTTTGTGCTCTCTCTGCAACGATCAGATGACTCTTGGCAGTACCTCCCCATACCACTATGCAGTATTCTATGATGGAGTGACATAGGGCAAGGTATATGGTCTTAATGGTTTTACGATCGGCAATATGTCTTAGCGATTTCATTAGGAAAATCAGTTTGCGTAGTCTTGTTGCCATGATCTCAATGTGTAGTTTAAAAGTGAGTGTATTGTCTAAGATGACACCAAGATACTTTATCGTTTCAGCTCTTGTTAGAGCGGGACAGTGGCACATGTCAGTTGGTTGGGCGATGGTGCACGTATGGGCTGTGATTGAGTGCTCCTGTCCTGGCAGATAGGTGTTTTTTATACCAAAGGGAATATATTTCGTTTTGGTGGTGTTTAGTGTCAGTAGGTTGTCTTTCAGCCAGTTATTTACCGTGTCTATTCCTTTTTGGGCATTGCTGTAAGTCTGCGCCCAGGTATCTCCACTGAATAGTGCTGTATCGTCTGCGTAAGTAAAGATTTTACCTTCCTTCAGTTTCATCTGACACAGATCATTTATATAGATCAGGAACATGGTGGCACTGAGTACTCCCCCTTGTGGGACGCCGTAGGTAACGTTGGCATCATCGCTGGTCCAGGTATCAATTTTTACCCGCTGTTTTCTATTTTCTAGGTAGTCCTTGCATAAGTCCAGTGGGAGTCCTCTCACTCCAACTCGCTCTAGTTTCAGGAGGAGGTTGGTAATCGAGACAGAGTCAAATGCCCTTGCTAGGTCTAGAAAAATAACTAGGGATTTCTTCTTGGAGTCCAGGGTGGTGGTTATGGCATGTACAAGGTCAAGTACTGCCGAAGAGGTAGATGTTCCTTTTCTGAAGCCGTATTGTGTAGGGGCGAGTATTTTCTTAGACTCTAGATATGTTATGAGCCGTGTGTTCATTATTCGCTCTAATATCTTCGAAAGGACGGGTAATAACGAGATCGGCCTATAATTATCTATACATGTTTTATCACTTCCCTTGTGTATTGGTTTTATCAAGCCTGTTTTGAATACGTCAGGGAAGGTACCGCTTGTGATAGCCAGGTTGCATATGTGGATGATTGGGCTGGCTAGCATGCTGCTATATCGCTTGATTATCTGGTTGGATATACCGTAGATATCTTCAGAGCGTTTGTCTTTCATGTTATCTATTAATCTTTTTACTTCGTCTTCGGTTGTTTGGGTCATAACGAAAGAGTTTATGGGCGTTGTTAGTTGGTGCTGGTTGATAGGCAAGTTATTTCCCACTCTTTTTTTTAAATATGTTCTCGGCTAGTCTCTTGCCGGTGTTTGCGAAGTATCTGTTGATTTGGTTGATGTTCTGCAGTTCACTACCAGTTTCTAGTAATGCCATTGTATGATCATCTGTCCTTTTACGGCCACTTATAGATTTTTTTAAATTCCACAGCTGTTTAGGGTTCTTTTTTGCTTTTTCAATCTCTTGTCTTTCGTATGCCCTTTTTGTTTTTTTCAGTATAGATGTGCAGAATGATCTATATCTTTTGTAGGTGGTTGCAAGAATGTCATTATTAGGATCTTTTTTTGTTTTTTTGTGAAGGTTATCTCTGTTTTTTAGACATCGTAGTAGACCGTTTGTAATCCAGGGTTTTTTGATTAGTTTCCTTTTGGGTGGCTTAATAGTCGTTGTGTTGTTTGAAATGGCCTTGGATAACTGTGAGGTCAGATATTGGGCGGCATCATTGGTATTTGTGGTGTTATAGATTGGTTCTAGATTAATGGCTGAGATCGCGATGTCTAGAGCTTCTAGGTTGAGCTTTGTTAATGGGGTATTTGGCATGTTTATTTTAGACTTAAGGTCTAGACTGAGTGCAACACAGTCATGGTCTGTGATAGAGCTGTTCATGACACAGCAGGTTGCTTTGAGTTTTGTTCTTATTATGTAGTGGTCTAAGCATGTCCGGCTATGAGTGGGCAATGTGTGGGCAGGTAGCATCCCATGACTGGCAAGTAGGTTCAGATAGTCATGTGCACGTCTGCTAGAGCTCTCTGGGTATATATCTATGTTCATATCTCCGCATAAAATTAATTTTTTAAAGTTATTTAGTTTGTTTAGTAGGTTATCGAGTGAGTTTAAGAAGTAAGTGATGTCATGGTAACGGGGTGGGCGGTAGATACCAATGATACAGGTGTGGGATTTTATCTTGAGAATGAGGCAATTTGCATCGTCCATTTCTGGTTCTTCTGTAGATGCCGCTAGGTGTTTTTTGTGATAGATAACAACACCTTCATTTTGGGAATTGTGTCTTGTGGTTGATGATGAGTTGTAGCCGGTGATATTCTTAATCCCTTTTGCTGTCGGAAGCCAACATTCTGATAGGATCATTGTGTCCCAGACTGTTTTAGTTCTTTGTAATAATGTTGTGAAGTTGTCATAGTTACAGTTAATACTGCGTATGTTCTGTGAAATAATGTTGTAGCTATGATTGTTGGATTTTATGTGTTTAGTGATGTCTTGCACATCACAGTTTATTGAGCGAGCGATTTTTAGGGAGTCCAGATCGGCACCTATTTCTTCTATATTTTGCATCATATTAACTTAGTAGTGCCTATTAGTGTTCATGTCGCTGTTGCTAAGAGGCGACAGCGGACACAATGTGTTAGTATTTCGACAGGCGCTTATCTGTGATCCCGATGTATAATGCTCGCTATATAACTGTTTGTTATGTTTAAGTAATTTAAACTCTATAAAAGCTGTCAAAACAACAAACATATAAAAGTTCTGTGACGATTGAAAAATCGGCCGTAAATTAGATTACGCATAGGTACTAGTCACTTAGGTTACGAGTAATCAACATCGGTCGTGTCTAATTGACATCTAATTGGACAAAGAGAGTAAGGGATATAGATTGCACTTGTATAGCTCAATGTATAAGGCATGGGAATTGCGTTTGAGAGGTCGTGGGTTCTCCTACCCATATAATAATAGGACACTATTAACGTGAAACCCAACCATATTAGCTCAACTAAAACAATTATCAAGAATACTACTAGTTAATTATCCAAAATATAAGTAATAATTATATAGAAAAAGAATAATATCTCCTATGTAAATAGCTAGTCTGCGTTAAAATTGGTCATCATAGCCATCATTCAACCTATCAGCAACAACTTTCAGTAAAAGTAATAATAATTCAACGTGCCATTCCAGAGGCCACCAACTACCGGAAAGTCCACCAGACTCAGGCTCGGAAAACCCTTACAGTCCAGCAGACACTCAAGGCCATGCCATAGCCGTACCCCAAACGGTCCTGGGCCCCGACTACATGTTGGTCCACGACCACATCCCGACGCACGAGATCCTGCAGCAGAATGGAGACTACATGTACGAGGAGCTCAAGACAGACAGCATCGACCACGAGGTGCTGAGGAGCAACTTCACTGATGTGGTGGTTCTACCTGAAGACTCCAATATTGTGGAGTTGGGCATCAGGAACGTTAGGCATGACTTGGGGCTTGGAGATGTGTACCAGAATAGGTAAGGAATTTTTGAGTGTATACTATTTCGCGATATTACTTGACAGGCGACGGCGTCGTATACAATAGGGCAGTTAAATCATTTTTTTTTATTATTTACATCGAATAGTTGATGAGTAGTAGAGCCTCGCTCACTTCAGCATGAATGGGCCGGCTCGACCGGGGAAGAACTACCCTCTTACAGAAAATCGACGTGAAATAGTAGTATTCATACTGTTGTGTTTCGTTCGGTGAGTGAGAGTACCGGAGGCCCAAACACCCTCTTTCCCCCTTCCCACTTCCTTTCCTAAAGGTTCGGCAACGCATAAGTGATGCCTCTGGTTTTGCATGCGTCTATAGGCTACGGTGACCACTTACCATCAGGTGGGCCGTATGCTAGTTTGCCACAAGAGCAAGATAAAAAAAATTGCTCAAACTTTAAAACAAAGATTTTTGTAAATCTAATGAATATTAAATATTGCTAATTAAATGATGCTGCATTTCAAATCTGGTAGTAGATGTAATTCTTAAGCGACAGATAAAGTATATACAAACTGTGATGTAACCGCTATTGAAATGCATCTGGGATATACCATTATTTCTAAATCCTCATTAAAAGTATTAATGACTACTTTATTTTGCCAATTTTAAAACTGTTTTCACAAAAAGATTTCTTTGGATAGCTATTTACTCATATGAGTAACGTAGGCAATTACTGTATTACACACTACACTATAGAATTCTGAATCTCGTTAACCAAGTTTACACTTCGAGCTACTTATACACAAGTTGCCAACGTCAACTGTCAGACCGTGGCCCGTCAGAGTAGATCACACAGGCTGGTCGGAGAATCCTCCCTATTCGTTGGAGGACATCAAACCCTGTTCCTCCACACTATTATAAAACTGTGAAGAAGCCGAGTCTGTATAACACAGACGCTTGAAAAAGTAATTAATGGACTCATAATGGTTATAGAGTACGGTCACCACGTACCATCAGAAACGCTTTGCGCTTGCTTAGTTGTATAAAAAGAAGAACTGTAGCCACCACATCTATGCAGCCATGAATAGCGCGACACCACCATAACGGTTTTATACGAACAAGATACTTCCGAAAAGAAATGCTTATTCGTTTATTATTTCTGTCTGTTTGGTGCAGCAGGTATAACCAGGTGAGAGTGGACATGCCGGAGCTGGAGCAAGGCCTGATCACTCCTCAGCTGGTGTCACTGGGGCACGAGGGCCTCGCGCCCGTCTACACCAGCCTGCAGGAGCCCAACGCCAAGAAGCGCAAGCACGACCAGGACTCCTCGCAAGTCAAGTGTGAGCCTGGTGAGTCCTGATACAATACTAATACTATTCACAACTGTATATCCCTGAAGGGGCTTACCCCTTACTGCTTACAGTAATGTATACATGTATATTTGCCAGCTGTTTTTAATTGCTAGGCACAGTTTTAGACCCAGTAATAGTTTGCTTAACCCGGGCACTAAAAGCAACCGCATCTTATGGATGCGGTTGCTTTTGGTGCCCGGGTTACACTTTGGTGCACAGCTTTTGCTTATACAACATGTAACATAATAAACGCACATCCTGAAAGTAAGGTAAAATACCCAGTAGATGACACCTTAATGATTTATTAGTATGTTTATAGACATAGTTTGGTATTAAATCATCTTAGAGGGAACTTCTTATCGGTAAAAGTTGCGCAAATTATTCCCCTTCCAAAATGTGACAAGAATTGTAGCAATAAAACTAATGTGTGTGCTAAGTTATTTTTTAATAAAATAAAGGTACTATGCTAGTAGTTGACACCTAGTGAAAACAAATTTCTTTAGTAGTTGACACTTTTTATTTTCAGTAGTTGACACAGGTAAGCTTAGATTAAAATGTACACAAAAAAGAAATTTAATGAAAGTGGAAGATAAATGTAATGACAAAAAGAAAAATGTAATGTAGCGAAGAGTACTTCACCACTCTTTCCTGTACCTAATTCAGCGTTTTGTATCAAAACTTCCATAAAAATTCTAATTCAGGGACCGAGTACACATTTCTCGTCTGACTCATTTTTAGTGGCTCATTGATATGGTACAACACGTATTCCCATTTATAGTCCAATTGATCCACTTTTTGAGGCCATTTCCAAAGTCTCCCACATTTCTGCATTGCCGAAATAGAAGCAGCATTTTTGGAAACATTAGTAATAACCCCTGGAAATAACTCTTCTTCGTAGGAAAATACTACATACTCTCCTACCTTTCTCTGTACTGGATTTTTAAGATTGTTTTTTTGTATGTTTTCTCCATCGCTCACATTTTGAAACTCACTTTCACTGTCAAGAGAAATACCATCAGTTGAGTCAGAACTATCGTCAAAATGAAGCACCCTTTTTTCAGTCTTTTTCTTACGATTCTGAATCTTCCCTTTTTTTGTGATTTCGTTTTCTTCTTTTTTCTTTTGTCTTTGGGCAACACGTTCCATTTTTATTTTTTCTAATTCTTCCTTTTTTGCTAACTTCTTTTTAAAGTATTCTTGACACAGGTGTCCCGAAACTATAGCGGGCATTCTTTCTTTTGTAGGTCGTTTTCTTTCTGGTTCTTCTCTATCTTTCTTGTAATAAAAATGTCTTTTGAAGGGGCTGGGGATTTCCGCGGACACTGAAGAAGGTCCAGCTTGGCAAAGGTTCATACCATTTCCAGGAGATTCTTCATAAACCGTAGAAGTGTTGTTTTCAGATGGCAGGTTGTTATCTTCTGTGGTTTGGTTATTGCTCTCGTTGATGCCACTACAAGCGAGCGGCGTTATACCGCTCGCTTCTGTTGATAACAGATTTATATCTTCACTGCTTTCTTTGGCAGGTTCGTTGATAACAATAGAGGCATTTAGCAAACCACTTTCTATTTCTAGTTTTGTATTTTGCCACAATTCAAACAGTCACACATCTTTTTCATCCAACGCATTTTTATCTCCGTTGCGAAATATAATAAGCTTGCTTTGTGGAATACTTTGATTGAGAAACCGAAGCCCCTCTTTTAAAAATCTTTTACGTTCCTCAACATTTGTGAGTTGATCGTCTACATTGTTTAATGGGACAGTGACAATTTCTGGGTTCCACGGAAATAGCCCACATTTCCTGAAACCATTTTCAAAGATTGTTGCGTTCAGTGAAGTGTCGATAACTTCTTTCAGAAGTTTTGGAAAATCTTTTTTCTTTAAGATTGGAGCTTCCAAATTAGATAATCTCCATTCGTGTACCCTTTTTTTCCAATGGTCTTTCAGAGTCCTAAAAACCGCAACATCCATAGGCTGTAATAGATGTGTTGCATTGGGGTACAGGGCAATGAGGATAATCCCATTTTTTTCGCAAACCTGACCCACTTGTAAACTCAAGTGCGACACATGCCCATCCACGAAAAGAATGACCGGCAAAGGATTTTTTTCTTTCTCCAGCCAAGGATGGAAAATGTCAGCTATAAATTCGAAAAACGCCTCGCAAGTCATCCAACCAGAATCTGTTTTTCCCAGACCCCATTCTGGAGGGAAATTCTGCGCAATTTCCTGTGGAATTCTTTTATACTTAAACAAAACTGTTGGAGGAGGTACAGCACCAGATGCGCTACCTGTCACAAGGACTGTTAGGCATTCTTTCTCATCTGGATTGACCTGCTGGTATACTGTCTTGTCCCCCTTTTTTGCTAGTACCTTACCACCCTTCGGATTTAGAAAAAAAGCAGTTTCATCTGTATTAAAGATCCTTCTTGGATCTTGTAAGATTTCTTTTTGTTGATTCTGATCTAAGAATTCCTCTACCTCCTTAAACCAATCTAAAATGTGCTCCTTGGATATTACAGCTCTTGATCTAGTAAGGTTTTGGGACATGCGAACAGATATTTCAGGATTCCTCTTCATGAATCCTTTCATCCACGATTTTCCTGGGCAATTGTCATTAAACGGGTTTGGTCTTTTTAATTCTTTTAAGAGACGCTGCACACTAAAGACAACCTCCTTCATAGTGACAGGGAATCCCGCACGGGCCATTCCAAAAATCCAATCTACGATAGTTTTTTCCTCTGTTCTACTCAATACGGCCGGTGGACCCATTTTTCTGAAAAAATAAAATTAGTAAGTAACAACACTGTTATTTTATTGTCGTACTTACAGCTAAATTTAGGGTAAAAATCACTCACTTGATCTATTTAAAACTCTTACCGGTCCATCGGGTGTTTTCCTTCAACCTTGTACTTCAAAGTAACCCTTGGCACGTTAAACTTTTTTGCAGCAGTTTTATACGGAGTTTTATGTAAACGCACATCTTCTACAGCCGCTTCCATAGCCTCTTTTGTATAATTCCTAAAATTTCCTTTTGTCGGTGGCATCTAAAATCGAAATAAAATATAATTCAGTAGTTGACACTTTTAGCTCCAATAGTTGACACCTCCTGTCAACTACTACACAAAAAAGTTCTCAATTATTTTAGAAGGTCTCATAGAGTAATTTAACTTATAAGCAGTTAAATAACAATAAATAAAACAGTATTAACCAATAATGTTAAAATCCATTAGTTGACACCCTCCATGTCAACTACTCAAATCTATGTAATTTCAAGTTCCAGTAAATGACATGACGCCATGTGAATAATATTTTTTATTGTATGACATTTTAAATAATACATATTACGTTTCAAACTCTAATTATAATGAATTAATTAATATTGTGTTAAAATTGTAAAATAATACTTACCTTTCCAACATTAATCTCTCGGCTTGCTCTAAACAAACTGCACAAGAAAATAACAATAAAAATGGCGCGAAGCGTGCGGTTGTAATTAGTCGAACGCGCGGTAACTAGCGATGTTGTTTATGACGCCACGTTAGTTTGTATTTGTGTCGCTAGATGTCTATACTATATCTCAGAACCATCTCGATCTTTAGCTTCCTTTTGTTTTCTTAATATTTAATTTTCTTCGTCAAAGTGTCAACTATTGGTGCAGTGTCAATTATTGGTGGTTTTACCTTAGTTTGCTCAAAATTGGCTACTGAATCAATTCCAGAAAATTTAATATAAATAATTTTTTATCCCTAAAAGTATTAAAACGAATTAAATTACAGTCACCCATTTATTAAACAGCTGAAATAAAGGGAAATGTATCATAATTCAAGGCAATAAGGTTTTGATGCAATAAAGGCAATAATGTTAGATTTATTGTAATATACCCATACTATCCACGCACAATAAGGAGAATTAATTCGTTAGCTTAAAATATTTAAGTACATAAAAGTAACATTTTAATGATTATATTATTATTATCTATATTATATTTAATTGGGGTGTTTGAGGTTGTGCGTTATATCTGTGGCATATTGTATATGGCGCATTCACACTCATACCAATTGCTAATACAGCTTTCAGCGACGGATAAAAGAGTGCCTGTACTATATGTCGAAACCCAATGGAGCTGAATTTTATAGAATGGCATAGCAGTCACTCTTCAAAATCTCACAACGAAACCACTTCTAAATCGGCAGTGAAAATTGGAGATTTCCTTACAGTAACCATGGCAACAATAGTTTTTTATAATATGATGTCTGTTGTCGAAGTGGACTTATGTAGACATAAGTCCACATCGACAACAGACATCCAAGGCAAGGGTTGTAGACAACCCTAATGGATTCAGTAGATTCTTTGACGGCATGCAGACTACTGTGGTTTCGAGCTGATGTATTACAACATAGTATAGCTGTACGCCTTTGTTTTCCCTGATACTGCCGAACCGTATTAAAGAACTGTAAGATCGTAACCCACAAGTGATTGAAATGGTCATGTGTGAAGACATTAGAATAGGAGCTGATTTTTATGAGTGAGTGAATGGCATGGCAGTACGCCATGTTTTTCCCTATACGACTAAACAGTATAAGTACTGTAAGAGTGTGGCGAGCACGCGGTTGTCATGGTCATGGATTGTGGTCAGCGGCGCTGTCTCCGGAGAGCAGCGGCGCTGGTGGGGTGACGGCGAGGGCGGCGCCGCCGTCCGTGGATGGGTCGGAGGCGGGCGACGACGCGCCGCTGCAGTGCATCCGCTTCGCAGCCTTCCAGCAGAACGTGTGGCACTGCCTCTACGACTGCAACCTCAAACCCCTGTCAGTATACACATGTTATTAAAATACTCCTGTTTTAGGAATACTTCGTGTAGCACGAGAACTTGGACATTGAAACAACAGATATAAGCAGCCATCAAAGAACAAACTAGTTTAAAAATAACCTCACATGGCACGACAGGCACAGTCATAATTTATATATAAATAATGATACATATTTTTTGACTATCCAAGTCAAACATGGGGTGTGTATGCCTCAACTTTGTAGGTTGAGGCCCAATATCTGTCTGTGGTTTTCTGGACCAAATGATGGACCAATTTCAATGTAAGTTTTTAAGGGGGCTTGTTTAATTTATTGAATTTGGTGAAAATGTAAGGTCAGCAACACATGAATGATATACTTGGCATTACAAACAATGATAGGCTACAATAACCGGATAACAACAGCAAGGCGGAGGTCTTATTTACTATCTTTGAAGAGAAAAAGGAAAATAATTTTCGAATTGAGATATTTGGTCAGTAAAGTCGCAGCTGATTTGGGCTGTTATTATGACCTACCTCTCAAATCGATATTCCATATAGTTATTAGGATATTCTTCATTTATTTTAATTACTTAATCCAAGGCAAGGGTTAAGACTGCAACACATATGTCCCAGCAATAAACAAAAAAGTTTACGATTCTCAGAATTACTGAAATTAGATACTTTACCTTTTTTTTCAACCCAGATAATCTAAATATTCCATATAGGTATCTATTGTGGCCTACTTCTCAAATCAATATTTCATATATATTGTTTTTTATAACCAAACAGAGACCAATATTTCTAAATGGTTACCCATCCAACAATTTACTACAGCAACCTTACTTAAATTTGCTATTCAACTAATACTTCACCATTACAATAGAATGTCATAATTACCAGTACAGCTTTTAACGTGCGTTCATCCCACAGCCAACCCCCCTCGTACGTGGTAGGTGCCGACAAAGGGTTCAACTACTCGCAGATAGACGAGGCCTTCGTCTGCCAGAAGAAGAATCACTTCCAGGTCACCTGCCAGATCCAGATACAAGGAGACCCACAGTACGTGAAGACTAGTGAGGGTCTCAAGAAGATAAGCAACTTCTGTCTACATTTTTATGGAGTCAAGGTATTTTTTAAAGACTGCTCATGTGCTTTAGTAGTAGTTCTTTTTCCTACGAAAACAACCTAGACTTAAAACTAATATTGGTGAATAACACAATATTGCCTCCTTGGAATTCGAAGCTTCAACTCTCGGCGTAATGGCAGTGGCGTGGGCGACTAATAAAACCACTACGCCAACCCAACATACTGCGGTGTTAATACAGATAAATTTCTGACAAAAAGAATCAGTAGAAATTAACGCGTCCCAACAATCGGACGTAGCTACCAGCTGACTTAATTCCAGTATATATCTCTTCACGTTTATCTGTAAGTGAAAACTTATGCTTTAAATTGTTTGTGACAGGCGGAGGACCCGAGCCAAGAAGTGAGAATTGAACAAAGCCAATCGGATAGAACTAAGAAACCTTTTCACCCAGTACCGTGAGTATACTTCATACTAACCACATATTATTATACACAACATTATAGATCAAGATTCGAAGGACATTTTGATTTAGCAATATTTCGACCATAACGATTTTTTGGCGCTTTAATTTAAATAATAATGAGGTATCATATGCAAACAGTAATATCCCTCTTAGCTAATCTAATGTTTGTATTACGTGTGGGTTTACGTCGTTAGTGCAATGGGTGGGATCCAATGCCCTAATTCTTCCAAGCTTATACTGCATTTGTGACATAATACCTGTTGTATTGCAGAGTGGAGCTCCGGCGCGAGGGGGCCAAGGTGACGGTGGGGCGGCTGCACTTTGCGGAGACGACGAACAACAACATGCGCAAGAAGGGGCGCCCCAACCCCGACCAGCGCCACTTCCAGCTCGTGGTGGCGCTGCGCGCGCACGTGGCGCGCCACGAGCACGTGGTCGCCGCGCACGCCAGCGACAGAATCATCGTGCGGGTCTGACTCTTTCTGTATTATATACGTCTCAATCGGCTCTATCTGATATTCAATTAGTTCCCGTATTAACTTCACGATCAAAGGTAGGTATATAAAAACATTCTTATATAGAGTAGCAATCTATCTTAAAAAATTCAAGTCCCCTATCGATTCCTTTTCAAGTTTTGCGGACACAAACATGTCTCTCTGCACAAGAGAAATTACTCTATGCCGTAATTTTATTTATTTAACTACAGCAATACCTTTAAATCGCCAGCTGACTGGCAGTATGATTTCTGTCATGGTCGTTTAGCTGGTGATCTCATAGTATACCTTACGCGCCGATGGGCTGAAGTTTTGAGAGACGAAGGCGAAGTTCTTGCTTTTAGCCTCTATATAGCTAAGGCGTTTAACAGGGTCTGTCACAGGTTCCTTCTATAGAAGTTACCATCTCCACTCACTAGAAATTCTTTGCAAATCGTGGGAGTCCCAAGTGACTCTGTAAGTAAATCGCCATCTTTCTGGATGGCCGGCGCATCGAAGCAGGTTTGTGGCGCTGAAATCAATATATCATGAATGTTGGTGTTTCGTAAGGTTCGATGTTCACCCTAAAGCCTTTTATTTGTACATCAATGAATTGTTGTCAATTGAAAACAGTATGCATTTTTATGATAACAGTGTGGATGATGTTTGTTATATAGGTTATCAGGAATATATGAATCGTGGTGTTTTACATCAGCTATGTGTTCTTTTATGCGGGTGCCTATATTTCTCTTGATTTGACCAATGTATGAGAGTCCGCAGTCACAATCTATTTTATAGACCCCTGCATCTTGTAAAGGTAGTTGGCACTTGACGAATGGAAAAAATTTACTTATCTTCGTTGGCGGCTTGAAGTACGAGGGGAGGTCCAAAAGTTCGTGGAATGAAAGGGTTCTAAATTAAATGAAACAATAAATCTATTTTTCCTTTTCAATATAATAACCCTTAAGCTGAATACATTTATTGGATCTATGAATTCATTTTTTTAAACCGTCGAAATAATATTTTTTGTCTTTCGCCTCAAAATGGGCCAAAATTGCCTCCTTCACCTCATTGTCGTCGAAAAATTTCCTTCGCCTTAAGTTTTTTTTTTAAATTGGGGAATAAATGAAATTCACTAGGGGCCAGGTCTGGACTGTAAGGTGGGTGGACTAGTGATTCGAAGCCGTGCGTGTGCAGAGCAGCCATTGCAACTCTGCTCTTGTGAACTTGTCTTGCAAGAGCAACACACCCTTAGCCAATTTTCCTCGACGTTTTTCTTTGATGGCCTCCTTTAATTTGTCTAGTATTGATGCGTAGTATTCTCCGGTTATGTTTCTTCCCTTTTCTTTGTAATAAATCAGTATTATCCCCTCACAATCCCAAAAAACAGTAGCCATCAATTTTCCAGCCGATTCTGACACCTTGAATTTCTTTGGGGGTGGTGTGCCCTTTTTATGCCATTGCATGGACTCCTGTTTTGACTCAAGCTCAAAGTAATGGACCCATGTTTCATCTCCAGTAACAATCCGTTCCAAAATCTATGCAGGTTCATCTCCACACAACTCCAAAAATTGCTTTGAAGCATCGACGCGCTGCTGTTTCTGAAGCGGTGTGAGCATTCTCGGTACCCATCTTGCATTTTTGCTTTTTTGCATCCAGATGGTCATGTAGGATCCGCAAAATGGTGGTATCTGATACTCCAACTAATGCAGATAACTGTTTTTTCTTCAAACGGGCGTCCTCCCGTACAAGATTTCCCACTTTTTCGATGATGTCTGATGTGGTGGCCTCAACTGGCCGTCCAGAGCGGGGGTCGTCTTCAATCGACTCTCGACCATGTTTAAAAAGACCATGCTACTTATAAATCATAGATTTACCAGGACAATCCTCCCCATAAACGGCTAGCATTTCATTTAAAATGGTTTGGCCATTCTTTCCTTGCCTGGTAAGGAATTTTATCACGGCACGGTGTTCAATTTTCTCCATAGTTAAAGTTTTCTTCCGGATTGACTTGTTTAGCAGACGAGTGTTCGTAAAGGAATGACGCAGCAGAGCTGAAACTCTATTTATATACTAATGATGAGTCCCCAAGTAGTATGAGTATGTATTAAGCGAGCGCCCCTATCCCCACTCCATCCCCTCCATTCCACGAACTTTTGGACCTCCCCTCGTATGTGTTGATTGAAGCTCGCTTCAAGATGTAGCCAATCTTGTCTTGTAATGGGTGTCACTACACCCCTTACATAAGGCAGTATAGCAGGCTGGCGCTCGACTGTGGCCGGCTTTTTTCAAGATCTGTGACAGCTTAACAAGCTCCAACAGCCGCGCCACCCTTAAAAAAAAGAAAAACATTAGGTCCCTTTACGGTTACATTTTCCCCTACCAAAAACAATCAATAACACTAAGACCGACCTTAGAAACCAACACTTTTTAATCACACATGAACAAAACATTAACAAAAAGTTATACCACCGAGGCTATTTTAATTAATACTAATTATATTTTCCTTGTATTGTTTTCAATGTATAGAGTTTACGTTATAATTGGTTTGAACGATATTATTGTGTATGTACACAGGCATCGAATCCGGGCCAGTTCGAGTCGGACTGCTCGGAGAGCTGGTGGCAGCGCGGCGTGTCCGAGAACAGCGTGCACTTCAACGGGCGCGTCGGCATCAACACGGACCGCCCCGACGAGTGCTGCGTCGTCAACGGTAATACATATGCACTCGCTCTACAGCCCCTAAGCGTAGGCACAGACCCCTATTGTGTGTAGTAGGAGACAAGGTAACTGTCATCAACCAGGCACGGTGCCAGACCTAGTGGTACTATGAATTTTTTAACAGAAAACACATTTTGTCTGATCTTGGATTTGATTCCGAGGCCTAATGCAGAGTTGTTGTATACTGAATACAACTACTCTTCGCTATCGCTATCGCTGCGTTATTAAGTAATTCTTATTTATCAATAGCTCTGTATAAACTGTTCTTCTGCTGGATACGGGCCTCTTCTCAGTGTGAGAATGATAACGCCATAGTTCAACACGTTGGCTCAATACGGGTTGGCAGACTTCATAAATCTTCAAGAACATTATGGAAGTCTCACAAGCAGGCTACCTCACGATGCTTTCCTTCTTCGTTAAAGCAAGCCTCAAGGAACTATTTAATACGCACATGACTTTGACAGACGCGGGACAGATAGTTATTCTGCGTGGTAGTTCACTATAAATTATATTATTAATATGAAAATTAAATATGTTTTTTGGAAATGTATCTTTATGTTGATTCGCGCTTAGAGCTTGTACAGTGCTATCGAGTATAAACGTATGTGTGTGCGTGTGTGTGTGCGTGCAGGTAACCTGAAGGTGAGCGGGCACGTGCTGCACCCGTCGGACGCGCGCGCCAAGCACGACGTGCAGGAGCTCGACACCGCGCAGCAGCTGCGCAACGTGCAGAGCATACGAGTGGTCAAGTACGAACCACCGTACCGTTCATTTTCCTCCCTCTTTCCAGATGAGGGAGGAAAACCAAAGTTACTCGGACTGTGGATACCAAGAAACAGTTCACGAGAGGAATCTCGAGACCTGTTTCTTGGCATCCGCATACAATACTATTTTCTGTCACGAAATGTGTTCAATCTATACTAATATTATAAAGCTGAAGAGTTTGTTTGTTTGAACGCGCTAATCTCAGGAACTACTGGTTCGAATTTAAAAAAAAAGCATTAGGTAGCCCATTTGTCGAGGAAGGCTATAGGCTATATAACATCACGCTACGACCACAAGGAGCGGAGCAGCAATGAAAAATGTTGCGAAAACGGGGAAAATTCGCCTATATGAAGCAGGCGAAGTTGCGCGGGTCAGCTAGTCATATATATATAAACTAAAAACAAGAATGGACCGATGATTGAACCCTAAACACCCATTTTGATCATAAACTCCGACGATAGCTTTACCATTAACATTAACTTTCTGTGCCCTATTACTTAAATACGAGGCAAGACTCAGCGACATACTTTTAACAACAATAATGTAATTTTCTGTTCAATTTTACATGTAGTACACAGTCAAAAGCCTTAGACATATCAAGTTTGCGTGTGTACTATGTAACTGTTCTCACACGTTAGGTTCAACTACGACCCGCTGTTCGCGGTGCACTCTGGTCTGCTGGGCTACGACCCGGCGCGCGCGGGCCCAGCGCGGGACACCGGCGTCATCGCGCAGGAGGTACGGCGCGTGCTGCCCGAGGCCGTCAAGGAGGCGGGTGACGTCACGCTGCCCAACGGGAACACCATTCCCAAGTTCCTCGTCGTCAATAAGGTGAGATCCTCAGACAACATATAGCCATTATGTAGCAAGACTGATATTCAGTCTTGCTACGTAATGTCGCGTCTATATTCTCGAACGAGTGGGCAGAGCTGTAGTGTATGGCACTCACATTTCGTCATGTATTTTTAGTCCCGCATAATATTCCTATTACGCGGGTCCTAAAAACAGTTATCGAAATGACGAGGCTCTTATCGGTCAGTTCCTGTCTTCCTGCTATTTTTGAGACTTTCTTGGCGGAAAGTTCAATAGCACTTAGCCGACTCATAAATCGCATTAACTACCACTGCAACAATTTTGGACATTTATTTAATTTATAAATTTATAACATGTATTTACAAAAAATAAAGTATATATGTATGTTTATCCATTGTCTAGTACCCATAGTACAAGCTCTGCTTAGTTTGGGCTAGATGATGTTGTATGTATGTGATAGAATATTATTATTATTATTATTATTTATTTCTGGCTCTATTACCACGTATCACGTGAAAAGGAGAGCACGGATTTTAATGTTTTATCAAAATCTTTATGAAGACGCTTATATATCTATACTGCTATTATAAGGAGAAAAGATAAGGATTTTTTTGTCTTTAAATTTTGAACACTGAATCGCTAGTGTGATACTGAATGAATGATAAAAGAACGAACAAGGTTGCAGTTAAAAGCTAGTTTATTAAAAAAAATTGTAATTTAATAAAATTTCGTAATTTGTCCAGGACCGTATCTTCATGGAGAACCTGGGCGCAGTGAAGGAGCTGTGCAAGGTGACCGGCAACCTCGAGTCCAGGATCGACCAGCTGGAGCGCGTGAACAGGAAGCTGTGCAAGCTCAGCGTGCTGCAGCGCCGGGACAGCTCGCGCTCCTCGCTCAGCAACGGTATCTAACGCTTTCTTAGGTCCGAACTCTGTTGAGGGGTACCTCAAGGAATTGTGCTAGCTCCAAGATAAAATGATTGCTTACTTACATAAAGTTTTGTTATTAGTAACACAGATGGTTAGGTTATTTGTCCGCATTGTATCTATAATACAACTTAGATCACGCAAAGTCCAGTTACTAGCTGTGCCTTATGCACGTACAGTGGCGCATGCCAACTCGCCCCTTGTTCGTGCACTAACTTTATTAAATATGCTTCTGACATCAGAATCTGAATGTGATCTATTTGCTTCGCGATGGATGGATGTGAGTCGTAGTTATTTAAGATTTTGTGAGATGATAGATATTTAGTTGGTTACTAAGTTATGACTATTTTATTGTACTCGTGTAAACAGATGTAATAATAATTTATATAAACCTTGTATATTATGTCTGGTAATATAAATGTATATAATGTTAGATATAACTTTTAAGTTGTACAACGATTTGGTGTATACTGATATGTTGTCCATTTGTTTATACTAATAAATAAAAATTAAATAAAAATAAATAAATTATTTCCAAAAAATATTCCACGTAATAGAAAGATTGCTTATAGTCGTCTTTCAGGCACATTTCTAAAGAAGGCCTGCTTTTCCGATAGGAAATCCTAGCTTAGCTAGCTCCTACCTAAAGCTTAGTCTGATATCTGACCTGGTAATCAAACACAAAACGCAGATACGCAGACTTATACTGTGGTACTAACAACCTAGTCTTCAAACACACATTATTTTTAAAGATCCAATACAAAAACTAATTATGATATTTCATTATTAATATCAAATGCACTTTCTATCTCTGCTATTTTTGTTTCAGATTCTCGCTACTCAGCTGTATCTAATTCTTCCAAATCGTTATACAGCGACGGCAACATATCCATAGACCAGATTCGTGACATAGCGCGCAACATTCGCAAGCACGAGTGTTGTCACAAACTCAGCCACAACTCCCCGAAATACACCCGCAAGCAGTGTAAAAATTGTCACAGCAACTTCTCTAAATACGGGAAATATTACAATCAAAACAAAACATGCGTGAGGTACCACTCTAGTAAATTAGAAAAGGCAGAGAATGTGGAAAATCCGACATATACGGAGTCCCACATGCAGCCGTATCAAGAAGAGAGTTATAATTCACTAACAAAGAAAAAAGACACGTGTCTATGGTTGAAGAGCGAAGATAATTTCTCATATGGCAACACAAAGCTGGGATTCTGCTGCAGGAAAGACTACAGAGACTCGAGCAGCGAGTTGATCTCGAATAAATTTCTTCAGATTGTTATTACAATATTAATATTCATTATGGCTGTATGGTAAGCATGTTTTATTATATTATCTACAATATACAGTGTGAGTCTTTATAATGTGCACATATCAAAATGAGGGAATTTAAGCTTAATTTTACCGATTTTTTTAAATAATTTTGTGGATTTTTTTTTAAATGTTCGCTACTGTGACTCCAGTTTAAACAAAACGGAGTAACTTTTAAACTAAATGATCTATCGCGATGAGACAAACTCCATAATGATTGGAAGTAATTAGGCGTCCTCAGAAAATAAAAAACTGTGGAAAAAAACTACCCTCAATAGAAAATAAACATTTATTTTTAGCAAAAATCTGTTTCTTTTTATACATTTGTTAATAATCGTAAAATTTCTCAATAAGACGCCACCATTACGTACCTTTTTTATTATTTTAAGTTATTCTTCATCGTATTTGTCACCTAATGTCAAAAATTGCATGTTTATAACTTCTTTTAACACTTAATAGAAAATGCTATGATTGAGTTAATCATACCATTTTCTATTAAGTGTTAAAAGATGGCACTCCGAACGCGCCATTTATTGTTCTCTTAAGGATGGTTTATTTGGGATGATAAATTAATACAAAAGAGTTCAATAAAAACCATTTTTTATTACTGGTCACGGTTGTTTTGGCCAGTTCCTGTGTCGTATACGCCGGCAAGAGACGCCCGGTTGTCACCACTGCGGCGACTGCCGCGACGTTGTTGAGAACACGGCGCTGCACACTTTGGCGGTTTGCCCCGCCTGGGCATCGCAGCGCCGTGAGTTAATCGCGGCAGTCGGATTGGTTGCCCTCTCGCTCCCGGCCGTAGTTTAGTCTATGGTCCGGAGTGAGAGGTCGTGGAACGCCATCGCCTCCTTTTGTGAGGAAGTCATTTCCATCAAGGAGGCGGCGGAGCGGAAAAGGGAGCGTATAAATCCTCTCCCCAACTGTAGAGCTGGGCGCCGGAGGGCGCGAGATGACCTCCAACCACCCTGAGGTTTGACTTGGGGGTGGTGGGCTTTGTAGGCCTGCGCGCCATCCGTTCAGCACCAGGTCCGAGAGGCGGCGTGCGTGTTCCCACGCGCGCCTCTGTGTCGAGTCCGTCTTCCCTCTAGGAGGGAGACAGTAGGGTTTAAAGTGAGAAGTGGCTAGGGTAGGTCTCTCGTGTAGTGGCCTGCCGTTTCATACGGCGGCGGACCGAAACCTCGGCGGGGTCACGATCGCATGTGCAAGTGATTCGCGCGGCTCCGTCGATAGCGGTTTTGTCGAGGAACACCGTGGTAGGTTTAGTCGGTATTCCGGGAGATCCTTTATCAATTCAACATCTTTCTTTTACCCCGGTGAGTCCGACGTAACCCCTCCGCCCGCCCTCACGGAGGGGTTCGCGTCAAAGCATTACCCCAGGTAAAAAAATAAAAAAGGTACAAACCCGCGCAAATTAAGATTTGTTGTGTCGCTCTCCTTATCATTTCGGGATCATTGCGAATATCATTCGCACAGTAAATTATGCGGTCACGCAAATCGGCCTCACTGTTGACGGGGTTGATGTACTGTAGACGCGTTGTTTCATGGTCCCCCATAGGAAGTAATCAAGGGGCGTCAAATCGGGTGATCGCGCAGGCCACCCTACAGGTCCTTGCCGACCGATCCATTTATCACGATAATTATCGTTTAAAAATGATCTAACATTTCTAGCATAATGGGCAGGGCATCCGTCCATCTGCAGAAACATCCTTCGACGGAAAGCCAGTGGTATATCCTCCAATAGTTCAGGTAGTTCATTAGTCAATAGCAGTCGTCGTAATTGTCGGCAATATAACTGGTCCAATCAACATGTCATCGATAAGACCAGCCCAAACATTTACTGAAAATCTTACTTGAAAAATCGATGAACGTTTCAATTTCGGGTTTTCACCTGCACGGCACCAACTGTGTAAATTTCGACAGTTAGCAATACCGTCTCTAGTGAACGTCGCTTCGTCCGTCCACAGTATGGTTTTCGGAATGTTTGGATTTGCTCTGGTTTTTCTTTGAATCCAAGTAGACATCACACACCTTGGACGCCAATCTACGTCTTCATGTAGATGATGCACCCTTTGGTAGTGATAAGGATGCAATGCTTCTTTCTTTAAAAAGCGCCAAGCTGATTTTTGGGATATTTCGTGACGAAGAGCTAGTCGTCTAGTACTTATGGATGGATCAGCAAACAAATCACTCAGTACTGCTTGTTCAATAGCCACATCAATAATTATATGAGGCGACTCGTGACGATCTCTTCTTGATCCAAGTCCAGTGATCGACAACCGTCTGTGAACTGCCTGGAAGTTGCGAGCAGTTGGCACTGCTTGGCTGTTGAGACACGCAGCTAGGTAAGCTGCGCGCGCAGCCCTGGCACTTCCTCGTCCCACTCCATAGTAAACATGAATGGCAGCAATGTGTGCCGGGGAGAATTCACTTAAACGCGGCATCATGTAGCAGCGAACGAAAGTTACAAAACTTAGATAGCAGCGGACTAAAGTAACGAAACACATGTAGCAGCGGCGAATAATTCGGAGCGACTACCTGCCTCTCATAATTCAAGGTCCATTCGGCTGGCCCTACCTCCCCGCACCCCGACCGGCGCACATTTACAACAAAATTCACAAAAAGAGGCTATCTAGGTACCTGCTAAACAATTAGTGCGTAGCCGTGCGCTGGACCTTACTTTAACAGTCGATAAGAAATGATGGGATTGAGTTAAAAACATGCATTTTTTGCCATTATGTGGCTCATTAAGAATAACTTAAAATAATAAAAAAGGTACGTAATGAGGGCGTCTTATTGAGAAATTTTACGATTATTGTAAAAGTTGATGACAAAAATAAAGATTTTTGTTAAAAAACATGTTTATTTTCAATTGAGGATAGTTTTTTTCCACAATTTACATTATCTGAGGACGCCTAATTACTTCCAATCATTATGGAGTTTGTCTCATCGCGATAGATCATTTAGTTTAAAAGTTACTCTGTTTGGTTTAAACTGGAGTCACAGGAGCAAAAATTTTTTTTAATTTCCGTGTGAAATATAAAAAAATATTTAGATTTTATTAAATATTTATCCGTCGATAAAATTAAGCATAAATTCCCTCATTTCGATATGTGCACATTATAAAGACACACTGTATAATAAAACTTGACCCTTTTATATATGACATCACGATGTTTGCCACCACCGTTAATCTCTGCGTTTCTCATTTTATATTGCTGCTAGGCTATAGCCACGGATGCTAAAGAATTTTACTCAGCCTTTTGTTACATCCCTCTGTTGGGCAAAAGCCAGTCCCCTGGACTTCCAAACCACTCTGTTCGAAGACGTCCAAGTCATCTCGCCATCTCCGTTTAGGTCTGCAAACTTATCTATGTAAATAAAAATCAATTGCGATATGTATGACGGAGCATTACTTAAGAACGGCTCAACCGATTTGGCGGTCTTTTTGTTGTGTTTCTAATTGTCAGGACAAGGTTTATATGAACAAAAATTTGCGAAATATCCGCAAGAAATGTCAAAAATTTAAATAGTATTTTGAACTTTACATGGAAAAATTGATTAACGTTTTGATATTGAATTTAATAACGTTAAATGTATTTTTGTATAGATTGATAGGATAGCGACTGTCGGGTCAGCTAGTTAAAGTATAAACATGTATGTTTGTGTGTAGCCTGATAGTAATGTCGGCGCTGTACTTCCAAGAGCACAAGGAGCTGATCTCCATGCGCGAGACGCGCAAGCACGAGGTGGCACGCTACGACTTCCACAAGCCCTACGACCGCATGCGGGACGCCAAGGACCTCAACCACATACAAGTAACAATTCATTTTTAGTTGTAGACTAGTTTCTGCCTGCGGCCTCGCTCGTGTAAAGTAGGTTAGGGGCTATCCATAAATTAGGTCACACATATTTCATGATCTTTTGACCCTTCCGCCATCCTTGTCACAGCTGGTGACATTTAATTATTCTGCCAGAAACCTGGCTTACACCGCATGTATTCGACAATGAATTCATAGATGACCGTTATTTGGCATATAGATGCGATCGGGATCGTGTTGCCACCAACAAAAAGGAGGGTGGCGGAGTACTAGTTGCTGTACTAAAATCTCTTCGATCGACGCTTGTTACATCACATCCTTACGTAACATCTCCATACTTTAGTGCCAATTGACCTTTATCATCCACCCTTCTGCGCCAGTGTCGCACTCGAGTTATGCAATCACTCTATTACTCAGACTAACGTCTTGAAATACAATTTTTATAAGGCTGACTACAAAACAATTAATGAGGAACTGTCGGTCGTGGATTGGTCTGGTAGCTTGAACTCACTGTCGGCAGAACAATGTGTAAGTACCTTTTATGATACAATTTATAATTCGATAAAAAAGAACACGCCCTTTTCTAAATCGTAAGTCTAAAAAGTTCCCGACCTGGTTTCCGCGTTCCCTAATTCGTTTGTTCAATAGAAAAAAAGGGCAAGGATTAAATGGAAGACATACAACAATCTGTCAGAATATGAAGTATTCACATATCTATGGCGTACATTCCAATAAGAATGTAAAATAGCTTTTGGAAAATATATTGCAAGTGCCGAGGATAATATTGAGAAAAATGTTAAATCCCTTTGTTAAATATGTCTAATCGAAAAGCAAACCCTGCCATACCATCTACAGTATTTTACAAAAGCGAAAGCACTAATGAACCAAAAAAGATATGTGAACTATTTTCAAAATTCTTGCGACAACGATTAATAACATCACCATTAGAGATGACCAAATAGTGAAAACTTTGAATGACTTAGATACTAATAAAAGTATGGGTCCAGACGGGTTGCCTGCTCTTTTCTTAAAACAGACTGCCAAGAGTATCAGTTCACCATTGCATATTATTTTTAATAAAAGTTTAAAGGAAGGTGTCTTTCCTGATATATGGAAAAGTGCAAATATAACTCCGGTCTATAAGACAGGATCTAAGCACGATGCTGAAAACTATCGGGCCATCTCCATACTTTCTACACTATCCAAAGTTTTCGAGAAACTGGTACACAGTGTGATTTACCCCATAATACACGGCAGCGTAATTAACCAACAGCATGGATTTGTCCAAAGACGATCGACTCTCACCAACCTACTTTGTTTCACTGACTACCTATTCAATAGTATGGATCAACAGCTACAAGTGGACACTGCATATACAGATATACGAAAGGCATTAGACAGGGTGGATCATGAGCTCCTTCTTAATAAGCTAGAATACAACGGTATACGTGGTGACTTGTTGCGCTGGTTTGCATCATACGTAGCAAATAGAGCACAGAGGGTTGTCATCAAGGACTTCTATTCTGACCCGTTCGTTGTTACATCCGGCATACCACAGGGCTCTATTTCAGGTCCCCTGCTATTTATAATTTTTATAAATGATGTCGCTAGTTGCTTCGTACACTCTAAATTCTTACTAAATGCCGACGATCTTAAAGTTTACAAGACTGTTCGTTCTCAGAATGACTGAAACCAACTACAAGAAGAATTAAATAGATTCACTGACTACTGTGCAGTAAATAAACTACAGCTAAGCATACTCAAACGCATATCCATACCTTAACGAAAAAAAAAACCATTAGTTAACACCTATTTACTAACCGTTACTCCAACAAACAATTTTCATAAGTAAGTAACAATTTTCAAAATTATGTAATTAAGTGTCAAATAGACAACGCGATAAAATCCGTATATAGCAGTTTAATTTCAATGAATAGTAGTTTAATTTCAATGAAAAATATTCGCGTAAACAGAAGACAATATTATGTTATATTGTTCCTCCGAACTGTAATTAGACGAGAGCCGCGCGTCAGACCACTTTTCGCGAATACGACTTGCCGTACAAATGCGGGCCTGCGCGCACCTTTACGTCGCTTAACGCAAAATTATAACGATGTGTTCCTAGATCTGGATCTGTTTGCACTATCGCAGAACTCGTTTAGAAAAGCAGCATTAAAAATAATAGAAAAAAATCATTAATAATTAATAACTTATATTTATCCTAAATCTATCATTAATTTTCACACACATTATAGTGATCAGTAATTGAAATATTATTATTATTTTTATATTAATATTGTTATTAAAGTTGAATTTCTATAGATTTTTTTTATTATTATTATATGTTGCTTATCATTGTACCTTACTTGGTAGTTTTTAATTATTTAGATTTATTTATTTATTTAAATGTAATATCTGATTAATTTGTTTTTTTTATTCAATATCTTTATTCTATACCATTTTTATTATTTATTATTTATTGACATAGTTTTTTTGTAATTTCTATTACTTATAATATGTACCTACTGTATTTGACTTACAATATTTTCATTGTTAAAGTTCTGCTCGCATGCAATTAAGTTCAAAACAAATATTTTACCAACATGTGGATAACGTTGTGAGGTACATACTTACCACCATCTTTTTATGTAAGTTATTTTATTTTAAGATTTGTATGTGTTTGTTTTCCCAAAATAAATAAATTTGTGAGACTCCCTGGTGTGACGTCACATATATTGCAGTTTTACATCTAGAAATTATTAAATTAAAAAAGCAGTTCGGAAATTAGTCTATTTCCATTTATGTACGATGTCAACATCGCATATTTGCGTTCACGTTGTGCACACTCAGCAATCATATTTATCCACGTTTAAGTTAATTTTTTTTTTTGTATAAAACGCTGTTATTGCATAAATTTGAAACTTTAAACTACTATTTTAAACACTTTTACTAGTTACTGATTAATTATATGAAAGCTATTTAAATTATAAAAAGTATTTGACACTTCGTCGAACTGCAGCGGCTTAATGGCGATCAGACAGAACAATTGTTATCCAGCGATTCACAGATTATTTGCCATTAACGTATTTAATATGAAAGTAACGTATACATACTATTAGTGTTACTTTGATATTAAATGAGACATCAAGCGGGCTCAAATATCTAGATATTTATCTCAGAAGTTAGTTTCTTCTATTTAAAGTCATGCTCTTATAAATAACATATTTCTTATTGTTTCAGAACCCGAAATTTTCACAACACTCATCTTCAAGAAAAACAGTGAAAGGTATCTATAACTATTTATCACCTTATGTAGATAAATGAACCCCACCATTGAATTACGCTAGTTAATGGTTTGATACCTACGTTTATTTCGTTATGTTATTAAATGATAAGATAGTATTGTCATAATATCTGTTAACATTTGATTTCGAGGCGCTCATAGCCAGTTGCACTCACTGATCGGTAAACGATTAGCGAAGCAACGTTGGGTGCGGTCAGTCTATAGATGGGTGACCGCTTAGTGGTATTTCATCTGAGCGTCTCCGTGCTTCGAAGGGCACGTAAAAAGTCGGTCTCGGTTGTAGTCAAATTGAAAGCAGTGGTTAAGCCATGTCAGAGGCCTACGGGCGGCTTGAACAACTCTTGACAACAGGGTGGCCACTAACCACACGAAAAGAAGAAGAAGATCTGTTAAGATAAAAATCTTATAATAAATAAATATATAAAAGCAACATATATACACATAATATAGCATTGCGTCTACAATGTATATCCCATCTTGTCTACTCTATTTTGAGATATGTTCTGAGAACACATTTGTAGCACCATAGAGGAACTATGGTGCTACTGAAAAGTGACCTACAGCAAAACTCAATAATAATCTACCTGACCCGGGCATCAGACCCGGAATCGTACGTAAAGTTATGTCAAGGATTAAAGTAGATGAAAAGACTACACCAAAAAGTGCTCTAGAACTTCATTCACTAAAAAGTGGTTAATTATTATTTAGTTACACCCTTTTTTTAATTTATTTGATTATTCCATATAAAATACCAATATATAAATGTAAGTGTAAAAGTTATTAGTGTTTTTCATTTATCCCTGTATATACAAGTTCCTGATACCAGCCGTGGGATCCTCGCACGTCGTGGCTTCACAGTAGAAGAGTACGCGTGACCGTGTGTGTGCTTGCAGAGAAAGGCAGCCACAAGACGACGGCGGAGTTCGCGCCGCCGCCCACGGAGCCGGCGCCCGCGCCCTCGCCCGCCGCGCACGCGCTCTCCCTCCGCGACTACGCCAACCAGCTCATCAGTGAGTCACGCACCTTCCATCTCCTGTCAACCTATCACAGCCCACAGCTCAAGGGCTCGCCCATTTAGCGTCAGCACATGCAATCTTCCAACTTCGTATCTCGTAAGTATGTTCTCCTGCCTTGAATGGCGGGTGATTCGCTGAAACTGAGACTACTTCAGCGATCCACCCAGCGACGCCCGATGCGAGCTTATCGTGTGCGGGCGACGAACTTCTTGACGACGCTCCGGCTATTTCTTAAGTATAAATACTAGAGAGATAGTTGGCAGGACGGCTTCTATTCTAACAAGGGTGGCTAGGTTGGATTCTAATCCAATCTAGCCACCCTTGTTCACGCCCTTCCTTCAATTTGCAATATCAACTCAAAGAGTTCAAGTTTGTTCAAACAACCATGAGTGCTTCATCAGCAGTAATTACTATTTGAACTTACTTCTTCTCCGAATGATGTCCGTAACCTTCGAGTCTTTGACGGCTACGATATTTCCAAAACTAATAATTACTGCTGGCCACGGGTCTCTTCTCAGTGTGAGAAGGATTAGGCTATAGTCCACCACGCTGGCCCAGTGCGGGTTGACAGACTTCACATTACATTCAGAACATTCTGGAGACTCTTAGACATGCAGGTTTGCTCACAATGTTTTCCTTCACCGTTATATCGTACGATTATTAACAATACAGATACAGATATTTAATACGCCCATAACTTCGTAAAGTCAGAGATGCGTGTTTTAGAATAGCACTCGAGACTTTTGCGTGGCAGTCCAACGGTTGGCCACCAAGCTATTGATGCGTACAAAACTATTTATTAAAAGATTTTAAGTGATATAATGAAAACTATATATAAAAAATGGCGTCAATCAGATTGTTTAGTATAAAGTCGGAATGGCAGACGGTGACTCGCCGACTAGATGGGCTCCAGAATAGCCGCCATAGGGATACACGCCTTAAAGGCAGCAGAGGGCAACACCGCTGCCAGTGGCTAGGGGTGTCGAGCGGTGTAGCGCCGGTTTCACCATCACAGGTCGCGTGTCAACGGAGACGCGGAGTTGGTTTCCCCGTAGTTATGTCCTTGAAAATGACACTTCCATCCTTGAACAGATGCACAGCTCTTTTGGCTCTCCTCTGGCCGGCCGACCAAGGTAAGGCAGAGTTAAGAATCCTACAGGCGCTCTTGGAGTTCCACTCTAACCGAACAATAAAGGCCAGCTGGAGACTAGGCCCTAGCCAATCAATAAAGACCAACTGGAAACAAGTCCCTAACCGACCGACAAAGATCAGCTACAGACGAGGCCCAAGCCGACTCTCTGAGACATAGGACAGCAGCGTGGCCTCTGACATTCAGCTTGCCACAAGTTACCTGCGGTTATATATTACTGTAATATGTATTGAAGTAGGTGTTATGCCCGCAGACTCGGTGGCGAGCGCGGTGCAGGCGGAGCGAGCGGTCACGCGCAAGGCCGAGGTCGTGGGCGGCGCCTGCTCATCGTACGCCGCCAACACCAACAACGAGCTGGACCCCGAGTGTCAGGTACGTAACACCACACGACACACACCGGCGCCTGCTCCTCGTACGCCGCCAACACCAACAATGAGCTGGATCCCGAGTGTTAGGTACGTCACACCACACGACACACGTCACACGACACACACCGGCGCCTGCTCCTCGTACACTGCCAACACCAACAACGAGCTGGACCCCGAGTGTCAGATACATCACGTCATACGACACACGCCACACACCACACACCACATGCCACACGCCACACGCCACACACCACACGCCACACACCACACGCCGCACACCACACGCCACATGCCACATACCACAGACCACACGCTACGCGACACGCGCCACACGCCACACACCACGCCACACACCACACCGCACACGTCACATAATATTCAAATCATCTCAGCCGAAAGACGTCCACTGCTGGACATAGGCCTCCTCCAAAGTGTCCTACACAGACCGGTCTTGGGCCACCCGCATCCAACCGCTTCCTGCGGCCCTTTCCAGGGTAACCCTTATTCGAATAATTCGATTTCCATCACGCTCTTACTATGTCTACTGTATTATATAATTGTCTTGTACACGCTGCTATAAAAGGAGGATATCGCCAGAATCGCTGCCTGGATCAAACACGTTTTGGTAAGCTTATAATAATAATGTCCATACTATTTATAAAACGTCTCACTGCTGGACACATGCCTCGTATCAGCAAGGGGAGGTTTGAACAGTTCAGTACGTTATAAGTACCCCTTGGTACTGGAGTAATTAAGAGAAAGCAAAGTGGGAACATTCGGGTATATGTAGGACAGTATTATACAAAGAAACTTTAAGCGGTGGTAATCGAATACTTGTATTAGTTTTTCGATCACGAGGACGTGGATTTGATCTGGTTACATACCTTCTTCTTAGCGTATCATTAAAACACTTTTGAATTATATATTTGCCGCCCAGAAAGCAGCTACGCTAGCTGCGTTACCGGAGGCAGCCATCAGATCCACATGCGTGCAAGTTGTCCACGCAGGGCACGATGTAAGGTGGGACATCATTTGTCTTGCACCGCACGCGCAAGCCAGATCGGTACCGTCTGAGAGTTTCCACCTAAACATATTTTCCTTGCACCAACCGACCTGGGTTCGAAGTCTATTTATTGACTTCCAGGCCGACTATGGCAATTGATGTCCAGGTGGAAGGCTCTCAGCAGGTGACACGAAAGAAGTAGAGAGAGATAGATTTTTTCGCCACAGGTTACATCTCGCCTTTGATGACTCCAAGGTCAATGCATGGACACACTTAACAAAGCTGTTACCGCTCTTCAGCCTTTGCTGCACTGGCCTGTGTCCATACAAGGGGTGTCGTGCACCACCATCCATCTTTGCTCTCTCTCTGATGAGCTCGCCACAGCCTAAAATACATACCTGAATTGAAGTCACTTGCCATAAGCATTCAGTTTAGCTAGAGATGCTAACAAGAATAAAAGAAAATACAATTAAAAAAATAAATATACAATAATGTTTAATCCAATTATACTTTATTTTATTTCTTACAGTCACCATGCATCGATCCGCCTCAAACATACGACAACCAGGACGACCGTTCGAAACCCGACAAGGAGCTGAACGATACGTACACGGGGCCCCTGGAGACCCCCACGGGCGACAAGCTGCCCAACATCCCCGTCATACCCGAGAAGAACCACACGGAGTCGCTCAAGGCCGACACGGAGTCTCTCAGGAATGAGAATGAGTCCTTCAAGATGGAGGACAACATGCCAGAAAATAACTTCCTGGATAACAAACCGAATGTGACAGAGAATGGGAGTAGGATGAAAAGAGATGTTAGGAGAAAGAAGAGAGATGAGAGAAGTTCGGAGGAGGAACAGCATGAGCGAGACGGTGAGATCTTTGTTATATAAAGACAGGTACAGCAGAATCTTTAGAATTGAAGGAAGAATTTATTGTATACTAGATTTTACCCACGGCTTCACTCACGGAAGTGTAGGTTAGATTAGTAACAATACTTTTTTCTGGATGAAAGGTACCCAATGTCCTTTCCTGTTCTTTGAAATTAAACTACTATATACGGATTTTATCGCGTTATTTATTTTACACTTTATTACAAAATTTTGAAACGTCAACAGTCACGGGGAGAGCTCTCCGTGACCATGGCTGCTGAAAAGCAACCGAAATGTCGGGGAAAGTGTAAACTTAAATATAAATAGTTTTAATAAATTAATTAGATTAAAAAATTGTAAAGTTCAATAGTATCTAGTAGTAGCGTGACAGTTTCAAAATTTTGTAATAAAGTGTAAAATAAATAACGCGATAAAATCCGTATATAGTAGTTTAATTTCAATTAATAACATTCGCGTAAACAGAAGACTTTCCTGTTCTCCTGACAATGTGTATGCGAATTTTTATAATGAACGATCGAATAGTTACAGCGTCAAAGTGTACAAACAAACTCACATTCGCATTTATAATTTTAGTTAGGATTGTTTACACGATGTATCTAAAAGTAATAATTAGTACAATAGTATAATTATATGAAAGGTAAGAGCCCAAAGTTCCCAAACCTGTTCTTGAATAAGGAGCTCCATTGCAAACTATGTCACATTTGCTCTCTTGTCCAATGTGGCCTCAGCTGCACTGTGGAGGATCTGTGGAGAGCAACGGACGATGCCGTGGCTGTGGTGGGATTTTGGGCAGACAAAATTTGAAGTAATTATTCCAATGGTCCTTAAAATGAAACACTTCACACGTTCAGTAACTATTGATGTAATTCTCACACAAAATAATACTCTATAAAAGCGTTCAACAACACAAAAAATTCGTTCGGCTTATATAGTACGGCCGTGCGTGCACCAAGCTATAGCGCGATTCAGCGGGATGGAACAATGCCCTCTATGCACACGGTACATAAACTTTTATCGACTAGTTTGCTCGTAACACGTAATTAATTCCGCTGGTCTCCGTCAGGGTACTAGTTGTTGTTTAACTTTGGACAACATTTAAGGGTGTTCATACATTAACACGAAAAAGAAGACAGATATATTTCAACTTGCCACTGTCATATCATAATTTTTACGTGACTAAGTTTCGTAATATCAAGACTCGGCATATATTTAGTTCATCGAGATACGAGGACCGTTCAATGTATTCTCGGTATCGGGGTGATATACTAATGATGAAGATAATTAAATTATCTCATTAGTTATAGACACTTTTTAAGGGTATAAGTATAAAATTTTATTTGATTGTCACCTATGGTATTCAAGATATCATTACGAAAAGGCAACTACGATGACTGATGCGACAATGTTGATAAAAATTGAGCGTCCCGCTGTGATAAAATTCCTTACAAAACAAGGAAAGACTCAAAAAGTTATTCACGAAGAAATGGTGGCTGTTTACCAAGATTCTGCTCCTTAATTATCTACCATTTAAAAGTGGTCTAGTAAATTTAAAGTCACCCCTTCCGCTGGAAAACTCATGGCCACAGTGTTTTGGAATTCTAAGGGTATCTTACTGATTGAGTACACAAAAAAGGGTCAAAGTATTACTGTCGCATCTTACACAAACACCCTACGTAATTCAAAGGAGGTAGTAAAAAAAAAAGACGTTGAAAATTGACCGCAGGTATCTTGCTTCTTTACGACAACGCGCCGGTTCACACACGGCGCGTTGCTAAGGCTGTTGTGCGGGAATGCGGATTTGAAGAAATGAATCATCCACCCTACAGCCCAGACCTGGTCCCTAGTGATTACTTTCTGTTCCCAAACCTTAAGAAAGATGTTCGAGGTAAACGTTTTTCCTACGATAAAGAGTAGAAGGCGGCAATTGATGAACATTTTTAAGACAAGAAGAAAAATATTTTTTTGCGGGTATTGAAAAGTTTCTTTCCCGCTCTAATAAGTGTATTGAGGTGATAGAGGACCATGATGAAACATTTATTTTTTTCAGAATTTTCTTCTTATTCTTTCATGCCTTTACCGAGAATACATTGAACTCCCCTCGTATATGGCTGTTGCAGGCATTTCCAACTTGCGAACACTGTGTTCGATCTTCAGTGCGGAGGTTGTATTAAAAGACAAGAAATAATTCGTGCTCTTATATAGGATGTAGATCGTATATAGCAGTTTAATTTCAATGAATAATATTCGCGTAAATAGAAGACAATATTAAGATGTAGACATATTCCTAGCCAAAGTTTTCTCAGCCATAATGCTTTCTTGTCTTTCTTTTAATGTAAGTGTATGTTGATAACGGTGTTGTTAACGGTGAAGGAAAACATAAGCAAACCTGCATGTCTGAGAATTCTCTATAATGTACTCGAAGATATGTGAAGTCGGCCAACCCGCAATAGGCCAGCGTTGCGCACTATGGGCTAACCCTTCTCACACTGAGAAGAGGCCCGTGCCAGCAGAGGGACATTCCCAATCTATGACTAATCCCAGTTTATGATATAGCGTCTCCCTTTATACCAACCGATCGGCTATAATAGAGCCCGGGAGCACCTTCCGGGACCAGTTATAGACAGGTCTTGTCCCCAAATCTCGATTTCCAATGCCCCTTACTCCAGAAATTCGGTTCTCGTTATAACGAGCCACCTTGTGACACTATACTCCAGATAGTACCGGAGCAGTAAAACCGCTCTCCACTCGCAACTCTGAGAGTTGCTAACAATAAATTGGTATTCTTCATCTTCTTCGTGTCAATGGTTCTTGTGTGAACTATACATATATTATTTGCATAACATTCGGCCACTCTAATTGTGTTAGAAGTGGCTTCGCAAAGCTCTGATATTGTGCAAGTGCTCGGGCAAGAAGGGCCAACAAATGTGCCATTGTCTGCTCCTGCTCACCATAGTCAAACTAAGCAAGAGGAACTCCCTGAACAGTGCCACTGTCGCTTAGCAGTGGGCTAGTGTAAAGACACACTAGCCCACTATGCCGGTGGCACAGCCGGCGGGTTTTTGCTGCGTGGGTATGTCGCCGGTATAATCAGGCCGCCGCTGCACAGTGCGATATTTTTACGTAAAACTGAAATCGGTAAGATGTACATATTTATATAGAATATTACAATTAAAGATGATTAAATTAGGGACTTATGAATAAATATACATATGTTGTTAAAATAAATTAATGTAACATATGTATATTACAGATTTCACTCGATGATTAGACTAGTTAGAAATTAGAGCTAGGGCTGAAACATATGAAGTGAAAGTCAATCAGTCAGAATGACTATCAGATTCTCCCGATTCTCTGTTAGAATCATGATCGGATTCTTCTGATTGCCCTTCAATATGTTCTAGTTCTGGCATTGTAATTTCTAACAACTCCCATACTTCTGTAGTAATTTTTCTACGCCTAGTTTTGGGCAAAGCACGCAAACTTGCTACATAAGGGTCAGACGTTATAAGCAACCTATTAATTAAATCTGTGTTTGTATCGACTCGAGAGGTCTTCTTTATTCCTTAATATATAAATCTCTTGTTGATTTTGCGTATTCATCAAACTTGTCGCAATTGATCGGATATCCACTATTTAAGCACTCCAGTATTACATGAAAGCGTTTGATAACTGCGACACTGACGCCTGTTATCACAGCTGATATTCGGGCATTTCTAAAAAAAATTCGTGCTGTATTACCGGCATTTGTATTGCCATTATGTTGTTTAGGCATATCTACCAAGAATCCCAACTCGTGCCTAAACTTTTCTTGTACGTCTTTCTTTTTCTCTGCCACTATATTTTATTTTCATCTACTCTGAACTGCTATGATTTAATGTTGAGACGATAAGAGATATGCAAAATGCATTCAAAAAATCTTATCCATGCCTGTAGTGGTGATAAACCAAAACAAAGAAATTGAATCGATTAACTGTCTTGCTAATGATAAGGTCTTTGTCATTTATTTCTTTGGGTTTTGCGCCACACAAATAACAAGTTTGCGTAGATGCACAAGAAGCGATAGCATTACAAACTTTGCCGTTTTTCATGCAGAATATCAACTTAGCTTTTACTAAGATAATCCTGTCATTAATTGAAATTTCTGTGTGTGACAAGGTTTCAATTTCGCTTTCGATTTTATTTTTTATTTTATTTTTTTTATTTATTTATTAAGGGCAACTTACAAAACATACACCACACATTAATATATAAACATGACTTATAAGTTTCTAGTTAAGTGATGCTTCACTTACAATCTGCCACGGCATGATTTAAGGGACGGTTTTTTTTTTTATTTTAACACTTATATTACTAAATATAAAAATTTAAATGAGCAATATAATTATTTAAAAAATTAAAAAAAATAGAAGATACTTTTGAAGACAAAGAATATAAAGAACATATACATTAAAATTTATCAATTACTACACAAGGTTAGGTTATAGACGCGGCGTGATCAGGAAACCAGGATAGTTAGGTGGTAGGCTTTTACTCTTAATGCGCAGCTGAATTAAAAGACGCAATAACCTTGCGTTTAAAAATTGGAAGACTGTTGGAAAAAATGTCAATGTCAATTGACTGCTTTTTGACTAGATTGTTATACTGACCCAATAATCTATTCATAGTTGCGTTTTGACCCAGATTGGTTTTTGAAGGTTTTACGGCGAAAGGAGCAAATTTACATGAACGTGGCAATTTCGCAGGCGCATATAAATTTATTTTCTCTGTAAGAATGGTGCAGTCAAAGTTACCGTTAACTAATTGGTGTAAAAAAATATTATCTAATAATTTTCTCCGATCAGCCAAAGTATTTAATTTGAAATACGTTAAACGACTTTCATATGAGGGCAATTGCTTTGCTTTGTTGCTCTGATACGAAAGGTGCCATAGAAAACGCTTTTGAACTCGCTCTATTTGTTTAATATGAACGTCGTAATGTGGTGACCAGATTTGAGAACAGTACTCAAGACCAGATCGCACCAAGGCCGAATAAAGTGTAATTTTAGTTCTATGATTTTTAAAGTCCTTGGTGTTCCTTATGACAAAGCCCAGAATTTGAAATGCCTTGGTTGTTATTTTATCAATATGTGTATGGAAACGTATTTTTTTGTCTAAATGTACTCCCAGGTCCCTGATAATAGCCACTTCCTCCAAGGTTTTGTTGTTAATGGAATACATCTGTGATTTTGGATGAATACTACGTGTGAAACGAATGTATTTACATTTATCTATATTCAGATCAAGGCTATTTCTTTTACACCAATCTACCAGACGGTTCAAATCTTCCTGCAGCAGCCGCGTGTCATGCTCAGTATTTATTTGTTTCGCAAGTTTTAAATCATCTGCGTAAAGAAAGCACTTACTGTGTTTAAATAGTCCCACTATGTCGTTTATAAACATATTAAAAAGAATTGGTCCCAGTACGGATCCTTGGGGAACGCCAGAAAGATTAAAAAACAACTTGGATGAATACCCACTAACTACGACTCTAGAAGTACGATCGCTCAAATATGACGAGAACCATTTTAGTAAGTTGCCTGTGATGCCAAAGGTAGATAATTTGTAAATCAAAATATTGTGGTCCACGGTATCAAATGCCTTGCTTATATCAGTGTAAATAGTGTCCACAGGAACGTTAGAGTCAACTGAGTCTGTCAAGAATGTCACAAATGATGTAAGGTTAGTGGTTGTAGATCGGGCTTTATGAAATCCAAACTGTTGTGGCGATATAATATGTTTTATGTGCCAAGTTATAATGGGTCTCATAAGTATTTCGAATAGTTTACCGAAAACTGGTAATATTGAAATTGGCCTGTAATTTTTTATAGATGCAGCTTGCCCACCCTTGAGTATTGGGACAACCCTAGATTCCTTCCATGCAGAAGGAAATGAGCCTGATTCTATTGACACATTATATATAATTGAAAGCGGTAAGGTAAGCGCGTCACGGCATTCTACAGCAAATAAAGAAGGTAGGCCATCTGGTCCGGCACCCTTGTTGCGATCTAAATTTTTTAGGGCTATGAGTACGTCATTGTTTGAAAACTTCATCCCCACCAAACAATTACTATTTGAAACGTTTGGAGCTGTGGTGTCAGAAAGGTATGCTGATGAGGGTGATGCTATTTTGTAGACAGACGCGAAAAAAGACGCAAATAGATTGCAAGTGTCAGGACCATTACTCGCACTTTTGTTATCGAGATACATTAACGATGGGTAGGTACTCTTATTTTGCCTTTTGTTTTTAATGTGGGTCCAGAACAATTTTGGATTTTTGGACAAGGACTGCTCTAAGTTACTAATATAGTTCCTGTAGCATGATTCTATTAGTGCCGAGCTATGCTTTTTTAGTAATACAAAAGACAGCTCATCCAACGGATTTTTGTATTTCCGAAATCTTTTGCGAATTTTGTACTTCTCATTAAGTAAGCTAATAAGTTCTTTAGAATACCAAATCGGATACCTTTGATGTGACGTCTTGCTTAAAGGTACATATTTTACAATTGCTTCTCTGATATACTTATACAGGCTGTCCACCATTTCATCAACACTTACCATGTCTGAAAACTCATCAGCCCATGCTATAGATTTTAGCTCACAAACTATCTTATTAAAGTCAGCTTTATGAAAATTGAACTTGTCACTAGGAATCCTAGGAGGTAGACCTGGTGTTATATGGCGAGTTAATACAAATTCCAGAGGTGGATGATAAGGATCTATATTACTGAGGACGTACTTGCTTTCCTGCAAATGTTCAATTTGTTCAGTTGATAGGATCAGGTCTAATATCTTGCCTTTATTATTCAGGACTTTGTTATGTTGCGTTAAGTTATTAAAAGCTATAAAATCGAGTAATTTATGTGCGAGCGGGCTGGATAAAAAACTAGATGAAGATGCAGGGTTATCATTACTATGCCATGTTATAGAGCTAAGATTAAAATCCCCAAGTATTAGTGTATTACTGCATGATTCTAAAATTCGATTAGTATTATCTAAGAAATGTTCAAGTATGTGTTTTTTTACTGGAGGGGGTATATAAACGGCACATATATACAGTTTTGTCTGGGAGTTACAGCCATTACGTGAATCTAGCTCCACCCATAAGTCTTCACAACTACTTTCGAATTGGGTCAGTCTACGCGAATTGAAACGATTAGAAATAGCAATCAAGACGCCGCCACCTGATTTATTTTTGTGATATTCACTGGTCTCTCTGTCACGCCTGTATATGGTATAACGATTACAAAATAATTCTGAACTAAAAATAGCCTGATTTAACCACGTTTCGCATAATACAATTACATCATAGTCACAGCAAAGAACATTTTTATACAAGTCTAAAGTCTTAGTGCGCAATCCTCTTACATTTTGAAAGTATACATTTAAAAACACGAAAAGTAACAAAAGGACATCGTAAAAAGCAAAAGATTTTATTAAATGAATATGATGGAAAATATGCTAATTAGTTAGTCTGTCTAAGGTTGCCGTATTGCGAACGTAGACATACTCAGATGTGTCGGTTCTACGCATGTAGATGCGGCCACCGCGCACCCAAACGTGCTTGTAGTTTAGTTCCTTGGCCCTGAACCGCGCTGCTGCGTGAAGTGACTTGTTCTCTGGCGATAAATTTTCAGTCACATATATGGTTGACTTCTGTTTCGCACCAATGCCCAAATGACCTGAATTAAGTTTGTCGTTAGGGTTTAATTTTTTGTATTTTATAGTAGCTGCTAATAGAGTATCACGTAAACGAGGGCTGCTCATTGTGACTAAGATGGCACGGGGCCGTGGGCTATCAGGATTTTTCTTCGCAATTCTACTGCAGTACGATATATCTGCGTCATTAATAGGGCATGCTACTACTTTAGCCAGTTGCTTCACAATTGTAATCACGTTCTCCGTCTTCTGCTCAGGTACGCATTGTATTTCTAAATTTGATGATCGGGTTAATTGGTCTAACTGGGTACATCGCGCGGAAAGAGCCATGAGCTCTTTTTTATAAGCTTCATTTTCTCTCTTAATGCTATCCACACAATTTTTGTAGGTATTTATTTCGGCCTTCAACTTTTCAAAATTTTCATTAAAAAAATCTAACGAGTCTTTGAAATTATTGAGATCATTTTTCATCTCACGCAACTGCTCATTAATGTCGCGTTTAAAGTCCGCAATACAGTCTGTGAGACAAGCGCGTAGTTCCTCCTTTATGATACTGCGGAGGTCCGATCTTGATACACATGAGGATGAGCAGCAAGTAATATCCTCTTTGGTGGCGCGCGACTCTGTTGTTCCGCGTCTAGCGACATTAACGTTAGAACGCGAGCCAGGTGATAACGTTGGCCGGACCGGCGTGTTAGAGTTATCACTTTTAGGAGCTTTGTTACGGCAAGCTGGACATGTCCACTTTGACTTGGTGTCATTAGTGAGATTTTTAAACTCCTTGTTTGATATATTGACACACAGGTTGTGATAACGCATAAAACACAGACGGCATTTTAAAAACAGCTGATCGTTGATATCCGATTGACAGGCAGAGCATTGCATTTTGTTCTAAAGTGATAGTGTAGGTAGGTGTTTCTAGTTTATATAAATCCAGTATCGGTGACTTACTTGTGTCAGCGCAAGAGCGTAGTGTACTGGTGCGACAAGGACGAATTATTTAACCAAGCAGCCCGTCTCTTTTACTCGAGGTGAGGAGGAGCGTACCTCGGCAAGCGCGGCCGCCGCGAGGTGACTTGTGCCAACAATTATCACAAATTGTACTTGCTACAGGGCACACTAATTACGAACTTATAAGCTTTATTGCATAAAGGTTAAATCGGCTTGTAAACTTAGAAAAATATTTTAGAAAAATGATAAACACGTCCACTTTCAAATTCAACCAAACAAGAATTTGCTTTTTTTTTTTTTTTTTTATTAACCTCTGAAGTTATCAAATCTGCATTTTCTTTTTTAAACATTATCTTTATTGGACGACAATATCTGGTCGAAGATGGCGAAGAGTTTTGACATAAAATTTTTTTTTTCTCTGCATACATTTGAAGGCGTACCATTGATACACTGAAAAGTCTTTCATCACTACAGTGCTCCTCTGAAAATTTTTGTTTGTATCTATTTTGTTCGGCACCATCACAACCCCATTTTACTATAATTTCTAGATTGTCCACGTTAGTTAAAGTTGTTATAACCTCTTCTTGTGCTTTACACAATCGTGTAACCGTATGATTAATTAAAGATTGCAGTTTAATTTCTGCACATGTTTCTGTGACATTTATGTCATTAGGGTAGCACAACTGTCTTGCCGATTTAACTTTACAATACGCTGGATATAGGTTGCTGTTAAGTCGTTTTGCTTGTTGACGTATAACCTCGTATTGGTGTGTTAATAGATTCGCGTCCACAATTAACGCAACAGCTTGGTCTGCGGTAAGTTCTTTTTTTTATTTGTGAAACACACTCGCGCTTTCTTCAGAGTAGTACCTCGTCTGGGTGAAAAATCACAGAGTTCTTTAACAATGGCAGCTGCATCTTTTTTCCTTTTATTACGAAGCTGCACTTCAGTCGCCAAAGACGTCTCTCTCACTAGATGTATCAAGAAGATGTTGAATACGACGCCTTTTAGTTTTGTAGGTAGAACTCTAGAAATCCTTATATGGCCTTCCAAAGTCGGCTACTAGATCCAGGTAATGGTTCGTTTATGGGATTTTCTACTATATTGGCAAATGAAAAACTTTCTTCCAACCATTTAGAGTTCGCCTTTAGAAAGCGGTCTCGGTTTCTACCAGATTTCGTCCATTTTCCTTCAATTTGTTGACTAAAGCTTCTTATTTATACTTTCAATTTATTTAGAATTTCATCCGAGAACGAATGGTCGTCATATTCTTGTAATATATAGTGCAACTAGGCATCCGTTCTACGTTCTTTGGCGTTGGCGAACCAAACATCGAAAAATTATATTCGCTAAATTTGGAAAGACATTCTGAAAACAAAAATAATTGTATGAGTGCTGCAAAATCCGGCCAGTAAATAGTCATATTTCGTAAAATATACAAGTGCATCTACTAGGAAAATATAGTATAAGACTAATATAATTTAATATAATGTGTTAAAAGTCAATTACAAACAGTGCTACAATATTTTCTTCAAGAAAAAATTAAGTACTAACATTCTCTTCCCTCTGACTATTTAATTTAACGATATATATCATAAAATAACTATGCAAACATACCTCGAGATTCAAACGAAGACGCTGACAACACTTAATCACAATTATCGCACAAAAACACTGCGTATTCATCGAACAAACTCAGACGAATGACACGATTGTTCACATGAAACGATCGGTTTACCGCAGGTAGTTGGCCGGTCTGAACCTTTTTTTATATTATTCGGCGCGACTTCTCGGAAAATAAACCTTGTTTCCTTGAAATATGGTCTGTTGTTCTTTATTTTATGTAAGCCGTGAGCTGATACATGGAAGTGTGTATTTTGAATATTATCCGGCTAGATATTGAAAATATTGCACTGTGCGCCGGCACTTGCTGCTGGCAGCCGCAGAGTATCGTTTCAATGGTGACAGCCGGGTAGAACGCTGGTGCTCTACATTTTGTGTTCCGACTTCTTAATGATGGACTATGAAGCCGTCAACATCGCCATCGCAATTTCTAGGATGACACAAAATGACATCTAAGTAAATTTTTTAAAATTAGAAGCGGCACAGCTTCTTCTTCCCAATTAAATTACACTTTAATTGACGCCGCGCAATCCTGCTATGGCAGTGGCTCGTTTGTGCGCCACGCCCGCCGGCCGGGCTGCCGGCATGGTTGTAGGAGCCTTAATACAGCGTTGATGTGATGATGGTTGTCGTCAGAGTGCGAGACGGTGCGCGTGGGCCTGCAGTCGGTGGGCAAGCCGCCGCTGAACGCATCGCTGTTCAGCGACGCGGTGTGCGCGCACTCGCTCGCCAACTTCAGCTACGAGGTGCCGCTGTCGCTCTGTCTCACGCACAAGCAAGTGCACCTCACCTTCAGGTAACATACAACCTTCGTATTATATCATACAGTATTCCGCTTCGAGCACAAAATATGCGTCGACATGTTTCGCCTCACCGTACTATATTCCTACAGCGGCAGCAAATGCATCTGCTATGATAAGATGTGGTCTTGCATTCACTTTTTAGGTCCGACCAATAAAAAGATATTCACTTTTCTCACTCTTCTCACTTTTCATAATAGTAATCTACAGTTAGGAAGATAGCGGTGTTGCATATCGTCGTGCTTTGGCAAGTACAGCCTTGCACCTAATATTTTTCTGGTCGTGCCAGATTATTGCCTGAGTGTGTTTGCGACCATACTTGTGCACTATATTATTTCTTACATAGATGTCCAGTCTCCGTTCAGAATAGCCGCATTGACTGGTTAATTTTGCAAGTAATTCATCCGGCCGCCTGTAGAATAGCTACGCGGACGCATTATTTGTAGAATAGAACTGGCTCTCGCGGTCGTATCGCAACATGTTCCATGGTGACGGTATATGGCAGTCGTTCGGTTCTTCGACATGTGTATAATGTTGTAATTATTTGTAGCTCGACGAGACTGCAAGAGATCCGCGTGTGCGAGCAATGTAACGCGGAGGCCAGCGGCTCGTGTCGCGCTCCGAGCTCACGCTCCGAGCGCAGCTCGCGGGGCTCGGCGCGGCTGGCGCGCGTGGAGAACGTGTGGGCGGTCAAGCTCAGCCTCGAGTGCCACGTCGACCGCACGCTGAGACTGCGCGCCAGCTTCCAGCCCTACAAGAAGGTAATGTAGAGGACCGTGGTGTAATGTTCCTATAACGCGGAGGCCAGCGGCTCGTGTCGCGCTCCGAGCTCACGCTCCGAGCGCAGCTCGCGGGGCTCGGCGCGGCTGGCGCGCGTGGAGAACGTGTGGGCGGTCAAGCTCAGCCTCGAGTGCCACGTCGACCGCACGCTGAGACTGCGCGCCAGCTTCCAGCCCTACAAGAAGGTAATGTAGAGGACCGTGGTGTAATGTTCCTATAACGCGGAGGCCAGCGGCTCGTGTCGCGCTCCGAGCTCACGCTCCGAGCGCAGCTCGCGGGGCTCGGCGCGGCTGGCGCGCGTGGAGAACGTGTGGGCGGTCAAGCTCAGCCTCGAGTGCCACGTCGACCGCACGCTGAGACTGCGCGCCAGCTTCCAGCCCTACAAGAAGGTAATGTAGAGGACCGTGGTGTAATGTTCCTATAACGCGGAGGCCAGCGGCTCGTGTCGCGCTCCGAGCTCACGCTCCGAGCGCAGCTCGCGGGGCTCGGCGCGGCTGGCGCGCGTGGAGAACGTGTGGGCGGTCAAGCTCAGCCTCGAGTGCCACGTCGACCGCACGCTGAGACTGCGCGCCAGCTTCCAGCCCTACAAGAAGGTAATGTAGAGGACCGTGGTGTAATGTTCCTATAACGCGGAGGCCAGCGGCTCGTGTCGCGCTCCGAGCTCACGCTCCGAGCGCAGCTCGCGGGGCTCGGCGCGGCTGGCGCGCGTGGAGAACGTGTGGGCGGTCAAGCTCAGCCTCGAGTGCCACGTCGACCGCACGCTGAGACTGCGCGCCAGCTTCCAGCCCTACAAGAAGGTAATGTAGAGGACCGTGGTGTAATGTTCCTATAACGCGGAGGCCAGCGGCTCGTGTCGCGCTCCGAGCTCACGCTCCGAGCGCAGCTCGCGGGGCTCGGCGCGGCTGGCGCGCGTGGAGAACGTGTGGGCGGTCAAGCTCAGCCTCGAGTGCCACGTCGACCGCACGCTGAGACTGCGCGCCAGCTTCCAGCCCTACAAGAAGGTAATGTAGAGGACCGTGGTGTAATGTTCCTATAACGCGGAGGCCAGCGGCTCGTGTCGCGCTCCGAGCTCACGCTCCGAGCGCAGCTCGCGGGGCTCGTGAAATCTCTTTTAAAATATATTAAAAACTTAACTGAAACATCATACTACGTAGTTACGTAATTTTCACAAAAAAAAAAGAGTATAATTAATACATAATATAACTTAAAGCTAGGAATAAAATAGCATAGCAGTCTTATGTTAACTAGCTCGAAATATGTTTATAATACCTATAGATAGTCCTCAAAGGGCAATGCAACTTGCCATACCTAGCTGGCATGTTTTTGTTTTCTCTTGCCGCCAAATTGAAACCTAGGCCATGTGTCAGAACACTGTATAAGAAATCAATAGCAAAAAGAACTAGGTCTACCGACCGTAGCCGAACAATTTGAAGAGATTGCTATTGTTTTTCTATCAGGCGTTATTTTTCTTAAATAAAAATGCTCCGTGTGTATAATATTTTGTTAAATACTATTTGGCAACCGTAATGAGTCATTCCTCATCCTCGACTTTCGCGCACGTCATCGGGCACAGTATGGGGTGGCGCGCGGCGGCAGGTGGAGGCCAAGTGACTTGTTTTAGTTTTCGTGTTATAGATTAAGGAGATTGTATTATTGTTAGTTTTGTATTAGGTACTAAAACACAATTTTGTCTGATAATACATTCATTCCTTACTGAGCTCTGTTTTGTGATAATTAAAACTGGAGCCAAGCGTAAAAATGTTTGAATCATACGAATTACGCGCGCACTGTCAAGAGGTGCCGCGTGTTCCTAGAAATCCTCCCGCGCCGCGCGCTGCACAAAGAATAGGTAGTATATAGGATATACCAAATAAGTCAGGCCAGGAGTTATTATGGCGAACATGTGAAGGGCGATGGTTTGAGTGGTTGAGGGATGGACGGACTTTGTTTGTTATGTTACGAAAATTGAATTGTACAGGGAGGACAGGTTAGATATTTGGGTTTTGGAAATATTCAACATCAATGTCATCAATCCGTGGCTGTTGCGTAGTCGGATTCAGTCACGACATAGACGACCTACCTACTTGGTCTATCTTTTGATAGAAGGGCTTAATGATGGCTTAGCAGCAATAGAAGGGCATTATTGTTCCTATATTTCTGGGAAGGGAACACTTGGTTGTTGTAGTCACGGCATGTATTGTGGTTCATGGCGTAGGGTAGACATCAAGAAAACTTAAGTCATCCAGCTCAATTTCTGGATTTTATAATAAGACATGATGTGGAAAGAACGTCTACAAAACAAATGACTATCAGAAAGTGCTCAGCCATCGATAATGCTTACTAAAAATAGGTGCAAGTGATTTTCGACCTTACTGACAATTCATGACAGACATTTTGTTTTGTATTTTCTTGATTTCTGACATTAATATGTTGTGTTATTACTTATTAATAATAAAATGATAAATTCTGAGTAATGTCGATGGCTGATCAGTAATAATAAAAATTATAATTTTGGCTAAAGAGAACTGGCGCAAGCCTGTAATGCTTAGCACTAACGATCGCAGGGATGTATGGCAGAGCAAGGAGCTTCACGGTAGGTTCTACAAGGCTCTATATGGAGCCAATGTAGACCTGTTAGCCTCCGTGAACTGGCTACGTATCGGTGACCTCTTTGGGTAAAGCGAAGGTTTTGTCTGTGCTATTGCGGACGAAGTTATCAAGACGAATAACTACCGGAAATATATCTTGAGGGATGGTACGGTTGACATTTGTCGGGCGTGCCACCTACCTGGTGAGTCCCTCAGGCATATAGTTTCCGGTTGTTCTCGTCTTGCTAACGGCGAGTACTTGCACAAACATAACCAAGTAGCCAGGATTATTCACCAGCAACTTGCTCTGAAATACAAACTTGTAGATGTTGAAGTGCCGTATTACAGATATATAGCTTGATTCAGCTATATCTATATATCTCGAAAATGGTCATATCACGTTGTACTGGGATCGAACTATCATCACAGACAGGACTGTTGTGGCCAACAAACCTGACATTGTGGTGATAGATCGATCAGCGCCGTGCAATGATTATCGATGTCACCATTCCGCATGACTGCAATCTCGCAAAAGCTAAAAACGATAAACAAATTAAATATCTCGATTTAGCTCGCGAGGTTGTCGACATGTGGGATGTGGATTCGGCAATCATTGTGCCGATAGTCATATCTGTCAATGGTCTAATTGCCAAGAGCCTCGATCACCATCTAAAGAGGCTCGCGTTAAGTGCTTGGATCAGGGGTTTGATGCAGAAGGCAGTGCTATTAGATACAGCACGCATTGTGAGGAGGTTCCGGTCTCTGGAATCTTATCCACCGGCAGCTTGGACCCTGTTCCCGATGCCGGTGGGGTACAATACATTTTATATTTTTAAATGTATTTTTTTTTTATATATGTTTATTTAAAAATGAAAAATGTATTGCAAAGATAGAAATAAAGAGTATAATAATAATTTATTTATTAATTAATTACAATGGTAAAACATGAATACAGTCCATAAAATACTTGGCTGGTGCCTGTACTAGGGTAAACCTGTGCCACAGTCGTTAAGGGCACTTACAATATACTACTAGGAACTAGACTACTAGGAACAACTAAAACTAGGAACTAATTATATACAATTAACCATACTTATTATATAAATATATGCAAAAATAGGCCAAGATTATAATTATAATCATGAAACTTGTTATTGCTTATTTAACAACAATCAACAAATCTTCAGTATCGTCATAATTTAAAGTTTGTAGGTACCGACAGACTATCCGCTTAGATGTTACATAACTTGGGTCATATATAGCTGTTTGTTTATTTATCTTGTTATAAAGAAAAGGCCCTAAGAGTGCAAAAAATCTATTTGTAAAAACAAACTTTGATTCAGAAAGAGTGGTACAGGCAATATCTTTCTGTCTTTTAGTGTTAGTAAGGTTGATGTTATACGTTAGCGTTGCGCGCTGTTTAAGTACGGTGTACATTATAAAAAGCTGTCGGACAGTTAATATTTTCATACAAAAGATGTGTGGAAAAGCGGTAGGGTCGGCGGGTTGCTACCTTTAGAAGCACTCTTTGTGCCCGCTCAATATTTAACATGAAGGATTTTCCGCTACCGCCCCATGAAGTGATGCAATATTGCATTAAAGATTGACACAATGCCTTATAGATCTGTATGATAATGAGTTTGTGATCTGCAATAAGGCGCAATTTTTTTAAAACAAATATTGGTAAATTGCGTACTCTGTTAGTTAAAGCAGATATGTGTTCTTTAAAGGAGAGTGTGTCGCCTAATATAACACCTAAATATTTAATATTAGTAGTGTTAGAGATAACAGGACAACTGGAAGCGGTAATTTTATTACAGTAATGTGCATATAAATTAATGTGACTTAAATGAGGTTGGTGTCTACGCATGTCACCCTGAGGTTTGACCTGAGGGTGGCGGGCTTCGTGGGCCTGCCCGCCATCCGATCAGCACCAGGTCCAAGAGGCGGCGTGCGTGTACCCACGCGCGCCTCTGTGTCGAGTCCGTCTCCCCTCTAGGGGGGGACAGTAGGGTTGTGTGAGTGAGTGCCTATAGGGTAGGTCTCTTTGTGTAATAGCCTACCGTTTCATACGGCGGGCCGAAACGTCGGCGGGGTCGCGACCGCATGTGCAAGTGATTCGCGCGGCCCCATCGATAGCGGTTTTGTCTTGGTGTCTACGCATACAAAATTTAATAAATTTTGTTTTTTCGGTGTTTAAGGTGAGCAGGTTATATTGAAGCCTTTTTTTACTATATTAAACCCGAACTGTGCATATTCATAGAGTTCCGCAATGGAGTCAGCGCAAAAAGTGATCACTTTTTTGATAGTCTTTTGTTTTTTAGACGTACATTCATTTTGTAGACACCTTCATTTGTTTTACACAATTTTTCTTTATTATAGTGTACCTATCCGATCCGGTTACCAGATTATTTTACTAGTTTTAGTAATAAAAACAGGCAGTGAAAAAGAAAAACAGTGACAACCAACTTAATATATTTCATCAATGGACACCTCAAAATATCACGAATGATTGTATTATCATACACAAAATAGATAACGCCTGACAAAAGTATCATAGCAATACTTCTTACTACTTTTCTATGTATCTCCGTTCGGTTACGGTTGATAGACCTGGTTCTTTTTGATATTGATGTCTCGTATTGTCCTCTAACATAAAATCTAGCTTTCACTTCTCGGCGGCAGGAAAAAAGTTAATCATGCCAATAGTTTGCATTGGCCTTCACAATACTACAACTATTGTATAAAGGCCGCTAAATGTTAAATGTCAATTATACAATATTCAAGACCTAATTATACACAAAAAAGACAACGCACGAAAGATACTTCCAGTGTCTTAAGATTCCTGGTACCACCCACCATCTTAATATGTAAAAAAAAAAACACCATATTAATATTATAATTAATATCAAATGTTGTATTTATCCACAGGACATTTGCACGATATCGGAGCCCAAGACACCCTTCATAGAATACAACATACGCATACACAGAGATTGTCGCAACTAGTTACTATTATATGAAGTACATACTTGTATTTATTTAATAAGTGTCGCCTTACTAATAAATATTAATAATAACTCTATGTTTAATAATAATTGGTATTATTAGTCTATGCAAACAACATAGATTAAACCTGCATACATCTAAACTAATATATATATTTCGAACTAATTTGTATATTTGTACGCGTTAATCTCATTAATTGTTAAAAGCATTTGAGTTAGATATTTAATTGTGAACGGTTACAGGCTAAATAATCTAATTTTACATTCCAAGAAAGTAAATAACGAACCCGCAAGATTTAACAAATTTTTGCATACACGCATACATTTACGAGGCATCGTTATCTTTTGTTCGCGCTGGCACGAACATGCCATCTTGGAATATTTGCAAGCGTACCTAACTTATGTATTGTAACGGTCTGATGCTACAAGAATAAGTGTAACGCCGTGTGTGCCTCACACAATCATAGATCAAAACCAGATTTTCAACTTCGCACAATTAGCATGTTCGTAAATTAAGCTTGATTAATATGGCATATAAATTTGGTAATATATGTCAAAAAATAATAAAAATCTTACTCTATTAAAAATGTCTTGCTTATTAGGAAATAGATACTTTTTAATTTAGTTATTGCTATAATCCTGATTCATCATCAAAATCATTTATTTAGGTCACAAAGTAACACTTAAGAACGTCACAGATTTTTGGTTAGTGAGTTTACTGAATTTACTATACCAATTATTGTTTATTTTAAGTTTGAGATATTGTCAAAGATGACCGAGCATTTTATTTTAAAATAATATAAAATATATTAGTAAGGCTGACAACACTATAATTATTATATATTAATAAGTATTTTAGTACTATTAGTATATGAATAGAGAATCCGATCTAATAATAATAACACATTCCGTAAGTGCAATTATGTAATTCTCCGTCCTAGTATAATATATTAATTATTATTATATACTTATTAGTGCTTCGCGCGCTCAACTGCATATTATTGTCAAATAGACATTAAAACACGGCTCACTAGAGAGAAAATATAATTTGGCTACCGACCCGGATATGTATAAATTATATTTTAATTATTCTTTGGTGCTGACACCAAGGCACACAATATACACATGAAATTAATTTTGCACGTTATAAATTATAATAAAAGTATAATTATAAAGATGGTCTCATAAACAGTCTATTTTAGTCCGAAAATAATTAAAGGAAAGCCCAATATAAGAATGCGAATCCCGGTTGAAATTTATTTAAGTATAGTCAAAAGAATTTACATATCATTTAAAAATAAATTTTTATTTCACAATAGATACAATGTGCAATGAGACATTACATATTATTATAAAGAATAAAGTTAAAATCAAGATATTAAAAGCTATATTAGATTCTAATCTCAATGAACTGATATGAATTATTATTGCTATTTACATTATTATTAATAGCAATAATATGAAGTTCTATAAGGAACACAAGTATGTATGGTTAAACGATTAGTACATTATGTATGATCTGTCCAGATTTAGGTATGATGATATCGTACGACTATTTAATTTACCTACAACATAAGATCTAATTAAATGAATCTCTAAGAAAGAGATGTCAACTATTATTATTATTATTTAAAGGAATTGATTTGTTTGTTATTTTATTAAACATATTTTTATACAATTTAAAATAAAGATGGTGGTAGCTACTATTATTATTTTAGTACATAATAGGATTTTGTAATAAAGAATGTTATTTTACTATTATTTTAGTATTTTTGCAGCTTTATTTTTTAGACAATAAATATTTTTTTTGTACTAAATAAGGTTTATTTTTTGAAATTATGTAAGTTTAATACTCAGTAATGAAATTATTATTATGATTTAAATTTTTCGATTCATGAAGCCATACATACGTCAAAAGCATTTCTATGAAAATGTTTTGATTTATTTGTTTGAGTAAACACCAAGATAAGCACATTGTAACTAAACTTATAACATTATTTAGTAACCCTTTCGAGAAACAGGCGCGACGAATATATAACATACTTTCACGAATATCTCAGTGTAGAACCTTGTGTTGCGCAAAGAAACGTGACGTCACACGGATAGCCTAACCCAACTTGTTGCCGGTGTGCTTCAGTGCTTCTCTACACAAACGAGTGTTAATATTCCATGTATACGTAGATGTATGCGACAGATACATTCCAAGCCAGTACTTAACTAGATGTAAGCTATCGTTTTATTTGTAAAACAGTTATTTTTATGAAAACATCACTATTTGAAATTTACTTAAAATGACGTCTACGCCTGTCCATTTGATAGCTGTGTTTTATTATGGCGTGACATACGCCCGAAATGAATAAATAATTAAACTTAATAAAATAATTAAAAATCTCTAGATTGGATAGGTATACTTTGTTTGATTTACAATGTCTACTAGACTGTCTGGTTGGCCCATGGCTTGTGGTTAAGCTTATGGTAAAGTTAATATTCCTGAATTAGATCTCTATTCGGATAGTGTTATTGGGATGTCTTTAAAGCAATCCTCAGTAAAATCATAAAGTTTTAAAATATATCCAGTGGCCCATATAACGTTTTACAACGTAATTTAGCATAACCCTAAAACATGTAGGTATTCACTCAATTTCGTTATAATACCCATTTTGCCAACCCGTTTAGGGATGATTCGGCGTAAGTCTATGTATGTATATTTTGATTTATCATTGTAATTGAAGCATGGTACCAACCAATCACTATTACACTCTAAACTCTAATTAAAAAATAATAATTAATTACAGAATCTCAGTGTCATTGACAGCTATCTCAGTTTCAACATTGTTTTATTATTATTATTTAATATTAATTATTATAGCCATATAACTATGTGTCTTTAAGACTAGTTTATAGTGTGAAGCTATCTGTAGAAAAATTATTAATACTATTTATAATTTCAAATTATATGACATCCGAATTATTATTTAAATTTAAATGACAAATTATTAAACGCCAGCCGTGACAAAATCTACTATTATTATTATTTAAATTTACTATTAAACTTATTAATAACATATTATTAGATATGTTCATAATTTGGATTCTACTATCACAATATAATATGGAATTGTGTATCCTGACTGCTTATTAAACGATGCCGATTCAGTAGGGGTAGTTAGCTTTATATAATAAGTTTGTTCATTAACGTAGGCTAATTATTTTCTTGCCATATTACTAATAGCATCACAAATTATTTATTTCTCAATATTTGGCTCACAATTTCCTACTTTTGATCCTCCTAAACGTATAAAACATACAAACGCATATGGAAATCAAGGAACGTAAACGACATTTTGTATTACTTTAACTACGTAACGAAAATATTTTAAATTTATACGATATATATAAGTGTCAATTTTATTTATTGTAAAGAATGTCTGTTACGTCTTTTGGAAATAAAGTATTTCGCTATGACATGTATAATTGTAGACTAGCACAATTATTCCTGACTTTCTTTCTAACTTAAACATTCAGCCGTTGATATATGCAGATCCTCTGATCTGCTAACCAGAAAGCAAGCTTGAGTAAACTAGATTACTTAGTTCCATGTGCAGAAGAGTAGATAATACCTTCCTCATACCTACATGTTTTTATTCTGTAGAAGATATCGTACTTCTACCTGAAACTTGGTCCCTTAATATCTTAAGGCAGCATAAGCACTATTTTAGTAAAGTTATTCTTAAGCTTGACAATTATATAATTTGATGTTTACTATTATATAAACATGCGTATTGTTCTTTGGACGCATGATGTTTTATTATGTGTTACATAAATATAATATGTAGAATTATAAATTAAAGTACGTAGTAAATTAAAATAAAGGCTTGTGTATATTTAGTATACTCTACGTGCTAGAAAGTGTTTCAAGTATAACATTATCATAAAGGACTTTAACGTCAGGTCTTGAAGGACGTAAACGACAAGCTTCTTTAAACATTGTTTGTTTAAGAATTATAAATTACAAAAAAATACATATTCTGATTAATTTTAATATAATTAAGTGAATTCGGATTATTATTATTATTGTAATGTAAAATACATACGTAGTTTTACATTTATTTTCACATTTCATTTTTAATTTAATTTAATATTTTGTTTTGGCATCTGATAAATGATAATTTCTCTAGAGAATATCAGACATTAATTTGGCTAAATATTAAAATTAACTGAATATGTAGGTACACAAAATATTGCGGATACTATGTACGTAAATCTGATACTACAGATGTATCACAGACGTAAAACAGCGTAAGTATAGTAAATATCCACAGGCGTGATCTTATTAGCTCATAGTGTAATATTTATATGTAATAATATGATCATATGGTATATAGTCGCCCCCGGCGCCGCCTGCCGGTGAGCGACCTGGCCTTACTGTAAGTAGTGTTTAGAGTAAGCTAAGAGTTCACAAATGTGTATTCCATAAGATACAATATTAAATTGTAGATGTTTACTAATGAAGTTTTATTTACATTTATTTTCGATTTAATTGCCATAGGTCGTTACATTAAAAGGTTTCTTTTGGTATTTATATGCTGTTACATATATTAATGCCCGTTTTCACCAATAGATAAGTATCCCTTAGCAGCTTTCAGGGAACCCCTAACAAAAAAATCGTTTTCACCAAAGTTTAGGTGTCACTTAAGTCTCTACAGCAGGGGGTCTACCGTGAAACGCGTTATACGCAATTGCGTACGTTCGTTCGTGCTTATTCTTACCATGAAACATCATTCGCGCCGACATATTCATCATGAATATCGTCGTATGACATTTGTACGTCCTAAAAAATCCGAAGTGTTTTCATGGTAGGTATATGCTAATTATTTCTTTCGTAATTCATTTCGGCACGTCATTGCGTAAAAACATTTTCACGGTAGACTCGCTGCTCTTATATTTAAGGACCCGATTGTTAAGAAATGACATAAGGTTTCTCGTTAATTTGCCAAAAAAGCAAAGGGGGTAAACACGGGTCTTACAGCCTATACGCATGCACCGAAAATATTTTCATTTTTGAATTAAACTGAATTAAGTTCAAAATATGTAAAAAAATATTGTTTTCAATATATTAATAATACTACTGTTAATACCATTCATTTGAAAAGAAATATAGAAATTTTCATCTTATCGATAAAACATCGATGTCAAAAGCGTGCAGGACTTTAGAAAAGTTAACTGTCACTTACTTACTGAATTCCTTCGTAGGGACACCTAGTAGGTGTGGTGAAATTGAATTTAGGTAAGTATTATCGATTAAGGGATACCCTTAGCTTAAAAGACACCTACTTAGGTGGAGCCTAGGGGCCTGTTGGTAAAAACGGCCATAAGAAACGTACCTAAAACTCAAACGGGTGCGAATCCTTAAACAAGCAAATGTATGTAATCTACAAATGGTTGCTTCGAGTGTAGGCGTTCTTCACGTCTGCTGTTTGAATGTTTGTAAAGCAATCATTGATAGATGGGGATATGTAATATAAAAAGAAAATACCACCGTATTAATAGATTACAGTTAAACTAAAAGTAAGAAATAAATCTTACTTAATTGTTGCAACTTTCAAGGTTTGTTTGAAACAGGATTGCAAAAAGAAGTAATTAAAGCGCTATTATTTTTTAAATAGGTGGCTATCTCTTTTACTTTTTAATTCTGGTTTATTATCTCTTACAACAGATACACATCACAGATATATGTAAACATAGTGCAGTTTTAATACAGGTTACATGTGACTAGACTGAATTTTGCGCGCCTTATAATATGGTCATAACATATCTACGATAGGTATATAATATTGTATGAATCCAGTAATCAATTACTAAAGTGGTATTTTTAATATTATCTATTTCAGGACGAAGTTAATGCCGCTGTTGTACCTGAGTGCGCTCATAGCCAGTTGCACTCACTGATCGGTAAACGATTATCGAGGTTAAGCAATGTTGGGTGCGGTCAGTCTATAGATGGATGACCGCTTAGTGGGATTGCATCTGAGCGTTTCCGTGCTTAGGAGGGCACGTGAAAAGTCGGTCCCGATTGTTGCCAAATTGAAAGCAGTCGTTAAGCCATGTCAGAGGCCTACGGGCGGATTGAACAACTCTTGACAACAGGTTGGCCACTAACCACACGAAAAGAAAAGAAGAAGAAGACCTGAGTTTGATTCCCAGTTCGCGCAGTGTTATTGCGTTTTTCTGTCAAGAAATTCTCAGGAACAGCACAAAATCTGGCATTATGTAGACGATAGAGAGTTCTGTATACGGTACGTGAAACCTGTTTTCATATTTTGCCTAAGGATGATATATGTGCTATACATCGTTAGAAACGTATTGTTTTCTACTTATATAAAAAATATAACTAATAGTAAATTGTATTATTTCTAGATAATAATAATATATATAATACCGGTGATTTTGTCCTGGTTATATGCCTATTTTCATAAAATGCCTTTTTAGATAGAATAATAAGCTGTATTTCTTTATTTATTTAATTGATTAGCTTAATTGAATAGATTTCATACAATAAAAACCTAAAATTTACTATACATGGTGTCCCGAAACTCAACGATAACCTGGTACCGGGCGAGAGGCCAAGACCAAAAAACTACTGGATTCAGGTCTGAGGAACGAGGGAGCCATAAAATTGATTCAAGGCGTCCCATCCATCTGCAATCTAGACTAAATGGGCCATCTTTTGAAATAACTTGCCATAGGTAGTGTGATACATTTTTTTTCGAACATGGATTTTCAAAATTAACTGACAATAATTTTGTAAACCATAACTCGTCAAAATTTAATTTATTTTACTTAGTTAACAATGTTTATTATTTTGATTTCTGGTTGCGATTAATAGCACTGCTATTTGAGACTACATTATTAAATAAATCACTGTAAAATTGTGAAAATTGTGATCACAGTACTTAAAAATGCGATCACAAGTGTCAAATTTTTACAACTTTTTTCGAAAAATGTCTATTATCGCTTGACTGAGTGACATGGATTTTTTTTATATTTTTTTCATAACTGTTATGCCTTGGCCTCTCGCCCGGTACCAGGTTATCGTTGAGTTTCGGGACAACCTGTATATCGTAGGCATCGGATCGGCTCGACAATGCTCGGAATGAGATGCAAACGATGACAAATGTGTGCGTGTGACTCGCGCGCTGAGTAAGCTGTCAAAATAAAGCCATAGATAAATGGCGCCAAATTCAAAAGTGAATTATTCGCATTCGCGAATATCAACGGCAGATATTCGCACCCGCATTCGCATTCGCGAATGCCTAAAAATTTACATTCGTTACATCACTACTCGGTATACACTCGGTACACAACGAGTCGCGAATGCGTCGCAGTGACGAACGGACGTTGTTGTGGTTTTGTCAGCAGTGAGCGAGCGATTTGTGAATATTTGATTTAAATACTTAAGTACAAGTACTTACATAATAATTATGACAAAGTGCGATTACAAACAAAAGTATTTTTAATTCAACTTTTAATCCGAATGCGCATTTTTTTATACTATTATTTTTAACAATAAAGCTTTTCGTACGTAAAAAATATAATATTTGCAATCACTAAAATAGAAAGAAACTCAAGTAGGTAGATGAAATTAAAATACTGTAAGTGGGCAGCCCCCTCGCGTGTTTGCGTAATGCGGTCTGCGAGGCTGTAGATAATTATTTCGAGGACAGAGCCGATTTACAATACTGTTAGATAACATTATCGTGCCCATGTCTATAAACGTGATCAGCGTAAGTACTTTTATTTGATTTCGTGTTCTATCTTTTGGAATACTCATTAAATATACCTACGTAGGTAGGAGTGGACCAAAATGTCAATAACGATTCGAATGCTTGAACTTTAGTATGAGCAGCTTAATTGCAAAGTTGAAACTGGCCACTTGCCATTACTGCGAGACATTAGGTTTTCTTTTTTTAAATACATCTTCCGCACTTGGAATAATTCCTGATTCGCGGAGGGCTTCACAAACATTTAGGCCCGGCACCCACTATCGTGGCAGGTCAAGAATGTCAAGGTACACCTCGGCATACCTCGGCAGTCTTCGGCAGCGTTAGCCATACCTAAGGACGCCTCGGTATACCTCGGAAGTCTTCGGCAGCGTAAGGCATAACTAAGGACACCTCGGTATACCTCGTAAGTTCTTCGAGACACCGAATCAAAGCTGGGAATCGTCCGCACCCAACGCGCGCGCAGCCATAAGCTTGAAGACACCTTCACTGACCGTACGTGTGTGCACTAAGTCCTAATCTAACATTAGGTATGAATACGACTGTTGTTGTTGGACCAGGCTGTTGCGGTAGCAGTCCTAAGCTGGCCTCGGCATGCCTAAGAACTCCTCGGCATTCCTAAGCACAAGTCGGCATGTCTGAGAACTCCTCGGCATTCCCAAGCACACCTCGCTATACCTGAGGACTCTTTGGCAATAATTGCCGTCAGTGTGCGTCTGCGTGTAGGTATACCGAAGGATGCCTTGCCATGCCTTAGTTGTCGCTGGGCCTTAAACAGCTGATACGAAGAACACCCAGAAACGGAACAACTATTTGTGGATTACGCAAAATTTGTCGCGTGTTATGACCGAACCAACAACACTCGGCGCACTGGCAGTAGCGAGACGATCACTTAAACCACTACGCCATCTGTGCAGTCACTACGCGTTTGATTCCCGTACGGTATAATATTATACGTGTAGGTGCTTATATTTTGCCTAGTATTTGTTTAATTGGAATATACAATTTATAAACATGATCATCCGGTAACTCGAATACATAAAAGAACTGTCAAAAAGTGTCAATAAATCATCAATGACGTGAATTTGTACTCCATCAATAAAAAGCTTAGACTTTGCACATGTTTATCTTATGTCATCAATATTTAATGATTTTAGATTCAAATATTTGCGGTGTGCCTATGTATTGTTAATTTAAAAAGACAACTGCCGATTTAGGAATGGTTCTTGTGTCGCGGCGGACTTTACAATCATTCACACAACGGACACAAAGAACATTCAGACTTGGAACAACTTTTGTCCCCTATGGGATTCTATCCCTATAGGACGTCGGCCTTGATGGCGTAGTGGTTAGTGTAACCGACTGCCAGGCCTGAGATCGCGGGTTCGGTTCCCGCACAAGTCAAACATTTGTGTGCATGAACATGGATGTTTGTCTTGGTCTGGGTGTTTCTATGTATAATATGTGAGTATTTACAAAAAAAAAGTATTTAACATGTATGTTTATTCATTGTCTAGTACCCATAGTACAAGCTCTACTTAGTTTGGGCTAGATGGTGTTGTGTGTATGCGGTAGAATATTATTATTATTATTAACTCAGTAGACTCGGCGCAATGGTAGCGCGAGGCGACCACCTAAACCACAACGCTACGCGTGCAGTCCAATTGATAAAAGTTGCATTACTTACTAGTTATGGAAGCCGCACGTTATCGGTAAAATGTTTGTGTCAAATATAGGTCGCTTTCAAGGATAGATACATAATAATGAAATCTAATTTATATACATAATTATTTAAACATTTTTTTGCCTATTAATTATCAGTTGGAATTAGAATATTGATCAGCAATACTGCTAGTTTAATTTTTAATATAAATAAAATAAAATAATTTATAATTGAAATCTCCGACAGTAAAATATAATATACAAATACCTATGCAGACTTCTAGTGTTTCATGCAAGACGGTTAAAGTAACAGTTACGAGCCCGTTCGCCCCTCAAGGTTCGCACCCGGTAGGTTTGTTAGGTTTCTTCTTAAAATCCGCCCAAAAATAGGAACCCCACGAAGCGGGGCTGCGTCTTCCTATGAAAGGGACGAAAGTCAAGGGGCGTACGGGCTCGTAGCCAATGTAACAATAAAAATAAAGATAATTATTACCATCTACGTGAATATAAAACAGACAATAAACATTGTATAAACACATAAACAACTAATCACTACAAAGTTAAACAATAATTTGCAATGCATGCATGCAATAATCGGGTCGAGTTCCGCGGTCAACCCGTGTGACGTGCCACGCGCGCGCTTTCCTGAACATTTGTCTGACGTGTTGTGTCGTGATGCTCTCTGCCGTAATGGCTACTGTTTTTATCAGTTCCGTCTTGGCTCTCGGCGAGTTTACACATTCGCAATGTTTTTTCATGAATCATCAGATTCAGATTCAGATTATGAAGAAGATATGCAATTATTGGCGCTGGCAACGCTTCAAATAAAACAAACAAAGAAAAGAAGATATTGGATTCATCCAGTAAATAGAAAAAGAGAGACTAAAAGCGAGTTTCATTGTCTCGTTAAAGAGCTGGAGAGTGATGCTGAAAAATTTCATCAGTATTTTAGAATGTCTAAGGCACAGTTTGAGGAAATTATTCGTTTGATTGTAGACATAAAAAAAATACGTACAAAATTTCGTAAGCCTATTGGTACAAAAGAAAGACTTGGTGTATGTTTAAGGTAAGATATTTTTTTTTTGATATGAATTATCTTCATCAGAAAAATCTACATTATCATAATATGATGACGAAATGTTTTCATCTACATAATTTGGAGCCGGTCGTTCACATTCCACTGCCGTTGTTTCCGTCGGTGATGTGGGTATTGTAGGTGTTAAAAAACCGAATGCTGATGTACTTGGGAATGTTGGCATGGATGTGGATGGGTGGACGGGTGACTGCAATCCTTGGTGTAGTGGCTGAGAAATAATCTGGCGAGTCACATTGATTGGAGTTCTGCGGATTTGGGCCTGTGCTTCAAATATACGTATTTCGGCTTGTGATATAGCAGTATGTAAATCTAATTTTATTTTGGACTGGTCTAGTTTGGGGAGCTTTTTAACGGCTTTGCTCATGCTTAGAAAGAACAAGTCAGTTTCATCCATATCTTTATCTCGCTGCTTAGAAAATTGCTTTTGGAGTCGCAAATCATGCGAAGACTTCATCAAATCATATAGATCATGTAAGTTGGTTTTATTTCTTAAAGGTCTGTTAGATTGCGAGGAACTAGATAGTGTAAATTGTGGTGTTGCTAAGCGGCTGTCTGATTGAGGTTGAGTGTTATCTTGCGATTCTCCGAATGAGTGATATCTCATTGAGATTGTGGTGTATTTGGTGGTGACTGAAGATTTGTTACAGTAGGCAGAGATTCCACATACGGCTGTAAAAAATTCATTTGCTCTTCATTCTTCCACGGTGTAATAGATTTAGCGGCCTGACCACTTTATTTATTTTTACGGCGTTTCATTGCGTTCACATAGGAATTTCGTAATTTATTCCAGTCGTCTTTACATTTTTCCGCTGAAACAAAAAATAACATGACTTTTATTTTACAGATTTTTGGCAACTGGAAACTCCTATCGGTCATTTGCTTTCAGTTACCGCATGGGTTTTCTACAATAAAAATCATAATCGAAGAAATATGTACTGCAATATGGAAAAATTTAGCACCTATTGTAATGCCCATAGCTACAGAACAAACTTGGAAAGACATTGCGACAGGATTTGAAAAGATATGGCATTTCCCAAATAGTCTTGGATCACTGGACGAGAAGCACGTTACTATTATAATATGTCCAATAAATGCAGGCTCAACTTATTTTAATTATAAAAACGAGCATTTTATTGTGTTGCTAGCACTTGTTGACGCCTATTACAGATTTATTATGATAGATGTAGGAGCGTATGGGAGAAATAGTGATGGTGGTATATACCGAGAATCATTAATTGAGAAAATGTTTGAAAACTGTCAGTTAAATGTGCCACCGAATAAACCATTAAGCCAAAATACTGAACCTTACCTTACACTATTGTAGCAAATGCGGCATTTCCATTAAAAACGTATTTATTAAAACCTTACAGTAAAGTAAAATTTGGTAACAATGATGCAAACAAAATTTTTAATCATCGTTTATCACGTGCTCGCCGCACTGTTGAAAATGCATTAGGTATATTACGAGCGAGATTTACAGTGTTTCAAGGACCTTTACAAGTACAACCGTACATGATGGACAAGATTGTACTTGCTGCTTGCTGCCTCCATAACCTCTTATTTCAAAATACACAAGAAACTGAAGAAATTTTGACGGATGGAAGTGAAGTTTGCAACAGTGGCTTCGCAGACATTGGCCCTTTACATAGAAATCCATGTCAAGAAGCTATTCAAGTTCGCGAAACATATCAAAATTATTTTGTAAGTTCAGAGGGACAAGTTCCACGGCAAATTCAAGCTATTAGATAAGGAAATCGGTATAATTAAATAAAAGCACTTTATTTACGAGGTTGTTTCCATTTTTCTCCTATCTCCTCCCAAATAGCTGCTCTAATAGCTTGATCCTTATATTGTTTACATTTTGGATCATAAATCGCTTTATATTGTCGTAAGCATTCGATCAGCTCGTCGTCCATACTTTCGGCTCTGACGCGTCACAACACAACCACTGGCGCGTGCACACAAGTCCGACCCGTTGTGGCGCGTCGTTGCGCTGCACCCCCGCACCTCACCCATCCTGACTCGGACCGGGATCGCTTCTGACGCGGACCGGGAACGCTTCTGACGCGACACAACACAAGCCGTCTCAACACACTGCATCGGAGAAATGTGAACGCAACCATATTAAATGTATGAAACCGATACCTTTCTGATGCATCACGACACAACACGTCAGACAGATGTGAATGCGGCTTGAAGCTGACACGAGATGACGACACACACAGATTCCTCCCTTCTTTTAACAGAGGGTGATGATGGGTTGCCACCTTTAGTTCGAACAAATAGAGCAAGTATATTTTCTTTGCGAGGTAAATCTAAAAATAAAGTAAGTAATTTATTTAACCTGCTATTTTGTATCCATATTTCTTGTTGTTTCTAGACACACCTAACAATTTTTTATTATCAAGGAACGTCTTAACCGGTTCTTAACAATCTCTGTATAGATAAATAACTGTATTGTTATTCAATTTATTGCGTCGCTTTTTGTTTCGTTAACAAGACCATTCAATAAAATCTGTTAAAAGCGACATAATATGTAAAATAAAGTAATTTTTACATTATATTTATACATTATTTTCTTCGTAAGGTATAAATAAAGCACGTTTACCTGCAATAACGTAAAATATTTTATTATAAAATACTGGTGACAATCCTAGTAAGGCAGTACTGAAAGTGACGGTCCATACTCCATACCTGCTAGCTTTCTTCAGATCATTCATGCACCATCTAGTTATCACATTCAGAAGGACAGCATTTGTTACAAGTAAGTACCACAATGTCCGGACTGATAAACTCATAAATATTATACCTTGCGGTTACATATAAACACATTAGCAACCAGTCTGCAAAGTATTACCTATTTTAAAACAACACTATTAGGTAAGTCTTTATTTTTAAACTACACTTTACCCAACGTTCCTATAAAAGAACACACAGGTAGATAGCTAATGTAAAACACAAACGTTCGTTGAAGTCTGCTGTGTGTCAACAAATGTAACAAGGGACTAACCATTATTTGAAATTTGACAAACCGCAGATACTCGCAGAAGAACACTGATTCCTTCTACCAAGTGTGCTCCGCGAGGCTTTTGAAATTAAGAAACACCTATACAATACAAAAGTTTTCTATTGAAATTGGGCCGCTGTCAAAACTGCAGCTGGTTAAGAATGTACCACCACCTTGTAGCGTCGTGATTCAATTAATCAAACTCACAACGAAGCCAAACAGCAAGACTTTATGGTACCTTGCACTTATGTTGCGTAAAGTGGAACACCAACAAACAAATTATGTTAGGGTACTTTGTAATATCAACACTTCAAGTAAATAAGACGAGCACCATCTTAGTCTTCCCTTGATCATATCCGCTGGAAAGCAACCGAAATGTCGAAGTCAGTGCAAATTTATTTGATAGCACATATTGTTTTAAAATAACTCGCGATGAAATCAGTATATAGTAATTTAATTTCAATGTTTCATTTGCGTACACGTAAAATAATATTATTTAATTATCTATCTATAGATATGTGTTTTTAATTTATTGTACGATAAAGAATATTTCAAATATTTGATTTAAGACAATGTACTTACGATACACACATATGTAGGTGACGGGAATTCTGTTCATTCACTTCGGCTCTATGTTTGCACAATCATTTAGGGCGTAAAGATCGTCGCTTACGTTATACCTAACCTTTGCTGATTCATGTTGTTCGACACAGGATATACGATAGCTTTATTAAAAGAAGAGACAAAAATGGCTAACATTATCGAAATTATGCAAACGGAGTGACCATTACGTGACGAACTCGCAACAAGCATGGCGCGAGGTTAACACACACACCACAGCTGGTTGGTTCCGTACTTTAATTTATGAAATACTTGGCTTCACTCGCGTTAATGTCGAATTTGAAGTAATCAGTATTATAAATGCGAATTTGAGTTTGTTATGCTTTCACGCTTTAAGAGGAAACACTAAGGGCGAGAGAAATAGGTATTAGTAAAATCTATTGAGGTCGCGCAGTGCCCGCAGAGCGCGATAGAGACCGATTTGGACCGAGAATACCTATTAAAAGTACACAAAATCGTTTCGTAGTCCCCTGATTTCTTCTCCGAAACTAGACCAAATTAACTACTCTTTCATTAAAAATTAAAAAATGGCTTCGGCCGTGTTCCGATGCTTTCCGTTTTTTATAAAATCTAGTCAAATTTGTTTTCTGGATGTATGAACACAGCGATCTGGCCACTTTTTGAGATACTTAAAGGCTTATGTCGCTTTTAAAATTAATCTATGAAAAAAAGGAAAACATAGGGACATGCCAATAGAGGCCATAAATTTTATGCAAACAAATTATTGTTCTACTGGCATTATCCAGGGTCCCTCCCAGGGGACTACGTTTGTATGGGAAAAAGGCCCTTGTGTTTCCTCTTAACTACTCGACTGATCATCATGAATTTCGCATACACGTTGTCAGGGTTACAGAAAGGGACAAAGGGAAATCTTTCGTCAATAAAAAAGTACTGTTACCAACCTAACGTACATTTACGAAAGCAAAGCCGCTGGCAAAATCTATTGCCTACCTCATACAACAGTGTGCTGTTAACACAGTTTCAAGTATTACATCTTTCTTTACACTTCAGTGATTTTCAGGCAGCTGTAGAGGTAAGACAATGTGTGTAACCTTCGTGGCGAAGGACTTTGACCACGTTGTCATGTTTTAAAGGGTACAGAAACGGACATAGGGTAAATAATAGTGACATAATTTAATCAAATAACTAATAATATTCTTACAAACTACAGATCTCCAAAACTTATTCAGAAGCCGCGAGATAACCGACCGACCATCGGATTCGTCAGTTCAGTGAGACCCGCGCGCCGGCCGCGATCGCACGCGCACATACGTCACACGCACCTGCACCTCTACTAACTAATATAATAAATAATTTTTGTTCAGTGGACTTCATACATCACGGATAAATACGGTGAGTTCTATACTATATTATATATTTTGTCGTGTAATATATTTCATCTGAATGACTCTTTACTGTTTTAATTTGATTTAACCTTTTCACTTTTAAGTAATAATATAATTTTTATTTTATAACACGTCAATCAAATTTATGTTAATAAGGGTACTGCCATTACGTGGCATTTTAAGATGTGAGTTTGTGTTTTTACTGCAATACTTTTTAAGAAGGGTCTTTTTAATTGTATAGCGTTCTTACCGATGGAAACATTTCTAAGAATACATATAGGTAGGTCGGTGCCAATACTTATTATTTACTCATCGAAGGTTTACATAGAGAGAGATGTGTACATATACATAATTATGTATGTGGAGTTTAATGCGACGGATCACGGAATGGTTTAAGAGGTCAACTCGTGGTAGCCACTGCACTAAACCGCGTTCAATTTTTGCACTAAATGAAAATACCTATTACCAAAAAAGTGTCACGTGATATGTGCCTATTATCAAAAAGTACAGTTTTAATATTGAGACACAATGTTTTGTTAGATACTGTATAAGAATTTGTATCATTAATGATTCCAAGAACCGCTGGCGTGGTATTATAAAAATACTTAATAGACAAACTTTACTGACGCGGGCAATGAACCCATTATATAGCGATATTCAAGTCGGCTTTGAGACGCCATTTTTTTGTTAAAACTCCATAGTCGGCTACAGCTGCAGTTAAAAACTCACATCGTTCTCTACTTTAACTGTAGTTTATACCTATGTGTTAAAGGATATAAAATCTTATATTATCAGACTGCTAAGATTCAAGAAGATAGGATACACCTCTACTATAATCTCCGCATAAGTATAGCTACTTGAAGCGGCGGTAATCCAACAGATAATAAAGACTTGCGACGTAACGATCGAGAGGTCGTGCATTTGAATCACACGCATTGCACTACCGACAATGTGAACCCGGTAAGCGTAGCTAAAACATTTAACCATAGTACTAGTCATAGAAAACTTAATCTTCTGAAAATCTAAACTTAATCGAGACGCTTAAATCCACTAAAGAATAAACAACATTATTTCAATTCAGCCTTCTCACTTTATACTTAATATACAAACATAGTTTGTAGTAGATATTAAAGTAAATTAACAATGAAAAAATCGCAAGCATTTGGTTTTTTTATTGTTTGTGCAAAATGTAAAGAAATCCAATTTAAATATAAATAATATTATAATAGATATACATAGGTATTAGTGATGTAACGAATATTCGCATTCGCATTCGCATTCTTGAATATTCGCATATTTCTGGACATTCGTATTCGCATTCTGATTCGCAAATCTTATGCGAATGTTTTGCGAATATGAACGTCCGAAAAAATAAATAAGATGTCAATAACAAACAATTTGACTCTAAACAAAAAAGGGATCCTTGACGCGCAGTTTGACACGCTGTTTGCATTTTATTTTGCCTTAGGATGATATATGTGCTATACATCATTAGAAAGGTATTGTTTTTTACTTATAGAAACAATATAACTAATAGTAAATTGTATTATTTCTAGATATTTAAAACGAAGAGAATAATACCGGTGATGTTGTCATGATTATTTGCCTATTTTCATAAAATGCCTTTTCATATAGAATAATAAGCTGTATTTCTTTATTTATTTATTTGATTATCATAATTGAGTAGATTTCATACAATGAAAACCTAAAATTAACTATATAACGTAGGCACCGGATCGGCTCGACAATGCTCGGAATGAGATGCAAACGATAACAAATGTGTGCGTGTGACTCGCGCGCTGAGTAAATTGTCAAAATAAAGTCATAGATAAATGGCGCCAAATTCAAAAGTAAATAATTCGCATTCGCGAATATCTACAGCAGATATTCGCATCCGCATTCGCATTCACCTAATGTGATGTAACGAATGCCTAAAAATTTACATTCGTTACATCACTAATAGATATAATAAATATCAAAAAGTGTAGAACGGCTGGTTAATTTAAATAACATCTGATGTTATTCTATAATATTTATGTGTAAGTCCTCGTTTTCTGCCATGACATATAAATTACGTAATATAAAGCCGGATTATTTTATTTTGAAATTAAACTACTTAATACGGATTTTATCGCGTTGTTTATATTTAAACACTAGTATTACATAATTAATAAATAACAAATCAATTAATGAAACTAATAAATTACTAGTGTTAAACTTTACTAGTATTTAGATTCAAGTTTACACTTTCCTCGTTTCAGTTGTAACAGCAGCCATGGTCTCGAGAGTCGGGGTCAAAGATACTCGTTGTTTTGTGGTACGCGTAAAAATCATGTTGTTAAGTAGGTATCAAACACATTTTCCTTTACTTCATTTGAGTAACCACATTTATGATAAATATAACACGAACGTAACCGGTTCCAATGGTTAGGTAGAGGTGTATTTAACGATTTGGCAGTGACTATGTAATACATGTCAGTATCAGTAATATTATGAACCTTGACTATGTTAAATCAAGCACTCCTTCGTGATTAAAAAGGGATATCAAGTTTTTTCTTTCCAAATATAGATGCCAATGCTTACTTAAGCATTGTAAAAATTTCCCAAAATTTCGGGCAATTTCCTAATATCCATTCCACTTTTAAAATAAGCAAAGTAATAAACCTCTCACACACGTATTGGTGCTTTCGTAATACTTGAATGAATGATTTAACATTCCACACGTTTACGATGCCAAAAGTGAAGCAAAGTCCTATATCTAGCTGGCGAAATGTACACACGGCTACACATCAAGTTAGTCACCCTATTTACGCATAACTACGCTACATACAAAATAGAGAATTGTCGGAAAGGAACAATGCATAGTGGTGTCGATGTAATAGAGCGTAACAAAAATATAACGCACTCTCTCGCACGATTCGCAGCGTTCAACTAATAGTTCAAAGTCAAAACAGTCTAAGGTTGATGTGTCGCTGTGTAAAACTAATATAATTTTATACTTACAGCAATTAATTCATCACTCTTACGTGTCAACATAACGATACCTAGTGAAAATAAAACAAGCATTATGTCTGACCAACGAGCGGCGTACAAACGTCGACTTTGAAATTAAATTGCACTTAGAATATATTATTAATCATGTTCAAGTTACGTCATAATTACGTAGTCTGGTTATAAGTTCTGTCACACAATAAAGACTTTTGAATTTAAAATGCTGGCTATAAAAAAGTTTATTGAATTCGAATTTCAAAATTTTTCATGAATATAAAAATGGGGACTTTTTAGAATTTTACTCATTTTTAAATATGGAGTTGACACTTAAAGAAGACCGTGTTGCGGTTATTGCATTGCATCGTTGCGGTTACGCGCCAATTCAGATTTTTGACATATTGAAAAATTAGAATATTACCAAAAGATTCGTTTATCGTGCCATCAAACGATACAATGAAGACTAGTATAGATGACAGGTCAAGAAGTGGTCACCCTCGTCGTCAGATGTGTTTAAACAGAACCACGGTGAAAATAGTGTTAAATGAAGACTTAGGGCTTAGGCATATCGAAGAAAAACAGGACATCGTTTGGACGCTCGTTTAATGGACCTGAGGTTAAAGAGATGTCGTGCTTTGTTGAAGCGGTATGCGGGAAACAAGCATCGGGAAATTCTTTTTTCGGATGAAAACATTTTAATGTGGAAGAGAGCTACAACAAGCGAAATGATAAGGTGTACGCACACAGCAGTGAAGAAGCGAGCAACCGTGTTCTGCGTGTCCGACGAGGCCATTTTCCATCCTCACTCATGGTTTGGTTGGGAGTCTCGTATTGGGGCTTAACTGAGGTACATTTTTGTGAGAAAGGCGTAAAAACTAATGCAGTTGTGTATCACAATACAGTCCTCACGAACCTTGTGGAACCTGTTTCTCATACCATGTTCAATAACAGGCGCTGGGTATTCCAACAAGATTCTGCGCCAGCTCATAGAGCGAAAAGCACTCAAGACTGGCTGGCGGCGCGTGAAATTGACTTCATCCGGCACGAAGACTGGCCCTCCTCCAGTCTAGATTTAAGTCCGTTAGATTACAAGATATGGCAACACTTGGAAGAAAAGGCCTGCTCAACGCGTCATCCTCATTCGGAGTCACTCAAGGCATCCTTGATTAAGGCAGTCGCCGAAATTGACATGGACCTCGTTCGTGCTGCGATAGACGACTGGCCGCGCAGGTTGAAGGCCTGTATTCAAAATCGCAGGGGTCATTTTGAATAAACTTTATTAGCATAAGAATCTGTGTTTTATTAAGTTCATTTTGGTGTATAAATGTTTACATCGATAATAAACATTCTCAGTTATTTCCTATCGAACACGTGACAGAGCTTTTGACCTGACTATGTATATTACTTTAAATAACAATTCATTATCATAATCCTTACAGCGGTTTAATTTTTGTCTGTCTGTATGTTAGTACGCTCATAAAAAATATCCTACTGCAGTCTGCACGAAATTGACTGCAGTTGTGACCAGATATACATATATATCTATATATATAAAACTCTTCCGTTACTGAGTGACTGACAAACAGCTGTCATATATATATATATATATATATATATATATATATATATATATATATATACAGGCTGACTCGTTAAATATTGTACATACTTAAAAACATGATAATTTATGGCCAGAAGTAAGGTATAAAAAAAACTGTGTAAGCTGCAAAGAAAACCTTTATGAATTTTTTTATGAAATATCCATAAAAGGTGGACACTGCGCGCGTCGCACATAGCTGTCGGAGGCTAATGACCTTTTATAAGAAAAGGACAGGCGGAGGTGCAAATTCGGGAGAGTGCGGGGTGCGGTAGCGAGGGGAAAGGGGGTATGTTTAGCTTTGGTATATGCACAAGAGTGTCCGCACATTAAGTTTTTATTGGATAACCAGGTCAAATTTTAAGTACCTATTTTTTTTAGATATTCCCATCCAGAATCGATTATTGAATACCTTCCTTCAATATATCCAGTCTTTTTCCAATCAGCCTGTATAATAACTTAAAATTTGGCGCATGTTTCATCTAGATACGCCGCCTAAGTCTAAGATTTTTTTGATGAGCGCCCTAGAAGCAACAAATTCCATGCGATTGAAGTCGTTGGCAAAAGCTAGGAATATTAATAACTTGAACATCAAAAATATTAGTATTGATCAGTAGTCTAGCTCGTGTTCAATCATACAGTCTGCTAACGTTCGTTGACCCGTTACATGAAAATTCCGGCTAATTCAGCGCTTAGCTGTTGCTTTGATCTTAGATTGTTTCAGCATTCGCTAATGACATAAATTACTTTCAGAAAGATTGTAAAATTTGTAAAAGTACTTATTATAATGACATATTGGCGTCATATGCACATTGAAATTTAAAATAATGGCTGCCATTGCTTTCATAGCTGTCATTGACATTTAAAATAATAAAACTGCATATTTTATAGTTTCTTTCTAGAAGATATTATTTATTATTACTCTATTACAAAGATTGTTGCAATTACTATATTTATAATTGCAGTATTTAAATTTAAATGTTTCGTCACGTAACTATCTCATTTAACTTTCATAATGCCAACATTCTCTTATTTATCTGACTTCTATGTATTACGAAGATAGTCTTACGCCTCTATTTACCCCTGGGTGGATAAGTAGAATTGTAACACAGCCACATTTCGCCAAATATGATTTAGGTTGTATGTAAAAAGTGGACGAGACTATTGACGTCTACCGAGCACTGTTCCAGATTTTATTTCTGCTACTAAGAGTTCCATTCAATTAAGAAAATGCCAATTATAGTTTGCTCAAACCAGTAATCGAATCGGAGACCTCATGACAGCAGTCGCATTTACTAAAGCTGCGCCACCAAAGCACTATTATTTGTTTGCCGAGGTGATGCGCGTGCGCCGCACAGTGGAACCAACTCATGGTTATCGTCCTCCTAGTTCCCTCAGTTCTCTTAGACAGGTTATCTCATTAACTATTTCAATTTGTATAAGTCGATTGTGGAGATCAAATTAAATATATTTCAAAATTAGAACATTCTTAGGAATATTATTGGATGCTTCAATAAAATTTTAACTTCAATTAAAATAAAACTTTCACTCACTACCGGTTATCCAATTAATATGGCATTTAGTACACGTAGGTTATCGCTATCTATATACTGGGCACGTTGCCAACCTGCGTGAGACTACTGATAATTTCCAAGCAGAAAAACCATATTGTGCCGGTCATATAGTGGTATTATAGGTAGGCCTTTTGGCTATGAGCCTCAATGCTCAGCGCAAATACGTGCCACGGGACCCGAGGCAATACAATATTAATGAATAAATGATGTAAACATTCTCACCAGATCGTCAGATTGTTGAGTAAACAACATTGATGACAACAATTGTACAAGACCTTGAGGTTTTTGTGTGTGAAGCAAACTTTGTTAGCAATTAAACGAAAACTTAATTGGTTGACGCACAGACACACATGCACATAGATTGATACATGCATACTAACTTACACAATGACAAGACTGGCATGTGAACAACATTTGTACTACATTATATAGCTGAAGAGTATGTTTATTTGAACGCGGTAATCTCAGGAATTACTAGTGCAACTTCGAAACTTCTTCAGTAAAGATGGTACTTATTGAGGAAGGTTACAAGCTATAGGTATATTAAGTACTAGTTTCTAACTGCGACTACGTCCGCGTGGATTCCGCAAAAACACATAACGGAATTAAAGGTATGTGTAAGTATATTCTTTCCAGTATGCAACCTATATCATTGCCAAATTTCATCAAAACTCGTTTAGTCGTGAAAAAGTTAAAGTAAATTTTGTATTTTACCTATTCGTATACTTAGATGCGACGACCCAAGAAGCGACGCTGTAGCCATGCCTAAATACCATTCAACACGGGTGCAACCACGGGCACAGATGATATTATTATAAATTTGTAACAGCGATCTTACTGCACATTGAAGACAATTGTGAAAACTAATTGACCACTATTAAGTGGCTGTTGAACTCAAACAATGGTTTTAAAGAATGATTGTGTCTGTATGTTCGATTCCCGAATTGGCTTGCGAGATGGTCTTGCTTCGTCGCCAACATTTCTATATGATTGGCCGACACCGTTCTAATTCTGAACTATTAAGTTTCACGCTTCACACACGTAATAATGCCGCGTACCTTATATATTTATATTTACTGTAATGCAAAAATGTACTGTCATTAGTTCAAGTATAATTAGAATGTGCTTTTTTGTTTTTACCTTTTGTCTGCAGATATTATTTATTTATTTCAACAACACTGAAGTCCTGTAAGGAAATGTTGTATTACCTAACATTTTATACATAGATGTTAATTTTAATTAAGTTATTTAAGTTGTAATTTGTCTTCACATGCACTATGGTGCATGTGAATCAAGATAAAAACAAAAATGATGATAATTGACGGACTATAATTTAAGCGTATAAGCAAAAACTAGTGTTAATCTGAGTTATACGTTTTTATAAAAGTGTTTAAATGGTAACTTTATGAACATTCAACAATAAGAGGTCATCATCGTTTCTTGATATAGAAACCGAGCGTAAATCCTCGCTCGAGGGACATAAGCGTTTGTATACTTAATACAATATAATATAAACTTAAGATCCTAAAGATACATTGTTGAACCTTGAACATGCGTATAGGTTGGCGTGTGTGTAAGTTGTGTCTAACAAGCCAACCGTTGTCTGAGTAATTCGTGACGAACTATAAATACTTATAATACTTATTTATCTTGAAACAATTGGGAAGAGAGAAGTTCGTCGTGGATCCTGGCAGTCGTTCGCTTCAGATAACGCGGCAATCCGCGGCATACTGCAAGTTGGCGTTCGCCCGGATGCACGACGCGGCTGTCCCTATCCAAAGCAGTTCGGTGTTGCCAATTTTTTGTCAATTGCAATAGTTGTTGCGTGGCGGGTTCCTTTCTGCCCAATTATTTTATTACAATGAATTGCCACCAAGTAACGTCCATTCAAAATGCTTATTTACCTCGCTAGTTATAGCTGGACTTATACATTTTGATACGGTAAACATTTATTGAGTTCATTGTGTTTTTTGTCATCAAAATAATTGTTTAATGTTATGGGCTGCGGCAACGTTTTCGTCACAATGCATTATAAGTACAGGTACAGCAATTGTGTAAGAAAAGACATTTCGTCGGTCATTAAATCTGTCCTTTACAACAATTAAACTTTTAGATCATAAAGGTCAATTATGTTTACTGACCAAAATATGCTTTGCGTCATAGTTTAGGTAGGTATATCGCCACCACACGTTATAAACTAATATCGCTCGCTAATACATTAATTAAGAGTGATTTGATTCATCGGATAATTTGGATTATTAGGTACATACAAATCCTCTGATGTATAAAGTCAATATAACAATAATTAATAGATTACTTTTGAATATAATTGACTAGTGCCTGCCCGCGTGTGTTCTGGTAAATATAATATCGGGATATAGTTTGCGCTAAAACAAAACTTGGTCATCAGTGTGCCAAGGTTTTAACCGAATCTGTCCAACTGAGTATTCTTATGCGCTATTAAGTACCTGACGAACGTCTAGACTATTCACAAACATTCACATTTATAATATTAGCAGGTTTAGTGAAATAACCAATTTATGTTCATGCAGTGATTTAAGTTATGCATGGTTTCCACAGCACTATCAATTCTCTCAATTATAACCACACAATGTTACACGCGGCATATATTTATGAAGTATCTTAAATTAACATAATATTGCAATTTGTATGTATTGTTCAAAACTGCCGCACCACCACCAGTGATCAAGCAACGGACAAAAAGTACACCCACACTCCGAACAACCAAATGTGGATCACACAAGTATTTGGCCCGTTTGGGATTCGAACCCACAGCACTCAATCCGTAGGGACAATGTCAACGCTTGTGATGCTGCACTATCCATGAAATCAAAACACATGTATGAGAAGGTATGCTTACAAATAGTACGTAGATCACACCCACAGTGTAATTATTAAGGAGATTAGAGATTTGACTTAGGATTAAAATGATGAATCCTAACTTGATTGCACAACTGGCATAGTGGTTTATAAGTGAACACCTTGCCACTTCCACTACACCTGTTTTCGAATCCCAAACATAGAACACCCATTTTAGGACCATACAAATGTATGTCCTGTTTACAAACAAAAATGGACACAAAGTAAGTACATTTTGTGTCCATTTTTGTTAATGTGTTACACCCCGCGACACAGGAATTATATACGTACTAAGTAGATGTTGCCCACGGCTTCGCTTGCATAAATGTAAATTATGTTAGTAACAGTACTTTTTTCTGGATGAAAGGTACTCTACGTCCTTTTCTGTTCCTCTGACAACGTATATGCGAAATTTTTTGATGATTGGTTGAGTATTTAAGGCCTGAAAGCGTAACAAATAAACTCACATTCGTATTTACAATATTAGTTAGGATAAAGCGGGAGATGTCTTCAAAAAGGAAGGCTTTATTTTCATATTGTATAGTACAAATAAAAGCTGAAGTGAACACGTCAATATCGTGTCACGCTTACACAAGACAAACGTCGCCATGATAGACGCTATTATATGGGAAACATCGTCACGAACGTGCATTGACAACAGCGAGGTGTCATGATGGGCACGTCTCACCGACGCGACGTCACTCACGTATAATGATGAATGATGATTAATTACTTACTTCGCGATCGCGTGCCTCGGTATCGCAGCGGTAAATGCTACTGCTGTACTTGAAGTCTCGGGTTGGGTTCCTGGGTCAGGCTAAGTGTTCTTGGGTTTTCTTTCAGAAAATGTAGGAATAAGCATTAGAAAATATTATCAGACAAATCCCATAATACTGCACCACCAGTGAATCAAACATCCATCCCAAGACCTTAGCCGGGGTCTAAAAAAGGTTGTAAACGTAAATGCAAAATTATACCACGGTATGAACAGTTTAGTGTTGACTTGACCAAAAAATACTCCTATATTTGGATTTTATGTGCAAAACATTTGCGATTAATGATTAAAAGAGGTCTTGAAGACCAAATTTCGGTCAGGGCAGCCAGTCTTAGCCAACACTAGTCACCAGCGCAGATGTAATGCACAAGTATGTGCGTAAACAGAAGTGCAGTCTCTTTTCCCTCACTTCCATAGATTGATGGGACGACTATATTACAAGACTAGGGAGAGATCACACGCAGGTTCAACGGCTGTACGTGCTTACCGAGGCATTTTGGTGTGCAACACCACCAACTGCCTAACTCCGGGAGTCTGCTAATATAGCTCTATGTAGAGTGTTTTATATTCCTGGCAGAAAAGCCCAATAACTTTGTACTGGCTAGTTCCGAGATCTAGGTCCGGCTCTTCACAACAATGTTTATACGTTACATCCTCGGTCGCTATAAGGCTAGGATATAACCGCAAAACATTGTCACTTCGAATCTCTTTAATACAAAAGGGATTAGTTTGTCATTATACTCATTATATTGTCATTAGCTCGAGTGTTTGAGGTTACGTAATCGCAGCAGTACACTACGTGCCTAGCGACCGACGCTGCAGCGCGAGCGCTTTCTACTAAACTATCCACCGAGGAATGACAACCACACGCCGAGGAATTTCACTTTAAATATAATATTACCTGGTAACACTGATTGCGGTGAGCTGTCGAGACATGATATAGTATATCATTAAGGTTGCCAATCATACTATCAATAATAGTACTTATTTTATATTTTATTTCTTTTTGCAATACCTACTGTTTATTGTTCAATACAAAAAACTATAAACGTTATTGTTATCGACATTAACAGTATGCAAGTCCGTAAATAAAACTTGTATGAAAATTAAAAAGATGAATAAGTATTCTTATACAAGCTAAAAATTAAAATTAAAACTTTCTTAATTTCTAAAGCATATTATAATATAGATGATTATTTAATGACAAACATCCATGGCACTAATATTTGCATCAGATCACAGGACGTTAAATGATAAATACTAACACTTATTTTTTTTTTAAGTATATGTTATATATTATTTTGTAATGTTACACCTTGTTTAAGCTAGAATTTGCATTGTTGTTACACTCAGTCGTATTTTAATCAAGAATAATGTGCAATGAAGGCAACTCGTGATCATGGACAGTTCCGTAAAGTTTTCTTTTTGAGTCTTATTCTGAGTTCGCATGCCAAGGACCGTCATGCTCACTCAAATGTCATTGCTTGTGGTGTCGTCATGGGCTGGGTCGACCCTTCCCTTCAATATGGCGAAGGGGGCGATGGCTGGCCCATGCGTCTTACTCGTGAACGGGTGCTACTTGCGGTGACTGGTCGACCTTGGTATCGTGGAATTCGATGATTTACTTACTACATTTTTATTTAAACAGTTAGATTAAACTACGAACTACAATCATGCCTTGCCTTGGTTATTAATGTACATGTAAGTGGATGCTCCTATTTACCATACTGCTGCTTTAGAGGCTACCATCAAATTTTATTAAATGCTTGAGTATGTTCAGTAATAGTTAATGGAGAAATGGTTGCAGCACCTTACAGCTCTTATGATTTGTAAACAAAAACTTGGCGATTAAAAAGAGTGACCATGAGTTTCTTGCCCGTTCTTCTCATGAGCCCTACACCCTTGCTTTGCTGAACGTGGCAGTAAATGTAAATTCGCAGAAAAAAATAGTGTAACTTTGACATTCATTAGTGTTACCTTGTAACCTAAAATGAATAAATTTATTTTGATTTGAATTTGTAACTTTGGTATATCTCGTGCGTGTGCATTTGCTTGTATGTCCCACCCATAAATATCTAAAAGTATGATAACATATTCCCTCTGTTGTTTAAAATAGATAATATGTAATATTCAATATTAAGATAATATAACGATGACGTCTAGGAATGGAAAAGCCCGACATTATATGGTGACGCGGGCTTAGTATGAACAGACTCGCCCGGAAAGTGGGGTTTTGTAATAGGAAACCGGTTTAAAAATATTAACTTGTCGAAGTAACAGCTCTGGCTTGCACTACTTCTCTCATTTACTTATTTACTTTATTGGGGCACAAAACAGTTACACATTAAATGTAATGCAAACATTTTGTATATGTAAAGAAAAGAGTTAATGTGTAACCCACTCCATTGTCCGCGAAATAATATTAAAAAAAGGAATAAAATAAAATAAAGATGCGCGATAATTGAGAAACGGCAAATCTAGCAATAATTATTTTAACAATTCAACAGCTTGTGTACGAAATTTTGAATAGTGGTGTGCAAATATATAATCTATAAGGTGTGTGTTATACGTCTCAACAAGGCAACGAAAAGGCGCCCGTGTGCCGGCGTTGGTTCTACACTCTGCAGTGTAGACCAGCCGGGGCACGCTCGGCTTATACTCCTCTGTCTCCTAATATTTCTTGTCTGTCATTTCATCTTTGTTTCCTTTCACTAGTGTAGTATGCGAGTGATATAATGTGATTTTCTACGTGATAGGCTGCGGATATTGCTTCCCATCAAGCGGGCTATAATCTAGTACTAGTTCTAGTACTACCTTTGTATTATAATCTACTAGACTTTGTCCGCGGCTTCGCTTGCATAAATGTAGGTTAGGTTAGATAAGTAACAGTATTTTTTTCTGGATGAAATGTACCCTATGTCCTTTTCTGTTCCCCTGACAACGTGTATGCAATTTCATGATGATCGGTCAAGCAATTAAGGCCTAAAAGCGTTACAAACAATCTCACATTCGCATTTATAATTTTAGTTAGGATTATGATCTGTCGGGTGTCCCCCGCGGTTCGCCGACGTTTATGATTACTGCTCCGCTGCGTGGCTCGTAGCCTGATGTTATATAGCTTATGTTACTTCTGGATAAAAAGCTTTCATATCGTGAATTAATTATACCTAATAAAAAACGACCCGTCTTTTGATTCCATTTATTCATTAGGTACAAACATTGACTTATATAAGTATGGTACAAACAAATATATAAAACTACAAATCTTTCCTCTTTATAATAAGTATTAATATTAAAAAGGGTTTTTGTTTTGTAAAGTGTTCGCGTTTTTATTTCTATCAACCTATTAATAATACCTACTTAAGTAGGTATAACTTGCATAACATCTTTGCGTCATAAGCCAGATACCTGGCTAATAAAATCCTAATGAAGTGGTTTACAATATGTGATTTTGTTATGTAGGTATCTATTCGTACTTTCGTAGGTATAATAGGTCGTTTGGGTTTTCTTAAATACCTTAATATACTTTTTGTTTTACTTGTATCATGAATTCATGACAAACTTTATTACTTACTAGTTGACCCGCGCAACTTCATCTGCGTCACATAAGAGAATTTGTCCCGTTCTTGCGACATTTTTCATTGATGCTCCGCTCCTATTGGTCGAAGCGTGATATTATATAGCTTATGGCCCTCCTCGATGAAAGGGCTATCCAACACAAATATTTTTTTAACTCGAACCAGTTGTTTAGATTAGCGCGTTCAACAACAAACAAACTCTTCAGCTTTATAATATTAGAATGGATTCACGCACGTGACACTCCTAAACAAATAAAATCCACCTTATTAGTTGTTTGCACAATGAATAGAACATTTTTTTTATACATAATCATGGTGGCGAATAAGCGTATAGGTATAGGCTCATGGCCCGTCGAAGTGAAGATGTCGAATACTTTTTAACGAGCAGGTAATAGGTATCCAGGTCCAGGTCCAGGTCCAGGTCTAGCTGTAGATTCCACGCGAGCCACAATGATGCTTATAGTTTAAACTAGGTACCTAAGTATCTACATTAATACAATGACATTATGTAGCTGCATGCTACTGCAAATAATATACAAAATGCATAGAATCATAAACAATGACTGCTATATTGGTACCTAGGTATAAGTTTGTGGCTGGACGTAACATTATTATGTATTCTGTTAGGTGAGGTTAGATACATTGCCTGAAACTGCTGCTATTGCTAAGAATTAGTGTACGTGATGACGTGTAACTGAACTTAATACATTTGTACCCATTGAACTACTTGCACCTAACACTTTGGGGACACGCCCGGGTATGTAAATACACACATGTTGTAATATATCGATGTTTCGCCAATTCTGGCAGCATTGTTTAATATACACTCGCGTGCAAGTAAATCGACTCAAGCCTCAAGTGCGCATAAAAAGTGATATAACTTAAAAATGCCTTATTATACCTCTATATAATGTTTTACATAATTAAAGCCTAGTAATTGAGCTTTAAAATGGTGTAAGTTGCATGAAAATCGATTCAGTAGTTTAGTAAAAAAGGTTAATGCCAATGATAATGTAAAAAATGTTGAAAATTCATACAATTTCACAGTATGGGGTTATTGTGTTTAAATGAAACAAAATGTGCGTAAGAAAAAAAAATTTATTCGTGTCAATATTTGGTATTTCCTCCTCTAGCTCTGATCACTGCTCTCATGCGATTCTTCATCGACCTTATCAACTTTTTAATGGATGATTGTGGTATTCGACCCCACTCTTCTACCAACGCAGTCTTGAGCTCATTGATGTTTGTCGAAACTGGATTCCTCGCTCTAACTTTCCTTTTGAGCTCGTCCCATATGTGCTCAATGGGATTTAAATCGGGGCTGAGCGCTGGCCAATGCATAGTGTGAATTCCAACTTCGTTCAGGAAATCACGTGTGGCCCGAGCAGTGTGACATCGGGCATTGTCATGCATCAAGATGAAATTTTCCCCAATAAAGCCTTGATAAGGGACAACTTGATCCAGTAGAACATTTTCAATGTAACGATCACTGGCCAGACCTCCTCCCCGGCCTCCCCCAGGAACGAAAACAAGCTCCGTTTTGCCTTCTAAGGAAATTCCGGCCCACATCATGCAAGATCCGCCACCATATGCAACGGTTTCCACAAAGCAGCACTGTGAAAACCGTTCACCGGGACGACGGTATACCCGACCTCTCCTGTCGCTGCCATGGAGACACATCCTCGTCTCATCTGTGAACAGGACTGACTGCCATTGCTCTATGCTCCAATCCAAATGCTCTCGAGCAAAGTAAAGGCGTTCTTGACGATGAGCTGTGGTCAACTTCGGGCCTGTAGCGGGTCTTTTCGGAGTAAGGTTAGCTTCTTTCAACCTTCTTCTAACTGTCCACTGACTGACAGTCACCCCGCGAACTTGACGTAGCTCCTGCTGCACATCTACGCCGGTAAGGTGTCGATTTCGGAGAGAGGTCGAGACCAAAAACCGGTCGTCACGCTCCGAGGTGCACCGGCGTCGGCTGGTATTAGGCCTCCGAGTGAAGGCACCAGTCTCTTGAAACCTTCTGTATACTCTCGAGACAGCGGACTGACTCATATTCAAACGACGAGCGACTTCTCGCTGGTTCAACCCTTCTTGCAATAGGGCAACGACTTGAGCGGCTTCTTCAGGTGTTGTATCCATAATTTTCTTCAAATGACGGCTTTAATTTGCAGAGATGTGTTCAGGTCAACGTCTAATGAGCGACTGATAAGAAAAAACGATTACAGAGGGTTTTTATAGGGGGTTGTGTCGCGCAAGTTGTGTATAGAGCGCAGAGCAGTTTACGGGAGGTTGCGTTCAGTTGCATTCTAAGTACAAGTGTTTATTTAAATTACTGATATTATGCTTCCATTTGAAAGCCTAATTACTAGGCTTTAATTATGTAAAACATTATATAGAGGTAAAATAAGTAATTTTTTAGTTATATCACTTTTTATCCGCACTTGAGACTTGAGTCGATTTACTTGCACGCGAGTGTATTAGGAACGCAAAATACCGATGTGCTCAATAGTATTCGAATATATCGACAACACTATACAAAAGTGCGAGCGCTGCGCCCTTGACCATGCAAGTTAAGTGCTTGTACCTACGTGGTACACCGCGTGTTTCATATAGGTATATCGTTCGAATGCTATTAGGCGACGAGTAAGGCAAGCGATATGAGCATTCAGCGCCTGTGTCTGCGCGCCGCGCCGCCCTGAGCAAGGACGCGCGAATATTTCCTGCAAAACTCTAATAGAGAGTTACCTTTTATTATGTGAAAATAGTTTTCTACATAAAAGCCGTAGTTCTGTTTGAAACATAAATACCAACATAAGAAAGTAACAAACTATAAAAATAGTTTTGTGAGTAGTAGAGCCTCGCTCATTTCAGCATGAATTGGCCGGCTCGACCGGGAAAGGAATACACTCTCACAGAATATCGACGTGAAATAGCAGTATTCCTACTGTTGTAACCGGAGGCTCAATCACCCTCTTTCCCTCTTCCCGCACTTTTCCACTTCCTTTCCTAAAGGGTCGGCAACACGCAAGTGATGCCTCTGGTGTTGCAGGCGTGCATAGGCTACGGTGACCACTTACCATCAGGCGGGCGGGTAGCCCATATGTCTATTTGTAACATGAGTAGAATTCAAAAAAAAGTTATGTCGAGTTTGGCAGGTAGTTACTAAACGAATTTGACACACCGATAAAAATACCTTAATATAATAGTGTTAAGTATAAACAACATCTAACAACGAGTATTTACAATCTGCAGATTAATTACTTTTAGAATTAACTTATAGGACTATAGTTACATACTATAAGTTAATTTCAAACCTCCACGTAGGTTACATATGTATTTTCTTCAGAAAACGTAAATATAAGCAAGTTGTTCTCGAGTATTCGCCTTTCCTTTCGTATTATGCGCATCACTAACCTAAATACCTACTATGTAAGAGAAAACTGAATTTTAGCTATTATTTGCCTTCCCTTTCGTCTCGTGCATGACTAAACTACATATTATGTATGACAAAACTGCGACCTTGTCATCAATCTATTGACCCCGTCTATAGAGTTCTACATAATATTGTGCAATGCTATTGAACGCTGCGACGCACGCTGCGCAGGCGCTGGTCGGTGGTCGCGGCTTACGTCGGAGTCGTTGACCGTTATAGTGACCGCGTCGCGGAGAAATTCGTGTTACCTACCTGCTTAACAATCTCAACATATTGTTACATGTCTTAATGTCATAACATGAAAACAAATATTATATCTAGTCATTAATATATTACGTTATTTCGAGAATAAAATTAACCTGCATAGTTATAGTTTGTTCCGGATGAGATAGTTCATGTCATATTTCTCCAAAACGGTACAAAATAGTCGTACATAGAGAAGTGAAGCCTGTGGTAAAGTGTAAGCAAAGGTGTAATGCAACTAGGGGTGACACCTTTATTTTGAACGAATAGAGTATCTTTAATATCTTAGGTCAAAAAAATAAAGTACAATATTTTAAAATAAAGTATTATTTATTTAACCTTTTTTTTTTGTTACGTTGGGGACAGCATGACGCATACCCCTCCGCGGGGGCGGGCGGAGGGGTTATGTCGGACTCGCCGGGGTAAAAGAAAGATAGGTAAGATAAAGATGATAATGAACCTCCCGGAATACCGACTAAACCTACCACGGTGTTCCTCGACAAAACCACTATTTATTTATTTATTTATTTATTTAGGTTCATCCACAGCAAATGTATTATACATGGTTAAAAAGAATATATATAGTCGACAATAATTATGCTGATACACTTGCAAATTACTATCGACGGGGCCGCAAATCACTTGCACATGCGGTCGCGACCCCGCCGAGGTTTCGGCCCGCCGCGCCGTATGAAACGGCAGGCCACTACACGAACAGACCTACCCAAAGGCACTGACTCTCTTTAAATCTTACTGTCCCCCCCCCTAGAGCGGAGACGGACTCGAAACAGAGGCGCGCGTGGGAACACGCACGCCGCCTCTCGGACCTGGTGCTGAACGGATGGCGGGCTAAACAATTGCTTTTATTCAATTTAGGGAAGCTCTATAGCGTTGCTTTAAGTAAACAATTTAATGAAACCTGTAAAAGTTGACATAGGTAAAATAAAATATTTTCACGTACTTTATTTTCCTGTTGTCCCAAGAACGTTCGTTTACCCGAAATAACGGACAATATTTTATTATAAAGTACGGTTAACAACCCTAAATACAACCAACATTTGGTCGCCCATGTATTTAGGTGGCAAGTTATACAGTTATACCTACTGCCAGCCTATTAATTGCCGTAGTCTCTTACCCATAATCCCGAAGGACTCACATTTCGTCGGCTGTTTAGGTCCTACGAATAGGCGGCCAGCCTATCACCGTATACCGGTATATTGAGTACCTTTCTAGATTTCATGGTGCTACGACAATATCTCAGTAGCAGAAACAAATAACGCTTCGCCGGGATATTGAACCGTAGACCTCATGCACGGTGGTCGCATTCACTACCGGGGCGCCACCGAGAAACAAAGAGCCTCAATCTTAAATAATAAGATATTATTAACTAAACTTGATCAAACTAGCGAAAAGTACTCTTCCTTAAAAACTCTGCCTTAACTTGATCATAATATATGCACCACTACATACCTACCTACTCTACGGGCGCGGTTTCGCCTGCATGTACAACATAGTGTTGTATGATTACTATCTAAACAGCTACGAAATACCCGTCCAAACTTCACTGGGTACTATACTTTCACATGGTCTCAAATTACGTAACACAACTGTGTAACTATTTTATCGTTTTACAATCTTTGGCACTAATTTCACTCCCTTATTGCCGCTATCCTTATTGCCACAGATTGATGAGCGCGCACATTCAGTCACGCACTTGTTTATTTATCGTTTTCGTTATTTATTTCTATAAAGCTTCACGTTAATAGGCTATTATGCCACAACACTTCTTTTCGGAATATAATATAATTAGGAGTAAGTATGTTAAATCTTTCTTTATACGAACTATATATCTCTTATCCGCTGCCTTATTTCATCAATGCCGGCAAACCGGACACAATGACAAAAACATCGTGTCTGGGCCCACAGTTTCAACGAAAGCCAAGATTACTGGTCTATAATATGTCCTGCGCAGTTGGCACGTCTCAGTTAAGATTGGCCGCCGTGACCGAAATTTGGTCTGGAGGACATCATCATCATCGCCATTAAATTAATTGGAATTTCCAAAACCAATCTTAGTATGTGTAAACTGTAAACTTTCCTTTATGTAATATTAGCGTATATAGATAAAGAATAACAACATGGAACCCGTTTATGGTGCCTCGAGCTCGGGTCTGTCATGCGCGCGTATGGAAATCATACGGACATTGACCCTTGCTTGATACTATGTACTACAACTAGACTATGTAGGTACCTAACTATTCATCCATTATTCTGATTAATACGTGAAGATACACTTTGTAGCCCTTTATAAGCATATTGCGCGCACGCAAGACTGTGGATATATTGTCATAGTCCAAGAATATATGAAAAGGGAGTAAAAGTTAAAAGAGGAAGGAGAAATAGTTGTTGGAGGGAGGACTTGTAGAGGAGTAAAACTTAAAGGCTAAAACTCTATATAGGAAAAGAAAATTAAGTTTGATTTTCGTCCAATGAGCGACCACTAGTTTATGTACCTTTATTATATCTAGACTGTATTGATGCAGATGCTTAATCTGTGTTGCCACTGAATAATTGAAAAGCACTTCCACCGACCTGGGATTCAAAACTGAGCCCTCACTATAACATTATCCTTGGACATTAAAATTTACAACTAGGTTCAAAATTTTGGGAATCAGGGAGCCTCACAAAGCACAGTGTGAATGCGGTGATCCCAATCAAACCATGTCACATCTGTAGGTGCACCATGAAAGACTTGATGGACGCAACTGCTTATGCGATTGCCGTGGCTACACATTGGGCAGCACATATTTAAAACAATTGTTCCATCGACTCGAGAAGAAGAAGAAGAAGATATTAAAATGCCACAAGAACAGCGAGGAAGTCTATATTTCCTATGAACATTAAAATGCTATATAAGCAGCAAAGAAGACGATATGCCTCATATAGATATACGTTTATACATCATAACCTTGAAAACGACCTTTTCTCTTTAAATTAAAGCCACTGCCAGCATTGTAACACATGTAGTCGTTAGCAATAAAAACGTTATGGATAAAACATTGCGCATCGTGACTATTCTCTTTCGAGGCTACGTTATGACGCAAATACACGTTTAATTCTCAAACTATTTATAAATACTGATGTTTTTGTGAAAGTTTATCAGGTTAAAGTTAAATATAGTCGGCACCATAAGTTACAATTTACCATAACTTGTGTAATATCTCTTTGGAACAGTAAAGTAGGTGTACGCTTCTGTAACCAACCACATCCGTGTCAGATTCGATGCCAGGTGCTGCTGGGTTTTTCGAAAGATACAATATACCTGGAGCAGTCTAAAGCTGTTTAAAGTTCTGTCAAACTGGCCCAATGGTAGCTTGTACTTGTTTTACCGCGCTAAATTAATTTCATACTGCACCTCTCAGTGGGTCGTAGCCTGACGTTGTAAAATTGATAAACAAACGAGCGATCCAACGTAAAAAAAAACTTTTAAATCTGGTAGTTCCCGAGATTATTGCGTTCAAATATACAAACCGTTTAGCTTTTATAATACCCATTAAATTATTGAAAGTAGGTACTTAACTAATCATTGTCACATTGTGTGATCACAACGATTGATCAAAACAGTAAACAGCTGTGATGAACTTGAATATTGCTTATATTACAGTTTCAAGCGTACCTACACTAACAATTACAATATTACATCCTGTAATTTGCATGAACACATACGATTCGCGATGCTTACGGCACTTTCAATGCCTCGGTCATGTGTGTGTCATTGTAAACTTGATATTACGATGTTACAAACATAGACTAGCATGTATATCCTAAAAGGATACCTAAACGACTTTTGACTACACACATGTCGTAGTAGTTGCCGCGGCCGCCTCTCCACCGCCACTAAGCCGGAGGCTGTGGGCGCGGCTGTGGGCGCGGATGTGGGCGCGGATGTGGGCGCGGATGTGGGCACCCGCACGAAACAAACATTATTTTGTATCCGCAGATGTTTCTTCGTTCTTTGTGTCCACCATTATTTAAATGTTGAACAAATCCACCGCGGTATAGGAATTATTCCTAGTGCGAGATAAGCTTACTTATAAAACAAGTGAGAATCGGCAATCGGTCAGAGGTCATAGTCATTTCGGGGGTATATCGACTATGCTGAGTCGAATGACGTTGACCGCGAGTCTCTAGCTCTTACAGTCCTTGAGTTGAAAGTTGTATAACAGACAGACGGACGGACAAAGCTGTTGTATAAGAGTTTTTTCGAACTCTAAAACTAGCGCCCCGCCTCTGCACGGGTATGTTTTGTTAAATCTCAAAGGAATTAGGCAGCGTTTTCGATTCAAATCTCCCAAGCAATTATCGTTATATTTCATCCAATTTACATAAAATTTTAACAACTTATACACTAATACACAAAGTGATTCATGAGGAGGGTTCCTCATGAATCACTCTGTGTATCGGTGGAAGCCGCATGAAAATTTGTTCAGTAGTTTTTGAGTTTATTGCGAACAGACAGACAGATGCGGCGGAGGACTTTGTTACATAATATGTATCGTAGGTGAGCTATAACCGTAGTTACTAATATTACATCTCTGCTTGGCCCTTTCGGCGACTTGCAGGCAGCTGTAGAGGTGAAACCTTCGTGGCGACGGACTTTGACCTCTGTTGCCTATGGCCAGTTGGACGTATTGACATAGAGCTGTCGCCATGTCGTGGCCGTGAGCTCGGCACGGTCGCCGTCTGTTTACTTACTTAGTTTACCTTACAAGTATAATAAAGGCATGCTTGTATTTCTCTGAACGGATAGGCAGATACATATATCTATACTTCTATACTAATATTATAAAACTGAAGAGTTTGTTTGTTTGGTTGACCGCGCTAATGTCAGGAACTATTGGTTCGAATGGGAAAAATATTTTAGGGTTGGATAGCCCCTTTACCGAAGAAGGCTATAGGCAACATAACATCACGCTACGACCAATAGGAGCGGCGCATCAATGAAAATGTTGCAAAAACGGGGCAAATTGACATATGTGAAGCAGACGAAGTTGCGCGGGTCAGCTAGTGTTACATATTTTGTGAACTGTGTAGTATATTTGCCGCTGTTGACAGCAATATGTCTTCTTTTTCTAACTGGTTTCGTTAACCGCTTACGATGAAGTAGGGTATCTCATCGGCCACCGTAGTTATAAATACACTTATAGGTTGGCACCTGTATGCGCTTGAAGTGGTGGCCAGAGTTGTATTGTTACTACAATTAGGTGATTTATATTTACTTGGCTCCTCGGATGGCGAAGTGGCGTTAGTGATCGCCGCGCCGCTGACACTGCGCTGAGTGTTGTGGGTTCGTTCCCAGCTAGTTGTTCCCAGTCTGGGTGTTCTTTGTGTACGTTGTTTGAATGTTTGTAAATTAGCAAAGGCCCCCGTGACACAATTATTTAATCATACAGAGGGAGATGCCTTTTTAAAAGAAATATCGGTGCGCTTTTCTCGTAATATCAATTTGATTAAAATATAATTCCGATCTAGTCTTATCAATGACATTTATTTCAATTTAGGAGAATACCATTTACTAAGATCATCGGTGATATTGGTTACACTGATACTAGACCGCAACTCAGCTTTTATTATAAGTATTGGTACTCTGGTCAGTTTAGTTTATGAACCGCGTTTTACAAATATTTAAATACTTACTGTAATTTACTTATTAGAATTTATGGTTTAAAAATATGGTTTTTCATTCATATTTTATGCGCGTGGTCATCGGTACTCAATTTGTTTGCTAATCCGGAAGCTTGGATGAGGTAATTGGAGTAAAATATTCCATTACATTCACATAAGCGTGATCAAAATTTGAAAGTTTAGTAGCAGTTTCCGTTACGAAATACTTTATTAGTAAATAGATAGATCACATAGGTTTTGATTAACTTATACATAGATTTTGATCAAGTTAGGTGTAAGTAAGTAACATCCTGCAATTATAAAATTACCTACTTAGGTACCTGTTATTATTTTTGCTATCTACCTAATCTTTTGAGTAATTAACATAGACGTAGGACGTTTGAAAAAGGTTAAATAAATTATATAGTTAGCAGTTTTTAATATATTAATACTATCGGCACGAATGCGACGCATCGCCCAGTAGGTAGGTACAGTTCCATCCAATTAAAGGCAATCGATCTAACAGTAGAGCTTAACGCTAATTATATTTCGCCGCGTGAGTAAAAATACGGCCGGTATTCTTATAAAATTATGTTATTCTATCTCTTATGTATTTTCTTGATTTTTCTATAGTTAATCCGCAACGTGCCAATGGTGACATTGGAACAAGCGAGAACGCCCTTATAATACTTACCTACGTTAACCGATCATCAGATGGCGTTGTGCTTGTTTGCAACGCCAGCACAGCAGTAAAAAAAGTCCGAAACAATTCAAAATCGTGGATAATTTTAATCGAATTGATATGTAGGTACTTATACTTCGGTAACCAAAATACTTATGAATTTCATGCTTACTCAATTAGGTAGGTACTTACCTACTTACTTAATTTTATTATTGTATACGTACCTAAGTTTATTCGTACATGTCACCGTTACATATTATAGGTGTCATGTTACTTTGTGACCATTATAGGTGTTATGAATGCGAAACTATGTAGGTAGCTAGGTTTTAGTACGAATATATATTATGTATTTCAAACTTAAAGATTTCTGGCTCAATCACGAATTCACGACCTTTCTTTTCTGTACTTAAATGTAAACTAATGATGTCATTCACGTTTGCATTGGAACTTGTAAGGGAGTCATTGTAATAAACAGTATCCAATATTAGGGTAAATTTATTAAGTTTATTATCTTTTAAACTCGTACTGCGCATTTCATAAGCCAGTATGGCTATGTTATGTACTGTTATTTCTATTACGTTGTTTGTGGTATTATTTCATTTAAATACTGTTTTGGTCAGTGTATTATATAAATAATAATACTGGACTTCACTTAAACTTGGTTCTTTATTACATGTTCTAAAGTGTTACATGTTACTTATTAGCCGTGGTTTGGACGCCCTCTTGGCAGCTCTCCTTCTTATCGCCTAGATATGTAATATCACAATAGTGATGTTAGTGTTACCTACTCATAACAAATACCAGATTATGCCCGCGGCTTCGCTCGTGTTTATTTAGGTTAGGTTAGTAACAATCCATTTTCTATATGTCCCTTTCTGTTTCCCCTGACAACGTGTATGCGAAATTTCATGAAGGTCGGTCGAGTAGTAACGGCGTGAAAGCGTAACAAAGTTATTAGAATAATGTTAGCATTGAAAGATCTGGTGACGAAAGTAAAATATTAAATTTATAATACATTGATGTCAATAGTTTACAAATTAAAAAAACTTAACATATTTCGCACCCCTATGGCGATTTTATTATTGCCATGGCTGTTAAAAATGTTACAATGTTTCTGAAATGTTGTAAATATAATAAACTACAATAGAATCCGTTTAAAGTACCTAGTTTTATTTTAGAATGAGTTTCTTGTTAAATTGTTTGTTCCAAACGGGGTAAAGTTTAATTTTATCCTGTCTGATACCTAAGTCTTTAACGATGCGCGATGATGCAGTCTAAGATAACACACGAAACAACTACCTATTTATTATTATATATTGTTCATGACGTATGTTGAATGATTAGCAGGTAAGATTTACCCATGTTCGTGAAAGATTACGCAGCGCGTCAATCTTAGCAATATATCTTAACCTAGCAGCACTATTAAATGATATCGAGTTTTAATAAAATCAAATTAATTACGTGCATATGTAATTTAATTAATAATTGTGATTAGAATCTATAAGTCTAAAATTTAAGTGTATTTCCATAACTAGAATAATAATTGCTCTTGATAACCTAAAGTACTATGTTGCGTAATGTTAAAAGCAATGCGAGCATTAACATGTACCTATACTCAAATTACAATTATCTAGTAAGACTACATAGTGCGCTTTAAAACAAAGTAAATAAAACTACTACGTAAAACTTGTTTTGCTAATACCTAATGATACTCAACTGGTTTGCCTAGATGTTCTAGTTTACATAATTAAGTTTTTTATTCCAAGGAATTTAATAATTGCCTCGTATTTTGTATTCAATAGATAGAAGATAATACAAATAATAACACTTAAAACTTCAGTTGCTATAACTTTTTTATAATTAAATATCTACTGCATTATAATTATATTATAACCATTACAACTACAAAACTGTTTTAAAAATATTCATCTTTTTGCATTTGCATTCTGCATTTTATGGTTAATTACATAAAAGTTATAGCAACACTCACAGTTCTCTCTGAAATTGTGAATTCTGAGTCAAAACATGCAATGTTGACAATCCGTCAAGTGCCAAAACTTCAAAACTTTAATTTAGAAAATATATTTAGCTGTCGATTATAAATATATTTCTTTGCAGATTTTAACAGAAAAGTAGCAAGAATTGTTTCAAAATGACAGAAGAATCTCAAGTAAAGGCGTTCTACAGCGGCAAAAACTTTTTTATAACCGGCGGCACAGGATTTGTTGGGTTATGTTTAATTGAAAAGATCTTACGATGTATTCCTGATGCGGGCAAGATATATCTTCTCATGCGACCGAAGAAAGGAAAGCAGATATCTGAACGTCTCGAGGAGTTCCCCAAACACCCGGTAAGTGTAATATTAGCAGTTGGAGTTGGTTATAGTAGTGTAATCCTGTTGTGAGTGATAGTTTATCGTTAAATCTTAACGATACAATACATAATTATTAATAATTTTCGATATGAACACTTATATATATCATAAAAGATGTTAATTATTTTGTAAAGCTGATGAATATGTACATCAGTAGGCTAACAATAATTAATATTGACGACTCAACTATTGAGTGTTGCATGTTTACTATAGATTATTGTCTATTGCAGTTATTGATTATTGCAGCATTAACATTTAACAATAAATATTAACATTAACATTTATAAATTAAAATGTTTTTTGGTTCAGCGTAGACTAATAGAGCATTAATAAAGTTTAATTTGTAGAATGCTTGCATGCAGATGGTACATGGTATTGCTGTAACTATTTTTAAATGGATGGATGGATGGCTTGTGTTTGTGGCACTTTGACTCACACTTGTTTGAGCCTGGATGGGTAGGCAGAGGTGTATTACATTTTACCTTTATGATTATTTTTAGACCACCCAGTAGACCCATTTTCAATTATCAATCAAATCAGATTATAAACAGCTACAAAAGTATTGTTATCAGTACACTTACTTGTTATAAAGTTACAGACATCTTCATAAACATTCACATTTATAATATTAGATGAATGTTTCAACAATTAACCACTTGAGCAAAGATGATAATATAATATATTGTTAAGTATAACTTATTATATATGTCACACAAACATTGTTACTCTGTGGAGTCACATTATACTAAGCTTCTAATTAAATACCTTTACAAAGTGGAGTTATATTAATTAGAAGTCATTAACTCTTTGAATGACAATGGTACTGACTCAAACAGTCTTTAGTATTGAGTGCAAACTCTGGTGTTTTGTAGAGTTCAAAGCACAGATGACCCAGGGGGAATATAATAATAATAATAATAATATTCTACCACATACACACAACACCGTCTAGCCCAAACTAAGCAGAGCTTGTACTATGGGTACTAGACAATGGATAAACATACTTATATACTTTTTTTTTGTAAATACATACATATTATACATAGAAACACCCAGACCAAAACAAACATCCATGTTCATGCACACAAATGTTTGACTTGTGCGGGAATCGAACCCGCGACCTCAGGCGTGGCAGTCGGTTACACTAACCACTACGCCATCGAGGTCGAGGCTGCTGTAATCAATCTGTGTGTTGTGACTACCAATCACATATAGGATAATTATTTAGTAGACTCCTGTGACACAAAGATTTATGCCTTGTGCAGAGTGGTGTTTATAAAAGGAAAACCAGCAAGCTAATATACTTACATACAATAGTTTGACAATGTGCCAATAAAAATAATAACAGTATTCAAAGGTTAGCACACATAATGGCTTGAGTTTCCTTGTTGTTCAACTTATATATTTATTATTATATAAATATATTATTGAACACAATACAAGCTCCGACTTTATATACATTATGTGAAATTAGTGTAAATGTCAGTGAATATGAATTAATGTCACTAGATTTTAACATGTAATCAATGAATGTGTGTGAATGCAGAGTTAACCGTTGAATATTTTGAATACTTATATAACCTGATATTTTAACTAGTAGTAGTAAAATAATCTTAATATAATTAATGATTATTGAAACATCTGGAAGACAAAGTTTGCAAAGAGATATCAGAGTAAATTTTATTTGTATTTCTCTGTATGATATAACAAACGAAATACAGGAAAAAAAGCTATACAAGCAGTTTATTGTAACAATGAGTGCACTGCCCATAACATTGCTTCAGTGGCACAGAGGCAGTGACTGCTGTGCATAAGGTCTTGTGTTTAATTCCCGAATTGGGTAAGTGTAATTGGGTTCTTCTGTAACTGCAAAATTCAAATTAAATTTATTCAGATGTGGTTACAAGGTAACACTATGATCTTTGCTTAATAGCACTGTCACCACCAAATCTGTCAGTCTGGCACTATACCCTATGATACACTTTTGTCTACCACTTGATGATATACGGAGTTCATGCTATCAAATGTATTTGTAAAATAATAATAATAATATTCTACCACATACACACAACACCATCTAGCCCAAACTACGCAGAGCTTGTACTATGGGTACTAGATAATGGATAAACATACATATATACTTTTTTTGTTGTAAATACATACATATTATACATAAAAAATAATACTAGAGTACCTTTATAACTTCCAGGTGTTTGAGAAACTTCTAGAAAGCAACAGCACAGATATCTTCAAAAAACTCACTCCGGTGTCTGGAGATGTTGGTGAAGAGAACCTGGGCCTCAGTGCCCAGGACCGGCAGACACTGGTGGACAATGTTAATGTGGTGATCCATTCAGCAGCTACCTTGGACTTCCAGGAGAACCTCCGGCCCACCGTCAAGATCAACCTGCTGGGCACTAGAAGGGTTATGGAGCTGTGTAAAGATACCAAGAACTTAAAGGTAATATCTTACTATATATTATACTTACACAAATGTGTTTTTTACAACAGAAAATAAAGTAAAAATGGTTTAGCAAAAAGATACATAGAAATAGAAATCTTTATTTGTTTGAGACAGAGGTGAAACATTTTAACAGGAAAAGAAGACATATTGATACTATAATATACATCAGTACCAATATGTACCCTATTTTACTGCATACATTCTCAAGTCTCCTTTGGTTTTATAGAGAGTGAGACCTTCGTATAGCTTATGACTGCTAATAAATCATATTTGTTATGTTCGGAACACACTATAAACAAATAAAATAAAACGACGTAAATGTATGCATACATACGTAACATATGTAATAAATAAAGATTTTCTTTAAAGTATATTTCTGTAATTGAATAATAATAATAATAATATTTTGTACCACATACACACAACACCATCTACCCCAAAAATAGAATTTAATATACAAGTATTTTACTGTGTAGGTTACACATTTTTATATTGTACTAATAATTGACCCCCGTGTTTATGATTATTGCACCGCTCCCATAGCTAAAGTAAGTAGCTTTCTCATGGTGAGAGAATTATAAAAATCTGTTCAGTAGTTTTAGTGTTACTGATTACAAACAAACAAATCTTTTGTCTTTATAATATTAGTATAGAAAATATAGCTGTAATTACGATTTTAATCAAATATTAGAGTTAACTTTGCAGCATATTTTTATCAGCAAAGTATAATTTAACAACATTTAAATAAAGTATGCATTTTAAAACAGGTTCCAAATGTAAAGATGATAATATAATGAATAAATTATGAACAAAGATTAAATAAATGTTACATAACTTGGCTGGACTCAATGCATATGGCCATTGGCGAATCTAGAGTTAATTTTACAAGGAGGACTCCCCTTCTCAATGCTGAACATTACAAACTGAACAAACAACCCTAGAATTTAAGATGAAATATAATATCCTGGTACGCCCCTAATACTGTCCCTGTGCCGTCTCTCCGTATGTGCGTTAATAGGCATTATCAGCAGGAAGACGGGTGGAGGCCTCTAGAAATCAACCAATTGTTTTTTCCGGCCGGTTTAATGGTTACCATCAAATGGGACCTTGCTTGCCTTTCTAGTGGTAATGAACTGAACCAACCACCATATGTTCGGCAGTAACCTAATCACCCACTAGCATGTGTATGTGTTGTCCAGGTGTTGGTGCACGTGTCGTCGGGGTACGTGAACTCGTTCCTGACCGAAGCTCACGAGAAGTTGTACGAGGCGCCCGACGACCCCGACAAGATCATCTCGCTCATCAACACGCTGAACGACCAGGAACTCGACGACATTGAGCCGCAGTGAGTACACCACACATATATGTTAGTCTCACAGCTTCTATATTCTTGAAGAAGTAGGCATTATATGCACATTAAGCCAGCTGTGTTTTACATCCAACGTCATAGGGACCAGACTATTGTCGTCTATTGGGAACAGCTCCAGAGTCCGTGCTCATACTGAGTATTTCTCCTCAGAATATTATTTTGCCCGATTCGGGAATCAATAAATCAATTTAAAAAACTAAAATAGCCTGCGATTTTATTGTTTTATTTAGATTTTATTGTTCGCCCTTCGCCTCGCCACACGCATCAATCACTACACAACGAAATGTCAAACTGGTTATTAATAAACATATATTATTATTAAAATTATATTATTTAAAATATATTATTATAATAATAATAATAATAATAATAATATCATTTATTGCGTCAAATATGGTCAATACAACGGTGTAACATATCAATAATTGATTATGAATATCAATAATTTATATGATATATATGTGTGTGTCGTCAGGATCCTGAAGAATCATCCAAACACGTACACGTTCACGAAGCACCTCGCGGAGCACGAAGTGGCCAAGTGCGCCGAGCTGTTCCCCTGCACCATCGTCAGACCCACCATGAGTGAGTACACACTCAGTTTTTGTCACATACATAAGGTCCAACGGGTCTTATGAAGGCTCAAGGTCACTCAGAAGGCGATGGAGTTTTTCTGCTAGATCGAATCAGAAATGAGGAGATCCTCAGGAAAACTAAAGTTGCCGGCATAGTTCCGGAATAGCCGAGCTGAAGTGGCAGTGGCACTTAGCGCGCGGAACCGACGCGGACAACCGTTTATACAGTCTGTTGTTCAAAATTTGGTTTGAATACATTTCTATCGGAATGTATTGGACATTCCGATAGAAATGTATTCAAACCAAATTTTGTTAAATTTATCATAATTACTTGCTTAATGGAATAAGTAACCATTTATCCGTATTTTCAATGTTTTCAAGGCATATTAAAGCAATAATTGCCATTTGATTAATAAATAATTATTTAATTTGAAAATCTTAGTCGGAAAGAGAGGTTATTTGACAGACTGATATAAAAATATCTATTATTTATGATTGCATAGGGCTACACGAAAAACAATAATTCGAACAAGTCAAAAAAACATTAGTAATCGATTCATTAATCGAAATTTTATAAACAAAAAGATAGTTATAATTAATTTGCAATTAAATATGCGGTACCTATTTAGAGGGCTTTAAAAGTTAAATTAATTGAAGCGACATTTGGCTACAATAATTAGACAAGCAATAATAATAATAATAAATAATTTAACAATATTTAACCGCAGGGCAGCTTTTTATTTTATTGGATTGGAATAGACTATATATTTAATGGTGATATATAATGTTGTCAAATGTGTAGGCTGCCAACTTGCTTTCCTTGACTAATAGGATAGGTATTCAGCAACTGGACAATTTTATATTAATATTTAAATAGACTTAGCGTAAAGGATAGAATGTGGTATATTTCACTATCATTTTGACAGCTATATCGTAGGTCGTAAGCAATAGGTAGGGAGTCTACAGCTGTTTATCAATCAAATTTCTAGCTGCCGTGATGTTACTGAAAATGTACACTCATATAACACTTTGCCTTAATCTGGAACCGAATACAAGACTTCACGATCGCTCGCTAACATGTGACAGGAGGATCAATATATGTGATGTATAATATATGTATGTGCAATACTCATTAGTGTTACTAATGAATATTGTAATACATAGCCACAGGCAGAGGCAGGTGTACTAATGGGTATGTGTGTTCCAGTCGTGGCGTCGTGGAAGGAGCCGGTGCCGGGCTGGACGTGCTCCAAGGTGGGGCCACAGGGGTTCCTTATGGGGGCCGCTAAAGGTACGTGTTATAAATAAGGTCCACGACCATACTAGTCATTTGTTACTGTAACTGTTAGATTAAGGAAATCATAAAAATAAATATAAGTATTTTAAGATTGTTTTGCTGAATTTTTGGTTGTAAATTGTTTGCCATTTATGCCAACTTTTTGGTTGTAAATTGTTTGCCAATTATGCCAACTTTTTGGTGAATCATTAATATATCATTATATGATTTCGCTCGCCTGGAATGGTAATCAATTACAAGCCACTTTATGGTAAGTGGTTACCGTAGTCTGTGATCCGTTACAATTGTATTTATAATTCGCGTGTTGCCAATGCTAGGAATAATAAAGTAAACAGTAGCAAAGGAAATATAATGGGTTAAATTCATTCATTTATTGAAGTCTCTGCAACTCATATTTTCCTATGAAAACTCAGTAACAGTGGTAACACTCATTATACATAGAGATACATAGAGGAGTGTACACAGTAGTGATGTTGCTGTCTCTTTGGGTGGTTGCCTGTAAAATAATAATATAATAATAATGTTTATTGCAAAAATGTTTTACAATATTAACACTAATTACACAGTATCCTTAAATATTAAGGCTATTATGTTAACTAATAAGTGCTATGTAGAACTCTGGTACCCATGGTAAGATATAACTTGTGTTAAGAGACTGATTCATGGATAACTCTGTGGTTGTAATACTAATACTGTAATAATAATAACAGTAATACTGTTACGGTGGTATCCTATGACATAGTGATACTTACTAATTAATAATTGTCAAGGGTGCCTTGTTGTACCCTGAGTGTTGAGTGCAGTGGCAGTAGTGCAGTGTTGTGTTGTGTGCAGGCGTGGTGCGGCGCCTGCCGCTGGCCAAGGAGAACGTGGCGGACTACATCCCCGTCGATGTGGTCGTCAACCAACTGCTCGTCGCGGGGTGGGACGCCGCCACCAACAAGTGAGTACTACTGTTAACTACTAGAACGTGGCGGACTACATCCCCGTCGATGTGGTCGTCAACCAACTGCTCGTCGCGGGGTGGGACGCCGCCACCAACAAGTGAGTACTACTGTTAACTACTAGAACGTGGCGGACTACATCCCCGTCGATGTGGTCGTCAACCAACTGCTCGTCGCGGGGTGGGACGCCGCCACCAACAAGTGAGTACTACTGTTAACTGCTAGAACGTGGCGGACTACATCCCCGTCGATGTGGTCGTCAACCAACTGCTCGTCGCGGGGTGGGACGCCGCCACCAACAAGTGAGTACTACTGTTAACTACTAGAACGTGGCGGACTACATCCCCGTCGATGTGGTCGTCAACCAACTGCTCGTCGCGGGGTGGGACGCCGCCACCAACAAGTGAGTACTACTGTTAACTACTAGAACGTGGCGGACTACATCCCCGTCGATGTGGTCGTCAACCAACTGCTCGTCGCGGGGTGGGACGCCGCCACCAACAAGTGAGTACTACTGTTAACTACTAGAACGTGGCGGACTACATCCCCGTCGATGTGGTCGTCAACCAACTGCTCGTCGCGGGGTGGGACGCCGCCACCAACAAGTGAGTACTACTGTTAACTACTAGAACGTGGCGGACTACATCCCCGTCGATGTGGTCGTCAACCAACTGCTCGTCGCGGGGTGGGACGCCGCCACCAACAAGTGAGTACTACTGTTAACTACTAGAACGTGGCGGACTACATCCCCGTCGATGTGGTCGTCAACCAACTGCTCGTCGCGGGGTGGGACGCCGCCACCAACAAGTGAGTACTACTGTTAACTACTAGAACGTGGCGGACTACATCCCCGTCGATGTGGTCGTCAACCAACTGCTCGTCGCGGGGTGGGACGCCGCCACCAACAAGTGAGTACTACTGTTAACTACTAGAACGTGGCGGACTACATCCCCGTCGATGTGGTCGTCAACCAACTGCTCGTCGCGGGGTGGGACGCCGCCACCAACAAGTGAGTACTACTGTTAACTACTAGAACGTGGCGGACTACATCCCCGTCGATGTGGTCGTCAACCAACTGCTCGTCGCGGGGTGGGACGCCGCCACCAACAAGTGAGTACTACTGTTAACTACTAGAACGTGGCGGACTACATCCCCGTTGATGTGGTCGTCAACCAACTGCTCGTCGCGGGGTGGGACGCCGCCACCAACAAGTGAGTACTACTGTTAACTACTAGAACGTGGCGGACTACATCCCCGTCGATGTGGTCGTCAACCAACTGCTCGTCGCGGGGTGGGACGCCGCCACCAACAAGTGAGTACTACTGTTAACTACTAGAACGTGGCGGACTACATCCCCGTCGATGTGGTCGTCAACCAACTGCTCGTCGCGGGGTGGGACGCCGCCACCAACAAGTGAGTACTACTGTTAACTACTAGAACGTGGCGGACTACATCCCCGTCGATGTGGTCGTCAACCAACTGCTCTTCGCGGGGTGGAACGCCGCCACCAACAAGTGAGTACTACTGTTAACTACTAGAACGTGGCGGACTACATCCCCGTCGATGTGGTCGTCAACCAACTGCTCGTCGCGGGGTGGGACGCCGCCACCAACAAGTGAGTACTACTGTTAACTACTAGAACGTGGCGGACTACATCCCCGTCGATGTGGTCGTCAACCAACTGCTCGTCGCGGGGTGGGACGCCGCCACCAACAAGTGAGTACTACTGTTAACTACTAGAACGTGGCGGACTACATCCCCGTCGATGTGGTCGTCAACCAACTGCTCGTCGCGGGGTGGGACGCCGCCACCAACAAGTGAGTACTACTGTTAACTACTAGAACGTGGCGGACTACATCCCCGTCGATGTGGTCGTCAACCAACTGCTCGTCGCGGGGTGGGACGCCGCCACCAACAAGTGAGTACTACTGTTAACTACTAGAACGTGGCGGACTACATCCCCGTCGATGTGGTCGTCAACCAACTGCTCGTCGCGGGGTGGGACGCCGCCACCAACAAGTGAGTACTACTGTTAACTACTAGAACGTGGCGGACTACATCCCCGTCGATGTGGTCGTCAACCAACTGCTCTTCGCGGGGTGGAACGCCGCCACCAACAAGTGAGTACTACTGTTAACTACTAGAACGTGGCGGACTACATCCCCGTCGATGTGGTCGTCAACCAACTGCTCGTCGCGGGGTGGGACGCCGCCACCAACAAGTGAGTACTACTGTTAACTACTAGAACGTGGCGGACTACATCCCCGTCGATGTGGTCGTCAACCAACTGCTCGTCGCGGGGTGGGACGCCGCCACCAACAAGTGAGTACTACTGTTAACTACTAGAACGTGGCGGACTACATCCCCGTCGATGTGGTCGTCAACCAACTGCTCGTCGCGGGGTGGGACGCCGCCACCAACAAGTGAGTACTACTGTTAACTACTAGAACGTGGCGGACTACATCCCCGTCGATGTGGTCGTCAACCAACTGCTCGTCGCGGGGTGGGACGCCGCCACCAACAAGTGAGTACTACTGTTAACTACTAGAACGTGGCGGACTACATCCTCGTCGATGTGCTCGTCAACCAATGCAGAGTTAGGGTCTTGGAAGTCGGCAATAGCTTATTTCCAAGTAAGAGAATGTACGCATACTGCGTGACCTGTATACAACTAGACCCTAACCTGCGCCTCTAGTTTTCTAATAGTAATGGTTTTAAATCATTTTATGTAACAGATAGTTAGTTGTAGACTCACATGTTTTTATTATTTAAGTCTAAGAATTACATTATAAAATATTTAAAAAACTGCTTAGAAATAAATAAGATACAAACATTGCAAACCTGGTAGTAGGGGTAGTTGTCAAATGACAGACAAAGGATGTACGATACAAACTATGACGTCACCGCTAAGTATATGCATCTGTCTCAGAGATAGCGAGAGGTGCCCACTGCACCCACTCCTTAACACAGTTCTCACAAAAACGTCTTTTGTTGCTTGCTCTTGCGTTTTAAATAATGAAAAAATCAAACATATTCAACTACCCTACTGCGAGATTTAAATACCTCTGCTTACCCTACGCAAGAGCACAACAAGATTTTCTGGCTGCAATCTGTCGCATGGCGACGGAGTTTTCGGATCCCAGTGTGTTTAAATGCTAGTGACATTGATACATAACAGTGCGTGTGTGTGCGTGCGCAGGCCTGGGCTGCGGGTGTTCCACGTGTCGTCGTCCACGTGCAAGCCGTTCCGGTGGGCGCTGCTGGAGCACTCCGTCAACGGGATGCTGCACAAGTACCCGCTCCGCAGCGCCGTCTGGTCAGTGCTCACTCTCGTGTGCCAGCTGATGTGTATCTAGCATTATATACATTCGTATTATATAAACTTAAATCTTTATATAATGCTACTACATGTTTAAATTAAACTGCTTAAAATTGTTTTTGGTCACGGAGAAACGTTTTCTGTGATCATAATTGCTGAAGACCACCGAAACTTTAGAGAGAGTAATATAAACATTTATTTGAAAGTTTTTATAAAATTAGTATTCTAAATGCACCTAAATAATATATTATGGTGAAATCAAAGTTAAATAATTTAAATTCAAAGAAATTGTGTTATTTTAGCGGATTGAATAAAATTATATAAATATCTAAAGTAGATTATGTAAGGGATCTTGCAGTGTGCCCGGACAATGGCAATAGGGCTGTCGCCTGTCACGTAATAGGTTCATTGTTGGCGACATGTAAGCGATGCTCACTCCTATGTGACACAAACGTGAGATCGAATCGTGTCTTCTTCTCGAGTCGATGGCACAATTATTTTAAATATTTGCTGCCCACTGTGTGTTACCACGGCAATCGCATCAGCAGTTGTGTCCGTCGAGTCCTCCATGGTGCATCGAATCGTATCAAGATGAATTGATTAATATCGTGTGTGTGTGTTGTGCGGTGCAGGTACCCGCACCTGAAGTTCGTGCCGTCGCTGCTGATGTTCCGCATCTCGGCCATCTTCGTGCACTTCCTGCCCGCAGTGCTTCTCGACTTGGTACTGCGACTCACCGGCGGCCGGCCCATGTGAGTTACCACTACCCATGTCATCGAGTACCGACATGCCCTAGGACGCACATTCGCGTACAGTCCATGCAAACATCTAAACAAGATCTGCACGGATGGTGTAGTGGTTTAAGTGGTCGCCTCGCCACTGCCACTGCGCCGCGTGTTGTGGGTTTGAATCCCACACGGGACATAAAATCGTGTGATCCACAAATAGTTATTCTGGGTCTGGGTGTTCCTTGTGTCCGTTGTTTGAATGTTTAAAAAGTCCCCCGCGATTCAGAAATTATTCTTAGTACGGGAGTTATTTTTGTTAAAAAACTTTAAAACTAATAATCTTGTGTCTTCTTTACGAACAGTAAAACTTGAGACATCTAGACTAAAAGAAGAAAAAAGAATATCTAGACTCAAATCAGCTATTTCTGGATTATACAATTGTTTGTCCTATTGTGGGATCGAACCCGCTACATACAATGACTCAGCTATTACGAAGTGACTACTCACCACTTGCCGCGCCATGCGAGCAGTCTAGTACGTTAGCTTTTGTTTTAACATTTAGTTTTTATAAGTATCTGTAATATTAAGTGTCATGTCCATGTTACGTTAGTTCTAATGTAATGGGTAAGTCCTTTTTTTCTTTCGCTTATGTTCGCTTTGAAAGAGAATTCTCTTTTTTAAAAAACGGCTATTTCGCAGTATTGTCGGTGTAGGGTACACCGTACATTATACATGCATAAAAAATTTTGCCGCCTTTGGCGCAACAGTTCACAGTTATACTGCTGACCAGAGTGTTATGGGTTCCAGGCCACAGTACGTTGATTTGTGTGATCCACAAATGATTGTGCCGAATCTCGATATACATTGCGACCGTTAATTGTATGTTGGTAAACCGTCTGCAACACAGAGCTGGAACCCCAGTGCGAGAGGTGTCGTTTTAATAACTAAATCTGTTATTTTCGAATTACAGCCTAGTCCGTCTCCATAAAAACGTGTGGTCGTCCCTGAGTCGGCTGGAACACTTCATCTTCAGCGAGTGGAAGTTCCACAACCCCAACACGATCGAGCTCGCGCACAAACTGAACACCACCGACAAACAACTGTTCTACATAGACATCACCAGTCTACATGTGAGTATACCACCATGACGGGTAACCCCCAAGGGGATAGGCAGCTAAGCGTTTTTTACCTGCTACTACAATGCGAAAAAGCTGCGATAAAAAAAATCCTGGTTTTGTATTTTAAATTCTAGTATATGCAACGCATATATGGAGCGAGGCCATCGAGAAACTATGATCGAGCGTATGAACTTATCCTTGAAAGCAGTCTCTAATTGGGGTGATGCCAACATGGTTAAGTTTAATGCCTCTAAGACCTAAGCGTGTCTGTACTCCGCAAAAAAACCCATTCCTACTGGCTCTAACATTCCGAGATATATCCGTGCCGATTACTAATCGCCTTGAGCTTCTGGGTATGTCATTGACTGCAACCCTTAACTTTGGCTTCTATATTGAGGCAAAAGCCGCCAAAAAGCTGGGCATCGTCAGTAAAGTGAGGCAGTATTTTATGCCAAAACATTTACTTAATTTGTACCAAGCACAGGTTCAATCCTGCAATAAGTACTGTTCTCACCTCTGGGATGGCTCTGCAAAATATCAGCTGAAGGCTCCACAGCCGCAGTCAGAGCGAAAAGCCAGGAGACTTATCGGCGATGACCAACTAGTCAACGCACGACTCCAAAGCTTGAAGCATCATCGTAAGGTTTCCAGTCTCTCGGTTTTCTATCGGATACATTTCGGAGATTGTGCAGAGGAACTGCATAATATGATTCCTCCTTCCCCATTCTACCATCGGACGACCAGACAATCAGACCAGCGACACCGCTTGCTTCCACTTTTATGATGCATACCGCAAAGCAGTGGAACTTGCTACGTGTACAATCTGGGTGTCTTCAAGTCGCGAGTGAATAGGTATCTTCTAGACAAGCGTGCTCCATCGTCGACTGCATCGAGACTCTACAACTGGTGAGTGGGAGGTCAAACGCAAGACTATTAAGTAACGAAAAAATAAGTAATTTATGTAAATAAATTCAATACGTTCACAGTCAAAAAAATTATTGTACATTATTATGGAATAATTATTTTGAGTTTGAACATATATTATATAGTACAGTGTCACGCCTATACCTTTGAATTAGTAGGCAGATAAGTATCACACGTTTTGCTAGCTGTCATATTAGGTACGTAGGTATTACGGGTTACCGAGCTGCTACTGAAAATGACCTGAGATTCTTGACAGAAACACCCTATACCATAATCGAACCCAAGATTCATGCGCAGCGATCTCATACGGGTATACGACCTCTGTGCCACCAAGACTGTATGAATAAATGAAAAAAATAAAGCTTTGGTACGGGATCCAATAGGGCAAATGCTATGTAATCGGTCTAACGCAAGCCTATTAAAATGAAAGATATATTGTTTCAATGCGGACTGCGTAGTAGCTGAAGTGTTCGTGGCGCCACTGCCCCCAATAGTTAGTGGACATATTTGTCTCTAGTCTGCGTGTAGTTTGTATCCGTTGTGCGAATGTTTGTAAAGTTCCTCACGACGCAAGACTTATGCCTACTCTGGGAGTGAGATTTAAATGTATTGTATATTTGTTCCAGTGGGAGGAATACTTCAGACAACTACACCTCGGAGTTAGAAGGTACCTGAACAAGGAAAAGGAGTCCTCTCTAGAAAAGGCGAGACAGAAGGACACATTGTGAGTCTACTTCGTTTATTTATTTATTTAAATGTAACACAAAAGAACGTAAATATTAGGTAAGTAAATATATAACCTACACTATTGTCCACGGATTTTTATTATAAACTATTATTTATTATATATATATTATATATTAATATTAGCTAGGGCTAAATAATATATATTATTTAGCCCTAGCTAATCGAGAAAAAAACTAATAAAAGAAGAAATAATTTATAAAAAAAAACATGGTCCACGACTGTGTAATTCATAATAATGTATGTAAGATAAGATAGACTGGCATAAAGCCATATAAATCATTCTAACGACCGATTTGTCAGCAACAATGCGAAGATTAATAGATTTCTGTTAACTTGCGAGTCCTAGATGATAAAAGGTCCAGATGTTGATTAAAACTAAGCTTACTATCTATAATGATACCAAGGTATTTTATGTTGGAAACTCTTATGAGATGATCGCACGAACAAGAGTGGCCGGTAGAACAAGAATGGGCTATGATAAATGTTCATGTATAGACTGCGGGTTGTATTTGATAATGAAGGGTATGTATCTGGTTTTGTCTACATTAAGCGTAAGACCATTTCTTCTGAGCCACGAAGCTACAGTGTTGAAACCATTTTGGGCTATGCTAAAGACCGAATCCCAGGTATCATCATGAAAAATCAGAGCTGTGTCATCAGCGAAAGTTAAAATTTTCCATTTTGCAGCTGTAAATTGAATAAATAGGTCATGAATAAATGTGAGGAAAAGCGTAGGACCGAGCACACTACCCTGGGGTACGCCGTATGATATGGGTAAATCATCACTGACAACATTGCTACTACTACCTTTACCCTTTGTGTTCTATTGGATAGGTAGTCTCTGAACAATTTTAGTTGATTGTTACGAATCCCTAGGCTTTCTAATTTGCCTAGTAGTAGCGGGACAGAGACTGTGTCAAACGCTTTTTTTATATCTAAGAATATTGCTATTACTTTCTTTTTAGAGTCAAGTTAACAAACAATGAGATCAATTAGTGCGTGTACAGCATCTGTGGTCGAGATATTTGATCTATATTATGAGGAATTGTTTACACTAATAAAGAATTCCTCATAATATATGAAACGTTTGGTTCATCACGGTTGGCTATGCATTCTAAACCGTGTGCATGTTTGTGTGTAGACTGCTGGTGTTCCACGTGGTGTGGCAGCTGTCGACCATCTGGCTGGCGTGGTGGGTGCTGGCGAGCGCCGCCGGCCTCAGCATGGCGCACAGCGCCTGGCTGGCGCCCGCCCTGTACGTGCTGTACTCGTGCCTGTAGCCCGCGGCTACGGCCAGTCGACAGGGCAATACCGCCCACTGTTCTGCACTCTTAAGGAAAAATAAATAATAATAATAGAATATTCGTTAAGATTTGTGCAATTTTCTTAACTTTTCTTTCCGTAAGTACCTTCTACAAAGTAATAGAAACCTTAGAAAGACAGATGAAATGTTCTTAAATTACGGCGAGACCAAGAAAATTAGCGATTCATTTTCATAATTATATACATAGATACAAAAAGAATACACATACAGATACGTCTCTTTTCCTTATGACTGCAGAACAGTACCTCAGTGGTTCCGTGGTGTTACTGGTGCGGTTACAACTAATACTGAAGTCCAGAATCAATTCATAAATTAAGTATTATCACGATTTTTGTAACTACCTGCACAAAGTTTGGCAAAGTGTCCGGTAGATCAGTATACTCGCCTCTTATAACGTGAACCTTACATTGAAAAGTACACATCTGACTACCCATTCGAGGAAATAGTAATGTGATATATATGTATTTATTGCTATCAGTAGATTCGCTTGCAGGTCACTTTGTCAAACTATATTCTATTACTAACAGTTAGTAAACGGAAAATTTTAATAACACTACCTGCGTTCAGAATGTTCGTAACCGCAAAGTTAACTACGAAACCATTAAGGCAGTTGAATTAATATACCTATTATAAAGCAATAATAATGTTAACACTTATATTAATTTGCTCAGTAAATGTTGTATTATAAGAATCTCAACTGACAATAATTCTGATCTGTTCGTCCGTTAAACTTGTGCAGTTTGTAACGAAATAGTGTGGTCGTATCGGAGTTCGTCAGTTCCGACTGTTTACTATATTCTGTATTAGCTGTTCCCCGTGGTTTCATCCGCGTTTATGATTACTGCTCCGCTCCCATCGGTCGTAGCGTGATGTTATATATATTATAAATCTTTTTAGAAAAAACGGTCTACCTGATGCCAAAAGAATTTTCAAATCGGTGTAGTAGTTACAGAGATTAACGCACTCAAACAAACAAACAATCTCTTTAGATTTATATGATCACACTGTGTTACATTCTGTATGAGATGTAGTTCACGTTTAGTGTATAGTCAGCGCGCTGACTGCCAATAATACGCCGCTCACTGTAGTGTACATTCGTGCTCATTGTAAGCTAAATGTGATCTATTTAACTATTCTCATATGAGGTCTAACTAGGGTCCAAAATGTGGGTACTACAGATACACTACAGATAATGCCCAGTCTGGGTGTTCGTTGTTACGATGTTTGTAGTAGCATAAAGGTATTATCTGTGTAATATATACTAATTTTGCCTGCGGTTTCGCTCGCAAGTTATGTAGTCAATTTACAAACTTATAATTTTTGTTAGACTTCGTATGAGTATGGTTCAAATATGTAATCGTATTGTCTTAATTGTAAGTGATAACAATATATGAGTAGAGCCTCTAAGCGCTAAATATTGTTAAGATTTTTGAATATATAATTTTATCTAACAATCACCTAGAAAGTGAATTCGATCTCACGGCATGTATATCACTTTTAGAAGTGTATTTAATCATTTTAAATTATCGCTCGGTTTAAAATACATACCGGAAGAGACAGGCAGAGGAGTATTAAACACTAATTTCACCCAACCGGGAATCGAATCCGAGATCTTAAGCACAACAGTCGTATTCACTACCGCTGTGCGACCGAGCTGTTTTAGTTATATAACAGTGAAGAGACATTGGCACTTGGAGTAACTACGCATATGTACATCCGTTATTATAAGTTGTTTTATATAAATATAAGTGGTGATCGACTATGTGGTTCTTGCGTCAATGGGGATCTATTCAATAAATTATTCTTATACACATTCTAACGGAGTCTTTTATTTCATTATAATAAAACCAGCCCTGTATTAAACTATCCCACAGCTGGGCACGGGCCTCTTCTCAGTGCGAGAAGGGTTAGGCCATAGTCCACCACGCTGGCCCAGTGTGGGTTGGCAGACTTCACATATCTTCGAGAACATTATGAAGAACTCTCGAACATGCAGGTTTCCTCACGATGTTTTCCCTTCACTACTATTTAATGCGCACATAACTTCGAAAAGTCAGAGATGCGCGCCTTGGGATCGAACTGGAGACTTCTGCGTGGCAGTCTAGCGGTCTCCTAAGTTTATAATAAACTAGCATTTCCTTGCGGCATCACTTGCGTAAAAGTAGGTTAGGTTATGTAAGTAACAGCACCTTTTTTTAATTAAAATATAGCCTGTATTACTCTGTGATAATATAGCTTTCAAAGGGAGAAAGATTATTTTTAAATCGTTTGCCTATTTTTTGATTTATATCTCGGCAGTAATATGTACTGCCGTAGTAATCGAGGGGGCAACAATGTGAGAAGCAATTTTTTTAAATGACTGTTTAGTTATGCTTCTCTACTGTAAACAACATATTTTTTACTTTCTTTTGACATATAGAACATAGCTTTTGCCCGCGACTTCGTCCGCGTGGACTTTAATTTATTACCCAATACCTACTTTTAATTTGTTACCTAATTTTAATATATAAAACTACAACTAAAGAAATTAATAAGTCTAACTACACCTATATAGGTGTAGTTAGCTATATATATAGCTAGTTCTTTAAAACTACCTACTAATATTTAGAAACTACCTACTATGTCTAAAGAATTATATCTTTTGAATGCAATTTCCGATTTTAATAATTTAAGAAGTATTTTACGGGTATTGAAACGGTCTTTAATAAAATATAATTTAATGGGATAAGAATTAATACAGAGGTATGAATAATATGGTTTGATTATTGGCGGCACTTTTATCAACATTTAAAATGTAAAAAAGTAGTTATAGTAGCATAACTACAGTAGTTGGACATATGGTATCGCGAACTTTTTTGTAGATATTGATACGTTCTATAATACTGTAGAGCATTTTTTTGTTCTATCATCAATAGTTTCCGCAGCGCACGCGATGACAGATTTTTTATAACTATTTTTTTCACACTATGGGTTATATTATTGCATTTTTATTAAGGATCCCTATTTTTTTTGAAAATGTAATAAAGCCTATGTCACTCAGTGAAGATGCAGCTTTCTAAAGAAGAAAGAATTTTTGAAATCGGTCCAATAGTTTTTGTGTGAAAACATTACAAACATACATACAAAAACACAAATGTTTCCTCTTTATAATATTAGTTTAGACTAGCAAGCCGCCCCGGCTTCGCTCGAGTAGCGCGTCGAACGAAGCGAGCGCCGTCATCGGTGTGAGATCGCGCTTGAATACATTTCTATTTAATGGAGTCTTTTATTTCTGTATTCACCTACAAACACAATATCTGTAGAAACAGACATGGTTTCTTTATTTAGTTTAATAAGAACGGCTACAGGCCAATAATACTAACTAAACTTGAGAATATTATAATAAGATTTACAAAAATGAGTATTTAGAAATAGCTGTCTTTTTGACTTTAAAAATAATATATTTTCGGATGGCGTAGATAGAAGAAAGAAACATTTATTTGCACAATATACAGGTGGTACCAGATTTAACAGTGGTGAATAGTTCACGCTATATTCTGTCTGTATTATTATTAAATATTAGTAACAGAATGGCAAGCTATATTATTATTTAGAATATTTATCATTATTATATTACATTATATTAAAATTTACAAATAATCAGATTCATTAGTTTGAGTGCATCCCATCCGCTCCGGTCGTCCCGCCCAGGTAACGGGACAGTTGGGAAAAATTGTTTCATCGACCCCGGTAGTGCCGACCCCGTCGTTTAACGGGGTGGATGGCACAGATTGAGTAGCATATGCCCCGGTAGTGGTTAAAGTGGGAAAATAGAGTACTTACCTACTTATTTTATATACAAAAAACATTAACTAAAAATAAAAAAGTGTTTGTATATAACAATCAGTTTTTATTATTGGTTTAAAAATCAATATTAACCGGTAACAATCACAATTCAATTCAAAATAAATTTATTCAGATTAGGTTACAAGGTAACACTTATGAATGTCAAAGTTACACTTTTTTTTTTCTGCGAATTTACATTTACTGCCACGTTCAGCAAAGCAAGGGTGTAGGGCTCATGAGAAGAACGGGCAAGAAACTCATGGTCACTCTTTTTAATCGCCACGTTTTTGTTTACAAATCATAAGAGCTGTAAGGTGCTGCAAACATTTCTCCATGAACTATTACTGAACATAATCAAGCATTTAATAAAATTTGATGGTAGCCTCTAAAGCAGCAGTATGGTAAATAGGAGCATCCACTTACATGTACATTAATAATCAAGGCAAGGCATGATTGTAGTCCGTAGTTTAATCTAACTACAACAACACATATGTATGTATAAAAGTTCTAGAAAACATTTGGTTTGTTATATACTATGTAAGATCACAATCCGTAGGTGTGTCATTTAGTCTTTTATAAATCAACTTAAGCGAGTACCGAAACTATCTATTGCTAAATATCTTACTATTTATACATTTTTGTTACGTAAACAATATGAACAACCACATTATTTAAACACCTAAAATCACAGATAAACATTTTAATCAACTATACTTGCCACAGATTCACAATAGAATTTTCAGTAGAAGATAAGTACTTATTGTAACATTCTTTGGCTAGTCTTTTACATCTAGAACGAAGTAAAGAGAAGGCATCATAATCACGGGGATTATTAAACTTTTTATATAATGTGTGATATTTTCTCTTTTCCTCGTTGCATTTTATAAGGCTTTTACTATACCAGATCGGGTAATAGGCACAGTATAGCCACAGTGCCTTATATTGTACATATGTATATTCTGTGTTCTATGTACTTATCTATTAAGAAGAATATTAAATTGTTCTGGAAATTTGTATTATACTTAATTTTTTTTTTTTGCGTGGGGAATGCTTGAAGCATACCCCTCCGCGGGGGCGGGCGGAGGGGTTATGTCGGACTCGCCAAGGTAACAGAAAGATGTTAAGAAGATAATGTACCTCCCGGAATACCGACTAAACCTACCACGGTGTTCCTCGACAAAACCACTATCGACGGGGCCGCGCGAATCACTTGCACATCGCATGCATGCAGGGTCGCGACCCCGCCGAGGTTTCGGCCCGCCGTATGAAACGGCAGGCCACTACACGAACAGACCTACCCAAAGGCACTTCTCACAAATTATCCCTACTGTCCCCCCTAGAGGGGAGACGGACTCGACACAGAGGCGCGCGTGGGAACACGCACGCCGCCTCTCGGACCTGGTGCTGAACGGATGGCGGGCAGGCCCACAAAGCCCTGCGGTTACTGGTTCTGCGGTTGGGGAGAGGGTTTAAACGCTCTCTCTCCCGCTCCGCCACCTCCTTGATGGAAATGACTTCCTCACAAAAGGAGGCGACGGCGTTCCACGACCTCTCACTCCGGACCATAGACTGAACTACGGCTGGGAGCGAGAGGGCAACCAATCCGACTGCCGCGATCAACTCACGGCGCTGCGGTGCCCAGGCGTGGCAATCCGCCAAAGTGTGCAGCGCCGTGTCCACAACAACGTCGCGGCAGTCGCCGCAGTGGTGACAACCGGGCGTCTCTTGCCGGCGTATACGACACAGGAACTGGCCAAAACAACCGTGGCCAGTCATTACCTGTGTCAGCCGGAAGGTGAGGGCGCCATGCCGCCTCTCCAGCCACTCCTCAAACACGGGACTCTGACAACCTACCCAACTCGCCATCTTGTCCCAATCCGCCGACCGTTGCTTCTGACCCCAGAATTGTTAATGTATTGTCATCGGTGTCATTTAGCATTAAGGACATTATACTGGCAATACGTAAATTGGATAAAAGCAAAGGCGCTGGCCCTGACTCGCTTCCACCTTCTTTTGTCTGTTCATGTGCTGTACAGCTGGCAGTTCCTCTTTGCATTATATTTAATAAATCACTCAACAGTGGCACTTTTCCGAAACGATGGAAAGTGGCGCACATAGCACCCATTTTTAAGAATGGTGATAAGTCACGTTGCGAGAACTATAGACCAATAAGCATTTTATCTTGTTTTGCTAAGTTGTTTGAGTCGGTTTTATACAATTACTTGTATAATCACATCAAACCCATTCTCTCGAAACGGCAGCATGGTTTCGTTAGGAACAAATCTACCGTTACCAATTTGTTGGAATACAAGAATTACCTTTGTAAAAGCTTTTCAGTAGGTGGTCAGGTAGATGCTATCTACACTGACTTTTCAAAGGCGTTTGACAAAGTCAACCGTAAATTACTTTGCAATAAACTTGCCGCCTATGGTATACAGGGTAACTTGTTTCGCTGGATTTCATCTTATTTAGATAATCGGAGTCAATTGGTAGCTTTAAAGGGGTTCCTTTCTTCACCAATGAGGGTATATTCCGGGGTGCCACAGGGATCCCATCTAGGCCCCCTGTTCTTTGTCATATTTATAAATGACCTAATTGAGCGTCTGTCCTGTCAATGTCTCCTTTACGCTGATGATTTAAAAATATTTGCCAACATAACGTCTTTGACCGATTGTCTGAATTTGCAGAACGACCTACACGTTGTTTCAGATTGGTGCAATACGAACAAAATGTATTTAAATATCAATAAATATTTTTCGATATCTTTTTCAAATAAACGCAACAAAATTTTACATAATTACATTATTGATGGACACGTACTTAATAGGTCTAATGTTGCCAAAGACTTGGGTATACTCTTTGATGATAAACTTTCTTTTCGACCTCACTACCAACATATAATCTCGAAAGCTAACTATCTCCTAGGTTTCGTGCTACGGACAACAAAAGGATTCAAAAAAGCTCAAAGTGTGCTTTATCTTTACTATGCCCTGGTAAGAAGTGCCTTAGAATATGACTCACCGATCTGGTCACCATATTATAGAGTGCACATTAACGACATAAAGCGTGTTCAAAGGAAATGCCTTAAAATAATATGTTACCGCCTAAAATTAGGTCGTAAGTACTTCAATAACGATCAGAGGCTGCAAAAATTTAAGGTCCAACCATTGGAAGGTCGTCGCAAATATTTTGATCTGGTTTATTAATATATAAAATAATTCATTCAATTATTGATTCACCCGAATTGCTTACGCATATTTCTTTTAACATTAAATACAGTTTACGTAGATCGAACCGTGTTAATCTCTTTGCCTTGCAATTTTATAAAAATAATATTTCTTATTACAATCCCCTGGTAAGAATGGCTAGACAATATAATGAATTAGTAACAAATAATTTACAGTTAGACATTTTTCATCCTCGATTTTACACATTTTTAAATACTCTTAAGGATATCCTCTATCCCAAATAGATGTACAAATAGTTAATATTTTTTAAGATATTGTATTGTTGTTGTTGTGTTACGAAATTAAAGCTATATATTCTTATTTGTGCATCTCTTCTGTCTGTTAACTTGATGTTTAATTGTTTCAATGTATGCACATGTGTTGCGTTGCAATCTAGAACTAAACATCAGCTTTGATTGTTTTTAATTTTTAATAAGATTGTAATTTGTTTTGTGCAATGAATAAATAAAAATAAAAAATAAAAATAGATGAAGTTGTCTCGAAGTAGAGATTTCTTCAAACGATTACACTGGGTTGATTCCGAGTTTTGTACTTGTTGCGATAGGAATTCGTAATAGGAAGCGTCGCTATGCAGTGCGTTAAGCAATTCCACAATATTAGGTTGTTTCCTTTTAATAAACTTGTTAAGTTTATTGTGCCAACACTCGAGGATATTGGTACCTAGTCCTATGACGCCCCCCAAATACACACCATGTTTGTATAAATTCGTTGCGAATCCACTGCTTAAGCATATATTCACGGAAAATCTTGCTGTTTTTATCGTTTGGGCTTTGCGCAACTATGTAAAACCAACCATTTATAATTTGGTCTTGTGGCAAGTGTGGGAGTACTGCACATAGTGCAACTTGCCTGCGGATTATTTTAGACTTGGTTAGTCCTAAATCTTTGCCCTTTTTCCATATAGCCCTGGAAAAATGGAAATAACAACCTTTCCTAATTACTAGGTTAGGTTAGGTTAGTCTTTTTTTTATATTCTCGTCATCACAGGGCTTTCTTACCCTCTGGCGATCGGCTAAGCCAGAGAAGTTTTTACATTTTATTTATTTTGCGGCTAACAACTTTTACTCCTGCCCTTAAGGGGCCTTAATTCCTAGTGTAACACTTCCATTCCAGTCCTCTTTGTCATTCCAATTCTATCATTTATGCTTCTCGCACTTTCATCCTTCCCATTCATTAATTTCATTCTTATTCTAGTTACTTATTACTAAGGTTTTGGGGTGATTTGGAACTCAACACTTTTTTATTTATTGTTCTTGAAACTTATTTCACATATTTACATCTTAATTCTAGTTCTTACATGTAGGACAATTTTTACCTTAATCTTATTTCTTAAACTAATTTCACTTATAACTATATAAATATCATACATAATACTTATTAGTTATGGTCTTTCTTCATCTTTTGTTTCTTTTATTGACAGATTTTATTATTTTCACAGCATACTTCAAGACAAGGTCTCTAGTCCCATTTTCACCCATCAGTTTGGGTAGTTCTTGCGCATCAAGTTTTTGGCCCAGTTCGATCTCCAGCTCGAATCGTGCTGGGCCAAAAACGGGATATTCAAGCAAGATGTGTACCGCTGACTCGCCGACACTAGGGTCACAGATACATGCCGAGCTCTCTTTGCATTTGAACCTAGCCAAATACTCAGAGAACCCGCCATGCCCCGTGAGGGCCTGAGCAACCTCCTTGGTCACCACTATCCTCCTGATCACCCTGTACGCCTCGGACGCGATTGGGAAATACAGCTTAGTGACTGAAGCCGTTTTTTCGGTACTGTACCTCCGGTCCCATTCGCAGAGCGAGACCATGTGGATCACTCGCTTCATGTATGAGACCGGACACCGATCGTAGTCCGGTTTCTTCTTCGACCTCAGGGCGGCCTCCTTAGCCAGGGCATCGGTCCTTTCGTTCCCTTCAAGTCCCGCGTGAGCTTTAATCCAAAACAAAGACACACTCTTACCCTGCATTCTACAGTGACTAAGAGCGCCCCTTGCCCGGACCGCAAGGACGTGGAGGGAACCGGGGTTCACCACCGTCTGAAGGGCCGTCATAGAGTCGCTGAAGATGGCGAAAGCGCTCTCCCTACGCCGCTTGACCTCATTCGCTGCTTCACAGAGGGCCAAAAGCTCAGCTTAGTAGACGGTACAGTAGGGCGAGAGAGCAAGTTTGAGGATTTTGGTCTCGGCCTCATCACTCCATATGGATAGCGTGGCTCCGACCTTGGCCTCAATCTTGCTCCCGTCTGTAAAAATACGCACCTCATATCCTGTGTGTTCGAGGTATTGTGCCTCGTCTACCAGGCTTCCCAGCTCTATCTCACTCTGCTCCGCAGGATGAGGTCCTTCCAGCGCGGATGCCACCCGTTCGACATCCCTGTCTCCCAGTGCTGGCAAGTGTACCCCCCTTTTGGCGACGTAAAGCGAGGCTATCTCGTGAACGCGTAGGTCAAGAGGGAGCACCCCCGCCAGCACCAGTGCTGAGTTCAGCGATACCGTTCGGTATGCTCGACGCATCTTCTGCGCGAAGCTGCGCTGGAGCGCGTTGAGGCGCGTTCGCACTCCCAGCTTGTTAACGGCCGGCGCCCACGCGCTCGAGGCATACAGGACGACAGGTTCCACCGCTGCGGTGTAGATGGTCTTGATGACCTCGAGGTGCAGACCCCAGCTAACCTTTGCTGCCCTAGCCAACTGCTTATAAATGTTTGCAGCCATTAAGCAAACATTGGCGACATGTGTGTTAAATGTGAGGTGTTGGTCAATGGTGAGCCCTAGTAACTTTGCCTCCTTAGACATGCCAATGTCTACCCCGCCCATGCTCAGGCGTGGGGTGTCAAGCTTCAGCTTCCGCGTGATAACCATCGCACAGGTTTTGTGTGGTGCGAATTTCAGCTTATTCATGACACCCAACTCCAGAACAAACCCGAGGGCGGCATTGGCACGTCTCTGAACGTCCAGCGCTGTATTCCCATCAATGAGGAGGACTATATCATCGGCGAAGGCCTGGACATAGTCGCCTCTACCTTCGAGTCCCTTGAGGAGAGGGTCGAGCAGGAGGTTCCACAAGATGAGGCCACCTATGGAGTCCTGGACGCAACCTTTCCCCGTGGCTCTACGGTGTTCGGCGCCCATGTAGCGAACTCCAACGTCCTGTTGCTCATGTAGCTACTCATTACTCCCCGTATATTAGCTGGGCACGACTCCTCTGCGAGCCTCACCTTTATGGCAGGCCACCAGGCGCTGTCGAAGGCACCCTCTATATCCAATATATGGTACTTCAGGCGGTTCACGATCATCTTCTCATAAACCATCCCCAGCATGGTCAAGAGACCAATCGGCCTATGCGACTTGGGGGTGGCATATGTGGTCTTGCCGGGTTTCCTGAGAACGATGACCGTAGCCGCCTTCCATGCCTTCGGGAAGTAATGCAGCTCGAAACATTTGTTAATGAGCGCCAGGAACAGTTCGGGATCGCTGTTGACCGCTTCCATACAAATGTCGGCAGTCAACCCATCGGCGCCGGGAGCCTTCTTGGGGTTGAAGGACCTCATCGATCTGCCGAGCTCGTGGACGGTGAACAGAGGGTCTCGGGCGCCGCCGCTTTCGCTGTCTAGCTCGGCGGCTCGCCTTCTCGTCTCACCTTGCCCGAGGTCGTCTAGATAGGTGAGGTCCTCCGGGTAAAAAGTTTCGGCCAAGAGTTTGGCTGAACCTTCGGCGTCCAGCACCTTCCCATCCTGCTCCATAGGCCTATCCTCCTCCTGCTTCGACGTCCTACCTACCACCCGATATATCCCGTCCCACAAGCCTTCACGGTCTTGTTTTTCACAATACCCCTTCCAGCTGCGGATCTGAGCCTCTTGTATCGCAGCCTGGTACTTTTCCCGTTCTTTCAGGTACTCCTGCACCACCTTCGACCTCCGGACCGGTGCGGTACATCTGATCCTCCTCTTCCTGGTGACACCGCGCCGCTTCAACCTGGCGAGCTCCTCCGACCACCATGGCACAGAATTTTTTTCTGAATCGTTATTGGGAGAGTGTCGACACAAAAGATCCCACTGGGTCGAAGTGCCGCCGGTCTGCACTGACTGGCCCCCACATAAGATACATACATACATATAGTGTTAGTGTATGTAACCGTGGTGTGTTCAATTGCCTGTATAGTATTTATGTTCTTTATCGCGTCCCTGTTTAGTGTAGTGTTCAGCAGTAATTGGCCCAGTTTCTCACGAAACTGGGCCTAATTAGCCTTCCTTGTGTTGTATGTTCTTGTGGTCCTGTGTACTGTATGTCCCTTGGACTTGTTTAAATTAATTTTGAACTCTATGACATTGTGGTCGGAACCACACACAGGTCGTCAAGCACACGCCAGTCATCCACCAGATCGAGGACATCCGTTGAGCATGCCGTAATGTCCATATAGCTCGTCAGGTGCCGCTCCCCTCGGATTACGTCAAAGGTGGGAGTTGCCCTCGATTTAGGACGTGTAGGCCAAGCTCATCGAGGGCCCCCAGCATCGCTTCGCCCCTGTTGTCGGTCGTTGATCCTCCCCATCGGACACTCCTGGCATTGACGTCTCTACCAATGATGATGTTGTGTAGGCTTTCCCTACCTTCCTCAGGTGGTCGAGGTAAGGCTCTATGGGCTTATCCGGCTCAAAGGAGAGCGATGCCAGCGTGATCTCCCAGGCACCAGTACGGATCCCCACCACTACGATGTTATTAGTGGTGAGTTCTGGGTACTGTATCACACTAAGATTAGCGTCGAAGACGGCTATTGCCGCCTTGACAGTACCCTCCCCAATCCTGGTGTTCTGGAAGACCCTTACGCCCCGGACACCGCTCATACTTTTACTGCCACACATGTACGGCTCTTGCAAGAGTGCAACCGTTGCATGCCGTTTGGAAGCCTCCGGCATCAGCTCGGTGGTTGCCAATTTCTGCCTTTTCAGATTTGCCTGGAGTATCCTGTAAGGGGTCCTTTCCGTTGGCAGGACCTTAGCAGTATGCTACCGAGGCCCTCGCGATCTCGTCCCACCGTTTCCTGATTGGACATTCACCGCTGATGGCGCTGTGGACGCAGTTGCCCAACTTGGCCGACACGCAGTTTCGGCATTGCGGTTCCTTAGCTGCCAGCCAGTGCGGGCCGCTACAATGGCAGCAGGAATCTACCGCTTCTTTGTAGAAGCGCCTGCCGTGCCCGTATCCCAGGCAGCGAGTGCAGTGCACTAGCGGCGACTGGTCCTCCACTATCATCGCTTGCATGGCGACCCAGAGGCGAGACTTTTTAAGTGCTCTCCTCCAGACAACCGGTGACGTAGTCAGGACGACGTTGTTGGTGTGCGGGTTTCTTGTTCGACGCCTAAACTTTACCCCTACCCTAGCCTCCTCGTCGCTAAGGCCCCAAAACACGTCTCCATTTTGGTTCCTCAGGGCCTTCAAGATGTCCTCATCTGTGTGGACACTCAAGACTCCCCTTAGAACCAGCATAGGGTCCTTGTTTTTCACGTCCTCAGCGACGAGTTGCTTCCCTGACCTGTTAATCTTGTCTCTAATTTTATTTCTCTCTTCTAAAGTTCTACACCCTATAATTATCTTCCTATCTTTCCCCTTTCTAACCCTTTCTATTTCTATACCCACTTTTTGGCGTCGATAACCCTGCGCACTTTGTCCATAACCTCGTCGCCGGTGTCTGTCACCTCTTTTGAGGTGATGACAACGGAGTGTAGGGCTGTCCTTATCGGAAGGCGCCCGCTTGGGGGCCCAGCCGCCACGCTCGCGAGACGTTCTCAGTCTGCGTCTCCACTGCGCCCTTCAACAGCTCCAGGCTGCGCGCATTCTCTTTTAAGAGAATGGAGTGTTTCTCCAGCTTCGACATGAGTTTTTTAGCCATGTCGATGTTAATGAAGCTGGTGCTGGTAGAGGCAGGAGAGAACTCTGGCATTGCCGGCTCTGGACAGCTTACCGTGCCAATTCAGCCTTTTAGTTCAGCGTCCAGGGCCTTTATAATTGCATAAAGTTCGTCAATCGCGTCCGTGACATCTTGTTTAAAGTCAATTTTTAAATTTTGCGATTGCGCAATTTTTTCTTGTCCCTGGTAACGCTGGCCTTTGCCTGGTTGAGTCGCGAGGCTTTGTCCTGTGTGGCAAGGGAGTGCGATTTAGGCTCCTTCGGGGCCACTGGGTGGTTGGACACGGATGGCGTTCGCACCAGCGCCGTCCTAGATTTGGATGGCACTGCTGCAGGCGCGTTAGCGGTGCCCGGAGTTGGCCGAATGACGCCTTTTGGCGATTTGGTGCCTGCCCCAGTAGCTAACGCCGATGATGGTGCCCTCGATTGGTCAGTGGGGGAGCCAGTTATCGGACTGGGTTTCCCCTCGTCCCACTCTCTGTTCTGTCTCATTACTGTACGGTCTGTACTGGCTCTGTCTTTGTTACCTGCGCTTTGGCGCTTAACAGGCGTCCTGCGGCCAAACATATTGCGGGTACTCGTCAGTTGTTAAAATAATAATTGTATGTATAAAATATTAATTAAAATATATGTATATGAATATCAATTTGAGTTAAAAATAATAAAATAAAATATAACATGTTTTTTGATTTGTGGCTCTATATAGAGTTGTGACACTGTGGTGTCTAAACACAATTGCCCTACGCGCTGAGGGTCAATGTGACAACACTGGACTTCTCCTGGAGGTATGTGTGTGTGTACGTACGTGTGTGAGTGTGTGTGCTTGGGTGTGTGTATTTGCGTGTGTGTGTTTGTGTATGTGTGGGTGTATAGTTGTGTATGTATATATGGGCTCGTAGTCCAGGTAGAGTTTTTGTCACGAATGCGCTTTGAGTCAGAGCACGTCACTAGATTTTATAGCGCTAGGCTATGTCCCAAAGTATGCAGCAAAAAACAGCAATGTTATACTAAATTAATAAAAACTTAAAGCTAATGGCCGTCGCAATAACAATCAGCCAGTCAGTGTTGTCAAAACACAATAAGTCAATAATATAAAACAAAAATATTTTGACTTTGGGTAGAGTCAATGTGTGTGACTCTACGTAGAGACTCCAAAAGTAGCTCGCGGAGTAGCCCTGGACGGGCGAAGCCTAAAGCCGAAAACCGCTCCACCCTGCGACAAACGGTTGCCGAGATATACAAGTGTCTACTTTGCTAGACTGAAGTCCAGACTTTAGGCACAAACTTTGTTGCCTTATATCTTGGCAACCGCTCAACGCCGATCTTGATCGTGATATATGATTGATTGAGATGCTTCGGCTGGGAGCGAGAGGGCAACCAATCCGACTGCCGCGATCAACTCACGGCGCTGCGGTGCCCAGGCGTGGCAATCCGCCAAAGTGTGCAGCGCCGTGTCCACAACAACGTCGCGGCAGTCGCCGCAGTGGTGACAACCGGGCGTCTCTTGCCGGCGTATACGACACAGGAACTGGCCAAAACAACCGTGGCCAGTCATTACCTGTGTCAGCCGGAAGGTGAGGGCGCCATGCCGCCTCTCCAGCCACTCCTCAAACACGGGACTCTGACAACCTACCCAACTCGCCATCTTGTCCCAATCCGCCGACCGTTGCTTCTGACCCCAGAATTGTTAATGTATTGTCATCGGTGTCATTTAGCATTAAGGACATTATACTGGCAATACGTAAATTGGATAAAAGCAAAGGCGCTGGCCCTGACTCGCTTCCACCTTCTTTTGTCTGTTCATGTGCTGTACAGCTGGCAGTTCCTCTTTGCATTATATTTAATAAATCACTCAACAGTGGCACTTTTCCGAAACGATGGAAAGTGGCGCACATAGCACCCATTTTTAAGAATGGTGATAAGTCACGTTGCGAGAACTATAGACCAATAAGCATTTTATCTTGTTTTGCTAAGTTGTTTGAGTCGGTTTTATACAATTACTTGTATAATCACATCAAACCCATTCTCTCGAAACGGCAGCATGGTTTCGTTAGGAACAAATCTACCGTTACCAATTTGTTGGAATACAAGAATTACCTTTGTAAAAGCTTTTCAGTAGGTGGTCAGGTAGATGCTATCTACACTGACTTTTCAAAGGCGTTTGACAAAGTCAACCGTAAATTACTTTGCAATAAACTTGCCGCCTATGGTATACAGGGTAACTTGTTTCGCTGGATTTCATCTTATTTAGATAATCGGAGTCAATTGGTAGCTTTAAAGGGGTTCCTTTCTTCACCAATGAGGGTATATTCCGGGGTGCCACAGGGATCCCATCTAGGCCCCCTGTTCTTTGTCATATTTATAAATGACCTAATTGAGCGTCTGTCCTGTCAATGTCTCCTTTACGCTGATGATTTAAAAATATTTGCCAACATAACGTCTTTGACCGATTGTCTGAATTTGCAGAACGACCTACACGTTGTTTCAGATTGGTGCAATACGAACAAAATGTATTTAAATATCAATAAATATTTTTCGATATCTTTTTCAAATAAACGCAACAAAATTTTACATAATTACATTATTGATGGACACGTACTTAATAGGTCTAATGTTGCCAAAGACTTGGGTATACTCTTTGATGATAAACTTTCTTTTCGACCTCACTACCAACATATAATCTCGAAAGCTAACAAGCTCCTAGGTTTCGTGCTACGGACAACAAAAGGATTCAAAAAAGCTCAAAGTGTGCTTTATCTTTACTATGCCCTGGTAAGAAGTGCCTTAGAATATGACTCACCGATCTGGTCACCATATTATAGAGTGCACATTAACGACATAAAGCGTGTTCAAAGGAAATGCCTTAAAATAATATGTTACCGCCTAAAATTAGGTCGTAAGTACTTCAATAACGATCAGAGGCTGCAAAAATTTAAGGTCCAACCATTGGAAGGTCGTCGCAAATATTTTGATCTGGTTTATTAATATATAAAATAATTCATTCAATTATTGATTCACCCGAATTGCTTACGCATATTTCTTTTAACATTAAATACAGTTTACGTAGATCGAACCGTGTTAATCTCTTTGCCTTGCAATTTTATAAAAATAATATTTCTTATTACAATCCCCTGGTAAGAATGGCTAGACAATATAATGAATTAGTAACAAATAATTTACAGTTAGACATTTTTCATCCTCGATTTTACACATTTTTAAATACTCTTAAGGATATCCTCTATCCCAAATAGATGTACAAATAGTTAATATTTTTTAAGATATTGTATTGTTGTTGTTGTGTTACGAAATTAAAGCTATATATTCTTATTTGTGCATCTCTTCTGTCTGTTAACTTGATGTTTAATTGTTTCAATGTATGCACATGTGTTGCGTTGCAATCTAGAACTAAACATCAGCTTTGATTGTTTTTAATTTTTAATAAGATTGTAATTTGTTTTGTGCAATGAATAAATAAAAATAAAAAATAAAAATAGATGAAGTTGTCTCGAAGTAGAGATTTCTTCAAACGATTACACTGGGTTGATTCCGAGTTTTGTACTTGTTGCGATAGGAATTCGTAATAGGAAGCGTCGCTATGCAGTGCGTTAAGCAATTCCACAATATTAGGTTGTTTCCTTTTAATAAACTTGTTAAGTTTATTGTGCCAACACTCGAGGATATTGGTACCTAGTCCTATGACGCCCCCCAAATACACACCATGTTTGTATAAATTCGTTGCGAATCCACTGCTTAAGCATATATTCACGGAAAATCTTGCTGTTTTTATCGTTTGGGCTTTGCGCAACTATGTAAAACCAACCATTTATAATTTGGTCTTGTGGCAAGTGTGGGAGTACTGCACATAGTGCAACTTGCCTGTGGATTATTTTAGACTTGGTTAGTCCTAAATCTTTGCCCTTTTTCCATATAGCCCTGGAAAAATGGAAATAACAACCTTTCCTAATTACTAGGTTAGGTTAGGTTAGTCTTTTTTTTATATTCTCGTCATCACAGGGCTTTCTTACCCTCTGGCGATCGGCTAAGCCAGAGAAGTTTTTACATTTTATTTATTTTGCGGCTAACAACTTTTACTCCTGCCCTTAAGGGGCCTTAATTCCTAGTGTAACACTTCCATTCCAGTCCTCTTTGTCATTCCAATTCTATCATTTATGCTTCTCGCACTTTCATCCTTCCCATTCATTAATTTCATTCTTATTCTAGTTACTTATTACTAAGGTTTTGGGGTGATTTGGAACTCAACACTTTTTTATTTATTGTTCTTGAAACTTATTTCACATATTTACATCTTAATTCTAGTTCTTACATGTAGGACAATTTTTACCTTAATCTTATTTCTTAAACTAATTTCACTTATAACTATATAAATATCATACATAATACTTATTAGTTATGGTCTTTCTTCATCTTTTGTTTCTTTTATTGACAGATTTTATTATTTTCACAGCATACTTCAAGACAAGGTCTCTAGTCCCATTTTCACCCATCAGTTTGGGTAGTTCTTGCGCATCAAGTTTTTGGCCCAGTTCGATCTCCAGCTCGAATCGTGCTGGGCCAAAAACGGGATATTCAAGCAAGATGTGTACCGCTGACTCGCCGACACTAGGGTCACAGATACATGCCGAGCTCTCTTTGCATTTGAACCTAGCCAAATACTCAGAGAACCCGCCATGCCCCGTGAGGGCCTGAGCAACCTCCTTGGTCACCACTATCCTCCTGATCACCCTGTACGCCTCGGACGCGATTGGGAAATACAGCTTAGTGACTGAAGCCGTTTTTTCGGTACTGTACCTCCGGTCCCATTCGCAGAGCGAGACCATGTGGATCACTCGCTTCATGTATGAGACCGGACACCGATCGTAGTCCGGTTTCTTCTTCGACCTCAGGGCGGCCTCCTTAGCCAGGGCATCGGTCCTTTCGTTCCCTTCAAGTCCCGCGTGAGCTTTAATCCAAAACAAAGACACACTCTTACCCTGCATTCTACAGTGACTAAGAGCGCCCCTTGCCCGGACCGCAAGGACGTGGAGGGAACCGGGGTTCACCACCGTCTGAAGGGCCGTCATAGAGTCGCTGAAGATGGCGAAAGCGCTCTCCCTACGCCGCTTGACCTCATTCGCTGCTTCACAGAGGGCCAAAAGCTCAGCTTAGTAGACGGTACAGTAGGGCGAGAGAGCAAGTTTGAGGATTTTGGTCTCGGCCTCATCACTCCATATGGATAGCGTGGCTCCGACCTTGGCCTCAATCTTGCTCCCGTCTGTAAAAATACGCACCTCATATCCTGTGTGTTCGAGGTATTGTGCCTCGTCTACCAGGCTTCCCAGCTCTATCTCACTCTGCTCCGCAGGATGAGGTCCTTCCAGCGCGGATGCCACCCGTTCGACATCCCTGTCTCCCAGTGCTGGCAAGTGTACCCCCCTTTTGGCGACGTAAAGCGAGGCTATCTCGTGAACGCGTAGGTCAAGAGGGAGCACCCCCGCCAGCACCAGTGCTGAGTTCAGCGATACCGTTCGGTATGCTCGACGCATCTTCTGCGCGAAGCTGCGCTGGAGCGCGTTGAGGCGCGTTCGCACTCCCAGCTTGTTAACGGCCGGCGCCCACGCGCTCGAGGCATACAGGACGACAGGTTCCACCGCTGCGGTGTAGATGGTCTTGATGACCTCGAGGTGCAGACCCCAGCTAACCTTTGCTGCCCTAGCCAACTGCTTATAAATGTTTGCAGCCATTAAGCAAACATTGGCGACATGTGTGTTAAATGTGAGGTGTTGGTCAATGGTGAGCCCTAGTAACTTTGCCTCCTTAGACATGCCAATGTCTACCCCGCCCATGCTCAGGCGTGGGGTGTCAAGCTTCAGCTTCCGCGTGATAACCATCGCACAGGTTTTGTGTGGTGCGAATTTCAGCTTATTCATGACACCCAACTCCAGAACAAACCCGAGGGCGGCATTGGCACGTCTCTGAACGTCCAGCGCTGTATTCCCATCAATGAGGAGGACTATATCATCGGCGAAGGCCTGGACATAGTCGCCTCTACCTTCGAGTCCCTTGAGGAGAGGGTCGAGCAGGAGGTTCCACAAGATGAGGCCACCTATGGAGTCCTGGACGCAACCTTTCCCCGTGGCTCTACGGTGTTCGGCGCCCATGTAGCGAACTCCAACGTCCTGTTGCTCATGTAGCTACTCATTACTCCCCGTATATTAGCTGGGCACGACTCCTCTGCGAGCCTCACCTTTATGGCAGGCCACCAGGCGCTGTCGAAGGCACCCTCTATATCCAATATATGGTACTTCAGGCGGTTCACGATCATCTTCTCATAAACCATCCCCAGCATGGTCAAGAGACCAATCGGCCTATGCGACTTGGGGGTGGCATATGTGGTCTTGCCGGGTTTCCTGAGAACGATGACCGTAGCCGCCTTCCATGCCTTCGGGAAGTAATGCAGCTCGAAACATTTGTTAATGAGCGCCAGGAACAGTTCGGGATCGCTGTTGACCGCTTCCATACAAATGTCGGCAGTCAACCCATCGGCGCCGGGAGCCTTCTTGGGGTTGAAGGACCTCATCGATCTGCCGAGCTCGTGGACGGTGAACAGAGGGTCTCGGGCGCCGCCGCTTTCGCTGTCTAGCTCGGCGGCTCGCCTTCTCGTCTCACCTTGCCCGAGGTCGTCTAGATAGGTGAGGTCCTCCGGGTAAAAAGTTTCGGCCAAGAGTTTGGCTGAACCTTCGGCGTCCAGCACCTTCCCATCCTGCTCCATAGGCCTATCCTCCTCCTGCTTCGACGTCCTACCTACCACCCGATATATCCCGTCCCACAAGCCTTCACGGTCTTGTTTTTCACAATACCCCTTCCAGCTGCGGATCTGAGCCTCTTGTATCGCAGCCTGGTACTTTTCCCGTTCTTTCAGGTACTCCTGCACCACCTTCGACCTCCGGACCGGTGCGGTACATCTGATCCTCCTCTTCCTGGTGACACCGCGCCGCTTCAACCTGGCGAGCTCCTCCGACCACCATGGCACAGAATTTTTTTCTGAATCGTTATTGGGAGAGTGTCGACACAAAAGATCCCACTGGGTCGAAGTGCCGCCGGTCTGCACTGACTGGCCCCCACATAAGATACATACATACATATAGTGTTAGTGTATGTAACCGTGGTGTGTTCAATTGCCTGTATAGTATTTATGTTCTTTATCGCGTCCCTGTTTAGTGTAGTGTTCAGCAGTAATTGGCCCAGTTTCTCACGAAACTGGGCCTAATTAGCCTTCCTTGTGTTGTATGTTCTTGTGGTCCTGTGTACTGTATGTCCCTTGGACTTGTTTAAATTAATTTTGAACTCTATGACATTGTGGTCGGAACCACACACAGGTCGTCAAGCACACGCCAGTCATCCACCAGATCGAGGACATCCGTTGAGCATGCCGTAATGTCCATATAGCTCGTCAGGTGCCGCTCCCCTCGGATTACGTCAAAGGTGGGAGTTGCCCTTGATTTAGGACGTGTAGGCCAAGCTCATCGAGGGCCCCCAGCATCGCTTCGCCCCTGTTGTCGGTCGTTGATCCTCCCCATCGGACACTCCTGGCATTGACGTCTCTACCAATGATGATGTTGTGTAGGCTTTCCCTACCTTCCTCAGGTGGTCGAGGTAAGGCTCTATGGGCTTATCCGGCTCAAAGGAGAGCGATGCCAGCGTGATCTCCCAGGCACCAGTACGGATCCCCACCACTACGATGTTATTAGTGGTGAGTTCTGGGTACTGTATCACACTAAGATTAGCGTCGAAGACGGCTATTGCCGCCTTGACAGTACCCTCCCCAATCCTGGTGTTCTGGAAGACCCTTACGCCCCGGACACCGCTCATACTTTTACTGCCACCCATGTACGGCTCTTGCAAGAGTGCAACCGTTGCATGCCGTTTGGAAGCCTCCGGCATCAGCTCGGTGGTTGCCAATTTCTGCCTTTTCAGATTTGCCTGGAGTATCCTGTAAGGGGTCCTTTCCGTTGGCAGGACCTTAGCAGTATGCTACCGAGGCCCTCGCGATCTCGTCCCACCGTTTCCTGATTGGACATTCACCGCTGATGGCGCTGTGGACGCAGTTGCCCAACTTGGCCGACACGCAGTTTCGGCATTGCGGTTCCTTAGCTGCCAGCCAGTGCGGGCCGCTACAATGGCAGCAGGAATCTACCGCTTCTTTGTAGAAGCGCCTGCCGTGCCCGTATCCCAGGCAGCGAGTGCAGTGCACTAGCGGCGACTGGTCCTCCACTATCATCGCTTGCATGGCGACCCAGAGGCGAGACTTTTTAAGTGCTCTCCTCCAGACAACCGGTGACGTAGTCAGGACGACGTTGTTGGTGTGCGGGTTTCTTGTTCGACGCCTAAACTTTACCCCTACCCTAGCCTCCTCGTCGCTAAGGCCCCAAAACACGTCTCCATTTTGGTTCCTCAGGGCCTTCAAGATGTCCTCATCTGTGTGGACACTCAAGACTCCCCTTAGAACCAGCATAGGGTCCTTGTTTTTCACGTCCTCAGCGACGAGTTGCTTCCCTGACCTGTTAATCTTGTCTCTAATTTTATTTCTCTCTTCTAAAGTTCTACACCCTATAATTATCTTCCTATCTTTCCCCTTTCTAACCCTTTCTATTTCTATACCCACTTTTTGGCGTCGATAACCCTGCGCACTTTGTCCATAACCTCGTCGCCGGTGTCTGTCACCTCTTTTGAGGTGATGACAACGGAGTGTAGGGCTGTCCTTATCGGAAGGCGCCCGCTTGGGGGCCCAGCCGCCACGCTCGCGAGACGTTCTCAGTCTGCGTCTCCACTGCGCCCTTCAACAGCTCCAGGCTGCGCGCATTCTCTTTTAAGAGAATGGAGTGTTTCTCCAGCTTCGACATGAGTTTTTTAGCCATGTCGATGTTAATGAAGCTGGTGCTGGTAGAGGCAGGAGAGAACTCTGGCATTGCCGGCTCTGGACAGCTTACCGTGCCAATTCAGCCTTTTAGTTCAGCGTCCAGGGCCTTTATAATTGCATAAAGTTCGTCAATCGCGTCCGTGACATCTTGTTTAAAGTCAATTTTTAAATTTTGCGATTGCGCAATTTTTTCTTGTCCCTGGTAACGCTGGCCTTTGCCTGGTTGAGTCGCGAGGCTTTGTCCTGTGTGGCAAGGGAGTGCGATTTAGGCTCCTTCGGGGCCACTGGGTGGTTGGACACGGATGGCGTTCGCACCAGCGCCGTCCTAGATTTGGATGGCACTGCTGCAGGCGCGTTAGCGGTGCCCGGAGTTGGCCGAATGACGCCTTTTGGCGATTTGGTGCCTGCCCCAGTAGCTAACGCCGATGATGGTGCCCTCGATTGGTCAGTGGGGGAGCCAGTTATCGGACTGGGTTTCCCCTCGTCCCACTCTCTGTTCTGTCTCATTACTGTACGGTCTGTACTGGCTCTGTCTTTGTTACCTGCGCTTTGGCGCTTAACAGGCGTCCTGCGGCCAAACATATTGCGGGTACTCGTCAGTTGTTAAAATAATAATTGTATGTATAAAATATTAATTAAAATATATGTATATGAATATCAATTTGAGTTAAAAATAATAAAATAAAATATAACATGTTTTTTGATTTGTGGCTCTATATAGAGTTGTGACACTGTGGTGTCTAAACACAATTGCCCTACGCGCTGAGGGTCAATGTGACAACACTGGACTTCTCCTGGAGGTATGTGTGTGTGTACGTACGTGTGTGAGTGTGTGTGCTTGGGTGTGTGTATTTGCGTGTGTGTGTTTGTGTATGTGTGGGTGTATAGTTGTGTATGTATATATGGGCTCGTAGTCCAGGTAGAGTTTTTGTCACGAATGCGCTTTGAGTCAGAGCACGTCACTAGATTTTATAGCGCTAGGCTATGTCCCAAAGTATGCAGCAAAAAACAGCAATGTTATACTAAATTAATAAAAACTTAAAGCTAATGGCCGTCGCAATAACAATCAGCCAGTCAGTGTTGTCAAAACACAATAAGTCAATAATATAAAACAAAAATATTTTGACTTTGGGTAGAGTCAATGTGTGTGACTCTACGTAGAGACTCCAAAAGTAGCTCGCGGAGTAGCCCTGGACGGGCGAAGCCTAAAGCCGAAAACCGCTCCACCCTGCGACAAACGGTTGCCGAGATATACAAGTGTCTACTTTGCTAGACTGAAGTCCAGACTTTAGGCACAAACTTTGTTGCCTTATATCTTGGCAACCGCTCAACGCCGATCTTGATCGTGATATATGATTGATTGAGATGCTTCGGCTGGGAGCGAGAGGGCAACCAATCCGACTGCCGCGATCAACTCACGGCGCTGCGGTGCCCAGGCGTGGCAATCCGCCAAAGTGTGCAGCGCCGTGTCCACAACAACGTCGCGGCAGTCGCCGCAGTGGTGACAACCGGGCGTCTCTTGCCGGCGTATACGACACAGGAACTGGCCAAAACAACCGTGGCCAGTCATTACCTGTGTCAGCCGGAAGGTGAGGGCGCCATGCCGCCTCTCCAGCCACTCCTCAAACACGGGACTCTGACAACCTACCCAACTCGCCATCTTGTCCCAATCCGCCGACCGTTGCTTCTGACCCCAGAATTGTTAATGTATTGTCATCGGTGTCATTTAGCATTAAGGACATTATACTGGCAATACGTAAATTGGATAAAAGCAAAGGCGCTGGCCCTGACTCGCTTCCACCTTCTTTTGTCTGTTCATGTGCTGTACAGCTGGCAGTTCCTCTTTGCATTATATTTAATAAATCACTCAACAGTGGCACTTTTCCGAAACGATGGAAAGTGGCGCACATAGCACCCATTTTTAAGAATGGTGATAAGTCACGTTGCGAGAACTATAGACCAATAAGCATTTTATCTTGTTTTGCTAAGTTGTTTGAGTCGGTTTTATACAATTACTTGTATAATCACATCAAACCCATTCTCTCGAAACGGCAGCATGGTTTCGTTAGGAACAAATCTACCGTTACCAATTTGTTGGAATACAAGAATTACCTTTGTAAAAGCTTTTCAGTAGGTGGTCAGGTAGATGCTATCTACACTGACTTTTCAAAGGCGTTTGACAAAGTCAACCGTAAATTACTTTGCAATAAACTTGCCGCCTATGGTATACAGGGTAACTTGTTTCGCTGGATTTCATCTTATTTAGATAATCGGAGTCAATTGGTAGCTTTAAAGGGGTTCCTTTCTTCACCAATGAGGGTATATTCCGGGGTGCCACAGGGATCCCATCTAGGCCCCCTGTTCTTTGTCATATTTATAAATGACCTAATTGAGCGTCTGTCCTGTCAATGTCTCCTTTACGCTGATGATTTAAAAATATTTGCCAACATAACGTCTTTGACCGATTGTCTGAATTTGCAGAACGACCTACACGTTGTTTCAGATTGGTGCAATACGAACAAAATGTATTTAAATATCAATAAATATTTTTCGATATCTTTTTCAAATAAACGCAACAAAATTTTACATAATTACATTATTGATGGACACGTACTTAATAGGTCTAATGTTGCCAAAGACTTGGGTATACTCTTTGATGATAAACTTTCTTTTCGACCTCACTACCAACATATAATCTCGAAAGCTAACAAGCTCCTAGGTTTCGTGCTACGGACAACAAAAGGATTCAAAAAAGCTCAAAGTGTGCTTTATCTTTACTATGCCCTGGTAAGAAGTGCCTTAGAATATGACTCACCGATCTGGTCACCATATTATAGAGTGCACATTAACGACATAAAGCGTGTTCAAAGGAAATGCCTTAAAATAATATGTTACCGCCTAAAATTAGGTCGTAAGTACTTCAATAACGATCAGAGGCTGCAAAAATTTAAGGTCCAACCATTGGAAGGTCGTCGCAAATATTTTGATCTGGTTTATTAATATATAAAATAATTCATTCAATTATTGATTCACCCGAATTGCTTACGCATATTTCTTTTAACATTAAATACAGTTTACGTAGATCGAACCGTGTTAATCTCTTTGCCTTGCAATTTTATAAAAATAATATTTCTTATTACAATCCCCTGGTAAGAATGGCTAGACAATATAATGAATTAGTAACAAATAATTTACAGTTAGACATTTTTCATCCTCGATTTTACACATTTTTAAATACTCTTAAGGATATCCTCTATCCCAAATAGATGTACAAATAGTTAATATTTTTTAAGATATTGTATTGTTGTTGTTGTGTTACGAAATTAAAGCTATATATTCTTATTTGTGCATCTCTTCTGTCTGTTAACTTGATGTTTAATTGTTTCAATGTATGCACATGTGTTGCGTTGCAATCTAGAACTAAACATCAGCTTTGATTGTTTTTAATTTTTAATAAGATTGTAATTTGTTTTGTGCAATGAATAAATAAAAATAAAAAATAAAAATAGATGAAGTTGTCTCGAAGTAGAGATTTCTTCAAACGATTACACTGGGTTGATTCCGAGTTTTGTACTTGTTGCGATAGGAATTCGTAATAGGAAGCGTCGCTATGCAGTGCGTTAAGCAATTCCACAATATTAGGTTGTTTCCTTTTAATAAACTTGTTAAGTTTATTGTGCCAACACTCGAGGATATTGGTACCTAGTCCTATGACGCCCCCCAAATACACACCATGTTTGTATAAATTCGTTGCGAATCCACTGCTTAAGCATATATTCACGGAAAATCTTGCTGTTTTTATCGTTTGGGCTTTGCGCAACTATGTAAAACCAACCATTTATAATTTGGTCTTGTGGCAAGTGTGGGAGTACTGCACATAGTGCAACTTGCCTGCGGATTATTTTAGACTTGGTTAGTCCTAAATCTTTGCCCTTTTTCCATATAGCCCTGGAAAAATGGAAATAACAACCTTTCCTAATTACTAGGTTAGGTTAGGTTAGTCTTTTTTTTATATTCTCGTCATCACAGGGCTTTCTTACCCTCTGGCGATCGGCTAAGCCAGAGAAGTTTTTACATTTTATTTATTTTGCGGCTAACAACTTTTACTCCTGCCCTTAAGGGGCCTTAATTCCTAGTGTAACACTTCCATTCCAGTCCTCTTTGTCATTCCAATTCTATCATTTATGCTTCTCGCACTTTCATCCTTCCCATTCATTAATTTCATTCTTATTCTAGTTACTTATTACTAAGGTTTTGGGGTGATTTGGAACTCAACACTTTTTTATTTATTGTTCTTGAAACTTATTTCACATATTTACATCTTAATTCTAGTTCTTACATGTAGGACAATTTTTACCTTAATCTTATTTCTTAAACTAATTTCACTTATAACTATATAAATATCATACATAATACTTATTAGTTATGGTCTTTCTTCATCTTTTGTTTCTTTTATTGACAGATTTTATTATTTTCACAGCATACTTCAAGACAAGGTCTCTAGTCCCATTTTCACCCATCAGTTTGGGTAGTTCTTGCGCATCAAGTTTTTGGCCCAGTTCGATCTCCAGCTCGAATCGTGCTGGGCCAAAAACGGGATATTCAAGCAAGATGTGTACCGCTGACTCGCCGACACTAGGGTCACAGATACATGCCGAGCTCTCTTTGCATTTGAACCTAGCCAAATACTCAGAGAACCCGCCATGCCCCGTGAGGGCCTGAGCAACCTCCTTGGTCACCACTATCCTCCTGATCACCCTGTACGCCTCGGACGCGATTGGGAAATACAGCTTAGTGACTGAAGCCGTTTTTTCGGTACTGTACCTCCGGTCCCATTCGCAGAGCGAGACCATGTGGATCACTCGCTTCATGTATGAGACCGGACACCGATCGTAGTCCGGTTTCTTCTTCGACCTCAGGGCGGCCTCCTTAGCCAGGGCATCGGTCCTTTCGTTCCCTTCAAGTCCCGCGTGAGCTTTAATCCAAAACAAAGACACACTCTTACCCTGCATTCTACAGTGACTAAGAGCGCCCCTTGCCCGGACCGCAAGGACGTGGAGGGAACCGGGGTTCACCACCGTCTGAAGGGCCGTCATAGAGTCGCTGAAGATGGCGAAAGCGCTCTCCCTACGCCGCTTGACCTCATTCGCTGCTTCACAGAGGGCCAAAAGCTCAGCTTAGTAGACGGTACAGTAGGGCGAGAGAGCAAGTTTGAGGATTTTGGTCTCGGCCTCATCACTCCATATGGATAGCGTGGCTCCGACCTTGGCCTCAATCTTGCTCCCGTCTGTAAAAATACGCACCTCATATCCTGTGTGTTCGAGGTATTGTGCCTCGTCTACCAGGCTTCCCAGCTCTATCTCACTCTGCTCCGCAGGATGAGGTCCTTCCAGCGCGGATGCCACCCGTTCGACATCCCTGTCTCCCAGTGCTGGCAAGTGTACCCCCCTTTTGGCGACGTAAAGCGAGGCTATCTCGTGAACGCGTAGGTCAAGAGGGAGCACCCCCGCCAGCACCAGTGCTGAGTTCAGCGATACCGTTCGGTATGCTCGACGCATCTTCTGCGCGAAGCTGCGCTGGAGCGCGTTGAGGCGCGTTCGCACTCCCAGCTTGTTAACGGCCGGCGCCCACGCGCTCGAGGCATACAGGACGACAGGTTCCACCGCTGCGGTGTAGATGGTCTTGATGACCTCGAGGTGCAGACCCCAGCTAACCTTTGCTGCCCTAGCCAACTGCTTATAAATGTTTGCAGCCATTAAGCAAACATTGGCGACATGTGTGTTAAATGTGAGGTGTTGGTCAATGGTGAGCCCTAGTAACTTTGCCTCCTTAGACATGCCAATGTCTACCCCGCCCATGCTCAGGCGTGGGGTGTCAAGCTTCAGCTTCCGCGTGATAACCATCGCACAGGTTTTGTGTGGTGCGAATTTCAGCTTATTCATGACACCCAACTCCAGAACAAACCCGAGGGCGGCATTGGCACGTCTCTGAACGTCCAGCGCTGTATTCCCATCAATGAGGAGGACTATATCATCGGCGAAGGCCTGGACATAGTCGCCTCTACCTTCGAGTCCCTTGAGGAGAGGGTCGAGCAGGAGGTTCCACAAGATGAGGCCACCTATGGAGTCCTGGACGCAACCTTTCCCCGTGGCTCTACGGTGTTCGGCGCCCATGTAGCGAACTCCAACGTCCTGTTGCTCATGTAGCTACTCATTACTCCCCGTATATTAGCTGGGCACGACTCCTCTGCGAGCCTCACCTTTATGGCAGGCCACCAGGCGCTGTCGAAGGCACCCTCTATATCCAATATATGGTACTTCAGGCGGTTCACGATCATCTTCTCATAAACCATCCCCAGCATGGTCAAGAGACCAATCGGCCTATGCGACTTGGGGGTGGCATATGTGGTCTTGCCGGGTTTCCTGAGAACGATGACCGTAGCCGCCTTCCATGCCTTCGGGAAGTAATGCAGCTCGAAACATTTGTTAATGAGCGCCAGGAACAGTTCGGGATCGCTGTTGACCGCTTCCATACAAATGTCGGCAGTCAACCCATCGGCGCCGGGAGCCTTCTTGGGGTTGAAGGACCTCATCGATCTGCCGAGCTCGTGGACGGTGAACAGAGGGTCTCGGGCGCCGCCGCTTTCGCTGTCTAGCTCGGCGGCTCGCCTTCTCGTCTCACCTTGCCCGAGGTCGTCTAGATAGGTGAGGTCCTCCGGGTAAAAAGTTTCGGCCAAGAGTTTGGCTGAACCTTCGGCGTCCAGCACCTTCCCATCCTGCTCCATAGGCCTATCCTCCTCCTGCTTCGACGTCCTACCTACCACCCGATATATCCCGTCCCACAAGCCTTCACGGTCTTGTTTTTCACAATACCCCTTCCAGCTGCGGATCTGAGCCTCTTGTATCGCAGCCTGGTACTTTTCCCGTTCTTTCAGGTACTCCTGCACCACCTTCGACCTCCGGACCGGTGCGGTACATCTGATCCTCCTCTTCCTGGTGACACCGCGCCGCTTCAACCTGGCGAGCTCCTCCGACCACCATGGCACAGAATTTTTTTCTGAATCGTTATTGGGAGAGTGTCGACACAAAAGATCCCACTGGGTCGAAGTGCCGCCGGTCTGCACTGACTGGCCCCCACATAAGATACATACATACATATAGTGTTAGTGTATGTAACCGTGGTGTGTTCAATTGCCTGTATAGTATTTATGTTCTTTATCGCGTCCCTGTTTAGTGTAGTGTTCAGCAGTAATTGGCCCAGTTTCTCACGAAACTGGGCCTAATTAGCCTTCCTTGTGTTGTATGTTCTTGTGGTCCTGTGTACTGTATGTCCCTTGGACTTGTTTAAATTAATTTTGAACTCTATGACATTGTGGTCGGAACCACACACAGGTCGTCAAGCACACGCCAGTCATCCACCAGATCGAGGACATCCGTTGAGCATGCCGTAATGTCCATATAGCTCGTCAGGTGCCGCTCCCCTCGGATTACGTCAAAGGTGGGAGTTGCCCTCGATTTAGGACGTGTAGGCCAAGCTCATCGAGGGCCCCCAGCATCGCTTCGCCCCTGTTGTCGGTCGTTGATCCTCCCCATCGGACACTCCTGGCATTGACGTCTCTACCAATGATGATGTTGTGTAGGCTTTCCCTACCTTCCTCAGGTGGTCGAGGTAAGGCTCTATGGGCTTATCCGGCTCAAAGGAGAGCGATGCCAGCGTGATCTCCCAGGCACCAGTACGGATCCCCACCACTACGATGTTATTAGTGGTGAGTTCTGGGTACTGTATCACACTAAGATTAGCGTCGAAGACGGCTATTGCCGCCTTGACAGTACCCTCCCCAATCCTGGTGTTCTGGAAGACCCTTACGCCCCGGACACCGCTCATACTTTTACTGCCACACATGTACGGCTCTTGCAAGAGTGCAACCGTTGCATGCCGTTTGGAAGCCTCCGGCATCAGCTCGGTGGTTGCCAATTTCTGCCTTTTCAGATTTGCCTGGAGTATCCTGTAAGGGGTCCTTTCCGTTGGCAGGACCTTAGCAGTATGCTACCGAGGCCCTCGCGATCTCGTCCCACCGTTTCCTGATTGGACATTCACCGCTGATGGCGCTGTGGACGCAGTTGCCCAACTTGGCCGACACGCAGTTTCGGCATTGCGGTTCCTTAGCTGCCAGCCAGTGCGGGCCGCTACAATGGCAGCAGGAATCTACCGCTTCTTTGTAGAAGCGCCTGCCGTGCCCGTATCCCAGGCAGCGAGTGCAGTGCACTAGCGGCGACTGGTCCTCCACTATCATCGCTTGCATGGCGACCCAGAGGCGAGACTTTTTAAGTGCTCTCCTCCAGACAACCGGTGACGTAGTCAGGACGACGTTGTTGGTGTGCGGGTTTCTTGTTCGACGCCTAAACTTTACCCCTACCCTAGCCTCCTCGTCGCTAAGGCCCCAAAAAACGTCTCCATTTTGGTTCCTCAGGGCCTTCAAGATGTCCTCATCTGTGTGGACACTCAAGACTCTCCTTAGAACCAGCATAGGGTCCTTGTTTTTCACGTCCTCAGCGACGAGTTGCTTCCCTGACCTGTTAATCTTGTCTCTAATTTTATTTCTCTCTTCTAAAGTTCTACACCCTATAATTATCTTCCTATCTTTCCCCTTTCTAACCCTTTCTATTTCTATACCCACTTTTTGGCGTCGATAACCCTGCGCACTTTGTCCATAACCTCGTCGCCGGTGTCTGTCACCTCTTTTGAGGTGATGACAACGGAGTGTAGGGCTGTCCTTATCGGAAGGCGCCCGCTTGGGGGCCCAGCCGCCACGCTCGCGAGACGTTCTCAGTCTGCGTCTCCACTGCGCCCTTCAACAGCTCCAGGCTGCGCGCATTCTCTTTTAAGAGAATGGAGTGTTTCTCCAGCTTCGACATGAGTTTTTTAGCCATGTCGATGTTAATGAAGCTGGTGCTGGTAGAGGCAGGAGAGAACTCTGGCATTGCCGGCTCTGGACAGCTTACCGTGCCAATTCAGCCTTTTAGTTCAGCGTCCAGGGCCTTTATAATTGCATAAAGTTCGTCAATCGCGTCCGTGACATCTTGTTTAAAGTCAATTTTTAAATTTTGCGATTGCGCAATTTTTTCTTGTCCCTGGTAACGCTGGCCTTTGCCTGGTTGAGTCGCGAGGCTTTGTCCTGTGTGGCAAGGGAGTGCGATTTAGGCTCCTTCGGGGCCACTGGGTGGTTGGACACGGATGGCGTTCGCACCAGCGCCGTCCTAGATTTGGATGGCACTGCTGCAGGCGCGTTAGCGGTGCCCGGAGTTGGCCGAATGACGCCTTTTGGCGATTTGGTGCCTGCCCCAGTAGCTAACGCCGATGATGGTGCCCTCGATTGGTCAGTGGGGGAGCCAGTTATCGGACTGGGTTTCCCCTCGTCCCACTCTCTGTTCTGTCTCATTACTGTACGGTCTGTACTGGCTCTGTCTTTGTTACCTGCGCTTTGGCGCTTAACAGGCGTCCTGCGGCCAAACATATTGCGGGTACTCGTCAGTTGTTAAAATAATAATTGTATGTATAAAATATTAATTAAAATATATGTATATGAATATCAATTTGAGTTAAAAATAATAAAATAAAATATAACATGTTTTTTGATTTGTGGCTCTATATAGAGTTGTGACACTGTGGTGTCTAAACACAATTGCCCTACGCGCTGAGGGTCAATGTGACAACACTGGACTTCTCCTGGAGGTATGTGTGTGTGTACGTACGTGTGTGAGTGTGTGTGCTTGGGTGTGTGTATTTGCGTGTGTGTGTTTGTGTATGTGTGGGTGTATAGTTGTGTATGTATATATGGGCTCGTAGTCCAGGTAGAGTTTTTGTCACGAATGCGCTTTGAGTCAGAGCACGTCACTAGATTTTATAGCGCTAGGCTATGTCCCAAAGTATGCAGCAAAAAACAGCAATGTTATACTAAATTAATAAAAACTTAAAGCTAATGGCCGTCGCAATAACAATCAGCCAGTCAGTGTTGTCAAAACACAATAAGTCAATAATATAAAACAAAAATATTTTGACTTTGGGTAGAGTCAATGTGTGTGACTCTACGTAGAGACTCCAAAAGTAGCTCGCGGAGTAGCCCTGGACGGGCGAAGCCTAAAGCCGAAAACCGCTCCACCCTGCGACAAACGGTTGCCGAGATATACAAGTGTCTACTTTGCTAGACTGAAGTCCAGACTTTAGGCACAAACTTTGTTGCCTTATATCTTGGCAACCGCTCAACGCCGATCTTGATCGTGATATATGATTGATTGAGATGCTTCGGCTGGGAGCGAGAGGGCAACCAATCCGACTGCCGCGATCAACTCACGGCGCTGCGGTGCCCAGGCGTGGCAATCCGCCAAAGTGTGCAGCGCCGTGTCCACAACAACGTCGCGGCAGTCGCCGCAGTGGTGACAACCGGGCGTCTCTTGCCGGCGTATACGACACAGGAACTGGCCAAAACAACCGTGGCCAGTCATTACCTGTGTCAGCCGGAAGGTGAGGGCGCCATGCCGCCTCTCCAGCCACTCCTCAAACACGGGACTCTGACAACCTACCCAACTCGCCATCTTGTCCCAATCCGCCGACCGTTGCTTCTGACCCCAGAATTGTTAATGTATTGTCATCGGTGTCATTTAGCATTAAGGACATTATACTGGCAATACGTAAATTGGATAAAAGCAAAGGCGCTGGCCCTGACTCGCTTCCACCTTCTTTTGTCTGTTCATGTGCTGTACAGCTGGCAGTTCCTCTTTGCATTATATTTAATAAATCACTCAACAGTGGCACTTTTCCGAAACGATGGAAAGTGGCGCACATAGCACCCATTTTTAAGAATGGTGATAAGTCACGTTGCGAGAACTATAGACCAATAAGCATTTTATCTTGTTTTGCTAAGTTGTTTGAGTCGGTTTTATACAATTACTTGTATAATCACATCAAACCCATTCTCTCGAAACGGCAGCATGGTTTCGTTAGGAACAAATCTACCGTTACCAATTTGTTGGAATACAAGAATTACCTTTGTAAAAGCTTTTCAGTAGGTGGTCAGGTAGATGCTATCTACACTGACTTTTCAAAGGCGTTTGACAAAGTCAACCGTAAATTACTTTGCAATAAACTTGCCGCCTATGGTATACAGGGTAACTTGTTTCGCTGGATTTCATCTTATTTAGATAATCGGAGTCAATTGGTAGCTTTAAAGGGGTTCCTTTCTTCACCAATGAGGGTATATTCCGGGGTGCCACAGGGATCCCATCTAGGCCCCCTGTTCTTTGTCATATTTATAAATGACCTAATTGAGCGTCTGTCCTGTCAATGTCTCCTTTACGCTGATGATTTAAAAATATTTGCCAACATAACGTCTTTGACCGATTGTCTGAATTTGCAGAACGACCTACACGTTGTTTCAGATTGGTGCAATACGAACAAAATGTATTTAAATATCAATAAATATTTTTCGATATCTTTTTCAAATAAACGCAACAAAATTTTACATAATTACATTATTGATGGACACGTACTTAATAGGTCTAATGTTGCCAAAGACTTGGGTATACTCTTTGATGATAAACTTTCTTTTCGACCTCACTACCAACATATAATCTCGAAAGCTAACAAGCTCCTAGGTTTCGTGCTACGGACAACAAAAGGATTCAAAAAAGCTCAAAGTGTGCTTTATCTTTACTATGCCCTGGTAAGAAGTGCCTTAGAATATGACTCACCGATCTGGTCACCATATTATAGAGTGCACATTAACGACATAAAGCGTGTTCAAAGGAAATGCCTTAAAATAATATGTTACCGCCTAAAATTAGGTCGTAAGTACTTCAATAACGATCAGAGGCTGCAAAAATTTAAGGTCCAACCATTGGAAGGTCGTCGCAAATATTTTGATCTGGTTTATTAATATATAAAATAATTCATTCAATTATTGATTCACCCGAATTGCTTACGCATATTTCTTTTAACATTAAATACAGTTTACGTAGATCGAACCGTGTTAATCTCTTTGCCTTGCAATTTTATAAAAATAATATTTCTTATTACAATCCCCTGGTAAGAATGGCTAGACAATATAATGAATTAGTAACAAATAATTTACAGTTAGACATTTTTCATCCTCGATTTTACACATTTTTAAATACTCTTAAGGATATCCTCTATCCCAAATAGATGTACAAATAGTTAATATTTTTTAAGATATTGTATTGTTGTTGTTGTGTTACGAAATTAAAGCTATATATTCTTATTTGTGCATCTCTTCTGTCTGTTAACTTGATGTTTAATTGTTTCAATGTATGCACATGTGTTGCGTTGCAATCTAGAACTAAACATCAGCTTTGATTGTTTTTAATTTTTAATAAGATTGTAATTTGTTTTGTGCAATGAATAAATAAAAATAAAAAATAAAAATAGATGAAGTTGTCTCGAAGTAGAGATTTCTTCAAACGATTACACTGGGTTGATTCCGAGTTTTGTACTTGTTGCGATAGGAATTCGTAATAGGAAGCGTCGCTATGCAGTGCGTTAAGCAATTCCACAATATTAGGTTGTTTCCTTTTAATAAACTTGTTAAGTTTATTGTGCCAACACTCGAGGATATTGGTACCTAGTCCTATGACGCCCCCCAAATACACACCATGTTTGTATAAATTCGTTGCGAATCCACTGCTTAAGCATATATTCACGGAAAATCTTGCTGTTTTTATCGTTTGGGCTTTGCGCAACTATGTAAAACCAACCATTTATAATTTGGTCTTGTGGCAAGTGTGGGAGTACTGCACATAGTGCAACTTGCCTGCGGATTATTTTAGACTTGGTTAGTCCTAAATCTTTGCCCTTTTTCCATATAGCCCTGGAAAAATGGAAATAACAACCTTTCCTAATTACTAGGTTAGGTTAGGTTAGTCTTTTTTTTATATTCTCGTCATCACAGGGCTTTCTTACCCTCTGGCGATCGGCTAAGCCAGAGAAGTTTTTACATTTTATTTATTTTGCGGCTAACAACTTTTACTCCTGCCCTTAAGGGGCCTTAATTCCTAGTGTAACACTTCCATTCCAGTCCTCTTTGTCATTCCAATTCTATCATTTATGCTTCTCGCACTTTCATCCTTCCCATTCATTAATTTCATTCTTATTCTAGTTACTTATTACTAAGGTTTTGGGGTGATTTGGAACTCAACACTTTTTTATTTATTGTTCTTGAAACTTATTTCACATATTTACATCTTAATTCTAGTTCTTACATGTAGGACAATTTTTACCTTAATCTTATTTCTTAAACTAATTTCACTTATAACTATATAAATATCATACATAATACTTATTAGTTATGGTCTTTCTTCATCTTTTGTTTCTTTTATTGACAGATTTTATTATTTTCACAGCATACTTCAAGACAAGGTCTCTAGTCCCATTTTCACCCATCAGTTTGGGTAGTTCTTGCGCATCAAGTTTTTGGCCCAGTTCGATCTCCAGCTCGAATCGTGCTGGGCCAAAAACGGGATATTCAAGCAAGATGTGTACCGCTGACTCGCCGACACTAGGGTCACAGATACATGCCGAGCTCTCTTTGCATTTGAACCTAGCCAAATACTCAGAGAACCCGCCATGCCCCGTGAGGGCCTGAGCAACCTCCTTGGTCACCACTATCCTCCTGATCACCCTGTACGCCTCGGACGCGATTGGGAAATACAGCTTAGTGACTGAAGCCGTTTTTTCGGTACTGTACCTCCGGTCCCATTCGCAGAGCGAGACCATGTGGATCACTCGCTTCATGTATGAGACCGGACACCGATCGTAGTCCGGTTTCTTCTTCGACCTCAGGGCGGCCTCCTTAGCCAGGGCATCGGTCCTTTCGTTCCCTTCAAGTCCCGCGTGAGCTTTAATCCAAAACAAAGACACACTCTTACCCTGCATTCTACAGTGACTAAGAGCGCCCCTTGCCCGGACCGCAAGGACGTGGAGGGAACCGGGGTTCACCACCGTCTGAAGGGCCGTCATAGAGTCGCTGAAGATGGCGAAAGCGCTCTCCCTACGCCGCTTGACCTCATTCGCTGCTTCACAGAGGGCCAAAAGCTCAGCTTAGTAGACGGTACAGTAGGGCGAGAGAGCAAGTTTGAGGATTTTGGTCTCGGCCTCATCACTCCATATGGATAGCGTGGCTCCGACCTTGGCCTCAATCTTGCTCCCGTCTGTAAAAATACGCACCTCATATCCTGTGTGTTCGAGGTATTGTGCCTCGTCTACCAGGCTTCCCAGCTCTATCTCACTCTGCTCCGCAGGATGAGGTCCTTCCAGCGCGGATGCCACCCGTTCGACATCCCTGTCTCCCAGTGCTGGCAAGTGTACCCCCCTTTTGGCGACGTAAAGCGAGGCTATCTCGTGAACGCGTAGGTCAAGAGGGAGCACCCCCGCCAGCACCAGTGCTGAGTTCAGCGATACCGTTCGGTATGCTCGACGCATCTTCTGCGCGAAGCTGCGCTGGAGCGCGTTGAGGCGCGTTCGCACTCCCAGCTTGTTAACGGCCGGCGCCCACGCGCTCGAGGCATACAGGACGACAGGTTCCACCGCTGCGGTGTAGATGGTCTTGATGACCTCGAGGTGCAGACCCCAGCTAACCTTTGCTGCCCTAGCCAACTGCTTATAAATGTTTGCAGCCATTAAGCAAACATTGGCGACATGTGTGTTAAATGTGAGGTGTTGGTCAATGGTGAGCCCTAGTAACTTTGCCTCCTTAGACATGCCAATGTCTACCCCGCCCATGCTCAGGCGTGGGGTGTCAAGCTTCAGCTTCCGCGTGATAACCATCGCACAGGTTTTGTGTGGTGCGAATTTCAGCTTATTCATGACACCCAACTCCAGAACAAACCCGAGGGCGGCATTGGCACGTCTCTGAACGTCCAGCGCTGTATTCCCATCAATGAGGAGGACTATATCATCGGCGAAGGCCTGGACATAGTCGCCTCTACCTTCGAGTCCCTTGAGGAGAGTGTCGAGCAGGAGGTTCCACAAGATGAGGCCACCTATGGAGTCCTGGACGCAACCTTTCCCCGTGGCTCTACGGTGTTCGGCGCCCATGTAGCGAACTCCAACGTCCTGTTGCTCATGTAGCTACTCATTACTCCCCGTATATTAGCTGGGCACGACTCCTCTGCGAGCCTCACCTTTATGGCAGGCCACCAGGCGCTGTCGAAGGCACCCTCTATATCCAATATATGGTACTTCAGGCGGTTCACGATCATCTTCTCATAAACCATCCCCAGCATGGTCAAGAGACCAATCGGCCTATGCGACTTGGGGGTGGCATATGTGGTCTTGCCGGGTTTCCTGAGAACGATGACCGTAGCCGCCTTCCATGCCTTCGGGAAGTAATGCAGCTCGAAACATTTGTTAATGAGCGCCAGGAACAGTTCGGGATCGCTGTTGACCGCTTCCATACAAATGTCGGCAGTCAACCCATCGGCGCCGGGAGCCTTCTTGGGGTTGAAGGACCTCATCGATCTGCCGAGCTCGTGGACGGTGAACAGAGGGTCTCGGGCGCCGCCGCTTTCGCTGTCTAGCTCGGCGGCTCGCCTTCTCGTCTCACCTTGCCCGAGGTCGTCTAGATAGGTGAGGTCCTCCGGGTAAAAAGTTTCGGCCAAGAGTTTGGCTGAACCTTCGGCGTCCAGCACCTTCCCATCCTGCTCCATAGGCCTATCCTCCTCCTGCTTCGACGTCCTACCTACCACCCGATATATCCCGTCCCACAAGCCTTCACGGTCTTGTTTTTCACAATACCCCTTCCAGCTGCGGATCTGAGCCTCTTGTATCGCAGCCTGGTACTTTTCCCGTTCTTTCAGGTACTCCTGCACCACCTTCGACCTCCGGACCGGTGCGGTACATCTGATCCTCCTCTTCCTGGTGACACCGCGCCGCTTCAACCTGGCGAGCTCCTCCGACCACCATGGCACAGAATTTTTTTCTGAATCGTTATTGGGAGAGTGTCGACACAAAAGATCCCACTGGGTCGAAGTGCCGCCGGTCTGCACTGACTGGCCCCCACATAAGATACATACATACATATAGTGTTAGTGTATGTAACCGTGGTGTGTTCAATTGCCTGTATAGTATTTATGTTCTTTATCGCGTCCCTGTTTAGTGTAGTGTTCAGCAGTAATTGGCCCAGTTTCTCACGAAACTGGGCCTAATTAGCCTTCCTTGTGTTGTATGTTCTTGTGGTCCTGTGTACTGTATGTCCCTTGGACTTGTTTAAATTAATTTTGAACTCTATGACATTGTGGTCGGAACCACACACAGGTCGTCAAGCACACGCCAGTCATCCACCAGATCGAGGACATCCGTTGAGCATGCCGTAATGTCCATATAGCTCGTCAGGTGCCGCTCCCCTCGGATTACGTCAAAGGTGGGAGTTGCCCTTGATTTAGGACGTGTAGGCCAAGCTCATCGAGGGCCCCCAGCATCGCTTCGCCCCTGTTGTCGGTCGTTGATCCTCCCCATCGGACACTCCTGGCATTGACGTCTCTACCAATGATGATGTTGTGTAGGCTTTCCCTACCTTCCTCAGGTGGTCGAGGTAAGGCTCTATGGGCTTATCCGGCTCAAAGGAGAGCGATGCCAGCGTGATCTCCCAGGCACCAGTACGGATCCCCACCACTACGATGTTATTAGTGGTGAGTTCTGGGTACTGTATCACACTAAGATTAGCGTCGAAGACGGCTATTGCCGCCTTGACAGTACCCTCCCCAATCCTGGTGTTCTGGAAGACCCTTACGCCCCGGACACCGCTCATACTTTTACTGCCACACATGTACGGCTCTTGCAAGAGTGCAACCGTTGCATGCCGTTTGGAAGCCTCCGGCATCAGCTCGGTGGTTGCCAATTTCTGCCTTTTCAGATTTGCCTGGAGTATCCTGTAAGGGGTCCTTTCCGTTGGCAGGACCTTAGCAGTATGCTACCGAGGCCCTCGCGATCTCGTCCCACCGTTTCCTGATTGGACATTCACCGCTGATGGCGCTGTGGACGCAGTTGCCCAACTTGGCCGACACGCAGTTTCGGCATTGCGGTTCCTTAGCTGCCAGCCAGTGCGGGCCGCTACAATGGCAGCAGGAATCTACCGCTTCTTTGTAGAAGCGCCTGCCGTGCCCGTATCCCAGGCAGCGAGTGCAGTGCACTAGCGGCGACTGGTCCTCCACTATCATCGCTTGCATGGCGACCCAGAGGCGAGACTTTTTAAGTGCTCTCCTCCAGACAACCGGTGACGTAGTCAGGACGACGTTGTTGGTGTGCGGGTTTCTTGTTCGACGCCTAAACTTTACCCCTACCCTAGCCTCCTCGTCGCTAAGGCCCCAAAAAACGTCTCCATTTTGGTTCCTCAGGGCCTTCAAGATGTCCTCATCTGTGTGGACACTCAAGACTCTCCTTAGAACCAGCATAGGGTCCTTGTTTTTCACGTCCTCAGCGACGAGTTGCTTCCCTGACCTGTTAATCTTGTCTCTAATTTTATTTCTCTCTTCTAAAGTTCTACACCCTATAATTATCTTCCTATCTTTCCCCTTTCTAACCCTTTCTATTTCTATACCCACTTTTTGGCGTCGATAACCCTGCGCACTTTGTCCATAACCTCGTCGCCGGTGTCTGTCACCTCTTTTGAGGTGATGACAACGGAGTGTAGGGCTGTCCTTATCGGAAGGCGCCCGCTTGGGGGCCCAGCCGCCACGCTCGCGAGACGTTCTCAGTCTGCGTCTCCACTGCGCCCTTCAACAGCTCCAGGCTGCGCGCATTCTCTTTTAAGAGAATGGAGTGTTTCTCCAGCTTCGACATGAGTTTTTTAGCCATGTCGATGTTAATGAAGCTGGTGCTGGTAGAGGCAGGAGAGAACTCTGGCATTGCCGGCTCTGGACAGCTTACCGTGCCAATTCAGCCTTTTAGTTCAGCGTCCAGGGCCTTTATAATTGCATAAAGTTCGTCAATCGCGTCCGTGACATCTTGTTTAAAGTCAATTTTTAAATTTTGCGATTGCGCAATTTTTTCTTGTCCCTGGTAACGCTGGCCTTTGCCTGGTTGAGTCGCGAGGCTTTGTCCTGTGTGGCAAGGGAGTGCGATTTAGGCTCCTTCGGGGCCACTGGGTGGTTGGACACGGATGGCGTTCGCACCAGCGCCGTCCTAGATTTGGATGGCACTGCTGCAGGCGCGTTAGCGGTGCCCGGAGTTGGCCGAATGACGCCTTTTGGCGATTTGGTGCCTGCCCCAGTAGCTAACGCCGATGATGGTGCCCTCGATTGGTCAGTGGGGGAGCCAGTTATCGGACTGGGTTTCCCCTCGTCCCACTCTCTGTTCTGTCTCATTACTGTACGGTCTGTACTGGCTCTGTCTTTGTTACCTGCGCTTTGGCGCTTAACAGGCGTCCTGCGGCCAAACATATTGCGGGTACTCGTCAGTTGTTAAAATAATAATTGTATGTATAAAATATTAATTAAAATATATGTATATGAATATCAATTTGAGTTAAAAATAATAAAATAAAATATAACATGTTTTTTGATTTGTGGCTCTATATAGAGTTGTGACACTGTGGTGTCTAAACACAATTGCCCTACGCGCTGAGGGTCAATGTGACAACACTGGACTTCTCCTGGAGGTATGTGTGTGTGTACGTACGTGTGTGAGTGTGTGTGCTTGGGTGTGTGTATTTGCGTGTGTGTGTTTGTGTATGTGTGGGTGTATAGTTGTGTATGTATATATGGGCTCGTAGTCCAGGTAGAGTTTTTGTCACGAATGCGCTTTGAGTCAGAGCACGTCACTAGATTTTATAGCGCTAGGCTATGTCCCAAAGTATGCAGCAAAAAACAGCAATGTTATACTAAATTAATAAAAACTTAAAGCTAATGGCCGTCGCAATAACAATCAGCCAGTCAGTGTTGTCAAAACACAATAAGTCAATAATATAAAACAAAAATATTTTGACTTTGGATAGAGTCAATGTGTGTGACTCTACGTAGAGACTCCAAAAGTAGCTCGCGGAGTAGCCCTGGACGGGCGAAGCCTAAAGCCGAAAACCGCTCCACCCTGCGACAAACGGTTGCCGAGATATACAAGTGTCTACTTTGCTAGACTGAAGTCCAGACTTTAGGCACAAACTTTGTTGCCTTATATCTTGGCAACCGCTCAACGCCGATCTTGATCGTGATATATGATTGATTGAGATGCTTCGGCTGGGAGCGAGAGGGCAACCAATCCGACTGCCGCGATCAACTCACGGCGCTGCGGTGCCCAGGCGTGGCAATCCGCCAAAGTGTGCAGCGCCGTGTCCACAACAACGTCGCGGCAGTCGCCGCAGTGGTGACAACCGGGCGTCTCTTGCCGGCGTATACGACACAGGAACTGGCCAAAACAACCGTGGCCAGTCATTACCTGTGTCAGCCGGAAGGTGAGGGCGCCATGCCGCCTCTCCAGCCACTCCTCAAACACGGGACTCTGACAACCTACCCAACTCGCCATATTGTCCCAATCCGCCGACCGTTGCTTCTGACCCCAGAATTGTTAATGTATTGTCATCGGTGTCATTTAGCATTAAGGACATTATACTGGCAATACGTAAATTGGATAAAAGCAAAGGCGCTGGCCCTGACTCGCTTCCACCTTCTTTTGTCTGTTCATGTGCTGTACAGCTGGCAGTTCCTCTTTGCATTATATTTAATAAATCACTCAACAGTGGCACTTTTCCGAAACGATGGAAAGTGGCGCACATAGCACCCATTTTTAAGAATGGTGATAAGTCACGTTGCGAGAACTATAGACCAATAAGCATTTTATCTTGTTTTGCTAAGTTGTTTGAGTCGGTTTTATACAATTACTTGTATAATCACATCAAACCCATTCTCTCGAAACGGCAGCATGGTTTCGTTAGGAAAAAATCTACCGTTACCAATTTGTTGGAATACAAGAATTACCTTTGTAAAAGTTTTTCAGTAGGTGGTCAGGTAGATGCTATCTACACTGACTTTTCAAAGGCGTTTGACAAAGTCAACCGTAAATTACTTTGCAATAAACTTGCCGCCTATGGTATACAGGGTAACTTGTTTCGCTGGATTTCATCTTATTTAGATAATCGGAGTCAATTGGTAGCTTTAAAGGGGTTCCTTTCTTCACCAATGAGGGTATATTCCGGGGTGCCACAGGGATCCCATCTAGGCCCCCTGTTCTTTGTCATATTTATAAATGACCTAATTGAGCGTCTGTCCTGTCAATGTCTCCTTTACGCTGATGATTTAAAAATATTTGCCAACATAACGTCTTTGACCGATTGTCTGAATTTGCAGAACGACCTACACGTTGTTTCAGATTGGTGCAATACGAACAAAATGTATTTAAATATCAATAAATATTTTTCGATATCTTTTTCAAATAAACGCAACAAAATTTTACATAATTACATTATTGATGGACACGTACTTAATAGGTCTAATGTTGCCAAAGACTTGGGTATACTCTTTGATGATAAACTTTCTTTTCGACCTCACTACCAACATATAATCTCGAAAGCTAACAAGCTCCTAGGTTTCGTGCTACGGACAACAAAAGGATTCAAAAAAGCTCAAAGTGTGCTTTATCTTTACTATGCCCTGGTAAGAAGTGCCTTAGAATATGACTCACCGATCTGGTCACCATATTATAGAGTGCACATTAACGACATAAAGCGTGTTCAAAGGAAATGCCTTAAAATAATATGTTACCGCCTAAAATTAGGTCGTAAGTACTTCAATAACGATCAGAGGCTGCAAAAATTTAAGGTCCAACCATTGGAAGGTCGTCGCAAATATTTTGATCTGGTTTATTAATATATAAAATAATTCATTCAATTATTGATTCACCCGAATTGCTTACGCATATTTCTTTTAACATTAAATACAGTTTACGTAGATCGAACCGTGTTAATCTCTTTGCCTTGCAATTTTATAAAAATAATATTTCTTATTACAATCCCCTGGTAAGAATGGCTAGACAATATAATGAATTAGTAACAAATAATTTACAGTTAGACATTTTTCATCCTCGATTTTACACATTTTTAAATACTCTTAAGGATATCCTCTATCCCAAATAGATGTACAAATAGTTAATATTTTTTAAGATATTGTATTGTTGTTGTTGTGTTACGAAATTAAAGCTATATATTCTTATTTGTGCATCTCTTCTGTCTGTTAACTTGATGTTTAATTGTTTCAATGTATGCACATGTGTTGCGTTGCAATCTAGAACTAAACATCAGCTTTGATTGTTTTTAATTTTTAATAAGATTGTAATTTGTTTTGTGCAATGAATAAATAAAAATAAAAAATAAAAATAGATGAAGTTGTCTCGAAGTAGAGATTTCTTCAAACGATTACACTGGGTTGATTCCGAGTTTTGTACTTGTTGCGATAGGAATTCGTAATAGGAAGCGTCGCTATGCAGTGCGTTAAGCAATTCCACAATATTAGGTTGTTTCCTTTTAATAAACTTGTTAAGTTTATTGTGCCAACACTCGAGGATATTGGTACCTAGTCCTATGACGCCCCCCAAATACACACCATGTTTGTATAAATTCGTTGCGAATCCACTGCTTAAGCATATATTCACGGAAAATCTTGCTGTTTTTATCGTTTGGGCTTTGCGCAACTATGTAAAACCAACCATTTATAATTTGGTCTTGTGGCAAGTGTGGGAGTACTGCACATAGTGCAACTTGCCTGCGGATTATTTTAGACTTGGTTAGTCCTAAATCTTTGCCCTTTTTCCATATAGCCCTGGAAAAATGGAAATAACAACCTTTCCTAATTACTAGGTTAGGTTAGGTTAGTCTTTTTTTTATATTCTCGTCATCACAGGGCTTTCTTACCCTCTGGCGATCGGCTAAGCCAGAGAAGTTTTTACATTTTATTTATTTTGCGGCTAACAACTTTTACTCCTGCCCTTAAGGGGCCTTAATTCCTAGTGTAACACTTCCATTCCAGTCCTCTTTGTCATTCCAATTCTATCATTTATGCTTCTCGCACTTTCATCCTTCCCATTCATTAATTTCATTCTTATTCTAGTTACTTATTACTAAGGTTTTGGGGTGATTTGGAACTCAACACTTTTTTATTTATTGTTCTTGAAACTTATTTCACATATTTACATCTTAATTCTAGTTCTTACATGTAGGACAATTTTTACCTTAATCTTATTTCTTAAACTAATTTCACTTATAACTATATAAATATCATACATAATACTTATTAGTTATGGTCTTTCTTCATCTTTTGTTTCTTTTATTGACAGATTTTATTATTTTCACAGCATACTTCAAGACAAGGTCTCTAGTCCCATTTTCACCCATCAGTTTGGGTAGTTCTTGCGCATCAAGTTTTTGGCCCAGTTCGATCTCCAGCTCGAATCGTGCTGGGCCAAAAACGGGATATTCAAGCAAGATGTGTACCGCTGACTCGCCGACACTAGGGTCACAGATACATGCCGAGCTCTCTTTGCATTTGAACCTAGCCAAATACTCAGAGAACCCGCCATGCCCCGTGAGGGCCTGAGCAACCTCCTTGGTCACCACTATCCTCCTGATCACCCTGTACGCCTCGGACGCGATTGGGAAATACAGCTTAGTGACTGAAGCCGTTTTTTCGGTACTGTACCTCCGGTCCCATTCGCAGAGCGAGACCATGTGGATCACTCGCTTCATGTATGAGACCGGACACCGATCGTAGTCCGGTTTCTTCTTCGACCTCAGGGCGGCCTCCTTAGCCAGGGCATCGGTCCTTTCGTTCCCTTCAAGTCCCGCGTGAGCTTTAATCCAAAACAAAGACACACTCTTACCCTGCATTCTACAGTGACTAAGAGCGCCCCTTGCCCGGACCGCAAGGACGTGGAGGGAACCGGGGTTCACCACCGTCTGAAGGGCCGTCATAGAGTCGCTGAAGATGGCGAAAGCGCTCTCCCTACGCCGCTTGACCTCATTCGCTGCTTCACAGAGGGCCAAAAGCTCAGCTTAGTAGACGGTACAGTAGGGCGAGAGAGCAAGTTTGAGGATTTTGGTCTCGGCCTCATCACTCCATATGGATAGCGTGGCTCCGACCTTGGCCTCAATCTTGCTCCCGTCTGTAAAAATACGCACCTCATATCCTGTGTGTTCGAGGTATTGTGCCTCGTCTACCAGGCTTCCCAGCTCTATCTCACTCTGCTCCGCAGGATGAGGTCCTTCCAGCGCGGATGCCACCCGTTCGACATCCCTGTCTCCCAGTGCTGGCAAGTGTACCCCCCTTTTGGCGACGTAAAGCGAGGCTATCTCGTGAACGCGTAGGTCAAGAGGGAGCACCCCCGCCAGCACCAGTGCTGAGTTCAGCGATACCGTTCGGTATGCTCGACGCATCTTCTGCGCGAAGCTGCGCTGGAGCGCGTTGAGGCGCGTTCGCACTCCCAGCTTGTTAACGGCCGGCGCCCACGCGCTCGAGGCATACAGGACGACAGGTTCCACCGCTGCGGTGTAGATGGTCTTGATGACCTCGAGGTGCAGACCCCAGCTAACCTTTGCTGCCCTAGCCAACTGCTTATAAATGTTTGCAGCCATTAAGCAAACATTGGCGACATGTGTGTTAAATGTGAGGTGTTGGTCAATGGTGAGCCCTAGTAACTTTGCCTCCTTAGACATGCCAATGTCTACCCCGCCCATGCTCAGGCGTGGGGTGTCAAGCTTCAGCTTCCGCGTGATAACCATCGCACAGGTTTTGTGTGGTGCGAATTTCAGCTTATTCATGACACCCAACTCCAGAACAAACCCGAGGGCGGCATTGGCACGTCTCTGAACGTCCAGCGCTGTATTCCCATCAATGAGGAGGACTATATCATCGGCGAAGGCCTGGACATAGTCGCCTCTACCTTCGAGTCCCTTGAGGAGAGGGTCGAGCAGGAGGTTCCACAAGATGAGGCCACCTATGGAGTCCTGGACGCAACCTTTCCCCGTGGCTCTACGGTGTTCGGCGCCCATGTAGCGAACTCCAACGTCCTGTTGCTCATGTAGCTACTCATTACTCCCCGTATATTAGCTGGGCACGACTCCTCTGCGAGCCTCACCTTTATGGCAGGCCACCAGGCGCTGTCGAAGGCACCCTCTATATCCAATATATGGTACTTCAGGCGGTTCACGATCATCTTCTCATAAACCATCCCCAGCATGGTCAAGAGACCAATCGGCCTATGCGACTTGGGGGTGGCATATGTGGTCTTGCCGGGTTTCCTGAGAACGATGACCGTAGCCGCCTTCCATGCCTTCGGGAAGTAATGCAGCTCGAAACATTTGTTAATGAGCGCCAGGAACAGTTCGGGATCGCTGTTGACCGCTTCCATACAAATGTCGGCAGTCAACCCATCGGCGCCGGGAGCCTTCTTGGGGTTGAAGGACCTCATCGATCTGCCGAGCTCGTGGACGGTGAACAGAGGGTCTCGGGCGCCGCCGCTTTCGCTGTCTAGCTCGGCGGCTCGCCTTCTCGTCTCACCTTGCCCGAGGTCGTCTAGATAGGTGAGGTCCTCCGGGTAAAAAGTTTCGGCCAAGAGTTTGGCTGAACCTTCGGCGTCCAGCACCTTCCCATCCTGCTCCATAGGCCTATCCTCCTCCTGCTTCGACGTCCTACCTACCACCCGATATATCCCGTCCCACAAGCCTTCACGGTCTTGTTTTTCACAATACCCCTTCCAGCTGCGGATCTGAGCCTCTTGTATCGCAGCCTGGTACTTTTCCCGTTCTTTCAGGTACTCCTGCACCACCTTCGACCTCCGGACCGGTGCGGTACATCTGATCCTCCTCTTCCTGGTGACACCGCGCCGCTTCAACCTGGCGAGCTCCTCCGACCACCATGGCACAGAATTTTTTTCTGAATCGTTATTGGGAGAGTGTCGACACAAAAGATCCCACTGGGTCGAAGTGCCGCCGGTCTGCACTGACTGGCCCCCACATAAGATACATACATACATATAGTGTTAGTGTATGTAACCGTGGTGTGTTCAATTGCCTGTATAGTATTTATGTTCTTTATCGCGTCCCTGTTTAGTGTAGTGTTCAGCAGTAATTGGCCCAGTTTCTCACGAAACTGGGCCTAATTAGCCTTCCTTGTGTTGTATGTTCTTGTGGTCCTGTGTACTGTATGTCCCTTGGACTTGTTTAAATTAATTTTGAACTCTATGACATTGTGGTCGGAACCACACACAGGTCGTCAAGCACACGCCAGTCATCCACCAGATCGAGGACATCCGTTGAGCATGCCGTAATGTCCATATAGCTCGTCAGGTGCCGCTCCCCTCGGATTACGTCAAAGGTGGGAGTTGCCCTTGATTTAGGACGTGTAGGCCAAGCTCATCGAGGGCCCCCAGCATCGCTTCGCCCCTGTTGTCGGTCGTTGATCCTCCCCATCGGACACTCCTGGCATTGACGTCTCTACCAATGATGATGTTGTGTAGGCTTTCCCTACCTTCCTCAGGTGGTCGAGGTAAGGCTCTATGGGCTTATCCGGCTCAAAGGAGAGCGATGCCAGCGTGATCTCCCAGGCACCAGTACGGATCCCCACCACTACGATGTTATTAGTGGTGAGTTCTGGGTACTGTATCACACTAAGATTAGCGTCGAAGACGGCTATTGCCGCCTTGACAGTACCCTCCCCAATCCTGGTGTTCTGGAAGACCCTTACGCCCCGGACACCGCTCATACTTTTACTGCCACCCATGTACGGCTCTTGCAAGAGTGCAACCGTTGCATGCCGTTTGGAAGCCTCCGGCATCAGCTCGGTGGTTGCCAATTTCTGCCTTTTCAGATTTGCCTGGAGTATCCTGTAAGGGGTCCTTTCCGTTGGCAGGACCTTAGCAGTATGCTACCGAGGCCCTCGCGATCTCGTCCCACCGTTTCCTGATTGGACATTCACCGCTGATGGCGCTGTGGACGCAGTTGCCCAACTTGGCCGACACGCAGTTTCGGCATTGCGGTTCCTTAGCTGCCAGCCAGTGCGGGCCGCTACAATGGCAGCAGGAATCTACCGCTTCTTTGTAGAAGCGCCTGCCGTGCCCGTATCCCAGGCAGCGAGTGCAGTGCACTAGCGGCGACTGGTCCTCCACTATCATCGCTTGCATGGCGACCCAGAGGCGAGACTTTTTAAGTGCTCTCCTCCAGACAACCGGTGACGTAGTCAGGACGACGTTGTTGGTGTGCGGGTTTCTTGTTCGACGCCTAAACTTTACCCCTACCCTAGCCTCCTCGTCGCTAAGGCCCCAAAAAACGTCTCCATTTTGGTTCCTCAGGGCCTTCAAGATGTCCTCATCTGTGTGGACACTCAAGACTCCCCTTAGAACCAGCATAGGGTCCTTGTTTTTCACGTCCTCAGCGACGAGTTGCTTCCCTGACCTGTTAATCTTGTCTCTAATTTTATTTCTCTCTTCTAAAGTTCTACACCCTATAATTATCTTCCTATCTTTCCCCTTTCTAACCCTTTCTATTTCTATACCCACTTTTTGGCGTCGATAACCCTGCGCACTTTGTCCATAACCTCGTCGCCGGTGTCTGTCACCTCTTTTGAGGTGATGACAACGGAGTGTAGGGCTGTCCTTATCGGAAGGCGCCCGCTTGGGGGCCCAGCCGCCACGCTCGCGAGACGTTCTCAGTCTGCGTCTCCACTGCGCCCTTCAACAGCTCCAGGCTGCGCGCATTCTCTTTTAAGAGAATGGAGTGTTTCTCCAGCTTCGACATGAGTTTTTTAGCCATGTCGATGTTAATGAAGCTGGTGCTGGTAGAGGCAGGAGAGAACTCTGGCATTGCCGGCTCTGGACAGCTTACCGTGCCAATTCAGCCTTTTAGTTCAGCGTCCAGGGCCTTTATAATTGCATAAAGTTCGTCAATCGCGTCCGTGACATCTTGTTTAAAGTCAATTTTTAAATTTTGCGATTGCGCAATTTTTTCTTGTCCCTGGTAACGCTGGCCTTTGCCTGGTTGAGTCGCGAGGCTTTGTCCTGTGTGGCAAGGGAGTGCGATTTAGGCTCCTTCGGGGCCACTGGGTGGTTGGACACGGATGGCGTTCGCACCAGCGCCGTCCTAGATTTGGATGGCACTGCTGCAGGCGCGTTAGCGGTGCCCGGAGTTGGCCGAATGACGCCTTTTGGCGATTTGGTGCCTGCCCCAGTAGCTAACGCCGATGATGGTGCCCTCGATTGGTCAGTGGGGGAGCCAGTTATCGGACTGGGTTTCCCCTCGTCCCACTCTCTGTTCTGTCTCATTACTGTACGGTCTGTACTGGCTCTGTCTTTGTTACCTGCGCTTTGGCGCTTAACAGGCGTCCTGCGGCCAAACATATTGCGGGTACTCGTCAGTTGTTAAAATAATAATTGTATGTATAAAATATTAATTAAAATATATGTATATGAATATCAATTTGAGTTAAAAATAATAAAATAAAATATAACATGTTTTTTGATTTGTGGCTCTATATAGAGTTGTGACACTGTGGTGTCTAAACACAATTGCCCTACGCGCTGAGGGTCAATGTGACAACACTGGACTTCTCCTGGAGGTATGTGTGTGTGTACGTACGTGTGTGAGTGTGTGTGCTTGGGTGTGTGTATTTGCGTGTGTGTGTTTGTGTATGTGTGGGTGTATAGTTGTGTATGTATATATGGGCTCGTAGTCCAGGTAGAGTTTTTGTCACGAATGCGCTTTGAGTCAGAGCACGTCACTAGATTTTATAGCGCTAGGCTATGTCCCAAAGTATGCAGCAAAAAACAGCAATGTTATACTAAATTAATAAAAACTTAAAGCTAATGGCCGTCGCAATAACAATCAGCCAGTCAGTGTTGTCAAAACACAATAAGTCAATAATATAAAACAAAAATATTTTGACTTTGGGTAGAGTCAATGTGTGTGACTCTACGTAGAGACTCCAAAAGTAGCTCGCGGAGTAGCCCTGGACGGGCGAAGCCTAAAGCCGAAAACCGCTCCACCCTGCGACAAACGGTTGCCGAGATATACAAGTGTCTACTTTGCTAGACTGAAGTCCAGACTTTAGGCACAAACTTTGTTGCCTTATATCTTGGCAACCGCTCAACGCCGATCTTGATCGTGATATATGATTGATTGAGATGCTTCGGCTGGGAGCGAGAGGGCAACCAATCCGACTGCCGCGATCAACTCACGGCGCTGCGGTGCCCAGGCGTGGCAATCCGCCAAAGTGTGCAGCGCCGTGTCCACAACAACGTCGCGGCAGTCGCCGCAGTGGTGACAACCGGGCGTCTCTTGCCGGCGTATACGACACAGGAACTGGCCAAAACAACCGTGGCCAGTCATTACCTGTGTCAGCCGGAAGGTGAGGGCGCCATGCCGCCTCTCCAGCCACTCCTCAAACACGGGACTCTGACAACCTACCCAACTCGCCATCTTGTCCCAATCCGCCGACCGTTGCTTCTGACCCCAGAATTGTTAATGTATTGTCATCGGTGTCATTTAGCATTAAGGACATTATACTGGCAATACGTAAATTGGATAAAAGCAAAGGCGCTGGCCCTGACTCGCTTCCACCTTCTTTTGTCTGTTCATGTGCTGTACAGCTGGCAGTTCCTCTTTGCATTATATTTAATAAATCACTCAACAGTGGCACTTTTCCGAAACGATGGAAAGTGGCGCACATAGCACCCATTTTTAAGAATGGTGATAAGTCACGTTGCGAGAACTATAGACCAATAAGCATTTTATCTTGTTTTGCTAAGTTGTTTGAGTCGGTTTTATACAATTACTTGTATAATCACATCAAACCCATTCTCTCGAAACGGCAGCATGGTTTCGTTAGGAACAAATCTACCGTTACCAATTTGTTGGAATACAAGAATTACCTTTGTAAAAGCTTTTCAGTAGGTGGTCAGGTAGATGCTATCTACACTGACTTTTCAAAGGCGTTTGACAAAGTCAACCGTAAATTACTTTGCAATAAACTTGCCGCCTATGGTATACAGGGTAACTTGTTTCGCTGGATTTCATCTTATTTAGATAATCGGAGTCAATTGGTAGCTTTAAAGGGGTTCCTTTCTTCACCAATGAGGGTATATTCCGGGGTGCCACAGGGATCCCATCTAGGCCCCCTGTTCTTTGTCATATTTATAAATGACCTAATTGAGCGTCTGTCCTGTCAATGTCTCCTTTACGCTGATGATTTAAAAATATTTGCCAACATAACGTCTTTGACCGATTGTCTGAATTTGCAGAACGACCTACACGTTGTTTCAGATTGGTGCAATACGAACAAAATGTATTTAAATATCAATAAATATTTTTCGATATCTTTTTCAAATAAACGCAACAAAATTTTACATAATTACATTATTGATGGACACGTACTTAATAGGTCTAATGTTGCCAAAGACTTGGGTATACTCTTTGATGATAAACTTTCTTTTCGACCTCACTACCAACATATAATCTCGAAAGCTAACAAGCTCCTAGGTTTCGTGCTACGGACAACAAAAGGATTCAAAAAAGCTCAAAGTGTGCTTTATCTTTACTATGCCCTGGTAAGAAGTGCCTTAGAATATGACTCACCGATCTGGTCACCATATTATAGAGTGCACATTAACGACATAAAGCGTGTTCAAAGGAAATGCCTTAAAATAATATGTTACCGCCTAAAATTAGGTCGTAAGTACTTCAATAACGATCAGAGGCTGCAAAAATTTAAGGTCCAACCATTGGAAGGTCGTCGCAAATATTTTGATCTGGTTTATTAATATATAAAATAATTCATTCAATTATTGATTCACCCGAATTGCTTACGCATATTTCTTTTAACATTAAATACAGTTTACGTAGATCGAACCGTGTTAATCTCTTTGCCTTGCAATTTTATAAAAATAATATTTCTTATTACAATCCCCTGGTAAGAATGGCTAGACAATATAATGAATTAGTAACAAATAATTTACAGTTAGACATTTTTCATCCTCGATTTTACACATTTTTAAATACTCTTAAGGATATCCTCTATCCCAAATAGATGTACAAATAGTTAATATTTTTTAAGATATTGTATTGTTGTTGTTGTGTTACGAAATTAAAGCTATATATTCTTATTTGTGCATCTCTTCTGTCTGTTAACTTGATGTTTAATTGTTTCAATGTATGCACATGTGTTGCGTTGCAATCTAGAACTAAACATCAGCTTTGATTGTTTTTAATTTTTAATAAGATTGTAATTTGTTTTGTGCAATGAATAAATAAAAATAAAAAATAAAAATAGATGAAGTTGTCTCGAAGTAGAGATTTCTTCAAACGATTACACTGGGTTGATTCCGAGTTTTGTACTTGTTGCGATAGGAATTCGTAATAGGAAGCGTCGCTATGCAGTGCGTTAAGCAATTCCACAATATTAGGTTGTTTCCTTTTAATAAACTTGTTAAGTTTATTGTGCCAACACTCGAGGATATTGGTACCTAGTCCTATGACGCCCCCCAAATACACACCATGTTTGTATAAATTCGTTGCGAATCCACTGCTTAAGCATATATTCACGGAAAATCTTGCTGTTTTTATCGTTTGGGCTTTGCGCAACTATGTAAAACCAACCATTTATAATTTGGTCTTGTGGCAAGTGTGGGAGTACTGCACATAGTGCAACTTGCCTGCGGATTATTTTAGACTTGGTTAGTCCTAAATCTTTGCCCTTTTTCCATATAGCCCTGGAAAAATGGAAATAACAACCTTTCCTAATTACTAGGTTAGGTTAGGTTAGTCTTTTTTTTATATTCTCGTCATCACAGGGCTTTCTTACCCTCTGGCGATCGGCTAAGCCAGAGAAGTTTTTACATTTTATTTATTTTGCGGCTAACAACTTTTACTCCTGCCCTTAAGGGGCCTTAATTCCTAGTGTAACACTTCCATTCCAGTCCTCTTTGTCATTCCAATTCTATCATTTATGCTTCTCGCACTTTCATCCTTCCCATTCATTAATTTCATTCTTATTCTAGTTACTTATTACTAAGGTTTTGGGGTGATTTGGAACTCAACACTTTTTTATTTATTGTTCTTGAAACTTATTTCACATATTTACATCTTAATTCTAGTTCTTACATGTAGGACAATTTTTACCTTAATCTTATTTCTTAAACTAATTTCACTTATAACTATATAAATATCATACATAATACTTATTAGTTATGGTCTTTCTTCATCTTTTGTTTCTTTTATTGACAGATTTTATTATTTTCACAGCATACTTCAAGACAAGGTCTCTAGTCCCATTTTCACCCATCAGTTTGGGTAGTTCTTGCGCATCAAGTTTTTGGCCCAGTTCGATCTCCAGCTCGAATCGTGCTGGGCCAAAAACGGGATATTCAAGCAAGATGTGTACCGCTGACTCGCCGACACTAGGGTCACAGATACATGCCGAGCTCTCTTTGCATTTGAACCTAGCCAAATACTCAGAGAACCCGCCATGCCCCGTGAGGGCCTGAGCAACCTCCTTGGTCACCACTATCCTCCTGATCACCCTGTACGCCTCGGACGCGATTGGGAAATACAGCTTAGTGACTGAAGCCGTTTTTTCGGTACTGTACCTCCGGTCCCATTCGCAGAGCGAGACCATGTGGATCACTCGCTTCATGTATGAGACCGGACACCGATCGTAGTCCGGTTTCTTCTTCGACCTCAGGGCGGCCTCCTTAGCCAGGGCATCGGTCCTTTCGTTCCCTTCAAGTCCCGCGTGAGCTTTAATCCAAAACAAAGACACACTCTTACCCTGCATTCTACAGTGACTAAGAGCGCCCCTTGCCCGGACCGCAAGGACGTGGAGGGAACCGGGGTTCACCACCGTCTGAAGGGCCGTCATAGAGTCGCTGAAGATGGCGAAAGCGCTCTCCCTACGCCGCTTGACCTCATTCGCTGCTTCACAGAGGGCCAAAAGCTCAGCTTAGTAGACGGTACAGTAGGGCGAGAGAGCAAGTTTGAGGATTTTGGTCTCGGCCTCATCACTCCATATGGATAGCGTGGCTCCGACCTTGGCCTCAATCTTGCTCCCGTCTGTAAAAATACGCACCTCATATCCTGTGTGTTCGAGGTATTGTGCCTCGTCTACCAGGCTTCCCAGCTCTATCTCACTCTGCTCCGCAGGATGAGGTCCTTCCAGCGCGGATGCCACCCGTTCGACATCCCTGTCTCCCAGTGCTGGCAAGTGTACCCCCCTTTTGGCGACGTAAAGCGAGGCTATCTCGTGAACGCGTAGGTCAAGAGGGAGCACCCCCGCCAGCACCAGTGCTGAGTTCAGCGATACCGTTCGGTATGCTCGACGCATCTTCTGCGCGAAGCTGCGCTGGAGCGCGTTGAGGCGCGTTCGCACTCCCAGCTTGTTAACGGCCGGCGCCCACGCGCTCGAGGCATACAGGACGACAGGTTCCACCGCTGCGGTGTAGATGGTCTTGATGACCTCGAGGTGCAGACCCCAGCTAACCTTTGCTGCCCTAGCCAACTGCTTATAAATGTTTGCAGCCATTAAGCAAACATTGGCGACATGTGTGTTAAATGTGAGGTGTTGGTCAATGGTGAGCCCTAGTAACTTTGCCTCCTTAGACATGCCAATGTCTACCCCGCCCATGCTCAGGCGTGGGGTGTCAAGCTTCAGCTTCCGCGTGATAACCATCGCACAGGTTTTGTGTGGTGCGAATTTCAGCTTATTCATGACACCCAACTCCAGAACAAACCCGAGGGCGGCATTGGCACGTCTCTGAACGTCCAGCGCTGTATTCCCATCAATGAGGAGGACTATATCATCGGCGAAGGCCTGGACATAGTCGCCTCTACCTTCGAGTCCCTTGAGGAGAGGGTCGAGCAGGAGGTTCCACAAGATGAGGCCACCTATGGAGTCCTGGACGCAACCTTTCCCCGTGGCTCTACGGTGTTCGGCGCCCATGTAGCGAACTCCAACGTCCTGTTGCTCATGTAGCTACTCATTACTCCCCGTATATTAGCTGGGCACGACTCCTCTGCGAGCCTCACCTTTATGGCAGGCCACCAGGCGCTGTCGAAGGCACCCTCTATATCCAATATATGGTACTTCAGGCGGTTCACGATCATCTTCTCATAAACCATCCCCAGCATGGTCAAGAGACCAATCGGCCTATGCGACTTGGGGGTGGCATATGTGGTCTTGCCGGGTTTCCTGAGAACGATGACCGTAGCCGCCTTCCATGCCTTCGGGAAGTAATGCAGCTCGAAACATTTGTTAATGAGCGCCAGGAACAGTTCGGGATCGCTGTTGACCGCTTCCATACAAATGTCGGCAGTCAACCCATCGGCGCCGGGAGCCTTCTTGGGGTTGAAGGACCTCATCGATCTGCCGAGCTCGTGGACGGTGAACAGAGGGTCTCGGGCGCCGCCGCTTTCGCTGTCTAGCTCGGCGGCTCGCCTTCTCGTCTCACCTTGCCCGAGGTCGTCTAGATAGGTGAGGTCCTCCGGGTAAAAAGTTTCGGCCAAGAGTTTGGCTGAACCTTCGGCGTCCAGCACCTTCCCATCCTGCTCCATAGGCCTATCCTCCTCCTGCTTCGACGTCCTACCTACCACCCGATATATCCCGTCCCACAAGCCTTCACGGTCTTGTTTTTCACAATACCCCTTCCAGCTGCGGATCTGAGCCTCTTGTATCGCAGCCTGGTACTTTTCCCGTTCTTTCAGGTACTCCTGCACCACCTTCGACCTCCGGACCGGTGCGGTACATCTGATCCTCCTCTTCCTGGTGACACCGCGCCGCTTCAACCTGGCGAGCTCCTCCGACCACCATGGCACAGAATTTTTTTCTGAATCGTTATTGGGAGAGTGTCGACACAAAAGATCCCACTGGGTCGAAGTGCCGCCGGTCTGCACTGACTGGCCCCCACATAAGATACATACATACATATAGTGTTAGTGTATGTAACCGTGGTGTGTTCAATTGCCTGTATAGTATTTATGTTCTTTATCGCGTCCCTGTTTAGTGTAGTGTTCAGCAGTAATTGGCCCAGTTTCTCACGAAACTGGGCCTAATTAGCCTTCCTTGTGTTGTATGTTCTTGTGGTCCTGTGTACTGTATGTCCCTTGGACTTGTTTAAATTAATTTTGAACTCTATGACATTGTGGTCGGAACCACACACAGGTCGTCAAGCACACGCCAGTCATCCACCAGATCGAGGACATCCGTTGAGCATGCCGTAATGTCCATATAGCTCGTCAGGTGCCGCTCCCCTCGGATTACGTCAAAGGTGGGAGTTGCCCTTGATTTAGGACGTGTAGGCCAAGCTCATCGAGGGCCCCCAGCATCGCTTCGCCCCTGTTGTCGGTCGTTGATCCTCCCCATCGGACACTCCTGGCATTGACGTCTCTACCAATGATGATGTTGTGTAGGCTTTCCCTACCTTCCTCAGGTGGTCGAGGTAAGGCTCTATGGGCTTATCCGGCTCAAAGGAGAGCGATGCCAGCGTGATCTCCCAGGCACCAGTACGGATCCCCACCACTACGATGTTATTAGTGGTGAGTTCTGGGTACTGTATCACACTAAGATTAGCGTCGAAGACGGCTATTGCCGCCTTGACAGTACCCTCCCCAATCCTGGTGTTCTGGAAGACCCTTACGCCCCGGACACCGCTCATACTTTTACTGCCACCCATGTACGGCTCTTGCAAGAGTGCAACCGTTGCATGCCGTTTGGAAGCCTCCGGCATCAGCTCGGTGGTTGCCAATTTCTGCCTTTTCAGATTTGCCTGGAGTATCCTGTAAGGGGTCCTTTCCGTTGGCAGGACCTTAGCAGTATGCTACCGAGGCCCTCGCGATCTCGTCCCACCGTTTCCTGATTGGACATTCACCGCTGATGGCGCTGTGGACGCAGTTGCCCAACTTGGCCGACACGCAGTTTCGGCATTGCGGTTCCTTAGCTGCCAGCCAGTGCGGGCCGCTACAATGGCAGCAGGAATCTACCGCTTCTTTGTAGAAGCGCCTGCCGTGCCCGTATCCCAGGCAGCGAGTGCAGTGCACTAGCGGCGACTGGTCCTCCACTATCATCGCTTGCATGGCGACCCAGAGGCGAGACTTTTTAAGTGCTCTCCTCCAGACAACCGGTGACGTAGTCAGGACGACGTTGTTGGTGTGCGGGTTTCTTGTTCGACGCCTAAACTTTACCCCTACCCTAGCCTCCTCGTCGCTAAGGCCCCAAAAAACGTCTCCATTTTGGTTCCTCAGGGCCTTCAAGATGTCCTCATCTGTGTGGACACTCAAGACTCCCCTTAGAACCAGCATAGGGTCCTTGTTTTTCACGTCCTCAGCGACGAGTTGCTTCCCTGACCTGTTAATCTTGTCTCTAATTTTATTTCTCTCTTCTAAAGTTCTACACCCTATAATTATCTTCCTATCTTTCCCCTTTCTAACCCTTTCTATTTCTATACCCACTTTTTGGCGTCGATAACCCTGCGCACTTTGTCCATAACCTCGTCGCCGGTGTCTGTCACCTCTTTTGAGGTGATGACAACGGAGTGTAGGGCTGTCCTTATCGGAAGGCGCCCGCTTGGGGGCCCAGCCGCCACGCTCGCGAGACGTTCTCAGTCTGCGTCTCCACTGCGCCCTTCAACAGCTCCAGGCTGCGCGCATTCTCTTTTAAGAGAATGGAGTGTTTCTCCAGCTTCGACATGAGTTTTTTAGCCATGTCGATGTTAATGAAGCTGGTGCTGGTAGAGGCAGGAGAGAACTCTGGCATTGCCGGCTCTGGACAGCTTACCGTGCCAATTCAGCCTTTTAGTTCAGCGTCCAGGGCCTTTATAATTGCATAAAGTTCGTCAATCGCGTCCGTGACATCTTGTTTAAAGTCAATTTTTAAATTTTGCGATTGCGCAATTTTTTCTTGTCCCTGGTAACGCTGGCCTTTGCCTGGTTGAGTCGCGAGGCTTTGTCCTGTGTGGCAAGGGAGTGCGATTTAGGCTCCTTCGGGGCCACTGGGTGGTTGGACACGGATGGCGTTCGCACCAGCGCCGTCCTAGATTTGGATGGCACTGCTGCAGGCGCGTTAGCGGTGCCCGGAGTTGGCCGAATGACGCCTTTTGGCGATTTGGTGCCTGCCCCAGTAGCTAACGCCGATGATGGTGCCCTCGATTGGTCAGTGGGGGAGCCAGTTATCGGACTGGGTTTCCCCTCGTCCCACTCTCTGTTCTGTCTCATTACTGTACGGTCTGTACTGGCTCTGTCTTTGTTACCTGCGCTTTGGCGCTTAACAGGCGTCCTGCGGCCAAACATATTGCGGGTACTCGTCAGTTGTTAAAATAATAATTGTATGTATAAAATATTAATTAAAATATATGTATATGAATATCAATTTGAGTTAAAAATAATAAAATAAAATATAACATGTTTTTTGATTTGTGGCTCTATATAGAGTTGTGACACTGTGGTGTCTAAACACAATTGCCCTACGCGCTGAGGGTCAATGTGACAACACTGGACTTCTCCTGGAGGTATGTGTGTGTGTACGTACGTGTGTGAGTGTGTGTGCTTGGGTGTGTGTATTTGCGTGTGTGTGTTTGTGTATGTGTGGGTGTATAGTTGTGTATGTATATATGGGCTCGTAGTCCAGGTAGAGTTTTTGTCACGAATGCGCTTTGAGTCAGAGCACGTCACTAGATTTTATAGCGCTAGGCTATGTCCCAAAGTATGCAGCAAAAAACAGCAATGTTATACTAAATTAATAAAAACTTAAAGCTAATGGCCGTCGCAATAACAATCAGCCAGTCAGTGTTGTCAAAACACAATAAGTCAATAATATAAAACAAAAATATTTTGACTTTGGGTAGAGTCAATGTGTGTGACTCTACGTAGAGACTCCAAAAGTAGCTCGCGGAGTAGCCCTGGACGGGCGAAGCCTAAAGCCGAAAACCGCTCCACCCTGCGACAAACGGTTGCCGAGATATACAAGTGTCTACTTTGCTAGACTGAAGTCCAGACTTTAGGCACAAACTTTGTTGCCTTATATCTTGGCAACCGCTCAACGCCGATCTTGATCGTGATATATGATTGATTGAGATGCTTCGGCTGGGAGCGAGAGGGCAACCAATCCGACTGCCGCGATCAACTCACGGCGCTGCGGTGCCCAGGCGTGGCAATCCGCCAAAGTGTGCAGCGCCGTGTCCACAACAACGTCGCGGCAGTCGCCGCAGTGGTGACAACCGGGCGTCTCTTGCCGGCGTATACGACACAGGAACTGGCCAAAACAACCGTGGCCAGTCATTACCTGTGTCAGCCGGAAGGTGAGGGCGCCATGCCGCCTCTCCAGCCACTCCTCAAACACGGGACTCTGACAACCTACCCAACTCGCCATCTTGTCCCAATCCGCCGACCGTTGCTTCTGACCCCAGAATTGTTAATGTATTGTCATCGGTGTCATTTAGCATTAAGGACATTATACTGGCAATACGTAAATTGGATAAAAGCAAAGGCGCTGGCCCTGACTCGCTTCCACCTTCTTTTGTCTGTTCATGTGCTGTACAGCTGGCAGTTCCTCTTTGCATTATATTTAATAAATCACTCAACAGTGGCACTTTTCCGAAACGATGGAAAGTGGCGCACATAGCACCCATTTTTAAGAATGGTGATAAGTCACGTTGCGAGAACTATAGACCAATAAGCATTTTATCTTGTTTTGCTAAGTTGTTTGAGTCGGTTTTATACAATTACTTGTATAATCACATCAAACCCATTCTCTCGAAACGGCAGCATGGTTTCGTTAGGAACAAATCTACCGTTACCAATTTGTTGGAATACAAGAATTACCTTTGTAAAAGCTTTTCAGTAGGTGGTCAGGTAGATGCTATCTACACTGACTTTTCAAAGGCGTTTGACAAAGTCAACCGTAAATTACTTTGCAATAAACTTGCCGCCTATGGTATACAGGGTAACTTGTTTCGCTGGATTTCTTCTTATTTAGATAATCGGAGTCAATTGGTAGCTTTAAAGGGGTTCCTTTCTTCACCAATGAGGGTATATTCCGGGGTGCCACAGGGATCCCATCTAGGCCCCCTGTTCTTTGTCATATTTATAAATGACCTAATTGAGCGTCTGTCCTGTCAATGTCTCCTTTACGCTGATGATTTAAAAATATTTGCCAACATAACGTCTTTGACCGATTGTCTGAATTTGCAGAACGACCTACACGTTGTTTCAGATTGGTGCAATACGAACAAAATGTATTTAAATATCAATAAATATTTTTCGATATCTTTTTCAAATAAACGCAACAAAATTTTACATAATTACATTATTGATGGACACGTACTTAATAGGTCTAATGTTGCCAAAGACTTGGGTATACTCTTTGATGATAAACTTTCTTTTCGACCTCACTACCAACATATAATCTCGAAAGCTAACAAGCTCCTAGGTTTCGTGCTACGGACAACAAAAGGATTCAAAAAAGCTCAAAGTGTGCTTTATCTTTACTATGCCCTGGTAAGAAGTGCCTTAGAATATGACTCACCGATCTGGTCACCATATTATAGAGTGCACATTAACGACATAAAGCGTGTTCAAAGGAAATGCCTTAAAATAATATGTTACCGCCTAAAATTAGGTCGTAAGTACTTCAATAACGATCAGAGGCTGCAAAAATTTAAGGTCCAACCATTGGAAGGTCGTCGCAAATATTTTGATCTGGTTTATTAATATATAAAATAATTCATTCAATTATTGATTCACCCGAATTGCTTACGCATATTTCTTTTAACATTAAATACAGTTTACGTAGATCGAACCGTGTTAATCTCTTTGCCTTGCAATTTTATAAAAATAATATTTCTTATTACAATCCCCTGGTAAGAATGGCTAGACAATATAATGAATTAGTAACAAATAATTTACAGTTAGACATTTTTCATCCTCGATTTTACACATTTTTAAATACTCTTAAGGATATCCTCTATCCCAAATAGATGTACAAATAGTTAATATTTTTTAAGATATTGTATTGTTGTTGTTGTGTTACGAAATTAAAGCTATATATTCTTATTTGTGCATCTCTTCTGTCTGTTAACTTGATGTTTAATTGTTTCAATGTATGCACATGTGTTGCGTTGCAATCTAGAACTAAACATCAGCTTTGATTGTTTTTAATTTTTAATAAGATTGTAATTTGTTTTGTGCAATGAATAAATAAAAATAAAAAATAAAAATAGATGAAGTTGTCTCGAAGTAGAGATTTCTTCAAACGATTACACTGGGTTGATTCCGAGTTTTGTACTTGTTGCGATAGGAATTCGTAATAGGAAGCGTCGCTATGCAGTGCGTTAAGCAATTCCACAATATTAGGTTGTTTCCTTTTAATAAACTTGTTAAGTTTATTGTGCCAACACTCGAGGATATTGGTACCTAGTCCTATGACGCCCCCCAAATACACACCATGTTTGTATAAATTCGTTGCGAATCCACTGCTTAAGCATATATTCACGGAAAATCTTGCTGTTTTTATCGTTTGGGCTTTGCGCAACTATGTAAAACCAACCATTTATAATTTGGTCTTGTGGCAAGTGTGGGAGTACTGCACATAGTGCAACTTGCCTGCGGATTATTTTAGACTTGGTTAGTCCTAAATCTTTGCCCTTTTTCCATATAGCCCTGGAAAAATGGAAATAACAACCTTTCCTAATTACTAGGTTAGGTTAGGTTAGTCTTTTTTTTATATTCTCGTCATCACAGGGCTTTCTTACCCTCTGGCGATCGGCTAAGCCAGAGAAGTTTTTACATTTTATTTATTTTGCGGCTAACAACTTTTACTCCTGCCCTTAAGGGGCCTTAATTCCTAGTGTAACACTTCCATTCCAGTCCTCTTTGTCATTCCAATTCTATCATTTATGCTTCTCGCACTTTCATCCTTCCCATTCATTAATTTCATTCTTATTCTAGTTACTTATTACTAAGGTTTTGGGGTGATTTGGAACTCAACACTTTTTTATTTATTGTTCTTGAAACTTATTTCACATATTTACATCTTAATTCTAGTTCTTACATGTAGGACAATTTTTACCTTAATCTTATTTCTTAAACTAATTTCACTTATAACTATATAAATATCATACATAATACTTATTAGTTATGGTCTTTCTTCATCTTTTGTTTCTTTTATTGACAGATTTTATTATTTTCACAGCATACTTCAAGACAAGGTCTCTAGTCCCATTTTCACCCATCAGTTTGGGTAGTTCTTGCGCATCAAGTTTTTGGCCCAGTTCGATCTCCAGCTCGAATCGTGCTGGGCCAAAAACGGGATATTCAAGCAAGATGTGTACCGCTGACTCGCCGACACTAGGGTCACAGATACATGCCGAGCTCTCTTTGCATTTGAACCTAGCCAAATACTCAGAGAACCCGCCATGCCCCGTGAGGGCCTGAGCAACCTCCTTGGTCACCACTATCCTCCTGATCACCCTGTACGCCTCGGACGCGATTGGGAAATACAGCTTAGTGACTGAAGCCGTTTTTTCGGTACTGTACCTCCGGTCCCATTCGCAGAGCGAGACCATGTGGATCACTCGCTTCATGTATGAGACCGGACACCGATCGTAGTCCGGTTTCTTCTTCGACCTCAGGGCGGCCTCCTTAGCCAGGGCATCGGTCCTTTCGTTCCCTTCAAGTCCCGCGTGAGCTTTAATCCAAAACAAAGACACACTCTTACCCTGCATTCTACAGTGACTAAGAGCGCCCCTTGCCCGGACCGCAAGGACGTGGAGGGAACCGGGGTTCACCACCGTCTGAAGGGCCGTCATAGAGTCGCTGAAGATGGCGAAAGCGCTCTCCCTACGCCGCTTGACCTCATTCGCTGCTTCACAGAGGGCCAAAAGCTCAGCTTAGTAGACGGTACAGTAGGGCGAGAGAGCAAGTTTGAGGATTTTGGTCTCGGCCTCATCACTCCATATGGATAGCGTGGCTCCGACCTTGGCCTCAATCTTGCTCCCGTCTGTAAAAATACGCACCTCATATCCTGTGTGTTCGAGGTATTGTGCCTCGTCTACCAGGCTTCCCAGCTCTATCTCACTCTGCTCCGCAGGATGAGGTCCTTCCAGCGCGGATGCCACCCGTTCGACATCCCTGTCTCCCAGTGCTGGCAAGTGTACCCCCCTTTTGGCGACGTAAAGCGAGGCTATCTCGTGAACGCGTAGGTCAAGAGGGAGCACCCCCGCCAGCACCAGTGCTGAGTTCAGCGATACCGTTCGGTATGCTCGACGCATCTTCTGCGCGAAGCTGCGCTGGAGCGCGTTGAGGCGCGTTCGCACTCCCAGCTTGTTAACGGCCGGCGCCCACGCGCTCGAGGCATACAGGACGACAGGTTCCACCGCTGCGGTGTAGATGGTCTTGATGACCTCGAGGTGCAGACCCCAGCTAACCTTTGCTGCCCTAGCCAACTGCTTATAAATGTTTGCAGCCATTAAGCAAACATTGGCGACATGTGTGTTAAATGTGAGGTGTTGGTCAATGGTGAGCCCTAGTAACTTTGCCTCCTTAGACATGCCAATGTCTACCCCGCCCATGCTCAGGCGTGGGGTGTCAAGCTTCAGCTTCCGCGTGATAACCATCGCACAGGTTTTGTGTGGTGCGAATTTCAGCTTATTCATGACACCCAACTCCAGAACAAACCCGAGGGCGGCATTGGCACGTCTCTGAACGTCCAGCGCTGTATTCCCATCAATGAGGAGGACTATATCATCGGCGAAGGCCTGGACATAGTCGCCTCTACCTTCGAGTCCCTTGAGGAGAGGGTCGAGCAGGAGGTTCCACAAGATGAGGCCACCTATGGAGTCCTGGACGCAACCTTTCCCCGTGGCTCTACGGTGTTCGGCGCCCATGTAGCGAACTCCAACGTCCTGTTGCTCATGTAGCTACTCATTACTCCCCGTATATTAGCTGGGCACGACTCCTCTGCGAGCCTCACCTTTATGGCAGGCCACCAGGCGCTGTCGAAGGCACCCTCTATATCCAATATATGGTACTTCAGGCGGTTCACGATCATCTTCTCATAAACCATCCCCAGCATGGTCAAGAGACCAATCGGCCTATGCGACTTGGGGGTGGCATATGTGGTCTTGCCGGGTTTCCTGAGAACGATGACCGTAGCCGCCTTCCATGCCTTCGGGAAGTAATGCAGCTCGAAACATTTGTTAATGAGCGCCAGGAACAGTTCGGGATCGCTGTTGACCGCTTCCATACAAATGTCGGCAGTCAACCCATCGGCGCCGGGAGCCTTCTTGGGGTTGAAGGACCTCATCGATCTGCCGAGCTCGTGGACGGTGAACAGAGGGTCTCGGGCGCCGCCGCTTTCGCTGTCTAGCTCGGCGGCTCGCCTTCTCGTCTCACCTTGCCCGAGGTCGTCTAGATAGGTGAGGTCCTCCGGGTAAAAAGTTTCGGCCAAGAGTTTGGCTGAACCTTCGGCGTCCAGCACCTTCCCATCCTGCTCCATAGGCCTATCCTCCTCCTGCTTCGACGTCCTACCTACCACCCGATATATCCCGTCCCACAAGCCTTCACGGTCTTGTTTTTCACAATACCCCTTCCAGCTGCGGATCTGAGCCTCTTGTATCGCAGCCTGGTACTTTTCCCGTTCTTTCAGGTACTCCTGCACCACCTTCGACCTCCGGACCGGTGCGGTACATCTGATCCTCCTCTTCCTGGTGACACCGCGCCGCTTCAACCTGGCGAGCTCCTCCGACCACCATGGCACAGAATTTTTTTCTGAATCGTTATTGGGAGAGTGTCGACACAAAAGATCCCACTGGGTCGAAGTGCCGCCGGTCTGCACTGACTGGCCCCCACATAAGATACATACATACATATAGTGTTAGTGTATGTAACCGTGGTGTGTTCAATTGCCTGTATAGTATTTATGTTCTTTATCGCGTCCCTGTTTAGTGTAGTGTTCAGCAGTAATTGGCCCAGTTTCTCACGAAACTGGGCCTAATTAGCCTTCCTTGTGTTGTATGTTCTTGTGGTCCTGTGTACTGTATGTCCCTTGGACTTGTTTAAATTAATTTTGAACTCTATGACATTGTGGTCGGAACCACACACAGGTCGTCAAGCACACGCCAGTCATCCACCAGATCGAGGACATCCGTTGAGCATGCCGTAATGTCCATATAGCTCGTCAGGTGCCGCTCCCCTCGGATTACGTCAAAGGTGGGAGTTGCCCTTGATTTAGGACGTGTAGGCCAAGCTCATCGAGGGCCCCCAGCATCGCTTCGCCCCTGTTGTCGGTCGTTGATCCTCCCCATCGGACACTCCTGGCATTGACGTCTCTACCAATGATGATGTTGTGTAGGCTTTCCCTACCTTCCTCAGGTGGTCGAGGTAAGGCTCTATGGGCTTATCCGGCTCAAAGGAGAGCGATGCCAGCGTGATCTCCCAGGCACCAGTACGGATCCCCACCACTACGATGTTATTAGTGGTGAGTTCTGGGTACTGTATCACACTAAGATTAGCGTCGAAGACGGCTATTGCCGCCTTGACAGTACCCTCCCCAATCCTGGTGTTCTGGAAGACCCTTACGCCCCGGACACCGCTCATACTTTTACTGCCACACATGTACGGCTCTTGCAAGAGTGCAACCGTTGCATGCCGTTTGGAAGCCTCCGGCATCAGCTCGGTGGTTGCCAATTTCTGCCTTTTCAGATTTGCCTGGAGTATCCTGTAAGGGGTCCTTTCCGTTGGCAGGACCTTAGCAGTATGCTACCGAGGCCCTCGCGATCTCGTCCCACCGTTTCCTGATTGGACATTCACCGCTGATGGCGCTGTGGACGCAGTTGCCCAACTTGGCCGACACGCAGTTTCGGCATTGCGGTTCCTTAGCTGCCAGCCAGTGCGGGCCGCTACAATGGCAGCAGGAATCTACCGCTTCTTTGTAGAAGCGCCTGCCGTGCCCGTATCCCAGGCAGCGAGTGCAGTGCACTAGCGGCGACTGGTCCTCCACTATCATCGCTTGCATGGCGACCCAGAGGCGAGACTTTTTAAGTGCTCTCCTCCAGACAACCGGTGACGTAGTCAGGACGACGTTGTTGGTGTGCGGGTTTCTTGTTCGACGCCTAAACTTTACCCCTACCCTAGCCTCCTCGTCGCTAAGGCCCCAAAAAACGTCTCCATTTTGGTTCCTCAGGGCCTTCAAGATGTCCTCATCTGTGTGGACACTCAAGACTCTCCTTAGAACCAGCATAGGGTCCTTGTTTTTCACGTCCTCAGCGACGAGTTGCTTCCCTGACCTGTTAATCTTGTCTCTAATTTTATTTCTCTCTTCTAAAGTTCTACACCCTATAATTATCTTCCTATCTTTCCCCTTTCTAACCCTTTCTATTTCTATACCCACTTTTTGGCGTCGATAACCCTGCGCACTTTGTCCATAACCTCGTCGCCGGTGTCTGTCACCTCTTTTGAGGTGATGACAACGGAGTGTAGGGCTGTCCTTATCGGAAGGCGCCCGCTTGGGGGCCCAGCCGCCACGCTCGCGAGACGTTCTCAGTCTGCGTCTCCACTGCGCCCTTCAACAGCTCCAGGCTGCGCGCATTCTCTTTTAAGAGAATGGAGTGTTTCTCCAGCTTCGACATGAGTTTTTTAGCCATGTCGATGTTAATGAAGCTGGTGCTGGTAGAGGCAGGAGAGAACTCTGGCATTGCCGGCTCTGGACAGCTTACCGTGCCAATTCAGCCTTTTAGTTCAGCGTCCAGGGCCTTTATAATTGCATAAAGTTCGTGAATCGCGTCCGTGACATCTTGTTTAAAGTCAATTTTTAAATTTTGCGATTGCGCAATTTTTTCTTGTCCCTGGTAACGCTGGCCTTTGCCTGGTTGAGTCGCGAGGCTTTGTCCTGTGTGGCAAGGGAGTGCGATTTAGGCTCCTTCGGGGCCACTGGGTGGTTGGACACGGATGGCGTTCGCACCAGCGCCGTCCTAGATTTGGATGGCACTGCTGCAGGCGCGTTAGCGGTGCCCGGAGTTGGCCGAATGACGCCTTTTGGCGATTTGGTGCCTGCCCCAGTAGCTAACGCCGATGATGGTGCCCTCGATTGGTCAGTGGGGGAGCCAGTTATCGGACTGGGTTTCCCCTCGTCCCACTCTCTGTTCTGTCTCATTACTGTACGGTCTGTACTGGCTCTGTCTTTGTTACCTGCGCTTTGGCGCTTAACAGGCGTCCTGCGGCCAAACATATTGCGGGTACTCGTCAGTTGTTAAAATAATAATTGTATGTATAAAATATTAATTAAAATATATGTATATGAATATCAATTTGAGTTAAAAATAATAAAATAAAATATAACATGTTTTTTGATTTGTGGCTCTATATAGAGTTGTGACACTGTGGTGTCTAAACACAATTGCCCTACGCGCTGAGGGTCAATGTGACAACACTGGACTTCTCCTGGAGGTATGTGTGTGTGTACGTACGTGTGTGAGTGTGTGCTTGGGTGTGTGTATTTGCGTGTGTGTGTTTGTGTATGTGTGGGTGTATAGTTGTGTATGTATATATGGGCTCGTAGTCCAGGTAGAGTTTTTGTCACGAATGCGCTTTGAGTCAGAGCACGTCACTAGATTTTATAGCGCTAGGCTATGTCCCAAAGTATGCAGCAAAAAACAGCAATGTTATACTAAATTAATAAAAACTTAAAGCTAATGGCCGTCGCAATAACAATCAGCCAGTCAGTGTTGTCAAAACACAATAAGTCAATAATATAAAACAAAAATATTTTGACTTTGGGTAGAGTCAATGTGTGTGACTCTACGTAGAGACTCCAAAAGTAGCTCGCGGAGTAGCCCTGGACGGGCGAAGCCTAAAGCCGAAAACCGCTCCACCCTGCGACAAACGGTTGCCGAGATATACAAGTGTCTACTTTGCTAGACTGAAGTCCAGACTTTAGGCACAAACTTTGTTGCCTTATATCTTGGCAACCGCTCAACGCCGATCTTGATCGTGATATATGATTGATTGAGATGCTTCGGCTGGGAGCGAGAGGGCAACCAATCCGACTGCCGCGATCAACTCACGGCGCTGCGGTGCCCAGGCGTGGCAATCCGCCAAAGTGTGCAGCGCCGTGTCCACAACAACGTCGCGGCAGTCGCCGCAGTGGTGACAACCGGGCGTCTCTTGCCGGCGTATACGACACAGGAACTGGCCAAAACAACCGTGGCCAGTCATTACCTGTGTCAGCCGGAAGGTGAGGGCGCCATGCCGCCTCTCCAGCCACTCCTCAAACACGGGACTCTGACAACCTACCCAACTCGCCATCTTGTCCCAATCCGCCGACCGTTGCTTCTGACCCCAGAATTGTTAATGTATTGTCATCGGTGTCATTTAGCATTAAGGACATTATACTGGCAATACGTAAATTGGATAAAAGCAAAGGCGCTGGCCCTGACTCGCTTCCACCTTCTTTTGTCTGTTCATGTGCTGTACAGCTGGCAGTTCCTCTTTGCATTATATTTAATAAATCACTCAACAGTGGCACTTTTCCGAAACGATGGAAAGTGGCGCACATAGCACCCATTTTTAAGAATGGTGATAAGTCACGTTGCGAGAACTATAGACCAATAAGCATTTTATCTTGTTTTGCTAAGTTGTTTGAGTCGGTTTTATACAATTACTTGTATAATCACATCAAACCCATTCTCTCGAAACGGCAGCATGGTTTCGTTAGGAACAAATCTACCGTTACCAATTTGTTGGAATACAAGAATTACCTTTGTAAAAGCTTTTCAGTAGGTGGTCAGGTAGATGCTATCTACACTGACTTTTCAAAGGCGTTTGACAAAGTCAACCGTAAATTACTTTGCAATAAACTTGCCGCCTATGGTATACAGGGTAACTTGTTTCGCTGGATTTCATCTTATTTAGATAATCGGAGTCAATTGGTAGCTTTAAAGGGGTTCCTTTCTTCACCAATGAGGGTATATTCCGGGGTGCCACAGGGATCCCATCTAGGCCCCCTGTTCTTTGTCATATTTATAAATGACCTAATTGAGCGTCTGTCCTGTCAATGTCTCCTTTACGCTGATGATTTAAAAATATTTGCCAACATAACGTCTTTGACCGATTGTCTGAATTTGCAGAACGACCTACACGTTGTTTCAGATTGGTGCAATACGAACAAAATGTATTTAAATATCAATAAATATTTTTCGATATCTTTTTCAAATAAACGCAACAAAATTTTACATAATTACATTATTGATGGACACGTACTTAATAGGTCTAATGTTGCCAAAGACTTGGGTATACTCTTTGATGATAAACTTTCTTTTCGACCTCACTACCAACATATAATCTCGAAAGCTAACAAGCTCCTAGGTTTCGTGCTACGGACAACAAAAGGATTCAAAAAAGCTCAAAGTGTGCTTTATCTTTACTATGCCCTGGTAAGAAGTGCCTTAGAATATGACTCACCGATCTGGTCACCATATTATAGAGTGCACATTAACGACATAAAGCGTGTTCAAAGGAAATGCCTTAAAATAATATGTTACCGCCTAAAATTAGGTCGTAAGTACTTCAATAACGATCAGAGGCTGCAAAAATTTAAGGTCCAACCATTGGAAGGTCGTCGCAAATATTTTGATCTGGTTTATTAATATATAAAATAATTCATTCAATTATTGATTCACCCGAATTGCTTACGCATATTTCTTTTAACATTAAATACAGTTTACGTAGATCGAACCGTGTTAATCTCTTTGCCTTGCAATTTTATAAAAATAATATTTCTTATTACAATCCCCTGGTAAGAATGGCTAGACAATATAATGAATTAGTAACAAATAATTTACAGTTAGACATTTTTCATCCTCGATTTTACACATTTTTAAATACTCTTAAGGATATCCTCTATCCCAAATAGATGTACAAATAGTTAATATTTTTTAAGATATTGTATTGTTGTTGTTGTGTTACGAAATTAAAGCTATATATTCTTATTTGTGCATCTCTTCTGTCTGTTAACTTGATGTTTAATTGTTTCAATGTATGCACATGTGTTGCGTTGCAATCTAGAACTAAACATCAGCTTTGATTGTTTTTAATTTTTAATAAGATTGTAATTTGTTTTGTGCAATGAATAAATAAAAATAAAAAATAAAAATAGATGAAGTTGTCTCGAAGTAGAGATTTCTTCAAACGATTACACTGGGTTGATTCCGAGTTTTGTACTTGTTGCGATAGGAATTCGTAATAGGAAGCGTCGCTATGCAGTGCGTTAAGCAATTCCACAATATTAGGTTGTTTCCTTTTAATAAACTTGTTAAGTTTATTGTGCCAACACTCGAGGATATTGGTACCTAGTCCTATGACGCCCCCCAAATACACACCATGTTTGTATAAATTCGTTGCGAATCCACTGCTTAAGCATATATTCACGGAAAATCTTGCTGTTTTTATCGTTTGGGCTTTGCGCAACTATGTAAAACCAACCATTTATAATTTGGTCTTGTGGCAAGTGTGGGAGTACTGCACATAGTGCAACTTGCCTGCGGATTATTTTAGACTTGGTTAGTCCTAAATCTTTGCCCTTTTTCCATATAGCCCTGGAAAAATGGAAATAACAACCTTTCCTAATTACTAGGTTAGGTTAGGTTAGTCTTTTTTTTATATTCTCGTCATCACAGGGCTTTCTTACCCTCTGGCGATCGGCTAAGCCAGAGAAGTTTTTACATTTTATTTATTTTGCGGCTAACAACTTTTACTCCTGCCCTTAAGGGGCCTTAATTCCTAGTGTAACACTTCCATTCCAGTCCTCTTTGTCATTCCAATTCTATCATTTATGCTTCTCGCACTTTCATCCTTCCCATTCATTAATTTCATTCTTATTCTAGTTACTTATTACTAAGGTTTTGGGGTGATTTGGAACTCAACACTTTTTTATTTATTGTTCTTGAAACTTATTTCACATATTTACATCTTAATTCTAGTTCTTACATGTAGGACAATTTTTACCTTAATCTTATTTCTTAAACTAATTTCACTTATAACTATATAAATATCATACATAATACTTATTAGTTATGGTCTTTCTTCATCTTTTGTTTCTTTTATTGACAGATTTTATTATTTTCACAGCATACTTCAAGACAAGGTCTCTAGTCCCATTTTCACCCATCAGTTTGGGTAGTTCTTGCGCATCAAGTTTTTGGCCCAGTTCGATCTCCAGCTCGAATCGTGCTGGGCCAAAAACGGGATATTCAAGCAAGATGTGTACCGCTGACTCGCCGACACTAGGGTCACAGATACATGCCGAGCTCTCTTTGCATTTGAACCTAGCCAAATACTCAGAGAACCCGCCATGCCCCGTGAGGGCCTGAGCAACCTCCTTGGTCACCACTATCCTCCTGATCACCCTGTACGCCTCGGACGCGATTGGGAAATACAGCTTAGTGACTGAAGCCGTTTTTTCGGTACTGTACCTCCGGTCCCATTCGCAGAGCGAGACCATGTGGATCACTCGCTTCATGTATGAGACCGGACACCGATCGTAGTCCGGTTTCTTCTTCGACCTCAGGGCGGCCTCCTTAGCCAGGGCATCGGTCCTTTCGTTCCCTTCAAGTCCCGCGTGAGCTTTAATCCAAAACAAAGACACACTCTTACCCTGCATTCTACAGTGACTAAGAGCGCCCCTTGCCCGGACCGCAAGGACGTGGAGGGAACCGGGGTTCACCACCGTCTGAAGGGCCGTCATAGAGTCGCTGAAGATGGCGAAAGCGCTCTCCCTACGCCGCTTGACCTCATTCGCTGCTTCACAGAGGGCCAAAAGCTCAGCTTAGTAGACGGTACAGTAGGGCGAGAGAGCAAGTTTGAGGATTTTGGTCTCGGCCTCATCACTCCATATGGATAGCGTGGCTCCGACCTTGGCCTCAATCTTGCTCCCGTCTGTAAAAATACGCACCTCATATCCTGTGTGTTCGAGGTATTGTGCCTCGTCTACCAGGCTTCCCAGCTCTATCTCACTCTGCTCCGCAGGATGAGGTCCTTCCAGCGCGGATGCCACCCGTTCGACATCCCTGTCTCCCAGTGCTGGCAAGTGTACCCCCCTTTTGGCGACGTAAAGCGAGGCTATCTCGTGAACGCGTAGGTCAAGAGGGAGCACCCCCGCCAGCACCAGTGCTGAGTTCAGCGATACCGTTCGGTATGCTCGACGCATCTTCTGCGCGAAGCTGCGCTGGAGCGCGTTGAGGCGCGTTCGCACTCCCAGCTTGTTAACGGCCGGCGCCCACGCGCTCGAGGCATACAGGACGACAGGTTCCACCGCTGCGGTGTAGATGGTCTTGATGACCTCGAGGTGCAGACCCCAGCTAACCTTTGCTGCCCTAGCCAACTGCTTATAAATGTTTGCAGCCATTAAGCAAACATTGGCGACATGTGTGTTAAATGTGAGGTGTTGGTCAATGGTGAGCCCTAGTAACTTTGCCTCCTTAGACATGCCAATGTCTACCCCGCCCATGCTCAGGCGTGGGGTGTCAAGCTTCAGCTTCCGCGTGATAACCATCGCACAGGTTTTGTGTGGTGCGAATTTCAGCTTATTCATGACACCCAACTCCAGAACAAACCCGAGGGCGGCATTGGCACGTCTCTGAACGTCCAGCGCTGTATTCCCATCAATGAGGAGGACTATATCATCGGCGAAGGCCTGGACATAGTCGCCTCTACCTTCGAGTCCCTTGAGGAGAGGGTCGAGCAGGAGGTTCCACAAGATGAGGCCACCTATGGAGTCCTGGACGCAACCTTTCCCCGTGGCTCTACGGTGTTCGGCGCCCATGTAGCGAACTCCAACGTCCTGTTGCTCATGTAGCTACTCATTACTCCCCGTATATTAGCTGGGCACGACTCCTCTGCGAGCCTCACCTTTATGGCAGGCCACCAGGCGCTGTCGAAGGCACCCTCTATATCCAATATATGGTACTTCAGGCGGTTCACGATCATCTTCTCATAAACCATCCCCAGCATGGTCAAGAGACCAATCGGCCTATGCGACTTGGGGGTGGCATATGTGGTCTTGCCGGGTTTCCTGAGAACGATGACCGTAGCCGCCTTCCATGCCTTCGGGAAGTAATGCAGCTCGAAACATTTGTTAATGAGCGCCAGGAACAGTTCGGGATCGCTGTTGACCGCTTCCATACAAATGTCGGCAGTCAACCCATCGGCGCCGGGAGCCTTCTTGGGGTTGAAGGACCTCATCGATCTGCCGAGCTCGTGGACGGTGAACAGAGGGTCTCGGGCGCCGCCGCTTTCGCTGTCTAGCTCGGCGGCTCGCCTTCTCGTCTCACCTTGCCCGAGGTCGTCTAGATAGGTGAGGTCCTCCGGGTAAAAAGTTTCGGCCAAGAGTTTGGCTGAACCTTCGGCGTCCAGCACCTTCCCATCCTGCTCCATAGGCCTATCCTCCTCCTGCTTCGACGTCCTACCTACCACCCGATATATCCCGTCCCACAAGCCTTCACGGTCTTGTTTTTCACAATACCCCTTCCAGCTGCGGATCTGAGCCTCTTGTATCGCAGCCTGGTACTTTTCCCGTTCTTTCAGGTACTCCTGCACCACCTTCGACCTCCGGACCGGTGCGGTACATCTGATCCTCCTCTTCCTGGTGACACCGCGCCGCTTCAACCTGGCGAGCTCCTCCGACCACCATGGCACAGAATTTTTTTCTGAATCGTTATTGGGAGAGTGTCGACACAAAAGATCCCACTGGGTCGAAGTGCCGCCGGTCTGCACTGACTGGCCCCCACATAAGATACATACATACATATAGTGTTAGTGTATGTAACCGTGGTGTGTTCAATTGCCTGTATAGTATTTATGTTCTTTATCGCGTCCCTGTTTAGTGTAGTGTTCAGCAGTAATTGGCCCAGTTTCTCACGAAACTGGGCCTAATTAGCCTTCCTTGTGTTGTATGTTCTTGTGGTCCTGTGTACTGTATGTCCCTTGGACTTGTTTAAATTAATTTTGAACTCTATGACATTGTGGTCGGAACCACACACAGGTCGTCAAGCACACGCCAGTCATCCACCAGATCGAGGACATCCGTTGAGCATGCCGTAATGTCCATATAGCTCGTCAGGTGCCGCTCCCCTCGGATTACGTCAAAGGTGGGAGTTGCCCTTGATTTAGGACGTGTAGGCCAAGCTCATCGAGGGCCCCCAGCATCGCTTCGCCCCTGTTGTCGGTCGTTGATCCTCCCCATCGGACACTCCTGGCATTGACGTCTCTACCAATGATGATGTTGTGTAGGCTTTCCCTACCTTCCTCAGGTGGTCGAGGTAAGGCTCTATGGGCTTATCCGGCTCAAAGGAGAGCGATGCCAGCGTGATCTCCCAGGCACCAGTACGGATCCCCACCACTACGATGTTATTAGTGGTGAGTTCTGGGTACTGTATCACACTAAGATTAGCGTCGAAGACGGCTATTGCCGCCTTGACAGTACCCTCCCCAATCCTGGTGTTCTGGAAGACCCTTACGCCCCGGACACCGCTCATACTTTTACTGCCACCCATGTACGGCTCTTGCAAGAGTGCAACCGTTGCATGCCGTTTGGAAGCCTCCGGCATCAGCTCGGTGGTTGCCAATTTCTGCCTTTTCAGATTTGCCTGGAGTATCCTGTAAGGGGTCCTTTCCGTTGGCAGGACCTTAGCAGTATGCTACCGAGGCCCTCGCGATCTCGTCCCACCGTTTCCTGATTGGACATTCACCGCTGATGGCGCTGTGGACGCAGTTGCCCAACTTGGCCGACACGCAGTTTCGGCATTGCGGTTCCTTAGCTGCCAGCCAGTGCGGGCCGCTACAATGGCAGCAGGAATCTACCGCTTCTTTGTAGAAGCGCCTGCCGTGCCCGTATCCCAGGCAGCGAGTGCAGTGCACTAGCGGCGACTGGTCCTCCACTATCATCGCTTGCATGGCGACCCAGAGGCGAGACTTTTTAAGTGCTCTCCTCCAGACAACCGGTGACGTAGTCAGGACGACGTTGTTGGTGTGCGGGTTTCTTGTTCGACGCCTAAACTTTACCCCTACCCTAGCCTCCTCGTCGCTAAGGCCCCAAAAAACGTCTCCATTTTGGTTCCTCAGGGCCTTCAAGATGTCCTCATCTGTGTGGACACTCAAGACTCCCCTTAGAACCAGCATAGGGTCCTTGTTTTTCACGTCCTCAGCGACGAGTTGCTTCCCTGACCTGTTAATCTTGTCTCTAATTTTATTTCTCTCTTCTAAAGTTCTACACCCTATAATTATCTTCCTATCTTTCCCCTTTCTAACCCTTTCTATTTCTATACCCACTTTTTGGCGTCGATAACCCTGCGCACTTTGTCCATAACCTCGTCGCCGGTGTCTGTCACCTCTTTTGAGGTGATGACAACGGAGTGTAGGGCTGTCCTTATCGGAAGGCGCCCGCTTGGGGGCCCAGCCGCCACGCTCGCGAGACGTTCTCAGTCTGCGTCTCCACTGCGCCCTTCAACAGCTCCAGGCTGCGCGCATTCTCTTTTAAGAGAATGGAGTGTTTCTCCAGCTTCGACATGAGTTTTTTAGCCATGTCGATGTTAATGAAGCTGGTGCTGGTAGAGGCAGGAGAGAACTCTGGCATTGCCGGCTCTGGACAGCTTACCGTGCCAATTCAGCCTTTTAGTTCAGCGTCCAGGGCCTTTATAATTGCATAAAGTTCGTCAATCGCGTCCGTGACATCTTGTTTAAAGTCAATTTTTAAATTTTGCGATTGCGCAATTTTTTCTTGTCCCTGGTAACGCTGGCCTTTGCCTGGTTGAGTCGCGAGGCTTTGTCCTGTGTGGCAAGGGAGTGCGATTTAGGCTCCTTCGGGGCCACTGGGTGGTTGGACACGGATGGCGTTCGCACCAGCGCCGTCCTAGATTTGGATGGCACTGCTGCAGGCGCGTTAGCGGTGCCCGGAGTTGGCCGAATGACGCCTTTTGGCGATTTGGTGCCTGCCCCAGTAGCTAACGCCGATGATGGTGCCCTCGATTGGTCAGTGGGGGAGCCAGTTATCGGACTGGGTTTCCCCTCGTCCCACTCTCTGTTCTGTCTCATTACTGTACGGTCTGTACTGGCTCTGTCTTTGTTACCTGCGCTTTGGCGCTTAACAGGCGTCCTGCGGCCAAACATATTGCGGGTACTCGTCAGTTGTTAAAATAATAATTGTATGTATAAAATATTAATTAAAATATATGTATATGAATATCAATTTGAGTTAAAAATAATAAAATAAAATATAACATGTTTTTTGATTTGTGGCTCTATATAGAGTTGTGACACTGTGGTGTCTAAACACAATTGCCCTACGCGCTGAGGGTCAATGTGACAACACTGGACTTCTCCTGGAGGTATGTGTGTGTGTACGTACGTGTGTGAGTGTGTGTGCTTGGGTGTGTGTATTTGCGTGTGTGTGTTTGTGTATGTGTGGGTGTATAGTTGTGTATGTATATATGGGCTCGTAGTCCAGGTAGAGTTTTTGTCACGAATGCGCTTTGAGTCAGAGCACGTCACTAGATTTTATAGCGCTAGGCTATGTCCCAAAGTATGCAGCAAAAAACAGCAATGTTATACTAAATTAATAAAAACTTAAAGCTAATGGCCGTCGCAATAACAATCAGCCAGTCAGTGTTGTCAAAACACGATAAGTCAATAATATAAAACAAAAATATTTTGACTTTGGGTAGAGTCAATGTGTGTGACTCTACGTAGAGACTCCAAAAGTAGCTCGCGGAGTAGCCCTGGACGGGCGAAGCCTAAAGCCGAAAACCGCTCCACCCTGCGACAAACGGTTGCCGAGATATACAAGTGTCTACTTTGCTAGACTGAAGTCCAGACTTTAGGCACAAACTTTGTTGCCTTATATCTTGGCAACCGCTCAACGCCGATCTTGATCGTGATATATGATTGATTGAGATGCTTCGGCTGGGAGCGAGAGGGCAACCAATCCGACTGCCGCGATCAACTCACGGCGCTGCGGTGCCCAGGCGTGGCAATCCGCCAAAGTGTGCAGCGCCGTGTCCACAACAACGTCGCGGCAGTCGCCGCAGTGGTGACAACCGGGCGTCTCTTGCCGGCGTATACGACACAGGAACTGGCCAAAACAACCGTGGCCAGTCATTACCTGTGTCAGCCGGAAGGTGAGGGCGCCATGCCGCCTCTCCAGCCACTCCTCAAACACGGGACTCTGACAACCTACCCAACTCGCCATCTTGTCCCAATCCGCCGACCGTTGCTTCTGACCCCAGAATTGTTAATGTATTGTCATCGGTGTCATTTAGCATTAAGGACATTATACTGGCAATACGTAAATTGGATAAAAGCAAAGGCGCTGGCCCTGACTCGCTTCCACCTTCTTTTGTCTGTTCATGTGCTGTACAGCTGGCAGTTCCTCTTTGCATTATATTTAATAAATCACTCAACAGTGGCACTTTTCCGAAACGATGGAAAGTGGCGCACATAGCACCCATTTTTAAGAATGGTGATAAGTCACGTTGCGAGAACTATAGACCAATAAGCATTTTATCTTGTTTTGCTAAGTTGTTTGAGTCGGTTTTATACAATTACTTGTATAATCACATCAAACCCATTCTCTCGAAACGGCAGCATGGTTTCGTTAGGAACAAATCTACCGTTACCAATTTGTTGGAATACAAGAATTACCTTTGTAAAAGCTTTTCAGTAGGTGGTCAGGTAGATGCTATCTACACTGACTTTTCAAAGGCGTTTGACAAAGTCAACCGTAAATTACTTTGCAATAAACTTGCCGCCTATGGTATACAGGGTAACTTGTTTCGCTGGATTTCATCTTATTTAGATAATCGGAGTCAATTGGTAGCTTTAAAGGGGTTCCTTTCTTCACCAATGAGGGTATATTCCGGGGTGCCACAGGGATCCCATCTAGGCCCCCTGTTCTTTGTCATATTTATAAATGACCTAATTGAGCGTCTGTCCTGTCAATGTCTCCTTTACGCTGATGATTTAAAAATATTTGCCAACATAACGTCTTTGACCGATTGTCTGAATTTGCAGAACGACCTACACGTTGTTTCAGATTGGTGCAATACGAACAAAATGTATTTAAATATCAATAAATATTTTTCGATATCTTTTTCAAATAAACGCAACAAAATTTTACATAATTACATTATTGATGGACACGTACTTAATAGGTCTAATGTTGCCAAAGACTTGGGTATACTCTTTGATGATAAACTTTCTTTTCGACCTCACTACCAACATATAATCTCGAAAGCTAACAAGCTCCTAGGTTTCGTGCTACGGACAACAAAAGGATTCAAAAAAGCTCAAAGTGTGCTTTATCTTTACTATGCCCTGGTAAGAAGTGCCTTAGAATATGACTCACCGATCTGGTCACCATATTATAGAGTGCACATTAACGACATAAAGCGTGTTCAAAGGAAATGCCTTAAAATAATATGTTACCGCCTAAAATTAGGTCGTAAGTACTTCAATAACGATCAGAGGCTGCAAAAATTTAAGGTCCAACCATTGGAAGGTCGTCGCAAATATTTTGATCTGGTTTATTAATATATAAAATAATTCATTCAATTATTGATTCACCCGAATTGCTTACGCATATTTCTTTTAACATTAAATACAGTTTACGTAGATCGAACCGTGTTAATCTCTTTGCCTTGCAATTTTATAAAAATAATATTTCTTATTACAATCCCCTGGTAAGAATGGCTAGACAATATAATGAATTAGTAACAAATAATTTACAGTTAGACATTTTTCATCCTCGATTTTACACATTTTTAAATACTCTTAAGGATATCCTCTATCCCAAATAGATGTACAAATAGTTAATATTTTTTAAGATATTGTATTGTTGTTGTTGTGTTACGAAATTAAAGCTATATATTCTTATTTGTGCATCTCTTCTGTCTGTTAACTTGATGTTTAATTGTTTCAATGTATGCACATGTGTTGCGTTGCAATCTAGAACTAAACATCAGCTTTGATTGTTTTTAATTTTTAATAAGATTGTAATTTGTTTTGTGCAATGAATAAATAAAAATAAAAAATAAAAATAGATGAAGTTGTCTCGAAGTAGAGATTTCTTCAAACGATTACACTGGGTTGATTCCGAGTTTTGTACTTGTTGCGATAGGAATTCGTAATAGGAAGCGTCGCTATGCAGTGCGTTAAGCAATTCCACAATATTAGGTTGTTTCCTTTTAATAAACTTGTTAAGTTTATTGTGCCAACACTCGAGGATATTGGTACCTAGTCCTATGACGCCCCCCAAATACACACCATGTTTGTATAAATTCGTTGCGAATCCACTGCTTAAGCATATATTCACGGAAAATCTTGCTGTTTTTATCGTTTGGGCTTTGCGCAACTATGTAAAACCAACCATTTATAATTTGGTCTTGTGGCAAGTGTGGGAGTACTGCACATAGTGCAACTTGCCTGCGGATTATTTTAGACTTGGTTAGTCCTAAATCTTTGCCCTTTTTCCATATAGCCCTGGAAAAATGGAAATAACAACCTTTCCTAATTACTAGGTTAGGTTAGGTTAGTCTTTTTTTTATATTCTCGTCATCACAGGGCTTTCTTACCCTCTGGCGATCGGCTAAGCCAGAGAAGTTTTTACATTTTATTTATTTTGCGGCTAACAACTTTTACTCCTGCCCTTAAGGGGCCTTAATTCCTAGTGTAACACTTCCATTCCAGTCCTCTTTGTCATTCCAATTCTATCATTTATGCTTCTCGCACTTTCATCCTTCCCATTCATTAATTTCATTCTTATTCTAGTTACTTATTACTAAGGTTTTGGGGTGATTTGGAACTCAACACTTTTTTATTTATTGTTCTTGAAACTTATTTCACATATTTACATCTTAATTCTAGTTCTTACATGTAGGACAATTTTTACCTTAATCTTATTTCTTAAACTAATTTCACTTATAACTATATAAATATCATACATAATACTTATTAGTTATGGTCTTTCTTCATCTTTTGTTTCTTTTATTGACAGATTTTATTATTTTCACAGCATACTTCAAGACAAGGTCTCTAGTCCCATTTTCACCCATCAGTTTGGGTAGTTCTTGCGCATCAAGTTTTTGGCCCAGTTCGATCTCCAGCTCGAATCGTGCTGGGCCAAAAACGGGATATTCAAGCAAGATGTGTACCGCTGACTCGCCGACACTAGGGTCACAGATACATGCCGAGCTCTCTTTGCATTTGAACCTAGCCAAATACTCAGAGAACCCGCCATGCCCCGTGAGGGCCTGAGCAACCTCCTTGGTCACCACTATCCTCCTGATCACCCTGTACGCCTCGGACGCGATTGGGAAATACAGCTTAGTGACTGAAGCCGTTTTTTCGGTACTGTACCTCCGGTCCCATTCGCAGAGCGAGACCATGTGGATCACTCGCTTCATGTATGAGACCGGACACCGATCGTAGTCCGGTTTCTTCTTCGACCTCAGGGCGGCCTCCTTAGCCAGGGCATCGGTCCTTTCGTTCCCTTCAAGTCCCGCGTGAGCTTTAATCCAAAACAAAGACACACTCTTACCCTGCATTCTACAGTGACTAAGAGCGCCCCTTGCCCGGACCCCAAGGACGTGGAGGGAACCGGGGTTCACCACCGTCTGAATGGCCGTCATAGAGTCGCTGAAGATGGCGAAAGCGCTCTCCCTACGCCGCTTGACCTCATTCGCTGCTTCACAGAGGGCCAAAAGCTCAGCTTAGTAGACGGTACAGTAGGGCGAGAGAGCAAGTTTGAGGATTTTGGTCTCGGCCTCATCACTCCATATGGATAGCGTGGCTCCGACCTTGGCCTCAATCTTGCTCCCGTCTGTAAAAATACGCACCTCATATCCTGTGTGTTCGAGGTATTGTGCCTCGTCTACCAGGCTTCCCAGCTCTATCTCACTCTGCTCCGCAGGATGAGGTCCTTCCAGCGCGGATGCCACCCGTTCGACATCCCTGTCTCCCAGTGCTGGCAAGTGTACCCCCCTTTTGGCGACGTAAAGCGAGGCTATCTCGTGAACGCGTAGGTCAAGAGGGAGCACCCCCGCCAGCACCAGTGCTGAGTTCAGCGATACCGTTCGGTATGCTCGACGCATCTTCTGCGCGAAGCTGCGCTGGAGCGCGTTGAGGCGCGTTCGCACTCCCAGCTTGTTAACGGCCGGCGCCCACGCGCTCGAGGCATACAGGACGACAGGTTCCACCGCTGCGGTGTAGATGGTCTTGATGACCTCGAGGTGCAGACCCCAGCTAACCTTTGCTGCCCTAGCCAACTGCTTATAAATGTTTGCAGCCATTAAGCAAACATTGGCGACATGTGTGTTAAATGTGAGGTGTTGGTCAATGGTGAGCCCTAGTAACTTTGCCTCCTTAGACATGCCAATGTCTACCCCGCCCATGCTCAGGCGTGGGGTGTCAAGCTTCAGCTTCCGCGTGATAACCATCGCACAGGTTTTGTGTGGTGCGAATTTCAGCTTATTCATGACACCCAACTCCAGAACAAACCCGAGGGCGGCATTGGCACGTCTCTGAACGTCCAGCGCTGTATTCCCATCAATGAGGAGGACTATATCATCGGCGAAGGCCTGGACATAGTCGCCTCTACCTTCGAGTCCCTTGAGGAGAGGGTCGAGCAGGAGGTTCCACAAGATGAGGCCACCTATGGAGTCCTGGACGCAACCTTTCCCCGTGGCTCTACGGTGTTCGGCGCCCATGTAGCGAACTCCAACGTCCTGTTGCTCATGTAGCTACTCATTACTCCCCGTATATTAGCTGGGCACGACTCCTCTGCGAGCCTCACCTTTATGGCAGGCCACCAGGCGCTGTCGAAGGCACCCTCTATATCCAATATATGGTACTTCAGGCGGTTCACGATCATCTTCTCATAAACCATCCCCAGCATGGTCAAGAGACCAATCGGCCTATGCGACTTGGGGGTGGCATATGTGGTCTTGCCGGGTTTCCTGAGAACGATGACCGTAGCCGCCTTCCATGCCTTCGGGAAGTAATGCAGCTCGAAACATTTGTTAATGAGCGCCAGGAACAGTTCGGGATCGCTGTTGACCGCTTCCATACAAATGTCGGCAGTCAACCCATCGGCGCCGGGAGCCTTCTTGGGGTTGAAGGACCTCATCGATCTGCCGAGCTCGTGGACGGTGAACAGAGGGTCTCGGGCGCCGCCGCTTTCGCTGTCTAGCTCGGCGGCTCGCCTTCTCGTCTCACCTTGCCCGAGGTCGTCTAGATAGGTGAGGTCCTCCGGGTAAAAAGTTTCGGCCAAGAGTTTGGCTGAACCTTCGGCGTCCAGCACCTTCCCATCCTGCTCCATAGGCCTATCCTCCTCCTGCTTCGACGTCCTACCTACCACCCGATATATCCCGTCCCACAAGCCTTCACGGTCTTGTTTTTCACAATACCCCTTCCAGCTGCGGATCTGAGCCTCTTGTATCGCAGCCTGGTACTTTTCCCGTTCTTTCAGGTACTCCTGCACCACCTTCGACCTCCGGACCGGTGCGGTACATCTGATCCTCCTCTTCCTGGTGACACCGCGCCGCTTCAACCTGGCGAGCTCCTCCGACCACCATGGCACAGAATTTTTTTCTGAATCGTTATTGGGAGAGTGTCGACACAAAAGATCCCACTGGGTCGAAGTGCCGCCGGTCTGCACTGACTGGCCCCCACATAAGATACATACATACATATAGTGTTAGTGTATGTAACCGTGGTGTGTTCAATTGCCTGTATAGTATTTATGTTCTTTATCGCGTCCCTGTTTAGTGTAGTGTTCAGCAGTAATTGGCCCAGTTTCTCACGAAACTGGGCCTAATTAGCCTTCCTTGTGTTGTATGTTCTTGTGGTCCTGTGTACTGTATGTCCCTTGGACTTGTTTAAATTAATTTTGAACTCTATGACATTGTGGTCGGAACCACACACAGGTCGTCAAGCACACGCCAGTCATCCACCAGATCGAGGACATCCGTTGAGCATGCCGTAATGTCCATATAGCTCGTCAGGTGCCGCTCCCCTCGGATTACGTCAAAGGTGGGAGTTGCCCTTGATTTAGGACGTGTAGGCCAAGCTCATCGAGGGCCCCCAGCATCGCTTCGCCCCTGTTGTCGGTCGTTGATCCTCCCCATCGGACACTCCTGGCATTGACGTCTCTACCAATGATGATGTTGTGTAGGCTTTCCCTACCTTCCTCAGGTGGTCGAGGTAAGGCTCTATGGGCTTATCCGGCTCAAAGGAGAGCGATGCCAGCGTGATCTCCCAGGCACCAGTACGGATCCCCACCACTACGATGTTATTAGTGGTGAGTTCTGGGTACTGTATCACACTAAGATTAGCGTCGAAGACGGCTATTGCCGCCTTGACAGTACCCTCCCCAATCCTGGTGTTCTGGAAGACCCTTACGCCCCGGACACCGCTCATACTTTTACTGCCACACATGTACGGCTCTTGCAAGAGTGCAACCGTTGCATGCCGTTTGGAAGCCTCCGGCATCAGCTCGGTGGTTGCCAATTTCTGCCTTTTCAGATTTGCCTGGAGTATCCTGTAAGGGGTCCTTTCCGTTGGCAGGACCTTAGCAGTATGCTACCGAGGCCCTCGCGATCTCGTCCCACCGTTTCCTGATTGGACATTCACCGCTGATGGCGCTGTGGACGCAGTTGCCCAACTTGGCCGACACGCAGTTTCGGCATTGCGGTTCCTTAGCTGCCAGCCAGTGCGGGCCGCTACAATGGCAGCAGGAATCTACCGCTTCTTTGTAGAAGCGCCTGCCGTGCCCGTATCCCAGGCAGCGAGTGCAGTGCACTAGCGGCGACTGGTCCTCCACTATCATAGCTTGCATGGCGACCCAGAGGCGAGACTTTTTAAGTGCTCTCCTCCAGACAACCGGTGACGTAGTCAGGACGACGTTGTTGGTGTGCGGGTTTCTTGTTCGACGCCTAAACTTTACCCCTACCCTAGCCTCCTCGTCGCTAAGGCCCCAAAAAACGTCTCCATTTTGGTTCCTCAGGGCCTTCAAGATGTCCTCATCTGTGTGGACACTCAAGACTCTCCTTAGAACCAGCATAGGGTCCTTGTTTTTCACGTCCTCAGCGACGAGTTGCTTCCCTGACCTGTTAATCTTGTCTCTAATTTTATTTCTCTCTTCTAAAGTTCTACACCCTATAATTATCTTCCTATCTTTCCCCTTTCTAACCCTTTCTATTTCTATACCCACTTTTTGGCGTCGATAACCCTGCGCACTTTGTCCATAACCTCGTCGCCGGTGTCTGTCACCTCTTTTGAGGTGATGACAACGGAGTGTAGGGCTGTCCTTATCGGAAGGCGCCCGCTTGGGGGCCCAGCCGCCACGCTCGCGAGACGTTCTCAGTCTGCGTCTCCACTGCGCCCTTCAACAGCTCCAGGCTGCGCGCATTCTCTTTTAAGAGAATGGAGTGTTTCTCCAGCTTCGACATGAGTTTTTTAGCCATGTCGATGTTAATGAAGCTGGTGCTGGTAGAGGCAGGAGAGAACTCTGGCATTGCCGGCTCTGGACAGCTTACCGTGCCAATTCAGCCTTTTAGTTCAGCGTCCAGGGCCTTTATAATTGCATAAAGTTCGTCAATCGCGTCCGTGACATCTTGTTTAAAGTCAATTTTTAAATTTTGCGATTGCGCAATTTTTTCTTGTCCCTGGTAACGCTGGCCTTTGCCTGGTTGAGTCGCGAGGCTTTGTCCTGTGTGGCAAGGGAGTGCGATTTAGGCTCCTTCGGGGCCACTGGGTGGTTGGACACGGATGGCGTTCGCACCAGCGCCGTCCTAGATTTGGATGGCACTGCTGCAGGCGCGTTAGCGGTGCCCGGAGTTGGCCGAATGACGCCTTTTGGCGATTTGGTGCCTGCCCCAGTAGCTAACGCCGATGATGGTGCCCTCGATTGGTCAGTGGGGGAGCCAGTTATCGGACTGGGTTTCCCCTCGTCCCACTCTCTGTTCTGTCTCATTACTGTACGGTCTGTACTGGCTCTGTCTTTGTTACCTGCGCTTTGGCGCTTAACAGGCGTCCTGCGGCCAAACATATTGCGGGTACTCGTCAGTTGTTAAAATAATAATTGTATGTATAAAATATTAATTAAAATATATGTATATGAATATCAATTTGAGTTAAAAATAATAAAATAAAATATAACATGTTTTTTGATTTGTGGCTCTATATAGAGTTGTGACACTGTGGTGTCTAAACACAATTGCCCTACGCGCTGAGGGTCAATGTGACAACACTGGACTTCTCCTGGAGGTATGTGTGTGTGTACGTACGTGTGTGAGTGTGTGTGCTTGGGTGTGTGTATTTGCGTGTGTGTGTTTGTGTATGTGTGGGTGTATAGTTGTGTATGTATATATGGGCTCGTAGTCCAGGTAGAGTTTTTGTCACGAATGCGCTTTGAGTCAGAGCACGTCACTAGATTTTATAGCGCTAGGCTATGTCCCAAAGTATGCAGCAAAAAACAGCAATGTTATACTAAATTAATAAAAACTTAAAGCTAATGGCCGTCGCAATAACAATCAGCCAGTCAGTGTTGTCAAAACACGATAAGTCAATAATATAAAACAAAAATATTTTGACTTTGGGTAGAGTCAATGTGTGTGACTCTACGTAGAGACTCCAAAAGTAGCTCGCGGAGTAGCCCTGGACGGGCGAAGCCTAAAGCCGAAAACCGCTCCACCCTGCGACAAACGGTTGCCGAGATATACAAGTGTCTACTTTGCTAGACTGAAGTCCAGACTTTAGGCACAAACTTTGTTGCCTTATATCTTGGCAACCGCTCAACGCCGATCTTGATCGTGATATATGATTGATTGAGATGCTTCGGCTGGGAGCGAGAGGGCAACCAATCCGACTGCCGCGATCAACTCACGGCGCTGCGGTGCCCAGGCGTGGCAATCCGCCAAAGTGTGCAGCGCCGTGTCCACAACAACGTCGCGGCAGTCGCCGCAGTGGTGACAACCGGGCGTCTCTTGCCGGCGTATACGACACAGGAACTGGCCAAAACAACCGTGGCCAGTCATTACCTGTGTCAGCCGGAAGGTGAGGGCGCCATGCCGCCTCTCCAGCCACTCCTCAAACACGGGACTCTGACAACCTACCCAACTCGCCATCTTGTCCCAATCCGCCGACCGGTGCTTCTGACCCCAGAATTGTTAATGTATTGTCATCGGTGTCATTTAGCATTAAGGACATTATACTGGCAATACGTAAATTGGATAAAAGCAAAGGCGCTGGCCCTGACTCGCTTCCACCTTCTTTTGTCTGTTCATGTGCTGTACAGCTGGCAGTTCCTCTTTGCATTATATTTAATAAATCACTCAACAGTGGCACTTTTCCGAAACGATGGAAAGTGGCGCACATAGCACCCATTTTTAAGAATGGTGATAAGTCACGTTGCGAGAACTATAGACCAATAAGCATTTTATCTTGTTTTGCTAAGTTGTTTGAGTCGGTTTTATACAATTACTTGTATAATCACATCAAACCCATTCTCTCGAAACGGCAGCATGGTTTCGTTAGGAACAAATCTACCGTTACCAATTTGTTGGAATACAAGAATTACCTTTGTAAAAGCTTTTCAGTAGGTGGTCAGGTAGATGCTATCTACACTGACTTTTCAAAGGCGTTTGACAAAGTCAACCGTAAATTACTTTGCAATAAACTTGCCGCCTATGGTATACAGGGTAACTTGTTTCGCTGGATTTCATCTTATTTAGATAATCGGAGTCAATTGGTAGCTTTAAAGGGGTTCCTTTCTTCACCAATGAGGGTATATTCCGGGGTGCCACAGGGATCCCATCTAGGCCCCCTGTTCTTTGTCATATTTATAAATGACCTAATTGAGCGTCTGTCCTGTCAATGTCTCCTTTACGCTGATGATTTAAAAATATTTGCCAACATAACGTCTTTGACCGATTGTCTGAATTTGCAGAACGACCTACACGTTGTTTCAGATTGGTGCAATACGAACAAAATGTATTTAAATATCAATAAATATTTTTCGATATCTTTTTCAAATAAACGCAACAAAATTTTACATAATTACATTATTGATGGACACGTACTTAATAGGTCTAATGTTGCCAAAGACTTGGGTATACTCTTTGATGATAAACTTTCTTTTCGACCTCACTACCAACATATAATCTCGAAAGCTAACAAGCTCCTAGGTTTCGTGCTACGGACAACAAAAGGATTCAAAAAAGCTCAAAGTGTGCTTTATCTTTACTATGCCCTGGTAAGAAGTGCCTTAGAATATGACTCACCGATCTGGTCACCATATTATAGAGTGCACATTAACGACATAAAGCGTGTTCAAAGGAAATGCCTTAAAATAATATGTTACCGCCTAAAATTAGGTCGTAAGTACTTCAATAACGATCAGAGGCTGCAAAAATTTAAGGTCCAACCATTGGAAGGTCGTCGCAAATATTTTGATCTGGTTTATTAATATATAAAATAATTCATTCAATTATTGATTCACCCGAATTGCTTACGCATATTTCTTTTAACATTAAATACAGTTTACGTAGATCGAACCGTGTTAATCTCTTTGCCTTGCAATTTTATAAAAATAATATTTCTTATTACAATCCCCTGGTAAGAATGGCTAGACAATATAATGAATTAGTAACAAATAATTTACAGTTAGACATTTTTCATCCTCGATTTTACACATTTTTAAATACTCTTAAGGATATCCTCTATCCCAAATAGATGTACAAATAGTTAATATTTTTTAAGATATTGTATTGTTGTTGTTGTGTTACGAAATTAAAGCTATATATTCTTATTTGTGCATCTCTTCTGTCTGTTAACTTGATGTTTAATTGTTTCAATGTATGCACATGTGTTGCGTTGCAATCTAGAACTAAACATCAGCTTTGATTGTTTTTAATTTTTAATAAGATTGTAATTTGTTTTGTGCAATGAATAAATAAAAATAAAAAATAAAAATAGATGAAGTTGTCTCGAAGTAGAGATTTCTTCAAACGATTACACTGGGTTGATTCCGAGTTTTGTACTTGTTGCGATAGGAATTCGTAATAGGAAGCGTCGCTATGCAGTGCGTTAAGCAATTCCACAATATTAGGTTGTTTCCTTTTAATAAACTTGTTAAGTTTATTGTGCCAACACTCGAGGATATTGGTACCTAGTCCTATGACGCCCCCCAAATACACACCATGTTTGTATAAATTCGTTGCGAATCCACTGCTTAAGCATATATTCACGGAAAATCTTGCTGTTTTTATCGTTTGGGCTTTGCGCAACTATGTAAAACCAACCATTTATAATTTGGTCTTGTGGCAAGTGTGGGAGTACTGCACATAGTGCAACTTGCCTGCGGATTATTTTAGACTTGGTTAGTCCTAAATCTTTGCCCTTTTTCCATATAGCCCTGGAAAAATGGAAATAACAACCTTTCCTAATTACTAGGTTAGGTTAGGTTAGTCTTTTTTTTATATTCTCGTCATCACAGGGCTTTCTTACCCTCTGGCGATCGGCTAAGCCAGAGAAGTTTTTACATTTTATTTATTTTGCGGCTAACAACTTTTACTCCTGCCCTTAAGGGGCCTTAATTCCTAGTGTAACACTTCCATTCCAGTCCTCTTTGTCATTCCAATTCTATCATTTATGCTTCTCGCACTTTCATCCTTCCCATTCATTAATTTCATTCTTATTCTAGTTACTTATTACTAAGGTTTTGGGGTGATTTGGAACTCAACACTTTTTTATTTATTGTTCTTGAAACTTATTTCACATATTTACATCTTAATTCTAGTTCTTACATGTAGGACAATTTTTACCTTAATCTTATTTCTTAAACTAATTTCACTTATAACTATATAAATATCATACATAATACTTATTAGTTATGGTCTTTCTTCATCTTTTGTTTCTTTTATTGACAGATTTTATTATTTTCACAGCATACTTCAAGACAAGGTCTCTAGTCCCATTTTCACCCATCAGTTTGGGTAGTTCTTGCGCATCAAGTTTTTGGCCCAGTTCGATCTCCAGCTCGAATCGTGCTGGGCCAAAAACGGGATATTCAAGCAAGATGTGTACCGCTGACTCGCCGACACTAGGGTCACAGATACATGCCGAGCTCTCTTTGCATTTGAACCTAGCCAAATACTCAGAGAACCCGCCATGCCCCGTGAGGGCCTGAGCAACCTCCTTGGTCACCACTATCCTCCTGATCACCCTGTACGCCTCGGACGCGATTGGGAAATACAGCTTAGTGACTGAAGCCGTTTTTTCGGTACTGTACCTCCGGTCCCATTCGCAGAGCGAGACCATGTGGATCACTCGCTTCATGTATGAGACCGGACACCGATCGTAGTCCGGTTTCTTCTTCGACCTCAGGGCGGCCTCCTTAGCCAGGGCATCGGTCCTTTCGTTCCCTTCAAGTCCCGCGTGAGCTTTAATCCAAAACAAAGACACACTCTTACCCTGCATTCTACAGTGACTAAGAGCGCCCCTTGCCCGGACCGCAAGGACGTGGAGGGAACCGGGGTTCACCACCGTCTGAATGGCCGTCATAGAGTCGCTGAAGATGGCGAAAGCGCTCTCCCTACGCCGCTTGACCTCATTCGCTGCTTCACAGAGGGCCAAAAGCTCAGCTTAGTAGACGGTACAGTAGGGCGAGAGAGCAAGTTTGAGGATTTTGGTCTCGGCCTCATCACTCCATATGGATAGCGTGGCTCCGACCTTGGCCTCAATCTTGCTCCCGTCTGTAAAAATACGCACCTCATATCCTGTGTGTTCGAGGTATTGTGCCTCGTCTACCAGGCTTCCCAGCTCTATCTCACTCTGCTCCGCAGGATGAGGTCCTTCCAGCGCGGATGCCACCCGTTCGACATCCCTGTCTCCCAGTGCTGGCAAGTGTACCCCCCTTTTGGCGACGTAAAGCGAGGCTATCTCGTGAACGCGTAGGTCAAGAGGGAGCACCCCCGCCAGCACCAGTGCTGAGTTCAGCGATACCGTTCGGTATGCTCGACGCATCTTCTGCGCGAAGCTGCGCTGGAGCGCGTTGAGGCGCGTTCGCACTCCCAGCTTGTTAACGGCCGGCGCCCACGCGCTCGAGGCATACAGGACGACAGGTTCCACCGCTGCGGTGTAGATGGTCTTGATGACCTCGAGGTGCAGACCCCAGCTAACCTTTGCTGCCCTAGCCAACTGCTTATAAATGTTTGCAGCCATTAAGCAAACATTGGCGACATGTGTGTTAAATGTGAGGTGTTGGTCAATGGTGAGCCCTAGTAACTTTGCCTCCTTAGACATGCCAATGTCTACCCCGCCCATGCTCAGGCGTGGGGTGTCAAGCTTCAGCTTCCGCGTGATAACCATCGCACAGGTTTTGTGTGGTGCGAATTTCAGCTTATTCATGACACCCAACTCCAGAACAAACCCGAGGGCGGCATTGGCACGTCTCTGAACGTCCAGCGCTGTATTCCCATCAATGAGGAGGACTATATCATCGGCGAAGGCCTGGACATAGTCGCCTCTACCTTCGAGTCCCTTGAGGAGAGGGTCGAGCAGGAGGTTCCACAAGATGAGGCCACCTATGGAGTCCTGGACGCAACCTTTCCCCGTGGCTCTACGGTGTTCGGCGCCCATGTAGCGAACTCCAACGTCCTGTTGCTCATGTAGCTACTCATTACTCCCCGTATATTAGCTGGGCACGACTCCTCTGCGAGCCTCACCTTTATGGCAGGCCACCAGGCGCTGTCGAAGGCACCCTCTATATCCAATATATGGTACTTCAGGCGGTTCACGATCATCTTCTCATAAACCATCCCCAGCATGGTCAAGAGACCAATCGGCCTATGCGACTTGGGGGTGGCATATGTGGTCTTGCCGGGTTTCCTGAGAACGATGACCGTAGCCGCCTTCCATGCCTTCGGGAAGTAATGCAGCTCGAAACATTTGTTAATGAGCGCCAGGAACAGTTCGGGATCGCTGTTGACCGCTTCCATACAAATGTCGGCAGTCAACCCATCGGCGCCGGGAGCCTTCTTGGGGTTGAAGGACCTCATCGATCTGCCGAGCTCGTGGACGGTGAACAGAGGGTCTCGGGCGCCGCCGCTTTCGCTGTCTAGCTCGGCGGCTCGCCTTCTCGTCTCACCTTGCCCGAGGTCGTCTAGATAGGTGAGGTCCTCCGGGTAAAAAGTTTCGGCCAAGAGTTTGGCTGAACCTTCGGCGTCCAGCACCTTCCCATCCTGCTCCATAGGCCTATCCTCCTCCTGCTTCGACGTCCTACCTACCACCCGATATATCCCGTCCCACAAGCCTTCACGGTCTTGTTTTTCACAATACCCCTTCCAGCTGCGGATCTGAGCCTCTTGTATCGCAGCCTGGTACTTTTCCCGTTCTTTCAGGTACTCCTGCACCACCTTCGACCTCCGGACCGGTGCGGTACATCTGATCCTCCTCTTCCTGGTGACACCGCGCCGCTTCAACCTGGCGAGCTCCTCCGACCACCATGGCACAGAATTTTTTTCTGAATCGTTATTGGGAGAGTGTCGACACAAAAGATCCCACTGGGTCGAAGTGCCGCCGGTCTGCACTGACTGGCCCCCACATAAGATACATACATACATATAGTGTTAGTGTATGTAACCGTGGTGTGTTCAATTGCCTGTATAGTATTTATGTTCTTTATCGCGTCCCTGTTTAGTGTAGTGTTCAGCAGTAATTGGCCCAGTTTCTCACGAAACTGGGCCTAATTAGCCTTCCTTGTGTTGTATGTTCTTGTGGTCCTGTGTACTGTATGTCCCTTGGACTTGTTTAAATTAATTTTGAACTCTATGACATTGTGGTCGGAACCACACACAGGTCGTCAAGCACACGCCAGTCATCCACCAGATCGAGGACATCCGTTGAGCATGCCGTAATGTCCATATAGCTCGTCAGGTGCCGCTCCCCTCGGATTACGTCAAAGGTGGGAGTTGCCCTTGATTTAGGACGTGTAGGCCAAGCTCATCGAGGGCCCCCAGCATCGCTTCGCCCCTGTTGTCGGTCGTTGATCCTCCCCATCGGACACTCCTGGCATTGACGTCTCTACCAATGATGATGTTGTGTAGGCTTTCCCTACCTTCCTCAGGTGGTCGAGGTAAGGCTCTATGGGCTTATCCGGCTCAAAGGAGAGCGATGCCAGCGTGATCTCCCAGGCACCAGTACGGATCCCCACCACTACGATGTTATTAGTGGTGAGTTCTGGGTACTGTATCACACTAAGATTAGCGTCGAAGACGGCTATTGCCGCCTTGACAGTACCCTCCCCAATCCTGGTGTTCTGGAAGACCCTTACGCCCCGGACACCGCTCATACTTTTACTGCCACCCATGTACGGCTCTTGCAAGAGTGCAACCGTTGCATGCCGTTTGGAAGCCTCCGGCATCAGCTCGGTGGTTGCCAATTTCTGCCTTTTCAGATTTGCCTGGAGTATCCTGTAAGGGGTCCTTTCCGTTGGCAGGACCTTAGCAGTATGCTACCGAGGCCCTCGCGATCTCGTCCCACCGTTTCCTGATTGGACATTCACCGCTGATGGCGCTGTGGACGCAGTTGCCCAACTTGGCCGACACGCAGTTTCGGCATTGCGGTTCCTTAGCTGCCAGCCAGTGCGGGCCGCTACAATGGCAGCAGGAATCTACCGCTTCTTTGTAGAAGCGCCTGCCGTGCCCGTATCCCAGGCAGCGAGTGCAGTGCACTAGCGGCGACTGGTCCTCCACTATCATCGCTTGCATGGCGACCCAGAGGCGAGACTTTTTAAGTGCTCTCCTCCAGACAACCGGTGACGTAGTCAGGACGACGTTGTTGGTGTGCGGGTTTCTTGTTCGACGCCTAAACTTTACCCCTACCCTAGCCTCCTCGTCGCTAAGGCCCCAAAAAACGTCTCCATTTTGGTTCCTCAGGGCCTTCAAGATGTCCTCATCTGTGTGGACACTCAAGACTCCCCTTAGAACCAGCATAGGGTCCTTGTTTTTCACGTCCTCAGCGACGAGTTGCTTCCCTGACCTGTTAATCTTGTCTCTAATTTTATTTCTCTCTTCTAAAGTTCTACACCCTATAATTATCTTCCTATCTTTCCCCTTTCTAACCCTTTCTATTTCTATACCCACTTTTTGGCGTCGATAACCCTGCGCACTTTGTCCATAACCTCGTCGCCGGTGTCTGTCACCTCTTTTGAGGTGATGACAACGGAGTGTAGGGCTATCCTTATCGGAAGGCGCCCGCTTGGGGGCCCAGCCGCCACGCTCGCGAGACGTTCTCAGTCTGCGTCTCCACTGCGCCCTTCAACAGCTCCAGGCTGCGCGCATTCTCTTTTAAGAGAATGGAGTGTTTCTCCAGCTTCGACATGAGTTTTTTAGCCATGTCGATGTTAATGAAGCTGGTGCTGGTAGAGGCAGGAGAGAACTCTGGCATTGCCGGCTCTGGACAGCTTACCGTGCCAATTCAGCCTTTTAGTTCAGCGTCCAGGGCCTTTATAATTGCATAAAGTTCGTCAATCGCGTCCGTGACATCTTGTTTAAAGTCAATTTTTAAATTTTGCGATTGCGCAATTTTTTCTTGTCCCTGGTAACGCTGGCCTTTGCCTGGTTGAGTCGCGAGGCTTTGTCCTGTGTGGCAAGGGAGTGCGATTTAGGCTCCTTCGGGGCCACTGGGTGGTTGGACACGGATGGCGTTCGCACCAGCGCCGTCCTAGATTTGGATGGCACTGCTGCAGGCGCGTTAGCGGTGCCCGGAGTTGGCCGAATGACGCCTTTTGGCGATTTGGTGCCTGCCCCAGTAGCTAACGCCGATGATGGTGCCCTCGATTGGTCAGTGGGGGAGCCAGTTATCGGACTGGGTTTCCCCTCGTCCCACTCTCTGTTCTGTCTCATTACTGTACGGTCTGTACTGGCTCTGTCTTTGTTACCTGCGCTTTGGCGCTTAACAGGCGTCCTGCGGCCAAACATATTGCGGGTACTCGTCAGTTGTTAAAATAATAATTGTATGTATAAAATATTAATTAAAATATATGTATATGAATATCAATTTGAGTTAAAAATAATAAAATAAAATATAACATGTTTTTTGATTTGTGGCTCTATATAGAGTTGTGACACTGTGGTGTCTAAACACAATTGCCCTACGCGCTGAGGGTCAATGTGACAACACTGGACTTCTCCTGGAGGTATGTGTGTGTGTACGTACGTGTGTGAGTGTGTGTGCTTGGGTGTGTGTATTTGCGTGTGTGTGTTTGTGTATGTGTGGGTGTATAGTTGTGTATGTATATATGGGCTCGTAGTCCAGGTAGAGTTTTTGTCACGAATGCGCTTTGAGTCAGAGCACGTCACTAGATTTTATAGCGCTAGGCTATGTCCCAAAGTATGCAGCAAAAAACAGCAATGTTATACTAAATTAATAAAAACTTAAAGCTAATGGCCGTCGCAATAACAATCAGCCAGTCAGTGTTGTCAAAACACAATAAGTCAATAATATAAAACAAAAATATTTTGACTTTGGGTAGAGTCAATGTGTGTGACTCTACGTAGAGACTCCAAAAGTAGCTCGCGGAGTAGCCCTGGACGGGCGAAGCCTAAAGCCGAAAACCGCTCCACCCTGCGACAAACGGTTGCCGAGATATACAAGTGTCTACTTTGCTAGACTGAAGTCCAGACTTTAGGCACAAACTTTGTTGCCTTATATCTTGGCAACCGCTCAACGCCGATCTTGATCGTGATATATGATTGATTGAGATGCTTCGGCTGGGAGCGAGAGGGCAACTAATCCGACTGCCGCGATCAACTCACGGCGCTGCGGTGCCCAGGCGTGGCAATCCGCCAAAGTGTGCAGCGCCGTGTCCACAACAACGTCGCGGCAGTCGCCGCAGTGGTGACAACCGGGCGTCTCTTGCCGGCGTATACGACACAGGAACTGGCCAAAACAACCGTGGCCAGTCATTACCTGTGTCAGCCGGAAGGTGAGGGCGCCATGCCGCCTCTCCAGCCACTCCTCAAACACGGGACTCTGACAACCTACCCAACTCGCCATCTTGTCCCAATCCGCCGACCGTTGCTTCTGACCCCAGAATTGTTAATGTATTGTCATCGGTGTCATTTAGCATTAAGGACATTATACTGGCAATACGTAAATTGGATAAAAGCAAAGGCGCTGGCCCTGACTCGCTTCCACCTTCTTTTGTCTGTTCATGTGCTGTACAGCTGGCAGTTCCTCTTTGCATTATATTTAATAAATCACTCAACAGTGGCACTTTTCCGAAACGATGGAAAGTGGCGCACATAGCACCCATTTTTAAGAATGGTGATAAGTCACGTTGCGAGAACTATAGACCAATAAGCATTTTATCTTGTTTTGCTAAGTTGTTTGAGTCGGTTTTATACAATTACTTGTATAATCACATCAAACCCATTCTCTCGAAACGGCAGCATGGTTTCGTTAGGAAAAAATCTACCGTTACCAATTTGTTGGAATACAAGAATTACCTTTGTAAAAGCTTTTCAGTAGGTGGTCAGGTAGATGCTATCTACACTGACTTTTCAAAGGCGTTTGACAAAGTCAACCGTAAATTACTTTGCAATAAACTTGCCGCCTATGGTATACAGGGTAACTTGTTTCGCTGGATTTCATCTTATTTAGATAATCGGAGTCAATTGGTAGCTTTAAAGGGGTTCCTTTCTTCACCAATGAGGGTATATTCCGGGGTGCCACAGGGATCCCATCTAGGCCCCCTGTTCTTTGTCATATTTATAAATGACCTAATTGAGCGTCTGTCCTGTCAATGTCTCCTTTACGCTGATGATTTAAAAATATTTGCCAACATAACGTCTTTGACCGATTGTCTGAATTTGCAGAACGACCTACACGTTGTTTCAGATTGGTGCAATACGAACAAAATGTATTTAAATATCAATAAATATTTTTCGATATCTTTTTCAAATAAACGCAACAAAATTTTACATAATTACATTATTGATGGACACGTACTTAATAGGTCTAATGTTGCCAAAGACTTGGGTATACTCTTTGATGATAAACTTTCTTTTCGACCTCACTACCAACATATAATCTCGAAAGCTAACAAGCTCCTAGGTTTCGTGCTACGGACAACAAAAGGATTCAAAAAAGCTCAAAGTGTGCTTTATCTTTACTATGCCCTGGTAAGAAGTGCCTTAGAATATGACTCACCGATCTGGTCACCATATTATAGAGTGCACATTAACGACATAAAGCGTGTTCAAAGGAAATGCCTTAAAATAATATGTTACCGCCTAAAATTAGGTCGTAAGTACTTCAATAACGATCAGAGGCTGCAAAAATTTAAGGTCCAACCATTGGAAGGTCGTCGCAAATATTTTGATCTGGTTTATTAATATATAAAATAATTCATTCAATTATTGATTCACCCGAATTGCTTACGCATATTTCTTTTAACATTAAATACAGTTTACGTAGATCGAACCGTGTTAATCTCTTTGCCTTGCAATTTTATAAAAATAATATTTCTTATTACAATCCCCTGGTAAGAATGGCTAGACAATATAATGAATTAGTAACAAATAATTTACAGTTAGACATTTTTCATCCTCGATTTTACACATTTTTAAATACTCTTAAGGATATCCTCTATCCCAAATAGATGTACAAATAGTTAATATTTTTTAAGATATTGTATTGTTGTTGTTGTGTTACGAAATTAAAGCTATATATTCTTATTTGTGCATCTCTTCTGTCTGTTAACTTGATGTTTAATTGTTTCAATGTATGCACATGTGTTGCGTTGCAATCTAGAACTAAACATCAGCTTTGATTGTTTTTAATTTTTAATAAGATTGTAATTTGTTTTGTGCAATGAATAAATAAAAATAAAAAATAAAAATAGATGAAGTTGTCTCGAAGTAGAGATTTCTTCAAACGATTACACTGGGTTGATTCCGAGTTTTGTACTTGTTGCGATAGGAATTCGTAATAGGAAGCGTCGCTATGCAGTGCGTTAAGCAATTCCACAATATTAGGTTGTTTCCTTTTAATAAACTTGTTAAGTTTATTGTGCCAACACTCGAGGATATTGGTACCTAGTCCTATGACGCCCCCCAAATACACACCATGTTTGTATAAATTCGTTGCGAATCCACTGCTTAAGCATATATTCACGGAAAATCTTGCTGTTTTTATCGTTTGGGCTTTGCGCAACTATGTAAAACCAACCATTTATAATTTGGTCTTGTGGCAAGTGTGGGAGTACTGCACATAGTGCAACTTGCCTGCGGATTATTTTAGACTTGGTTAGTCCTAAATCTTTGCCCTTTTTCCATATAGCCCTGGAAAAATGGAAATAACAACCTTTCCTAATTACTAGGTTAGGTTAGGTTAGTCTTTTTTTTATATTCTCGTCATCACAGGGCTTTCTTACCCTCTGGCGATCGGCTAAGCCAGAGAAGTTTTTACATTTTATTTATTTTGCGGCTAACAACTTTTACTCCTGCCCTTAAGGGGCCTTAATTCCTAGTGTAACACTTCCATTCCAGTCCTCTTTGTCATTCCAATTCTATCATTTATGCTTCTCGCACTTTCATCCTTCCCATTCATTAATTTCATTCTTATTCTAGTTACTTATTACTAAGGTTTTGGGGTGATTTGGAACTCAACACTTTTTTATTTATTGTTCTTGAAACTTATTTCACATATTTACATCTTAATTCTAGTTCTTACATGTAGGACAATTTTTACCTTAATCTTATTTCTTAAACTAATTTCACTTATAACTATATAAATATCATACATAATACTTATTAGTTATGGTCTTTCTTCATCTTTTGTTTCTTTTATTGACAGATTTTATTATTTTCACAGCATACTTCAAGACAAGGTCTCTAGTCCCATTTTCACCCATCAGTTTGGGTAGTTCTTGCGCATCAAGTTTTTGGCCCAGTTCGATCTCCAGCTCGAATCGTGCTGGGCCAAAAACGGGATATTCAAGCAAGATGTGTACCGCTGACTCGCCGACACTAGGGTCACAGATACATGCCGAGCTCTCTTTGCATTTGAACCTAGCCAAATACTCAGAGAACCCGCCATGCCCCGTGAGGGCCTGAGCAACCTCCTTGGTCACCACTATCCTCCTGATTACCCTGTACGCCTCGGACGCGATTGGGAAATACAGCTTAGTGACTGAAGCCGTTTTTTCGGTACTGTACCTCCGGTCCCATTCGCAGAGCGAGACCATGTGGATCACTCGCTTCATGTATGAGACCGGACACCGATCGTAGTCCGGTTTCTTCTTCGACCTCAGGGCGGCCTCCTTAGCCAGGGCATCGGTCCTTTCGTTCCCTTCAAGTCCCGCGTGAGCTTTAATCCAAAACAAAGACACACTCTTACCCTGCATTCTACAGTGACTAAGAGCGCCCCTTGCCCGGACCGCAAGGACGTGGAGGGAACCGGGGTTCACCACCGTCTGAAGGGCCGTCATAGAGTCGCTGAAGATGGCGAAAGCGCTCTCCCTACGCCGCTTGACCTCATTCGCTGCTTCACAGAGGGCCAAAAGCTCAGCTTAGTAGACGGTACAGTAGGGCGAGAGAGCAAGTTTGAGGATTTTGGTCTCGGCCTCATCACTCCATATGGATAGCGTGGCTCCGACCTTGGCCTCAATCTTGCTCCCGTCTGTAAAAATACGCACCTCATATCCTGTGTGTTCGAGGTATTGTGCCTCGTCTACCAGGCTTCCCAGCTCTATCTCACTCTGCTCCGCAGGATGAGGTCCTTCCAGCGCGGATGCCACCCGTTCGACATCCCTGTCTCCCAGTGCTGGCAAGTGTACCCCCCTTTTGGCGACGTAAAGCGAGGCTATCTCGTGAACGCGTAGGTCAAGAGGGAGCACCCCCGCCAGCACCAGTGCTGAGTTCAGCGATACCGTTCGGTATGCTCGACGCATCTTCTGCGCGAAGCTGCGCTGGAGCGCGTTGAGGCGCGTTCGCACTCCCAGCTTGTTAACGGCCGGCGCCCACGCGCTCGAGGCATACAGGACGACAGGTTCCACCGCTGCGGTGTAGATGGTCTTGATGACCTCGAGGTGCAGACCCCAGCTAACCTTTGCTGCCCTAGCCAACTGCTTATAAATGTTTGCAGCCATTAAGCAAACATTGGCGACATGTGTGTTAAATGTGAGGTGTTGGTCAATGGTGAGCCCTAGTAACTTTGCCTCCTTAGACATGCCAATGTCTACCCCGCCCATGCTCAGGCGTGGGGTGTCAAGCTTCAGCTTCCGCGTGATAACCATCGCACAGGTTTTGTGTGGTGCGAATTTCAGCTTATTCATGACACCCAACTCCAGAACAAACCCGAGGGCGGCATTGGCACGTCTCTGAACGTCCAGCGCTGTATTCCCATCAATGAGGAGGACTATATCATCGGCGAAGGCCTGGACATAGTCGCCTCTACCTTCGAGTCCCTTGAGGAGAGGGTCGAGCAGGAGGTTCCACAAGATGAGGCCACCTATGGAGTCCTGGACGCAACCTTTCCCCGTGGCTCTACGGTGTTCGGCGCCCATGTAGCGAACTCCAACGTCCTGTTGCTCATGTAGCTACTCATTACTCCCCGTATATTAGCTGGGCACGACTCCTCTGCGAGCCTCACCTTTATGGCAGGCCACCAGGCGCTGTCGAAGGCACCCTCTATATCCAATATATGGTACTTCAGGCGGTTCACGATCATCTTCTCATAAACCATCCCCAGCATGGTCAAGAGACCAATCGGCCTATGCGACTTGGGGGTGGCATATGTGGTCTTGCCGGGTTTCCTGAGAACGATGACCGTAGCCGCCTTCCATGCCTTCGGGAAGTAATGCAGCTCGAAACATTTGTTAATGAGCGCCAGGAACAGTTCGGGATCGCTGTTGACCGCTTCCATACAAATGTCGGCAGTCAACCCATCGGCGCCGGGAGCCTTCTTGGGGTTGAAGGACCTCATCGATCTGCCGAGCTCGTGGACGGTGAACAGAGGGTCTCGGGCGCCGCCGCTTTCGCTGTCTAGCTCGGCGGCTCGCCTTCTCGTCTCACCTTGCCCGAGGTCGTCTAGATAGGTGAGGTCCTCCGGGTAAAAAGTTTCGGCCAAGAGTTTGGCTGAACCTTCGGCGTCCAGCACCTTCCCATCCTGCTCCATAGGCCTATCCTCCTCCTGCTTCGACGTCCTACCTACCACCCGATATATCCCGTCCCACAAGCCTTCACGGTCTTGTTTTTCACAATACCCCTTCCAGCTGCGGATCTGAGCCTCTTGTATCGCAGCCTGGTACTTTTCCCGTTCTTTCAGGTACTCCTGCACCACCTTCGACCTCCGGACCGGTGCGGTACATCTGATCCTCCTCTTCCTGGTGACACCGCGCCGCTTCAACCTGGCGAGCTCCTCCGACCACCATGGCACAGAATTTTTTTCTGAATCGTTATTGGGAGAGTGTCGACACAAAAGATCCCACTGGGTCGAAGTGCCGCCGGTCTGCACTGACTGGCCCCCACATAAGATACATACATACATATAGTGTTAGTGTATGTAACCGTGGTGTGTTCAATTGCCTGTATAGTATTTATGTTCTTTATCGCGTCCCTGTTTAGTGTAGTGTTCAGCAGTAATTGGCCCAGTTTCTCACGAAACTGGGCCTAATTAGCCTTCCTTGTGTTGTATGTTCTTGTGGTCCTGTGTACTGTATGTCCCTTGGACTTGTTTAAATTAATTTTGAACTCTATGACATTGTGGTCGGAACCACACACAGGTCGTCAAGCACACGCCAGTCATCCACCAGATCGAGGACATCCGTTGAGCATGCCGTAATGTCCATATAGCTCGTCAGGTGCCGCTCCCCTCGGATTACGTCAAAGGTGGGAGTTGCCCTTGATTTAGGACGTGTAGGCCAAGCTCATCGAGGGCCCCCAGCATCGCTTCGCCCCTGTTGTCGGTCGTTGATCCTCCCCATCGGACACTCCTGGCATTGACGTCTCTACCAATGATGATGTTGTGTAGGCTTTCCCTACCTTCCTCAGGTGGTCGAGGTAAGGCTCTATGGGCTTATCCGGCTCAAAGGAGAGCGATGCCAGCGTGATCTCCCAGGCACCAGTACGGATCCCCACCACTACGATGTTATTAGTGGTGAGTTCTGGGTACTGTATCACACTAAGATTAGCGTCGAAGACGGCTATTGCCGCCTTGACAGTACCCTCCCCAATCCTGGTGTTCTGGAAGACCCTTACGCCCCGGACACCGCTCATACTTTTACTGCCACCCATGTACGGCTCTTGCAAGAGTGCAACCGTTGCATGCCGTTTGGAAGCCTCCGGCATCAGCTCGGTGGTTGCCAATTTCTGCCTTTTCAGATTTGCCTGGAGTATCCTGTAAGGGGTCCTTTCCGTTGGCAGGACCTTAGCAGTATGCTACCGAGGCCCTCGCGATCTCGTCCCACCGTTTCCTGATTGGACATTCACCGCTGATGGCGCTGTGGACGCAGTTGCCCAACTTGGCCGACACGCAGTTTCGGCATTGCGGTTCCTTAGCTGCCAGCCAGTGCGGGCCGCTACAATGGCAGCAGGAATCTACCGCTTCTTTGTAGAAGCGCCTGCCGTGCCCGTATCCCAGGCAGCGAGTGCAGTGCACTAGCGGCGACTGGTCCTCCACTATCATCGCTTGCATGGCGACCCAGAGGCGAGACTTTTTAAGTGCTCTCCTCCAGACAACCGGTGACGTAGTCAGGACGACGTTGTTGGTGTGCGGGTTTCTTGTTCGACGCCTAAACTTTACCCCTACCCTAGCCTCCTCGTCGCTAAGGCCCCAAAAAACGTCTCCATTTTGGTTCCTCAGGGCCTTCAAGATGTCCTCATCTGTGTGGACACTCAAGACTCCCCTTAGAACCAGCATAGGGTCCTTGTTTTTCACGTCCTCAGCGACGAGTTGCTTCCCTGACCTGTTAATCTTGTCTCTAATTTTATTTCTCTCTTCTAAAGTTCTACACCCTATAATTATCTTCCTATCTTTCCCCTTTCTAACCCTTTCTATTTCTATACCCACTTTTTGGCGTCGATAACCCTGCGCACTTTGTCCATAACCTCGTCGCCGGTGTCTGTCACCTCTTTTGAGGTGATGACAACGGAGTGTAGGGCTGTCCTTATCGGAAGGCGCCCGCTTGGGGGCCCAGCCGCCACGCTCGCGAGACGTTCTCAGTCTGCGTCTCCACTGCGCCCTTCAACAGCTCCAGGCTGCGCGCATTCTCTTTTAAGAGAATGGAGTGTTTCTCCAGCTTCGACATGAGTTTTTTAGCCATGTCGATGTTAATGAAGCTGGTGCTGGTAGAGGCAGGAGAGAACTCTGGCATTGCCGGCTCTGGACAGCTTACCGTGCCAATTCAGCCTTTTAGTTCAGCGTCCAGGGCCTTTATAATTGCATAAAGTTCGTCAATCGCGTCCGTGACATCTTGTTTAAAGTCAATTTTTAAATTTTGCGATTGCGCAATTTTTTCTTGTCCCTGGTAACGCTGGCCTTTGCCTGGTTGAGTCGCGAGGCTTTGTCCTGTGTGGCAAGGGAGTGCGATTTAGGCTCCTTCGGGGCCACTGGGTGGTTGGACACGGATGGCGTTCGCACCAGCGCCGTCCTAGATTTGGATGGCACTGCTGCAGGCGCGTTAGCGGTGCCCGGAGTTGGCCGAATGACGCCTTTTGGCGATTTGGTGCCTGCCCCAGTAGCTAACGCCGATGATGGTGCCCTCGATTGGTCAGTGGGGGAGCCAGTTATCGGACTGGGTTTCCCCTCGTCCCACTCTCTGTTCTGTCTCATTACTGTACGGTCTGTACTGGCTCTGTCTTTGTTACCTGCGCTTTGGCGCTTAACAGGCGTCCTGCGGCCAAACATATTGCGGGTACTCGTCAGTTGTTAAAATAATAATTGTATGTATAAAATATTAATTAAAATATATGTATATGAATATCAATTTGAGTTAAAAATAATAAAATAAAATATAACATGTTTTTTGATTTGTGGCTCTATATAGAGTTGTGACACTGTGGTGTCTAAACACAATTGCCCTACGCGCTGAGGGTCAATGTGACAACACTGGACTTCTCCTGGAGGTATGTGTGTGTGTACGTACGTGTGTGAGTGTGTGTGCTTGGGTGTGTGTATTTGCGTGTGTGTGTTTGTGTATGTGTGGGTGTATAGTTGTGTATGTATATATGGGCTCGTAGTCCAGGTAGAGTTTTTGTCACGAATGCGCTTTGAGTCAGAGCACGTCACTAGATTTTATAGCGCTAGGCTATGTCCCAAAGTATGCAGCAAAAAACAGCAATGTTATACTAAATTAATAAAAACTTAAAGCTAATGGCCGTCGCAATAACAATCAGCCAGTCAGTGTTGTCAAAACACAATAAGTCAATAATATAAAACAAAAATATTTTGACTTTGGGTAGAGTCAATGTGTGTGACTCTACGTAGAGACTCCAAAAGTAGCTCGCGGAGTAGCCCTGGACGGGCGAAGCCTAAAGCCGAAAACCGCTCCACCCTGCGACAAACGGTTGCCGAGATATACAAGTGTCTACTTTGCTAGACTGAAGTCCAGACTTTAGGCACAAACTTTGTTGCCTTATATCTTGGCAACCGCTCAACGCCGATCTTGATCGTGATATATGATTGATTGAGATGCTTCGGCTGGGAGCGAGAGGGCAACCAATCCGACTGCCGCGATCAACTCACGGCGCTGCGGTGCCCAGGCGTGGCAATCCGCCAAAGTGTGCAGCGCCGTGTCCACAACAACGTCGCGGCAGTCGCCGCAGTGGTGACAACCGGGCGTCTCTTGCCGGCGTATACGACACAGGAACTGGCCAAAACAACCGTGGCCAGTCATTACCTGTGTCAGCCGGAAGGTGAGGGCGCCATGCCGCCTCTCCAGCCACTCCTCAAACACGGGACTCTGACAACCTACCCAACTCGCCATCTTGTCCCAATCCGCCGACCGTTGCTTCTGACCCCAGAATTGTTAATGTATTGTCATCGGTGTCATTTAGCATTAAGGACATTATACTGGCAATACGTAAATTGGATAAAAGCAAAGGCGCTGGCCCTGACTCGCTTCCACCTTCTTTTGTCTGTTCATGTGCTGTACAGCTGGCAGTTCCTCTTTGCATTATATTTAATAAATCACTCAACAGTGGCACTTTTCCGAAACGATGGAAAGTGGCGCACATAGCACCCATTTTTAAGAATGGTGATAAGTCACGTTGCGAGAACTATAGACCAATAAGCATTTTATCTTGTTTTGCTAAGTTGTTTGAGTCGGTTTTATACAATTACTTGTATAATCACATCAAACCCATTCTCTCGAAACGGTGCAAATAGCAGGTGCACTTGTAATTTTATTATGTTTGTCCGATTTTTACCGGACAAAAGGTGTCCGGGTGCTTCTGAAGGTGATTCCTGCTATTTGCCTTTGTCAAACTGTTCAGCACTGTTCTGGAACTGCAACCACTTTTCCAGGTGGGATGGGGTGGGATGGCTTTAAAGGCGACTATCTCCGGAAGTTCTCACCAGAAAAATCTGGGAGTGGTGTCGTTTTGAAGCTGGTTGGCCCGCCGTCCTCGGCGAACCAAAACGCGCAGGGGTTGTCGATCTTTTTCCGGAGATAATCGCCCTTTTTGATCCCTTTTGGTCACGCTGTGCAGTTTCTCCCAGATATCTTCGGTCCAGGACGTCTCCCGTCGATGCGGTTTTCACCAGCGTGTTTGTCTTGGCCGTCCGCGTATTTTGGTGTATCTCACCTTGGCCGCACTTCCTTATATCCACGAGCACGTGGCCACTTGGTTATTGTGAAAAACGTGTTTCTCCGGAAAAACGCGTCGGAAAAATCGGGGATGTGTGTTTCCTTCTGGCCCTCTGGGGCGCCGTCCTCGGCGCACCAAAAAACACTGGGGTCGCCGATCGTTTTTCGGAGAAAATACAGTTTTTCGTTTTAACCACGTGCACAAAACACTTTTTCCTCACTAACTTTTTTCCCAGCACTTTCCTGGTGATGGGGTTTTCACTATTGTGCGCGTTTTGTCAGCGCGCAACTTTTGATATGCGGCACTTTATTTTTCGCGGACTTTTGCCTCTTTTGTGATTTTTCGAGCTCGGAGCGTAACTAAATCGTGGCGTTCGGGACGGTGGAACACACGGAACTGGTTAGGTTAGGTTAGGTTAGGTTAGGTTTGGGGTGTGTGGCCAGAGAACCTCCCAGTGTGCCTGACGGCTGCTGGTCCTTTCCACACTTCTCGTGGGATGGAACAGCATACGTTGGGCCGGTGCACCCCGGGCAACTCGGGTAATAATGTCCTTTCGGGGGCATTATTACTCGTGGCTAATACTCTGGCACGCATAGGGAACCCGAGGCATCTTGTCTCGGGATTATCGGCCCGCGAGGGCCGCGTATGGGGGTCTCTCCACGTGTTCCTCTGATTAGCAGAGGACACGTGGATTTGAGACGGGGGGGATAGAGGAAGAAAACCTCTCTAAAAAATCACCAGTGGGGGCCGTAAGGCCGGGGCGGGTTGTGCGTAGGGCTGAGGGCTGTCAATAGCCCTGGCATTAGGCGGGGGCACATAGGGGAGGGGAAACCTAACCCTGCCTCCGTCTACACATCGTTACCCGTTGAGTGTCGTTGATCACGTCTAGCGGCTCAACGGGACCGAGGGGCTTGCCTTAGTTGGCCGGCCCGCGAGAAGGAAAACTCAGAACACCCAACAGCGAAGTTGTAAAAACCTCTGGGTACCTGCCGTCCCCCAGCAGTATATAGGCCTTCCCCCGGAATGAGCGTCACCCGGGGGTCGAGTTTAAATCGTCTCTACTCGTGGGTACAAAAATGGAAAAACTAAACACAACCAAAAAACCAGATGAGGAGAAGAAGACGGAGGAGCATGGAGTCCTATTGCGCGACTCCAAAGGTCGCTTCGTCACAGCAGGGGACAGTGTCCCGGGCGTGCCGAAGACACGGTCGAGGTGTCGGGTGGCGGCGCTGGCGCGCAGCGACTCCTTGTCGAGCGTGCTCAGCGCCGGCACCGGCACTGACATGGACGTCGAGTCGCGGGCGGGCTCGGGCTCGGAGGCCAGTCGACCTCAGAGCCGGTGCTCGTCGGCGGCTCGACGGGAAAGGGAGGAGGGGGAGGAAAGCTCTGCTTCCCTCACCCGCAAGTTCTGGGCGGCGCCTGGCGCTTCCGCGAAGCGCCGGAAGACATCGCACCACGTGTCCGATTCTGGCTCGGACACGGAGGTGGAAGCAGTGGAGGGGACGCCCTGTGGTGAAAGGGCTGCTTCCCCGATGCCGCCTCCCTCCACGAGGAAGGTCCACGGGCAGCCTTTGCCTGCCCGTCGGGACGCCCTCAAGGCGGCTGAGGTCGCGGATGCGTCCCCCGACGGAGGGAACTCGGTTGCCGACCTCAGGCAACGGTTCGAGGCCGGCGCCGAGACAGTCTTGAGGGTGGCGGCCCGGTCCGGCAACCTTAAGGGGGGGTTCGTCCGGGACCTAAAAACCGCGGCGGAGGACATGAGGGAGGCCTTCTTCCATCTGTGGGGGCAGACTTCCTCCGACTTGCAGAGGCGCTGGAGGTCGGAGAATGAGGGGCTGCATAGGCAGCTGGCGGAGCTCCGGGCTGAAGTGACGGCCATGAAGGCGGCCGCTGCCACTGCCGCTCGGGCCGACGCTGCGAAGGCAAAGTCTGCCAAGGGGCCCCGGGAGCAGTTCCCGCCCCTCTCGCGGCGCACAGTGCAGCCCCTTACTCCCGCGGAGGACAAGCGTCCCGCCTGGGCGGACGAACTGATGCGGGCCACAGTGGCTCAAGCGCGCAACGTTGTAGAAGCGTGCCTGGCTAGCTGTGGCCTCGCGCCCGTCCCGACCCCGGGCCCTCCGCTCGGGGGCCGCCCCCGGATGGTCGGGGGTGCGCCGGCTGGCCCGGCGCAACCGGTGGCACGGCAGCCATCTGCCCCCACACCGTCGGCTTCCTCTTCCAAGGGGAAGGGCAAGGGAAAGGCGACTGCCACTGTGGCGCCGCCGCGCCCCGCCCCCCAGCCCAAATCTGCCCCGGTGGCCTCTACGTCGGCTGAACAGCCTTGGACGGAGGTCACCAGGAGGCAGAGAAAGAAGAAGAAGAAGGTCTCCCCGGCTCCCCCAGTAAACAAAAAGAAGGGCCCCCGCCCGACTGACCTGCGTCCCCCGCGCTCCACCGCCGTTGTGGTGGAGCTGACAGAGGAGGGGCTCCGGCAAGGAGTGAGCTACGCGGGCGTCCTCCGGCGGGCCACTCAGGCCATGAAGGCGAATCTCGCCGAGATGGGCCTCGCTGGAGGCGTTTGTTTTAAAGTTGCCGCCACTGGGGCCCGAATCTTAGAGGTCCCAGGTGCCACCTCCGGCGACAAGGCGGACAGGGTAGCCGCTACAATTCGGTCCCTGTTCACGCCTGAGGAGGTTAAGATCTCCCGCCCGGTGAAGTCCGCCGAAATGCGGATAACCGGGCTGGACGACTCGGCCTCCTCCGAGGATGTCGCCGCTGCGGTGGCACAAGCCGGAGCCTGCCCTCAGGCGCAGGTCAGGGTGGGGGAGATGCGCCGCAGCGAGAGCGGACTGTGCACGGTGGTGGTGCGCTGTCCCATCGCTGCGGCGAAGAAGGTTGCGGCCGGCCGTTTGCTGGTCGGGATGGTCTCGGCTCAGGTGAAGCTCCTGGAGCCGAGGCCTAGGCGGTGCTACCGCTGCCTCGAACCGGGGCACGTGAGGCAGCAATGCACCGCCGAAACTGATCGCAGCGACTTCTGTTTTCGCTGCGGCCAGCCCGGCCACAAAGCCGCCGCCTGCTCCGCTGCAAAACTTTCCTGCAGCATCTGTTTGGCTGCAGGAAAGCCGGCGGAGCACCGGATGGGGAGCAAATCTTGCTCCCCACCAAAAAGACGTAGGGCCAGAGGGGCGGTCGCCAGGACTCTGGCCGCCCCGGCCCCCTCCCAAGCAGGGAGCAGTAGGGAGGCGATGGACACGTAATTAATTATGGTCCATCGCCTCCTACAGGTGAATATTAACCACTCCGCCAGGGCGCAGGATATCTTGTTGCAGCATATGGCGGAGTGGTCAATAGACATCGCCGTGGTCGCCGAGCCTTACTGCGTCCCCAGCCGACACAACTGGTTTGGGGACCTCGGGAGCTCGGCGGCCATTGTTTCGTCTGGACCCTCGCTCCTGGTGATGACAGACAGGGGCGAGGGTTATGTGTGTGTTGATTGGGAGGGAACCGTTCTGATCGGGGTGTACTTCTCTCCGAACCGGCGCCTCGCCGAGTTTGAGCGATTTTTGGGCGCGGTGGGGGCCGTGATTAATCGGTACCCATCGCGTCCGGTCGTGGTGGCGGGGGACTTCAATGCCAAATCAACGGCTTGGGGATCCCCTGTCACGGACGCTCGCGGCGACGCGCTGGAGGAGTGGGCGATTGCGACCGGCCTCGTGGTTCTGAACCGGGGTTCGGTCGCCACGTGCGTGCGCTGGCAGGGCGAGTCCATTGTGGACATTTCGTTTGCAAGCCCTGCCGTAGCGCGCCGCGTCCGGGACTGGCAAGTGCTGGTCGAGGCGGAGTCTCTGTCGGACCACCGTTACGTGCGGTTCGACGTCTCCGCCTCACCAGCGATCCCGGACGATCGCCCGAGGAGAGTGCACACCCCGTCGTCCCCACGATGGGCGTTGAAACGTCTCAATGTAGACGTGCTGGTGGAAGCCTCCATCGTCCAGGCCTGGACCCCGATGGGCGAAGGGCCTGTGGAGGTCGAGCTAGAGGCAGAGTGGTTCCGGGGCGCGATGACGCTGATTTGCGACGCGTCGATGCCCCGGGCCAGTGCTCGACCTCCGAGGCGTCAGGTGTACTGGTGGTCTGAAGACATCAGCGAGAAACGCGCCGCGTGCATTGCGGCGCGTCGCCAGTACACTAGGTACCGCCGACGCAGGCGGTACCGTGACCAGACCGTGGAGGCACGGCTGCGGGATGCGTACAAACTGCGAAAGTACGCCCTGCAGTCCGCCATCAGCGAGGCCAAAACCCAAAGATGGGAAGAGTTCCTGGGGACTCTCGAGGCAGATCCGTGGGGCCGTCCGTACAAGGCGGTCAGGGGCAAGTTGCGCCCCTGGGCCCCACCGGTCACCGAGAGTCTCCAGCCCCGGCAATTGGAGGAGGTGGTCTCCGCTCTCTTTCCTTCGAGAGCGGAGCACCCGCCTCCCGTAATGGCGCCGCCCGAAATTGAGGAGGGCGGTGCTGATGCCGGGGCGCCAGAAGTTACAATGGCGGAGCTCGGCGCGGCTATGATGCGGCTCCGGGGTAAAAATACCGCCCCGGGGCCGGACGGAATTCCTGGCCGCGCCTGGGTTTTGGCCTACGACGCCCTAGGGGACCGGCTCCTCAGGCTGTTTAGCGCCTGTCTGGAGTCGGGACGGTTCCCTTCCAGGTGGAAGACGGGTAAGCTGGTCCTCCTGAGAAAGGAGGGCCGCCCCGCGGACTCTCCCTCCGCGTACCGCCCCATAGTGCTGCTGGATGAGGTGGGTAAGCTCTTTGAGCGTGTTGTTGTTGCCCGCCTCTCCAGGCACCTGGTGCGGGTGGGCCCCGACTTGTCCGAAGTCCAGTTCGGTTTCCGGGAGGGCCGATCGACGATTGACGCGATTAGTCGCGTCAAGGCCCTCTCGGAAGAGGCGGTCGCCTCGCGCGGGGTGGTGTTGGCGGTGTCCTTAGACATCGCCAACGCGTTCAACACCCTGCCGTGGGCGACTATCAGGGAGGCGCTCCGATTTCATGGGGTGCCTCCCTATCTGCGCCGAATAGTCGGGGACTACCTGCACCAGAGGAGTGTGTTTTGTGTGGGGCGGAATGGAGAGACGTTCCGGAGGGAGGTGTCGTGCGGTGTCCCACAGGGATCGGTTCTGGGTCCGATCCTGTGGAACATCGGCTACGACTGGGTGCTGCGGGGCGCCCTGCCCCCGGGAGTCGGCGTAACTTGTTACGCCGACGACACGCTGGTGACGGCCCGGGGAGAGGATTACGGGGCAGCTGCCCGTCTTGCCACGGCTGGAGTTGCCCTGGTTGTCGGCAGGATTAGGATGTTGGGACTGGAGGTGGCGCTGGAAAAGTCCGAGGCCCTATTATTTCATGGGCCTCGGCGGGCGCCGCCACCAGATGCCCACATCATCGTTGGAGGGGTCCGCATCGGGGTGGAGCCGAGTATGAAATACTTGGGGCTCCACCTCGACGGCCGCTGGAACTTTCGCGTCCATTTTAGCCGCCTGGCCCCCCGGCTGATGTCGGCGGCAGGAGCGCTTAGCTCTTTGCTGCCGAATATCGGGGGGCCGAGTGTCGTCTGCCGCCGCCTCTATTTGGGGGTGGTGCGGTCGATTGCCCTTTATGGAGCGCCCATTTGGGCTGACGCCCTCGATCGCCATAACGTCGCCCTCCTGAGGAAACCGCAGAGGGCGATGGCGATCAGGGTGTCGCGGGCGTACCGCACCGTCTCCTTTGAGGCGGCGTGCGTTTTGGCGGCATCACCGCCTTGGGATTTGGAGGCGGAGGTCCAGGCGTCGGTGTATTACTGGCGCGCAGACCTCCGGCTCCATGGTGAGGAACCCACGCATTGTGCGGTGGAGACGCGAAGGTCCCAGGCTCGACTGGTCCTCGAGGAGAAGTGGGAAGACAGACTGGCCCAGCCCCGCTACGGGGTGAGGACCGTCGAGGCTGTCCGTCCAGTACTAAGGCAGTGGACGGACAGACGGCGCGGACCGCTCACCTACCGGCTCACTCAGGTGCTCTCCGGACACGGCTGTTTCGGGGAGTACCTCTGCAAGATAGCCGGTAGGGAGCCGACAACCAGGTGCAACCATTGTGAGGAGTGTGACCAGGACACGGCGCAGCACACGCTGGAGGAGTGTTCGGCGTGGGCCGTAGAGCGCTGCGCCCTGGTCGCTGTGATTGGCCCCGACCTCTCGTTGCCGACCGTCGTATCCAGGATGGTCGGCGACGACAGGTGCTGGGGCGCAATGAGGTCCTTCTGCGAGACTGTCATCTCGCAGAAGGAGGCGGCGGAACGGGGGCGTGAGGATGATCCTTACGCCCCGGAAGTCCGCCGCCGGAGGAGAGGGCGCAGGAGACGCGCTTTTGTGGCTCTCCTGCCCCCCACTTAAGGGTTCCGGGTGGCAAGGCCTGAGGGGACCCTGCCACCCGTAAATTAGGAACCCCGAGAGGGCGCGCGCGGTGTTCCCGCGCGCCTTCTACCGTCGAAAGGGGAGAGCGGTCAGGCTCTCCCCTGGGGACGAGAGGTGGCCGGGTCCGTTTAACCCGGCCCACACCCACATGGGGGGGCCTGCTATGGATGAATCCTCCAAGAGCTCCCAACTGGCCCCCCCTATTGGATGAGAGAGGGAACACCCCAGGTTTTTTAGTGGGTAGACCAGCGCGTCTCGCTGGGAGTCCCACACTCCCCCGCCGGTGCCGTCCCCTAGCCGGCGGCAGTGCATGAAGCATTTTTCCTGGGTAACAAAAAAAAAAAAAAAAAAAAAAAAAAGGTTAGGTTAGGTTAGGTTAGGTTAGGTTAGGTTAGGTTGGGGTGTGTGGCCAGAGAACCTCCCAGTGTGCCTGACGGCTGCTGGTCCTTTCTACACTTCTCGTGGGATGGAACAGCATACGTTGGGTCGGTGCACCCCGGGCAACTCGGGTAATAATGTCCTTTCGGGGCATTATTACTCGTGGCTAATACTCTGGCACGCATAGGGAACCCGAGGCATCTTGTCTCGGGATTATCGGCCCGCGAGGGTCGCGTACGGGGGTCTCTCCACGTGTTCCTCTGATTAGCAGAGGACACGTGGATGGGACGGGGGGGATAGAGGAAGAAAACCTCTTTAAAAAATCACCAGTGGGGGCCGTTAGGCCGGGGTGGGAAGCGTAGGCGTCCTGCCCAGTCGGGCGGTCTTGGGGCGGGTGGACCGGTCCAGCATGGACCCCCATCCGGCCCAACACGGGGCGATAGAGGAAGACAACCTCTCTAAAAAATTACTAGTGTGGCCGTTAGGCCGAGGTGGGAAACGTGGGTTTCCTGCCCAGTCGGGCGGTCTTGGGGCGGGTGGATCGGTCCAGCATGGACCCCCATCCGGCCCAACCCGTAATCCTGAACTGACAGGACCGGGGGCCTTCGGGCTGCGAGGAAGAAAACCTCTATAAAAATTACCCAAAGCCCAAGTTTTTGGTGGCCCGGCGAGGGGCTGTATGGCTGGGGGGAACCCAGTCATTAGGGCCACCCCAAAAACTCCAAAACCATGAATGATGTCGGTCAAAGGTAATTACCTACCCCAGGAGGGTACCAGGCGCGCCGCGCCTGGAGAATCCCTCACGGAGCCTTCTGGTTCCGTCTGCCCCTCGTATTCTGGGGGGGGCAACCCACATCACAGCGCTGTGCCGCGCGAAATATCTGGCACCGAAGTTTCCGCGGACTCTGCGACGAATTCAGTGAGGACGAAAGGCCCCAAAAAGGGGGAAGTTGGACCAAGTATGTCCCTGCCGACAGTCGGGGATAGTGTCCCGGCCGCGCCGAGGACACGGTCGAGGTGTCGGGTGGCGGCGCTGGCACGCAGCGACTCCGTGTCTAGCGTTTTCAGCGCCGGCACCGGCATCGACATGGACGTCGAGTCGCGGGCGGGCTCGGGCTCGGAGGCCAGTCGACCTCAGAGCCGGTGCTCGTCGGCGGCTCGACGGGAGAGGGAGGAGGGGGAAGATAGCTCAGCTTCCCTCACCCTCAAGTTCTGGGCGGTGCCCGGCGCTTCCGCGAAGCGCCGGAAGACGTCGCACCACGATGCTGGGTCGGACACGGAGGTGGATGTAGCGGAGGGGACGCCCTGTGTGGAAAGGGCTGGTTCCCCGATGCCGCCTCCCTCCGCGAGGAAGGTCCACGGGCAACCTTTGCCTGCCCGTCGGGACCTCCGCAAGGCGGCTGAGGTCGCGGATGCGTCCCCTTCGGGAGGGGACTCGGTTGCCGACCTCAGGCAACGGTTCGAGGCTGGAGCCGAGACCGTCTTGAGGGTGGCGGCCCGGTCCGGCAACCTGAAGGGGGGGTTTGTCCGGGACCTTAAAACGGCGACAGAAGATATGAGGGAGGCCTTCTTCAATCTGTGGGGGCGGACTTCGTCCGACCTACAGAGGCGCTGGAGGTCGGAGAATGAGGGGCTGCATAGGCAGCTGGCGGAGCTCCGGGCGGAGGTGACGGCCATGAAGGCGGCCGCAGCCACTACCGCTCGGGTCGACGCCGCCAAACCGAAGCCTGTCAGAGGGCCGCGGGAGGAGTTCCCGCCTCTCCCACGACGCACAGCGCAGCCCCTCTCTCCCGTGGAGGACCAGCGTCCCGCCTGGGCGGACGAACTGATGCGGGCCACAGTGGCTCAGGCGCGCAACGTCGTTGAAGCGTGTCTGGCCAGCTGTGGCCTCGCGCCCGTCCCAATTCTGGGCCCTTCGCTCGGGGGCCGTCCCCGCATGGTCGGGGGCGCGCCGGCTGGCCCGGCGCTCTCCTGCCGGCCAGTGGCACGGCAGACATCTGCCCCCACACCGTCGGCTTCCTCCTCCAAGGGGAAAGGGAAGGGCAAGGGGAAGGCGACCGTCACTGTGGCGCCGCCGCGCCCCGCCCCCCAGCCCCAACCCGCCCCGGTGGCCTCTACCTCGGCTGAACAGCCATGGACGGAGGTCACCAGGAGGAGGAGGACGAAGAAGAAGAAGGCCTCCCGAGCTCCCCAGCTCCATAAAAAGAAGGGCCTCCGCCCGGCTGACCTGCGCCCCCCACGCTCCACCGCCGTTGTGGTGGAGCTGACGGAGGAGGGGCTCCGGCAGGGCGTCACCTACGCAAGCGTCCTCCGGCGGGCCACTCAGGCTATGAATCTCGCCGAGATGGGCCTTGCTGGAGGCGTTTGCTTTAAGGTTGCCGCCACTGGGGCCAGAATTTTAGAGGTCCCAGGTGCCACCTCCGGCGACAAGGCGGACAGGGTAGCCGCTAAAATCCGGTCCCTGTTCTCGCCTGAGGAGGTCAAGATCTCCCGCCCGGTGAAGTCCGCCGAAATGCGGATAACCGGGCTGGATGACTCGGCCTCCTCCGAGGATGTCGCCGCTGCGGTGGCACAAGCCGGAGCCTGCCCTCAGGCGCAGGTCAGGGTGGGGGAGATGCGCCGCAGCGAGAGCGGACTGTGCACGGTGGTGGTGCGCTGTCCCATCGCTGCGGCGAAGAAGGTTGCGGCCGGCCGTTTGCTGGTCGGGATGGTCTCGGCTCAGGTGAAGCTCCTGGAGCCGAGGCCTAGGCGGTGCTACCGCTGCCTCGAACCGGGGCACGTGAGGTAGCAATGCACCGCTGAAACTGATCGCAGCGACTTTTGTTTTCGCTGCGGCCAGCCCGGCCACAAAGCCGCCGCCTGCTCCGCCGCAAAACTTTCCTGCAGCATCTGTTTGGCTGCAGGAAAGCCGGCGGAGCACAGGATGGGGAGCAAATCTTGCTCCCCACCAAAAAGACGTAGGGCCAGAGGGGCGGTCGCCAGGACTCTGGCCGCCCCGGCCCCCTCCCAAGCAGGGAGCAGTAGGGAAGCGATGGACATCTAATTAATTATGGTCCATCGCCTCCTTCAGGTGAATGTTAACCACTCCGCCAGGGCGCAGGATATCTTGCTGCAGCACATGGCGGAGTGGTCAATAGACATCGCCTTGGTCGCCGAGCCTTACTGCGTCCCCAGCCGACACAACTGGTTTGGGGACCTCGGGGGCTCGGCGGCCATTGTTTCGTCCGGACCCTCGCTCCTGGTGATGACAGACAGGGGCGAGGGATATGTGTGTGTCGATTGGGAGGGAACCGTTCTGATCGGGGTGTACTTCTCTCCGAACCGGCGCCTCGCCGAGTTTGAGCGATTTTTGGGCGCGGTGGGGGCCGTCATTAATCGGTACCCATCGCGTCCGGTCGTGGTGGCGGGGGACTTCAATGCCAAATCAACGGCTTGGGGATCCCCTGTCACCGACGCTCGCGGCGACGCGCTGGAGGAGTGGGCGATTGCGACCGGCCTCGTGGTTCTGAACCGGGGTTCGGTCGCCACGTGCGTGCGCTGGCAGGGCGAGTCCATTGTGGACATTTCGTTTGCAAGCCCTGCCGTAGCGCGCCGCGTCCGGGACTGGCAAGTGCTGGTCGAGGCGGAGTCTCTGTCGGACCACCGTTACGTGCGGTTCGACGTCTCCGTCTCACCAGCGATCCCGGACGATCGCCCGAGGAGAGTGCACACCCCGTCGTCCCCACGATGGGCGTTGAAACGTCTCAATGTAGACGTGCTGGTGGAAGCCTCCATCGTCCAGGCCTGGACCCCGATGGGCGAAGGGCCTGTGGAGGTCGAGCTAGAGGCAGAGTGGTTCCGGGGCGCGATGACGCTGATTTGCGACGCGTCGATGCCCCGGGCCAGTGCTCGACCTCCGAGGCGTCAGGTGTACTGGTGGTCTGACGACATCAGCGAGAAACGCGCCGCGTGCATTGCGGCGCGTCGCCAGTACACTAGGTACCGCCGACGCAGGCGGTACCGTGACCAGACCGTGGAGGCACGGCTGCGGGATGCGTACAAACAGCGAAAGTACGCCCTGCAGTCCGCCATCAGCGAGGCCAAAACCCAAAGATGGGAAGAGTTCCTGGGGACTCTCGAGGCAGATCCGTGGGGCCGTCCGTACAAGGCGGTCAGGGGCAAGTTGCGCCTCTGGGCCCCACCGGTCACCGAGAGTCTCCAGCCCCGGCAATTGGAGGAGGTGGTCTCCGCTCTCTTTCCTTCGAGAGCGGAGCACTCGCCTCCCGTAATGGCGCCGCCCGAAATTGAGGAGGGCGGTGCTGATGCCGGGGCGCCAGAAGTTACAATGGCGGAGCTCGGCGCGGCAATGATGCGGCTCCGGGGTAAAAACACCGCCCCGGGGCAGGACGGAATTCCTGGCCGCGCCTGGGTTTTGGCCTACGACGCCCTAGGGGACCGGCTCCTCAGGCTGTTTAGTGCCTGTCTGGAGTCGGGACGGTTCCCTTCCAGGTGGAAGACGGGTAAGCTGGTCCTCCTGAGAAAGGAGGGCCGCCCCGCGGACTCTCCCTCCGCGTACCGCCCCATAGTGCTGCTGGATGAGGTGGGTAAGCTCTTTGAGCGTGTTGTGGTTGCCCGCCTCTCCAGGCACCTGGTGCGGGTGGGCCCCGACTTGTCCGAAGTCCAGTTCGGTTTCCGGGAGGGCCGATCGACGATTGACGCGATTAGTCGCGTCAAGGCCCTCTCGGAAGAGGCGGTCGCCTCGCGCGGGGTGATGTTGGCGGTGTCCTTAGACATCGCCAACGCGTTCAACACCCTGCCGTGGGCGACTATCAGGGAGGCGCTCCGATTTCATGGGGTGCCTCCCTATCTGCGCCGAATAGTCGGGGACTACCTGCACCAGAGGAGTGTGTTTTGTGTGGGGCGGAACGGAGAGACGTTCCGGAGGGAGGTGTCGTGCGGTGTCCCACAGGGATCGGTTCTGGGTCCGATCCTGTGGAACATCGGCTACGACTGGGTGCTGCGGGGCGCCCTGCCCCCGGGAGTCGGCGTAACTTGTTACGCCGACGACACGCTGGTGACGGCCCGGGGAGAGGATTACGGGGCAGCTGCCCGTCTTGCCACGGCTGGAGTTGCCCTGGTTGTCGGCAGGATTAGGATGTTGGGACTGGAGGTGGCGCTGGAAAAGTCCGAGGCCCTATTATTTCATGGGCCTCGGCGGGCGCCGCCACCAGATGCCCACATCATCGTTGGAGGGGTCCGCATCGGGGTGGAGCCGAGTATGAAATACTTAGGGCTCCACCTCGACGGCCGCTGGAACTTTCGCGTCCATTTTAGCCGCCTGGCCCCCCGGCTGATGTCGGCGGCAGGAGCGCTTAGCTCTCTGCTGCCGAATATCGGGGGGCCGAGTGTCGTCTGCCGCCGCCTCTATTTGGGGGTGGTGCGGTCGATTGCCCTATACGGAGCGCCCATTTGGGCCGACGCCCTCGATCGCCACAACGTCGCCCTCCTGAGGAGACCGCAGAGGGCGATGGCGATCAGGGTGTCGCGGGCGTACCGCACCGTCTCCTATGAGGCGGCGTGCGTTTTGGCGGCATCGCCGCCTTGGGATTTGGAGGCGGAGGTCCAGGCGTCAGTGTACTGCTGGCGCGCGGACCTCCGGCTCCATGGCGAGGAACCCACGCATTGTGCGGTGGAGACGCGAAGGTCCCAGGCTCGACTGGTCCTGGAGGAGAAGTGGGCAGATAGACTGGCCCAGCCCCGCTATGGGGTGAGGACCGTCGAGGCTGTCCGTCCGGTTCTAAAACAGTGGACGGACAGACGGCGCGGACCGCTCACCTACCGGCTCGCTCAGGTGCTCTCCGGACACGGCTGTTTCGGAGAGTACCTCTGCAAGATAGCCGGTAGGGAGCCGACAACCAGGTGCAACCATTGTGAGGAGTGTGACCAGGACACGGCGCAGCACACGCTGGAGGAGTGCCCGGCGTGGGCCGTGGAGCGCTGCGCCCTGGTCGCTGTGATTGGCCCCGACCTCTCGTTGCCGACCGTCGTATCCAGGATGGTCGGCGACGACAGGTGCTGGGGCGCAATGAGGTCCTTCTGCGAGACTGTCATCTCGCAGAAGGAGGCGGCGGAACGGGGGCGTGAGGATGATCCTTACGCCCCGGAAGTCCGCCGCCGGAGGAGAGGGCGCAGGAGACGCGCTTTTGTCGCTCTCCTGCCCCCCACTTAAGGGTTCCGGGTGGCAAGGCCTGAGGGGACCCTGCCACCCGTAAATTAGGAACCCCGAGAGGGCGCGCGCGGTGTTCCCGCGCGCCTTCTACCGTCGAAAGGGGAGAGCGGTCAGGCTCTCCCCTGGGGACGAGAGGTGGCCGGGTCCCTTTGACCCGGCCCACACCCACATGGGGGGGCCTGCTATGGATGAATCCTCTAAGTTCCCAACTGGCCCCCCCTATTGGATGAGAGAGGGAACACCCCAGGTTTTTTAGTGGGTAGACCAGCGCGTCTCGCTGGGAGTCCCACACTCCCCCGCCGGTGCCGTCCCCTAGCCGGCGGGCAGTGCATGAAGCATTTTTCCTGGGTAACAAAAAAAAAAAAAAAAAAAAAAAAAAAAAAAAAAAAAAAAAAAAAAAAAAAAAAAAAAAAAAAGGTTAGGTTAGGTTGGGGTGTGTGGCCAGAGAACCTCCCAGTGTGCCTGACGGCTGCTGGTCCCTTCTACACTTCTCGTGGGATGGAACAGCATACGTTGGGCCGGTGCACCCCGGGCAACTCGGGTAATAATGTCCTTTCGGGGGCATTATTACTCGTGGCTAATACTCTGGCACGCGCGTAGGGAACCCGAGGCAACTTGTCTCGGGGATATCGGCCCGCGAGGGCCGCGTTTGGGGGTCTCTCCACGTGTTCCTCTGATTAGCAGAGGACACGTGGATTTGAGACGGGGGGGGATAGAGGAAGAAAACCTCTCTAAAAAATCACCAGTGGGGGCCGTAAGGCCGGGGGCGGGTTGTGCGTAGGGCTGAGGGCTGCCTATAGCCCTGGCATTAGGCGGGGGCACATAGGGGAGGGGAAACCTAACCCTGCCTCCGTCTACACATCGTTACCCCGTTGAGTGTCGTTGATCACGTCTAGCGGCTCAACGGGACCGAGGGGCTTGCCTTAGTTGGCCGGCCCGCGAGAAGGAAAACTCAGACCACCCAACAGCGAAGTTGTAAAAACCTCTGGGTACCTGCCGTCCCCCAGCAGTATGTAGGCCTTCCCCCGGAATGAGCGTCACCCGGGGGTCGACTTTAGATCGTCTCTAATCGTGGGAATAACATGGAAAAATTTTTAAACACTCAAAATCTTGATGAGAAGGAGAAGAAGGCGGAGGAGCAAGGAGTCCCAATGCGCGACTCCAAAGGTCGCTTTAAGCGCCCTTTACGACCTCGCGCCAGCGATGGCGGAGGAATAGGGGCATGCACGCCCACAACGTCAACGCCTGATGGAAGCCGGAGGAGCTCCGTAAGCCTTGGCGTCGAGTCGGAGTCCGAGGACCTGGACTCCCGTGACCCCAGCGGGCGGGTCTCTAGGACCCGAAAGCGCAGCAGGAGCAGATCGCCAGAAGCGGAGCGCAGCGCACCAGCGACCAAGGTGCCTGCCCCCGGTTCGCCGCCGGCGCATAGGTCGAGATCGGCAACCCCGTCCCCGTTCCATAGGCGGGAATCGGTCGCCCGCACCCGACAAGAGGGGGAGCGCGCAGCTGAGCAATTTGTTGCGCAGCTCCTGGACGAGACCCGGACCTCAAGCTCAGAGGTAGACCTCGTCCAGTCCGCCGCAGACTCTGTGGCCGCCATAATCACGGTAGCCACAAAAAGTCAGAATTTGAAGGGCACTTTTGTTAATGCCCTCAAGAAGGCGGCCTCTCACCTCCAGGAGGTGGTGCAAACGCTCGCGGAGCGCACCACCTCCGACGAGACGAGGCGGTTGCGGGCGGCAAACGACCGCCTGGCAGAGGAGATGGCTGAGCTCCGTGCTGAGCTCAGCCAACTCAGAGAGACCATACGGCAGCCGAACGCCGTTCCTCGGCAAGCAGAGGAGCAGCGCTCCCTGCTGACCGACGCGCAGCTGCGCCAGGTCATGTCGTCCGTTGGGACAATGATCAACGTGCGGCTGGGGAGCCTGGAGGCAAGACTGCCTCCAGAACCGCGTCGTCGTCCACCACTCGCAGCGGACAACCATGCGTCCGCTGCTAGAGACCCAATGCCCACGTCGGGCCAGCGGTCCTATGCGACGGCGGCGTCAGCGTCGGTCAGCGTCCCCGCAGGGTCGAGACCTGCAGCCGGGAAGAAGGGGACCTCCAAAGCCCCTTCCCAGTCCCAGAGGGACTTCCCGCCCTTGAGGTCGACACCTGCGGTCTTAACACGTGCCCCGGCGCCGAAGGAACGTGCACCACCATCAACCACGGGTGCACCACGACAAGTTTCTGTCCCTGGTCCGTCTTCTAATGAGGGCTGGCAGACGGCTGGGGAGAAGAAAGAGATGCGGCGTCGGAAGAGGCGCGAGCGCAGGAGCGCTGCGAGGGCCGCGGCTGCCGAGCGGAAGAAAGAAGAGGTCAAGAGCAAGAAGGCGAAGAAGAAGAGGCCCGGGAAGCTCCGGCCGCCAAGATCGGCCGCCGTCGTTATAACGGTGTCGCCGGAGGCGGCGGAGCGCGGCCTTTCCTACGCCGCCGTCTTTAAGAAGGCACGGGAGAGCGTCGGTGTGGCGGACTTGGGCCCCACCGGCGTCAGGAACCGCCTCGCCCAAACGGGGGCTCGCATCCTTGAGTTCCCCGGTGCGGAGGGCGCAAAGACGGCGGACACAATCGCGGAAAGGCTGCGAGGGTTGTTCGGGGTGGAGGAAGGCGTCAAGATCGCCAGGCCCGTGAAGTGCACCGAATTTCGTGTAACCGGCCTGGACGATTCAGTCACGCCCGACGATGTCCGGCAGGCCATCCAAGCCAAAACTGGATGCAGCCTGGACAACGTCAAGGTTGGCGCCATCCGCCCCGGTCCCGGCGGTGTCGGAGCCGTGGTAGCGCAGTGCCCCGTCGCAGCGGCCAACACTTTGGTTGCTGCAGGAAGGCTCCTCGTGGGCTGGAGTTCCGCCAAGGTCTCTTTGTTGGCGGCCAGGCCTGCGAGGTGCCATAAATGCATGGCCGAGGGGCACGTGCGTGCCACATGCAGAAGTGGCTTCGACTGCAGCGGACTATGCTTCCGCTGCGGCCAGCCGGGGCACAAGGCGACGGATTGTTCCGCCGTCCCCCATTGCCCCGCGTGTGCGGCGGGTAAATTGCCCGCCAATCATATTATGGGGCGAAGGGGATGCAACCCTCCCCGGGCCTCCAAGCCTAAGAACGTCGGGGATAGCCAATCGGCCCAGGCTAACCCAGTCGTCGTCGTCGCCGCTCTTCCACCGTCGCGAATGGAGGAGGATGTGGTTGCAGGTACGTCAGCCCAATAATGGACCACGACTGCACCCACCTCCTCCAGGCGAACCTTAACCACTGCGCCGGTGCGCAGGATCTCTTCCTGCAATCCATGGCGCAGTGGTCGATTGGTGTGGCCGTAGCCGCGGAGCCCTATTATGTTCCTCCCCGCCCAAACTGGGTGGGTGACTGGGACGGCTCCGTGGCAATCGTCAGCTCCACGGCCCCGCGTTCCCCGCCCTTCTCGCTCAAGGACAGGGGCTCGGGATTTGTGGCAGCCGAATGGGGGGGATTACTCGTTTTCGGGGTGTACTTCTCCCCTAACCGGAGTCTGGCTGATTTCGAGGTCTTCCTCACATCTTTGGAGACCTCGATACGGCGTTTGGCATCAGGCCGCGTCTTGGTGATGGGGGACTTCAACGCAAAATCCGACGCGTGGGGGTCCCCCAGAACGGACGCCCGCGGTAGAGCGGTGGAAGAGTGGGCAAATTCGGTGGGCCTCTGCCTGCTCAACAGAGGCACCACCGAGACTTGTGTTCGGCAGCAGGGCGGGTCGATAGTGGACCTCTCGTTCGCTAGCCCTGCTGTCGCAAACAACGTAAGGAACTGGCGAGTCCTAGGGGAGGTCGAGACTCTCTCGGATCATCGCTATATCCGAGCAGAGATCTCCCGGAATCCCCAGGACCCAGTTAGGGGTCACACGGCGGACAGAGCTCCCCGATTTCCGCGGTGGGCTGTGGGTCGCTTGAACCGGGACCTACTAGAGGAGGCAGCCATAGTGCAGTCGTGGCTGTCTCCAGTGCCTCCTGACGAGGGGGTTGATGCTGCGGCGAGCCGCATTCGTGTTGCGTTTACGCAGGCTTGCGATGCGGCCATGCCGCGCGTCCGACGTCGGCCTCCTAGGAAGGAGGTCTACTGGTGGTCCCGGGAGTTGGCGGACCTCCGCGAGGCCTGCATTCGTGCCCGGAGGTCCTACACCCGCAGCCGGCGGCGACGCCGCGATGATAATGGGGAGGGCCAGCTGTACGAAGCGTACCGAGCAGCGCGTGACGCTCTGAAGCTGGCCATCTGTCGCGCCAAAGAGCAGTCGCGGCAGGAGATGCTGGAGGGACTTGATCGTGACCCCTGGGGTCGCCCATACCGCGCGGCGCTGAGCAAGCTCCGCGCGACGGGCCCCCCCCTTACCGAGTCCCTTCAGCCTAGCTTCCTCACCGAAGTGGTCGAGGGCCTATTCCCGCCACAGGCGGAACACACGCCCCCGGCGATGGCCGCAGAGGCCGAAGACCGGGAGGCCGAAGAGATGGTGGTCCCGCCTGTCACGGAGGCGGAGATGGGGGCGGCTGTTCTGCGCATTCGCTCGAAGCGGACCGCCCCCGGGCCGGACGGAATTCCGGCCCGAGTGTTGGCCCTTGCCCTTGACCACATGGGTGACCGCCTCAGGGAACTGTTTGACGCATGTCTGTCGTCGAGGAGGTTCCCTGAGTGCTGGAAGGTGGGGAAGCTGGTGCTCCTGCCCAAACCGGGGAGAGCCCTGGACTCGGTTGCAGCCTACAGGCCTATCGTACTGCTGGACGAGGCGGGGAAGCTGCTGGAGAGGATTCTCGCTGACCGCATCGTCCGGCACCTCGAGGAGGTGGGGCCCGATCTGTCGGACGCCCAGTTTGGTTTCCGCGCCGGGCGTTCGACGATCGACGCCATTTTGGCCCTGAGGGCCGCGACCGAGGAAGCCGTCAGACGAGGCGGCGTGCTGTTGGCGGTGTCCTTAGACATCGCCAACGCATTTAATACTCTGCCATTCGGCAGCATCAGGGAGGCACTCCGATTCCATGGGGTGCCCGCATACCTGAGGCTGCTGGTGGCAGACTATTTGGAGCGGAGGTTTGTGTTGTGCGAGGACCGAGCAGGCGACGTCGTGCGCAGGGCGATATCTCGCGGTGTTCCACAGGGGTCCGTCCTTGGCCCTCTTCTGTGGAACATCGGCTATGACTGGGCCCTGCGCGGAGTCTTACCCCCCGGGCTGAGCGTATTCTGCTACGCTGACGATACGTTAGTAGCAGCCCGGGGACGCAACTTTGAGGAGGCTGTTCGCCTGGCCGCCACGGGTGTCTCTCAGGTGGTCGGGCGAATCGAGGCGCTAGGGCTTAAGGTGGCCCTCAACAAGACGGAGGCCCTGTTGTTTCACGGGCCCCGTCGCGGGCCGCCTGCCCGCGCCTCGATCACCGTCGGCTCGGTCCTCGTACCGGTTCAGGCCCAGATGAGATATCTGGGCCTGGTGTTGGATGGACGATGGCTCTTCGACGAGCACTTCCGCCAGCTTGAGCCCAAGCTGGACGGCGCGGCGTCCGCCCTGGGCCGATTATTGCCCAACCTAGGCGGACCCAGTTTGGCGTGCCGGAAGCTCTACACGGGGGTAGTACGGTCGATGGCACTGTACGGCGCACCGGTGTGGGCGGGGTCCCTGACCGCTCAGAACCGCGCGCGGCTATGCCGACCGCAGCGCACTATGGCGGTCAGGGCAATACGCGGGTACCGCACCGTGGCCGCAGTCGCGGCATGTGCGCTGGCCGGTACTCCCCCGTGGGATTTGGAGGCGGAAGTGCTCGCCGACGTATATCGGCGAACGGCCGAATTTCGGGCAGGCGGAGGCGTTCGCCCTCCGCCCGAGCAGGTGCGCGAGTGGCGCGAGGCCGCTCGCCGAGCCATCGTGGCCCGATGGTCAGCCCGGCTGGAGGCTCCACGTGCGGGTTTTCGCACAGTGGAGGCGCTCCGGCCGGTCCTTTCGTTGTGGGTGTGGCGACAGCACGGGACCCTTTCCTTCCGGCTGGTGCAGGTGTTATCCGGGCATGGGTGTTTCGGATACTACCTGCACAAGGTCGCGAGGAGGGAATCGAGTCCCGTCTGTCACCACTGTGATTGTGATGAGGACACGGCGCAGCATACGCTGGAGTTCTGCCCGGCGTGGGCGCAGCAGCGTCGTGCCCTCGTCGAGACCATCGGTGCGGATCTCTCGCTATCGGCCATAATCCGCTCCATGGCCGATAGCGACAGAAACTGGTGTGCGGTCGCATCCTTCTGCGAGGATATCATCTCGCAGAAGGAGGCGGCGGAGCGGGCCAGGGAGGAAAGTCTCCTCGCTGACCCGATCCGTCGCCGGCGAACTGGGCGGCGACGGCGCGCCGATGCGCGCCTGATGCCCCCCTAACAAAGCGGAGGGTGGGAGATTGGGGTTTTTATTCTCCCACCCGCACTCTTCCGCGTAGAGGCGGCGTCTCTGGTGCACCCAGACGCCGCCGCCAGTGTTGGTGCCCGCGAGGCGCGGGCAGTCGCTGGGTGGGCCGCTGATGTTGTATCAGGTTCCAACGGCCCACCCGTCAAGGCGAATTGACGGTGCACAGGGGGGTTTTAGTCGGTATGCCGGCCGTGTTGTAGGCCGGTGAGCCCGACATAACCGTCCCACAACCCCAAGTGGGGCGGTATGCATAAGGAGCATTTCCCCCCTCAAAAAAAAAAAAAAAAAAAAAAAAAAAAAAAGGTTAGGTTAGGTTAGGTTAGGTTAGGTTAGGTTAGGTTGGCAGGATTAGGATGTTGGGACTGGAGGTGGCGCTGGAAAAGTCCGAGGCCCTATTATTTCATGGGCCTCGGCGGGCGCCGCCACCAGATGCCCACATCATCGTTGGAGGGGTCCGCATCGGGGTGGAGCCGAGTATGAAATACTTGGGGCTCCACCTCGACGGCCGCTGGAACTTTCACGTCCATTTTAGCCGCCTGGCCCCCCGGCTGATGTCGGCGGCAGGAGCGCTTAGCTCTTTGCTGCCGAATATCGGGGGGCCGAGTGTCGTCTGCCGCCGCCTCTATTTGGGGGTGGTGCGGTCGATGGCCCTTTATGGAGCGCCCATTTGGGCTGACGCCCTCGATCGCCATAACGTCGCCCTCCTGAGGAAACCGCAGAGGGCGATGGCGATCAGGGTGTCGCGGGCGTACCGCACCGTCTCCTTTGAGGCGGCGTGCGTCTTGGCGGCATCGCCGCCTTGGGATTTGGAGGCGGAGGTCCAGGCGTCGGTGTATTACTGGCGCGCGGACCTCCGGCTCCATGGCGAGGAACCCACGCATTGTGCGGTGGAGACGCGAAGGTCCCAGGCTCGACTGGTCCTCGAGGAGAAGTGGGAAGGTAGACTGGCCCAGCCCCGCTACGGGGTGAGGACCGTCGAGGCTGTCCGTCCAGTACTAAGGCAGTGGACGGACAGACGGCGCGGACCGCTCACCTACCGGCTTACTCAGGTGCTCTCCGGACACGGCTGTTTCGGGGAGTACCTCTGCAAGATAGCCGGTAGGGAGCCGACAACCAGGTGCAACCATTGTGAGGAGTGTGACCAGGACACGGCGCAGCACACGCTGGAGGAGTGTCAAGCGTGGGCCGCGGAGCGCTGCGCCCTGGTCGCTGTGATTGGCCCCGACCTCTCGTTGCCGACCGTCGTATCCAGGATGGTCGGCGACGACAGGTGCTGGGGCGCAATGAGGTCCTTCTGCGAGACTGTCATCTCGCAGAAGGAGGCGGCGGAACGGGGGCGTGAGGATGATCCTTACGCCCCGGAAGTCCGCCGCCGGAGGAGAGGGCGCAGGAGACGCGCTTTTGTCGCTCTCCTGCCCCCCACTTAAGGGTTCCGGGTGGCAAGGCCTGAGGGGACCCTGCCACCCGTAAATTAGGAACCCCGAGAGGGCGCGCGCGGTGTTCCCGCGCGCCTTCTACCGTCGAAAGGGGAGAGCGGTCAGGCTCTCCCCTGGGGACGAGAGGTGGCCGGGTCCCTTTGACCCGGCCCACACCCACATGGGGGGGCCTGCTATGGATGAATCCTCTAAGTTCCCAACTGGCCCCCCCTATTGGATGAGAGAGGGAACACCCCAGGTTTTTTAGTGGGTAGACCAGCGCGTCTCGCTGGGAGTCCCACACTCCCCCGCCGGTGCCGTCCCCTAGCCGGCGGGCAGTGCATGAAGCATTTTTCCTGGGTAACAAAAAAAAAAAAAAAAAAAGGTTAGGTTAGGTTGGCAGGATTAGGATGTTGGGACTGGAGGTGGCGCTGGAAAAGTCCGAGGCCCTATTATTTCATGGGCCTCGGCGGGCGCCGCCACCAGATGCCCACATCATCGTTGGAGGGGTCCGCATCGGGGTGGAGCCGAGTATGAAATACTTGGGGCTCCACCTCGACGGCCGCTGGAACTTTCACGTCCATTTTAGCCGCCTGGCCCCCCGGCTGATGTCGGCGGCAGGAGCGCTTAGCTCTTTGCTGCCGAATATCGGGGGGCCGAGTGTCGTCTGCCGCCGCCTCTATTTGGGGGTGGTGCGGTCGATGGCCCTTTATGGAGCGCCCATTTGGGCTGACGCCCTCGATCGCCATAACGTCGCCCTCCTGAGGAAACCGCAGAGGGCGATGGCGATCAGGGTGTCGCGGGCGTACCGCACCGTCTCCTTTGAGGCGGCGTGCGTCTTGGCGGCATCGCCGCCTTGGGATTTGGAGGCGGAGGTCCAGGCGTCGGTGTATTACTGGCGCGCGGACCTCCGGCTCCATGGCGAGGAACCCACGCATTGTGCGGTGGAGACGCGAAGGTCCCAGGCTCGACTGGTCCTCGAGGAGAAGTGGGAAGGTAGACTGGCCCAGCCCCGCTACGGGGTGAGGACCGTCGAGGCTGTCCGTCCAGTACTAAGGCAGTGGACGGACAGACGGCGCGGACCGCTCACCTACCGGCTTACTCAGGTGCTCTCCGGACACGGCTGTTTCGGGGAGTACCTCTGCAAGATAGCCGGTAGGGAGCCGACAACCAGGTGCAACCATTGTGAGGAGTGTGACCAGGACACGGCGCAGCACACGCTGGAGGAGTGTCAAGCGTGGGCCGCGGAGCGCTGCGCCCTGGTCGCTGTGATTGGCCCCGACCTCTCGTTGCCGACCGTCGTATCCAGGATGGTCGGCGACGACAGGTGCTGGGGCGCAATGAGGTCCTTCTGCGAGACTGTCATCTCGCAGAAGGAGGCGGCGGAACGGGGGCGTGAGGATGATCCTTACGCCCCGGAAGTCCGCCGCCGGAGGAGAGGGCGCAGGAGACGCGCTTTTGTCGCTCTCCTGCCCCCCACTTAAGGGTTCCGGGTGGCAAGGCCTGAGGGGACCCTGCCACCCGTAAATTAGGAACCCCGAGAGGGCGCGCGCGGTGTTCCCGCGCGCCTTCTACCGTCGAAAGGGGAGAGCGGTCAGGCTCTCCCCTGGGGACGAGAGGTGGCCGGGTCCCTTTGACCCGGCCCACACCCACATGGGGGGGCCTGCTATGGATGAATCCTCTAAGTTCCCAACTGGCCCCCCCTATTGGATGAGAGAGGGAACACCCCAGGTTTTTTAGTGGGTAGACCAGCGCGTCTCGCTGGGAGTCCCACACTCCCCCGCCGGTGCCGTCCCCTAGCCGGCGGGCAGTGCATGAAGCATTTTTCCTGGGTACTCAACAATTTAGGTTAGGTTAGGTTAGGTTAGGTTGCCCATTTGGGCTGACGCCCTCGATCGCCATAACGTCGCCCTCCTGAGGAAACCGCAGAGGGCGATGGCGATCAGGGTGTCGCGGGCGTACCGCACCGTCTCCTTTGAGGCGGCGTGCGTTTTGGCGGCATCACCGCCTTGGGATTTGGAGGCGGAGGTCCAGGCGTCGGTGTATTACTGGCGCGCGGGCCTCCGGCTCCATGGTGAGGAACCCACGCATTGTGCGGTGGAGACGCGAAGGTCCCAGGCTCGACTGGTCCTCGAGGAGAAGTGGGAAGATAGACTGGCCCAGCCCCGCTACGGGGTGAGGACCGTCGAGGCTGTCCGTCCGGTACTAAGACAGTGGACGGACAGACGGCGCGGACCGCTCACCTACCGGCTTACTCAGGTGCTCTCCGGACACGGCTGTTTCGGGGAGTACCTCTGCAAGATAGCCGGTAGGGAGCCGACAACCAGGTGCAACCATTGTGAGGAGTGTGACCAGGACACGGCGCAGCACACGCTGGAGGAGTGTCCGGCGTGGGTCGTGGAGCGCTGCGCCCTGGTCGCTGTGATTGGCCCCGACCTCTCGTTGCCGACCGTCGTATCCAGGATGGTCGGCGACGACAGGTGCTGGGGCGCAATGAGGTCCTTCTGCGAGACTGTCATCTCGCAGAAGGAGGCGGCGGAACGGGGGCGTGAGGATGATCCTTACGCCCCGGAAGTCCGCCGCCGGAGGAGAGGGCGCAGGAGACGCGCTTTTGTCGGTCTCCTGCCCCCCACTTAAGGGTTCCGGGTGGCAAGGCCTGAGGGGACCCTGCCACCCGTAAATTAGGAACCCCGAGAGGGCGCGCGCGGTGTTCCCGCGCGCCTTCTACCGTCGAAAGGGGAGAGCGGTCAGGCTCTCCCCTGGGGACGAGAGGTGGCCGGGTCCGTTTGACCCGGCCCACACCCACATGGGGGGGCCTGCTATGGATGAATCCTTCAAGAGCTCCCAACTGGCCCCCCCTATTGGATGAGAGAGGGAACACCCCAGGTTTTTTAGTGGGTAGACCAGCGCGTCTTGCTGGGAGTCCCACACTCCCCCGCCGGTGCCGTCCCCTAGCCGGCGGGCAGTGCATGAAGCATTTTTCCTGGGAAACAAAAAAAAAAAAAAAAAAAAAAGGTTAGGTTAGGTTAGGTTAGGTTAGGTTAGGTTGGGGTGTGTGGCCAGAGAACCTCCCAGTGTGCCTGACGGCTGCTGGTCCCTTCTACACTTCTCGTGGGATGGAACAGCATACGTTGGGCCGGTGCACCCCGGGCAACTCGGGTAATAATGTCCTTTCGGGGGCATTATTACTCGTGGCTAATACTCTGGCACGCATAGGGAACCCGAGGCATCTTGTCTCGGGATTATCGGCCCGCGAGGGCCGCGTATGGGGGTCTCTCCACGTGTTCCTCTGATTAGCAGAGGACACGGGGATGGGACGGGGGGGATAGAGGAAGAAAACCTCTTTAAAAAATTACCAGTGGGGGCCGTTAGGCCGGGGTGGGAAGCGTAGGCGTCCTGCCCAGTCGGGCGGTCTTGGGGCGGGTGGATCGGTCCAGCATGGACCCCCACCCGGCTCAACACGGGGCGATAGAGGAAGACAACCTCTCTAAAAAATTACTAGTGTGGCCGTTAGGCCGAGGTGGGAAACTTGGGTTTCCTGCCCAGTCGGGCGGTCTTGGGGCGGGTGGATCGGTCCAGCATGGACCCCCATCCGGCCCAACACGCCGCGATAGAGGAAGACAACCTCTCTAAAAAATTACTAGTGTGGCCGTTAGGCCGAGGTGGGAAACGTGGGTTTCCTGCCCAGTCGGGCGGTCTTGGGGCGGGTGGATCGGTCCAGCATGGACCCCCATCCGGCCCAACCCGTAATCCTGAACTGACAGGACCGGGGGCCTTCGGGCTGCGAGGAAGAAAACCTCTATAAAAATTACCCAAAGCCCAAGTTTTTGGTGGCCCGGCGAGGGGCTGTATGGCTGGGGGGAACCCAGCCATTAGGGCCACCCCAAAAACCCAAAAACTTATGATGTCGGATAAAGGTGAAAACCTACCCCAGGAGGGTACCAGGCGCGCCGCGCATGGAGAATCCCTCACGGAGCCTTCTGGCTCCGTCTGCCCCTCGTATTCTGGGGGGGGCAACCAACATCTCAGCGCTGTGCCGCGCGAAATATCCGGCACCGAATTTTCCGCAGAGTCTGCGATGAAACTGAAGAGGACGAAAGGCCCCAAAAAGGGGAAGGTTGGGGGGGTTATGCCCCCGTCATCAGTCGGGAATAGTGTCCCGGCCGTGCCGAGGACTCGGTCGAGGTGTCGGGTGGCGGCGCTGGCGCGCAGCGATTCCTTGTCGAGCGTGCTCAGCGCCGGCACCGGCACTGACATGGACGTCGAGTCGCGGGCGGGCTCGGGCTCGGAGGCCAGTCGGCCTCAGAGCCGGTGCTCGTCGGCGGCTCGTCGGGAGAGGGAGGAGGGGGAGGAAAGCTCTGCTTCCCTCACCCTCAAGTTTTGGGCGGCGCCTGGCGCTTCCGCTAAGCGCCGGAAGACATCGCACCACGTGTCCGATTCTGGTTCGGACACGGAGGTGGGAGCAGTGGAGGGGACGCCCTGTGGAGGAAGGGCTGGTTCCCCGATGCCACCTCCCACCGCGAGGAGGCTCCTCGGGCAGCCTTTACCTGCTCGTCGGGACCGCTTCAAGGCGTCTGAGGTCACGGATGCGTCCCCCGCGGGAGGGGACTCGGTTGCCGACCTCAGGCAACGGTTTGTGGCCGGCGCCGAGACCGTCTTGAGGGTGGCGGCCCGGTCGGGTAATCTGAAGGGGGGGTTCGTCCGGGACCTCAAATCCGCGACGGAGGATATGAGGGAGGCCTTCTTCCATCTGTGGGGGCAGACTTCCTCTGATTTACAGAGGCGCTGGAGGTCAGAGAACGAGGGGCTGCATAGGCAGCTGGCGGAGCTCCGGGCTGAGGTGTCGGCCATGAAGGCGGCCGCTGCCACTGCCGCTCGGGCCGACGCTGCGAAGGCAAAGTCTGCCAAGGGGCCCCGGGAGGAGTTCCCGCCCCTCCCACGGCGCACAGTGCAGCCCCTTACTCCCGCGGAGGACCGGCGTCCCGCCTGGGCGGACGAGCTGATGCGCGCCACAGTGGCTCAGGCGCGCAACGTGGTAGAAGCGTGCCTGGCCAGCTGTGGCCTCGCGCCCGTCCCGATCCCGGGCCCTCCGCTCGGGGGCCGTCCCCGCATGGTCGGGGGCGCGCCGGCTGGCCCGGCGCCCTCCGGCCAGCCAGTAACACGGCAGACATCTGCCCCCACACTGCCAGCTTCCGCCTCCAAGGGGAAAAGGAAGGGGAAAGAAAGTAACGGGAAGGCGACCGTCACTGTGACGCCGCCGCGTCCCGCCCCCCAACCCCAACCCGCCCCAGTGGCCTCCACCTCGGCTGAACAGCCATGGACGGAGGTCACCAGGAGGAGGCGGAAGAAGAAGAAGAAGAAGGCCTCCCGGGCTCCCCAGGCCGTGAATAAAACGAAGGGACCCCGCCCGGGCGACCTGCGTCCCCCGCGCTCCACCGCCGTTGTGGTGGAGCTGACAGAGGAGGGGCTCCGGCAGGGCGTCAGCTATGCAAGCGTCCTCCGGCGGGCCACTCAGGCCATGAAGGCGAATCTCGCCGAGATGGGCCTCGCTGGAGGCGTTTGTTTTAAAGTTGCCGCCACTGGGGCCAGAATTTTAGAGGTCCCAGGTGCCACCTCCGGCGACAAGGCGGACAGGGTAGCCGCTACAATTCGGTCCCTGTTCACGCCTGAGGAGGTTAAGATCTCCCGCCCGGTGAAGTCCGCCGAAATGCGAATAACCGGGCTGGACGACTCGGCCTCCTCCGAGGATGTCGCCGCTGCGGTGGCACAAGCCGGAGCCTGCCCTCAAGCGCAGGTCAGGGTGGGGGAGATGCGCCGCAGCGAGAGCGGACTGTGCACGGTTGTGGTGCGCTGTCCCATCGCTGCGGCGAAGAAGGTTGCGGCCGGCCGTTTGCTGGTCGGGATGGTCTCGGCTCAGGTGAAGCTCCTGGAGCCGAGGCCTAGGCGGTGCTACCGCTGCCTCGAACCGGGGCACGTGAGGCAGCAATGCACCGCCGAAGCTGATCGCAGCGACTTTTGTTTTCGCTGCGGCCAGCCCGGCCACAAAGCCGCCGCCTGCTCCGCCGCAAAACTTTCCTGCAGCATCTGTTTGGCTGCAGGAAAGCCGGCGGAGCACCGGATGGGGAGCAAATCTTGCTCCCCACCAAAAAGACGTAGGGCCAGAGGGGCGGTCGCCAGGACTCCGGCCGCCTCGGCCCCCTCCCAAACAGGGAGCAGCAGAGAGGCGATGGACACCTAATTAATTATGGTCCATCGCCTCCTACAGGTGAATATTAACCACTCCGCCAGGGCGCAGGATATCTTGTTGCAGCATATGGCGGAGTGGTCAGTAGACATCGCCGTGGTCGCCGAGCCTTACTGCGTCCCCAGCCGACACAACTGGTTTGGGGACCTCGGGGGCTCGGCGGCCATTGTTTCGTCCGGACCCTCGCTCCTGGTGATGACAGACAGGGGCGAGGGATATGTGTGTGTTGATTGGGAGGGAACCGTTCTGATCGGGGTGTACTTCTCTCCGAACCGGCGCCTCGCCGAGTTTGAGCGATTTTTGGGCGCGGTGGGGGCCGTGATTAATCGGTACCCATCGCGTCCGGTCGTGGTGGCGGGGGACTTCAATGCCAAATCAACGGCTTGGGGATCCCCTGTCACCGACGCTCGCGGCGACGCGCTGGAGGAGTGGGCGATTGCGACCGGCCTCGTGGTTCTGAACCGGGGTTCGGTCGCCACGTGCGTGCGCTGGCAGGGCGAGTCCATTGTGGACATTTCGTTTGCAAGCCCTGCCGTAGCGCGCCGCGTCCGGGACTGGCAAGTGCTGGTCGAGGCGGAGTCTCTGTCGGACCACCGTTACGTGCGGTTCGACGTCTCCGCCTCACCAGCGATCCCGGACGATCGCCCGAGGAGAGTGCACACCCCGTCGTCCCCACGATGGGCGTTGAAACGTCTCAATGTAGACGTGCTGGTGGAAGCCTCCATCGTCCAGGCCTGGACCCCGATGGGCGAAGGGCCTGTGGAGGTCGAGCTAGAGGCAGAGTGGTTCCGGGGCGCGATGACGCTGATTTGCGACGCGTCGATGCCCCGGGCCAGTGCTCGACCTCCGAGGCGTCAGGTGTACTGGTGGTCTGAAGACATCAGAGAGAAACGCGCCGCGTGCATTGCGGCGCGTCGCCAGTACACTAGGTACCGCCGACGCAGGCGGTACCGTGACCAGACCGTGGAGGCACGGCTGCGGGATGCGTACAAACAGCGAAAGTACGCCCTGCAGTCCGCCATCAGCGAGGCCAAAACCCAAAGATGGGAAGAGTTCCTGGGGACTCTCGAGGCAGATCCGTGGGGCCGTCCGTACAAGGCGGTCAGGGGCAAGTTGCGCCCCTGGGCCCCACAGGTCACCGAGAGTCTCCAGCCCCGGCAATTGGAGGAGGTGGTCTCCGCTCTCTTTCCTTCGAGAGTGGAGCACTCGCCTCCCGAAATGGCGCCGCCCGAGATTGAGGAGGGCGGCGCTGATGCCGGGGCGCCACAAGTAACCATGGCGGAGCTCGGCGCGGCAATGATGCGGCTCCGGGGTAAAAACACTGCCCCGGGGCCGGACGGAATTCCTGGCCGCGCCTGGGTTTTGGCCTACGACGCCCTAGGGGACCGGCTCCTCAGGCTGTTTAGCGCCTGTCTGGAGTCGGGACGGTTCCCTTCCATGTGGAAGACGGGTAAGCTGGTCCTCCTGAGAAAGGAGGGCCGCCCCGCGGACTCTCCCTCCGCGTACCGCCCCATAGTGCTGCTGGATGAGGTGGGCAAGCTCTTTGAGCGTGTTGTGGTCGCCCGCCTCTCCAGGCACCTGGTGCGGATAGGCCCCGACTTGTCCGAACTCCAGTTCGGTTTCCGGGAGGGCCGATCGACGATCGACGCGATTGGTCGCGTCAAGGCCCTCTCGGAAGAGGCGGTCGCCTCGCGCGGGGTGGTGTTGGCGGTGTCCTTAGACATCGCCAACGCGTTCAACACCCTGCCGTGGGCGACTATCAGGGAGGCGCTCCGATTTCATGGGGTGCCTCCCTATCTGCGCCGAATAGTCGGGGACTACCTGCACCAGAGGAGTGTGTTTTGTGTGGGGCGGAACGGAGAGACGTTCCGGAGGGAGGTGTCGTGCGGTGTTCCACAGGGATCGGTTCTGGGTCCGATCCTGTGGAACATCGGCTACGACTGGGTGCTGCGGGGCGCCCTGCCCCCGGGAGTCGGCGTAACTTGTTACGCCGACGACACGCTGGTGACGGCCCGGGGAGAGGATTACGGGGCAGCTGCCCGTCTTGCCACGGCTGGAGTTGCCCTGGTTGTCGGCAGGATTAGGATGTTGGGACTGGAGGTGGCGCTGGAAAAGTCCGAGGCCCTATTATTTCATGGGCCTCGGCGGGCGCCGCCACCAGATGCCCACATCATCGTTGGAGGGGTCCGCATCGGGGTGGAGCCGAGTATGAAATACTTGGGGCTCCACCTCGACGGCCGCTGGAACTTTCGCGTCCATTTTAGCCGCCTGGCCCCCCGGCTGATGTCGGCGGCAGGAGCGCTTAGCTCTTTGCTGCCGAATATCGGGGGGCCGAGTGTCATCTGCCGCCGCCTCTATTTGGGGGTGGTGCGGTCGATGGCGCTCTACGGAGCGCCCATTTGGGCCGACGCCCTCGATCGCCACAACGTCGCCCTCCTGAGGAGACCGCAGAGGGCGATGGCGATCAGGGTGTCGCGGGCGTACCGCACCGTCTCCTTTGAGGCGGCGTGCGTTTTGGCGGCATCGCCGCCTTGGGATTTGGAGGCGGAGGTCCAGGCGTCGGTGTATTACTGGCGCGCGGACCTCCGTCTCCATGGCGAGGTTCCCTCGCATTGTGCGGTGGAGACGCGAAGGTCCCAGGCTCGACTGGTCCTGGAGGAGAAGTGGGCAGACAGACTGGCCCAGCCCCGCTACGGGGTGAGGACCGTCGAGGCTGTCCGTCCGGTTCTAAGACAGTGGACGGACAGACGGCGCGGACCGCTCACCTACCGGCTTACTCAGGTGCTCTCCGGACACGGCTGTTTCGGGGAGTACCTCTGCAAGATAGCCGGTAGGGAGCCGACAACCAGGTGCAACCATTGTGAGGAGTGTGACCAGGACACGGCGCAGCACACGCTGGAGGAGTGTCCGGCGTGGGTCGTGGAGCGCTGCGCCCTGGTCGCTGTGATTGGCCCCGACCTCTCGTTGCCAACCGTCGTATCCAGGATGGTCGGCGACGACAGGTGCTGGGGCGCAATGAGGTCCTTCTGCGAGACTGTCATCTCGCAGAAGGAGGCGGCGGAGCGGGGGCGTGAGGATGATCCTTACGCCCCGGAAGTCCGCCGCCGGAGGAGAGGGCGCAGGAGACGCGCTTTTGTCGGTCTCCTGCCCCCCACTTAAGGGTTCCGGGTGGCAAGGCCTGAGGGGACCCTGCCACCCGTAAATTAGGAACCCCGAGAGGGCGCGCGCGGTGTTCCCGCGCGCCTTCTACCGTCGAAAGGGGAGAGCGGTCAGGCTCTCCCCTGGGGACGAGAGGTGGCCGGGTCCGTTTGACCCGGCCCACACCCACATGGGGGGGCCTGCTATGGATGAATCCTTCAAGAGCTCCCAACTGGCCCCCCCTATTGGATGAGAGAGGGAACACCCCAGGTTTTTTAGTGGGTAGACCAGCGCGTCTCGCTGGGAGTCCCACACTCCCCCGCCGGTGCCGTCCCCTAGCCGGCGGGCAGTGCATGAAGCATTTTTCCTGGGTAACAAAAAAAAAAAAAAAAAAAAAAAAAAAGGTTAGGTTAGGTTCCGGTGGGACTTTACAGCCCATTTTCGTCGTTTGGTCCCCATTCTTCGGGGCGCTGCAGGCGCGCTTTCGCGTCTGCTGCCCAACCTCGGGGGGCCAAACACCTCCTGCCGGAGGCTCTACGAGGGGGTCGTGCGGTCCATGGCCCTATATGGGGCCCCAGTTTGGGCAGACAACCTGACGGCCCGAAACATTTCGGCGCTTCGTGCACCACAGCGCGCCATGGCCGTCAGGTTGATAAGAGGTTACCGCACGATCTCGTTCGAGGCTGCGAGCCTCCTCGCCGGATCGATGCCATGGGACCTGGAAGCGGCGCTCCTGGCGTCGCTCTATCGTTGGCGCCGGGAGGCGCTAGCTCGGGGCGAAGGACCGGCTCTTCCCGCTCTCGAGGCGGCGAGGTCCGAGCTCCGCCAGGTCCTAGTGGCAAATTGGAAGGAACGACTTGTGCACCCCAGTGCCGGGCACGCCACGATCGTAGCGGTAAGTCCCGTGTTTGAGGAGTGGCTGGAGAGGCGCCATGGCGCCCTCACCTTCCGGCTGACACAGGTAATGACTGGCCACGGTTGTTTTGGCCAGTTCCTGTGTCGCATACGCCGGCAAGAGACGCCCGGTTGTCACCACTGCGGCGACTGCCGCGACGTTGTTGAGGACACGGCGCTGCACACTTTGGCGGTTTGCCCCGCCTGGGCATCGCAGCGCCGTGAATTGATCGCGGCAGTCGGATTGGTTGCCCTCTCGCTCCCGGCCGTAGTTCAGTCTATGGTCCGGAGTGAGAGGTCGTGGAACGCCGTCGCCTCCTTCTGTGAGGAAGTCATTTCCATCAAGGAGGCGGCGGAGCGGGAGAGGGAGCGTTTGAACCCTCTCCCCAACCGCAGAGCCGGGCGCCGGAGGGCGCGAGACGACCTCCAGCCACCCTGAGGTTTGACCTGGGGGTGGCGGGCTTTGTGGGCCTGCCCGCCATCCGTTCAGCACCAGGTCCGAGAGGCGGCGTGCGTGTTCCCACGCGCTCCTCTGTGTCGAGTCCGTCTCCCCTCTAGGGGGGACAGTAGGGAGTGTAGAAGTGACTTTGGGTAGGTCTTTCGTGTAGTGGCCTGCCGTTTCATACGGCGGGCCGAAACCTCGGCGGGGTCGCGACCGCATGCGAAAGTGATTCGCGCGGCCCCGTCGATAGTGGTTTTGTCGAGGAACACCGTGGTAGGTTTAGTCGGTATTCCGGGAGGTACATTTTCTTCTTAACATCTTTCTTTTACCCCGGCGAGTCCGACATAACCCCTCCGCCCGCCCCCGCGGAGGGGTATGCATCAAGCATTCCCCCACGTTAAAAAAAAAAAAAAAAAAAAAAAAAAAAAAAAAAAAAAAAAAAAAAAAAAAAAAAAAAAAAAAAAAAAAAAAAAAAAAAAAAAAAAAAAAAAAAAAAAAAAAAAAAAAAAAAAAAAAAAAAAAAAGGTTAGGTTAGGTTAGGTTAGGTTAGGTTAGGTTAGGTTAGGTTAGGTTAGGTTAGGTTAGGTTAGGTTAGGTTAGGTTAGGTTAGGTTAGGGTGTTTGTCAGAAAACCTCCTCGTGGTACACCCTGGGCAACGTTGGCAATAATGCTCTTCATTGTTGCTGGCGGCTAATATTCTGACAACCGGTGCCTTGTGCCGTCGCGTTCGGCACCGGTGGCGGGGGGATGGACTTTCGTCCCATCCCCAAGCCGGAGGCCCTATCTTGGGCCCGGCTCTCCCAGTACCGCTCTGTTTTAGAGTGGACATGGGAGAGCCTCCTTGACGGGTTCGGCGTGCACTCACCCTGCCGCTGAACAGACAACGGGGTCCCTTCTCGTCACTCTGACGATTCTCCCCCCTTTTCTTTGCCCCCTTTGTTTTGTCCCTTCCCCCCCCCCCCCCCCTTTGTGGTTCTGAGTCCACTTTGTTTTCCCCTCCCTTTTGTTTTGCTCCCTTTCTTTTGACCTTTGTCCCCGTTGTCACCGTCTAGAGCATATCGTAACCCCGTAGTGTGCAGTGTCGTGGATCACGTCTCGCGGCTGCTGACGGGACCGAGGGTCTTGGCTTCACCGCCCGGACTGCGAGGGAGTGGCCCTCTATAAAAACCACCCCGAATCTCAAGTTGCTGCCGCACGGCGAGGAGATGCATGGCTGATGGGTAGTTCAGTCACTAGTGCGGCCCCCTCAGGGCACTGGCCGACCCCCTGAGTGTAATAGGCTTGCCCAGGTATCGGGATCTCTGCCTGGGTCGACCACCCTTTCTCCCATTCTCGTGGGATTTGTTATGGAACATTCAATAAAATCTATTTTTAAAAAGAAGTTGGAGGTAGAGAGTCGGTCGCGCACGCCCAGTTCTGCGCGATCCGAAGAAGACGAAGAGTACGTGCCGTCGGAGCACGACAGTGATATCATGGAGCTTACTTCGGAGGCAACACCGGAGAAAGCTCCACGTAAGCGGTTGCGGTCTGCGCAGGAGTCGGAGTCGGATGGCTCCGGCGAGGACGCGGCATCGGCTGCAAAAGTGCCGACAGCCCGACGCGGACGCGGTCGTCCGCCCACCCACGGCAGATACGTGGGTCTGGGCCAGGCGAAGGCCGAACTTGCTGCCGCATTACGCAAGGCCGACGCCGAGGAGCGCACGTCCGAGGAGGACTGCGTAATTGCTGCAGCAGCCCGGCGAGTTGCTGCGGGTCGGAAGCAGCCTACGGTGGAGCTGGATGCCGAAGATCTGCCGGTGTCACAACTCAAAACCCGGCTCAGTGACGCCTTGGAGGCCATACGACTGGTCTCAAGGAAGTCGAAGGGTCTGAAGGGCACGTGCCAAAAGACCCTTAAAGACTCCATTGAGGCCATCCGGGAAATTGCGGAGGCAGCCTTCAGCAGATCGGCCAATGAGGAGGTCACAAAGCTGCTGACCGAAAATGCCCGCCTGGCAAAGGAAGTGGCCAACCTTAAAAGAAGGCAGGAGCAGTTTGAGGAGCGGCACGAGCAGGGTGCTAACAAGGCGGAGTCGGAACTCGTGGCCTTGGTCCGGCAAGAGCTTGGCGAGTTTCGCGCCAAGCTCTCGGTTATGGAGGGCCGGCTGCTGCGACCTCCTTTGGCAGCGGATCGGGGAGGGCCTCTTTTGCCTTCTCCCCTGACGACTGTGCCGCCAACATCGTATGCGGCAAAAGTGAAGACCTTGCGGCCCCCAGCAACTGCTCCAACGGCCGACGCAGCAGCTCCCGTCAAACAAAAGGGCAGGAAAAGGTCGCAGGTTAAGCGCGCACCTGCAGCTGCCGAGCGCCCTGCTGCTCCCAGGATACAACCTGCTGCTGCCGCGCGCAAAGGCGATGACTGGCAGGTTGCCGGTCAGAAAAAAGAGGCAGCCAAACAAAAGAAAAAGGCAGCTAAGAAGGCCAGGCAGGCGGCTAAAAAGGCGGAGAGGAAGCTCCAGGCCCCTCGCTCTACTGCGGTGGTGTTAACACTGCAGCCAGATGCCATCGAGCGAGGAGTCACATACGCGGAGCTCCTCAAGAAGGCGCGGACGGCGATCGACCCCGGCAAGCTAGGGATAACGGCGGGCTTGCGGTGCCGGACAACCCAGACCGGTGCCCGCCTAATAGAAGTGCCGGGAGTTGCTAGCGGCGACCAGGCGGACCGCCTGGCGGAAAGTCTCCGCCAGGTTCTGAAACCAGAAGAGGTCCGCGTCTCCAGGCCCCAAAAGTGCGTTGATTTGCGCATCACGGGCCTGGACGACTCCGTAACGAAAGAAGAGGTCGTCGCTGCCGTCGCCAAGACCGGAGGGTGCCCTGCAGAACAACTAAAGTGTGGCGAAATCAAGCAGGGCCGCGCCGCAATGGGGACGGCCATTATTAGCTGTCCCGTCGCCGCCGCCAAGAAACTGGCCGATGGCCGACGTCTTCTGGTGGGGTGGGTGTCGGCGCAAATTAAAGCGTTGGAGCCCAGGCTCGCCCGATGCTACCGCTGCTTATCCGGCGGCCATGTGGGGGTCATGTGCCCCTCACGGGTTGACTGCACCGGCCGCTGCTTCCGTTGCGGTCAGCCCGGTCACGTGGCCGCTACGTGTGAGGCCACGCCGCATTGCGTTTTGTGTGCGGCGTCGGGCAAACCGGCGGAGCATCGGGCGGGTGGCAAGGGGTGCGCCGCCACCCAGAAAAAACTAGCCCCAAGGTCGCCTGCCTCGTCATCGCCGGTAGCCAGAGCCGCCGTTCCTGCGGTCAGAGGGGCGGAGGTCGGTATGGAGACGTGATGCCTCCACGCCTCCGCCTCCTGCAGGGTAATTTAAACCACTGCGCCAGGGCTCAGGACCTTCTCCTCCAGAGCATGGCGCAGTGGTCAATTCATGTCGCCGTCGTAGCCGAGCCTTATTTTGTCCCTCCCAGGGCTGACTGGGTAGGGGACCTCGATGGCTCGGTGGCGTTAATTTCGCCGGCCGCCGCCGGCACCCCGTCCTTCGAGAACATCATCCGAGGACGGGGCTGCGTCGCAGCACTCATAGGAGAAGCGGTTGTGGTGGGCGGTTACTTCTCACCCAACCGACCTCTCGCCGACTTCGAGGAGTATCTCCTCGAACTGAACGTCGTCGTCGCTCGAAGCCACCCTCGGCCCGTGCTCGTCGTCGGGGACCTCAATGCCAAATCCTCGGCTTGGGGTTCCGCGACCACGGACGCGAGGGGTGAATTGCTCGAGGAGTGGGCCGTAGAAAACGGCCTGCTAGTCCTCAATCGCGGGTCAGTGCACACGTGCGTGCGTCAGCGGGGCGGTTCGATCGTCGATGTTTCTTTCGCTAGCCCCGCACTAGCACGCCGTGTCCAAGGCTGGCGTGTCGTCGAGGAGGTGGAGACATTGTCGGACCACCGCTACATCCGGTTCGACGTCTCCGCCCAGACCTCCGACCCCCCAGCCCCAAGGGTCCCGATTGGGGGCGGTCCGCGTTGGGCTTTGAAAAAGCTGAATCGGGAGGTCCTCCTGGAAGCCTCCATCGTTCGGGCCTGGGTGCCAGCACCGGCCAGGCCTGACAATATCGAGATGGAGGCCGAGTGGTTCCGGGAGGCCGTAGCACAAGTGTGTGATGCGGCGATGCCTAGAGTTCCTCTAGCTGTCACAGCTAGGCGCCGGGTGTACTGGTGGTCGGACTACATAGCCGACCTGCGCCACTCGTGCGTGGCGGCCAGGCGCCAGTACATCCGGCTTCGCAGGAGGCGTCGCCGCCCTCCCGATTTCGTTGTCAGGGAGGCGGAACTGTACGAGGCCTACAGAGCGGCCAAGAAGGCTCTTAAGACTGCCATCAAGCGGGCCAAAGATCAGGCCCGCCAAGAGCTGCTGGGGACTCTGGACCGTGATCCCTGGGGGCGTCCATACCTTATGGTAAGGGGCAAGCTTCGCCCCTGGGCGCCCCCATTGTCCCAGAGTCTCCGGCCACAGTTGGTGGAGGAGGTGGTGGCCGCTCTGTTTCCCTCACGGGCGGAGCACACTCCGCCGCCGATGGTTCTGCCTTCCATGGCATCCAGCGCGGACTTTGACGACGACGTGGTTCCCGAAGTGACCCAGGTAGAGTTGCGAGCGGCGGTGTCGAGACTTCGCTCGAAAAACACCGCCCCAGGGCCTGACGGCATTCCAGGTCTTGCGTTGGCCCTGGTCCTCGAGGAGCTCGCGCCCCGACTTAAGGGGCTCCTCAGCGAGTGTTTGCAGCAGGGCCAGTTTCCGCGCCAGTGGAAGGTGGGGAAACTGGTCCTGATCAGGAAGGAAGGGCGCCCGGCGGACAGTCCGTCCGCCTACCGGCCCATTGTGTTGCTGGACGAGGTGGCTAAACTGTTTGAGTTTGTTATCGCGGAGCGCCTCGTCCAGCGTCTTTCTTCTGTGGGTCCGGATCTGGCGGACAACCAGTATGGTTTCCGTCGCGGGCGCTCTACAATCGATGCAGTCCTGCAAGTGAGGAGCCTGGCGGAGGATGCGGTGTCCCGGGGCGAGGTCGTCTTCGCGGTGTCTCTTGACATCGCGAATGCCTTTAACACCTTGCCCTGGAGTTGTATCAGGGAGGCACTCATTTTCCATCGAGTGCCGACCTACCTCCGCCGCATAGTCGGGGCATATCTATCGGATAGGGTAGTAGTCTACCCGGGTCACGACGGTTGGAGTCGGCGAGAGATGTCGTGCGGTGTTCCGCAGGGATCGGTTCTGGGTCCGCTCCTGTGGAACATCGGTTACGACTGGGTGCTGCGAGGTGCGCTCCTCCGTGGCGTCGGCGTCATTTGTTACGCCGACGACACGCTTGTCACGGCGAGGGGTAAGTCGCACCGGGCGGCGGCCATACTGGCGACCGCTGGGGTCGCACAAGTCGTTGGTCGTATCCGGCGGTTGGGCCTCGAGGTGGCCCTGTCCAAGTCCGAGGCCGTTTGTTTTCACGGCCCTCGGAACAGGCCACCTCCAGGGGCCCATATTATGGTAGGAGGGGTCCGCATCGGCGTCGAGTCAACCCTAAAATATTTGGGTCTCTTGCTCGACAGCCGATGGGACTTTACAGCCCATTTTCGACGTTTGGCCCCCATTCTTCGGGGCGCTGCAGGCGCGCTCTCGCGTCTGCTGCCCAACCTCGGGGGGCCAAACACCTCCTGCCGGAGGCTCTACGAGGGGGTCGTGCGGTCCATGGCCCTGTACGGGGCCCCAGTTTGGGCACACAACCTGACGGCCCGTAACATTTCGGCGCTTCGTGCGCCGCAGCGCGCCATGGCCGTCAGGTTGATAAGAGGTTACCGCACGATCTCGTTCGAGGCTGCGAGCCTCCTCGCCGGATCGATGCCATGGGACCTGGAAGCGGCGCTCCTGGCGTCGCTCTATCGTTGGCGCCGGGAGGCGCTAGCTCGGGGCGAAGGACCGGCTCTTCCCGCTCTCGCGGCGGCGAGGTCCGAGCTCCGCCAGGTCCTAGTGGCGAATTGGAAGGAACGACTTGTGCACCCCAGTGCCGGGCACGCCACGATCGTGGCGGTAAGTCCCGTGTTTGAGGAGTGGCTGGAGAGGCGCCACGGCGCCCTCACCTTCCGGCTGACACAGGTAATGACTGGCCACGGTTGTTTTGGCCAGTTCCTGTGTCGCATACGCCGGCAAGAGACGCCCGGTTGTCACCACTGCGGCGACTGCCGCGACGTTGTTGAGGACACGGCGCTGCACACTTTGGCGGTTTGCCCCGCCTGGGCATCGCAGCGCCGTGAATTGATCGCGGCAGTCGGATTGGTTGCCCTCTCGCTCCCGGCCGTAGTTCAGTCTGTGGTCCGGAGTGAGAGGTCGTGGAACGCCGTCGCCTCCTTCTGTGAGGAAGTCATTTCCATCAAGGAGGCGGCGGAGCGGGAGAGGGAGCGTTTGAACCCTCTCCCCAACCGCAGAGCCGGGCGCCGGAGGGCGCGAGACGACCTCCAGCCACCCTGAGGTTTGACCTGGGGGTGGCGGGCTTTGTGGGCCTGCCCGCCATCCGTTCAGCACCAGGTCCGAGAGGCGGCGTGCGTGTTCCCACGCGCGCCTCTGTTGTTTCGAGTCCGTCTCCCCTCTAGGGGAGACAGTAGGGATAATTTGTAGGAGTGCCTTTGGGTAGGTCTTTTGTGTAGTGGCCTGCCGTTTCATACGGCGGGCCGAAACCTCGGCGGGGTCGCGACCGCATGCGAAAGTGATTCGCGCGGCCCCGTCGATAGTGGTTTTGTCGAGGAACACCGTGGTAGGTTTAGTCGGTATTCCGGGAGGTACATTTTCTTCTTAACATCTTTCTTTTACCCCGGAGAGTCCGACATAACCCCTCCGCCCGCCCCCGCGGAGGGGTATGCATCAAGCATTCCCCCACGTTAAAAAAAAAAAAAAAAAAAAAAAAAGGTTAGGTTAGGTTAGGTTAGGTTAGGTTAGGTTAGGTTAGGTTAGGTTAGGTTAGGTTAGGTTAGGTTAGGTTAGGTTAGGTTAGGTTAGGTTAGGTTAGGTTAGGTTAGGTTAGGTTAGGTTAGGTTAGGTTAGGTTAGGTTAGGTTAGGTTAGGTTAGGTTAGGTTAGGTTAGGTTAGGTTAGGTTAGGTTAGGTTAGGTTAGGTTAGGTTAGGTTAGGTTAGGTTAGGTTAGGTTAGGTTAGGTTAGGTTAGGTTAGGTTAGGTTAGGTTAGGTTAGGTTAGGTTAGGTTAGGTTAGGTTAGGTTAGGTTAGGTTAGGTTAGGTTAGGTTAGGTTAGGTTAGGTTAGGTTAGGTTAGGTTAGGTTAGGTTAGGTTAGGTTAGGTTAGGTTAGGTTAGGTTAGGTTAGGTTAGGTTAGGTTAGGTTAGGTTAGGTTAGGTTAGGTTAGGTTAGGTTAGGTTAGGTTAGGTTAGGTTAGGTTAGGTTAGGTTAGGTTAGGTTAGGTTAGGTTAGGTTAGGTTAGGTTAGGTTAGGTTAGGTTAGGTTAGGTTAGGTTAGGTTAGGTTAGGTTAGGTTAGGTTAGGTTAGGTTAGGTTAGGTTAGGTTAGGTTAGGTTAGGTTAGGTTAGGTTAGGTTAGGTTAGGTTAGGTTAGGTTAGGTTAGGTTAGGTTAGGTTAGGTTAGGTTAGGTTAGGTTAGGTTAGGTTAGGTTAGGTTAGGTTAGGTTAGGTTAGGTTAGGTTAGGTTAGGTTAGGTTAGGTTAGGTTAGGTTAGGTTAGGTTCCGGGAGTCGGCGTAACTTGTTACGCCGACGACACGCTGGTGACGGCCCGGGGAGAGGATTATGGGGCAGCTGCCCGTCTTGCCACGGCTGGAGTTGCCCTGGTTGTCGGCAGGATTAGGATGTTGGGACTGGAGGTGGCGCTGGAAAAGTCCGAGGCCCTATTATTTCATGGGCCTCGGCGGGCGCCGCCACCAGATGCCCACATCATCGTTGGAGGGGTCCGCATCGGGGTGGAGCCGAGTATGAAATACTTGGGGCTCCACCTCGACGGCCGCTGGAACTTTCACGTCCATTTTAGCCGCCTGGCCCCCCGGCTGATGTCGGCGGCAGGAGCGCTTAGCTCTTTGCTGCCGAATATCGGGGGGCCGAGTGTCGTCTGCCGCCGCCTCTATTTGGGGGTGGTGCGGTCGATGGCCCTTTATGGAGCGCCCATTTGGGCTGACGCCCTCGATCGCCATAACGTCGCCCTCCTGAGGAAACCGCAGAGGGCGATGGCGATCAGGGTGTCGCGGGCGTACCGCACCGTCTCCTTTGAGGCGGCGTGCGTCTTGGCGGCATCGCCGCCTTGGGATTTGGAGGCGGAGGTCCAGGCGTCGGTGTATTACTGGCGCGCGGACCTCCGGCTCCATGGCGAGGAACCCACGCATTGTGCGGTGGAGACGCGAAGGTCCCAGGCTCGACTGGTCCTCGAGGAGAAGTGGGAAGGTAGACTGGCCCAGCCCCGCTACGGGGTGAGGACCGTCGAGGCTGTCCGTCCAGTACTAAGGCAGTGGACGGACAGACGGCGCGGACCGCTCACCTACCGGCTTACTCAGGTGCTCTCCGGACACGGCTGTTTCGGGGAGTACCTCTGCAAGATAGCCGGTAGGGAGCCGACAACCAGGTGCAACCATTGTGAGGAGTGTGACCAGGACACGGCGCAGCACACGCTGGAGGAGTGTCAAGCGTGGGCCGCGGAGCGCTGCGCCCTGGTCGCTGTGATTGGCCCCGACCTCTCGTTGCCGACCGTCGTATCCAGGATGGTCGGCGACGACAGGTGCTGGGGCGCAATGAGGTCCTTCTGCGAGACTGTCATCTCGCAGAAGGAGGCGGCGGAACGGGGGCGTGAGGATGATCCTTACGCCCCGGAAGTCCGCCGCCGGAGGAGAGGGCGCAGGAGACGCGCTTTTGTCGCTCTCCTGCCCCCCACTTAAGGGTTCCGGGTGGCAAGGCCTGAGGGGACCCTGCCACCCGTAAATTAGGAACCCCGAGAGGGCGCGCGCGGTGTTCCCGCGCGCCTTCTACCGTCGAAAGGGGAGAGCGGTCAGGCTCTCCCCTGGGGACGAGAGGTGGCCGGGTCCCTTTGACCCGGCCCACACCCACATGGGGGGGCCTGCTATGGATGAATCCTCTAAGTTCCCAACTGGCCCCCCCTATTGGATGAGAGAGGGAACACCCCAGGTTTTTTAGGTTAGGTTAGGTTAGGTTAGGTTAGGTTAGGTTAGGTTAGGTTAGGTTAGGTTAGGTTAGGTTAGGTTAGGTTAGGTTAGGTTAGGTTAGGTTAGGTTAGGTTAGGTTAGGTTAGGTTAGGTTAGGTTAGGTTAGGTTAGGTTAGGTTAGGTTAGGTTAGGTTAGGTTAGGTTAGGTTAGGTTAGGTTAGGTTAGGTTAGGTTAGGTTAGGTTAGGTTAGGTTAGGTTAGGTTAGGTTAGGTTAGGTTAGGTTAGGTTAGGTTAGGTTAGGTTAGGTTAGGTTAGGTTAGGTTAGGTTAGGTTAGGTTAGGTTAGGTTAGGTTAGGTTAGGTTAGGTTAGGTTAGGTTAGGTTAGGTTAGGTTAGGTTAGGTTAGGTTAGGTTAGGTTAGGTTAGGTTAGGTTAGGTTAGGTTAGGTTAGGTTAGGTTAGGTTAGGTTAGGTTAGGTTAGGTTAGGTTAGGTTAGGTTAGGTTAGGTTAGGTTAGGTTAGGTTAGGTTAGGTTAGGTTAGGTTAGGTTAGGTTAGGTTAGGTTAGGTTAGGTTAGGTTAGGTTAGGTTAGGTTAGGTTAGGTTAGGTTAGGTTAGGTTAGGTTAGGTTAGGTTAGGTTAGGTTAGGTTAGGTTAGGTTAGGTTAGGTTAGGTTAGGTTAGGTTAGGTTAGGTTAGGTTAGGTTAGGTTAGGTTAGGTTAGGTTAGGTTAGGTTAGGTTAGGTTAGGTTAGGTTAGGTTAGGTTAGGTTAGGTTAGGTTAGGTTAGGTTAGGTTAGGTTAGGTTAGGTTAGGTTAGGTTAGGTTTTTTTTTTTTTTTTTTTTTTTTTTTTTAAAAAAAACACCCGCCTTCGCAGGGTGTTACGCAATCCTCCCCTAACATGATCAGGGACCTTATTTAGCATTTTATGATTTCATTTCACAAATCTTATCTTAAAAAAAATTTTTGCAATTTACATTATTTGTCTATTGATTTTGATGCATGTTTTTTTGTTCCATTTATTCTGACCATATCACTAAGTCGGAGACGCTTGCAACTATATATTTACCCATTCAAGTTCTTATTAAGTGCCCTTAATGGCATGTATAGCAAGTACCAACAATTATCTATACGTCTACTAATCTATATGTTAAAGGCTTTGGTTTTAACCGTGGTGTAAACACAACTATTATTTTAACTATAAAAAATATTCCTGGCAATTGCCACAATGGCATTCGCTAAACCGTGTACAGTAGGTACAAACAGTTGTCTATACGTCAACTAATCCATATAGTAAGGCTTTAGTATTAATCATGGTGTAAATAAAATCATTAGGCATTTCCACACAATTTTACAGTATCGACATAATTTACATTACAAGGACATCGGTGTTAATCATGGTGTAAACATCATTAAATTTTTATACAATATTTTAATACGACAATATCGATATACGATGTCACAGCTGTTCACCATTACCTGTATAATTATCTGTGACATCATACATACTACAGTACTCTGTTATTATAAATATTCTAATAAACAATAGAATGCGATTGTCTACATAGATATTGATTTAAATACTTATAGATTAATGGTTGTAAGAGTGCCGTCAAGTACACTTACATTATTGTGCTCATCATATAATTAACTGTAATTAATTTGTACTTTATAGATATGAATGGTATCTCCTGCACGCCCTCTTTTCAAAGAACCACCTCCATCACGAGGCGGGGTCTATACGTTCCAATATGTATTAGTAATATATACCGACTGTATCTCCCCGCTCCATGGTGAACCACTTGGTCTTCGTCTATATTTGGTTTTTAACATTAAAAACGTATGTATATACTCGGGTGGGTTGAGGTCATTGGTTTCTAATTTGAAGGCCCGAGCTTGGAGCATTATATGTGTACCGTTATATATATATTTGAACACAATACCGCACACTAGGCAACACTGTGTTACACCCATACTATATACTATATAATTAACATAATATAAACTACTTATACTATATGAATACCACAAATTATTATATATATATTTTAGCTTATTCAAAGTTAGATACTCGTTACATATATAAATTACAGTGTTTATGACTGCCATATAAATAACATAATATAAACTAATTATACTGTACAGTGCATTATTATATAATATATATTTCAGCTCAACCATGTTAACTATATACCTATAATACAAATAGATTGCAGCGTCTACGACTTTTGTTTTAATTAATGCATCTTTAACAGTATGCGACGGAAGAGCGCGCCAGTGCGTCCCACTTTGCCCTGATGGCGCATTCATTGCTGTACGCTGCGTGTGTGGTGTTGGGCAATCCCGCCTTAGCGCAGTTCCTGCAGGTAGGCCCTTGTCCGGCCAAGACCAGGGGACACTCTGCCTTCATATGTTCGCCCCCGCAATGATTGCAAAGGTCCGCACCCTCTTTGCAGAGCTTCCGCCCGTGACCGAACGCCAAACACCTGGAGCACTGCACCAAGGGCGACTGGTCCTCCACCTTGACCCGCTGGAGGTCCAAGTACACCCTGCCCGCGGACGTAAGCCTTTGCCACATCGCGGGCGAGACTCGGAGGACGACGTGGGACTCATGCGGGTTCCTCGCCCTCCTCCGGTACCTCACCTCGATGTCGGCCTCGTCCGCGGACAGGTCCCCCAGCAGGTTCTTGTTCTGTTTTTTTAGAGCCGACTTTATGTCCTCATCGGTGTTGTATTTGAGGACATTTTTAAGTATCACCAGCGGCCTCTTGTTGGTCGCTGGTTCCACCTGGAGCGCCTTGTTTTGGATCAGCAGCTCCTCGGCTCTCTCAATCCCCTGTTTGGTAGCGCAGCTCAGGATGACTTTGCCGTCCTTCACCTTCCTTAGTCGTTCTACCTGGACGCCACTCTTCCTCGCGTCTATGCTGGTCCTTATTTTATCTACAACCTCGCCACTGGTGTCGGTACCCGTGGTCGAGGAAACAATAACCGAGAAGGTGCGTGGCGGCAGTACGCTGGATGTATGTACGATAGATGGTGGTGGTGGCGGTGCAGGTGTCTGCGTGAGGACCTCGGCGTATGTTGGGATAACTCCTTTCATCGCCGAGATCGTTTCGCCGACGTCCTTTGTGTAGGTCTTCCACTCTTGCACGGTCCTGATCATCTCGCCGCTGGCCGCCCTGTTCTCCGCGGCTTGATCCAAGACGACTGTCGACCACTCCGTCATGGCCTCCTCTATACGCTCCATCGCACTCTCCTGAGCCCCTTCGATGCGCTTTTCTCCTTCTTCTTTTAACCTCATTGCGTCCACAAAGCCCTTTAGAATGGACACAGTCGCATCTTGGTTTCTTTTAATGTCGCAAGACAGGCCCGAAACCGAATCAGCGAGGAGCTTAGACTCCTCGCTATTCCGGCTCATGGCCCGTGTCACCTCATCAACTTCGACCAATTTAATTATTTTTTGTGTTTGAGAAGGCCCTTCTGCGTTCTTATGGACCTTCTCAATATTTTTTACCAGTCCGACGAGCTTATCAAGCATCACGAAGGCTGCAGTCTTCAGCTCCGTCTTTAAGTTTCGGGCTTCACTTAGCACTTGTTTGGCCTTCGTGCTGTACGAGCTAGCCTCGTCGGTCCAGCTTTTGAAGTCGCCCGAACCGGTGGCTGATTGTCTTTTGTTTGCCTTCCCGCTTTGTGGGCTGGCCATTTGGAGGTTTGCGATTTAAGGATGTATAGAGTCCCAAAGAAATTTTAAAAACAGTGTTGTAAAAGACACTGGTACAGGCTGAATTATACTAACTAATTAATATATACCGGGTGTAAGAGATCCGTGTATATAATTAAAAAGTAGATAGCAATAGCTATTCTACTTAACGCTAAAATTAATATAATATCGGCAAGGCCGGTCAATAATGCCGTCGGTTTTGTGTAGCCACAAATGTCGCTTAAACTATGGTAATACCTTACAATAATATAAATTTATATGTGTATGTGTATATAATAAGTAATAATTCTTAGCTGGTCAGCACGCAAAATGTCAGGTTGTCAAAACAACAGTCAATTGCTGTGCCGGATCAGCTGAAGAGGTGTGTCATTAATATATATATAGATTTGTAAAATAATAGTAAGTAATAGTCGGTAAGGTATGTCACAATTTGTAAATAGAAATATAAATATAGATAAAACAATATAGTATAAATAAAGAGTAGCTTATTAACTTAAAAACGCCAAGCAGTCTGTAGCTAGTAACAAAAGCTTTATTTTTAGTCCAATTTTTCTGTTCCAGGTACCAATATGATCCTGATCGTCGTGTCTCTTCAATGGAATAGCCTCTGGAAAACGTCCAATTGTCCCTAATAATTATCAAAGGGTGGGTTGGGCGGGGTGAAAATTTTCAAAATTTATCACTTCCCACTATCGGGGGCGGTCGAGAGGGGTGGCGATCGACGGGGAATAATTCCTGGCGTCGATTAACGACGGTTTACTGAAAAAATTTTGACAAATTTCAGAGTCTTTGCCAAAAAACAAAAAATTTAAAGGCAAAAAATTCTGAAATATCGGCTAGACTGAAAATTTCGGGGGCGCTGTGCCAGACAAAACGAATTAAGAGTTTCAGCTGAAAACCCGCTGAAAAAATATGAATATATACTGCTTTTAGACGTTAAAATATTTCGAAAATCGATGTACCATTACACCTCGGTTTATGATTTATTTAGAATTTAGACAATAAAATTTAGCACTTCCCACTATCGGGGGCGGTCGAGAGGGGTGGCGATCGACGGGGAATAATTCCTGGCGTCGATTAACGACGGTTTACTGAAAAAATTTTGACAAATTTCAGAGTCTTTGCCAAAAAACAAAAAATTTAAAGGCAAAAAATTCTGAAATATCGGCTAGACTGAAAATTTCGGGGGCGCTGTGCCAGACAAAACGAATTAAGAGTTTCAGCTGAAAACCCGCTGAAAAAATATGAATATATACTGCTTTTAGACGTTAAAATATTTCGAAATTCGATGTACCATTACACCTCGGTTTATGATTTATTTAGAATTTAGACAATAAAATTTAGCACTTCCCACTATCGGGGGCGGTCGAGAGGGGTGGCGATCGACGGGGAATAATTCCTGGCGTCGATTAACGACGGTTTACTGAAAAAATTTTGACAAATTTCAGAGTCTTTGCCAAAAAACAAAAAATTTAAAGGCAAAAAATTCTGATATATCGGCTAGACTGAAAATTTCGGGGGCGCTGTGCCAGACAAAACGAATTAAGAGTTTCAGCTGAAAACCCGCTGAAAAAATATGAATATATACTGCTTTTAGACGTTAAAATATTTCGAAAATCGATGTACCATTACACCTCGGTTTATGATTTATTTAGAATTTAGACAATAAAATTTAGCACTTCCCACTATCGGGGGCGGTCGAGAGGGGTGGCGATCGACGGGGAATAATTCCTGGCGTCGATTAACGACGGTTTACTGAAAAAATTTTGACAAATTTCAGAGTCTTTGCCAAAAAACAAAAAATTTAAAGGCAAAAAATTCTGAAATATCGGCTAGACTGAAAATTTCGGGGGCGCTGTGCCAGACAAAACGAATTAAGAGTTTCAGCTGAAAACCCGCTGAAAAAATATGAATATATACTGCTTTTAGACGTTAAAATATTTCGAAAATCGATGTACCATTACACCTCGGTTTATGATTTATTTAGAATTTAGACAATAAAATTTAGCACTTCCCACTATCGGGGGCGGTCGAGAGGGGTGGCGATCGACGGGGAATAATTCCTGGCGTCGATTAACGACGGTTTACTGAAAAAATTTTGACAAATTTCAGAGTCTTTGCCAAAAAACAAAAAATTTAAAGGCAAAAAATTCTGAAATATCGGCTAGACTGAAAATTTCGGGGGCGCTGTGCCAGACAAAACGAATTAAGAGTTTCAGCTGAAAACCCGCTGAAAAAATATGAATATATACTGCTTTTAGACGTTAAAATATTTCGAAAATCGATGTACCATTACACCTCGGTTTATGATTTATTTAGAATTTAGACAATAAAATTTAGCACTTCCCACTATCGGGGGCGGTCGAGAGGGGTGGCGATCGACGGGGAATAATTCCTGGCGTCGATTAACGACGGTTTACTGAAAAAATTTTGACAAATTTCAGAGTCTTTGCCAAAAAACAAAAAATTTAAAGGCAAAAAATTCTGAAATATCGGCTAGACTGAAAATTTCGGGGGCGCTGTGCCAGACAAAACGAATTAAGAGTTTCAGCTGAAAACCCGCTGAAAAAATATGAATATATACTGCTTTTAGACGTTAAAATATTTCGAAAATCGATGTACCATTACACCTCGGTTTATGATTTATTTAGAATTTAGACAATAAAATTTAGCACTTCCCACTATCGGGGGCGGTCGAGAGGGGTGGCGATCGACGGGGAATAATTCCTGGCGTCGATTAACGACGGTTTACTGAAAAAATTTTGACAAATTTCAGAGTCTTTGCCAAAAAACAAAAAATTTAAAGGCAAAAAATTCTGAAATATCGGCTAGACTGAAAATTTCGGGGGCGCTGTGCCAGACAAAACGAATTAAGAGTTTCAGCTGAAAACCCGCTGAAAAAATATGAATATATACTGCTTTTAGACGTTAAAATATTTCGAAAATCGATGTACCATTACACCTCGGTTTATGATTTATTTAGAATTTAGACAATAAAATTTAGCACTTCCCACTATCGGGGGCGGTCGAGAGGGGTGGCGATCGACGGGGAATAATTCCTGGCGTCGATTAACGACGGTTTACTGAAAAAATTTTGACAAATTTCAGAGTCTTTGCCAAAAAACAAAAAATTTAAAGGCAAAAAATTCTGAAATATCGGCTAGACTGAAAATTTCGGGGGCGCTGTGCCAGACAAAACGAATTAAGAGTTTCAGCTGAAAACCCGCTGAAAAAATATGAATATATACTGCTTTTAGACGTTAAAATATTTCGAAAATCGATGTACCATTACACCTCGGTTTATGATTTATTTAGAATTTAGACAATAAAATTTAGCACTTCCCACTATCGGGGGCGGTCGAGAGGGGTGGCGATCGACGGGGAATAATTCCTGGCGTCGATTAACGACGGTTTACTGAAAAAATTTTGACAAATTTCAGAGTCTTTGCCAAAAAACAAAAAATTTAAAGGCAAAAAATTCTGAAATATCGGCTAGACTGAAAATTTCGGGGGCGCTGTGCCAGACAAAACGAATTAAGAGTTTCAGCTGAAAACCCGCTGAAAAAATATGAATATATACTGCTTTTAGACGTTAAAATATTTCGAAAATCGATGTACCATTACACCTCGGTTTATGATTTATTTAGAATTTAGACAATAAAATTTAGCACTTCCCACTATCGGGGGCGGTCGAGAGGGGTGGCGATCGACGGGGAATAATTCCTGGCGTCGATTAACGACGGTTTACTGAAAAAATTTTGACAAATTTCAGAGTCTTTGCCAAAAAACAAAAAATTTAAAGGCAAAAAATTCTGAAATATCGGCTAGACTGAAAATTTCGGGGGCGCTGTGCCAGACAAAACGAATTAAGAGTTTCAGCTGAAAACCCGCTGAAAAAATATGAATATATACTGCTTTTAGACGTTAAAATATTTCGAAAATCGATGTACCATTACACCTCGGTTTATGATTTATTTAGAATTTAGACAATAAAATTTAGCACTTCCCACTATCGGGGGCGGTCGAGAGGGGTGGCGATCGACGGGGAATAATTCCTGGCGTCGATTAACGACGGTTTACTGAAAAAATTTTGACAAATTTCAGAGTCTTTGCCAAAAAACAAAAAATTTAAAGGCAAAAAATTCTGAAATATCGGCTAGACTGAAAATTTCGGGGGCGCTGTGCCAGACAAAACGAATTAAGAGTTTCAGCTGAAAACCCGCTGAAAAAATATGAATATATACTGCTTTTAGACGTTAAAATATTTCGAAAATCGATGTACCATTACACCTCGGTTTATGATTTATTTAGAATTTAGACAATAAAATTTAGCACTTCCCACTATCGGGGGCGGTCGAGAGGGGTGGCGATCGACGGGGAATAATTCCTGGCGTCGATTAACGACGGTTTACTGAAAAAATTTTGACAAATTTCAGAGTCTTTGCCAAAAAACAAAAAATTTAAAGGCAAAAAATTCTGAAATATCGGCTAGACTGAAAATTTCGGGGGCGCTGTGCCAGACAAAACGAATTAAGAGTTTCAGCTGAAAACCCGCTGAAAAAATATGAATATATACTGCTTTTAGACGTTAAAATATTTCGAAAATCGATGTACCATTACACCTCGGTTTATGATTTATTTAGAATTTAGACAATAAAATTTAGCACTTCCCACTATCGGGGGCGGTCGAGAGGGGTGGCGATCGACGGGGAATAATTCCTGGCGTCGATTAACGACGGTTTACTGAAAAAATTTTGACAAATTTCAGAGTCTTTGCCAAAAAACAAAAAATTTAAAGGCAAAAAATTCTGAAATATCGGCTAGACTGAAAATTTCGGGGGCGCTGTGCCAGACAAAACGAATTAAGAGTTTCAGCTGAAAACCCGCTGAAAAAATATGAATATATACTGCTTTTAGACGTTAAAATATTTCGAAAATCGATGTACCATTACACCTCGGTTTATGATTTATTTAGAATTTAGACAATAAAATTTAGCACTTCCCACTATCGGGGGCGGTCGAGAGGGGTGGCGATCGACGGGGAATAATTCCTGGCGTCGATTAACGACGGTTTACTGAAAAAATTTTGACAAATTTCAGAGTCTTTGCCAAAAAACAAAAAATTTAAAGGCAAAAAATTCTGAAATATCGGCTAGACTGAAAATTTCGGGGGCGCTGTGCCAGACAAAACGAATTAAGAGTTTCAGCTGAAAACCCGCTGAAAAAATATGAATATATACTGCTTTTAGACGTTAAAATATTTCGAAAATCGATGTACCATTACACCTCGGTTTATGATTTATTTAGAATTTAGACAATAAAATTTAGCACTTCCCACTATCGGGGGCGGTCGAGAGGGGTGGCGATCGACGGGGAATAATTCCTGGCGTCGATTAACGACGGTTTACTGAAAAAATTTTGACAAATTTCAGAGTCTTTGCCAAAAAACAAAAAATTTAAAGGCAAAAAATTCTGAAATATCGGCTAGACTGAAAATTTCGGGGGCGCTGTGCCAGACAAAACGAATTAAGAGTTTCAGCTGAAAACCCGCTGAAAAAATATGAATATATACTGCTTTTAGACGTTAAAATATTTCGAAAATCGATGTACCATTACACCTCGGTTTATGATTTATTTAGAATTTAGACAATAAAATTTAGCACTTCCCACTATCGGGGGCGGTCGAGAGGGGTGGCGATCGACGGGGAATAATTCCTGGCGTCGATTAACGACGGTTTACTGAAAAAATTTTGACAAATTTCAGAGTCTTTGCCAAAAAACAAAAAATTTAAAGGCAAAAAATTCTGAAATATCGGCTAGACTGAAAATTTCGGGGGCGCTGTGCCAGACAAAACGAATTAAGAGTTTCAGCTGAAAACCCGCTGAAAAAATATGAATATATACTGCTTTTAGACGTTAAAATATTTCGAAAATCGATGTACCATTACACCTCGGTTTATGATTTATTTAGAATTTAGACAATAAAATTTAGCACTTCCCACTATCGGGGGCGGTCGAGAGGGGTGGCGATCGACGGGGAATAATTCCTGGCGTCGATTAACGACGGTTTACTGAAAAAATTTTGACAAATTTCAGAGTCTTTGCCAAAAAACAAAAAATTTAAAGGCAAAAAATTCTGAAATATCGGCTAGACTGAAAATTTCGGGGGCGCTGTGCCAGACAAAACGAATTAAGAGTTTCAGCTGAAAACCCGCTGAAAAAATATGAATATATACTGCTTTTAGACGTTAAAATATTTCGAAAATCGATGTACCATTACACCTCGGTTTATGATTTATTTAGAATTTAGACAATAAAATTTAGCACTTCCCACTATCGGGGGCGGTCGAGAGGGGTGGCGATCGACGGGGAATAATTCCTGGCGTCGATTAACGACGGTTTACTGAAAAAATTTTGACAAATTTCAGAGTCTTTGCCAAAAAACAAAAAATTTAAAGGCAAAAAATTCTGAAATATCGGCTAGACTGAAAATTTCGGGGGCGCTGTGCCAGACAAAACGAATTAAGAGTTTCAGCTGAAAACCCGCTGAAAAAATATGAATATATACTGCTTTTAGACGTTAAAATATTTCGAAAATCGATGTACCATTACACCTCGGTTTATGATTTATTTAGAATTTAGACAATAAAATTTAGCACTTCCCACTATCGGGGGCGGTCGAGAGGGGTGGCGATCGACGGGGAATAATTCCTGGCGTCGATTAACGACGGTTTACTGAAAAAATTTTGACAAATTTCAGAGTCTTTGCCAAAAAACAAAAAATTTAAAGGCAAAAAATTCTGAAATATCGGCTAGACTGAAAATTTCGGGGGCGCTGTGCCAGACAAAACGAATTAAGAGTTTCAGCTGAAAACCCGCTGAAAAAATATGAATATATACTGCTTTTAGACGTTAAAATATTTCGAAAATCGATGTACCATTACACCTCGGTTTATGATTTATTTAGAATTTAGACAATAAAATTTAGCACTTCCCACTATCGGGGGCGGTCGAGAGGGGTGGCGATCGACGGGGAATAATTCCTGGCGTCGATTAACGACGGTTTACTGAAAAAATTTTGACAAATTTCAGAGTCTTTGCCAAAAAACAAAAAATTTAAAGGCAAAAAATTCTGAAATATCGGCTAGACTGAAAATTTCGGGGGCGCTGTGCCAGACAAAACGAATTAAGAGTTTCAGCTGAAAACCCGCTGAAAAAATATGAATATATACTGCTTTTAGACGTTAAAATATTTCGAAAATCGATGTACCATTACACCTCGGTTTATGATTTATTTAGAATTTAGACAATAAAATTTAGCACTTCCCACTATCGGGGGCGGTCGAGAGGGGTGGCGATCGACGGGGAATAATTCCTGGCGTCGATTAACGACGGTTTACTGAAAAAATTTTGACAAATTTCAGAGTCTTTGCCAAAAAACAAAAAATTTAAAGGCAAAAAATTCTGAAATATCGGCTAGACTGAAAATTTCGGGGGCGCTGTGCCAGACAAAACGAATTAAGAGTTTCAGCTGAAAACCCGCTGAAAAAATATGAATATATACTGCTTTTAGACGTTAAAATATTTCGAAAATCGATGTACCATTACACCTCGGTTTATGATTTATTTAGAATTTAGACAATAAAATTTAGCACTTCCCACTATCGGGGGCGGTCGAGAGGGGTGGCGATCGACGGGGAATAATTCCTGGCGTCGATTAACGACGGTTTACTGAAAAAATTTTGACAAATTTCAGAGTCTTTGCCAAAAAACAAAAAATTTAAAGGCAAAAAATTCTGAAATATCGGCTAGACTGAAAATTTCGGGGGCGCTGTGCCAGACAAAACGAATTAAGAGTTTCAGCTGAAAACCCGCTGAAAAAATATGAATATATACTGCTTTTAGACGTTAAAATATTTCGAAAATCGATGTACCATTACACCTCGGTTTATGATTTATTTAGAATTTAGACAATAAAATTTAGCACTTCCCACTATCGGGGGCGGTCGAGAGGGGTGGCGATCGACGGGGAATAATTCCTGGCGTCGATTAACGACGGTTTACTGAAAAAATTTTGACAAATTTCAGAGTCTTTGCCAAAAAACAAAAAATTTAAAGGCAAAAAATTCTGAAATATCGGCTAGACTGAAAATTTCGGGGGCGCTGTGCCAGACAAAACGAATTAAGAGTTTCAGCTGAAAACCCGCTGAAAAAATATGAATATATACTGCTTTTAGACGTTAAAATATTTCGAAAATCGATGTACCATTACACCTCGGTTTATGATTTATTTAGAATTTAGACAATAAAATTTAGCACTTCCCACTATCGGGGGCGGTCGAGAGGGGTGGCGATCGACGGGGAATAATTCCTGGCGTCGATTAACGACGGTTTACTGAAAAAATTTTGACAAATTTCAGAGTCTTTGCCAAAAAACAAAAAATTTAAAGGCAAAAAATTCTGAAATATCGGCTAGACTGAAAATTTCGGGGGCGCTGTGCCAGACAAAACGAATTAAGAGTTTCAGCTGAAAACCCGCTGAAAAAATATGAATATATACTGCTTTTAGACGTTAAAATATTTCGAAAATCGATGTACCATTACACCTCGGTTTATGATTTATTTAGAATTTAGACAATAAAATTTAGCACTTCCCACTATCGGGGGCGGTCGAGAGGGGTGGCGATCGACGGGGAATAATTCCTGGCGTCGATTAACGACGGTTTACTGAAAAAATTTTGACAAATTTCAGAGTCTTTGCCAAAAAACAAAAAATTTAAAGGCAAAAAATTCTGAAATATCGGCTAGACTGAAAATTTCGGGGGCGCTGTGCCAGACAAAACGAATTAAGAGTTTCAGCTGAAAACCCGCTGAAAAAATATGAATATATACTGCTTTTAGACGTTAAAATATTTCGAAAATCGATGTACCATTACACCTCGGTTTATGATTTATTTAGAATTTAGACAATAAAATTTAGCACTTCCCACTATCGGGGGCGGTCGAGAGGGGTGGCGATCGACGGGGAATAATTCCTGGCGTCGATTAACGACGGTTTACTGAAAAAATTTTGACAAATTTCAGAGTCTTTGCCAAAAAACAAAAAATTTAAAGGCAAAAAATTCTGAAATATCGGCTAGACTGAAAATTTCGGGGGCGCTGTGCCAGACAAAACGAATTAAGAGTTTCAGCTGAAAACCCGCTGAAAAAATATGAATATATACTGCTTTTAGACGTTAAAATATTTCGAAAATCGATGTACCATTACACCTCGGTTTATGATTTATTTAGAATTTAGACAATAAAATTTAGCACTTCCCACTATCGGGGGCGGTCGAGAGGGGTGGCGATCGACGGGGAATAATTCCTGGCGTCGATTAACGACGGTTTACTGAAAAAATTTTGACAAATTTCAGAGTCTTTGCCAAAAAACAAAAAATTTAAAGGCAAAAAATTCTGAAATATCGGCTAGACTGAAAATTTCGGGGGCGCTGTGCCAGACAAAACGAATTAAGAGTTTCAGCTGAAAACCCGCTGAAAAAATATGAATATATACTGCTTTTAGACGTTAAAATATTTCGAAAATCGATGTACCATTACACCTCGGTTTATGATTTATTTAGAATTTAGACAATAAAATTTAGCACTTCCCACTATCGGGGGCGGTCGAGAGGGGTGGCGATCGACGGGGAATAATTCCTGGCGTCGATTAACGACGGTTTACTGAAAAAATTTTGACAAATTTCAGAGTCTTTGCCAAAAAACAAAAAATTTAAAGGCAAAAAATTCTGAAATATCGGCTAGACTGAAAATTTCGGGGGCGCTGTGCCAGACAAAACGAATTAAGAGTTTCAGCTGAAAACCCGCTGAAAAAATATGAATATATACTGCTTTTAGACGTTAAAATATTTCGAAAATCGATGTACCATTACACCTCGGTTTATGATTTATTTAGAATTTAGACAATAAAATTTAGCACTTCCCACTATCGGGGGCGGTCGAGAGGGGTGGCGATCGACGGGGAATAATTCCTGGCGTCGATTAACGACGGTTTACTGAAAAAATTTTGACAAATTTCAGAGTCTTTGCCAAAAAACAAAAAATTTAAAGGCAAAAAATTCTGAAATATCGGCTAGACTGAAAATTTCGGGGGCGCTGTGCCAGACAAAACGAATTAAGAGTTTCAGCTGAAAACCCGCTGAAAAAATATGAATATATACTGCTTTTAGACGTTAAAATATTTCGAAAATCGATGTACCATTACACCTCGGTTTATGATTTATTTAGAATTTAGACAATAAAATTTAGCACTTCCCACTATCGGGGGCGGTCGAGAGGGGTGGCGATCGACGGGGAATAATTCCTGGCGTCGATTAACGACGGTTTACTGAAAAAATTTTGACAAATTTCAGAGTCTTTGCCAAAAAACAAAAAATTTAAAGGCAAAAAATTCTGAAATATCGGCTAGACTGAAAATTTCGGGGGCGCTGTGCCAGACAAAACGAATTAAGAGTTTCAGCTGAAAACCCGCTGAAAAAATATGAATATATACTGCTTTTAGACGTTAAAATATTTCGAAAATCGATGTACCATTACACCTCGGTTTATGATTTATTTAGAATTTAGACAATAAAATTTAGCACTTCCCACTATCGGGGGCGGTCGAGAGGGGTGGCGATCGACGGGGAATAATTCCTGGCGTCGATTAACGACGGTTTACTGAAAAAATTTTGACAAATTTCAGAGTCTTTGCCAAAAAACAAAAAATTTAAAGGCAAAAAATTCTGAAATATCGGCTAGACTGAAAATTTCGGGGGCGCTGTGCCAGACAAAACGAATTAAGAGTTTCAGCTGAAAACCCGCTGAAAAAATATGAATATATACTGCTTTTAGACGTTAAAATATTTCGAAAATCGATGTACCATTACACCTCGGTTTATGATTTATTTAGAATTTAGACAATAAAATTTAGCACTTCCCACTATCGGGGGCGGTCGAGAGGGGTGGCGATCGACGGGGAATAATTCCTGGCGTCGATTAACGACGGTTTACTGAAAAAATTTTGACAAATTTCAGAGTCTTTGCCAAAAAACAAAAAATTTAAAGGCAAAAAATTCTGAAATATCGGCTAGACTGAAAATTTCGGGGGCGCTGTGCCAGACAAAACGAATTAAGAGTTTCAGCTGAAAACCCGCTGAAAAAATATGAATATATACTGCTTTTAGACGTTAAAATATTTCGAAAATCGATGTACCATTACACCTCGGTTTATGATTTATTTAGAATTTAGACAATAAAATTTAGCACTTCCCACTATCGGGGGCGGTCGAGAGGGGTGGCGATCGACGGGGAATAATTCCTGGCGTCGATTAACGACGGTTTACTGAAAAAATTTTGACAAATTTCAGAGTCTTTGCCAAAAAACAAAAAATTTAAAGGCAAAAAATTCTGAAATATCGGCTAGACTGAAAATTTCGGGGGCGCTGTGCCAGACAAAACGAATTAAGAGTTTCAGCTGAAAACCCGCTGAAAAAATATGAATATATACTGCTTTTAGACGTTAAAATATTTCGAAAATCGATGTACCATTACACCTCGGTTTATGATTTATTTAGAATTTAGACAATAAAATTTAGCACTTCCCACTATCGGGGGCGGTCGAGAGGGGTGGCGATCGACGGGGAATAATTCCTGGCGTCGATTAACGACGGTTTACTGAAAAAATTTTGACAAATTTCAGAGTCTTTGCCAAAAAACAAAAAATTTAAAGGCAAAAAATTCTGAAATATCGGCTAGACTGAAAATTTCGGGGGCGCTGTGCCAGACAAAACGAATTAAGAGTTTCAGCTGAAAACCCGCTGAAAAAATATGAATATATACTGCTTTTAGACGTTAAAATATTTCGAAAATCGATGTACCATTACACCTCGGTTTATGATTTATTTAGAATTTAGACAATAAAATTTAGCACTTCCCACTATCGGGGGCGGTCGAGAGGGGTGGCGATCGACGGGGAATAATTCCTGGCGTCGATTAACGACGGTTTACTGAAAAAATTTTGACAAATTTCAGAGTCTTTGCCAAAAAACAAAAAATTTAAAGGCAAAAAATTCTGAAATATCGGCTAGACTGAAAATTTCGGGGGCGCTGTGCCAGACAAAACGAATTAAGAGTTTCAGCTGAAAACCCGCTGAAAAAATATGAATATATACTGCTTTTAGACGTTAAAATATTTCGAAAATCGATGTACCATTACACCTCGGTTTATGATTTATTTAGAATTTAGACAATAAAATTTAGCACTTCCCACTATCGGGGGCGGTCGAGAGGGGTGGCGATCGACGGGGAATAATTCCTGGCGTCGATTAACGACGGTTTACTGAAAAAATTTTGACAAATTTCAGAGTCTTTGCCAAAAAACAAAAAATTTAAAGGCAAAAAATTCTGAAATATCGGCTAGACTGAAAATTTCGGGGGCGCTGTGCCAGACAAAACGAATTAAGAGTTTCAGCTGAAAACCCGCTGAAAAAATATGAATATATACTGCTTTTAGACGTTAAAATATTTCGAAAATCGATGTACCATTACACCTCGGTTTATGATTTATTTAGAATTTAGACAATAAAATTTAGCACTTCCCACTATCGGGGGCGGTCGAGAGGGGTGGCGATCGACGGGGAATAATTCCTGGCGTCGATTAACGACGGTTTACTGAAAAAATTTTGACAAATTTCAGAGTCTTTGCCAAAAAACAAAAAATTTAAAGGCAAAAAATTCTGAAATATCGGCTAGACTGAAAATTTCGGGGGCGCTGTGCCAGACAAAACGAATTAAGAGTTTCAGCTGAAAACCCGCTGAAAAAATATGAATATATACTGCTTTTAGACGTTAAAATATTTCGAAAATCGATGTACCATTACACCTCGGTTTATGATTTATTTAGAATTTAGACAATAAAATTTAGCACTTCCCACTATCGGGGGCGGTCGAGAGGGGTGGCGATCGACGGGGAATAATTCCTGGCGTCGATTAACGACGGTTTACTGAAAAAATTTTGACAAATTTCAGAGTCTTTGCCAAAAAACAAAAAATTTAAAGGCAAAAAATTCTGAAATATCGGCTAGACTGAAAATTTCGGGGGCGCTGTGCCAGACAAAACGAATTAAGAGTTTCAGCTGAAAACCCGCTGAAAAAATATGAATATATACTGCTTTTAGACGTTAAAATATTTCGAAAATCGATGTACCATTACACCTCGGTTTATGATTTATTTAGAATTTAGACAATAAAATTTAGCACTTCCCACTATCGGGGGCGGTCGAGAGGGGTGGCGATCGACGGGGAATAATTCCTGGCGTCGATTAACGACGGTTTACTGAAAAAATTTTGACAAATTTCAGAGTCTTTGCCAAAAAACAAAAAATTTAAAGGCAAAAAATTCTGAAATATCGGCTAGACTGAAAATTTCGGGGGCGCTGTGCCAGACAAAACGAATTAAGAGTTTCAGCTGAAAACCCGCTGAAAAAATATGAATATATACTGCTTTTAGACGTTAAAATATTTCGAAAATCGATGTACCATTACACCTCGGTTTATGATTTATTTAGAATTTAGACAATAAAATTTAGCACTTCCCACTATCGGGGGCGGTCGAGAGGGGTGGCGATCGACGGGGAATAATTCCTGGCGTCGATTAACGACGGTTTACTGAAAAAATTTTGACAAATTTCAGAGTCTTTGCCAAAAAACAAAAAATTTAAAGGCAAAAAATTCTGAAATATCGGCTAGACTGAAAATTTCGGGGGCGCTGTGCCAGACAAAACGAATTAAGAGTTTCAGCTGAAAACCCGCTGAAAAAATATGAATATATACTGCTTTTAGACGTTAAAATATTTCGAAAATCGATGTACCATTACACCTCGGTTTATGATTTATTTAGAATTTAGACAATAAAATTTAGCACTTCCCACTATCGGGGGCGGTCGAGAGGGGTGGCGATCGACGGGGAATAATTCCTGGCGTCGATTAACGACGGTTTACTGAAAAAATTTTGACAAATTTCAGAGTCTTTGCCAAAAAACAAAAAATTTAAAGGCAAAAAATTCTGAAATATCGGCTAGACTGAAAATTTCGGGGGCGCTGTGCCAGACAAAACGAATTAAGAGTTTCAGCTGAAAACCCGCTGAAAAAATATGAATATATACTGCTTTTAGACGTTAAAATATTTCGAAAATCGATGTACCATTACACCTCGGTTTATGATTTATTTAGAATTTAGACAATAAAATTTAGCACTTCCCACTATCGGGGGCGGTCGAGAGGGGTGGCGATCGACGGGGAATAATTCCTGGCGTCGATTAACGACGGTTTACTGAAAAAATTTTGACAAATTTCAGAGTCTTTGCCAAAAAACAAAAAATTTAAAGGCAAAAAATTCTGAAATATCGGCTAGACTGAAAATTTCGGGGGCGCTGTGCCAGACAAAACGAATTAAGAGTTTCAGCTGAAAACCCGCTGAAAAAATATGAATATATACTGCTTTTAGACGTTAAAATATTTCGAAAATCGATGTACCATTACACCTCGGTTTATGATTTATTTAGAATTTAGACAATAAAATTTAGCACTTCCCACTATCGGGGGCGGTCGAGAGGGGTGGCGATCGACGGGGAATAATTCCTGGCGTCGATTAACGACGGTTTACTGAAAAAATTTTGACAAATTTCAGAGTCTTTGCCAAAAAACAAAAAATTTAAAGGCAAAAAATTCTGAAATATCGGCTAGACTGAAAATTTCGGGGGCGCTGTGCCAGACAAAACGAATTAAGAGTTTCAGCTGAAAACCCGCTGAAAAAATATGAATATATACTGCTTTTAGACGTTAAAATATTTCGAAAATCGATGTACCATTACACCTCGGTTTATGATTTATTTAGAATTTAGACAATAAAATTTAGCACTTCCCACTATCGGGGGCGGTCGAGAGGGGTGGCGATCGACGGGGAATAATTCCTGGCGTCGATTAACGACGGTTTACTGAAAAAATTTTGACAAATTTCAGAGTCTTTGCCAAAAAACAAAAAATTTAAAGGCAAAAAATTCTGAAATATCGGCTAGACTGAAAATTTCGGGGGCGCTGTGCCAGACAAAACGAATTAAGAGTTTCAGCTGAAAACCCGCTGAAAAAATATGAATATATACTGCTTTTAGACGTTAAAATATTTCGAAAATCGATGTACCATTACACCTCGGTTTATGATTTATTTAGAATTTAGACAATAAAATTTAGCACTTCCCACTATCGGGGGCGGTCGAGAGGGGTGGCGATCGACGGGGAATAATTCCTGGCGTCGATTAACGACGGTTTACTGAAAAAATTTTGACAAATTTCAGAGTCTTTGCCAAAAAACAAAAAATTTAAAGGCAAAAAATTCTGAAATATCGGCTAGACTGAAAATTTCGGGGGCGCTGTGCCAGACAAAACGAATTAAGAGTTTCAGCTGAAAACCCGCTGAAAAAATATGAATATATACTGCTTTTAGACGTTAAAATATTTCGAAAATCGATGTACCATTACACCTCGGTTTATGATTTATTTAGAATTTAGACAATAAAATTTAGCACTTCCCACTATCGGGGGCGGTCGAGAGGGGTGGCGATCGACGGGGAATAATTCCTGGCGTCGATTAACGACGGTTTACTGAAAAAATTTTGACAAATTTCAGAGTCTTTGCCAAAAAACAAAAAATTTAAAGGCAAAAAATTCTGAAATATCGGCTAGACTGAAAATTTCGGGGGCGCTGTGCCAGACAAAACGAATTAAGAGTTTCAGCTGAAAACCCGCTGAAAAAATATGAATATATACTGCTTTTAGACGTTAAAATATTTCGAAAATCGATGTACCATTACACCTCGGTTTATGATTTATTTAGAATTTAGACAATAAAATTTAGCACTTCCCACTATCGGGGGCGGTCGAGAGGGGTGGCGATCGACGGGGAATAATTCCTGGCGTCGATTAACGACGGTTTACTGAAAAAATTTTGACAAATTTCAGAGTCTTTGCCAAAAAACAAAAAATTTAAAGGCAAAAAATTCTGAAATATCGGCTAGACTGAAAATTTCGGGGGCGCTGTGCCAGACAAAACGAATTAAGAGTTTCAGCTGAAAACCCGCTGAAAAAATATGAATATATACTGCTTTTAGACGTTAAAATATTTCGAAAATCGATGTACCATTACACCTCGGTTTATGATTTATTTAGAATTTAGACAATAAAATTTAGCACTTCCCACTATCGGGGGCGGTCGAGAGGGGTGGCGATCGACGGGGAATAATTCCTGGCGTCGATTAACGACGGTTTACTGAAAAAATTTTGACAAATTTCAGAGTCTTTGCCAAAAAACAAAAAATTTAAAGGCAAAAAATTCTGAAATATCGGCTAGACTGAAAATTTCGGGGGCGCTGTGCCAGACAAAACGAATTAAGAGTTTCAGCTGAAAACCCGCTGAAAAAATATGAATATATACTGCTTTTAGACGTTAAAATATTTCGAAAATCGATGTACCATTACACCTCGGTTTATGATTTATTTAGAATTTAGACAATAAAATTTAGCACTTCCCACTATCGGGGGCGGTCGAGAGGGGTGGCGATCGACGGGGAATAATTCCTGGCGTCGATTAACGACGGTTTACTGAAAAAATTTTGACAAATTTCAGAGTCTTTGCCAAAAAACAAAAAATTTAAAGGCAAAAAATTCTGAAATATCGGCTAGACTGAAAATTTCGGGGGCGCTGTGCCAGACAAAACGAATTAAGAGTTTCAGCTGAAAACCCGCTGAAAAAATATGAATATATACTGCTTTTAGACGTTAAAATATTTCGAAAATCGATGTACCATTACACCTCGGTTTATGATTTATTTAGAATTTAGACAATAAAATTTAGCACTTCCCACTATCGGGGGCGGTCGAGAGGGGTGGCGATCGACGGGGAATAATTCCTGGCGTCGATTAACGACGGTTTACTGAAAAAATTTTGACAAATTTCAGAGTCTTTGCCAAAAAACAAAAAATTTAAAGGCAAAAAATTCTGAAATATCGGCTAGACTGAAAATTTCGGGGGCGCTGTGCCAGACAAAACGAATTAAGAGTTTCAGCTGAAAACCCGCTGAAAAAATATGAATATATACTGCTTTTAGACGTTAAAATATTTCGAAAATCGATGTACCATTACACCTCGGTTTATGATTTATTTAGAATTTAGACAATAAAATTTAGCACTTCCCACTATCGGGGGCGGTCGAGAGGGGTGGCGATCGACGGGGAATAATTCCTGGCGTCGATTAACGACGGTTTACTGAAAAAATTTTGACAAATTTCAGAGTCTTTGCCAAAAAACAAAAAATTTAAAGGCAAAAAATTCTGAAATATCGGCTAGACTGAAAATTTCGGGGGCGCTGTGCCAGACAAAACGAATTAAGAGTTTCAGCTGAAAACCCGCTGAGAAAAAATATGAATATATACTGCTTTTAGACGTTAAAATATTTCGAAAATCGATGTACCATTACACCTCGGTTTATGATTTATTTAGAATTTAGACAATAAAATTTAGCACTTCCCACTATCGGGG